>CAKJTW010000003.1:12865000-14128000 GCA_917880005.1 Nanger dama | reverse complement strand
ATTTTTCTCTACATCTATGTCTCCTTTTTTACTTTTTTGAAAGTCAGGTTATTGAGGTGTAGGCTACATGCAGTATGACTACATATCCCATTTTAGGGCTTACCTTATCAGCCAAAGTATGAGACGCGATAGACGAGGTGGTTCCTATATCCCTTCTTCCTAGTCAGTTCTCTCTGCCCATATAGTTTTCTGTGGAATCTCAGGCTTTTGTGAATTTTTAAAGATATTCATTTCCTTATTTATCTGAGTTCCTTGGGCCTTCGTTGAGCCATGCAGGATCTTCTTGTCCCTGACATTGCAAGGTGGATTCATAACCACTGGGCCGCCAGAGAGTCCCTGTGAAGTTTTTATTGATGAAAAAAATAATTGGGTTGACAGTATGTCAATCATTCCTTCTCTTCCTCCTCTGGTTCCCCACTGACTCCACAGCTGATCTCAGCTGTTTTAAGGTCACGTCACATGGGACAGTTCAGTTCAGTTCAGTCGCTCAGTCGTGTCCGACTCTTTGAGACCCCATGAATCTCAGCATGCCAAGCCTCCCTGTTCATCACCATCTCTCGGAGTTCACTTAGACTCAGGTCCATTGAGTCCGTGATACCATCCAGCCATCTCATCCTCGGTAGTCCCCTTTTCCTCCTGTCCACAATCCCTCCCAGCAAAGAGTCTTTTCCAGTGAGTCAACTCTTCACATGAGGTGGCCAAAGTACTGGAGTTTCGGCTTTAGCATTATTCCTTCCAAAGAAATCCCAGGGGTGATCTCCTTCAGAATGGACTGGTTGGATCTCCTAGCAGTCCAAGAGACTCTCAAGAGTCTTCTCCAACACCACAGCTCAAAAGCATCAATTCTTTGGTGATCTGCCCTCTTCACAGTCCAACTCTTACATCCATACATGACCATAGGAAAAACCATAGCCCTGACTAGATGGACCTTAGTCGGCAAAGTAACGTCTCTGCTTTTGAATATGCTATCTAGGTTGGTCATAACTTTTCTTCCAAGGAGTAAGCATCTTTTAATTTCATGGCTGCAATCACCATATGCAGTTATTTTGGAGTCCAAAAAACTAAAGTCTGACACTGTTTCCACTGTTTCCCCATCTATTTCCCATGAAGTGATGGGACCGGATGCCATGATCTTCGTTTTCTGAATGTTGAGCTTTAAGCCAACTTTTTCACTCTCCTCTTTCACTTTCATCAAGAGGCTTTTGAGTTCCTCTTCACTTTCTGCCATAAGGGTGGTGTCATCTGCATATCTGAGGGTATTGATATTTCTCCCGGCAATCTTGATTCCAGCTTGTGTTTCTTCCAGTCCAGCGTTTCTCATGATGTACTCTGCATAGAAGTTAAATAAGCAGGGTGACAATATACAGCCTTGATGTACTCCTTTTCCTATTTGGAACCAGTCTGTTTTTCCATGTCCAGTTCTAACTGTTGCTTCCTGACCTGCATACAGATTTCTCAAGAGGCAGGTTAGGTGGTCTGGTATTCCCATCTCTTTCAGAATTTTCCACAGTTTATTGTGATCCACACAGTCAAAGGCTTTGGCATAGTCAATAAAGCAGAAATAGATGTTTTTCTGGAACTCTTGCTTTTTCCATGATCCAGCGGATGTTGGCAATTTGATCTCTGGTTCCTTTGTCTTTTCTAAAACCAGCTTGAAAATCAGGGAGTTCACGGTTCACATATTGCTGAAGCCTGGCTTGGAGAATTTTGAGCATTACTTTACTAGCATGTGAGATGAGTGCAATTGTGTGGTAGTTTGAGCATTCTTTGCCATTGTCTTTCTTTGGGACTGGAATGAAAACTGACCTTTTCCAGTCCTGTGGCCACTGCTGAGTTTTCCAAATTTGCTGGCATATTGAGTGCAACACTTTCACAGTATCATCTTTCAGGATTTGAAACAGCTCAACTGGAATTCCATCACCTCCACTAGCTTTGTTCGTAGTGATGCTTTCTAAGGCCCACTTGACTTCACATTCCAAGATGTCTGGCTCTAGGTGAGTGATCACATCATGGTGATTATCTAGGTCGTGAAGATCTTTTTTTGTACAGTTCTTCCATGTATTCTTGCCACCTTTTCTTAATATCTTCTGCTTCTGTTAGGTCCAGACCATTTCTGTCTTTTATCGAGCCCGTCTTTGCATGAAATGTTCCCTTGGTATCTCTAATATTCTTGAAGAGATCTCTAGTCTTTCCCATTCTGTTCTTTTCCTCTATTTCTTTGCATTGATCGCTGAAGAAGGCTTTCTTATCTCTTCTTGCTATTCTTTGGAACTCTACATTCAGATGCTTATATCTTTCCTTTTCTCCTTTGCTTTTCGCCTCTCTTCTTTTCACAGCTATTTGTAAGGCCTCTCCAGACAGCCATTTTGCTTTTTGCATTTCTTTTCCATGGGGATGGTCTTGATCCCTGTTTCCCGTACAATGTCACGAACCTCATTCCATAGTTCATCAGGCACTCTATCTATCAGATCTAGGCCCTTAAATCTATTTCTCACTTCCACTGTATAATCATAAGGGATTTGACTAGGTCATACCTGAATGCTCTAGCGGTTTTCCCTGCTTTCTTCAATTTAAGTCTGAATTTGGCAGTAAGGAGTTCATGATCTGAGCTACAGATCACCCTTAAGTTCAAACTTGCCAAAAACATGTAGGGCATTCTACAACTCTGGGGTATCCTCCTTGTCTTTGCTCCATTCTCGTTTTTCTCAGGAGTATTTAAGGCTTTTTCTTGTTATTACTGAGTGTTCTTGGTGATTCCACATTAGAATGATTGGAGGAGATGATTTAATGAATTGAGCAAATGCGAGGTAACAAGAGAGAGAAATTTTGATTCCTGTAAGAAAAGGTGATTTGCTGGAAATTTGAAGAGCTCATCTCAGGCATCCAAGTGCTCCAATTTGTTTATTGAAGAATCTTACCTCTCTCTTGCCAGTGTGGTCAAGTCAGGCCCTACCTCACTGCCTTTCCTCTGTCATCTCATTTGGTAGTCGGAATCAACGGTGACATCATAGAGCATTTTGGATCTCCAAGTAATGGTTCCCTGACAAGAGGCAGAAGTTTCCATTTGCTTACAATCTTTGAAACACCTGGGGAAGCCTTGTCCTTATAGCCACTGTTACTATTACGGTTGCTTCTTGCCAGTACCCTTGGATATCTTGTGTTACAGAACATTGGAGATTACATTTCAGATGGGGTCATGCCTTTTCTTCTTCTCCTTTAGAAATGTTTCTTGAGTGGGGTGCAGGGGGCTTTCAGAGGAAATTCACCGGGGCCTCACTCTGGACGGTGACCCCATGTAGCAGAATGACGTTGGGCACAATTCAGGCCTGTCGTGGGCCTGTCCATGGGGGTTAGTGACTGCATGTATTGTAAGGTCTGAATTACTGTGCTTAGCTGCCACTAGCACAGATGGAATGACATTATATGGTATGGCCCTAAGTTAATGGAGAGTAATTTAAAGAAACAACGGCAGACATAATGGAAGTTGTACATCTAAATAAGGGTTGTGCCCTTCAAAAGTTGCAGCATGGAAGGCAAGGCATTTAATCTATTGACGTTTTCCTGAGCCAAGCATTGTTATAACTTCTGATCTGAAGTTGGGCACATTCCAACTATATTTATGAAATATTTATTGTGCTTTTCCCCCTGATTACAAAAGTGATATAGATTTGTTGCAGAAAGTTTGGAAAGTACAGGAAAACACAATTAAAAAAGTAGCTCATCCATAATCTTAGCACCCTAAGAAGACCCCTGTCAAAACTAATGCATATCTTCCTGGTAATTGTTTATGCACCTGCCTACATGGATGTACACACACACACACTGACATATACATGTTTATTCACTGAATTGAGGCAATAAGCTTTAGACTGTCATTTAGGCTGCTTAAACATATGTTGTGGCACATTGCTTTGAACATTCTCGGTGGTCCAAATATTTTTCTTAAAAAGGATGAATTTTATTTTTGGAAACAGCCAGATGTCATTTAGAGCCAAGCCTAGGTAACTCCATTATAAAACCTGGCTAATATGTTTTAAGAGAACCAACCAACTCCTCTGACTATAAAGTAATAAATTTGGTTTTCTTGGATGGATCAATCTGACTTAACATTGTATCCAAAAGCAGAGTTCTGCAAATGCGTTAAGACATGAGAAATCATTGGGTTAAGTGTATGGATTTTAAAGGTGAGTGATTTGCAGGAGAGGGGCACTCTTTTAAACATAAAACTTCTGCTTCTATTTTTAAGGAACATGAACCACTCACTATGAAGCAAGGCAAGGAATTTTCTCCCATAAACTTGGAGCTTATGGTGGACAAGTAGCGGCCTCACTTTTTTTTTTTTAAATATGAAGTGTACTTTTATTGGATATCACAGGTAGAACAGCAGTTTAGAGGACATTTTCCATAGTAAATCAAAACAAATAGCACCAAAAACATGTACACAATGATCTAGCAACTTCAAAAAGATGCTCCTTATATCACTGAGTTTAATAACAAAGCCTTTTTTAAAGTAAATCATCTGAATAGTCATTAATTGTGTGTTCTCAGTTGCACACCATTGTGGTTACCTGGGCCATGAAGATTCTTTTTGTGTAGTTCTTCTGTGTATTCTTGTCACCTCTTCCTTCTGTTAGGTCCATACCATTTCTGTCCTTTCTTAAGGCCAACTTTGCATGAAATGTTCCCTTGGCATCTCTAATTTTCTTGAAGAGATCTCTAGACTTTCCCATTCTGTTGTTTTCTTCTATTTCTTTGCATTGATCACTGAGGAAGGCTTTCTTATCTCTCCTTGCTATTCTTTGGAACTCTGCATTCAGATGGATATATTTTTCCTTTTCTCCTTTGCCTTTTGCTTCTCTTCTTTTCTCAGCTATTTGTAAGGCTTCCTCAGACAACCACTGTGCCTTTTGCATTTCTTTTCCATGGGGATGGTCTTGATCCCTGTCTCCTGTACAATGTCACGAACCTCCGTCCAGTTCTTCAGGCACTCTATCTATCAAATCTAATCCCTTGAATCTATTTCTCACTTCCACTGTATAATTGTAAGGGATTTGACTTAGGTCATACCTGAATGGTCTAGTGGTTTTCCCTACTTTCTTCAATTTAAGTCTGAATTTGGCAATAAGGAGTTCACGATCTGAGCCACAGTCAGCTCCTGGTCTTGTTTTTGCTGACTGTATAGACCTTCTCCATATTTGGCTGCAAAGAATATAATCAATCTGATTTTGGTATTGACCATCTGGTGATATCTATGTGTAGAGTCTTCTCTTTTGTTGTTGGAAAAGAGTGTTTGCTATGACCAGTGTGTTCTCTTGGAAAAACTCTGTTAGTCTTTGCCCTGCTTCATTCCGTACTCCAAGGCCAAACTTGCTGTTACTCCAGGTAGCTCTCCTCTGTGGATGAGTGCTGAATTGCTTCAGTCATCTCTGACTCTTTGCAACCCTATGGACTCTAGACTGCCAGTCTCCTCCGTCCGTGTGATTCTCCAGGCAAGAACATTGGAGCGGGTTGCTGTGCCCTCCTCCAAGTGATCTTCCTGACTCAGGGACTGAATTCGCATCTCTAATGTTTCCTGCATTGGCGGGGAGGTTCTTTACCACTATCACCACCTGAGAAGCCCCGAGCTCTCCTCTACTCTGTATAAATGTCTGGTTTTCCCTTGCCTTGGGGCAGTCAAAAAGATGGGCCGAGAGAGATGTCAATTTTCGAAATAGCACCAGTTAAATATATTAGCATTTATCCATTCTGAAATAATGAATAAATAGATTCTTAATAAATATGTACTAATAATTCAGTGCAATTATGGAAGAAGACCATTTCCATCAATAATTAGGACCTACAGTTTATTTTTCCATCACTGTCCACCCCTAGGTCTATTGATGCTATTGATGACGGTCTCCTTGCTGGCCTCTGGGGCAATTATTGAGATCCTCACAGGCCAGACAAGGCTTTAATAACGCAAACATACTGGCAGCCTCTCGTATGTCATGAGTGGTGATTTAGCACCAGAAACTGATATCTTGGTCCCCAATCTGGCCAATCCCTATTTTGTCTCCAGCAGATGTAGATAATAACTTGGGGAAAAGGGAGTTGGGAGCTGGCTTGGTTCTGGAATCCTTCTAGACCAAGAAGATAAATTACCCTTTCCATTACTTTGCTGACTAAGTTCTGTCTAGTCAAGGCTATGGTTTTTCCTGTGGTCATGCATGGATGTGAGAGTTGGACGGTGAAGAAGGCTGAGCGCCGAAGAATTGATGCTTTTGAACTGTGATGTTGGAGAAGACTCTTGAGAGTCCCTCAGACTGCAAGGAGATCCAACCAGTCCATTCTGAAGGAGATCAATCCTGGGATTTCTTTGAAAGGAATGATGCTAAAGCTGAAAGTCCAGTACTTTGGCCACCTCATGCGAAGAGTTGACTCATTGGAAAAGACTCTGATGCTGGGAGGGGTTGGGGGCAGGAGGAGAAGGGGAAGACCGAGGATGAGATGGCTGGATGGTGTCACGGACTCTATGGATGTGAGCCTGAGTGAACTCCCGAGAGATAGTGATGAACAGGGAGGCCTGGCGTGCTGCGATTCATGGGGTCGCAAAGTGTTGGACACGACTGAGCCACTGAACTGAACTGAACTGAGCAGCCAGATTTCTCCATAGACTCCTTCAACCAGTTCTCCAGTTCCAAAACTCCTTTCGCTTCTCTTCATGGGGCTCATACTTTGTTGGGATCCAGATTCAACTATTAACATTTATTAAGCCTCTATTATGTTGCAGATGGTATAAAAAGCCATTTTATAAGTATTCTTATTTTGCTCCCATATCAGTCCAGTTCTACATATGATTATGAGTTGAGGTTCAGAGGGGGTTAGTAATTGTCTCAAGGTCATACCAGTGATTAATGGAGAAACGAGATTTAAATATGAAGATGGTGATTTTAAAGTTATATGCATTTGTTATTTATTTATTACCTGTCTCTTCCCATTAAAATGTAAGCTCTGCAAAGGCAGGAACTTAGTCTTGGTCACACTGTATTACCAGCACCTTCAACGATGCCTTGCAAATAGTAAGTGTTCACTGTGTAGTGGAAAGAGACTACCTATGTTAAAATTCTTGTTTAGCACTCTTTAGCTGTGTGACCCTGGGCAAGTGAATCAGCCTCTCTGTGCCTGTTCTCTCACCTGTAAAATGGCCATAATGAAGTGCCTATTTCACTGGTGGTTGTGAGGATCAAGGAGTTTAGAACTTGGTTCATGTGCTTAAGAAGCGTTAACTATTCTTAATATCTGTTGAAAAAATAAAATGTTTGGGTGCCTATTACGTGCTAGACCTGGGATACAGCAGGGAACATTATGGCTATGGTCCCAGTCCTCAGGGGAGCTTGCAGCCTAGTGAAGGACAGGCTGGAACAGAGAGGTAAGTGCTGTGAGAAGGAAGCGTAGGGTGCAGGGGATGCTAATGAGAGAGGTCAAGGATGGCTTCCGGGAGCCAGGATGTCTCTACCGAAACATGAAGGATGAATGAACATCCAAGTGGAGGACGGTCGTGGAGGAAAGAGGGCCCAGGAGGAAGGAGAAGAGTGTGTACAAAGGCCCTGGAGGTAAAGGCTATCTGGTGTGCCTATCATTTGGAATGCTTTCAGTAGCAAGTAATAGAAAACTCAACTAGAAGCGGTTTTAATAATGAGAAAAATATCATGTCCCTTCCAAGAATAAGAAGTCTAGCTGTAGGCATTCCAGGATTGGTTGATTCTATGGCTCCAGCGTGTCTCCAGATCTTTTCTCTCCCTCCCACCCTACCATCCTTTGTGTCTTGACTTACCCTGTTGGGTTGGCCTCTCCTCAGGGCCTCAAGATGGCCCCAAGGTGGTGTCACATGCAGACAGCCATATGCCAGTTTTGGAGACAGAAAGAAAGCTTCACCGAAGGGCAGGCTTTCCCCTCAGGTCGCATTGGTCAGAATGGTATCACACACCATTACTAGCAAGGGAGTGGAATTCTCTGGTTGGCGTGAACTGAAATCAAGATCCATTTCGTAGGGCTGGGGCCAGTCTTCCCCAGCCCTGTGGTTGCCTGATAATGGAACAAAGTTGGGCTTGCTTTAAGAAGGAGGCTGTGAGGTGGGATGGGAATGCTGCTGGAAGGCACCTAGCAGGAATCCCGCCATCTTCTTTGTGTTCTGAGCTGTACTGTTCATGGATCACAAAGGGTACCACTTTGAATCGAGGCAGATGCTGCTGCTGCTAAGTCGCTTCAGTCGTGTCCAACTCTGTACGACCCCAGAGATGGCAGCCCACCAAGCTCCCCTGTCCCTGGGATTCTCCAGGCAAGAACACTGGAGTGGGTTGCCATTTCCTTCTCCAGTGCATGAAAGTGAAAAGTGAAAGTGAAGTCGCTCAGTCGTGTCTGACCCTCAGCGACCCCATGGAATGCAGCCCACCAGGCTCCTCCACCCATGGGATTTTCCAGGCAAGAGTGCTGGAGTGGGGTGCTATCGCCTTCTCCAAGGCAGATGCTGCTGACCTGCAAGAGTCTATACCCCACTGAGGGCAAAAGAATGCTCAGATGATTATAACTGGGGGAAAGAAGACAGCCTCTGCACCTCCCTTTGGACTATGGACAATTAATAGGATTTTTATTGAGAGGATACATCCTTGCATGTTAGTGGACTTTTGCATACTTTTGAAGCATTTCCCCTCCATCATCCAACCAATTTCTATTACTAACTTTGACTGTGTGGATTACAACAAACTGGAAAATTCTTAGAGATGGTAATACCAGATCACCTTACCTGCCTCTTGTGAAATCTGTTTGCAAGTCAAGAAGCAACAGTTAGAACCGGACGTGAAACAATGGACTGGTTCAAAATTGGGAAAGGAGTACATCAAGGCTGCATATTGTCATCCTGCTTATTTAACTTATATGCAGAGTATGTCATGTGAAATGCAGGGCTGGATGAAGCATAAGCTGGAATCAGAATTGCCAGGAGAAATATCAATAACCTCAGATATGCAGATGACACCTCTTTAATGGCAGAAAGCAAAGAAGAACTAAAGAGTCTCTTGATGAAGGTAAAAGAGGAGAGTGAAAAAGCTGGCTTAAAACTCAACACTGAAAAAAACAAAAATCATTGCATCCAGTTCCATCACTTCAAGGCAAATAGATGGGGAAACAATGGAAACAGATTTTTATTTCTTGGGCTCCAAAATCACTGCAGATGGTGACTGCAGCCATGAAAGTAAAAGATGCTTGTTCCTTGGAAGAAAAGCTATGACAACCTAGACAGCAAATTAAAAAGCAGAGATTTCCTTTACAGACAAAGGTCTGTCTAGTCAAAGCTATGGTTTTTCCAGTAGTATGGATATGAGAGCTGGACCATAAAGAAAGCTGTGTGCTGAAGAACTGATATTTTTGAAATGTGGTGTTGGAGAAGACTCTTGAGAGTCCCTTGGACTTCAAGGAGATCCAACCAGTCCATCCTAAAGGAAATCAGTCCTGAATATTTATTGGAAGAACTAATGCTGAAGTTGAAGGTCCAATACTTGGGCCACCTGATTCGAAGAGCTGTCTCATTAGAAAAGACCCTGGTGTTGGAAAAGATTGAAGGCAGGAGGAGAAGAGGCTGAGAGAGGCTGAGATGGTTGGATGGCATCACTGACATGATGGACATGAGTTTGAGAAGGCTCTGGGCGATGGTGAAGGACAGGGAAGCCTGGCTTGCTGCAGTCCATGAGGTCACAGTCAGAGATGGCTGAGCAACTGAACACTAAACTGAGCCAATTTCTCTTACTAACTTAATGACATGTGTAGTTGAGTGTAACTGTGTCTATGGGAGGTAGGGTGGGGTATAGGGTGGGTAGGAGGAAGAGAATCCCAGGGATGACAGAGCCTGGTGGGCTGCCGTCTTTTGGTTCGCACAGAGTCAGACACGACTGAAGCAACTTAGCAGCAGCAGCAGCAGGAAGAGAAATGCAGTGCAATCATGAGATCTTAGATATTCTTGTAGGACTGCTGTTCCCTTGCTGTAGAAGTCTCTGCCACTCAGATGTTACTTAAATGCTGCCATAGACAAGGAGCTCAGTCTCATAAAGCATCCTTTCTATTCCGAGTTTAATCTTCTATCCCTTTGTTCTCTAGGTTTTCAGTAAGAAAGGTGCTTTCCTGTGCCATGATGCTCATCCTCTAGACACCTGTAGTCCCTCTGGTACCTACAATCTACAAGTTCACTAATTCACTGGATCCATTGCCCAAACCTGAGAGTCCAGACTTGCTCCTCCCAATCACCAAGGCCTGCTGAGTCTACTGTGGAAGGCAAGCTACAGCCTTACCTTCTGCTTATGTTAACTGACTGAGTCCATCTGCTTGGACCCTAGAGCTTCCCTGGTTTCAGGCTCGGAGTGCCACACGCCTCTTCAGATCCGTGTTTCTGACGCTCAGCTTGCTTTGATCAGGCCGCGATGATGCTAAGCTTCTCCACTCTGTTCTGCTATCTCCCCATTCTCAGGCCAGGGAGTTCCCATGCCCCCACTTCATTTAATCCCCTCTATTTAATGAAGGGGGCTTCCTGTTGACTTAGTGGTAAAGAATCTGCCTGCCAGTGAAAGAGGTGTAGTTTCGATCTCTGGGTCAGGAAGATCCCCTGGAGAAATAAATGGCAACGCACTCCAGTATTCTTGCCTGAAAAATCCCTTGGACAGAGGAGCCTGGTGGGCTACAGTCCATGAGGTTGCAAAGAGCCAGAAATGACTTAGCAACTAAAAAACAACAACAATTTGATGGAAGAGGATGGCAAGGGAACAGTGTGCATTTCACTCTAACTTTTTACCAGCTGCGGGCCTGGACTATCTTTCCTGCCTACCTGTCCTCAGAGCTCCCTGCAGATCCCATGTTGAGCCTTTCTTGATCCTTGGAGCATAGGGGTTGTTGTGGGACCACCCTCTGGTTTTCCGGTTTTACTCCATCCCCCATCCTTCTGTCTGTCCCCTTCATGGCCAACGATGTGCCTTCCAGAGAGAGTGGGCCAGGTGACAAGTATAGTCTGGTCCACAAAACAGAGCCAAGCTTCCACGTGTGACTCGGGTCTGCCGCCGTGACTCACCAGCCCTCAGAGACGAGGTAAAGCGCATCCTCCCACCCCACACACTTTCCGGGGACTATCTGGCGAGTGGCACCTTGGTACGGCATGGCAGTGTCACCAGCTAAACCAGATAGGAAAGAGCCCTTCTGCCACAGCCCAGCTTTGTGCCTTGTTTATGGCAATTTTTCATCTCACTTTCTTCTTTTTTCCTGCATTGCTGAAATTTAAATATTTGATGTCATTTCAGTTATTTTTATGACCATTCTCTTTCCCTTCCAGAAACAGCAAAAGATATGCAAAACCCACGGGGGCATCTGTCTCCCACTTTTAATTAGCCCCGTGCCTCTTGCGTGGCACGAGCAGTAGTAACGGCAGAGGGTTCAGTCCTAACCGCCCCCATGCCAGCCCCTCACTGTTATTTCCTCCCTTACCCAGGGTTCTCTGGTGCCCCCAGCCACCCCCGCATGGTTCTCCTAGGCTACGGTGGGGGAGTGGGTGGGCAAGATTTCAGGGAGGATCCTCAGTCCTTCTTTGCATCTGGATGGATGAAAATCTGGTCCTGCGGCATGAATTTTTATTTTCTGTCTGTTAACTTGTGGTAAGCAACCCCATCTGATGATATAGTTTCCCTTCGATGAGAACTGCCTCTAAATACTCCTCTTCAAGACCTAAGACTCTAAGGGCCTGGATTCGAGGCCCTGGATCTGGGAGCCCTACCCTTGGTTTTTCCCTCCTGATTCAACAAGCTCTTTGTGTTCATCTGGTCTATGGAGGGAAGGCTGTCTCTGACCCCACTTTCTGTGGAGATGAGAGACTGTAAGGGAGCAGCTCCGAGCTCTCTCGTGGAAGGGAAGGCGATGGCGTTCAGTAGGTTATTTTGATCACTATTGTTCTTTCAGAGCACATTTCCTCTGCCTCTTTGCTTCGTCTAGTAGAAGGTGTTCTGTTTTCTTTTTCACTGGTCTGCTTCCACCATACTGCCTGCATCTCCTGAACCTGTGCAAAAAAAACCCCCAAAGCCTAAGTGTCCAAGCCCTGGCTGCTCCCCAGTCCCTAGCTGGGCTGAGCTGAGAAGGTGTTACATCTGCCGGTGGTGGGCCTTGCTCGCTTTTCTCTGCCTCAGTGGCCAGGGAAAGCTGAGGTCCTTTCCCTGGACTACATCCTGTGGAAGGGCATACAGGCATTTCTTGGAGCTAATGTGGGTGAGTTTCTTAGACCACCAAAGTAAAGCAAATATTGCAATAAATCGAGTCATATGGATTCTTTGGTTTCCCGGTGCATATAAAAAGTTATGTTTACACTCTACTGTAGTCTATGAAGTGTGAAATAGCATTATGTCTAAAAAACAATGTACATGCCTTAATTACAAAATACTTTAATGCAAAAATGCTAATCGTTGTCTGAAGCTTCTGCAAGATGTAATTTATTTTTCAATAGTCACATCCAAGATCACTGGTCACAGGTCATCATAACAAACACAATAAAAATGAGAAAGTTTGAAATATTGTGAGGATTACCAAAATGTGCCACTAAATGAGACAAGAAGTGAGCAAACTGTTGGAAAAATAGCACTGATAGACTTGCTTGACACAGGGGTGCCGAAACCTTCAATTTGTAAAAATGTAACATCTGTGAAACATAATAAAGCGTAGCATGTGTCTTAAGCTAGGATGGTATGCCCTAGTTTTAATGACATTTCCTACAACCTGCCTTACCTTGGTTCTTTCCCACCATAACCCTGTGAAACAGGAATAATAAGGAGAGACATTTAGTTTTCTTTTAGAGAAAACATAATTGAGGTTCTGAGGAGTTAACCGATGTGCTCAGGCCCATGCCTCTAGTTAGTGACTGAACCTGGAGAGACCCAGGGCTCTGTCCTCCAGTGCAGCCCATTTCTTCACTGCATCGCACTGGCTAACAAGCCTGGAATCTCATGAGTGGCCTCTGCTGCTTCCCCTGGTATCTGGCATGGCTTGGCCTTCCTCTCTCCTCATCACCGAAGTTCTGTGTCCCCTATCTTCTCAAGCCCTGAGTGGCAGGCTGGGCAGGTGTGTGTGTGTGCGGGGGTGGGAGGTTGGGCGGAGGGGGCAGGGCTTGGGTTGTTCCCTGTGTGGGTGGGAGGAGGCTGAGGAACACATGTTCCATATTAATCTTTATTTCAATGAAGTTGTTTGAGTTCATACTTTATTGCGGTGCTTTAAAAATAATGTGTTTCTAACGGTGCCCCGGGGGGTAGCACTTGCACTTTTGAGATCCTATTGCTGGAGTGGCTCATGAGACCAACCACAATAATAGAAAATGAGGCACCCCCTGGTGCACCATCTGAATTTATAATGGCAATTTCTATGATGCCCCGAGGCCAGCTCTGTTTGTATTTGAGAACACACGAGCGAGAGCTTGGAGTGGAGGAGGGCTCCTCCCTGCCTGCCCTGGTTTGATCAGAGCCCCTCTGTAAGGAAAGGTGCTCCTTCAGCCTCCTGCCTTGGACTCTCGCTGCTGATAGCCAGGGAAGGGGCCAGCCCTGCCCCACTGTGGTTCTGGTGTGGGCAGGGAGGGGGGCGTGGTCTCCTATCTCTCAGCCATGTGCCCCCTTCCTCCTGCCTCTCCATCCTGTGTGCAGAGCAGAAAGGCCCTCTGGGTTCTCCCGTGCCTTCACCGTCAGAGCGGTGAAATATGAAATGACAACATAATGAAATGAACTTGGTCTCATTAAGATTCCTAATGGCTGTCTTTTTTTTTCCTCCTTTTTCCAATTCAGCCAGAGACCCACACCATGGTGCAGATGGCAGAAGTGGGTCAGGGCTGCAGGAGGTGAGGGGAGTGTGGCAGGAGAGGCCTGGAAGAGGGGCCATCATGGTTCAGGGGTGGGACAGCAGCCCAAGGGACAGATTGGGGGGCTTAATAGCTGAATCGTCCCTCAGAATTTCAGGCTTTGATTGGTGAGGCTGGAAGCATCCCCATGCAGCAAGCTTCCGTCGACCCCAGGAGACGGTTTGGGATGGGGGTGGTTGCACAAAGGCAAGGAATCCTCACTTTCTTCTGAACTACTCAGTGATTTCCCTGCAAATACTTGATGTGAAAAACGAGCAACAGCACCCCCTTCCCTTCATTCAATAAAAGTAAAGCCTCTTTTACAGAGTGCGTGAACAGTATTTGCACTTTGCTCGTGCATTCTCTGTGGGGTCGTGTATGTCATTTAGCTTCATGACAGAAGCTCATAAAGCATCAGTGCTATTCATTCATCGCCAGATAGTACTGACCGTGGACTGTGTGCCACGCACCGTGAGAGGCCCTGGAGGGTCACAGACGGAGGTGACATTTTCCTCGCCCTGAGACCCTGGAGCCCTGGCTGTGTGCTGTGTGATCACCACCTCATCCCCTTGCTTGCTTTTCTAGGGCAGACAGAGTCTTCGGTCAATTTGTCTGTGAGCTACTCTCCTTTATGGAGGAGTCTTCAGTCACTGGACATTTACTCAGAGGCAAAGTCTAGCCATACACTTCTCCCCTCTTGCTACCGGTTAGGATCATCTAGGTTGCTTTTCAGACATACTGATAGTTGAGCCCAGGGCTAGGGTTGACATCCAGCATGTGCGTGCAGGTATGGCGTGTTGCCAGCATCTGTCTGCCCACCTGGGCTGGGCTCATGACTTACTGGCCAGTAGATATTTTGATCATGATTCCTACCCTAACCCAGACTAATAAAATGAACATTTCTGATGCTGGAAGCTTAGTCGTAAATGGCTCATTGAAAAGCTTCCCAAGGACTTCTCTGGTGGTCTAGTGGTTAAGAATCTGTCTTTCAATGCAAGGGACGTGGTTTCCGTCCTTGGTCGGGGAAGTAAGATTCTGCATGCCGTAGAGCCGCTAAGCCCCTATGCTGCCACTAGAGAGCTGGTGGGCCACAGCTAGAGAGTCCGTGTGTCCCAACAACAGATGCTGCATGCTGCTGCAGCTAGCCCTGGATGCACCAAATAAATAAATAATAAACAATAAACGAAAGCTTCCCGGGTGATACTAAGGTGCAGCTAGGGGAAGGTTTTGTGGGGGCAAGCTCCCTGTGTAGTATGCATGCTTTAAGGCCTGAGTGCCACCAAAGCCTAGGAGCCAGTGTTGGGGGGCAGCTGAACTCCCATTCTAAAGCCTCACCTGGAGTCCCTGGCTGTAAGGTGATGTCATTGCCAAGCAGGGTCACACAAAGCAGAGCTGCTGCTTGGCATAAGGTGACTGAAGGAGAAGCTCTCAGCTTTAGACTGAGAGGCTTCAGAAGGAGGAGCTTATCCAGCCCCCCAACCCCACCCCACCTTTTACCTACAATGAAATAGGTTCAGATGCCTTGAGATTTCTAAGGGTGGATGTTCAACACCTGCCTAGCACCCTGAGGCAGCCTATTTGAAAATACATTTTGCAGCTTGGGAATAAGAGACAAGGAAATTGTAAGGACAAGCTTTTAGCAAGTGCCTCAAGATGGGGGCATTATCAAGCCAGAAGAAACTCAAATCTTGACAGTTCAGCGAAGGGTGTGAATTATATGTATAAACGAATTTCCCCCAACACAATAGTTTTGTTGATGTGGGCTGGCTTTGTTGAGGCCAAGGAAAACCTGTTTCCAGTGGTGCGGCAGCTCTGAGAAACCTCTAAAGGAGGCCAGCCCTGTAACCGCAGGTTGCCAGCCTCCTGGTACTCCTCGGCTCCCCAGCTGGTATGGCTGGCTCGTGGTGCCAGTTCTCTGATGAATTTTTGATATCCTGACCTCATGACCCTCACAACCCTCTTATCACAGACGGGCCTCTGTGCTCCTACCTGCTCTCTCTCCTGCATTTCCTTGGCAGAGGACCTGAGCTGTCTTGAGATGCCTGCTCTTAGAACCTGTCTCCCAGAACCAAGGATTCAGAAGACCTGGGCCTCCTACCTTTTTTCCGGTCCCCCAGTCACCCTCTGCTGCCCCCACCTGTCGCAAGTCCACGCTAACCATAGAATCCTTGAGACTGCCCCACAGGACTCAGGAACAGATTATTTTTGTCTCATGGGCCAGGCATCATCCGGCATATTGTCACTTCTGCTGCTTGATTTAGTCATCAGAATCCTGGGTTAAATACATTGCAGATGGGGAAATTGAGGCTCAAGATAAGTAGGCCCAGAGCGTGAATAAGTAGAGAAAAACTCAAACTCAGCATAATGCTTCTTCCACTAATGCTGGCTGCTTCTTTAGCTTCTTTAGCACTGGCAGTTATGGTGGCTACTGGGGGAAAATGAGAAAGAATCCTGGAGCAGTGGAAAATCTTGGTTTTTAGAAAGCGATCACAGTGAGACAAAAGGATCATTCAGGATGCAGGACTCTTGCATCTACCAGAGCACCATGTTACCATCACCGTTTCTTCCTTCTCGGCTCAAGGGCCCTGCGGCTTCCCCATCTTGGGCTGTTGTTCAGTCACTAAGTCATGTCTGACCCTTTGGGACCCCATGAACTGCAGCACACCAGCCTTCCCTGTCCTTCACTATCTCCCAGAGTTTGCTCAAACTCATGTCCATTGAGTCGGTGATACCATCCAACCATCTCATGTTCCTCATCTTCTCAGGGGCAGGAAAAGTAATATTCTTGGACTAACCTAGGAGACACAGCCCACTTACATCTCAAGACTCAAGAAGCAGATAGGTGAAAATCAAAGGCAGAGACCAGTGGGCTGAGCAAATGGGAAGCTCATAATACACCATCAAAATTCAGCCAAGAAACCTGAAAGGAACTGAGCGAGGTGTGGGGCAGCATGTGAAGAAGCCAGTGAGGGGAGACACATGGAGTGGGGGACTGGGAAGCGGGAAGCGAAGCTCAGCACCAGCCTCTTCCGAAGGCTGCCAGTGATGAGGTGGTTCTAGCTGAGACTCGACAGCCTTCACTCCCTCCTCCCTTTGGTCAGACTCAGTCCTAAGAGTGCTGGATGTGGAAGACACAGGTCCGGAGAACTGAAAATTGCTCCTAGGTAGAAGGTTTATGAGTTGTGACCTGCAGAGCTTCCCTAGTGGCTCAGCTGGTGAAGAATCCTCCTGCCACGTGAGAGACCTGGGTTTGATCCCCGAATTGGGAAGATCCCCTTGAGAAGGAAATGACAACCCACTCCAGCCAGTATTCTTGCCTGGTGAATTCCCATGGACAGAGGAGCCTGGCAGGCTACAGTCCATGGGGTTGCAAAGAGTCAGACACGACAGAGTGACTAAGCACGCACAGAAGGTTTATGAGAAAGGCAGGGGAGGCATTTCTCTGACATCAGATTTATCAACATTCTTCCCATGAGGAGTTGAGGAATGCCCTGTTCCAAGTGAGAGTGTGCTCCCAGCTTTGTATAATGGCACACAGAGTGATGCTGAGTGTAAACAGCAATACACACACTGCTGTGTTTAGTCGTGTTCACATCTACACTCACACATGGTTTCTCTGAGCTGATGCATCAGCACTTAGCACAAAGGTGCTTTGAAGGGTCCAGGACCTGGGGTTTGGTGGGGTAGGAGAGAGTTGGTAGGGAAGAGTATGAATTTTGGAGGGAAAGCTAGAGCTTGTAACACCAGAGACTGTAACTCTTAAAAGTCTAGAAATTAAGTTCAGTAGAGTCTGCTAGGGTAGGAAATTTCAAGTTAGCACTTTGGGGTTAAAAGTAGTGTCTGACCATCAGTGGGAGAGATGTCACCAGTCACACAGGTAAGAGTCACTGAGGTGTGCTCCATCCTGTCCATTGTTGGGGACTGTAGATACAGGCCTAGCCAGGCACACTAGAGTCTTCAGGTCAATTCTCCCTACCTCTCCCAGTCGCTAAGCTGGTTGGGGAAAATCAGTACCCGGAAAGACTCGGCTATTTCCAAGTTATTTATAGTACAAACATCCAGTAAAAAATGACTGAGGAAGATATTCTGGGTTGTGCTTTATATTGTTAATTTTGTTTAATCATGCATTTACTCAAATGTATTATGTTGTACCTGTGATAAAAAAACAGTAATGTACTGCCATGAATACAAAGATAAAAAGACTCCTGCTCTCAAGGAGTTTACAGTTTAGAGGGGGAGAGAAATAGGCAAGAAAATAGCTCTGATATGAGTTTAAAATAGCCTGTTGTGAAGACAAAGGTGAAAAAGTAAATAGTAATTGTGTGAGAGAGAGGGGGTTAGGCCCTTGTAAGAGGTGGCCTTTGATATGGGTCTTGAAGTGTGAACATGATTTTAATTGGGTGGGGAGGTAGAGAGGAGAAAGGAGTCAGGAGGGAATTTTTGGAGGAAGGGACAGCATGAGTGAAAACATGGAGGTGTATACACATGAGTCTGAGAAAAGGCAACTGATCCAGTGTGGCTAGAATTTAGGGGGCTGCTAAGGAGATGAGACTGGAAATACTATCCGGGTAATAATATAATCCTTCGCTTAAACTAGTGAGTGGGTGAGAAACCTAGACGGTCTAGGTCTAGATATAATGCATTATTTAAATACACACATTTGTTTCTATACATTTTCCTTTCCCTCTTCCTCTTGCAGCCATACAGCTCTATTCTTTGTGAGAATGTGTGTGCTTTTTTGTGCCTGTAATCTCACATACTATTTTCTTGCCCAAACATCTGTATTCTTCTACCTGACCTCCGGTGTGTGTACCTCCTCACAGCAGCATGGTGGAGAATGTAGGGGCCTGAGTGACCATTAAACAGCATTGAGCATGGTAGGAGGTAGCGGAAATGGATTGCGAATCAGGTGCCAAGTGATGCATTCTGCAAGCTGGCTAGAATAATTTCAGACCCCGGACCTCCTGCTGAAGTGAAAAATGACATTTATAGGAGGGAAACTTAGAATTAATCCTCCAAAATGATAGTAAAGTGAATTCTTCCCTGGCTCTGCTGTGGTTGTTCTTCCTCCCATTTCTGTCGCTCCTTATTATTGTAACTCGTTCTGCTCTCCAAAGTGGATAAAGTCACCATTCAGATAAGATCAGTTTTGTCTGGTGCAGCCGCGTTGATCCGATCACAGTTTGGACTGAGGGTTTTGAATTCGCCTTGGGCATTCAACTTTGGTGGCGAGGAGGGGGAAAGGGAAATAAAAATGCCGACCTGGCACAAAGTAGCTGCAGTCGTTAGTCAGTTGTCTTCAGGCCCATCCTGAGCCATAGCGCTGGATGGTGGATTATTTAGCTATTTCTTCGACTTCGGGGGCAATTTTTACCCCAGTCACCTTTTGCCCCATTCCAATATTTGAATTGCAGTGGAAGTGGTTCACTAGGGGGTCATCAGTCTGCAATTCCTAGTGGAGTTTGCAGGGACTGTGAAAAGTCAGCTCCCGCACAATGGCTGAACAGCCTGGGAGCTCTCCGTGGTGCTGAGAAATCTGAGGCAGCCAGGAGGGACGCTGTTGGGAGCTCTCCGTTGTCCTACGAGTAATATACTTTTGTAAGGGAATTTGAGGAGAAACTGTCCACAAACAGTTCTAATAATGATTGCCCCATGGGAGGGCTGAGATAAAACTAGAGTAGCAAGAAGTTGAGGACTTGCTGAACGAATATCTGCCCTAGAAACTACTACTTTCACATTTCTCTTATTTTATGGTGTCAAATGACTGTTTTTAGAATGCTTCATTTATTTAGCTTTCTTCCTAGTGGTGGTGAAAAGAAGCAGATGCTTATATTAATTATAGGGTTTATGTTATTGTCCACCTGAAGCACAAACATGATGAAAAAACTTATTCCACTTATTCCACAAATATTGTGGGTGAACCTTTTATGTTAGACAATGTGCTAGATGTTGAGCCTAGGACAGACTTATAGATCACACAGGAATTAGGTGAGCTGTGACTCCAGGAAGGCTGCCTATCCCCCTAACAAGTACTTATATCTGGAGACTGACAACTCTGGACTTCAGGTAGTGGTTAGAACCGACAAGAAACCCGGGGAAAAGTCATGGGAATGTTGGGGCTCCTTTTGTGCCTCTATGAATCACTGCATGACTTGAGTAGGTTCTAAAGGAATCAGAGGCCTCTACAAGTCTATACGAATCTAAATCTCCATCTCTGATTTTGTTAAAAAAAAAAAAAGAAAGAAAATATCTTTAGACTTGAATCAGCTTCCTGCTAGGATCTGAATCCCTCAGTTTGCACAGGGATCTCTATACTGATTGCCCTGATAAGTGTGCAGGGAGAATGCCTGATGCTGACGTGTGCATGGGTGTTCATAAAAGGATGCACTTGGCAATATGATGGCAATACTTACACAGCACATACTATATTCTGTGACTTGTTATGAGTGTTTTACATATATTAAATTGTTTAGCTATCACAGCAACATTTTGAAGTAGACACCCTTATTATAAGTATTTTACAAATCAGAAAAGTGGAGCACAGAGAAGTTATATAACATGCTAAAGGTCACACAGATGGTAAATTGCAAGATTTGAGAGTAGTCTGCTTCTAGAGTCCATTCTCTTAATCACTGTGCTATAAAAACCTGAAGCTTACAACTTCCTGGGAAGTGGTTACATGTCCCCTGAGGTCAGAAAAATATTTGGGTGGCTTGATTTTCCCCTGCTCTCATGTCCTTCCTCTAATAAATGCCTCCCACCTCTTTTTATAGATTGACTTCTAAGTGTGATGCACCTTAATGTCATTTCTGAAATCTTACTTCCCTTTTAGCTGGAATTTTACCAAGTAATATTTGTCCTAACACCCTGAAAAAAATTTCTTTCATGATGGAATACTTCTTATCAGTCAAGACTCAGATAAAATTTTTTTCAGAAGAGCCTTCCCTGACCATCCAGTCTAAAACTGCTCTACTTTCCCCTAGATACTTTTATAAAATTCTTTGATTTTACTTTTTTTTTTCACACTAGTTATCACTCTTTGAAGGGCTTCCCTGGTGGCTCAGATGGTAAAGCGTCTGTCTTCAATGCTGTAGACCTGGGTTCGATCTCTGGGTCAGGAAGATCCTCTGGAGAAGGAAATGGCAACCCACTCCAGTACCCTTGCCTGGAAAATCCCATGGATGGAGGAGCCTGGTAGGCTACAGTCCATGGGGTCGCTAAGATTTGGACACGACTGAGCGATTTTACTAACCTATCACTCTTTGAAACTGTCTCATGTATTTGTGTGCTCTATCATTTTTTATTCCTCACCCCTACTAGAATATAAGGTACATGAAGACAGGAGATTTGTTTGTCTTTCTTACTACTGTATTCTTTCTAACTGGAATATGACATGATCGGTAAACAAATCTATGCCCAAGAATAATATGGTGGCCTCTTGGAGGAGAATCCAGAGAAAGGGAGAGAGCTAATAAAGTCCTGTGCATTAGGAGAAATATGCAAGAGCAAATTTAAAAGGAAAAAGGTCAACATACAGCTTAAAAAAAAAAAAAGACCTAAATGGAGAACCACTTCTGATCAGCAAGGGTCACCAGCTCTTGGGACACAAAGAAAAGAGATGTTGGGAGCTGTATTTGTAAGCCTGGTGTGTCTCGCCTTCCAGTTGAATTGTTCATGCTAATTCACACTGAAGACTGGCATGAAGGAAGATGGGGTGTGATTTAGGAGACTGAGGTAGTTAGCTTGACCTATGAGCATTTTTTTTTCTTGACTTTTCCAGGAAGTAAAAGGGGTACCTTCTCTCCTCACCCCCCACCAAGATATCTACTGTAGAGACCTTGTCCATCCCCACAACACGGTCTTCATGTGCTTCAGACCTAAGTGGTAGTACTAAGAGGAGATGGGGGTCATCAATTTCTGAAGTGACCTATACTTGTTACACGAATTACAAGATAAACTAGAGAAAAGGTGATGGAACATGGAAGAGCTAAATGGAGAGTTAATCTTCAAAAACTAAAAATGTGCAGCTATTGATATATTTCAATGCTTCTGAGGTGATTTACCCGAATCTGGTTGATTTTCTAGACTTTTAATTTTCTTTCCAGTGTTTGGCATTGATAGGGCCAACTTACAATCAGAGGCTGCAAAGCAGAGAGAAGACTTGAACCAGTTAATTCAGAATTTAGAGGCTGACACATCAGAGCATTTGGAGAGGGGAGAGGTTCCCTGGTCCCCATAGTTACATGCCAAAATTTTTACATTTTGAGATTTTCTTAGTCAACAATTGCCTAAAATCTATTTTCACCTCCCGTGTGTCTAGGGCATTAATCACTGAAATCTGTTTTTCACACTTACCCTTCACACAGGGTTCTGATTTCCTTCCAGAGAAACCTTTGGTAAAAAAAAAAAAAACAACCACAAAACAACTTTTGTTTCCTAACGCCTGTATTTGCCACACATTCAATAAGGAGTAAAGAATGGAAAGTGTAGGAAGGTCTTCTAAAGGAGCTGTAGACAGGGAAAGAGAGTGTCAGAGAAAGGGAGAACTACTGATGAGAATGGAGAGAAAGAAAGTAAAAATCTCTATTAAAATGAAGGATCTGGGGTTTGGCCCTTTGGGTCGATACCTTTAGGGGTGCAGAGAAGAAAGGGAAGTACACAGGTATGGAAACCAGAATGCCCTAGATCAGAATTGCTTCCCTGAACCTCTTTTTCCAGCCTCATAGAAATCCTCCACATATTAAATGAGATAATAGATACTAAAACAAGTGGAAATCTTTGTGGGCTTCATATGCTCAAACTTAAAAAAAAAAGTTTTTCATGTATTTATTGAGAACTTTAAAATGTTATGCATATGGTTGTATAGATGTGATCACTGCCCTCCTTTCCAGTGAGTAAAGGAGCAGCAGTCATCTTCAGAAATATTTCTTCGTGACCTAGTACTATCGCTTTGCGTTTAATTAACCCCTAGTGTGTTCCCAGCCCCTAACTGCTTTGTAGGAAGGGAGTATACTTGCAGAAAGAGGGGCAAGAGGGCTTTACGTGATGGTGTTCAAGAACCTGGGAGGCCAGGGGGGCACAGAAAAGGGGCAGAAAGTAAAAGCCTCATTTACTTATTCCCCAGACATATATAGCTTCAAAGCAAATCTTAGCCTGAGCAATGGGCTATGAAGGAATTTCTAGGTTAGTGGGGGCTTGACACGAGAGATCAAGAGAGCAGACTGTAAGCATGCAAGCTCTCGAAGCTGAGGGCTGAAGGGATGAAGCATGAGTGGAGGAAGACTGTGGAAAGAGAACAGAGAAGGGGAATCACAGGTGGATTAGAAAACCAAGCAAAGTGCTGGGGGTGGCTGAGTGGTATCAGGAAAGCAGATGGTGATCCTTGAGAAGGAGGGTGCAGATGGCATTAGCGGTGAGGAGGCAGTGTGGGGTGAAGAACAGTCCCAGCTCGGCTACTCCAGGAGGGGGAGGCTGGAACACGCTCCCTACGCTGGGTGAGCTCGGTGACTCATCTGGCCCCCAATGTGGCATCTGACAGGGATACCAGGAGGAAAGATGTGGGAGGCTGTGTGATTCTCTATGATGAGCTTTGGAGGCTAGACGTGAACCTCAGACACCCAGGAGCTCCTGGTGAGGAGCTTTCTGAAGCCCTCATACCAAAAAATGAACACAAGCCCCTTATTACACTCAAAGCCAGTCTCTCAGGTTAAGTTTCCCCTGACTGCTTGATCTTGGGCAAGTCATTCTTGGGCACATTTTCTCATCAGTGAAATGAAAAGATTTGGTTAGGTAATAAGTATTATGGGGTTAGGTAAAAGATTTTAAGTAAATACTTTTAAGCTCTAAATTCTGTGATTCTGAGGAATGTTTGAACCTGGACTATAGAAGACAGAAATGATTTATTAGTTTCTCACTACTAGAGTTGTATGTGAAGGATAACTATAAGAAACAAGGATCAAATCCCTGTGCACACTAGTGCTGAAGATAAAATTTAAGCAACTCTTGCTCAAGATGTTGCGAGAAGGAGGATTTGGGCTTAGTTCTGTTTCTAAATGGGCTCCCCTGGTGGTTCAGATGGTCAGTAAAGCGTCTGCCTGCTAAGAGGGAGACCCGGGTTTGATCCCTGGGTTGGGAAGATCCCCTGGAGAAGGACATGGCAAATCTTGCCTGGAAAATCCCATGGATGGAGCCTGGTAGGCTACAGTCCATGGGGCTGCAAAGAGTCGGGCACGACTGAGCAACTTCGCTTCACTTCATGTTTCTAAATACAGGAGTCATCCAATGATGAGGTGGTTCGCTTTCTGTGTAGTCAGCTCCTGGCTGCAGAAAGTGATCAGTCACAGGTTGATGACATTTGGGGGACTCTTATAAAAGGAAGTCTTCCTCCTGCACCCATCTTCATGAAATACCATGCAATATTATGCTTTCCTGCAGAGGGATTGAGCAGGTGATTAAATAGTAAAAGGCAGTGAATCCCAACAAGTATTTCTCTGAATATGATGCTATTCATATTAATAGGCCTCCTGTATGGAAAAAAAAAAAGGGTTTTGTGGTAAAATAACTTTGGAAAACACTGTATTAAACAATGTTAAGCAAGTTTCTCTTCTGTACTACTTCTCAGAGACCTAAAGATATTAATGAACATTATGGATTTTCCGATAATATTCAACAATAGAGTCTTTTACACAGAGTGTCTGATAGGTATAGCAACCTACTGAAACTACTTGGAGAAATATTGCTTTAAAAGGATGTTTTACATTGTAGGTCCTTTACACCTAGAAAGAAAGCAATGGAAATTCTCTGCTGTCCTTGACTAGGTCTGATGATGAAGCCTAATCTGGAACTTTAAGTCCTAGGGGAGGGCATGGAACTCTAAATGATAGGGTTAGACTGACTCAGCTGGTGACCTTAGATGAGTCCCTCCATGGGTCTCAGTTTCCTCGTATAAATGGGGAGAAATATTTCGAACCCAATCCTTTTAGAGTTAAGGTGCCATGAGAGAGTCCAAGGTAGCACCTGTGATCCTTGAATTTGAGTTTGAACCACCTGGGCATCTTGGTGAAGTGCAGGTTCTGACTGAGCAGGTCTGCAGGGACTGGAGACAGGGCGGGGACTGAGATTCTCATTCCTGCCACCCTCAGAGGCGGCACTGGAGCAGCTGCGCTCACACTAGAGTGGTGAAGGTCCAGGAAGACACATGGTCTGGCTCGTATCAGAACATCTCCTCCTGTGGAGCCGCAGCAAACATTCTGGTGTCACCGCTTTCCCTGGAGATCTGGTCTGTGTTTTCGAAAGGTTTAATTCACGTGGAAAAAGAAACCAGGCATCTGCCCTGTGTCCCTGTGGCAAGGTTTGCCTTAGGCCCCTCCGAAGGGAATCCCTTTGCCTCTTCAGCTTCCCCAGCCCCCACTGCCTACAGCTCCCCAGTCGGTTAAGCTATTTTTTGAATTTGAGTTAAAACCATTTCAGACGTATTTTTAACTGCGTCCTGTTTGAAAAGCTGTTAGCATTTGGCAATCATTCCATCTTCAGCTTGAATCCTGGGGAGGGTGTTTCTTTCTTTCTTCTTCTTTTTTTTTTTTTTCCCCTCCACAACCGGGCAAAAGTATATTGTTTAAAAATAGTTCTAGTGCGTGGGTCAGAGAGAATGGTTGCCGGGGATGAAGATGGGGCTGGGGCGTGCTTTGGATTCCACAAAATCCTCAGTGCGGGCGCTGCCGCCCCGCCTGCTCTCAGGCTGAACCACGGCACACTCGAAGGGGGCAGGGATGCTATGAGCACTGTCCAGGAGAGGGAGATAGGATGCGAAGCAGGGGCTGGGGAAGGACATGGGGCAACAGGCATCAGAACGGGGGGCCGACTGAGCCCCCAGGAATGGTAGCAGAAGGGATATCTTCCCTGCCCACGATCCTGAGGTATTCCAGAACCAGCACATCGCCAGTTCCATTGTTATGAAGCTTTTATCAAGGGCCTCCTGGGAAGTTAGGGCTCCCCAGGTGGCACTAGTGGTAAAGAATCCACCTGCCAATTCAGGAGATGCAGGTTCGGTCCCTGGGTGGGGAAGACCCCCTGGAGTAGGAAATGGCAACCTACCCCAGCATTCTTGCCTGGAAAATGCCATGGACAGAGGAGCCTGGTGGAAGCTCCATGGGGTCGCAAAGAATCAGACACAACTGAATGACTAAGCACACACACATTTGTCCCTGGGTAGCGTTGTGATGTGAAACAAGTTATTTATCTTATGGGCTTCCCTGGGGGATCAGTCAGTAAAGAATCCTCTTGCAATGCAGGAGACCTAGCTTTGATCCCTGGTTGGAAAGATCCCTGGGAGAAGGAAATGGCAACCCGCTCCAGTATTCTTGCCTGGAAAATCCCATGGACAGAGGAGCTGGGTGGGCTACCGTCCATGGGGTCGCAAGAGTTGGACACGAGTTAGTGACTGAAGTACCACCTGGCAAGTAGCGCCCATGGGAAGTTGTTTTATTTTTTACTTGAGTAACTTTTATATAACCTCTACACCATGACTACCACTGTTTGAGTACTTTAAAAATATTAGCTCATTTAGCCCTTCTGCAGACTCTATGAGGTAGGTCCTATCTTGTTTCTATTATACAGAGGAGGAAAAGGAGGTGCAGAATGGTCAAGCATCTTACCCAAGGTCCTGGAGCTTGCAGGTGGTAGAGCGGGATTCCAGCCTGTGTTGCGTGTAGCTGGAGTTCACACCCTTTGCCACTACACCACGCTGAAATGTGGGTCCTGCCCTCTCAACACTTCATCTAAAAGTGGCTGTGCCAGCTGTCTGCTCATATCTATCTGGTGGGAGGAATGAAGTTTAAAACAGAAGAGAACTTCCAGCATAAATGGAGCAAATGATGATTTTTTTTTAAAGCAGCCATCAAGTATTAATAGGTAACTCCCTGCTACTCAAACATTCAAACCCATTAAACACTCCAAATATACCCAGACCATGTTAAAATGTGATCCCCAAGCAGGAAATTCTAGAACTGCTCTGGAAATGATCAGTGTGCGAGGAAAGAGTTTCCTTCTGGTTTTTCTCTTGTAAAGTTTTTGGTGAGATGTTCTGTTGTCATGGGTCTAGACAGGTTGCTGGCTCCGGGGTGCTCAGGGGAGAAAAGGACGCAGCCCAGGTGTGCCACTCCACATCCCAGCCAGGAACTCCCCAGGCTGGAGCTGGCAGCCCTGTCCCAAAGGTGGGTTTCTCTCAGCTAGCGGTGGGCTGCTGAATTCGGGGAAATGGCTGAGAGGCTTCCACTGCTGCAAGCGCCTGAGAATATTTTATTTCCATGGAATAAGCCGGAAAAGAAAATGACAGTAGACTGGAGCTGGAAGTTAGAGACTTTTTGCCCTGCTGGGAGCTGGCCTTTCCGGCAGCCTTGTCGGGGCTGGGCTGGCAGGGGGTGGCAGTGGCTGACACCCCGGTGGAAGGGATGCCTGGAGTCAGGAACATTCCACAGGAGATGGCCCCCTCGGGGGCCTGAATGCTCAGGCTCCCTGTGGGGCTCGTGTCCTCACACACCGTGAACCTCACTTTCACATGCTGTCCCTCCCTCCCACAACAAACGGTTGTCCACCCCAGGTGCTCGGCTTTCCGATTTGGGGAGGGTTGCCTGGAGAGTCCCAGGGATGAGGGAGCCTGGTGGGCTGCCCTCTGTGGGGTCGCACAGAGTCGGACACGACTGAAGCGACTTAGCAGCAGCAGCAGTGCCTTGACTCCACCGGACTCCGTGCTGGCCCTGTGTCCTCTTGCTGGGCTGCAGGTTAACCTCTTTCTATATAAGTTCTCTTCTTGGAGACGCTGTGTTACTGTCTGCGCTGCATAACGCATGTCTAATAATACTAATTAATAAGCAGTCACTTATTCGTAACACTGGAAACCTCATCACGTGGGTGACAGAAAGTCAAATAAACTCCAGGAGGCAGCAATGCAGCACAGCTCTTGCAGGAGGAGAGGAGAGAACAGGGCAAGTGGGTTTTGCAAGGGGGTGTTGGACAAACTGCTTCGAGCCAGTATCATTCGAGGCTGAATTTGAAATCTGCTCAAGAGCAAGGCAAATGGGGACCTGAGACCTGAGACCTTGACGTGCTGGCTGGGGATCAGCAGAAGTGTCTGATGTCCAATTTGTGTGACTTAGTCTTGGCTTGAGAAGCCTTTGGTATTCCCAGGGTTGGTTGGGGTGGAGCGATGGAGACTCAGAAAGAGAGGATAGTGTTTGTGCCTACCTATCTGATGGATAAAGAAACTAAGATCACTGACCATTATCCTTGTTTTCCAAAGACTATTGAGAGAATTGTTAGGTAAAAGAAAGAACTATATAATGAAGGCAAAAAACCCCCAGAGAAAGCAACCTGAAATGCATATGCCAAGAGTCATTAGGGCAGTAGGAATGTATATGTTAAGTCTTTTACCTATAACTCTGATTTTATAGGCACATTCTTATTTGTAATTATGCAATTGCATGCATTTCAATAGATAACATAATAAAGCCAACTCGCTGTGAAAATTAAGTGAGATAATGCATGCCCAGTGCTCACCTTAGTACCTGGTGGGGTGGAAATAATGCTTCAGGACTGATAGCTGGTATGTCCTGTTAGGATCAAACCAGTTGCTCCTGGCTGGCCTCCTGGCTGCTGCCATGCCATCTCAGATACTGAGTATTTGAAATCTTACTCTGATGGTGATAACACATACTCTGTGGACCTTCCAAGTGCCATTTACTATGACAGGTGCTTTTGATATAACTGTCACAGGATACGTTTGAGGATGGCATCATGGTTATTCCCATTTCACAGGTGAGAAAGCTGAGGGTTGACCTGTTAGTAACCCAGCCAAGTTCTCATGGCCAGCCAGTGCTGCAGCTGGGACTCCAGCCCAGGCATGCCCTTTGCAGCGTCTTGGCATCGGCTTATTGCAGAGCCACGTAGAGGGCCAGACGCGGTGGCGACTGTCCGTGTCGTCATCATCATCATTCTATCAACTTGATCCCCCCGGCCAGAATGTCACGGGCAATTTATTCTTTAGATTGGAGATAAAATTCCTCTTTGTTCCACCCTGAAAGTGTTAGTCTGGTGCATTGGAGAAAAACTGGAAGAGTTCTTGTTCTATTTTGTTCCCCTCCTGAACTGGGAGTCATGACAGCAGCCCCCAACTACATGAAGGGCGATGCAGGGGACCTGGGTTCAATCCCTGGTCAGGGAAACTAGATCCCACATGCCACAACGAAAGACGCTTCATGCCCCAACTAAGACTCCTGTGCAGCCAAATAAGTAAGTAAAACTTAAAAAAATAATCAGTACCATTGCTGCTACGGCAGCATCCTGTGGGAAAGCGCCTGATACTGCTTTTTGCCTGTGGTTGCGTCACATGTCTTACAGTCTGTATTGCTGTCATTCTCTGCTCTTTCGTATGTATCCATCCTCATAAATCTGGAGCTGTCTGAGGGGTTGCTGGATCCCTGAGAATGAGCAGAGTGGTAGTTAGCTAAAATGCTGTAGAGGAATGGGACAAAATGAGCCCAAAGATCTCATAATAAAAGGCAGACTAAAAGGATACACCAGAGTAATTGAAAGATAAATAACACTTGAGAAGCCCAAGAAACGACTAAAGGGAATAAAGTGATGATAGCAAGTATATTCAAGGTACACAGGGTAAAGTAGGGAAGAGGCAAAAGGGCTAAAAACAAGTAAATGATAGTACCTACGGCCTCCCAGAAGCTGAAATATTAGCATGAAATGATGAAATAAGGGAATGCTAACTATAGGGGGCAGTCCAAAGTTAATAATTCCACACAGGGGCGAAGGCAGACCCTTGGGCCAGGCAGACCCTTGCTCAGCATTTCTGTGGGACACGTGCTCTGGGTGTGTTTCATCACTCAATTCTTCAAACAGTCACGTGAAGTTAAGTACAGGCATCATCTGTGTTTTGCAGGTGAAGACCCCGTGACTTAGGAAAGAAAAACAATTCACGTCACAAGGTGGTCAGTCGGGGCTGGAACCCAGCTGTGTGTTCTAACCCTAGTTGTCCTGCGGATGTGCGGTGGACTTCGTGAGGCCGTGTCCTTCCCAAGCTGGTGCTGGCTGGAGGTGTCCCATGGGAGCTGACCTCTGCTGGGCTGGAGCTTTCAGGCTCTGCCTTTGTCCTTCTACCCTCATACTCCGCGGGGCCCCTTAGGCCTCTTCCTGGTGTTCCCAGGGCTGAGTCTACACCTGGCTTGGCTGTTTGCAGGGTCCTGCTGGATCGTGGTGGTCCCTTTACACTGTGTTCCCCCAGGCGCTCTAGACGGCTTGCCCAGTCCCATGCACTGCGCCCTCTGGAATTCCCTTCCATATCCTTGAAACGAACAGGGTGCAGACCTCAGGGAAGTTCAGGCAAGAGGGAATAGATCAGAGAGGGGGCAGTCTAGGTCTAGCGTGAACTGGTGAAAGATGAGGGTCATGCATGAACCTAATCAGTTAAGACACGTTTATGTTCCTATTAAGTGCTGGGTTCCATGGAGGTATTGAAGATCAGGGACCCAGAGAAACATAACCAATGAGCTTATTATCTGAAAGTTAAAACAGACGGAAATGTAGACCGGTAATGCTGGAACTGCATGTGTCCATTTAAGCCCCGCCCAAAGGTCACTTTAGTCTGTCAAGCTTGCCTCGATAATCTCCATCTCCAAAACAATTTTTTCATTTGCTTCTTGACAGTCTCATAGAGCCTGCCTTACCTTGCTTTCATGATTGCTATTTCCTCCTTGCTTTATAAGAATACACCTCTGTCTTCCACCAAAGCATAGAAGACTCCTTGGGTCAGGAGACTTGACCTACTTGTTTGGTTTCCTGTGAGAACAATGCTCAGCACACGTGCTAGCAAGTTTGCCGGGATAAAGGGTGTCCAGGAAAGGGCAGAAGTATAAGAACTTCTACCCCTCATGGAAGGGAGGCAGTGGAAAGTGAGGGTGAGCAGGCAGGGTCCGGAGTCCGTACACGTTCATTTTGGTTATGTTCTGCTTGGTGACCACGGGGACCCTCTCCAAGTATTTGATTTCCTCAACTGTAAGATGGACCTCGACAGTCAATGGGCGCCAACCGCCCTGGACTCAATGAGATGACCCATGTATTGGCACATGGTGAGTGTTCGGCAGCTCTAGGATCTGTTCCGGCCGTTGGTGCTAGCCTGCAGAACCATGCACTGTGCAGACCTCAGCAAGGGGAGGATGAAGAAGAGCGGGGCAGCTGTTATCCCACTGCCGGGTACCGGGGCCTGATGATGAATGAGACTTTGTGTCTGGGGCCACCGACTGTCATCTCTCATTTAGGCTCGACTGGGGAAATGTTGCCACAGACTCGGCCTAGTTTGGCAAAAGTGGTAATGGATACTGAAGGGCATGTGGGTGCTGGGGAAACGTCTAGGCTCTGAGCTCAGGATGCTAGAGGGAGCCACCCTCCTGACGCACCACCGAGCCTGATTCTTCCTGCCCCTGTCTCTCTTAGCTTGCTGCCCCTGAGGACAGGAGGGCTGTGCCTCTGTCTGCCTTGCCAGCAGGAGCCCTTGAAGAGGGGAAGCCCCACTGGTCTCCTTCCTTTCTCTGTCCCCTGTCCCTCGCTCTATGCCTTGTCCTAAGCAAGCTTTCAGAGGACTTGCAGGAGAAATGGCTTGGTTCCTACTTGTAGGCCTAACCCCCATCAGAGGTACAGAGGTTGCCATAATTTTGCAAGGAAGAGGGACTGCTTGGGGGAAACCGAAGCACACTGGTGGGTCAGGGTCTTCTCCACTCCCTCAGTCTGCAGTGAGACATATGCATCTTCAGCAGTGAAGAAGTGGCTTAGTCTGCTGAAGCTGTAAATGGGGATTAAGCCATAGATGGGGATTTTTGTCTTCAATTCTCGCTGCAGCTCTAGTGAAGAACCTCCCTAGGCTGGGATGAGCAGAGACATGAGCCCCTGACACAGCCTTGCAGGGGGCTGCAGAGTGCCCTGCCCTGATGAGATCTTCTCAGTTGTTTGCGAAACAGTTGGGAGGAGGTGGTGGAGCCCTGAACCAGGCAGCCCGCCTGTCTCTTTAAATGCCGGGGTCTGTGTGGGAGAGGGAGGGGCCGGCTCTGGAGTGCGTGAAATTCCTGGGCTCCTCCGGCAGTCTCAGGCTCAGAGCGCAGCCCTACACATCTCCTCTTGCATGCAACTCACTGAGGGGGGAGAGGCGAGCGTGTCCTCCCCTCTCGCAGCCGCCAGCGTCTCCAGCCACCAAGGACCTGCTTTTTGCACCTCCAACACCCTCTCCCTTCTTCTCCGCCAATCCTTCCCAGAAAGAGAGAAGAGAGAAAGAAAAAGGAGACAGAAAGATTCCGGAATTTGAGCCTCTCCAAAGAGGAAACATACCCAGCAAACTCAGTTGATTAAACATCAGACAGACAGACAGACAGACCCCAAATCTTCTGTCCAACTGGAAAGGTAAGATCTGGAGGGGAGAGGAAGGCAGGCAGGGTGTGAAACAACTCAAGCTTCTTGCTCGTTCTGGGGAAGAGGTTGCTCCTGAGAGGGTAGAAGTTTTCAGTTGGGAGCGACCAACCTAGATTTTTTTTTTGAAGGCTGGATTGGAGAGCCTGGGCTGACCATGGGAATGGCTTTTCAACTGCCTTTCTTTTCCTTCAGTTTCTCCTATCTTTTCCTTCAGTTTCTCCTAGAAGTTGGGTCTCTTTTGGCTCCAGATGTTGAAAAAGTCAGAGAATGTTTTAGATTTTTAATCTTTTGAAAAGTCTTTCTTCTATTTGTGTGGATTGTTAGTCTGAAATGATGTGTACCTATCACTTCATTTTGGGTAGGTACTTTTTTTTTTTGTGTATTTTATGACCACCTCCCCTATTATTATTATTATTTTTCTGGGGAAGGGGCTAGATCAAATGAGAAAGAGAAGAAGGGAAGCTCTGAGGATCACAAGAAGACAAAATTGAATTGAGACAGGGATTTCCCTAGCTGTTGAGGAATTGAAGGGTGTGTGTGTGTGTGTGTGTGTGTGTGTGTGTGATATTTTTTGGAAGGGGTGTGAGGAGGTAGATTTTGAGTATGAAGATTCAGGCTGGAGTCCTGTTATTTTGTTGTGGAGGTGGGCATACTCACAGAAGGTGAAATAGGGAGTGTGTGTGTGTGTGTGTGTGTCGCACTCTTGTTTGGATCAGTTACAAGGGAATCTTCCTCCTCTGCCTTCCATTTGTTTATATTAATGATTTAGTAGCAGGCTTGCCTGAAAACTTCCACTCTGTGTAAGCACTGTGGGTTTTGCAAGTGCTCAGTGACCTTAAAGGCTGGTTCGATGTATTTTTCACTAGGCATTGTGTTGTGCCCAGAGTTTTAGGTCTTTCCCTCTCTCTCTCCTTTTTTAACCAGAAAACTTAGCTGCTCTAGAAACATCATCCTGATGACAAGGGAAAAAAATCTGCTCCCCCCCACCCCCTATCCCTTCCTAGGCCAGTGATGTAATACCAACCTATGGGCTCGCCTGCTTTGCAGGTGACTTACCCTGTGATTAGTTGTTAAAAAAATAAATTTCTCCCTTCCTCCATTAAATGCATTCTTCTTTGGATTTGGATGTAGAAATATCGTCATGCAGTGAGAAAATTATATTTTTGATAACCAATACTGGGGTTTAGGTAAAGTAGGATTCCTCTTTCCTGATCATTATTTTAAAACAACAAAAAAATTTTTTTTCTTTAAATACAAAGGTCAGAGATCACCCAGAGAGACCTAGGCTAGGATGAAGCAAGACAGAGTGGGACCAACTAGGAGAAATGGGAAAAGGGAAACTGTCATTTTCCATCTTGCTCCGGTCATTCCCGCTTGGGGAGACAGTTTGCTTTTACCCCCATGATTCCCCCTAACATTCTTAATTCTTCCTCTGCCCTGGGTCCTGTGGATGACCCTGGAGGGAGAGCGATGCTCCTTGTCACACCTGGGGGATTGTGTAGTTTTGGGGGTCAGATGACCGTTTGCCTTTGTGATGAAGGTTCCAATGGAAATTTGAACTCCCAGTGCGCTGGGTGACTTAGTACCCAGGATAGTCTATCTGGGGGCACCTGGAGGTTAGGTCTGGGGAGCCTGAAGAACTAGCCCTTTATGAATTTGCCGTTCTGGGTAGAGCCGCCCTTTATCGTCCAAGGGCTTCTGCGTCGCCTTTCAAGTTAAAATGGTCCTGCTGGTTATGATGGGCAAGTTTACCTAAGGGCTACTGTGTACGTGGCTGAAGGATGGAGGGGAAAGAGGGAGAGATAGCAAGGCTGGCTTTTTTATTTTTTTAAATCTTCTGGCTTAATCTGCCTAAGTCATATTGGGGCGAACGATGTTTCAAGTGGGTGCTGGTTGTGCAGAGACATTCCTATTGTTTGATTTTTTTCCTACTTGGTTGGGGAGTGGAGAGTAAGGGCTCTTGGCCCATTTTCTGCAGCCTGGGGTTCATCTGGCTAGTCAGTCTTCCTTCTGGAAGAGGGGAAAAGGCTGGACGCTGGAAGTTCGCTATTAAAGTGAGCAACAGGGCTGGGTTAATTTTTCTTTTTTTTTTTAAACAACTGGACTGTGCGAATGCCCTTTTCTGGAGCTTTCCGGCCCTTTCTAGTGAAATAATAATTTTCCAAAATTGCTTCTTAAAATGAGGGGGCCCAGAAATCAAAGGGATTCTGGATTCTGAGAGACAACTACGTCTTTGCTTCTCTGGTAGCTCCCTGTTATTCATTATTAGGGGGTTGACGGAGGGCTGGCCTCCTTTTCTGGTTGATTTTAATGCTGCGTTTCTACTGAATATGTTGATGATCTGCTGCTTATATAAGGGAAAGGATGTATCGAGGTGGTTTGAGGCTTGGGGTTTTGAGATCGGCTACTGAGATTGGGTGGCGGTTGAGGTATTTGTCGATGTGCATGGTAGGAAGGTCTTATCTTTTGGGTGGTGGGGGACAAGGGGATGGTTGGAAAATGGTAGATGAGATGCTACAGCAAATGGGGACACGAGGAGAGACAGAGGTGAGCTTGGAAGTCACCGGTTGGCAGAATTTCTGTCCTGTATCCCCCTTTCTCTCGCTCCTTGGGGGGAAAAATCCATTATCTCTAAAAACACATTATTCTTCAATTGGCCTTTTAGAGAAAAAAGGAGAAGGAGGGGAGGGGTTAATTTGGTGAGGGGGCTTGGTTGTAATTAGCCCACTGCTGCAAAACTGAGATACGGAAGCCCATCGGCATCAGCGTTGGGGGCGCCGAGAGGCAAGAGGGATGGGGACGGGTTGTCAGTCTCGGATGCACAGTGGAGCGGTGGGGTTGGTGTTTGGGTGTTGTGTGTGTGTGTGTGTCTGTGTCTCTGTGTGCGTGCCATTTTTTCCACCCTACCACCAATGTCCCCCTCCATCCTCCCCCAGGTCTGCCATTCTTTTGCTTCCATCTGCACACACTCGCTCCCCCTACCCCTATTTACCCCCTCCCCGCTTTCTTGGAGTCCTTTCTGCCTGGATGAGAAAATTCTGATTCTGATGGCTCTGCGGCTCTTTTTTTTTTTTGCAACACAACAGTGGTGCGATGGCCTTTCCTACATGCCACACGGATGCAGCCTTCTGATAGGAGCGCTAAGTCGGCACATCTACACACGCACTTTGCACATGCTCTTGCACACACACACACACACACACACACACACACACACTCTCTCTCTCTCTCTCTCTCTCTCTCTCTCTCACAGTCTCAGGCGATCGAGGGCTTGGTTCCATTTGGTTTTCCGGCTCTCCCCACCCCTACCTCCACCATGGCTCCTCTCCACCAGTCTTCATACGGGAAACGCAGTCGCGGTACCCCGTCTTCTCCCTACACCGCCCTCTGCTTTCTTCTCGCCATCCTGCTTTCCCCAAAACTGTGGTGTGTCGCAGTTCATGGGATTAGCATGTTGGAGAGTCTTTGGGGGAGGGGACTTCATAGGAGGAGGATTGGAATGGGGGTAGATGACATTAATGGGTTTTTTTTTCCCTTTTGCCAAATAAGCACCCGGTGATAATGATCCAATTTAACCATCCGTGTAATATATGTTTGCGGCACACTGGAGGAAGGTTACCCAGGGAAAGCGGAGTCTGGACTGGGTTACCTCTGGGAAGATTTGATGCCTGGACAATAGAGACACAGATACCCACCACCCCCATCTCCACACACACATGTGCACACTCTCACACACACCCCCAACACACAGCTCTGCTCGGTGGCCTGTGTCAAGCCAGAGGGCACTGCAGAATCTGCCAGGGTTGTCGTGGTTCGTTGAGAGGCTCGAGTGATGTCTTTGTCCTACCCAGCTCTCACTCTCCTGGATGATGTCTGATCTTAAATTTCTGGGTGGCCTTTGTGTGGCCTCGTGGTTGGGGTGGGGGGTGGGCGGCGCTGGAGGGGTGTTTGTGTTTTGTCAAATGCCCCGTGTGCCTCCAATTGGACAACCTGGATTGTCAACATGGTGCGTGCGGTTGGAGCGGGGGACTGCCTGCCTGTTTGTGCTGTGTGAGTGTGCTTGTGGGATGCGGACAGTGCGCCTGGCTCTGGGGAGGTGTCAGGGTGACGCTCCCTGACCCTCACTCGTGGGGAGGATGGCAAAGAGCCGAGGTGTTCGGTGGGGGAGACAGGGCGAAGGAGTATTCCAGGGAGTTGAGAAGACTGGAGGGGGTGAAGGCGTTCTGTCTCCGGCGGGAAGCCTCGTGAGCCAGCCCGGCTCCCTGGAGCAAGCCTGTGGGTGGGTGTGATCATCGTGGATGATGGGTGGGTGGATGCCAACGGGATGGGGGGGCAAGGGACGAGGTGGGAGAAATTGAGGGTTTCCCTCGCCACCTCAGAAGCCCTGGACAGAACGCAGAGATCGGCCCTGCTCTCCTGGGCACCAGCCACCCTTGGGTGGCTTGGCCTTGTCGGGCGGAGGCTGCAGCCCCAAAGAGCTGCAGTCGCCCTCGGCTGGGATGGCATCTGAGCACCCCTCACCCCCCACGCCTTAGGCTCCTGGGCTCTGGCTGCCTGGACTACCGGACGCCATTTTCCCTTTTCCTTTGGCTAAAGGTGTGTCCCTCTTTATTAGCAATTATATACGAGATGGGAAAACATTTTTCCTAAGAGAAAAAAAAAAAAAAATCCTTGGAGCAAAATGCTGATTGTCGGACGTTTCCTATGTTCCCTCTCCCTTGCCAGGGCTGACCTTGAGCCATTAGGGGAGAAAGGGTTACGTCATTGCTGGAGAAAGGGGACAAATGAGAGGTAGGATGATGACTTGGGGATGGATTCTTGGGCCAGACATCCAGAGGAGAAGGCTCTTGGGATCCCCCTGCTGCGTTCCCCTTGTATCAGCCTCAGGTGTAGATGAGAGCCTTACAAAAGTCGAAGCATCCCTTCCAAAGCTCACTGCCTAGAAATTCGCAGGCCTGATGCCTCAGTTCCTGCTGCTATCAGGCCCGGCCTCCCTCAAGCACGTATCTGCTAGGGGAGGGACCGCCAAGCCTCGCCGCAGCTCTGACCCTGGAGGGCACCCCTGGCTGCTCTGCAGATGGCGAGGTGTGACTGGGCCAGCCACAGGTGGCAGTCCTGGGCCTGGGCAGGGCTCTGCAGGGCTCTGCTCCAGTGAGTCCTCCTCCGAGAGGCCTCACCTGAGGGGGCTGTCTGAAATAACCCCCTCCCTGATTGCCTGGCCCCTTTCCAGCCTGTTCTTCTGCCTTTTAATTCTCATCAGCTACTCACCACCTAACGCTCCAATACCTGCTGAGTGTTAAGGTAATCTTGTCTGTCTCCCCCTGGAAGCACACTCCATGAGGTCAGGGTTCGTTGCAGTGTTCTCAGTGCCTAGGACATTTTCTGGCATGTTGGAAGAGCTCAGCAAATATTCGTTGATTGGCAGAAAGAACCATATGGATTTGGCGTTGGGGGTTCTAAGCTTGGAACCTGTCTTCTGGGAGAGCCGAACTTTGCCTCTGGCTGTCCCTGCCTGCAAGTTGAGATCTGCTAGAGGGACTGCAAAGTGCAATGTCCAAGTCCAATAGGTCTTCTCCAGGCCTGGCTGAGTGACTCTGCCTCCTTCATGGTCTCGCTAATGCTAGTTGGTTATTGTCATCAAGTTGTAGGAACAGTAATAGCAGTGATATGGCTACCATATCTAATGTGCTTAATATATACCAAGTTCTGTAAAAGTTTCTTCCTTCCTTTCTTTCTTTTTTTTACATTCAGTATCTCTGTTAATTTTCTGCACAGCTCAGTGCAGTATAGAGTTGGCCCTCTGTATTCGTGGGCTCTGCATTCTCGGACATGGAGGGCCGACCACACTGCATCATTTTATGTAGGAAACTTGATCTTCCGCAGATTTTGGTATCTGAGAGGGATCCTGGAGTCAGTACCCGCAGACGCTGAGCGATGACTGTGCTGTTAAACCCTGCCTTTGACAGAGGAGGAGACTGAGACTCAGATAAAGTAAGAAGGTAAAATGGCAGATCAGGGATTCGAACTCAAATCTTTCTTATTCCAGAGCCCAAGCTTATGGCCCTTCTGTTATACTATTAGAGGTAGAAAGGAGATGAGCCATTATCTCATTCAGAACTCTCCAACACAGATGAGAAACCTGAGGCCTAGAGGGAGTCAGTGGCTTGTCCAGAGTCATGTGCCAAGTCTGATGGAGAGACAAAGCTGGAATCCAGGTTCTCTGGCTGTCTGGGCCATGTTCTTTCTACACCATCATGCTGAGTCTATGGGACACAGGCTCTTTCTCAAAGAGAATGGTGCTGGAGGCTGCCTAAGACGCCCTCTGAGTTGTCCTTCTTCCTTGGACAGAGTGGGGTGGGCTTTGTGAGGTGGGAGGGAGTAGGTATGCCTTTAATGGGGGCTGACTATTCCTGCAGAGCTGGAAGGAGACTAGGGGGAGGCTGGGGGCTGTTCTCCAAGGTCATTAGAGTCGCTGGGTGCCGGTCAAGGTCATGCCCTGAGTGTGCTGGAGGAAGAGGCCCCAGTGGGGTACTGTGGGTCCTCAGTCTCGTGTAGTCTCGTGTAGCCCATTGTGCTCATGCTCAGATGCAGCAGGGGCTCCATTCAAGGTCTGGATCCGAAGACCCGGCAGCTTGTTACCTTCTCCCAGACTGTCTAAGCCCTTGCTTCTCAAGAAAGTGAGGTGTGGGCCCAGACACTAGCCTCGCTGTGTTTCCTCTTTGTTTCCAGAGGCTGGCTGGAGAGTGTGAGGTCAGGGAATAAGGGGAAGGGGTCTTACTAGTCCCTGTGCTCCAATCCTAGGCTTGGACTTGACCTTGACTCAGGAAGGGGTTAGACATCCTAGGCTTGCGTGTGTGAGTGTGTGTCTGTCTGTCTGTCTCTCTGTTTGTGTATTCTGGGGCCGGGGAGTGGGAGACCAGAGCAAAGTAGACTCTGAGAAGCTGAAAAGTCTTACCTTTTGCCAGGACCTTGAGATGGGGTGAGAAGCTGTTTCTGTGTGACTTTGAGATGGGGTGACTGGTTGCCCTGGTTTGTAGAGACAGGCCCATTTAGGGCTTGGTCCTAGTGTAATTATTAGTTCTCAAAAGTGTCCTGGTTTGGATGATAGAATATATGGTCATCCTTCTTTGGGATGACATCACCCACTTTCTGTTCTTGAGATAGAGAAGAGGCATGCCAGAAAGGGAAATGAAATATTAGGAGGCAAGAAGGTGCCTGGGAGAAGAGCCTTCCCCAGAGGTACTTCCTCTTGTCCCCCATTTCTAAAGGATTAAGACCTTAATCTCCTGACTACTCCTGCTACCAACATGACGACTACTAACCTAACTACCTTACTACAACTATCTCTGCTAGCCAGCGTTTGAGTCCTGGCTGTCTGCCAGTTACTATGCTAAGTACTTGACATGCATTGTCCCAGTTAACCTTCCCACCACGTTGTAAGGTGGGTACTCTTGACATTTTGGTAAGACAAACAAAGAAACTGAGCCCTAAAGAAGTTAAATAATGTGGGCAAGGTGATGCAGGAAGAAAGTGACGAGATCACGTTCAAACCCAGTGACCTGCCTCTGCTGCTCTGATATTCACACTGGATCACAGCACGTCTGTGGGCCAGTCCTCTGGTCCACCCCTGACCCCTCCATGTCTGAGAACTTGAGTCTGGGAGCTGACCTGCTTGCTGGGCTGTTGGATCACAACCCCGGGACTTGCTGAAGATGCTGCTGCTGCTCAGTGTAATGTTAGGCTTAGGGACAGGAGGCTGCTGGGGGTCTTTCTGGTGGCCCTTTAGAGACTCTGTTTCCCGTGGTGACTTAGTTACCTTGCTGTGTTGTTTGATGTATGATGGTGGTGGGTGGGCAGAAGGCAGAGAACCTGCACCCTGTCTGGCTCTGCTTTGCTCTGTGGCCCTGATCCCTGATGGGCCACACTCGTCCTGGCCCTGGCTGTGGGGCTGGCCCCGAGTGGGAGAGTCCGGCGAGTGGACAGTTGGCTAGCACTTGCTCTTGGCAGAGCATCGTGGTCTGCCGTGTTTCCTGTAATGGGTGCTGTCCTCTTTTGTCTGACGAGGAGGCTGTCAGTCAGGAGGGTTAAATAGCTTGTCTAGGATCACACAGGGAGAAGTCGCAGACCTCTGACCCAAGCTTGGGTCTGACCCCAGAATTCCTGCTATTTTGGAGTCCTTGCCCTGCCTGCTAGGCTGAACCCTGGAGCAGAAGCGGTGGGAGCTGGAAGGTCTGAAAAGGGAGGCCGCGGAGGAAATTCAGGTGTTCAGATCAGCCCCTGCGTCTGGGGGCTGAAGAGGGCATCTGGGGCCCATCTCCTGCTCAGCCACCCCTGGGTCTTCTCCCTCCTCCAGGCAGGAGAAGACGTCCACTGAACTCTCAGCTGAGTGAGTGCTGGTTCTGGTCTGGAGGGAAGTGGGAGATGGGCCCGTCTACACCTTGCAGAAGTCCCGAAGGAGGTACCTCCTTCCGTAATCATGTCAGAGGTGTGTTAGTCACTCAGTCATGTCCAACTCTTTGCGACCCCATGGACTGTAGCCCACCAGGCTCTCCTGTCCATGGAATTCTCCAGGCAAGAATACTGGAGTGGTTTGCCATTTCCTTCTCCAGGGGGATCTTCCCCACCCAGGGATCAAACCTGGGTCTCCTGCACTGCAGGCAGATTCTTTACCATCTGAGCCACCTGGGAAGCCATGATATATGCCATGACACCTGGTTCCCCTCCTTCCCCTGTATCAGTGTCTGAGGACTAAGGATAAGATGGGACAGGCGATCTCTATGCCTAGAGACTGGAAGGGAGGATACACAGTGGCGGGAAGCTGGGATTCCCTGGCTGGAGGACTCCAGGGAAAAAGGGGAATTTTTTTCTTGGTTGAGAAGCAGGGAATAGGAGTAGAGGATTTTTCTCACTCGGGGGATAGTCTGTGGCCCCCAAGCTGAGCTGCATTAGCTTCATTGCAGTTCCATTGAAGACTGTGTTTATTTTTCCAATAATGTGTTAATTAAACATCGATTTCCAGGTGGAAGAAAGGGAATTGGATTGCCAGAGCTAAATGGAGTGAGGGAGGATGGGGAGCCAGTGAGAGGGGCCCAGGCTGGAGTCAGCATTCTTCAGCATCACCCCAGGAGGGGTGGCAGGCAGGCAAGGCTGCCTCTTCTCCTGGCCCCACATTTGGAGTTTTCAGCTCCCTGAGAGCCTTTAGGAGACACCTTTTTCTTCCCTTTGGCTGCCAGAGCAGATGGAGTTGGCTCTTTGCTGAACCTTGATTCAGGCGGGGAGAAGCCACCATTCTTCACCTTCTCTAGAATCCTTTTTTTTTTTTTTTTAGTGATCCTGTGGCAGGCCTTGTGCTTGTCACTCTACATAGGTTGGCTCATTGGTTTTTAAAGTAAACGCAGGAGTAGTATTTCTTTATACCCTCATTTTGGAGATGAAACTGAGGCTCAGAGAAGTTTGGTAGCAAATTCAAGAGCAAAGAGGTGGGCAAGCTTGGCAAGAAAAGGGGGCCCTAGAAGAGTATCTGAGATCAGCAGAATAGCACCAAGGATCCAAGCCCCTCTAAAGGCAAAAGGAAAAGAATGACTTATTTTACCATCAGCTAAGACGGATGGACCTTTTACTGTGTGCCAGCAACCATGTTAAGTGCTTTGTGTATACAGTTGTGAGGATGCAGTGAGCAAGTGTTAAGTAATGTTATTCCCATTATAGAGAGGAGGAAAGTGGGACTTGAAGAGGTTACCTGACTTGCTGAGGTTGCAGAGCTGGTAAATGGTGGAGCTGGAATAAAAATTGGGTAAAGAGAACTTTGGGACCTCTTTCTAGCTGTGTTCTTTTGACTCATACACACTGAGGACACGGATGCCCGCTCAGCAAGTCACCTACAACTTCTGGGAGATAGAGACTTGGGTCTTTTAGGATGGATTCTCTGACCAGATTCTGAGCCTCTGAAATCCCAGTCTTGCAATGTGAACCACACTGTCTGTTTTCTTCTTCGCCCATGACCGCTCAGGCTGAGCCTCTGGTGGGTAAAGGCTCTTCTGGGTGCTTGTGGTATTTGGAGTCTGCATTAGTGAACTGGGTGGGAAGGTAAGTTAGAGCAGTAGTTCTCAGACTTGCCTGCATGTTAGAATTACCATATTAAGATCCTAGACCTGTGCAGTCTTAGACGGCAACTCATGCCAATTAATTAATCCTTAGGGGTAAGACTCTAGGATCCGTATATTCAGAGCTTCCCAGGTGATCCATCAGACCTGTAAACTGGTAGCTGCTGCTGCAAAGCAGCTGTTGGTAGAATAGACCCGTTTCTGTTTCCAGAGTTAGGTTAGAAGTGCAGAAGTAATTGGTTTCACATACCTAGTATCCAGTGGGGCAGCCTTTATACCGGTCAATTTTCTTCTCATTGAAAAAGCAGCTTTTGGACTTTGGTACGCATCACAGTGTCTGGGGAGTTCTTACAAAATGCACATCTTCAGGCCCCACTGCAGATCTGATGGAAAAGTTCTAGGATGGCCCAGGAATCTGCTTCAGAAGCAAGCACCTTCTGTGGCTGGTGAGATCGTGATTCCCGGGGCCAGCCCCAGAGTCTCCTTTGTTTCATGCACGTGATGTCCATGCACATGAAACCCTCTCTCTTTGGAGAGGTGGAAAGGTGAGGATAGGGACTGCTTGTGGTCACCTGTTGCTCCATGAGGTCTGGTCTCCCGGGCTCAGGGCTGGCTGACATTGCTAACACGGGAAGGCCTGCTCTCCTGGCTGGGTCCCCGCTACCCAGGTTAGTGTCTTGCATGCAAGCTACCCTGAGGGAGTAGAGAATGGTCCCATCCTGGAAACCCTGCAGCCTTCCTTCCTGGGTTTTAACAACAACCGCAGCAACAACAAAAAATTAGAGTAAATCTCTGGATGACTTGAGGGTTGGGGAGTCTGTCAGCAAAGTGCCCTGAGTCCTCCCCAGGGTAGGTGAACAGCTTCTCTGGGGCTCATTTTGAACTTTTCTTCCAAAACTGTCAAAAAATAGAGCATGGTAAGAGACTCTTAGAGCTGGAAGGGACCTTGGTGATTATCCATGCCAACATTAATGTTCTCTTCATTTATTCATCCAGCAGGTGTTTATTAAACACTTACTATATCCAGGCATTGTACCAGGTGCTGGGAATGCAGCCACATTCCAGAGAGACACTTGGTTTGTCCCTTGTGGAACTTAGACTTGGGTGGAGGGAGCAAATATTAAACAACACAAAGAAATATGTAACTAGAAATGATGAATGCACTGAGAGTTATGGAAAACTAATTTAGAATGATGGGATCAAGGGGGAAAATGATAGCTAAAATTTATTAAGTGTTCACTGTATGTAGACCCTATTGTCGTGGTTTCACATGTATCGCTTAGTCCTCACAATGAGTCTTGGAGGGAGGGAGGGTACTGTCATTATTGTTCCCTTGTCACAGATGAGGAAACTGAGTCATGGCGAGGTGGTCCAGGCTGGAACCATCACTGAGGTCTGTCTGACTGTCTGAATCCTCTCTAACACCCCATCTCTGAGTGGAGAGGTGGCTTGGAAAAAGCGATGTTTGCAGAGAGAGCTGAAGGATGAATTGGGAGTGAAGAAAAACCAGAGAAGAAAATACTGACTATCTTGTCCTCATACAGAGCTCTTAGATGCTAAGCATTGTGCAGAATGCTTCACAGAGATCATCTCACTGAATGCCTGCAACAGCTCGGAATAGTAGGAATTCTTATTCCCTTCTTTGCAGGCTTGGAAACCAAGGCTTTGAGAGGTCACGTTCACAGATGGTGGACACTCTGAATCCTGCCCTGTTTGGGCGTCTTGCATCTCACCTGTTGAGTGAACGAGGGGTGACAAGGTGGATTCCTCCAGAGCTCTTAGATCTGCTTGTTCTGGGCCGAGGAGAACCAGAGGAGGGTGAACTCAGGTCCTGGCCGGGGCCTGGCTGCCCCTCTGTGCCATGAGCCTTCTCCATCATTTTTCTTCTCTCTGGCAAGAGCCCCAGGCTGGCCTGCTCCTCGGTCTGTGGGTCCAGGAGCCCTCGGCAATACTTGTCCTCTGTCTCCTCTTCCCTCTGCCACCTTCCAGCCCGCCTGTTGCTAATTGGTGAGATGCCTGTCACCTGCAGGTCCACCCTTCTTCCTCTGTGAGGTGCCTCTGTGAATGCCGTCCCTGTGTGTTCACCTGAGATCCCCTGTGCCCTTGAGTCATGTGGTCCCCTGGGCCATCGCGAGCTGCTCTACACTGGGCAGACATGAATCGAGGTGGGAAGAAGGACAGGGACTTGGGCCATAAACGTGGTCTAGGGCTACGAGAGAAAGAGACAAGGGGACATGAGAAAGAGATGGGTTAATAGGTCATTGAAAAAATGTTAAATTCCTGGAAAGCTTGCCAGGACATGAGAGTTCACGTCGTAAGCCTGACCTGCAGGTGAGTGAGTCTGCACGGGTAGACGAGCGCCCCATGAGATGGAGGCTGGACTCACTTCCAGGGATGGCAGGATGGTTCTGGCAAAGCAGGGGGAACACCAGAAGCAAGCAGGCTAGCTTTTCATCTGCGTTTCTGCTAGCCTTGGAGCAGTGGGGCTTGCCTGAATGCTGGGCTCTGATTCTGATGAGGCTAACACTTGAAGGCCATTGCTTGACTCCCCAGATGCCTGGAATCAAGACACAAAAGGGAGGGCGGGGAAGCTTTCTCTGAGAAGGGGTGGGATGTGTGGGAGGGAAGAAGTTGCCTTGTGTGTAGGTTGTGAGTTTGGATGACAGTTACTCTTCCTTTTTTGTATATGTGTAGGCCACCCCCTTTTTTTTTTTTTTTTTTACAATAATTAACTCCTTATAAAAGTGACTTAATGACTTTCTTATTGCAAAATATTGTATGTTCATTAGAGAGCATTTAGAAAATGCTGGGGAAAAAGTCCCCTGTAAGTCCCCACTCCAAAAATAACCAATGGGAAAATTTGGACATCTATTTTTCCAGCTTAATGTCTAAGCATCCACAATCTAGAGTGTGCTGTTCTGTTTTTAAAGACATTCATTCATTCATTTAACAAGCACCAATTGAGTGTCCGCTCTGTACCAGGCCCTGAAATCACATTTTGGAGGCTGTCATGCTAGCTTGAGATACACTTAAAGATGCATCGTGAGCACTTTCCCACAACAGCCACTCATGCTGTTGAGCTTCCAGATTTAGATTTGGGGTGTAATGAGGCAGTTGGCAAATTCTGGCATCTCAGGTCTCATGTCTTAAGAAGGAAGGGAAGATTGCTGAGCCTTTATCCTCAGCACAGAAGGCAGGTGCCATGTTAGGCTCCTTGGGAGAGAAAGTGTTCCTTTATCTAGGCAATAAGGGAGGGATAGAAGAGGTTTGGAGGGTGGGAAAACCCCCATCCCTTTAGTGTTAGAGTCTGGTGGCAGAACTCTGGAGGTGGGATGGCGAAGTCTGGATTTGGCAGCGTTGAGGCCAAGGAGGGCACTTCCTGGCTGACACTGGCTCTTCTGAGCACTGGGCCACACCTGTAACGAGGTCCATGTAGGTGCACTGGATCCATCCCGGCCCAGGGCAGGCAGGAGGAGAGGCGGAACGAGAGAGTAACCGCAGGGGACGCAGCCAGTCTTCATCTGTGGGCACTGTGCCCCTGCAGACTTTGTCGTGTTTCAGAAAGAAGGGGCCAAGAATCTTTTAGGGAAGCCGGAGGGTTGGTGTTGCTTGCAGAATACTTCAGAAGGGCCTGGAGTTTCCCCAGGTAGAGCCTGACGTGCAGGAACCGGTGTTCACGTTTTCTGGATTTGAGTTTTTATTTCTTTTGCAGCATGGACATGCCCGGCGCCTCCAGGATCAATTTTGATTGACAGTTGCCTTCGCAACATCACCATTTTCTCAGGGACCTGATGGCTTCAGAGCTGCTGTGCTGGTTCCCATTTATGTTTAACTGGCCCTTACTGGGCTGTGACTTGCTCTGGACCGTGCCTGGAGAATTAATTTGCTTTAAGTCGCAAAAGTGAATAGGGTAGTTTCTGTTGCTGTTCCTTGACATGGAGGTAGAAGCCTCTTTACTAGGAGATTCCTCGTGAGCTGGCAAAGGGGGCTTTTCTGACTTGGTGATTTTCCTCCAAGTGGGAGTCTGTACAGGTAGCTGAAAATCGAGCTAGAATATGGGGGAGAAAAAGAGCAGGCTGGTGAGGGCGTGATGCTCTCGGGATTCAGGATGGTCAAAAGTGATGCTCTCGGGATTCAGGATGGTCAAATTGCTCTGAGTTGGCTTTGGGGGAACCCTAGTCTTGGGGCAGAAGAGCTGTATGTGGATATTAGCTTTGTCGTTCATAGCCACATGGCTTTGGAGACGCAGCTCTGATGTTTCAGGGGATGGCTGTGAAGGACCTCCTGTAGGGCAGGGCTGGCTTGGACGTGGATTGCTTCTGGATTTGAGGTGGCCCTAAGGTAGCAGGGAGAATGGAGCTCTAGGTCCCCGGAGGGGCTGCTTTGTGCTTGCACTGTGTCTAAGCTGCTCTCTTCACGTGCTCTCCAGATCCTCATGACGGCCCCCGAGGCAGGTAGCAGTGTCTTCATCCCATTACTGAGATAAATGGAAGCTCAGAGAGGTAAAGACGCTGACCCAAGGCTTCTTGGCAAGTGAATGAGGTGTAAATCCAGTGGTTTCTGACTTCAAAGCCTGCAATGTCCTGAATATCAAGACTTGGCAAGGGAAGCATGAGCTTCAGGGTCACACATGCAGATCTAGGGTCAGTTCAGTCACTCAGTCGTGTCTGACCCTTTGCGTCCCCATGGACTGCAACATGCCAGGTTTCCCTGCCCATCACCAGCTCCCAGAGTTTACTCAAATAATGTCCATTGAGTCGGTGATGCCATCCAACCATCTCATCCTCTGTCATCCCCTTCTCCTCCCACCTTTAATCTTTCCCAGCATCAGGGTCTTTTCAGGTGAGTCAGTTCTTCATATCAGATGGCCAAAGTATTGGAGTTTCAGCTTCAGCATCAGTCCTTTCAATGAATATTCAGGACTAGGGTAACTCCTTGCTTATTATTCACTAGCTAAGTATATCCTTCACTTCTGGTACTTCACTTGAACTTACAACCCCATAATGACTGCTACCCCAGGGCTACTTCTGAATGAGAAAATCCATGGGTCCAAGGCAGCCCTGGAGCACAGTAGGTCCTTTATAGTTGTTCTCTGAAGCTTCAGAGCCAAGTGTCCAAGGGCATATGTGTATTGATAATAAAGCTAATATTCAAGTGTCATTATCTATAAGTCAGAAGTAATAATGTCAGATTTATAGTTGGGGATGGCTCAGAATCAAGTGACGTGTTGAGGTCATCTAGTAGTTGGTAATGTGATTCAGCCGGGGTTAAAACCCTTGTGGTCTAACCCACACTCTTTCCCCCTTTCTCTACTACTTTGTGGCCCTGCCTGGTATAAAGGAGCCACAGCCACTGTAATAACTGTGGTGATACTCATTATTTTCTGTTGATCAGATTCTGCTAATAGGAAGCTTCTGGTGACGGATCAGAGAGGCAAGGAGATTTTCTTTTGATCTTTCTCTTTCCCTCCTAATACGTCTCCCAGGGTTTTTTTCTTGGGGAGCAGGAATTGGTGAAATAAGCCTAGGGCTAAGTGGAAAGATGAGCTGTTAGCAAATATGGTTTGGGGGCATGTGGGGTAAGTCAAAGCAGGAGGTGAGAGAAATCATCAGATGGCTGGGTAGAATGTGTGTGCTATGGGTGGAAGGGGAGTCACTAGGAGGTAGTGCTGGGGAACTTGGGCTCACTGTGCATTCTTAGAATTTTCTGAAGTTTGTATTCAGTAAACTAGCATGTCAGGAGCTCCCATGTTGTATGACTGTGCTCCTCACACCCTGTAAGGTTGATATTGTCACCCTCATTTAGGGGTGAAGGGATTAAATTACTCATGACTCCAGGGCTTCCCTTGGCTCAGTTGGTAAAGAATCCGCCTGCAAATGTGGGAGACCTGGGTTTGATCCCTGGGTTGGGAAGATCCCCTGGAGAAGGGAAAGGCTACCCACCCCAGTATTCTGGCCTGGAGAATTCCATGGACTGTATACTGTGACCATAGGGTCACAAAGAGTTGGACACGACTGAGCGACCTTCACTTTCACCCCACCCAGTGAGCCTCCGAACCAGGATTAAAAACAGGGCTATAGGATCCAAAGCTTTTTCATTATAGAAAACTTCTATTTGAAAACCTTGCGCTTTCTAGATGTTTCACAGACTCTTAAAAGATTCTAGTCTAACCCCACTCTCTGATAGGTGAGGAAACTGAGGCTTAGAGGTCGAATGATTTGATCAAGATCCCACAGTGGGAGGGACCACTTTGAGGTCAAGGTCATGATATCTCCAGGTAATGGTTACAGGATAAATAGCAGACCCCCGGAGTGCCTGCGCAGGCAGGAACTGATAAGAAGTGATGGGGCATTTGGGCCACAGTTCTGTAGGCTTGTGTTTAGAGCCTGGTCTCGGGTCTGTAGGAAGATTTGGGACAAATCAGGAAACTAAGGCAAATGCCATGCATAAGAGCTAGACATGACTTTGGGCCCTAGACGCTGTAGATGCTCAGGCAACAAGAACGACTGCAGATCTAAAGAGATAGGGCTCAGCTTACTGAATCAGAAAGGTGCAGCCTGCCACATGCCCTGAGTTACTGGCCCTGTGGTTGTTATTATCTGGATTTCTTAAGGCCTGACCCTCTGGAATCAGACTGATGCACACATGAGTGTGGGTGAATCTGTTCTCGAATACAGACTTTGGTCAAGTTACTTCCCCTCTCAGAGTCTCAGGTTTGTCATTTATAAAACAAAGTCATAGCCACGCCACTGCTTAGCTGGGAATATTAAGTGAGGAGTTGTGGGTTGACTACTCCGTTTAGGGCTCTCAGAATTAACTGTATGTCTGGTCTGGACCGCTCACTTGAGCTCAGACTTGTATACCCACCAGCCTGATCATAAACTACCTATTTCTTTAATACTATTTCAACTCAAATTGAAATGCTTTAACATCTTTTGATTATACCTCCTGTCCCCATCTGCTCTTCCCAGTCTTCCTCATTTTAGAAGTGGGCAACCGCAACCTCTTAGTTGCTCACCCTGACACACTTAGAATTGTTTTTGACTCCTTCCTTGCTCTCTCATCTCATGTTCAATCTGTCAACCAAGCCTGTGGCCTCTCCCTTAAAAACAAGATCCAGAATATATCCAGACTTCTTATCCCAGTGGTCCAAGCCACCAACACCACACCGCCTCACCCACAGTATTGCAATGAACTTCCCACTGGACTCCTGCCTCCACTCTTGACTCTATATAGCAGGCAAGAATGATCTTTAAAATGAAAATCCGGTTATGTCATTGCACTCAGAATTATCCAGTGGCTTCTCAGAGTCCTAAGTTCGACTGGCAAGCCCCACCAGATCTGAGCTCAGCACCTTTCTGCCTTCCTCTCCTCCTGCTTTCCTTTACACATGTGCTGTTCCCAGTCATACTGGTCTCCTTGCTGCTCCTTGGACTCGATAAGCCCAGTCTGGTCTCCATGCCTTTGTTGCCGCTGTTTGCTTGCTCTTTCCCTTTCCCAGGTCTCTGTCGAAGTGAACCCCACTGGACAAGCCTTCCCCAGCCACCCTTTCCAGAATGGCCCTTCCCTCCCCAGGACGCTCCTCCTCCTTACTTTACTTAACTTTCACAGCACATGTTACACGTGGGTTTGCTGCGCTCCTCGTCTGTCTGCCCCGTTAGGACCTGCTCACTCCAGGGCGGGCTGGAACTTTGTTTTGCTCACAGCTGGCACCTCGCAGGAGGGAAGCGCTCAGTGAATGCCCGCCGGGTGAGTGAGCACCCTCCTTCCTGCTTCCACAGCTCAGGTCTCTCGTGACACTGGGCCACTTCTCACCTAGTCCTTGAGGGTCAAATGAGAATGATTCATCATCCTTAGCTGTCTTTCATGAACGACCTTTACAGACAAGGCCTGGGACTTTGGAAGCAACTTGATATTTTTTCTCATTTTAAAAAGGAATGCATGTGGCCATGTACACTGTGGTGGGGGTCAGGGTGGGGGAGAAAACAAAAGCACAATTCAGTAGATGGAGAAAGCCATGAAGAACATGAGGATCAGCAGGAATCCTCCCAGAGAGAGCCTCTGCCACTGTCAGGGTGCCCGCCCCACAGACTGTCCTCCGCCGCACAGGTGCTCTTTCTTGGGGAGAGGATTGCACGGGAGGGAGTGGGCCACACAGGAAGGATGTTATTAAGGAAAAGGGCAGCGAGATGACAGAGACACCAGCAGTGTTGCCTGGTGCAGAGCGGTGAGACTAGGAATTGGCAGGATTCGGCCTCATCAGTGACTCTCTTTCATATAGTAAGAAAGCTGTTTGTTTCTCATCAGATAAGGGTCTCACACAGGGGAGAGGAAGAGACACCTCAGGAAAGCTACAAGGGAAATTCATTTCCCTTTAATTTGGATATTTTTCAAAGCATCTTACTTGGATGGAGCTTGCGTTAAGGCCACAAGAACTGTGTGTTTCAGGGCCAGCGGCGTGCTAACTGGGGTTGGTGGGGCTGGGCTGGAGGCTGGGACAGCCAGCAGTGGAGGGACCCCTTACCTGGGGTCAGGAGCTTTACCTACAGCAGTCACTGCTCTTCATTCTCGTGGCAACCTTGTGTGTGCGGCGAGTTGTGAGTTGCCTTTTATGGATGAGAGCGCAGAGGCTTGGAGGGGTGGGAGTGACCTCTCCAGGGATACCTCTCGGGAGTGGCTTGTAATCCAAACCCCAGCTGCTGGACTCCAGCGTCTGTGTCAGTAACCACAATGAAATGTGCTCCCAGAGCGGTCGGAACAGACAGGCGGGAGGGCCAGCGTGGAAGTGCATTAGATGGAGCTGTGGGAGGAGGCTGGGGGATCTGCCTGCCCCCAGAGTTGCTCTTCCACATGGCCAGATGAGGGTCTGGTTCTGTGTCTTTGACTGGAGCAGACAGGTCCAGTGTTCCTGTGATGGCACTGGAAATTTGGCATTGGTACCACCCATGTGAAATAAAGATGGCCATCCTGAAATGGGCGTGACAGGGGCCCCAGGTGGCCAGCTCTGCAGCTCAGGACTGCTGTGGCAAGGGACTCCCTACAGATGAATGTGGAATTCCTGAAATGTAGAGTAAATGGGGATCTTAAATCACCCCTTCTCCTCCCTGAGCTGGGTGTAAACTCTAAGTATCTGGCCCCAGGGATGGGGACTGGGGATGGGGTTGAGGGTGGGGTTTGTATTCTTGAAGAGCACACCAATGTCAGGGAACTGAAGTGCAGAATCTTAAAATCTCGGTGGGGGCAGAACCATGGGGCCCCAGCAGAGGGTCTGAGTTACAACCCTGCCCTCTTCTGCGGCTGGAGCATGGTGTGTCTGTGTGTGTGTGGTCGTGCATGCGCGTCGCTGCAGGGTCTGTTGCTGTTTGGATATTGTTACCCTGCATAAGGGCAGGAGATGGCTCCTGGGAATTAACGCTGCTCAGATGTTAAACCATACGTTCCACTCAGGTCTTATCCACAGAATGAGGAGATGCCTGTGGTTTCATTGTCACTCCCGAGTCTTGAGATCCGAGCAGGAAGGAGGAGGAGAGGAATTTTTCACTCAGGCGATGGTGCGGGGTTTGAGGTGGGCTGCTTACTTGTGCTTTAGCTGAATAGGAAATACAGAACTCGCGGTTGCCCTGCAAAGTAGCCTGTCTCTCAGTTCTCTTTCTCAGGGAAGAAGTCCCCCTGGATTTCATTCATTCAACAGATCTTTATGGAGCACCTGCTGGGTCCAGACACTTTGCAAGGTGCTAGAGATGGAGAGGAGGCAGTGGTGTGGGCGGCAGCTGGCAGACTTGAGACATGTTTTGGTGGTGCCGTTGACTGGGGTTGATGATGAATTGGATCTTGGATGAGGGAGGGATCAGTGTGGGGAATGACTCCCCAGGGCGCTGATGCGAGTAGCCATCAGAAGCTTGGCATCAGCATTCCTTTCCTGGGGAGGGTGGCGTGGCTCCACATTGCTAGGGAAGATTTCACGTGTTTCAAAAGGGGAGGGGGGTAAGAGAGGCCACGGAGCCTGGACTTCGGCATTTTTCTTTTCCTTACGAGAAGTTGACACGCACCAGTGTTTCCCAGGTCCTCCTCAATCCACCCAACGCCTCCTACCTTCCTGATCTCCCACCTCTATTTGAAATAAGAATATGAAGAGGGGAAATGGACTGACAGAACGTTTACCCACCTAAGGGAAACTTTGGAGAGTCTGTTCAGCTTGGGACCCAGGAAGGCAAAAATGTTCAGGTCCGATTCTGATAAAATAGGTAACATTATCACAGATGAGTCCAGCAGATGGTCTTTCAAATGACCATGAAATGGTGGAATATTCATGCTAAAATGAAACTCTGAACCTTGTTTAATTTAACCCTGCAGTTTAAGGATACACAAGCTGAGGCTCAAAGAGGTTAAGGATAGTGTGAAGTCATATAGCAGCTCGGTATGGCTGGACCTTGGGATACAAAATACTTTATGAACCGTAAAGCTAGAGAGAAGAGGTCTGAAAAACAATAAATGAAGTGGTCTGAGAGTCAGGGCGATGTCATTTAGGAATTGCAGGCTACTCTAGGAACCCACTGGAGTGGAAGTTAAGGACCCCTGTCCTGTAAAAGAACTTAGCTTCACCAAGAAGCTTGAGTGTCAAGTGAAAATGGGACTGGAAAGGGTCAAGGATACCCCTGAACTGGCTCAAAGACAGAGTTCAAGGTCATCTGTTAGCCTTTGGCCTTGGGAAGCCCCCTCCCCAGGCCCTGTGATGTGTGATGGCTTGACAGCCATGCTCTCTGTCTCTCTATCTAGGGCTTATTTTCTGTAACTAGCCCTCAGCCTAATTGTTTGCTTCTGCCTTTGGATTTTGCCCCAAAGGGATGGAGTGGAGACTCAGCTCATGTTCTGGTCCATGGAGATAATGCAAACTGGGCTTGGGGCAGGGGCGTGATGCCCATCCCAGTCTGTCTCCTCCCAGTGGTAAGGGTTTTCTGGGTGAAATGGGCCAAGTGAAATGACAGATGAACCCTGCTGCGACCTTGCTTTGGCATTTTGATAGGCCACGTGGCATTTGAGTGTAGAGAGCCACAGAGCTTTTCCTTTGGCACTTAAAAGGGAGGTTCACACCTGTGTTTTTCATATCTTGGTCCCGCAGAGTTGGGAGAGAGGCAAGGCTGTCAGTTCTGACTGGTATCTAGGGTTTAGGCTCAGCCTGTGGGAGGGAATCCCCTGGGGGACCCCCCTGTTGACCTCCCATGTCTTGCCTTTCTGAATTTGGGGGCCAGCTGTAGCTCAGTCACTCAGAATGTAGGTGAAAGTGTGGGCAAGGTGAGGTCCTCGCCACCTTTGGCCCCTGGTAGTAAGAACCTGGCCTGGGGTGGTTGGCTGCACGTGGCAGGGGGTAGGGAGGACAGACACATCCGCCACGCTGGCCTGGGCCCTTGGGCAGAGTGGGGAGACACTGCCCACTGTGCTGGTGGGTTAAGAGCAGGAGGGTGTGAGATGTGCCAGAGGAACAGAGGGACTCCAGAGATGGACGGCAGGGGGAGGGGACCGAAGTTACAGAGCAGGGTGGGGTGCTCTAGTGTCCTGGAGCAACTCTCTCAGTTCCCATCCTGGGTGACACCTGGCTGGGTCTGCATTTCAGTCCCCAGCCCTCTCGGTGGGCCCAGCCTGGAATCTACACCCTGGCTGACACTGACCCCTTGGCACTGGTCTGAGAGCCATTTGTCTTTGTGTCTGATGTGCAACGTGTGCAGATGCCGTCATGGCTCAATTGATGACCTGTCTTCCGGAGCGCTCAGGGGATCCTGGGAGGCTTGGTTGCTCCGATATTTCAGAGGTGTTAAGAAGCTCTTGGTGGAGATTTGCACAGAGAGGTTAATTATGGCTGCTCCCCCTTCTCTTTTCCACCCCCAACCCCCATCTGGTAACCTTGGCTCAGTTTATGTAAGTTTTAAATCTTAAGCTGAGATAATATTTAAGGACTATAGTTCTCAAAAACTGAATTCACAGGAAAAGCAGGGAAAATGAACACGAAGAGGCTACTATGAATCAGGCACGGCGCTTGGCACTTTCATGTACATTATCCATTTGTCTTCACCGTGATCCTGGAGGGTGTTCATTGGTTCATTCATTCATTCATTCAGCATTTGTTGAGCACATAATATCTGCAAGGTAGCATTCTAGGCTCCGATGATACAGCAGAGCTGAGAGCAAATCAGGTTTTCTGCTCTTATTGAGCTGAGAGTCTAATGAGAAGAGTGATAGACGATGAACACATAAAAATTAGATAATTTCAGACCGGAAGTGACTACTAGGAAGGAAATAAAATAGGATAAAGGGCAGATGGCTTTCTTGGAAGGGTTGCAGGGAAGATGACATCTGAGCTAAGATCTGAGTGATGAGAGAGCCATGGGAACGCTGTGCGGGGTGTGTGTGTGTTGCCCCACACAGAACAGCAAGTGCAGGTATCCTGGATGGGCAGGAGCTCAGCCAGTGAAAGGAGAAATAGATTTGTTTCCTTCCCTTTCCAGATGAGGATGCTTAACCTTAAAACCTAGCTTGTCCATTAGCAGCCAGCTAACTGGAGTGGCTTTCCCTTCAAGCCTGTATTCTTTCCACTGTAACTTGCTGCCATCAGTAAATGACTATCTGTGTTCATTTGCACAAAGTCCTTTTCATGTATCATCTTATCCCATCCTTGTAAACTCTTGTTAGCCCTATTTTACAGATGAGCAAACTGGAGACTCAAATCTCTTATCCAAGGTCCCAGCTGAAAATCGGAGATGCTAGGCCTCAAACTTGTGTCCATACGACTGGCAGCTGCACTTAGTCGCCATAAAGCTGGATGGTAGATTTAGTACCTCTGGGCCCGGGGGAAATTTCTTCCACTTTTAGAGATGAGATAACTGCCCACTTGGAAGTTTGATGCTTTCTCTATGTCACCCAGCCAGAAAGCATCGGGGGAGTGGGGTGGGGGTGGCCTGATACTCAGCTTTCCCACCCCCTGGGTGGGATCCTTCTGCTCTAAATACTACCTTTGTCCATGCTGGGTGCCCAGGAGGGGCTGCTTTGAAGTGTTATCACCATCTGGGACCTACTTGCCACTGGTTGGCATAGAGGATTGATTCCTAGTCTTAGGTGTGGGCTCTGTGAAAGGTAAATTTTCTGAAAATAGCTGAGCACCTGTTATGGCTTAGGAATCACACTAAGCACGGTGAAGGAACATGAGGTGAGCGGTTTGGTTCATCTCGGTGATGAGAAATAATCGTCCAAGGGTGCCAGAGACGCTTGACCTCACCCCCCTTCTTGTTGTGCTGGAGAGAAAAGACAGGTCAGATGCTGTCCTTGCCCCAAAGGATCACACAGTTGAGTTGGGAGGAAAGGGGAATTAATGCAACATTAAAATGGTGTAGTAGGACTCACTTATTCATTTACTAAGTCACTGAGTGTTGAGTTTCCACATAGGCCAGGTACTGTGGCAGGTGCAGGGGCGGGGGTACAGTGGTGAAAAGGGCCCACAAGTCCACTTCTTCATGGAGCTTACATTGTGGGGTGGGGAGAGAGAGTGGGAAAAGAGGTACTGAAAATCCCCGTACAAACTGGGATAAAGCTATGAAGGAGGGATACGGGGAGCTGTTTGACCCTAATGGGAGGTTCATCTGTGTTAAGTGCATTGGAGAAGGCTTCCTTCTCCATTGCATTGGAAGAAATGCTTTGAACTGATGGGCGAGTTAGAAGGTTCTGATGGAGGCAGCCACAGGTAATCAGAGGGCTCCAAGGAGGTCACTCCCTCAGCCTGGCTTGGGAGTGATGGTCGGGTGCTGACACTCCACTGGTCCTGAAGGAGTTTGCGTGGAGCTTCGGGCATGGAGGCTGTGGGCACTGGGAGCTGTGTAACCTACACACACATGCATTTTGGCATCACTCTGCACCATCTCCTTAGAGACCTTTCTGCTCTGCCCACAGGAAGCTGAAGAAGTGTGGCAGTTGGCTTCTGTCTCCAGTGTCTGTTCTCTAGCACTTTCCTTTGAACTCTGCCCACGGCTCTGCGAATGCCAGTGTCAGGACATCAGTTATCCAGTAGGCCTCGGCCCTTGCCCAGCCGGCCTGTCTGCTCAGTGGCTGTCGTGCACAGTCGATACAAGAGGCTGCCACTGCTGTGAGCTGGGGTGCTGGAGAGGGCCTCCTGTTTCCGTGGAGCTCAGCCACACGCCGGGTCCCACCGCCATGCCCCTTCTCACTTGCTCTGCCTTCCACCTAACTCTGCGAGGCTGCATGGCAGGATTTTTGCAGGTTGGCTACGTGTTCCTGCCACAGCCCCAAACCGTCATCTCCGGCAGCTGGGGAGGTTCTTGGTTGAGTCTTGGCTCAAGAACTCCTAGGCCACTGGCTGGCTGCAGCTTTCATGCGGCTCTTCCCCTTGCTGTTCTTGGCACTTCTGGGTCTTCTGACCACTTCTGAAGTGTCCAGGTCTTGGCAGACAGGCTGGCAAAGAGATGGCGTGTGTTCCCCTGTTTCCGTCTTGGCTGAGTATTGACCCGGTGGGCTCCATCTCTAGGTGAGAGGAGCTGGGTTGGCCTCGCATGCCCCTTTCTGGGGTATCCATGACCCAGCATTATCCCTCTGAGACGTTACTGGGGTCATTTCCTTCCCATTGCTTCCTCCTCTCCTGGCCAGGTCAGGGAGGAGAGGGGGAGACTTCTGAAACACCTCCAAACAGTGGGAGATGTGGTCATCTCATCTGACCCCTGTTCCCCTCCATCCTCTATCGTCCATCCCCAAATGTCGACTGTATAGTTAAAGAAACATGATCTACCGTACAGCTCCTCCAACCTGGAGAAAGGGACAATGTCTCCTGCTAAGGAAGAAATATGACTCAGATTCAATCTCTGTCCCACTTTGAAGAGCCCTCAGACCAGGCTCGCTCTCCATACTTAGCGTTTGGCTGCTGTTCTGCCGGTCAGAAATCTAAGGTCTTGGCACAACTCTGGGTGGGGAAGTGCCAGACTGGGCGGGTTTCTACCTGGAACAGGAATTTAATTATTTTCTTCTTTTATATCCCTCCCTGTTTAACCCCACCTCATTCTGAGAGAAGCTGCCCTTCCCGTCATCCTTGTTGAGTGGATGGAAGTCCAGCTTCAGCTGCCCAGGGACATCCTGGTTTGTAATCTAGAGCTTAAAAAAGACGAGTTAGGCTGAGGGTTCTGTTCCCTCAGGAGTTTGGGATTGGGATGCTGAGCTGGCAGTGGGGGGGTTCCTGAGCTAAAATATCATGATTTCGTCCTAACTAAAGTTAGCAGATGGTGGCCAGCAGAGAGAGAAGATGGCAAGTGATGCTGAATGCAAAGTGGTTGTGCCAGGGAAGAAAAGAAAAAGGAAAGGGGGGGGCGTGCAGCTCCTCCTGTGTGACAGCTTTGTGGTCCTAGCCTGCCCTACTCCTGTATCTTCCCAACAACAATTCATCCTGACCATACTTGGAGAGAGCCTTTGTTTCTTGCAAATCTGTGAAAGTGTTAGTCGCTCTGTCATGGTCAACTCTTTGCAGTCCTATGGACTGTAGCCTGCAAGGCTACTCTGTCCATTCCCTTCTCCAGGGATCTTCCTGACCCAGGGATTGAACCCACATCTCTGGCACTGCAGGCAGATTCTTTACCATCTGAGCCACCAGGGAATCCCAGATCTAAGGTTTATTAACTAGTTCAAGTCTTTGCAGTTTTTCCAGCACTGAGGTTAGGGCAACCGAACAGACTTGCCAATTAGTTGGCTAGGAGCAGGGCTTAAGTACTGTCAAGTAGCCTCTAGTCTGTCTTTAGACAGCAGCTCATTTGCTGTAGTTTGGGAAGAATTCCTTGAAGATTCTTTAACTGGGTTTATAGCGGGCAGCTTCCTGTCAGGGTCAGGTGATGATGGATGTGCACCAGTGAAATGGTGACTGAGGGAAAAAACCTCTAACGGATGCCTGGCTGCGGGTTGGAGTTCCTGTCTCCAAGGAGAGTTCTAGTGATGCCAGCAATAGGAGAAGCATTGAGGTCAGCAGAAGTATTCTGTCAGAGCCTGCATTGTGGCTTAAAATGGACGCGTATGAGAGGCCAAGTTGAATTATCTAGAATACTGCCAAAGAGGCAGTATTCCTCATGTGAGAGGAATAAGTGAACCCCACTGGGGGCCAGTTTCTGGCCAGTGCTGCTGGAGGTGAGTGAGCAGGCGGGTGTCTGGGAGGCCCCCAGAAAGGCCTGGTTTGTCTACAGGGGCCTGGTTGAATCCGAGGTCACACTTCCGGTGGCCTTTGTAATGCGGCAGTTGGAGCCAGGTGTCACACCTTCTGGTTTTCCTCAGTCAAAACAGTATTAAAAGGAGCTAACATTTATTGTGCCAGGCTTTAAAAATAATTCCTGTGAACAGAGCTCTAAGGCAGGTACCATCGTTTCCCTGGTTTACAGATGAGGAAACTGGACAGACTTTGTAAGGCCACTTGACTAGCCCGAGGTGAGCAGGCCGTGGGTCCTGGCTTCAGCCCACGTGGCCATGCTCTTAAGCCTACTCTGCTATTTTACTGGTCAGCCTCAGTTAGGGTCCCATTTTCTTGCTTTGGCTGTGTCCCACTGAGCAACCCGGTGTCACGGGGTTTGCCCGAGCCCTGGAGGCTGGAAGACACCCACTGATACGAGCAACTGCCTGCCTTGCCCTTTCCAAAGTGGGGCCAACCCAAACCCCTCTGAGCCGGGGAGGGGCTCAATGCATCATGTGGGAGTGGCTGTCCCCCGAATGATGTCATCACTTTGGTACCTGTAGCAGGAGAGTGCCTGGAGATGAAGCAAAGCCCTGCAAGTGGAAGATGGATGAAGGAGAACAAGGAGTCACGTGGCCTTAGAAAGTCACTTCAGTTTCTTCATCTGTTAACCAGGGAAACAATGATATCTACCTTAGAGCTCTGTTCACAGGAATTATTTTTAAAGCCTGGCACAGACCTGGCACAATAAACGTTAGCTCCTCTTAATACTGTTTTGACTGAGGAAAACCAGATGTCATGACGCCTGGCTTCAACTGCCGCATTACAAAGGCCACTGGGAGCGTGACCTCGGATTCAACCAGGCCCCTGTAGACAAACTAGGTGTTTCTGTGGGCCTCCCGGACACTGACTTGAAGGTCTCCGTCTCTGGACTGTGATAGCTCGTGGGCTTCTATGATTCCTGGCAATGCTGGTGTGATGGGAATGTTTCAGGAATGACTTGCTGTCAAGATGGTGTCTAAAAACCCCCTCGTTGGTTCATCTGCTCTGTCTGGACTGGGGGAACTTGCACAGCACAGTGCAGGCGATCTTGGGAAGGAGGCCAGCTTGAATCTTCAGCCATCTGTTAATGGGGCAATACGTTATGTTGTAGCACAAGCGAGTCACCATAATTGGGCAGAACCACCAGATAAGGCTGCGGCCAGGGGAGGCGACTGCGCAAGTGCGGGTTAGCTGTGAATGTGTAGCCTGGGGACGGCGTGGGGACTGTGCAAATGGAAGTGTCCGTCTTGGTGACACTCGCGTACATGGTTCTCAAAGTGGGTTGTGGTGTCACCTGGGAATTTATATGATATACACGTTCTTGAGTCTTGCCCTAGAATTCCTGAGTCTGAAACTCTAGGGCCCAGAAAACTGCATTTTAGAACACCTTCCTGGTGATACTGATGCATAGTAACGGTTGAGAATCATAGCCGTAAACTAGGGTGAATAAACTGTAGTGTTCTGGACACAGCCTAGACCTCTGAGACTGAGAAGACCTTGAACTTGCTGGTTTTATATTGTCTAATGAAAAATAAACTTAATAAATCCTCTTTGGATTTAATCTGATTAACAACAGAGGCTCTCCAGTGATTTAAGCAAAGTTCCCCATGGTCTAGCTACTGAACCCACCCTTGTCAGGCAAAACCCTTCACTGGACCTGAGCGGGAGAAAGCCTATGGTTGACAGTAGGTGTTTCCCTGAAGATAGTTCAGTGTAGCTGAAGCAAAGTCTGCACTGGGGTTCTTGCCCTACCTGGCATTAATCTCAAGGGCTACGGTGCAGCTCTTCCTGCCTCCTGGTCTCAGGCTTTTCATCTGTGCAGTGAGGATAGGTTGGAACTCTGCAAGTTCCCAAGTGGTGACAGTCCATGGTTCTTAGAGATGTCACAAGGAAAGGACGTGGTTATGTCATGCTGGAAGCAGAGGTGTTGATGCTGTCATAGTTTAAGCATTAATATTGGAGGCGACAGCCTGCTGACCATCTGGAAGGATCTGCCAGGGTGCCAAAGGCCCCGGACCCTGATTTGAGAGCTGCATTTTTAGGACAGGTGCCTCATTAATAGAAATGAATGCCTGAGAATGTAACCAAACAGCCTCCCTGACTTTGAACCAGGCTATATTCACTGCACTGTCAAGCCTCTCGAGTACAGAGGCCCATGGACACCAAAGGGTCAGCCCCTGAGCCCCCAGGTCTCCTTCTATCTGACCCCCTTGGTGGCTTCTGCTGGATGACTTGAACAACTATGTGTGCCGAGCTTTGGCGTTCAAGCTTTTTTTTGGTTCGAGGAAGGTGATGGGAACACAGCCTGTGAGCGTCTGTCCTTCCTTGGCTGAAGACACTGTTCAGGCGAGGAGGGCGCTGGTAAAGGAGTGAGGACGGGGGGTGGGAGTGGGGGTGGCCTGCCTCGGGGACGGCTTGCACTCCCGCGGCTTTCGTGAGGGCTTTGGCGGCAGAGGCAAAGAACGTGCACCAAGCTGACCGTGGACGCCAAACAGCTTTTATGTTTGCTGCCCAAAGGGGCTGCTGACAAGTTCGGCTGGAGGCAGAAGGTGGAGGAGAAGGGAGAAATACACTGCCTCGGGAGAGGAGCTCATGGGCTGGTGGGCAGAGCCAGAATGGCCGTGACACGCTCAGACATGCAGACAGGCTGCCTTCCATCTTCGTCAGAGGAGGCGCCTCTGAAGTGTGACTCTGGGGCTGCAAGAGGAAAATGCAGTTTGGACACACCCCACGGAAACCTCTCTCTGAGCGTTGCCACCAGGGCAGAAGTGGATTTTAGTGTCCGTTTCAGGCTAGGGTCCTCCACCAGGGGGAAGGATGGATGTCTGATTCATATACAGCTCTGAATGGAGGCAGTTGGGGGGGAGAAACACCCACAGCATCTCCCTTCGGTCCCTCGTGGGCTTTTTTCTCCACTGTGAACTTGGGAGGTGTGATGCTGCCATGGGTGAGCCTCACCATAGCTTCCAGGACCTGGGAGCAGAGGGCCATCCTGGGTGGAGCAGGAGGGGAAACAAAAGGCTGTGTGATTTGAAATGAGTGTGACTCCATTTCCCTGCCTGAATATGCAGGGAACACCTGTTCTTGTCTACAGCCAGAAAGGATTTGACAGAATTTTAAAATTTTAAAGTGAAATGCAGGAAATTGAAATCAGCCTCTGCAAGAGGACTTCGTGGCTTCCTGTTGTTTAAAGATGTTGCCGTGTTTCTGGGGATGTCGAGAGTCAAAGGATGTGACATTAGCAAGTGCTTGGGCTCATCATAGCCACAAAGTCTCACTAGGATTGTGTGTGTGTGCGCGCTCCTTTGGGAGGTCACCTGTCAGGACTGGAACGTGAGGGACAAGGAGAGTGGTAGGGGAGATTCAACTGGGGAAAACTTAAAGTCCCTCCCAACTCTTAATTCTAGGATTCTTGGGAAAAAATAAATGACAGTGGTGGACCTTCTTGTTCTAAATATGTTGGTCAAATGGGTTCAACAGATCTCTTATATCAAGCTCAGTTCCCTTACTAACCCCCAAAGAGAGAAGTCTTGTGCTGGGGGTGGGAAGCATGTCTCCATAAGTCAATATGAATCTCTGGCTTTTTCCAGGGACAAAGGCAGGTGAAGGAAATGGAGCCAGTTTCCAAGTGCCATGTGTATTATTCAACTTAATCATCACAGTAACCCACTGGATAGATAGGATTACCCCGTGTTCCAGAAGAGGACATGAGGCCGCAGAGACATCAAAACTCTTGCATATAGTTGCACAGCCAGCAGGTGGAGACCCCAGGACACAGTCCTGGTCAGGGCCGTGCCCTCCCACCCTACCTGCCCGGCTGGGTTGAGTGCTTGTTTCTTTGAAGACTCACACGAGGAAGGCATGAGTTTGCACAGTTTCATACCCGAGTCCCTGCACCTTTCTCTTTACACATGATAATGTCTCCTCCCATGTCTGTGTCCCCAAAGAGAGGGCGTTCTGAGCAGTGCTGAACCGACTTCTGGAGTGGAGCCTGCCCGGGGAGGGGGGCACCAGGGATTGTGAGTTTCAGGGCAGGTGTGGGCGCCAGCCAGGTGAGCTGTGGGAGGCTCGCTTTGTGAGGGAGGCCACTCCTCTTTGTTTCACCCTCCCCTGAGTGAAGCCAGGCTTCCTGGGGCCTGGGGAGTATTAATGACTCATTGCTGGCGTCTTGGAGCCGGGTGAAGTGTTCTCTCGTGTTCCTGTTGCAGGGTTAGACATCAGCAACTCGTAGTGTGGTGTTTGGCTCCGGCTCGCAAGTCTGATCGTTTCTTTGATCCCAGTTTTTCTCCGTGACTTGGCTCAGTTTCACAGCTGGGTGGGAAATGTCCCTGCCTCACTTTCTAGTTGTTGCTTTTCTTCTTTTTCCTCTTGGGTATGGCCAATGGCAGAGAGGTTTAAGAAAGGAGACATGGTGAGTTGAGCTGACCGCCTCAGGGTCTGAAAAGCTGAGTTAGTTTTTTTTTTTCTCACTGATTTGATAAGTTTTAAATTACCACCTTAACATATATTTTATGTAATGTAAATAGGACATGATTAATACTGAAAACTTCAAAAACTTAGAAAAGCACGGAGGCCAAAGCAAAAATCGCTCTTTTCCTACTGTATACCATGATCTACTTTTTGGTGTAGATTCTCTCAGGTGTGTGTATATCTGAGATACATTTACTCCTTATTTTATTTTTTTACAGGAATGAAATACCATATATGGTCTTTTTTCCCTGCTTTTAGTGTTATAATGTGAGTGTATTAATGTGTCGAAAAATTCTTAAATCTTTTCATTAAAAGGTTGTAAGGATACGAAATATTCTATTATATAGACATAACAATTTACTTTGTTCCCTGTTGTTAGATATTTAGGCCCTACATTTTCTATAATTAGAAATATTACTATTTATCCCTCCAAAGTTTAGGCCATATTACATTTCTGCCTATAGTATGTAAGAACAAACATTTTCTAATACCCTTAAGATACATCTTTGCTGCTCTTTGCCTGACAGGACCAAAAAAAAAAGCTATTTCATTGTCTCAACCTTAAGCTGTTCTGAGCAAGAATGAGTACGTATGTAGATGGATTTGTTGGGGCTGTAGGGAAAAAGATGTCCGCCATCTCAGTTTGATTTTGTAAATTTCCTCCTTTGATTTTTTTCCTTTGCCAATGTAACACAAAAACACTAGATCCTAAAGAAAGAGGTATATATAAATATCTTTTAAAGGGCATTTGTCACAGTTTTATTTATAACAGATGAAATAGCCTGAGTGTTTAAAATGAGAAATTAGTTAAATTCATGGTGATAATGGAATACTATGCGATCATTAAAATAATTTAATGGCATAGGGAAAAGTCAGGCTATAAAATAATATGTACATTATGATCTCAATTAAATAATATGTGCATAAAAGAAAGGCTATAAAGGTGAATTTTAATCATCTCTCAATGATATAACTATATATTTTTCTCTGTTTTCAAAAGTTTGTAACAGGTGCACGTAATACTACTGAAATCATACACAAAACAGATGTTAGCAAGTAAACTCTGAAGTGTTATGCATAGAAAGAAAGAGCTCTGGGTAAATGTATTCTGGGTCACTTAGATTCTCCCAAGGACTTTGTGTGTTAATGAGTCTTTTTACGTTTCTTGGAGGGTTGTGGGACTCTTTGGAAGTTTGCAGGACTGCTTATAGCAGGGGCTTCTAATAGGCTTAGAATCAAAATAGGGAGTTGGAGAAGAGCATGTCTGTTCTTCTGTGCTTTGTTGGACTTGGTGGCACAAGGTGAGGGAGGAGATAAAGAACCTATGATGTCCACTGTCCTGGACCACAGAGTACGTAGGACATGCCATCCAAGGCATCAGGGAGTCTCAGAACCATTGGGGTTGGGGTTTGGAAACTGGAAGGAGGGACTGATCTGGTTGTATTTGTGTGTTTCTGATAATGACAGGTATACTGGGGACAGCATCCTATGCTGGTCCCTTACTCACTGATGAGGAAGTGGAAGCCAGAGGGATTAAGCCACTTGCCCGCGACAGGGTTTTTATCCCCATGACAGTGTTCCACTGGGATGGTGCAATATGTCCTGTGTTGCCGTGTCTAATTGGCTGAGATGATTCACAGCATACTTGGGTGATTCTTAACACATTATCGACTGGGGGATTTTTGCAGAAACTAATGCCTGTGGCTGACAATTTGTTCTGTAAGTGAATATTGAAAGGTCTCTGGTCAATAACATTTGGATAACAAAGAAAGTATTAATATATCTCTGGTCAATATGAGTGAGTTAAGTTCTTGCTTGGTTCGAGTTTGGATGAAAGAGGATCTTTTAACTCTATAACTAGTAGGATTGGGCATGGGAGAAGGTCAGTGTCAGTCTTTCCCCCTTATAAAATGATAATTATTAAATGACATTCAGAGGAAGAGGAAGTACTGAATTTTGTAATAAAGGGAGGTGAACTGGGAGAGCTGGCAGAGAGATGAGTCAATGATTGAAAGGGTTTATTTTCCCCAGACTCAGGTTTCCATGTGGAGATGCCCTTATTTTCTGAGTTGCAGGCTCTCAGTGGCATGGGTTTTCCTCCTATGATGCCTTCCATCCTGGGTGTTTGAGGAGAATTCTGAGAACTGGAGATTTCATTCAGTTTGTGACTTAAAGCCCCATGCTGTGTTACTGAGTTTGTCTTTGGCTATCAGTGCCCTGAGTATGAAGACACTGAGTTGACTTTGGGCATCACTCTTTAAGTCTGAGAGTGGTTATGGTGGGAGAGCAGTGGAATTCCTGGGCAGAGTGGAGCTCTGGAAACCAGCGAAGAGTATAATAGAAGAAGAGGTCATGGAGGGAATGAGCAGGGCGTGGCAGCTGCCTTCCAATACGTGTGAAGCTGCCATAAGGAACAAAGAATGAAACTTGGTCTGTGTGAGTCCTGAGAGCAGAGCTATACCTGATGAAGTCCAAGATATTCTGAGGAGAACCACTTCAGCTCAGTTTAAGGAAGATCCTTCTAGAAAGTAGAGCCTCCTGACAGTGGTCAGTAGAACAAATGTTGAGAGCCAGAGCCTCCAAATGTTGGCCAGAGGAGATTCCTGCACTGGCGGTGGGGGGGATGTTTTTAGATGGCCACCAAGGGTTCTTTCAGGCCTGCTCTTCTAAAACTCAGTGTTTCTGTGTCTACCTACTGGCTATACAATCTATTCATTATTCACTGTTTGTTAAGCATTTATTTTGCTTCTCATAGCTTTCCTGGTAGCTCACAGGTTAAAGCGTCTGCCTCCGATGTGGGAGACCTGGGTTCAATCCCTGGGTCGGGAAAATCCCCTGGAGAAGGAAATGGTAACCCACTCCAGTATTCTTGCCTAGAGAATCCCATGGACAGGGAAGCCTGGTAGGCTGCAGTCCACGGGGTCGCAAAGAGTCGGACACGACTGAGCGACTTCACTTTCACTTTCATGTTCTGCTAGGTGTTGGAGATATAATAGTGAACAAACTATAAGATCCTTGAGCTTATAGTCAATTAAAGGAGTAAATGGTAAATAGATTATTGCAAATATGTGACCAGTCTAGTCAAGTACAGGGTGCTGTGATCTCACAGGAAGTGCACCCATCTTAGCTTGGGATGAATCATGGAGTCTGCCTGGAAACAATGAGTTGGAAGATCTAAAAAATGACTGTGACGAGGCCAGAGAGTAAAGAAGAGTATTCCAGGGAGAGGGAACAGCTTGCACAAAGGTGGAGGGACAAGGTGGGGCGGTACAGACGCTCGTTGCTGGCGTGGAGGCAAGTGGTGAGGGGGTGATGATAGCGAGGCAGACGGATGATGAAGGCCCTTTTCTGCAGCTCAGAGCTTGGGTTTCAGATTGACAGTAACAGGGAGTCCTTGAAGAGCTGCAAGGAAAGGAGTTGTGTGGTCGCCTCGGCTTTTGGAAAGACTGCTTTATTTCCAGTATAGAGTGGGTCAGAGAGGACCAGGACTGGCTGTTGGGGAGACCAGAGTCGATTTCAGTAATTCTGGTGAGAAATGACAGTGAAATTAACCCACTGTAGTGGCTTTGAGACTAGAGAGTGCTGGGCAGGTAGGAGGGCAGTAACCTATGGGGGAGCTGGGAGGCTGGGGGCACATTCACTGAGCCAGAGGAACGGGAGAGACAGCAGACTGGGGGGCTGGTGGGATGCTGATGAGTCCAGTCTGGGACATGTTGTGTTTAAAGGGCTTATGGAACACAAAAGTAGAGGCACCATTTCTTCCCAAATTGTAAGCTACCCCAAAGAGATTCATGTCTGTCTCCTGATACCATGGAGGGGTTTCTTTATATACAATGGTACTTTTCTTCCAAAACACTTTTGTGATTACTTCTCACAGATCCTCCCTCCATTGTTTTCCCATGAAATGATTTCTGTGTGGCCTTAGTATAGAGCTACTTAGCTGGTTTTTGCTCTCTGGTTGGGTCCCTCACATCTCTTCTCTAGTGTGCCCAGAGGAGAGTGACCAGGTGTGAAGGAGCTTGGTGTTGTTCCAGAGGCAGAGAGAAAAGATCCAGAGAGGCTTAGAAAGGAAGCCAGGTGAGGTTGCTTCCATTCCTGGACGGTGGCCTCTCTGCTTGACTGGCCTGTACTCCCTCCATGGACTCACCTTCCTGAATGTTCCCAGACAGTTGTATAGACCCCATTCAGGGGTCATCTATGGGTCAGCTGCTGACCCATTCCACAGATTCATAACTGGCAGAGACACTGAAGACCATGAAGTCCAAACTGTGGCTCAAGAGACTTCTCAAGGTCAGTGTGTTAGTCTCCCAGCTTCTTTTCCCCACTTCACCACATTGGACTTTAAGGACTCTTACTGAGCTATAACTTTTAAAGTTAAAGCTCAGTAAGAGTCTGCACCAAAGCCTTTGACTGTATGGATCACAACGAACTGTGGAAAATTCTTCAAGATGGGAATACCAAACCACCTGACCTGCCTCCTGAGAAATCTGTATGTAGGTCAAGAAGCAACAATTAGAACTGGACATGGAACAGCAGACTGGTTCCAAACAGGGAAAGGAGTACGCCAAGGCTGTATATTGTCACCCTGCTTATTTAACTTATATGCAGAGTACATCATGAGAAATGCTGGGCTGGATGAAGCCTGGAATCAAGATTTCCAGGAGAAATATCTATAACCTCAGATACGCAGATGACACCATCCTTATGGCAGAAAGTGAAGAGGAACTAAAAAGCCTCTTGATGAAAGATGAAAGTGAAAAAAGTTGGCTTAAAGCTCAACATTCAGAAAACTAAGATCATGGCATCCAGTCCCATAACTTCATGGCAAATAGATGGGGAAACAGTGGAAACAGTGAGAGACTTTATTTTTGGGGGGCTCCAAAATTACTGGCAGAAAGTGAAGAGGAGCTAAAAAGCTTCTGGATGAAAGTGAAAAAGGAGAGTGAAAAAGTTGGCTTAAAGCTCAACATTCAGAAAACGAAGATCATGGCATCTGGTCCCATTACTTCATGGGAAATAGATGGGGAAACAGTGGAAACAGTGTCAGACTTTGTTTTTGGGGCACCAAAATCACTGCAGATGGTGACTGCAGCCATGAAATTAAAAGACGCTTACTCCTTGGGAGAAAAGTTATTACCAACCTAGATAGTATATCCAAACGCAGAGACATTACTTTGCCGACTAAGGTCCGTCTAGTCAAGGCTATGGTTTTTCCTGTGAGAGTTGGACTGTGAAGAAGGCTGAGCGCCGAAGAATTGATGCTTTTGAACTGTGGTGTTGGAGAAGACTCTTGAGAGTCCCTTGGACTGCAAGGAGATCCAACTAGTCCATTCTGAAGGAGATCAACCCTGGGATTTCTTTGGAAGGAATGCTGCTAAAGCTGAAACTCCAGTACTTTGGCCACCTCATGCGAAGAGTTGACCCATTGGAAAAGACTGATGCTGGGAGGGATTGGGGGCAGGAGGAGAAGGGGACTACAGAGGATGAGATGGCTGGATGGCATCACTGACTCGATGGACGTGAGTCTGAATGAACTCAGGGAGATGGTGATGGACAGGGAGGCCTGGCGTGCTGCGATTCATGGGGTCATAAAGAGTCGGACATGACTCAGTGACTGAACTGAACTGAAAATCACTGCAGATGGTGACTGCAGCCATGAAATTAAGATGCTTGCTCCTAGGAAGAAAAACTATGACCAACCTAGACAGCATATTAAAAAGTACAGACATTACTTTACCAACAAAGGTCTATCTAGTACAAAGTTCTGGTTTTTCCCATAGTCACATATGGATGTGAGAGTTGGACTGTAAAGAAAGCTGAGCACTGAAGAATTGATGCTTTTGAACTGTGGTGTTGGAGAAGACTTTTGAGATTTCCCTGGACAGCAAGGAGATCCAACCAGTCCATCCTAAAGGAGATCAGTCCTGAGTGTTCATTGGAAGGACTGATGCTGAAGCTGAAACTCCAATACTTTGGCCACCTGATGCGAAGAACCAACTCATTTGAAAAGACCCTGATGCTGGGAAATATTGAGGGCATGAGAAGAAGGGGATGACAGAGGATGAGATGGTTGGATGGCATTGTCAGTGCGATGGCCATGAGTTTAAGTAGGCTGCGGGAGTTGGTGATGGACAGGGAAGCCTGGCGTGCTGCAGTCCCTGGGGTCACAAAGAGTCAGACACGACTGAGCGACTGAATTGAACTGACTGAACTGAACTATAAACACCCCTTCCTTTTGATTCATGTCTTCTATGTGGCCCTTCAATGTCTGGATTCTCTAGAGCTGTACCACTCACCCTTTTCTCGTACTTCCTCCTTGTTCTGTGTGGGCCTTTCTCCTCCTGTGGTTTTCACTGCTACCTGAGGGTGACTGACTCCTCGGTTGGTACATCAGCCTTGAAGCCTCTCCTACACCGTAGGTCACCAGTCCTGGTCCTCTCCTCTCGTGGGCACATCAAAATTGGCAGCTTATAAACAAAGAGTGTTGGCTTCAGTCCTATATAGTTGACTGACTACTGGTTCTTGCAGTTGAGAATCAAAAGGAAGTTGATACATCACTGTACACATCCAAGTCTGTGTTTCATCTTTTCCTGCATGTGTGAGTGGGCAGCATACATGTCTGCCCAGGTATGTGAGCTGGACAGCTGGGAGCCAATGACCGTATCCCTTTCTCTCCACCTCATTAGTCATTGCAACCCTTTGGTCTTGTCTTTTCAGTGCTCGAGGACTCTGTCTGCTCCTCTGTGTCTTTCTTGCCAGTGGACAGCCATCAGCCTCCAGGTGGAACACACTGGTTCCTTCTCAGGAGGTCCCCTTACTGTCCCTTCTTATCTTCCTCCATCTTCTCTTCCTCTCCTACATACTGTATGAAGGGTCTAAAGGACATACAAACCTGATCAAACCCACTCCTTGCATAAAACAGTCTCTCCTCTTAGTGGCTAAGATCCTGGGGGTTTGAATCCCATTGACTAGTTGAGTTTTCTTGGGCAGATTATGTAAACTTTCTGTTTCCTAATTCCCTCACCTGTAAAATCAGAGAATAATATTGGGGCTTCCCAGCTAGCACCAGTGGTAAAGAACTTAAGAGACATGGGTTCAATTCCTGGGTCAAAATAGGTAGGTGTAATAATATACCTACTTCATAGTGTTGTTATAAGAATTAAGTGAGTTAATATTTTTGAAGTGCTTAAAAAGTGCTTAGCACATGGTAAGTATGAGTTTGTTAAATAGAATAAACATATAATTGCTTAGCTTGTCATGGGGGCCTTTCAAAACCTGGCCCCTGTCGACCTCTGCAAGCTCCGGTTCTCAGTCCTTTAGTCCCGGCATTGCGCCTCCAGCAGTGTTCAACAATTTGCCACTTTTCAAATCATTATACTTTTCCTTGTGTTTCCTGTTATCCCTGGATTCTTCTCCTTTCTTCTTTCCAATATCTCCTCCACATTATAAACCTGCAAATAAATTACTCATCTTTTAAAATTTAGAATGGATGCTTCCTCTCTGAAGCATCCCCATAATCTGGACAAAGATAACCTACCTTCCCCTGAGCTACTTTCACGGGAGAGTATATTTCATTCAGTGGTTAGTCTGGAGGCTCTGGACCAGGACAGAAATTGTTCCCATTCTGCTTTTCTGATTTAGCCACTTATCAACTGTCTGATCTTGGGCAAGTTACTTAACCTCTCTGAGCCTCATCTGTAATATTGGAGTAATAAGTTACCTACTTTATGTCTGTGGCTCTTGTTTAGTTGCCAAGTCATGTCTGACTCTTTTGTGACCCCAATGACTGTAGCCTGTCAGGCTCCACTGTCCATGGAATTTCCCAGGTAAGAATATTGGAGAGGATTGCCATTTCCTTCTCCAGGGCGTCTTCCCAACCCAGGGATCAAACTCACATCTCCTGCTTGGCAGGCGGATTCTTTACCACAGAGCCACCTGCTTCATAGGGTTATTGTAAGAATTACATGGTACTAGGCATTCTAAGGGCTTCCCACATGACTCAATGGTTAAGATTCCACCTGCAGTACAGGAGACACAGGTTCTATCTCTGGATTGGGAAGATCCCCTGGAGAAGGAAATGGCAAACCTGGTGGGCTTTATAGTCCATGGGGTCACAAAGAGTCAGAGATGACTTAGTGACTAAGCAGCAGCAACAATGCATACTAAGGGCTGGATCCAGCTCTCAGCACCTGGTTAGCTGACAGCATTATGATGATACATTTCTGTCAATACAGGCATCACATACTATCATTTATAGCTTACATATGTGTCTCTGTGAAGGGTGGGACCCTATATACTCAGCTTTATAATTCCAGCATCTCCTTTAGTAGATGATTCTAAATAATACTAATCATTACGGCTATCTGAACCCCACTTGGGATGAAGTTGGTGTCCTGGCCACCATACATTTGGTTTTGTTTTCTTGATGGTCCATATGAAGGAGATGAATCTGCACCTGAAAAGTGGCAAGATGTTCTAAACTGAGCAGGTGGTGTGAAGCATGGTGTGAAGGCTTGCCTAGGTGTGTGTGTGGGGGAGGGGGCATAAGCAGAGGGAGGGAGAGGGGAACCTGGAGACCTTGGCAGGTAGGACTTGGCCAGCTGTGGGAAGAGGCTGCAGCAGCGGACCAGGCAAGGAGAATCTGGAGGACCTGGGTGAATGAGCTAGCAGGCAGGATGCATAGATTCTTGGGAGGTAGCTTTGGGGTGGAAGACTGGAAAACTGCTGAGGGAGAGTCCAGAGGCCAGATGGGCCAGCTGTCACGGTGGGTACAATTATCTTACCTACTTTCCTCTCTCTGCTCACATACCTTGCTGAGGAGAGGCCCTTGCCTGAGCCTCTTGTCTTAAGTGGCAACCCCTCCCTCCCACACTTCCAACTCCTCTTTCTCTGCTTCATTTTCTTCCAGAGTACTCATCACCATAGGGCACACTATTTCTTAGATTTATGTATTTGCTTATTATCTGTCTCTCTCTAATAGTGTTGTAGCCATGCGTTCCGGGAAACAAACTCACCCAGAAGGACAATGCAGACAGTGGAGCGCAGTTTATTGCGCTGGCGGGCCCCAAGGCAGAGTCTCCTCTTAGCCAAGGACCCTGGCCAGTTTTTGTGCAGACCTTATATACCCTAAGTGTATGTGCCCAAACCCACCTCCCCAGGTTTTCTGAACTAGTCTGAGCAAAGGAAAAGAAAGATACAATCAAAGTTAAAAGTAACTCGTATGCCTTAAACCCATGACTCTGATTCGTATGCCTTAAGGCTGGGTAGTTAACAGTGGACAGTTATCAATAGGCCTGTGGTCATACCCCAATAAGCATGATAGAACGTATGATTCTATTTGATTACACAGATAATTAGGGTATTCTTTTTAGGCAATGGAGAGCCCTGGGGCCCTTCCTTCCAGGGGCCTGGTTTTCCACTTGGTATGTTATTTCCGTAGATACCGGCATAGAGCTCAAAGTCCACAGTCTGGCCCGGGATGGAGTCCTGCTTTCAAGATGGAGCCTGTTCTATTTCCTCCTTCAATAGAATTTAAGTTCTACCAAGGCGAGTTTCTTAATCGGTTCACTCTGATAGGTCACCAGCACCTGGAACATTTCCTGAGATCTAATCAGTGCTTCGTATTTGTTGAATGAATGAATCTCATCGCACAAGGACAACTACTCTTCATATTTTTGCATTTAGTCACTCAGTATATAAGGTAAATTATTTGTTAGAGGTTTATGTTACATACAATAAACTATCCATTTGAAGTGTACAGTTCAATGAGTATTGGCAGGTATATATACACCTGTGTAACCAATACCGCAATCAGGATGTAGAAAATTCCCAGCACCCTGGAAGTCTTCTTGTACCTCTTTGTGGTCAATCCCTGGCCCCAGGTAACAACTGATGTAGTTTCTGTCATTATTTATTGGCTTTGCTTTTTCTAAAATTTCATATAAATGGACTCATACTCATGTCTTGTTTTGCTCAGTATAAAGTTTTTAAGATTTATCTGTGTTGAATGTAGCAGTGGTTCATTTGATTTCATTGCTAATAGGTAGAAAATAGTTTCTTACTTTGCTTTGTGGTTTTCGTGGCCGTGAGGGAGGGTGGACTCTGGATCCAGGCTGACTTTTTGGATTTCTGGCTCTTCCACTTACCAGCTGTGTGGCTTTGGGCAAGATTATTTTCGCTGTGCTTCAGGCCTCTCATCTGTTAAATGGGGTCATAATGGTACCTACCTCAAAGGATTGTTGGGAGAAGCATTAAATGAGTTAAAATAAACAGACAAAGTGGTTAGAATGGGGCCTGGCAGAGGTGCATATTCAATAATTGTTACCTGTTATTTCTTCCATTTTGCAAATGAAGGAAAAAGCCCTGAGGCACAGAAACGTAAAGTAGTAAAGTAGTTTGACCAGTGTTCTCTGCAATGCGGGAAGGAACCCCATCTGTCTGATTTAACCTCTTGTGTTCTACCCCTTCCCCAATTCTGGTCCTTTCCCTTCAGGCCAGCATCCTGTGTGTGGTGCACACAGAAGGAGAAGAGTTAGCACTCAGCTCTGGGACGTCTGGCTCCCCTGTCTCAGGGTTCACTTAGGCTATCCCCATCTATGTCACCATCTCTACCCCTGTGAGTAGAGTTTCACCCCCTCCTTTGGCCTGCAAAGGAGGTGGGGTCAGGCCTCCTTGCCCTTTGCTCCTCTCTTGGGCCCTCTCAGGAAGCTGAACTGTGCATCAGGAACACTTCTTACAATCATGCAGCATCAGCCCTGCAAAAGCTAATTTGATAATCCCCACTCCAGAGCTCACTGAACCTGTCTATAACGATGCTTAATTAAAGTGCAGAAACTTTGAAGAGAGAGCAAGTTACTGCTTAATGCAATACCAGAGTGCCACTGTTCTACCATCTGCCTCCCTCTCTGCAGTAATTGCTTCCTGACATTTGTTTATTTTAATTAGGAGAGCAATCTTGATCAAAAGGGAGGGCAGGCTATTGGAGGGGAGGAAGAAAGTGGAGAAGGGGGCTGTCATGCAGTGGTCATGGGCTGAAGGGGAGGCATCTTTGTCTTTATGGTGCGAGTGATTCCAGTTTCCCACACGATGGACCTGTGAAGCTCTCTCAGTGGTGAAAGCATAAAGCCGACTCTGGGGTCATATGCTCAGGTTTGGAGTGCGTCCTTTAGCGGGTATGGAGGCTGAGCTTCTTGGTTAGAGATTGGAGGCTCCTACCTTGTTAGAAGGGAGATTACAGATTCGGCCAGTCAGATCCCAGGTGGTGGTCACTATGACCCAGTGGAGGTACCTTCTAGTCCCAACAGGGTCTCAGCTGAGGGGCAGAGAAGTTTATTCTTATCTATTGCTTTGGGTTTTTAGTCATGGCTGTAAAGTCTGCCTGGTTATCTTTGATTGTGTGTTGGTCACTGTACATGAAAACCATTTATAACTATAAAGAACTGAGATGAAAAAGATAGTTTCCTCTAGAGAGAAATTTTACTATTTTTTCTGGCAGAAATTTGAAGGTATTCTAAATCTAGAGCACTCCCCCACCTCTCGAATGAAATTAAAACTTAAGATGCCCTCATCAACAGGCAAATTCAAACCTATTCTACAGGTTCTTTTCAGGGCTAGTCAATTTCTGGTTCATTCTCACCCTGAGAGTCTCAGCTTATTGTGGAAAAGGTCAGCTTCTGGTCACCTCATCTTATACAGGTTCTGGGCATTGATTTCTAACTCTCTAACCCTGCCAGGCTTTCCAAGAAATGAAAGTGAAAGTTGCTCAGTTGTGTTTGACTCTTTGTGACCCTATGGACTATATAGTCCGTGGGAATTCTCCAGGCCAGAATATTGGAGTGGGTAGCCTTTCCTTTCTCCAGGGGATCTTCCCAACCCAGGGATCAAACCCAGGTCTCCCACATTGCAGGCAGATTCTTTACCAAGTGAGCTGGTCAGGAAAGCCCAGGAATACTGGAGTGGGAAGATTCTCCTGTGGATCTTCCCGACCCAGGAATGGAACCAGGGTCTCCTGCACTGCAAGTGGATTCTTTACCAACTGAGCTGTCAGGGAAGCCCAGGCTTTCAAAACAAAGTTCATATTTGCTAGACTCAGAAAATACTTTCAGGGCAAAAATGATGTCTGTATTTCTCTGGGTTCCTGATTCCCTTCACTGTTAAACTAGTATTTCCTCACTATGTAACCAGGATTCTGATGACTTTACAAAGATATATTGCATATTTTATCCAGATTTTTAGTTATTTTCAGTGGTAATGGCCGGTAATTACCACAAAGTGCCTGATAGTGGTTTATAAATTACATATTTTTACTTAGAGCAGCAGCAATTTTTATCCGTAAATGAAATCATAAATAGAATCTCAATATCAAAAACAAAGCTAAACAACAATAACGAAATGATAAAAGTATAACCGTTCTGGTTAAAGTGGAACTAGAGGTTGCCAAGGCCTGCCAACCTGGCCTCTCCTCTCCTATGTACTCTCACAATAGAGTATCTGCAATACCTGGGTATCATGGGCATCATTTGAAAAGTTTTCTGTAAGGAACCCCTTGGTTTGACTGACTTTGAAAAACCATAGCTTTGGCAAAGTGCATCTAATGCTTTTGCAAAATGCTTATTGACATTTTAGAATGGCTAGGTGGCTCAGATGGTAAAGAATCTGCCTGCAATGTGGGAGACCTGGGTCACTCCCTGGGTTGGAAAGATCCCCTGGAGAAGGGCATGGCAACCCACTCCAGTATTCTTGCCTGGAGAATCCCATGAACATGGTGGGCTACTGTCTATAGGGTCACAAAGAGTCAGACACAACTGAGCGACTAAGCACAGCACAGCACGGGTGCTTAGATATTGGCCAAGATGCTGTAAGAAATGATGGGGTATACTATATGAGTTCCAGAAAACCCTTGTGAAAGCAAGACCAGGATAGTGAGGATCTTTTCGGTTCTCTTAGGATCACTCGTCTGAAGCTGGGGGGGGAGGGGGTGGAGGGGTGGAGAACAGAAATACGGTGAAGATGGTGAGTGTGTCAGTTTGGGTCCTCCCAGAGGCAGACATCAAGATACGATTATATATGCAAGAATTTTATTGGGGAAATGCTTGTGAAGGATAAAGGAAATGCTGCATCAGACCTTGATGAATAACCACAATTGTGTTGTGCTTAGTCGCTCAGTTTGTTTGATTCTTTTCCACCCCATGAACTGCAGCCCGCCAGGCTCCTCTGTCCACGGCGATTCTCTAGGCAAGATTACTGGAGTGGGTTGCCATGCACTCCTCCAGGGTATCTTCCCAACCCAGGAATCGAACCCAGGTCTCCCGGATTGCAGGTGGAGTCTTTACTGTTTGAGCCACCAGGGAATCCTGGAAAGAATAGTAGGATATCCAATAAGTAGAAATAAAATATGCACAGAAACAAAATAAAAGCAGGTAAGACAGCTTCCTCCAGAGCTTGGAGTGGCTCTCGAGGTCATTGTTTGCTCACCCTCCTTGTCTCACGTTGGAATAGACCGAGCCTAGGTGGTGGGACAGTTCACAAGGCTAGTGGGTTCAAGGGCTGGGGCTTATACCTTAGTCTTTCAAGTCTGAATCCCCTGCTCCCGTTGCTAAGGGAGGCTGCATGTGCTCACTTGGCACATGATTTGAAGAGGGATGTCTGGCTTCCATACAGACAGACTCAAGCCACTCTCATCTTTGATCTGAACTTGATGACTCCTCTTCATCATTAAACTGTTTGGCTCTGTTTCCTCATCTGTAAAAGTGGGGATGATAATGGGTATTTTATTTAATTACTTTATTTACTTTTAAATAAATATATTTTTTGAAGCATAGTTGACTTTACAATATTTCAGGTACATAGCATGGTGATTCAGTTATACAAATAGATATATATTATTTTTAAATTATGTTACATCATAGATTATTATAAGATATTGATGATAGTCCCCTGTGCTAAACAGTAAGCCCTTGTTGCTTATCTATTTTGGGACACAGATACACCCATGGCTGATCCATGTTGATGTAAGGCAAAAACCACTGCAATATTGTAAAAGTAATTAGCTTCCAATTAAAATAAATAAATTAATTAAAAATTAGAAATTTAGCATTCTATTCATAATAAGTCAAACAAGTGGCATCAAAATGGTATAATTTTTTAGTTAGGCAAAAATCCATAAGTTTTCTAAAATATACATGTAATACATACTTATATTTATGTATACAAAAGCTTTTCTACTACACGTGATCAAAGCTTGAGAAAGAACATAAAAACAAAAGAGAAGTGATAGAGAAATCGGAGACCATAAACTAAATGAATTGGGAGCACTGAAAATGAAATAGAAAAAGTGAAACAAACTAGAAAAGTAAAAGATCATCATGTAGTCCAGGTGTTTTTAAACATGACTGCTCATTAGAAACATATCTGGAGCTCTGGAGAAAAGAAGCCATACTTGAGCATTTGTATTTTTTCAGAAAATTTCAAGATAATTGTGATATACATCTGGATTTTAACAAGTGAATACAGGTTTTTCTATTAGATCCTAGTTTTGGTGATATAGAGTTCTGTTATTTTTCTGTTGACTAATCATACAATGGTATTAAGCAAGAGTTACATAATCACAATAGTAAAAGATGTTTATCAGTTTTCACAATCAATAGCCAGACAAAAAATAAAAAGATAATTACAATTGTAAGCCATAATGGAAACATGATTAACTTAACAATATAAAATAATTACATTCAGTTGGCAGGGGGTGGAGGGGTGGGGTGGGGTGGGGTGGGGTGGGGTGGGGTGGGTGGGTGTCAAGCAGGGGGCTTCCCTGGTAGTAAAGAATCATCCTGCAATGCGGGAGAGCTGGGTTAGATCCCTGGGTTGGGAAGATCCCCTGGAGGAGGGCATGGCAACTCACTCCAGGATTCTTGCCAGAAGAATTCCCATAGACAGAGGAGCCTTGCTGGCTCGAGTCCATGGGGTTGCACAGAGTCTGACTCTACTGAGCAAGGAAGCACAGCACAAGCAGGGTGGCAAGTGGAAGTGCACACCTGCCCATGTTTCCATCCACCAGCCAGTCTATGTCTTTTGCTTGGTGCATTTCATCCATTTACATTTAAGGTAAGTATCGACATGTATGATCCTATTACCGTTTTCTTAATTGTTTTGGGTTTACCTTCTGTAGGTCTTTTCCTTCTCTTTTGTTTCCTGCCTAGAGAAGTTCCTTTAGCATTTGTTGTGCAGCTGGTTTGGTGGTGCTTGAATTCTCTTAACTTTTGCTTGTCTGGGAAACTTGATTTCTCCATCAGATCTGAAGGGAGAGTCTTGCTGGGTAGAGTATTCTTGGTTGTAGTTTCTTCCCTTTCATCACTTTAAATATATCATGCCATTCCCTTCTGGCATGTAGAGGTTCTACTGAGAAATCAGCTGATAGCCTGATGGGAGTTCCTTTGTATGTTATTTGTCATTTTTCCTCTGTTGCTTTTAATATTTTATCTCTGTCTTTAATTTTTTGTCAGTTTGATTACTATGTGTCTTGGTGTGTTCCTCCTTGGGTTTATCCTGCTTGGGGCTTTCTGTGCTTCCTGGACTTGGTTGACTATTTCCTTTCCCATGTTCAGGAAGCTTTGAGCTTTTATCTCTTCAAATATTTTCTCAGGTCCTCTCTCTCTCTCTCTTCCTTCTGGGACCCCTGTAATGCAAATGTTGGTGTGTTTCATGCTGCCCCAGAGGTCTCTCAGGCTGTCTTCATTTCTTTTCATTCTTTTTTTTTTATATTCTGTTCTGCAGCAGTGATTACTGCCATTCTGTCTTTCAGGTCGTTTATCTGTTCTTCTGCCTCAGTTATTCTGCTATTGATTCCTGATAGTGTATTATTCATCTCTGTTTGTTTGTTCTTTAGTTCTTCGAGGTCTTTGGTAAATATCTCTTGCATCTTCTCAATCTTTGCCTCCATTCTTTTCCCAAGATCCTGGATCATATTCACTATCATTATTCTGAATTCTTATTCTGGAAGATTGCCTATCTCTACTTTATTAGTTTTTCTGGGATTTTAACTTGTCCCTTCATCTGGGACATAACTTTCTGCTTTTTCACCGTGATTAACTTTCTGTAATATGGTCATTGTTTTAGCCGCTATGAAACTGTGCTTCTAGGTTCTTCTGTCTGCCCTCTGATAGATGAGGCTAACAGGCTTGTATAAGCTTCTTGATGGGAGGGACTGGCCATGTGAAACACTGGGTCTTGCTCTGGTGGGCAGGCCCTTGCTCAGTAAAGCTTTAATCCAATTATCTGTTAATGAGTGGGGTTGCACTCCCTCTCTGGTAGTTGTTTGGCCTGAGGAGACCCAGTCCTGGGGTCTGCAGACTTTATGGTAGGATTAATGGCAAATCCCAAGAGGGTTTACACCAAAGGGGACCTTCCAGTGCCCCTGTCCCTGTGGTTAGCCTCTGCTGACCCACACCTCCACAGGTGGCCCTCCAACCTGTGGCCCAGGTAGTTTTGGTTCCGTCTCCTTGGGGTCACTGCTCTTCTCTGGGGCTTGGTGCAAGCAAAAGTTTGTTTGTGCCTTCCAAGACTGGAGTCTCTGTCTCCCCGAGTCCTCTGGAAGGCCTATAATCAAATCCCACTGGCCCTGAAGTTCAGATTCCTGGGGATTCCCAGTCCCTTTGTCGGATTCCCAGGCTGGGAAGCCTGCCGTGGGGTTCAGAACCCTCACAATAGTGTGGGAACTTCTTTGGTATCATTGTTCTCCAGTCTGTGGGTTCACCCACCCCAGGGGTCTGGGATTTGATTTTACTGTGAATGCACCCCTCCTACCAGCTCAGTGTGGCTTCTTCTTTGTCTTTGGACATGGAGTATCTTATTTTGGTGGTTCCAGCATCCACCTGTTGATGGTTGTTAACAGTTAATTGCAATTTCGGTGCTTTCGCAGGAGAAAATGTGCACACGCCCTTCTGCTCTGCCATCTTGAACTGGACTTGATAATGTGTTTTTAAATGGAAAAATTTGAAGATTAAATGAGATGATATGGGAAAGAGTGCTTTTTAAGCTCTAAAATGTTTTATAGATTCTATTCCTATATCATGTTTTATTTCTGTTTGATAAAAGGAACCTGAAGTCAGCAGTGATGGGGGAGGGTGGGCAGACCACCCAGGCCCAATCACTGCTCATGTTCCTGAGCCTACTCTGGCCCCTTCTTCCATGGATAGGGTATTTTTATGTCTTTCTTCAAAGGAGCTGAACAAGTTAAAATTTTGGAGTGTTAGCCCTATGAAGAGAAGAGTAAGTCTGAAGGATGATCCAGACCAGTTGCCTGGGTCCCTTCAGTAGTGACAGGAGGGACTGTGGTAACTGATGTCTGAAGGCTCCTTTCAATAGGGGAGTCCCATAGACCCTCATGAATGGCAAGGGCTCAAGTCAGGAAGCAGGAGGCTTTTACTGGACTCCCAAACACAGGGCACAGAGCAAAAGTGGATTGGAATGGCTTGAGAGAGTTGTTAAATCCCACAAAGAACTTTCTGGCACTGGGGGTAGTTAAATGCAGGAAATGGAGAAGGCAAACAGGTGTGGGGGAATTGCTTTCTGGAGGCTTTGCAAAGAAAGGGCTTTTCCCTTGTGGCTCAGCTGGTAAAGAATCTGCCTGCAATGCAGGAGACCTGGGTTCGATCCCTGGGTTGGGAAGATCCCTGGGAGAATGGAAAGGCTACCCACTCCAGTATTTTGGCCTGGATAATTCCATGGAATGGAAAGGCTACTCACTGCAGTATTTTGGCCTGGATAATTCCATGGACTGTTTAGTCCATGGGGTCACAAAAAGTCAGACATGACTGAGCGAATTTCACTTCTCTTCACTTTTGCAAAGGAAAGGAAGACCCCATTATAATTCCTGTTGAAACTGGGGAAGTGGACTGGGAAGCACTGAGTGATAACTACCCTGCAGATCACTGGCACTGTGTGAGATATGAAGTTTCAGGGCTGAGATGCTCCTTGCACACTCTTTCCCGTTGTGCACACCTGCTGTCTGCTGTTGCACCTGTCTCCAGGGTTTATGTACCTGGTGAAAACTCTCTAGGGCCTCCCACTACTGTTCTGACCTCTGAACTTGCAGCCCTTCCTCTCTGTTTACCACTTGCTCCTCCTCGGGTATAAACTTCCAAGATACGGTGCTGGTGTCAGCAGTTACTCCAGATAATAAAAGCTCAGCATGGTGACCAATAACCACTCTGGGTTTAAGAATGATGTGGGGGAATTTCTCCCAAGATGACCCATGAAAGAGGAAATAGAGGAGCAAGGATGATTAAAAACTTTTAGGGAGCATGCAGTAAAAAATTTTAATTGGATTTATTTCTGATACTGTTCTTAGCATCTATCTGTCTCCTTTCCTCATCTTTAACCCTCTTGAGACCGGATAGTGATTTCCCAAGCAGGTACAAAAGTAATTATAGTCAAAGACATTTTTTTCCCCTACAGGTGTCAAGTTAATTGTCTTTTCTGGGGCTAATTGTCTTTCTTTTGGTCCAGGTGCGAGATGACTGCTTGGAGCTAATAACAGTGTGGCTGTGTGTTTTTCACGTACATGGTCTCATTGGGACCTCCTGGGGTCCTGTGCCAGGTAGTTGAGTTGCTCCCGTTTTGCAGATGTACACACTGAGGCCCAGCTTGGCAAGGTTTACAGAACCAGTGGCAGCTCTGCTATCAGCTTTTCTCCTTTCCCACCTACCCCCTCCCAGAGCCCTGACTGGAGGTGGCAGAGCCATAGAGCCCCTTGGACTCTAGCTGATGAAGCCCCTTAAGCTTCTTGGTGGTTGTCAAAGGCAAATCTGGGGAGACAGAGTTTTCTCTGGGTGGTGGGAGAATGAGAACCCTCCTGGGAATGCAGTGAGTTTGAAAGGTGATGAGCCTTCCTTTTATGGACTAGTTTCCTTGGACTAGTTTCCTGGGACTGCTCTAACAAAGCACCATAGACTGGGTGGCATCAGACAGGAGGAATTTATTCTCTCGTGGTTCTTGAGGCTAGAAGATCAACATCAAGGTGGTGGCCGGGCCATGCTCCCTCTGCAGACTCTGGGGAAGAGTCTTCCTTGCCTCTTCTTAGCCTCTCATGGCTGCTATCAACTCTTGATGTCCCTTGGCTTGTAGTTGCATCACTCCAGCTTCTGTCCCCGTACCCCACAGCCATCTTCCTGTGCTTCTCAGTGTCCAAATCTTTCCATCCCTCTGAGGATACTAGTCATTGGATTTAGGACCCAATGGCTCAGTGGTAAAGAATCCACCTGCCATGCCATGTGGGTTCCATCCCTGAGTCGGGAAGACTCCCCAGAGAAGGAAATAGCAACCCACTTCAGTATTCTTGCCTGGGAAATCCCATCGACAGAGGAGCCTGGTGGGCTACAGTCCATGGGGCTGCAAGAGGGTCAGACATGACTTAGTGACTAAACAACAACTGCTCCGGTTTAACCTTATTTTGACTTGATGACATCTGCAAAGATCCTGTTCCCAAAGATCACACATTCACAGCTTCCTGGGGTTAGGACTTCAACTTATCTTTTGAGGGACCTGATTTAACCCACAACACTATGTTTTAGTCGATCCTTTCTGCTTGTGTTTTTTTTTCCTTGTTTGATTTTTTTAAATGTCATTCTTTTTTATGAAATTATGGTTTTATCAGAGATGGTAGGTTTTTATCATATAAATATCTAATATTCAGAAAGTAAACCTCTCATATTCTTATCACTCAAAAGAATAACAAATGACATGCATTTGATTCAAGAATTTTTAAGAATAAAAATACAGACGTAGATTTTAAAATTATTGTTAACCATCTTCTCCTCAGTGACATCCTCTCCTTTGTCTTAGCGAGGTGGTTCTCAACCAGGGCATTTTTAGCGATGATGTTACTAAACATTCTGCAATGTACAGGACAGCCCTCACTGCCCTTAACACACAACAAAGTGTTATCTGATCTAAAAAATGGTAATAGTTCCTAGACTGAGAAGCTCTCTTTTAGAGAGAAGCACTACTATGATATTGATATCCTTCTACAAATGTTTTTCATACTTTTGCATACATTTACAAGCCTGAATAAATAATATGTGGTATTACGTTTTTGTGCCTAAGTATTCCTCTAATTTATATAGATAGTATCATAACATATTCTCTGTCTTGCTTTGTTTTCCCCTTCAACATTTTGTTAGATCTAGCCACATTGATAAAAATACATATATAATACATATATATATATATATACATGTGTTTGTGTATGATTTTAAAACTGATCTATAGTTTGCTATTTTAAAAAATGTCTTTCTCTGATGAAGAAAATATTGCTAACCCTATGTCCCATGTTAGGCTTGCTCTCTTTTGGGGGAAAGATCATGTTTTATTTCTCCATGCTATCTGTAAGTCTGAAAACCCAAGACTATCAGATGCCCCCAGTGCTGGTTGGAAGGCAGGTCTATTATCTGGGATGTTAATTCTCTCCAAAAACCTAATCTTCCTAGAATATACTGTATCCGGTGTCCCAAGAGTTCTTGCCCAGCTGCTAGGGAGAATGGAATTGTGTCACAGCTCCAGTTTAAGGTTGGTAGGACCCAAAAGCCCAGGATTAAAATGAGGTCCGCTCAAATTCTGGTTTCCAGAAGAAATTGAATAGGGTGACAAATTTGGAGATAGGAGGCCACTTTTGAGGAGCTTCATCAGCTATACATGGGCTATGATGTAGCCAAAGTCCAAGTTATTAATTTCAAAGACTGATCACTAAAGGATACAGTGGAATGCACCCCAATCTGAGTTAGAAGACTTGTGTTTGATCTTAGCTACATCCTAGCTGTGTGACCTTGAACAAGTTATTTAGCCTTGACATCTCAATTTTCCTAGTCCCTAAAACTGAAGTCCTGACACAGCAGTGGGTTTCTGTAGGAATAAAATGAGAACAGTGCTTGGTATCTGGTAAGATTTCAAAAATGTTAGTTGATCCTGGAGTCTGATTCTAAGGAGATTGGACTCTTTCCTTTTGGCAACAAAGGAGCCTTTGGAATTTCTTTAGAAGCATGGGAGTGTTATGTTTAAATGTGAGTTTCAGAAAGTTAATTCTGACTTGGAAGCAGTGTATAAGGAGAGTGGGGAGTAGGAAGAAGCTGGAAATACAAAGATCAGTCATTAGGATTATGAAATAATCCAAATGAGAGAGATATGCCTGAAGTGAGTGAGCGGGGTGGGTGGGTTGGAAGGAAAGGAGGAGAGAAGGATGTAGAAAGAGGATGGGAGAGAGGAGGAAGTGAAGGGTATTTGAGTGATGGCATCAGAACATATGAAGCTTGATGGGATGTGGAGTTGTGACATGGGCTGATGGAACCACACCCAGGTTGCTATCTGTGTCTAGTGAGTGGATGAAGAGATAAAGAAAGATAACAAGCCAGGGAGAACTGCTAAGGGAGGATGAGGAGGAGAGAAATAGCATACAGAATCTGGCTTTAGTTAAGGTATGTCTGTGTTGCCGGGGGAGATACTCCGGACCATAGACGGGTAGTCTGTGAAGGGCACTTGGGCTGGAGCACCAGGGGACACTGGCATTCAAAGGTGGAGGGGAGAAGAGCACTGAGAGTAACTTTCAAAGGTGAGGCGGCTTTGAAAGAGTAATTTTCAAAGAAGGGGTGGAGCGCAGAGCCCAGAGATTGGTCAAAGCGGGCTCAACAGGGTCAAAAGCAGCTGAAGTCCCCAGGGGATGGGAACGGAGAAGAGGCGCTGCTTTGGGTACTTTCTGGGAGTACACGCGTGCTCAGTCACTCCAGCTGTGTCCGGCTTTTGTGACCCCATGGACTGCAGTCCACTAGGCTCTCTGTCCATGGAAATTTCCAGGCAAGAATACTGAAGTGAGTTGCTCATTCCTGCCCCAGGGGATCTTCCTGACCCAGGGGTTGAACTTGCATCTCTTGCATTGGCAGGCAGATTCTTTACCACTACACCACGTGGGAAATGAAAGTTGCTCAGTTGTGTCTGACTCTTTGAGACCTCAAGGACTATAGAGTCCATGGAATTCTCCAGGCCAGAATACTGGAGTTGGTAGCCATTCCCTTCTCCAGGAGTCTTCCCAACCCAGAGGTCGAACCCAGGTCTCCCACATTGCAAGTGGATTCTTTACCAGCTGAGCCAAAAGGGAAGCTCAAGAATAATGGAGTGGATAGCCTATCTCTTCTCCATTGGGTCTTCCCAACCCAGGAATTGAACCAGGGTCTCCTGCATTGTAGGTGGATTCTTTACCAGCAGAGCCACAAGGGAAGCCCAAGAATACTGGAGTGGGTGGCCTATCCCTTCTCCATTGGATCTTCCTGACCCAGGAATTGAACCGGGGTCTCCCGCATTGTAGGTAGATTCTTTACCAGATGAGCTACCAGGGAAGCCCCATGGGTATTTCCAGAGCCTCTAGTAACTTTGGGGAGAGCTTTGTGAGCTGGGGACATATGGGGGATAGAAGCCAGATTTCAGAGGATGAGGCTAGGAATGGAGGAATGGAGATTATGAGTTTTAATGGAGAAAAGAATTACCGTGATTGTCTCAAAGGTTGGATAAAAGGGAAGATTTGTGTTTCATTTTCAGATTACTAGCATGCTGCTAGCAGTGGGTGGTTGGGGAAGGAGTGGAGAGGGTGAGGAAGAGGGGGAAGCATTGATGGAACAAGGTCCTGGGAGGTGGGACGGCTTGAAGAAGGCACTGAGGAGGGGTCAGTCTTGGCCGGTTTCCCTCGAGAAGGGAAAGAGGAAAAAGCAGGGAGCTGAAGGGGAGGGAATTACAGGCCTTCATGACTCAAGGCCTCAATTTTTCTCAGTAAAATAGAAGCCCCTGTAGCATTTGTTGAGTAGAGAAGGTGAAAATGGCTTAGAAGAGCTGAAGAAGACAGCAGATTGGGGAAAAGTTTAAGGCTTGCTGAGTCACTGAGTGTGAGAGGGATGGAATTATAGTTGTACTCAGTGGCACAGATGAGCTTTTGGTTTCTGGTGCTGATCAGTTGCTCAGGGGCAAGGGACATGCGTGCTTAGATTGCCTTCAAGGCAGAGGACTATCGGCTGGATGTGTTGGGAGTCCAAGGGTGAGGGAATGATTGGCCATGAACTTCTAGGTAAGAAGTTCAGCAAAGGCAGTGGGGAAGGGACAGCATACTGCAAGAGTGAAGAGAGCGGGATGCTGTGGCTCTGTCACGTTAAAGAAGAGGATTAGAATGAGATGGGAGACAGAAACAAGACTTTTCTGAGCCAGGTGTTTGGTAGAGAACTAGTTCTGAGTGAGGTCAAAGTGTAGGTGGGTATGAAGAGAATGCGAGTGAAGGTCATGGTTATGGAGCAGAAGAGAACAAGGGCTAGGAAACCAGGGGATCGTGCACACGGGGATTGTACGTGATGGTAGGAGTCAGGGCGCAGTTAAATGTCTCAGGAAGTGTGGCAGAGTAATCTTGAAATGTGTTGGTCAGTTTTTACTACCTAACAAATAACTATAAAAATCTTGAAGGCATTTAACATATAGCACATATTGATTTTGTTCCACATCAGGAGATAGCATATTTGGGCCAGACTCATCGGGCTAAATCTCTTGACTTCGCATCCGCAGGCTGGATGGGATCTAGTTGATCGAGTTTGGTCCTGGTTGCAGGGGGCTGGCTGGAATGGCTCTGATCACTCACCTCCTGGGACTGGCAGGCTAGCTCAGGCTCCTCTTCACATAATGAACCAGAGGTGCAAAAGAACAAGCAATTTTCAAGCCTTTGATCACGTCATGCCTGCTAACATTTCTTTGGCCTAAGTCACTGGGTGGGGAAGTACACGCTCCCCTTGGAGGTAGTTAGGTTGGTAAGCGAATATTTTCAAACAATAACCTAATCTACCACAGGTAGTAGATAAGCACTATGAGGATAGAGAGAGGATGGGATTGCAGATGGCATGGGAGCCTTGAATGACAACAGAAGAACAAAGGTGGGAAGAAAGGATGTTGTCCACTCAGCTCCCACCCTGAGAGCCCCCACTAAAGTGTTTGGCAAAGAAACCATTCAATTAGAGAAGATACAGGGTTTTGTGCTATGAGAAGTCAAACATGAACAGCAGGAATTACAGAGGCCACAGAAGGAAGAGTTCATAAGAGGCTGGAGAGCACTTGCCTGAGTGGGGCAGTCGTAGCCTCAGGAATACATTTTAACACACACACACAGGCTAGAAGAGCTTGAGTGACCCAAGGTAAACCTTCTGGGAGCCTTATTATTTTGGGAAGGTGTTGTAAAGACCAGCCCCCACATTGCCTTGAATGGGGTTCGTGTGCTGGCTCTTTCTGACTAACTGAGAAGGGCAGATGCTTCCTGGGAGGAGCCGTTTCCATGGAGAGGGAGTCACAGCTCCATACTATACTTGGGATTTCACAATTGCTTTTACTCTGACGGACTATTGGGAAATTTTCTTTTTTTTTCTTTTTTTCCTTCCTTTTTCTCTTTTTTTCACTATAAATAAGGAAGTGAGAGGGTGGATGTAGGAAGAAAACTATTTTAATGGAGATCCAGTAATAAAAATAGCATACATCCTTAGAAAGAGAGACTCTAGGAGAAAGATGGAGGAGGCTGGAGCACCGCAAACCTACACTTGATCTTTGCAGAGCTTGTCACTACATTTCAAGGGTTCCTGACCTTCCCTCTCTGATGTAAGCTTATTGAGGGTAAAGCCTGGGCCTCCCTTATTCACGGCTCTTTCCTGCATGCTAGCAGCACACATATAATAGTTGCTCAATAAATATTTTCAAGTGGATGAAGACCTGAATGATAAAATATTTAAAGCTTGTATAGTGTTCTCCACTTAAAAGAACTCCAAACTTGCTCTTGCCCATACCAGTCAGCAAATATTTAGGGACCTCTTGAATATCAAGCTGGTGACCAGGCCCTGGGCATTCATAGAGAATAAGGCATGGTCCTTGCACATGGTCGCTTATCTTCACTTGCAGCTTAGGGAGCAGTAACTAACAGTGCAGAGCTATAAGGAGATGCTTCAAACCTCCGTTTGCCCATCTTCGAAAGAGGCAGGCTCAACACGATTCATTCACGTTTCTTTCCTACAAGGCTCCTTGGACGCTTTAATATTCTATTGTTCATTGGAAGTCTCTAAAACGGGAAAAAATCTATAAAACAGGGAAAACAGTTTGATATCTGTCTAAGTCAGCTCAGGCTGCTATAATAAATATACCATGGAGTGGGTGGCTTAAATAGCAAACATTTATTTTTCACAGTTCTGGAGTCTGGGAAGTCTCAGATCAAGGTACAGGCTGATCTGGTGTCTGGGGAGGAACCACTTCCCGGTTTGCAGATGGCTGTCTTCTTGTATCCTTACATGACAGAGAGCAGAGACAGTGGGGAGCAAGCTGTCTCCTGTCTCTCCTTACTGGGCCCTACTCCCATTCACGAAGCCTCCCCCTTCATGCCCAACCACTTCCCAAAACCAGCACTCTGGGGATCAGGCTTCTGTTTGTCAATGAAGACTGACAAACATTTAGTTACTAGCAATGTTTCTGAAATGTATTTTGTCACGAAGATGTTTCTTTCCCTTTTTGTTTTTAGAGTAGTTCATGGGATTGGTTTTCTAAAGAGTACGCTTTAGGAAATGTGCTACCGCTGCTTACTGCTGCCAAGTCGCTTTAGTCGTGTCTGAATCTCTGCAACCCCGTGGACCACAGCCCGCCAGGCTCCTCTGTCCATGGGATTCTCGAGGCAAGAGTACTGGAGTGGGTTGCCATGCCCTCCTCCAGCAGATCTTCCTGACCCAGGGACTGAACCTGGGTCTCCTGCACTGCAGGCAGATTCTTTACAGCTGAGCCACTAGGCAAGCCCTTAGGAGATGTGGGCTGAGGATAATTCTGGTGGAATAATCTTTCTAGACTTTCTTCTGAAGGTCATCCCCATCTCACCTTCATAGGAGCACTTTCACCAAACTTCATGGTGTTCTTTTTTTTTCTTTTTCTGTGCTCAGGGTGGGGTTGGCTGCCTGAACCACCCAATGGGTTCAGGCATGTGGTTATCCTTTGTCCTGGTGATGCTGGAGATGGGTTTTCAGGTTTCAGAATTGGGTCGTACCCGCTGAGCTTCTATTTTGGTCCACTATTCCTAGAGCAGCCGTGGCTCATCCCTGAGCACCCTGCACCCCAGAGAGGATTTAAGGCATTTAGGATAACTGTATCTCTGGAGGCCTGGGGACTGAGGCACTGGGTTGTGTAGGCACGTGGCCAGAGGTTGAGAGGTCTGAACACTTCAATACAATATAGAGTCAGGACTTCTGAAAATGAGGCAATTCCAAGGGAAAGCACTGAATCTGGAATGGGGCTATTAGCTGCCTTCCCCCTCTGTTGGATTATCTATATGGATAGGATGTGGTCTCTGGTGTTGGCAGGCTGTTCAGGTGTGTGGGGAATGGCCATGGATGGTTAAGAACTAGGACTAGGGATCAAGTCCAGGCTCTTTCCATGTCTTGGGGATAAGAGCAATCACATCGTAATTGGTCTCTCTGTGTCCTCATGTCTAGTGCCCGTAATGTGTGCACTTTATCTCATTCTCTCTGTTTAAAAATCTCTCAACTTGGCACCTAAGACCTTTGAACTCTGCCTCCAACATGGCTTTTGAGCTTGACATTTTCCCCCTGCCCTCTTACCTCCTACCCACCCTACATTCCAGCCAAGTAGAACTTGATATTACTTCCTGAGTATCCCATGATCCTTGACTTCTATCTACCTTCATTCACGCTTTCCCTTCTGCTGGCATACCATCCCCTTATGATCTAACAGAACCCCTCAATTTTGGGAGTGCAGTTCAGAAGTCTTCTTCTACGTCTCAGCTAGTCACCGGCTCCATCTTGTTTGCTCATGTAACAGTCGTGCGTCTTTGTTGAAGTCCATCACCCCCATTGTGATTGCTGCTTGCATGCTTATCTCCCCTCACTCCCTCAGCTCTGGCTGGGTTTCTTTTTGAGTTCAGGCCCTTATGTGGTTCCTGGTAAGTAGCAGGTGTTTATTGGCAGTTTGTTGAATGCATGAATAAGCATGAGTTGTGTTGAATGAAAAGAAGATGATGGTCTCTTAACTCTCCCTGGTCACCTTCTCTTAGGTTCTCACCTTTCTGGTTATGAAAAGACTTCCTTAGCTTAGAAAAACAAAAGCCCAGTCTGGCTTTGAGAGGTGGAGTATTTTAAAGAAGAGATGTAACTTTTCTTTCAAACGTAGTAGATTTTTAAAGCTAAGCTGTAAATAGGTACTAATAAGTAAAGTGGGAAAATTAATGTAAAATTAGAGGTAGTCCCAATCATGTAATAATGTATCATAAGCAAAAGACCATAAATATTACAGAATTATTCACTGAACCTTGAAGTTGAAGCCTCATTGACAGACTATTTAGAGCCCTGTGTTTGAAAGTAATACTGATTTTTATTTTAGAAATTTCCAAATATTTTTAAGTTAAACCTAGAACTTTGTAGAGGAAAATGCCACTGAAACTTTCTTTTGAGGATGATGAAAACTGCATTTGAATGATTGCAAATCTTGGATTAGTACCATAGATGAAAAGTTTGTCGTTACGTAGTAACTCATTATCTGTCGTAATACAAAGTGTGACATAGATGAATCCATTTTATGCCGTCCAGTGTGTTTAACTGCTGCAGGATGAGCCCATAGGTTTCATTTACTAAGGCTGTTGTAGTTTGTGTATGGGTGGATTGTTGGGTTGAGAGGGAGTCTGAGGCTCCATCCTCCTTAATAGAAAGGTTCTGTGATTGGTTAGTGAAGTGTGCTGTGGGCCTGTGATGGGAGAATTCATGTAGTCACCTTCTGTCCTAACAAATCCCAGAATTAGTGATTGAATGTTAATCGATGTTACATAATGATAGAAACATAGGTCTTACTGTTCGAGGGCTTGAATTTGCTGGTTCTATGAGTCTTAACAAGGCCACATTCTCTCTCTGAGCTTCAATTTCTTCCATATATAAAGAGAGTTGAAAAAATGGATACCTTACTTGTTGTTATAAAGGTTAGATGAGAGTGTTTTATAAACTCTTAGGTACTTTACACACATTAGTGTGTACTATTTTTAAACAAGCCTATGAGATTGCTGTCGGCCTTCCCTGGTGGCTCAGATGGTGAAGAATCTACCTGTAATGTGGGAGACCTAGGTTCGATCCCTGGGTTGGGAAGATCCCCTGGAGAAGGGAATGTCTACCCACTCCAGTATTCTGGTCTGGAGAATCCCATGGAGAGAGGAGCCTGGCAGGCTACAGTCCATGGGGTTGCAAACAGTCGGACACAGCTGAGTGACTCTCCCTTTCACAGGTGCTTAGTGTCTGTTTGTTTGGTTTCTGCATGTTCTGCACGACAGTGTCCATGAGTATTGCCTGTTTCACATTCTCTGCTCCCAGTCTGCAGAAGCTGTGCTGATCCACTGACCTGGCACACCACTTAGCTTGGGTGCTCACCAGGCACCGCCTTTTTGCTTCTCTGTGGTAATGTCCTTCAGACAAGGCAGTGTCACTGAAGCTGGTGAGGCTGGACTGTATCCTGGGCTTCACAGGCTTGCAGGGTCCCGGTTAAGGACTCACAGTAAATTTGGAGCTAAGAACTTGGACTTTCTTTAGCTGCCTCAGAACTCGGGCTCTTTGTAATGAATCACTTCTATTTTACACGTCTCATCCTCTAGGAGGTGAGCTCGGGCATGTTCTCATGGTAAAGGAACAAGAGTGAGCAAGAAGAAAATGTAAAACTACTTTCCAAGCCTCTGCTCATGTCATTTTTGCTAACATCCCATCTGGCCAAAGCAAGCCATGCGTCTGAGCTTGGTGTCAGGCGTAGTAATGTTAGACGGCAAAGGGTCTAGAGATAGAGAGGTGACGAAATTTGGCCTTTAACACTAGAATCATGTGAATAAGACAGACAGAAAAGCGATGGCACTGGAACACCTGCGAGGTCTGAACACTGTCCGTGGTCCAGGCTCTGCTGGGAGCTTCATGTGCACACACTCTGCTCCCCTTCACTGAGCGCTCACAAGACTCGATGTGCGTGCATTAGTCACTCAGTCGTGTCCGACTCTGTGCGACCCCATGGGACTCTAGCCCACAAGGCTCCTCTTCCATGAAATTCTCCAGGCAAGAATACTGGAGTGGGTTGCCAGTTCCTGCTCCAGAGGAAAGTTTGTTTTACAGACGAGAGGACTGAGGTTCACAGGGATTAAGTAATTGCCAATGTTTATAGAGTTCCTAAGTGGTGAAGCTGAGATAAGAATCTGTTTCTGTGTGACTCTATAGTCTAGCTCTTAGAATTCCAGAATACCAGAGCAGGGGTGGGGGTGGGGGTGGTGTGTGTGGCTGGGACATCACTTGAAATTTACTGGAGAGAAATGCAAGACAAATAATAGGCAGCCCTTTCATGCAGAGGTTGGTCACTTGGAGGAATGTGCCCTGTCATGGGTATACTGCTGCTAGCCCCTGTGAGGGTTTCAGTAGTGATGGTACTCAGTCCCAAGCCAGTATGAATGAGAAGGCAAATCTGCTCCAGAAAAGTTTGTATAAATGACAGTTTCTTTGTGACTTTCTGAGGGGACAGTGGGAGCTCTTAGAGATAGCCCATTATATGTTGAGGTTGATATGGTGCAGTGATTTTGAAACTGTTCTTTGGGACTCCACAAGTTTTGATGATAAAATTTTGAGAACCACTCCATAAGTCAAGGTGGGGGAAAAGGAGATTTCACCTTCCACTTCTCCAGAGCAACTCTGCATTTCAGTGTCATATTTTGGGTTTTGATGCATTATGTTTTCTTCTTTTGGAAGAAATAAGGATCTTGATGATCTAAGAAGGGAAAGCTGTTGTTCTCATGGAAAGATCCCTGGACAAAGGGTCCAGAGCCCTAGGGTCTAATGCCTCTTCTGCACTGCCCAGTGGTGAGATACTGGTCACTGGCTTGATTACCCAGGCTCCTTCCTCTCTCCCTTTCTTGTCTACAGAATGAGGGGTTTGAATCAAGTGATTTTCAGTGTCTTCTTAAGCTCTGACATTCTTGATCCTCAGTGGGGGGCAGCTGTGCCTGTTACAGGAATGAAATACCAGATCTGCTCTGCCAGTGGTCTGATCCAGAGGCTCTCCCTTGAATTCTTCTAATTTCTGTCTGCTTCCTCACCTTAGTTGAGTTAGCAAACATTTAGCTCTGACTGACTCTGTGCCAGGCACTGTACCCACCTTCCTTCAAAGCTCCGAAGCTGCTAGTAAGTTGCCCTGACCTGGGAGGGTCCCAAGAGTGCCCTTTAGCTGTTCTTCCTCGCCACTGCCTTCCCTTCATCTCTTTCACCCTCCAGGTGTTCATGTCTCTCTACAGGAGAGAGTATGAGGGTTGGTAACAATTTGTGTGTGTGCCTGTGCTCAGTTGTGTCCAACTCTTTGCAGCCCTATGGACCACCAGGCTCCTCTGTCCAGAGGATTTTCCAGGCAAGAATGCTGAAATGGGTTGCCATGCCCTCCTCCAGGGGATCTTCCCAACCCAGGGATCAAACCTGGGTCTCCTGCATTGCAAGTGGACTCTTTACCGTCTGAGCCTTTACACTTTGGGAAAATTATTTACTCTCTTGGGGGTCTCAGTTTACTCATCCATAAAATAGGAATAATGAATAGTTACTACTTGTTAGAGTTTTTGTAAAGGTGAAATAGCACCAAGTGTAATGTTCTCGGGGGTAGTGCCTTGCACAGAGCGAGTGCAATCCATGTGCTTGCTGTGGTTGGTACTGATAGGTATAAAGTGAAGTGAAATCGGTCAGTCATGTCTGACTCTCTTGCGACTCCATGGACTGTAGCCCACCAGGTTCCTCTGTCCATGGAATTCTCCAGGCAAGAATACTAGAGTGGGTTGCCATTTCCTTCTCCAGGGGATCCTCCTGACCCAGGGATCGAACCCAGGTCTCCCACACTGCAGGCGGATGCTTTACCATCTGAGCCACCAGGGAAGCCTACTGATAACGTGTAGCTGATGCTATTATTATAAGACGTGTGCGCCGGGAGAATGGTGAGCCTTTCCAAACTCATGGGAGGATCAAACTGCCATTGCCTTGGACCTGAACGCACTGATTAGCTCTGCCTTCTTCAGAGAGAGGCTGTCTTCAGCCCGCCCCAGACCTCCGGGCTCAGTGCCCACCCCATTATCATCCTTCCTAGAGATGATGGCATTCCCTGTCCCCGCCCTCATGTGCTCCTCCACCCCCTCTCCATCACTTCACACGGCAGGAAGCCAGTCTGCACCCCACACCTCCAAGATGTACCCTAAAGATGGGGCTGTGCCAGGCCCTGCATTTGCCCCCTGATGAAGCTGGGGACCCTCTGGTCTGGGTCTGCCCCTCTCGAGCCTGCCCGGAGCCTCTGTGAGTCCTTTCTGCTTTTACCCCCGCCAGCTCTGGCCCCACTTGCTTTGTTAATGGAGAATTTGTCAAGTAATGGGAATAATTAGCACCGTGGGGGCCTCACTGTGCCCTGGAAAGAAAACAGATAAGCACCGCCCCAGCAGACCCAGACGTGATTGCCGGGCAGGCTCATTCTCCCTGGTCTGCACCTCTCTCCCCATCTCTTGCATGCGTTTGATTTTTTTTTCTCTTTGTGTAGAGAGAGTTGGCTAGAAGAAAAGCCCCATAAATGGCACTCTTGCTGGGCTGGTGCTGCGAAAGCTGGATAAGATTGTCCTCTCAGACTGAATAATTTTCCTCCCTCTCTGCCTCCGTTGGGGGGGCAAATTTCCCCCTCCGTTTCTCTTCACTGTTTCCTCCCCCCATCCTGCCCTCCCCTCTCCCCCTTCTCCCTGTCCCTTCATGTAAAGAACTCACTGACTCCCAACTGAGTCCTTTTTAATGGTCCCAAGAGGCAAGGATCTTGAAGGGTGATTATCTTCATTATAAATTATTAACTCTCCCAGCAGCCAGATGGCTTCCGAGCCATGGCTTGGAAAGCCCGCTGGTTGGGAGAGGAGGGGATGGGGGGAGGGAGGAGGTGAGTAGGGGGAGTGACCACAGCCTCTTGAGGTCCTGGCTGCACCTGGGATGTTGGGGAACCCCTCAGCTCCTTGCAAGGCCTGAGTTCTGTGGTCAGGGGGAAGAGTTTGCTCTGTTTGGTTTGGCCCGCTAGAAAACTCAGGACTGCCCTGGGGATGGGGCAGAAGTGGTAGGTGGGGAAGAGACTAATGTCGTGAGTTACTTCGGGTGCGAACTTTAGAGGAGTGTCCGCATGGTAGGAAGGCACGATTATTACCTTAGGTTGTGTAGCTTTTACTTCTTGGGTGTTCACACCATCCTGGGAGGTGTATTCATCGTTCCCTCTAATTTAAGGGAAGAAACCAAACCTGGAGAGCTCACAGAGTTTCCCATAAGGTCACTTGCCCAGTAGTTAGTGGAAAGATGAGCCTGGATCTGACTCCTGGGCTGGTGTTCTTCCCCACAGCAGACTTCTCTTCAGTTGCCTAAGCCCTATGTCCTTCAAGTTTCCATGTGAGTCCCCTCCCTTGAGAATCCTGCCCTGGCCACACTATGCCAGAGTCATCTTTTGTTCTTCTGGACTCTGCTGCACATCATACAAAGATCCAGATAGTCCTGGACACGTGGCTCCAAAGAGCATCCCATCTCTTTTGGGACACATCCAGTGATGGAGTAGTTCACTTCATCTGGAGGTGGTCTGTGTGTAAGGCAGAGACATAACCGCTTTCTCTAGAACTTCCATTCACTGAACAGAGTTCTATCCTTGAGGGCAGTGGGATTTCTCTTCCAATTTAAGACTGCCTCAAACCTTGAGGTTACTGCTCTTGGTATTGTTGAGTACATCCAAACACTTTGGTACTTCACAGGTTCCTCACACAAAGAGACTCAGGTGTGACTCTTAACATTGTCTGTGTCATGGGATGAGGTTTAAAAGACGATCATCTGTCCACGCTACTCCTCCTGGCAGACCAGCTGAGGCACGTGCTGCTGGGCTGATACCAGGGCTGACAGCAACCCCGAGGCTGACGGTGGCGGCGGCAGCAGTGGCGACTAGCATGTTTTTAGTGCCTGCCCCTGCCTAGCACTGCTCCGGGGGTTACCTGTGTCACGTGCCCCACCATGGTAACTCACTATTAACTCTGTTTTATAGATGAGGCAAGTGCGGTTCAGAGAGGGTAAGTGACTAGCTCCAGGTCACACAGGAAGCAAGTGGTATATCTGAGATTTGAACTCAGGAGGTCTGGCTCCAGAGGCCATGCCTTTAACCTCTGTGAAAGGGGTACTCAGTCTAATACCTGTATTCTGTTTGGACCTTACAGATTGACCTCTGCCTTATCGAGCCCATACTAGGCAGATCCAACTTCTCTCCTTTGGTCTAGCTCTTTACATCATTTGGTCTCAGTCTCTCCTCTCTGGGCTTCTCTGGTGGCTCAGACAGTAAGGAATCTGCCTACAGTGCAGGAGACCTGGGCTTGGGTAGATTTCCTGGAGAAGGGAATGGCAACCCACTCCAGTATTCTTGCCTGGAGAATCCCATGGACAGAAGAGCTTGTCCAGTCACAGTCCATGGGGTCACAAAGAGTCAGAGATGACTGAGTAACTAACACATACACACACTTTCCTTTCTACTGGGTATAAAAGCGCCTTGCAGGGTTTGAGTTATTTACAAAATGTGATATATCTACATCATGGGTGCTCCATGATCTTAAAAATTTCAAACAAAAGACTTCCTTCCAATTCACTAGCCTCTAACTCACCTACAGCTCTCTCAAAAAGTGGGGCTCAGAATAAAAATTTAAAGACTAGTACCAAATTGACACAGATATTCATGTCCTTTTTTCTTACAAGTTACATCATAATTAAGGGAGTCTAAAATTGCATTTGGTTATCTGGCAACCACAAAACCTCTTGTCTGTGTCATTCCTCAATTCTTGTCTCCTATGTAGTTAGAAATCGTACCTTCTGTCCTCATGGGCTGTTTATTTTGGAGGATCAAGTTGTCTAACTTTCCATTTATCTCCGTTAGACTTCCTCTTGTTAGACACAGGCCGTGGTTCAAGCCTAATGTGACCGCTTGAACCTTTGAAGTACCAAAGTGTTTGGATGTACAGAGCCAACTCAATGATACCACGAGCAACAGCCTTAGGGGTCTGAGGCAGCCTGCAATTGGAAGAGAGATCCCACTTTCTAATTCTCAGTGTCAGTTCATTCACAGCCATGACCAGTTGGTGAGTGGGCTTCTGTTCCCACGGCCCTTCCCTCTTTTCCAGGCTCTTGATGAATATGAATCAAGCCCTTCATCCAGGGCTTGACCTCAGATGAGAGCCTGCCTCCCAAGCCTTTAACCACCACACCATCTTTGAATGCTGCTGTTTAGCCAGCGACAAGTCTTCGTGGTTCTGTCCACCTTACATCCCTCGTAACATGAGAAACTTTCCCAAAGATCGGCAGAGTCCACATACAACTCCATGGTGTCTCTACTGTCATTGATGAGTATTCCCAGAAAAGGAATTTACTTTAGTCTGATGTGACTACGTCTTGGTTCTTACAGAAAACTTAGTATCTCAAGAAGTGCTATAGTTCAAGACTTTTTAAAAAAAGTCTCTTCTCTTCCACCCTCCGTTCCCTTTTCAGCACAACATACACTTGAATGCCCTTGATGGACTGGAATTGCGATCTTCAGACCTTTCCCTGAAGGGCAGGAACAGCAAACCAGGATAGGGTGAGCTTGGTGGCGGAGAGACCTTGAGACCAAAGCAGCTCAGCAGATGTTACAGGAAAGGAGAAGACGTGAGGAGGGATGAGACTCAGATGTGAAAAATCGTGAAAGGGAGAACTGGGGTATGAAGTGGCCTGGTGAGAGAGAAGGATGGTGCTCTCCTTGTCTGCCCATATTTTCCTTGATAAGAGATGGGTGTTAACTTAGGGATTTGTAAGGAAGGAGTTTCAGCCTCCAAATGGAAACCAGTAATGTTTCTTTTTAAAACTCTCCTTCAGATGACAAATAAAATAATAAATGAGCACATGCTACATATCAGAAAGCATATTGTTTTCAGTGAAGTATAACATAGATAGAGGTGAGAGCTCAAGTCATCAATGTGCAGCCCTTTTCCCAAACTAAGCACCGTGGGCAACGCCACTCTTATCCAGAAACAGAACTACTTCACCCGCTTTGCCCTCTTCCACTCGTTAATTCCCTGAGAGTAACTACTCTTCTGACATGTATCAGTAGAGGGTGATTTCTTTGCCTCGATTTGTTCCTTGTATAAATGGAACACGTAGGATATACACTCTTCTTTGAGATGCACCCATGTGACTATCTGGACATCGGACCAGGCATTCTCAGGGCTGTATGGCATTTTGCATGAATAGATGACAATTTACTAATTCATTCTAGTGCAGATGAAAGTGAAAGTGAAGTCGCTCAGTCATGTCCGACTCTTTGCAACCCCATGGACTGTAGCCTATCAGGCTCCTCTGTCCATGGGATTTTCTAGGCAAGAGTGCTGGAGTGGATTGCCATTTCCTTCTCCAGGGGATCTTCCTGACCCAGAAACCAAACCTGGGTCTCTCGCATTGCAGGCAGACGCTTTACCATCTGAGCCACCAGAACATGGGGTTATTTTCTAGGTTTCGGCTATTATGACTAGTGTTGTTACGAAAATTTTTGTGCATGGTTTGGGTTGGACATACATAAGCATTTCTGTTGGTATTGGAATTGTGGACTCCCAGGAGGAATTGTGGAGTCATAGAACAAAAATATTTAGCTTTAGTAGCTACTACCATGCAATTTTCAGAAAGTAGTTATACTGCTATACATTTTAAAGTTTAATAAAGTCCAAAACTACTCTACAAGATAGGTATTATCATTCTCTCTCCTCCTCTCTCTCTCTCTCTGATGAATAAACAAAGACTCAGAGAGTTGCCCAAGGCTAAATAGCTATGGTAATGACAGTCTGAGTTTAAATCCAACTCTGTCTGGTGCCAAAGCCCATGTTCTTCATCACTACCCTGAATTACTTTCATGTCTTGGAGAGAATTCATGCCTTCACCTCCCCCACTTCCTGAAGTAGAGCCTCTGCTGTAGAATTAAGATCGAGAGTACTAAGTGTGAGGGGCTGGCCTAGTGGTGTAGTGTCAAGAGGGACATAGTTCGGTTGACAGTGAATCTCTGATGCCGTTGTGCAAAAATGAGCCTGCAACCTCCTTCAAAGCACCTACGGATAGAGCATGCCCACATCCTCTGCTTTTGCCAAGGACATGGGCAGGGTGGGTGTAGAACACTGGTGGTAGGGGTGAGAAATCTGACATGTCTCCCAAGTTACAGGGAGTCCTCACAGGCATGGGTGGCCATGTGAAATGGAAGCTTCTCTTGATATGTCAATTTTTTAAGGTCTAGCGTTGAGTGAGTGAAGTCGCTCAGTTGTGTCCGACTCTTTGCGACTCCGTGGACTGTAGCCCACCAGGCTCCTCTGTCCATGGGATTCTCCAGGCAAGAATACTGGAATGGGTTGCCATTTCCTTCTCCAGAGGATCTTCCCAACCCAGGGATCGAACCCAGGTCTCTCACATTGCAGGCAGACGCTTTAACCTCTGAGCCACCAGGGAAGCCCCAAGGTCTAGCATTCAGTCAGTTCAGTTGAGTCGCTCAGTCGTGTCTGACTCTTTGCGACCCCATGAATCGCAGCACGCCAGGCCTCCCTGTCCATCACCATCTCCCGGAGTTCACTCAGACTCACGTCCATCGAGTCCGTGATGCCATCCAGCCATCTCATCCTCAGTCGTCCCCTTCTCCTCCTGCCCCCAATCCCTCCCAGCATCAGAGTCTTTTCCAATGAGTCAACTCTTCGCATGAGGTGGCCAAAGTACTGGAGTTTTAGCTTTGGCATCATTCCTTCCAAAGAAATCCCAGGGTTGATCTCCTTGAGAATGGACTGGTTGGATCTCCTTGCAGTCCAAGGGACTTTCAAGAGTCTTCTCCAACACCACAGTTCAAAAGCATCAATTCTTCGGCGCTCAGCTTTCTTCACAGTCCAACTCTCACATCCATACACGACCACAGGAAAAACCATAGCCTTGACTAGACGGACTTTAGTCGGCAAAGTAATGTCTCTGCTTTTGACTATCTACGTTAGTCATAACTTTTCTTCCAAGGAGTAAGCGTCTTTTAATTTCAGGGCTGCAGTCACCATCTGCAGTGATTTTGGAGCCCCCAAAAATAAAGTATGACACTGTTTCCACTGTTTCTCCATCTATTTCCCATGAAGTTATGGGACCAGATGCCATGATCTTTGTTTTCTGAATGTTGAGCTTTAAGCCAACTTTTTTCACTCTCCTCTTTCACTTTCATCAAGAGGCTTTTAGCTCCTCTTCACTTTCTTCCATAAGGGTGGTGTTATCTGCATATCTGAGGTTATTGATATTTCTCCCGGCAAAACTGATTCCACCTTGTGTTTCTTCCAGTCCAGAGTTTCTCATGATATACTCTGCATATAAGTTAAATAAGCAGGGTGACAATATACAGCCTTGACGTACTCCTTTTCCTATTTGGAACCAGTCTGTTGTTCCATGTCCAGTTCTAACTGTTGCTTCCTGATCTGCATACAGATTTCTCAAGAGGCAAGTTAGGTGGTCTGGTATTCCCATCTCTTTCAGAATTTTCCACAGTTTATTGTGATCCACATAGTCAAAGTCTTTGGCATAGTCAATAAAGCAGAAATAGATGTTTTTCTGGAACTCTCTTGTTTTTTCCATGATCCAGCGGATGTTGGCAATTTGATCTCTGGTTCCTCTGCCTTTTCTAAAACCAGCTTGAACGTCAGGTAGTTCACGGTTCACATATTGCTGAAGCCTGGCTTGGAGAATTTTGAGCATTACTTTACTAGCATGTGAGATGAGTGAAATTGTGTGGTAGTTTGAGCATTCTTTGGCATTGCCTTTCTTTGAAATTGGAATGAACACTGACCTTTTCCAGTCCTGTGGCCACTGCTGAGTTTTAGGAACATGTTATTCAGAACTCTCAGTCACAATCCAATCCAAAATTGCTTAAGCAAAAAAGAAAAAGAAAGTTTTGGTTCGTGAGATGAAACTAGAATCCTTTGGGCTTCAGGTCTGGCTACATCTAGGTCCTGAAATGTCACTGGAAATACATCTCTATCCATCTCTTGACTCCTTCTTTGTTGTCTTCAGTTTTAGACAAGATTATCTTGAATAGTAACAGTGCTATCTCTCATCAGTTCTGATGTCACTCTAATCGTTTGACAATGAGGTTAAAAAGAAAAAGAGGGTCCTTCTCCCAATATTCCAGTAAAAGTTCCAGTGTAAACTCTAATTTGACTCAGTCTGGGTGACAAACCCATCCCTAAACTAATCACTGTGTCAGGAGTTTGCAATGTCCTAATTGACTAAACTGGGTTCCAAGATCTGGGGTTGGGATGAACCCCACCTAAATGACCTGGACCAAGATTGGTGGTGAAAATGATTTTACCTTCAAAGTGGGTCAAAGGGTATGGTGAAAGGGAGGCAAATAGAAGCTACAGAGAGTCATCATTGGGACTTTCTGGTTCTGATGAGGGATTTTCTAGTCCTGATGAGGGACTTTAGAGGGATGCTGAAGGGAGGATCCAGAAGAGGAACTGATGAACCCAGTCTGAGGCTTTGAAGACAGCCTTCATCACACCTTCCCACTGTCTGTGGTTCTCAACACAGGCCCCACTTTTCTCTGAATCCGTCTCAAGGAAGCAGAGGAACTATAGGGAGGCAGTGGAAGGCCACATGGCAGCCGGATCTTTCGTGTTGTGCCAGTGGTAAATAGCCCATGTGTTGGAGTCGTGTGGGGGCCCTTCTGTCTCCCAAGCAGCCGGATCATGAGACATTTGCAAAGATGCTAACCCCACGTAAGAAGTATGCCGTTCGATAATTATGTAGATTAGCTGGCAATTAGATAATGTCACTCACTTTCCCTCTCCTGCTTGGTTCTCAGACAGCAGACAAGCATTTTGAGCTTCTGCACCAGCCTGGGCCTTCCACATAGGCATTGGAGCAAACTCCCTGCCCCTGTGGCTGTCTGGGTCCTCCTGTGGCTCAGGAGAGGGGAGCAGTTGGCTGACCGGTGGAGGGGGCTCCTTGACTCCCATTTCCCCATTTCTTGAGCCTAGCACAGCCCCAGGAGAGGGTTAAGGGTGGACGCTTGGGGAAGTTGACTTGAGGCCTTTGATATTAAGTGGAAGGTCATTTCTAGCCTGGGCTACTGCAACAGTTTCCCAGAGGTCCACGGTCCAAGAAAGCAATACAAGAGCTTTAGGAGAGAATTTTGGTGTCCATAGCGCATCGAGTTTAGGTTAACCTGATTCTGATGCTACCAGTCCTGAAATCAGATTCTGCCTAGTGCCTGTGGAGGGGAAAGAAAGCTTGGTTTTCCCGTTAGCCTTTTGATTCCCCACGATGCAGGCAGGGGACTATCGGTATCTCCAGTGCTGGTCTGGGCAGGGAGAGGAAGATGGTCAATTTGATGGATGAGGCTCATCAGGCAGGGTTGAGTGACCACCTCAAAGCAGACGGGGTAAATTCCCATGATCCTCCACACAGGGAGTGGTCCTGGGCAGCCTACTTCCTAACTCATGTGTTACCCCAGCTCACTTGGCATGTGCTGCTTTGTCCCGAGGGGTCATCTGAGCCTGGCATTCAGGGAAGCCTGGAGGTGCAGGACTGCTGCCATTGTATGAAACAGAGAGGTGTAGAGGTCACCGCATGAAACACAAATGATCCTCAAGGATGCTCTTCAGCTTCTTTTATTGTTCATTCTTTCGACACATGTGTCTCAAGCTCCCACTCCATGGGAGCCAAGGTCCTGCGGCAGCACCAGAGTGAAGCAGTCTGTGCACCCAAGGAGATTTCATAGCGTGGACCCTTTTATTGTTCTGCTTTTGTTTCTAACGTACACTTTGCCCCACTACTTTGTGACGCCCTTAAGGCAAGGACCCTGTCTTCTGCTTAGATCCAGGAGCGACTGGATGAATCGGAGCTCAATAAGTAGTTAGATGGAACTGAGAAAGTCATTTAATTTCTGCAGACACACAGGTGACTTCCTGAGGCCCAGAGGGTTGACATCTAGATCAGTCCAAAAGCTTCTGGGGCCATCTATTTAGAGGGACTCCCATGTGCCTGCTCATCCATGTCATCGAGCCCTCTGCCTCCATGTCCTTGCCTTCCACCAGGGGGTCCCACTGGCTGAAGCCACCGGAGCCTGGGCCTTGCCTGAGCTACACTCCTAAGTCTAAACTGGCAGGAGGGGAAGTAGAGAAGGAGGTGCGGCAGCCAGGGGTAGTGTCACTGAAAAACACTTTCCCAAGTCTCTGGAACTTAGACACCGTGGGCTCCATCCGTGCCATGTGATCTTTATGTTCTTGGCTCATTGATATTTCCCGGCATGGGATACTTCATTGGAGAGACCTAGGCTTTTTGCTCATCATGTCTGCCTTGCTTCCCACTCTTCTAGATCAGATGCATGATGGAGGGAGTGATAGGAGAGCAGCTGTCCTTTGAGCACACTCCCTAAAAGTGGTCCCTTTTCAAAAATTTGATTAAAAAAATCAGGATGGGAACAGATATACACCCATGGCTGATTCATGTCAATGTATGGCAAAAACCACTACAATATTGTAGAATAATTAGCCTCCAATTAAAATAAATTAATTTTTAAAAATTTGATTAAAAAATTATGTATACATGGCAGATATTAGGACCAGAGGAAGCCCTCTTTGGGCACAAGGGTCTCTCTTCTCCCCTGGGATGTTGCACCAGTGCACTAGTGTTTGCACTAGTCCTTCTGGAACCTTCTTCCCAGATATTTACATAGCTAGTTCTCTTATCCTCTTTCAAGGCTTTCCTTAAATCTCTTCTCAGATTCTAATTTGTGATGTTTGCCTATTTCTGTGGTGTAAATATTCTAGCTTAGTTGATTTCGTGCTACCAAAGTGTCATCAACCAGCTCAAAAACTGCTGATTTTTTTTTTTTTTTTTTTTTTTTGCGGGCTCTAGAGCACGTGGGCTCTGTAGTTGCAGCTCGCATGCTCCAGAGTGTGGGCTAAGCATTTGTGGCACATGGGCTTTAGCTGTCTGGGGCTTGTGGAATCTTTTTAGACCCGGGATCCAAGCTGCCTCCCCTGTATCCGCAGGCAGATTCTTATCCACTGTACCACCGTGCATGCATGCTAAGTCACTTAGTCATGGACACCTCTTTGTGACCCTCTGGACTGTAGCCTGCCAGGCTTCTTTCTCTGTCCATGGGATTCTCTAGGCAAGAATGCTGGAGTGGGCTGCCATGTCCTCCTCCAGGGGATCTTTCCGACTCAGGGATTGAACTCATGTCTCCTGTAGCACCTGCGTTGCAGGTGGATTCTTTTACCTGTTGAGTTACCAGGGAAGCCCCAGGGGGTCCAAAAACTGCTGGCATTTTAAAAGTTGGTTTGGCTTGTGCTTGTGTGAAGCCTGCATGTGTTGGCACATGCTATGCTCATGTTCCAGTTAAGACTTCCTCACACCCTGGAGGTGCCCATGCCACGCTTTGGGAAACACTGTGTGTACAGGATGATTATACCACAGAGGCTTTCCTTATAATGGATTTAATCAGCCTCTTTTTGGGTGGGCTGTGTGTTCATTGGAAATAGGTGTTTGTTCCTGCTTAAGGAACAGCGTTTTCCTCTTCAAAGCATGAGTGATAACTAGCTTTGCTAATGCAGCCATCATAAACACAGTAGACAGTGGTCTGACAGTGACCCTGGTGAATTATCAAGCATGCCAATTAATAAGCAGCAACTTGCATAACTCTTGAAAATTACACTCATTGCTCTCCTGCGAACAGAGAAGTCTCCTCTCAGCCCTGTGACCAAAGTCTGCCTTCAGTCGGCCACCCCTTAACTGGGTCCTGGTGCATTTACAATCAGTATAAAGCATGCATGATATGCTCTAGGCCTGTTGCATTCCTTAACTATTCATTTGTTGCTCATTCTGTTTTTTTTTTTAATTTAAAAATGCATGTTTTAATATACTGTCCCCCTTTGCAGACATACACAGACTCACACGTACAGACATACACCAGCGATCCTCCCTTCTCATCCTTCCTTACAAATAAGGAAGGAAAGGTAGCGATTCATTGTTCCCCTACTCTGGCTATAGTCTCACGCTAGAATCTTCTAATACATGATTGCATTAAATCCTGTCTCCAACTTTGTAAAAGGCTACTATGTTCTCTACTTTATGAGTGAGAAAACAGAAACTCAAATAAGAAATTTTCTCAAAGTTCCATAGACAAGAACTAGGATATACTCAGCCTTTTTTTTTTTTAAGGTTCAAAGCACATCAACCGCCGCCCCCCCACAAGACCTTTTCTCCAACATTTAGTTAAGAAAGAAATGAATGTTTTTTGCTCATTACTCACCTTCTAGTTTATTCTCACTGACTCCTATAAATAATTCCCTCAAAATGTAAAGGTGAGGATCTGTCTTCGGCTGCCTACACCAGACACTGGCTTGGCAAAATGAGAAAGAAAATCTAAAACAAACAAAAAATCACTGTCATGTTCATGTCTTTTAATAGGTAAACAAGTTAAAACTGCATGTGTGTATTTGAATATCTAAAATATTAGCACATACCTGAAAAATAAAATTTGGCCACGTGACCCTGTGATATGAGCACTGTAAAAATGTGCTGATATGGGTTGGCGGGTTTGATACTCTTTTGCACACGGAAAACCTGAGTGCATTGTTAGGAGCTGAGTTTGGGGTCCTGACATGGCTCTGAAAGACCCCGGGCCTTCCCTGCCGCTTAAAGCACCAAGCGCTCTGGGACTCACTAGAGTAGCTGGGCTCGCAGTCAGCACTCCATCAGTATTTGTGAAATAGGGTGCAGTATTTTCCTGACACGGGGCCCTAATCTTTCTTTCCTTCTCCCCCCTCCTTCCTGCAGGTCTTTTCTCTGGAGTCCTGGGAGGCAGGTTGCGGGCCAGACCGCCCCTAGCCCCACCATGAAGCCTGGGTGCTCTTCCGTTCGGCCCCGGGCCCTGCTCTGCCTGAGCCCTCAGCTTCCGGGCTACTCCCCTGCCCGCGGCCCTCCGCTGCTAGGAGGCCGACCTTCCGGGCTGGGCCTGGGCCTGTTTCTGCCTTGCGCCTGGCTCACCTGACTGCTCGCTCCTCCTCCACCACGGGGCCCCTGACCCCAGCCCTCTCCCGGCCTCCCTGGCTGGGCCGTTTGGGGTCCGTCGCCGGGAGGTGGTCATCGCTGAAGGCTTCCACCCGCCCGGCCAGCCCCCCGTGTACTTTTCTCCTGCCCAAATCGAGGCCTCCGGATCCACACTGGATAGCTGAGATCTTCTCTTGGAGAAAGACACTCTGCTCCCCCACTCTGCACCCTCACCGTCCTCCCGCCCGCCTGGCCGACCTCCTCTGCTGCTGCCCCGTCCTTCCCCCCGCTCCGGCTCCTCCTGAGCTTCTTGCTCGTGGGTGCCCACCAGGGCCTTTCTGGTTCTCTTGCCTCCTTCCGCATCCTCCTCTGCGTGTGTGCCCCCTCCCTCTTGTGTGTTCTCGGTCCCCCAGCCGTCTCCTCTTCCTCTCCGCCTTCCACTTCAGAGGAGGTGGGGCGGGGGGGATTGTCCCCCGAGGGCCGCTGCCCGCCTGCGGGCCCCTGGGGCTTCGCCAGAATGAGCTTCACCACGCCCTCGGTGTTCTTCACCCTGAAGGTGGGCCTCCTGCTGGGATCCCTGCTGGGGCTCTGCCTGGGCCTGGAGTTCATGGGCCTCCCCAACCAGTGGGCGCGCTACCTGCGCTGGGACGCCAGCACGCGCAGCGACCTCAGCTTCCAGTTCAAGACCAACGTGTCCGCGGGGCTGCTCCTCTACCTGGACGACGGCGGCGTCTGCGACTTCCTCTGCCTCTCCCTGGTGGACGGCCGCGTGCAGCTGCGCCTCAGCATGGACTGTGCGGAGACCGCCGTGCTCTCCGGCAAGCGGGTGAACGACAGCAGCTGGCACTTCGTCATGGTGAGCCGCGACCGTCTGCGCACCGTGCTGGTGCTCGACGGGGGAGGGCAGGTCCGCGGAGCTGCAGGCCCAGCGGCCCTACATGGACGTGGTCAGTGACCTGTTCCTGGGCGGCGTTCCCGCCGACATCCGGCCGTCTGCCCTGACCCTCGATGGGGTGCAGGCCATGCCCAGCTTCAAGGGATTAATCTCGGATCTCAAGTACGGCAACTCAGAGCCCCGGCTTCTGGGAAGCCAGGGTGTCCAGTTGGATGCCGAGGGGCCCTGCGGTGAGCGTCCCTGTGAAAATGGCGGCATCTGCTTTCTCCTGGATGGACACCCCACCTGTGACTGTTCTACCACCGGCTATGGCGGCAAGCTGTGCTCGGAAGGTAAGGATCCTCTTCTCTACCCCTCTGAGGCTCCAGCCCACCCCTGACGGCTTGGGTAAGGATCAGGATCCCCGGGAGGGAAAGCAGTTCTATCATTGACCCACCTCCTTAGCTGCCTGTTAGATAATTGGGTCTCTTTCCCCGAGGGTGTGGCAGAAATCCCTGGCTTTCTCTAAGTGGAAAAATCCATCAGATCTCAGCAGGAGAGAATCCTGACTACTCAACCATGGGCTCCTTCCTTACACAAATGTTTGGCTCTGCTCAAAAAGCTGGATAGAGCCCCAGCTCAACTCTTTCCACCGCGGTGAAGCTTTGAAGGATCAGTACAAGGCCAGAAGTCAGATAGAAAGGGGCAAAGTGGCTGTCTATGGCCCTCCTGATCCCTTGAGAATTGGGCCCTTGTGAATAGACGGGACATTCCTCCTCACTTTCTCCTTGTCCCTAATACTGTGCAAGGAAGAATGAGGGTTGATAGACTGTGGGTCCACACCCAGCCTTGATGTCAACCCAGTCCTTCAGCTGTGCCCCTCCTTCCACAGTCTTCTGGAAGGTGTCTGATGGATAGACAGGGCATTTTGTGGGGGGACTTCTCGCTGCCTGGTACTAACACCCCCAGGTGATTCCATTGTGCAGCTAAAGTTGGGAACCAACAGGTCAAGGGAAGTCAGGTAGGTGGGTCCAGGTGAGTGTCTTAGCACAGACTCCCACAATCCCTTCATTCAGGTGATACCCTACTGCCTTGGGATTTGTTATTAAAAATAGTGTCTGCAGATGTTCCTTACACTTTCCCTGAAACCACCCAACTCCTAAAGCAGGCTGTGGTTGATATGAACGTTATCTACTACTGCTGCTGCTCTTTAAATCAAAACAGTTTATTTCACAGGTGATACATGTTGGAGACCAGGACACTCTGGGATCTTCTTGGGAGCCTCCTTGTAGGTCAAGTATGGGCTATCGCAAGAGTGCTTCTTTGATCTTCTGGGCCTGCCATCACACCTCCCTTCTTGTGGGTGGGTTGCCAGAGAGGGAGATGCAAGGCATGCAAGAAGTCCTTTTCTGACCTCTGTTATTCCTCACTGAGTCCACTGAAGGAGGGATGGGGCAGGGGTAGAGGCAGCCCCCACCCACAGAGTCATCTGGGGACAGTGGTTACTGAAGCACTTACCACAAGCAGGGCCCCCGGGAGCTGACTGCTGTTCCAGAGCTTCTGGGCTTTGGAGGAAGTTCTTCCTGAAGGCTGACTCGAACACGTGTTTTCTCCTTCGCCCAAAGGATCTGTTCTGTTCTCAGAACTGGCATTGGAAGCTGGCATTCTTCCTTTCTAGGGACCAGAGTGTTTGCGAGTGTGTTGTTAACTTGCTGATTATCCCTGATTGCAATTTTTGTGTTTAAAAGAACTCGTTTCCTCTGGGCAGGTTTGGATCAGCACTTTTCTGCAGGAGGAAATTTCTATGTTGTATATGCATACACTTTCTTCTCTCTCTTATTTATTTATTTTTTTGGTTTGGGTGTGTGTGGATGTGTGTATGTTTGTTTGAGGTTTCCAGAGGAGTTTCTTCAGAGTAGATGATAAGCAGTCAATTTTTTAATAGCTAAATACAATATATATATTTTAATGATGGTTTTTTTCTATAGGGTTCAGACCGTCTCGTGGCTATGGGCTAATGCCTCTATCTGTAGAAGGCAAACACAGCATATTTCATTATTCTCATGGTACATAATACAGTAAACAAACAGTATTAACTCACTAATGACTAACACTTGGTTGGTTTGGAGCAGTGTAATGGCTGAGGTGAGGGTGGATGTTGGAGGTACCAGCATTTACTGTTGGTGACTTGAAGCCTGTTGCTCCTGGTAATTGTCATTATGTCTAATCAGTCACAAAGGTGCATCTCAGGCTTTTAGGAAATATCCGTTCTCTCCACACAGTTAATTTTTAGAGTAAGCAGGGGGAAAACTCACCTGTAAAATATGAAGGGGAAAAAAAACACCCACAGCAGCTGCTGAGTGTCAAGCCGATCTGCATAAAAGAGGACATACAGCCTAAACACATAACTGCCCGTTTTCCTAAAGCCAGTGTACAGCGGGCAGTGAGGGTGCCTCTCTCGCCCACTTTAAATTGCAAATGTCACAGAACTGAAACCCCCGGGACTTGGTCCCAGCAGTGGGGTCCTGTGTACCAAGCCTCTGATCATCCCACTTTGCAGGATGGGCCATGCTGTTTGATCATGTGAGGGCTTCATGCTTTAGCAGTTCAAGGGCAGAAAGAGCTGGGAGGGCTCCTGCAGCTTCAGATGGATGTGGTCGGGTCCTGTTGGAGGCGCTCTCTGCGGTCCATTAGCTTCTAGCATGCTGGCGGGATTGATGTTTGCTTGGCCTGTCTGGCTTTCCATGCCTCAGTGGCTCGGAAATGTCTCCATCCTGCACCCCAGGAAGAACGCACAGCTGGACCCATCTCTTCTATTTGCTTTGGGCGATTTTGACCTCCCATTGGGTATCTTTTCTAGGTAGACCCACAAGACCCGGGAGATAGTTGCTGTGGGAGAGTTAGGTTTGTGGGGGACAAGTTATGGACACAGTTATCTTCTGTTTCCTGTGGCAAAAAGCTTTGGCTGCAGACTGAACCCCATACAGCCTACTTGGGGGAACCTTCATCCCAAGACTCCCAAACCAGCTAATGGTCACATTGAACATTCTGGCACTTGCTGGAGAGAGAGGGGGTGGTCCTGGGCTTTTTTTTTTTTTTCCCTAGGTTGTTATGTTTATAAATCAAATGTTTGGGTTTTCAACTTTGGATTTGTTCAAGATGACTTTTAATATTGCTTCAAAATAACTTTAAAATTAGGCATATCTGGTTTGGAATATAATCCCCCTGCGGTGGGAGATATTCACCTGGCTTTTTCTGTTTAGCCCAGTATGTCTCATTTTGGGGCATCTCTGAAGCTCACTGGACAATAAAGAGCACGGTGCCCCCAGCAGCCTCCAGACAGCAGCCCTCTCATTGGTTATTGGGGGCTTGTCATTACCTTGACATGAGTTTAGCTTGATTGTTTTTAAAACATTCTCAATTGTGAATGTGCAGGTATTGAATTTCTCTACAATCTTATAGCCATGACGAACTAGTTCACTGCCAAGGTGTCTCTGTTTCGGTACCAGTTTCCCTGAAGAGTTCATTTAGCCTGAAACCAGCCTGCTGCAGGTGGGGGTGGGGCCAAGGAAAAGTGGGGAAGTTTCCACAGGTTGATCTCTACGATCAGATCTTAATCCATAGGTCTACCTGTGTCAAAGATCATTTGTGCACCCGTGTTTTTAGGTTAATTTCAGTGAGGTGACATGAGGTCCTGTTGAGTCGGCAAAAAGAAAAATGGGTTCATTGTCTGCTATCTTTTCCTGCTAACTTAGGAAGGTGCCCAGGGCAAAAGCAGCTTGTTTTGAGTCTCAGCTGTTTTCAGGGGTGGGGATCCCCCAGTGAGGTATAGCCGTGGGTGCAGGTAATAGGGGACAGAGTCTGAGGACAAGCACATGGTGGTATGGGCTCCACTAGCCTCCCATCCACCCCCCTACCCCCTCCCGCCGTCTGATACTGACATCCTACTCAGGTTGGTTTGATGGATGGCTCAGTACCACTGTGTGGCCTTGGTGTGCCTTCCTGAAAGTGAATTTCAATTAGTTTTCTTTTTATGGAGAACCTTCCATTTCTTCTCCCATTTCTCAAAGCTAGAACTAAGATGGAAAGGTATTCCAAGAAGAGGTGCTTACCCACGAGGCTTTTCCAAGAGCCAGAGACATCCAATGCTATAGCGAAGGTCCCAGTGATTGCCATGGCTCCTCCTGTTTGGGGCACTTGTATAAAAATGATACCATTTCTTCTTCCCCTTGCCCTTGTCCCTCCTGCCTGAATAGTAATGTGGCTTTGGACCTAATCTCAGTCAACCCCTATGGCCTAGGAGTGGGGTGGGCAGTGGTGAGTTATCAGGAGGCAAGTCTATCTCATTTTCAGAATCCTTCCCCCTGGGGGTGGAGACAGGCCCAGAAGCAGGGAGAACTCATTTCCCACCCAGCATTCGGGCGTTAGGACCAGCCCTGCTCTCCCCGGCCCAGCCAGCCAGCCAGCGGGGGCTGTCGCTAAACGAGGCTGAATAGGGGTCTGATTGCTCTTTCTCGTCCTCTCCTCCTGATTACCCAGCGAGATTTCCTGGGTATGCTGCATGCTAAATGACAGAGCTGCCGCCTGCCACTTGCTCCAATTATCCTTCTTTTAACTGCGAGGGAAGAGCAATTTTTTTTTAACTGCTCCCCCACCCCCCCTCCTCACAATAGCATCTCTGCCTCCTTGTAAAGACAGAAGACCCTTCTTCCTTGTACCTCCTTCTGTGGGTGTGAGAGCAGCTTTCTCCTTCCACTCCAGCCTGCACTCCAGGTGCAGGCTGCAGAGAGGGTGGGCCTTGGGTAAGGCTTGGTCCAGGTTCAGCAGGGTTGAGGGGCGGGCGGGCATTCTGCCAGAAGCCTTCCAGGAGCCCTGAACTTGTATTTGCATCTGGTGATGAGACACCACAGGCCCAGCACTGGGGGCTAATCATCTTAATTATCTTTAAGTCCCCTGTCTCCCTTCACAGGCTGTCCTGGAGCAGCTGCCGTCAGCTCAGTCCCCTGTCACGGGACAGAAGAGGTGGGGTGTGGGCTGTGTGTTGGGGGATGGAGCTAACATGCCCTCCTCAATGCCTCCTACTCCCCTGGGGTAACTGGCTCTAGAGAAGTGAGGCCCCGGGGGCAGGGACAGGGGCTGGAAGTGGAGTGAGAGAGGCTGTGGGACAAGGCTCCAGAGATCAAGCAGCCTTCCTTGGAAAAAGTAATAGTGATGCTCTTTACTATTTTTGAGCACTGCCCTGGCCTGAATCCTAGGTGCTTCCTACACATGGCCTCGTCTAATTCTCACAACACTCCAATGCAGTGGAGACCATTAACTAGCCCCATTTCACAGATGAGGAAACTGAGGAGCAGAGAAGTCAAAAACTTAATCAAGGTTTGGTGCTGTGCTTAAGAGTACAGCTTCTGGACTTACATGAAGCCTTGTCCACTTACACGCTGTCTTTGGAGATGGTTTTGGAAGCTTCAGCATCGCAACAATAATAAGAGCAGCTGACAGTCACAGGGCACTCACTCCAGGTCTGCTCTGTATTAGCTCTTGTGACCCTCAGAATCACTCTTGATGCACTATTGTTATTCTAATTTTGCAGATAAGGAAGTTGAGGGACAAAGGCTAAGTAACTCCCCCAGGGAGAGACTGGAATGGAGTCTATATCTCAAGGGTCTGGCTTCAGAGCCCACACTCTTAACCACTGTGCTGTCCTGCCTTGCAGCAAAGCAGGGATAACAAGAAATCATATGTTAGGGAATTGAGAGCACAGAATGAGACAGAAACATATAAAATGATCAGCACAGACTCTGGGAAAGAAGGAGTCCTAACTCTGGGCTGTTGATTGCCTGGTGGGTGTAAGAATGAATTTTGTGTCAATTTGGTTTCATGGAAGGTTTGAAGCTTCCCTTTGAGTTACCCCCACCTCTGTCATTTTCCTTCATCCTTGTTAGAGAGGCAGCAGAAAGAAAAGGAGGGAATTTTGAGAGCATGTAGAATCCAGTTTCATTACCATTTTACCCCTGCCTAAGAGCTTGGGGTCACTGACAGTGGTTGTGTCTGCTGGACTGGATTCAGAGCTCTTTGCCCTGTAAATGTGATGTTCTGGTCCACAAGGCATCCCATCAAGCTGGGCAGCACAGGCCTTACCGTCCCACAGAATAGCTGAGGAGATCCAAACTCAGAGCAGCATTCATCTTGCAGGTAGACAGCGTGAGGGCAAGCTTAGATGCTGCCTCTTTGTCAGGTGGCCCTGTGACTCGAGAGCACAGATCCTCAACCTAGCATTTTATATCTGCTCCTAGGCTGCCTTCATTAACACAAATGGCCTGTGTCTCCATTGTGAAATGGAGCATTGCCTCCTGGTTGCTGATGATAAGCAAAATGTCAAACTCCCGGTGCAGGAGGTTATCAGCTTGGCCAGTCCCAGGAGATCTGCTCCTCCCAGTCGGAAAGAAAGAGAGGCGATGAGAGAATGAGAGAATGAATGAATCTGAGTATTCAGTTCCCACCCTGGTTTGAAATGAAGTGCCTGGGAATGGACCCATGGGTCCCGAGGCAGTTAACAGCACAGCTTCCCCACGCTGGAGCATCACTGGCTGGACTGCACCACCTCTTCAGACTCGCCTTTGATTTCCCAGGTACCAGGAAGTGGCCGGCAGCCCACCCAGGGTTGGCGGTCAAAGACGGAGCTCCAGGATTCATCCTTCACACTTCTTGCTTTCCTGCTGTCTTCTGACTCTTTTCCCAGATAGCAAAACCCAACTCCCTTCCTCTGTGTTTATTCCTCCCTTTTCCTTTTGTGTGTGTGGGAGGGGAGTTTATTACAGAGGCGGATTTGCCACAAAACTAAACCTTTGGCCTATCTTCACTTGCACGGTCCCTTTTCAAGGCCCCGTGCGTATTGTTGTATTTGTGATTTTTATTCTTTTTTCTTAAGGCATGCCCGACATCACGAACTTCTGGTTCTCCCTCTGTGGATCCGCCTCTGTTAAGGCTTGTTGCTGTCCAGTGATAGCAATGTTGGCTCTGGGTGTATGAGTGATTCCCCAGTGACCCCTGACCCTTCATCACAGACGCATTTCCCTTCCCATGACCAACAGGGCAGGAGGAGCCACGGAGATGGAGTGTGGGAGGATAAAGGCAGAGAAGAACACAGTTTGGGGAGGCGTGGTGGGGAGCAGGCCCTTATGGGACATGGCAGTGTGTAACGAGGATGTGATGTGTTCAGAAATGTTTGCTGTAAATTTCGAGGAACAAGCTGGTCTTTAAGCAGGGGATGCATCCGGGCCCTCCTGAGGTTTCGCAGCTGAGGTTGGGATGCTTGGTTTGCGCAGCTCAGCGCGGGGCCATGTTACAGGTGGCAGACTGCGGCTGACAGAGGAGAGGGACAAAGCGTGGCTCGGCAGGCCTGCCTCTGTGATCTATTTGGGAGCTGACAGTGCCAGTGGGTTGTCATTACTGCTGTTGTTCTCCAGAAATTGATGTCTTTGGGTGACCTATTTAAAAGCAATACGGGGCTCCTTTAAATGTGTCGTCATCTGTGTCTGCGCTCAAACCTCCACGGCTAGCCACAATATTCCAACATAATGTATTTTCCAAAAAAAAAAAAAATTATTTTAACATCTAGGAACCGGTACCAGCAGCTTTTAAAAACAAATTCATCTCATCGTCATCCAGCCCAACTCTCCAGCTCCACCTACTTGGCATGTGGACCTGAAAATCATGAATGCTCTCAGCTCTTCAAGGGAGGGAGGGGGATGCAGTTTTCTGGAAGTTTGTGCAAGGTCCTAAAGAGGCTGAGGATGAAAGAAAGGCAGGGATGCAGGCTGTGGGCAATGGGAAGCTCTTGGTTTAAGCTGTGAAATGCATTTATATCCTTTTGGTTTTACCGAGGCTCTTGTTTAAGTACAGTATCTTTGCAGCTAAGAAGGTGGCTCGAGGGAGATTTTCCTTTATGTTTCTCCAGGGAACGGTGTGCATCCCAGCCTTCTCTGAACGTTTTCCCTCTTGCCTGTGGATTTGGATCTCCCGAAGTGGTCCTGTTTGCTGATGTCAAGCCCTTAGGGGCCAGTGTCTTGATAATCCCAGGGTTGTCAGCAATGTTAGGGCTGGTGTCTCCACGCGGGCAGATGGGGCATTCCAGGCAACCCCATAGGCTTCCCTCCAGGCATGATTGGAACAGAAAAAGCACAGTGAGAGAGTGTACAGCTTGTTTACCTGATCGGTTGCTTTCAAATAGAGATGAGCACCCATTGCCAGGAGGGCTGAGCAAGGTTAACATTGCTTCTCTGTGATCCACACGGTGGGAAAGGACTCACCCAACACTCATGGTCTCTGCCTTCCTCATTCTCTCAGGCTTCTCTCCAGAAGGGGTCCTGTCTCTCGCACGGTCAGCCTTGGGTGGCTAAGGGAATGAGGAAGAGCAGGCTGGCAGGTGTTAAGCCTCTCATCTGTGGGATTCTGAAAGGGTAATGATCGTCCTGCAACATATTTGCTTGATCTCGGTCAGGAAGGGCAAGTCTGGAGCTCAGGTTGAGGCAGCGTGCTGTGAGTCTCTTCTTACAAGGAGTCACGCTGAAACATCAGAGGGGTGCTCTGGTGCCAGGGGAGAAATCGTCTATCAGGGATGCCCCACAGGTCCTCTGACCCATGTAGAGGTCAGGAAGACATTTATACTGCCTTCTAGTCATGGCTCTGCCTGTGTGATGCACTGAAAACCAAGGTGTTCAAAAACAAACACAAAAATCCACCCCTCCCCCAAAACCAAAAACCAAGATGCTTGTTAACAATCATGGGATGATACATTTGGAGGGAACTTTTTTTAAATTAAGGCATAATTGACATACCAAATTAGTTTCAGGTGTATAACATAATTTTAAATTCAATATTTGTCCGTATTGCAAAATGATCACCACAATAAGCCTACTTAACATCCATCACCCTACATAGTTCAGTTCAGTTGCTCAGTTGTGTCTGACTCTCTGCGACCTCATGGACTGCAGCACGCCAGGTTTCCCTGTCCATCACCAACTCCCGGAGCCTACTCAAGCTCATGTCCACTGCGTTGGTGATGCCGTCCAACCATCTTATCCTCTGTCGTCCCTCTCTCCCCAGTCTTTCCCAGCTTCAGAGTCTTTTCCAGTGAGTCAGTTCTTCACATCAGGTGGCCAGAGTATTGGCGTTTCAGCTTCAGCACCAGTCCTTTCAATGAATATTCAGGACTGATTTCCTTTAGGATTGACAGGTTTGATCTCCTTGCAGTCCAACAGACTCTCAGGAGTCTTCTCCAACACCACAGTTCAAAAGCATCAATTCTTCAGTGCTCAGCTGTCTTTATAGTCCAACTCTCACATCCATACATAACTACTTGGAAAACTATAGCTTTGACTAGACAGACCTTTGTTGGCAAAGTAATGTCTCTACTTTTTAATATGCTACATAGTTACAACATGCTTTTTCTTATTATGAGAACTTTTAAGATCAGCTTTCTTAGCAACTTTTAAACATGCAATATTGTATTATTAACAGTATAGTTACCATGGGCTGTACATTACTGGAGGGTTCTATAAAGGTCATTGGGTCTAATTATTCCTTTCACATCCTCTTCTCAACTGTGTAAGACATCTCTCCCTGACTAAAAACCCCGGGCAGTGGCAACGGCAGAGGCTTGGTACTTTCCAAGGCATCCTGATGTATCTCTGATTACAGAGTATCGTGGAGCTCTTCCTTCATCAGGCTGAAGTCTGCTTCTCAGACACTTCCTGAATGGTTCTCATTTTAATTAAAGGAATCTGACCTTTGCGATTTGCCATGTGGGTGGGGCGGATGGGTAGGTCATAACATTTCTGGATGATGCTTTGGAGGAATTAACCCTTGCACAAAGTAGAATTCATAAGGGATTCTCTAATATAGCACTAACAGTATACACACCACTGAGTTATTTAGAATTAACTGCTTGTGATTAATCTTAAATGACATGGGAGGGATTGACGTGGGAAGAAATTCTGATGTAAGCAGGTGATTCATGCTCCAGTCATTTCGTTCCTGGGGAGCTTGTACTCTGAAGGACTCATGCTCAGCCCAATCCCTGGCTCTATTATCTGTGCCTAATTTGATCCCCTCCTAAGATGTCCCATCTTTCTCCATATTCAGCCAGCTTTTCAGCATCTCTGAATTTCCAAGGAGCCCCCTGGAAATATCTAATGGCTCAGAAATAAGAGGAGAAGTTCCAGAATGCTATGGAATAGAGGAAAATGGAATTGGATTGGACTTGCTTGACAAGTCAATCGTGGCAGCCAGGATCAGACGCCCCAACAGACATCAAGATTTTGCTTAAAAGCCTAGTAAGATGCTTTAGGAAAAAAAAAAAAAGACAAGGGTATGAGACGATGTAGCATTGAGTAGCTATTCCTGGAAACTGGCCTTGGAAGCATATGCCCTATTCAGAAATGTTTCCTACTCTGCCAGGTTGCCTTGGGTGTCCCATGTTTTTGGCACTATTGGGAAGAAGTCTCCCAGGGAGAGGATTAGGCAGGGCTAGAAGATGTTGCTCCCACATTGGCACGGACTGGAAACCTGCCAAGCAAATCCCCTCCTGCACCCTGAAGGGGATGAGGCTAGTCTTGGCTCTCAGCCACCTCCCCATTGACAGTCACTTTATTGACACTGCAGCAAAGATAGGAGAATTTGTCTCATAATTCATGGTTTAAAATAGTTTGCTTTTAAGAGCAAAGCCCACAGACATCCTTTTGACTCAGAGCATGAAAATGTACTCAGAGTCACTGACTTCTACTGTGGCAGTCCCCATTGTCCAGCCCGTTTCCACCAACCGCACACCCAGGGAAGAAAATGGGCGTCTCACACAGTCAAGTAGTAATTGCCTCGTGGGAAGAAGATGATTGGGTTTTAGTTGCTGTGGGAGCTTTGCTGTTTACTCCTCCTGATATTGCCCTGGAGAAGGCAGTGGCAATGCACTCCAGTGGTCTCGCCTGGAAAATCCCATGGACAGAGGAGCCTAGGGGGCTACAGTCCGTGGGGTTGCAGAGTCAACCACTGAGCAACTAAACCACCACCATCCTGATACTGAGTTTTCAGCCTTGTGTTAATGCAGATTGGGGCGAATTTTTTTTCCCCTCCTTTGCTGTGTAGAATATATAACCACTGGCTATGTTTTAATGTGTCTCTCAGCTCCCTTTGGTTTTCACATCCTTAATGCAAGTTATAGTAGCTCCATTGGGTTTCCTGATTCCCGTTACAGGAGTATACATGAGGAGGAACTCTAGTTGAGAATTCTAAGACGTGAAGCCAAGGGAAGACTCTGTTTCCTTTTGTGAATTAACGCTACAGGCTTGAAGGCTAAATGGCATGTCTCTGGTATCTGACAAAATGTTTGTGGCCTTAATAAAGCCTACTCTGTGTGTATGTGTGTGCCTACATTCATGTTTGACATGCATACCTATGTGTGTGCCCACTCATGTGTGATGGACGGATACAGGTTCCCAAGAACGTGAGCTTAATGTCTGTTTAATACACTGATTACAGCTATGGCTTGGACCACCGTAGAGTGGGCCACCTTTAGAAATGCCTCCTTTTAATAAGGAAAGTGGTATGGTTGCTGTGGGGCAGTTTTTGTAGAATCTGAGTCACACACACGTACATTCCACTTGGCTTGATCTAGCTGAGGATGAACTAGAAAGACTTTGTTTGTTTACAAACCAGTGGTTTCCTGTAACAATTATAGACAGCAGCCAGCCTGGGACCATGTAAATGCGGGTGGAAGGGCTGTTGGAGGCAGGCGTGGTGTTGTCACTAGAGATGGAGAGGCCCCATCAACTTGTGTGGATTCCCTGGAGAAGGGGAGGCTCACTGGGGACTAGATAAGTATCCTTGGATATGGGAAGAGCTGCCACATGGATGGAGGAGGGGGAGGATATTGGGCTGGAGGGTGGAAACATCAGAGCTACAGAGGAGGAATTCTGATGCTTGGAGCTGCAGGACCATGGAAGGCACAGCCTTGTCTTACTGCTGGGAGGGGTGTGGAGTGCTGGAGCAACACCTATGCTGGTGTGCACGTGCTTGTGAACCAAGGACTCCACGGTCCTGGGATTTCATCACATACATCCTCTGCAGTTCAGGGAGATGGGAAGATATTCCTTAGGTCAGTGGGCTTCAGAAAGGGACACATTGGGAATTCCCTGGTCGTCCAGTGGTTGGGACTCTGAGCCCTCACTGTCCAGGGAAATTCCAGTCCCTGGTGGGAGAACTAAAATCCCGCTAGCTGTGTGACATGGCCAAGAAAGCAGGGTACGTGCAAAGACCATTTAAGGGGATACAGGTAGGGAATAGTGAAAGTGTAAACTTAACCTGTATACAAATTATTTATAAGTACATGTAATATACATCTCTCAGGAGAATATAGTAAAATGACTTTTCCTAGTGGGGAGTTGGTCCAGAAAGCTTTGGAGGTCACTGGTCAAGACTCAGATCTATGTTTATCTCTCCATCTCTAGTTGAATCTCTAGTTGGCAATAGTTACTCACTATCCCCCACCCCTACCACTGCTTGCAGATTTCAGGTGGAGACTGATACCCACCGTGTCCCCGATGCCAGTGGGATGTGTTTTGGGTTCCTCAACTCTGTCTTCAGCTCTGTGTGTGGTGGTCTTGGTTGACCTGGCCAGGTGGCTTTGGAGGGCCCCATTGGAAGTTACTCTAGTCACATCTTCTACTTTCAGAAGCCTCAGTGTTTAGAATGACTAATATAGTCTGCTATTGCAGAGGTTTTTTTGCATTAAAAAATCATAGTGTTTGCCGGGGCAACTTTAGATTGTATAAGAGAACAGGGTCTTTAAAGTATGTTCAAACATTTGCAAAGCAATCCTTGATGTATAATCATCTGTATGTTGAAATAGCCCATCTCTTTTTTGGAATAAGTTCATTTTCTGACATTCAGTGAGTGAGTCCCTATTGTGTACCAGCTTGGGCCCTGCCCTTGAGGAGCTCATGGTCCAATTGGAAAGCCTGTTGGGCAAATAGGTGTTGTGTACATTAGAGCTGCTAAAATACCACGTGGGATGTTTGTGGAGAAGCTCAAAAGGCAGCGTTCCTCCTGCTTGTGGTGTGTGTGTGCTCATGGTGGGAGTCAGGGCTGAAGGGCATTTCACAGTGGAAACCCTCAGGTTGGACTTGAAGGTTTTAATTAGTAGACTGGGGGAAAATGACATTCAGGAGGCCCTATGAAACAGCAAGATGCTCTTGCTAGGAGTTTGCTGTTGTTACTGTGGCTGAACTAAAGGGTTGAGGACCATGGAGGAGGAATATGGGGAGGACTTAGGTCGTGTGAGTCTTAAATGTTTGCATGTATTTGGGACATTTTCCTGCCCTTGAGAGCCATTGGAAACTCTTCAACTGAGCAGGGACTATCAGATATGAATATTAGAAAGACACAGCATTGTCAATCAACTATACTGCAATGAAATTTTACTTTTTTAAAAAGAAAGGTGGCTCTAGGAGCAGTTTGTGTGACTGAATGGTTGGTGATTGGGAGGGGGAAAGATGAGGGTCCAGGTAGAGGCTATTGGGTGACTTTGGTGAGAGAAGAGTCACTCCTGGGAGGGTAGTGATGGAAGAAGGGCCAACTGCAGAGATGTTAAGAAGAAGCACGTCATAGTCCGAAAGGCAATGAGCTTTAGTGGGTTTGGACTTAGACCTTGACTCTGACACACACTAGTTGTGTAAACTCGGGCAAAAGATTTAACTTTTCTGTGTTGCAGTTCCACCATTTGTGAAATGAGTGTAATGACCGTGCCCACCATTTCAGATTGCTTTGAAGTCTGAGATCTCACACATAGAATACTTAGAACAACACATGGCATGCAGTCAGCATTCGGTGAGTGTTAGCCATTATTACTAATTATTAATGATGATGATAATTGCAAAGAGGGAAGAAGAGCTTTGATCGCATGTTCTTTTGGTTGTAGGGGTAACTAGGAAAGTCAGTGGGAGGAGCAGATTTGGGGTAAAGGTGAGAGAAGGGTGATGATAAATGATTGTATCTTGCCCACTTTCTCTTCAGAACCTATAGGACACCTGCGGGGAGATGTGCAGAGGCAGGTGGGGGCAAGGGTCATGCTAGGGAGGAGGATAGGGCTGGACAGAGGTCAGGGTGGTGGTGGTTGCTGTAGGGTAAGGTGCAGGAGTGAGGTTGTCCAGGCAAGGAGTCTAATTGAGAGGTAAAGGAGGATAAACTCAGAACCTTTCAGAGCCTTAATATATAGGGTAGCAGAAGACAGGAAATCCATGAGACAGAGTGAAGCAAATGATTGGAGATGTAGAAGAGAAACTAGGAACAAAGGAAAGTTCCTTAAAATTGTTCACTGGGCACTCAGTGAAAGAGTATGCCTTCTTGATCTGGTTGAAGTTGGGGCATGCATTTGAATATAATAAAACAGCATCAAAAGATTATATAATTTAGCTTCAAAAAACCGTTCACTTTAACTCTTTGTCTTCCTTTGGAGAGGTCTGTTCATTTGAAAAAATGTCTGCATGTAGAAACTTAAGTCTCATTTAGAGATGATGATTCTGAGGGTTTTGGATGTTCTGCTCATAAACATAATACAATTTCTGACTCCTAGAACATTAGAATCTCATGGGAACTAAGGGCTCAGTGATTCAAAAGAAACAAACCCAGAGGAGTGAAGTGACCTGCCCAAGATCAGTGAGTTGGCATTCTGATTCATACTTCGTGTTTCTTTGAGAACCTGTGCTGCTGCTGCTGCTAAGTTGCCTCAGTTGTGTCTGTGCGACCCCAGAGACCGCAGCCCACCAGGCTCCTCCGTCCCTGAGATTCTCCAGGCAAGAACACTGGAGTGGGTTGCCATTTCCTTCTCCAGTGCATGAAAGTGAAAAGTGAAAACGAAGTCGCTCAGTTTTGTCTGACATTCGTGACCCCATGGACTGCAGCCTAACAGGCTCCTCTGTCCATGGGATTTTCCAGGCAAGAGTACTGGAGTGGATTGCCATTGCCTTCTCCTGAGAACTTGTGAGCTAAACATAAAATGCTTGCAGTTCAGTTCCGTTCAGTTGCTCAGTTGTGTTTGACTCTTTGTGACCCCATGGACTGCAGCACAACAGGCTTCCCTGTCCATTACCAGCTCCCGGAGCCAGCTCAAACTCATGTCCATCCAGTTAGTGATGGTATCCAACCATCTTATCCTCTGTCATCCCCTTCTCCTCCCGCCTTCAGTCTTTCCCAGCATCAGGGTCTTTTCTAAGGAGTTAGTTCTTTGCACTGGGTGACCAAAGTATTGGAGTTTCAGCTTCAGCATCATTCCTTCCAATGACTATTCAGGACTGATTTCCTTTAGGATGGACTGGTTGAATCTCCTTGCAGTCCAAGAGACTCTCCAGAGTCTTTTCCAACACCACAGTTCAAAAGCATCAGTTCTTTGTCGCTCAGCTTTATAGTCCAACTCTCACATCATACATGACTGCTAGAAAAACCATAGCTGTGACTAGACAGACCTTTGTTGGCAAAGTAATGTCTCTGTCTCTTAATATGCTGTCTAAGTTGGTCATAACTTTTCTTCCAGGGAGCAAACGTCTTTTAATTTCATGGCTGCAGTCGTCATCTGTAGTGATTTTGGAGCCCCCAAAATAAAGTCTGTCATTGTTTCCATTGTTTCCCTATCTATTTGCCATGAAGTGATGGGACTGGATGCCATGATCTTAGTTTTTTGAATGTTGAGTTTTAAGCCAACTTTTTCACTCTCCTCTTTTACTTTCATCAAGAGGCTCTTTAGTTCTTTGCTTTCTTCCATAAGGGTGGTGTCATCTGCGTATCTGTGGTTATTGATATTTATCTTGGAAATCTTGATTCCAGCTTGTACTTCGTCCTGCCCAACATTTCACATGATGTACTCTGTATATAAGTTAAATAAGCAGTGATAGTATACAGCCTTGAGGTACTCCTTTCCCGATTTGGAACCAGTCTGTTGTTCCATGTCTGGTTCTAACTGTTGCTTCTTGACTTGAATACAGATTTCTCAGGAGGCAGGTCAGGTGGTCTAGTATTCACATCTCTTGAAGAATTTTCCACAGTTTGTTGTGATCCACACAACCAAAAGCTTTGGCATAGTCAATAAAGCGGGGGTAGATGTTTTTCTGGAACTCTCTTGCTTTTTCCATGATTCAGTGGATGTTGGCAATTTGATCTCTGGTTCCTCTGCCTTTTCTAAATCCAGCTTGAACATCTGGAAGTTCATGGTTTACATACTCTTGCAGCTTGGTTTGGAGAATTTTGAACATTACTTTGCTAGTGTGTAAGATGAGTGCAATTGTGTGGTCGTTTGAACTTTCTTCGGCATTGCCTTTCTTTGGGATTGGAATGAAAACTGACCTTTTCCAGTCCTGTGGCCACTGCTGAGTTTTCCAAATTTGCTGGTATATTGAGTGCAGCACTTTCACAGCATCATCTTTTAGGACTTGAAATAGCTTGACTGGAATCCCATCATCTCCACTAGCTTAGTTGGTAGTATTAATACTTCCTAAGACCCACTTGACTTTGCATTCCAGGATTTCTGGCTCTGGGTGAGTGATTGCACCATCGTGGTTATGTGGGTCATGAAGATGTTTTTTGTATAATTCTTCTGTGTATTTTTGCCACCTCTTCTTAATATCTTCTGCGTCTGTTAGGTCCATACCATTTCTGTCCTTTATTGTACCCATCTTTGCATGAAATGTTCCTTTGGTATCTCTAATTTTCTTGAAGAGATCTCTAGTCTTTCCCATTCTATTGTTTTCCTTTTTTTCTTTGCATTGATCACTGAGGAAGGCTTTCTTACCTCTCCTTGCTATTCTTTGGAACTCTGTATTCAGATGGATACACCTTTCCTTTTCTCCTTTGCCTTTTGCTTTTCTTATTTTCTCAGCTATTTGTAAGGCCTCCTCAGATAGCCATTTTACCTTTTGCATTTCTTTTCCTAGGTATGGTATTGATCACTGCCTCTTGTACAATGTCATGAACCTCTGTCCATAGTTCTTCAGGCACCCTATCAGATCTAATTCCTTCAGTCTATTTGTCATTGCCACTGTATAATCATAAGGGATTTGATTTAGGTCGTACCTGAGTGGCCTAGTGGTTGTCTCCACTTTCTTCAATTTAAATCTGAACTTGGCAATAAGGAGTTCATAATCTGAGCCACAGTCAGCTCCCAGTCTTGTTTCTGCTGACTGTATAGAGCTTCTCCATCTTTTGCTGCAAAGAATATAATCAATCTGATTTTGGTGTTGACCATCTGGTGATGCCCTTGTGTAGAGTCTTCTCTTGTGTTGTTGGAAGAGGGTGTTTGTTATGACCAGAGCGTTCTCTTGGCAAAACTCTTTTGCCTTTGCCCTGCTTCATTTTGTACTCCAAGGCCAAATTTGCCTGTTACTCCAGATATCTCTTGACTTCCTACTTTTCTCATTCCAGTCCCCTATGGTGTAAAGGACATCTTTTTTGGGTGTTAGTTTTGGAAGGTCTTGTAGGTCTTCATAGAACTGCTCAACTTCAGCTTCTTCAGCATTACAGGTCAGAGCATAGGCTTGGATTGCTGTGATATTGAATGGCTTGCCTTGGAAACAAACAGAGATCATGTGTCATTTTTGAGATTGCACCCAAGTACTTCATTTCAGACTCTTGTTGACCAGGAGGGCTACTCCATTTCTTCTAAGGGATTCTTGCCCACAGTTGTAGATATAATGGTCATTGGAATTAAACTCGCCTATTCCAGTCCATTTTCATTCACTGATTCCTAAATTGTCATTGTTCAGTCTTGCCGTCTCCCGTTTGACCACTTCCAATTTGTCTTGATTCATAGACCTAACATTCCAGGTTCCTATGCAGTATTGCTCTTTACAGCTTCGGACTTTACTTCCATCACCAGTCACATCCACAGCTGGGCGTTGTTTTTGCTTTGGCTCCATCTCTTCATTCTTTCTGGAGTTATTCCTCCACTCTTCTCCAGTAATATATTGGTCACCTACCAACATGGGGAGTTCATCTTTCAGTGTCATATCTCTTTGCCTTTTCATACTGTTCACTTGGCCATTTTTTTCCTTGGAGTTGGGCATTGTACTCACAGGGTACTAGCAGTCACACTCAGCCCAAAACTGTTGGCCTTCTCCTGGGCTTGGGAAGAGATTTCTCTCATTCTTGGCTCTTGTGAGCTCAGAGACAAAGATCCCCCATACTAGAGGTGCTAGAAGCCTCCAGCTCACCAGCCAGTGATGGGAGTGCTGGCAATTAATTCACTGTGGTTTCTCTCTCTCTGCCCAGGGTGAGGCCCTTGGAAAGGAGGCAGAATAATTTCAGGAAGTCAAGGCTCGGTTTCAGTTGCTTGATGCTGCCTTCCTCCCATCTCTGACTCTGGGCCTGGGGGTAGGGATCCTGGGTCCATGCTCCAAATGCTTGCTGTGCATCATGGTTTTCCAGGAATTTCAGGACACAGGAATTTTCGCCCAGCTGTGTTGTAGATTGCTGTTCAGCAATCTGAAGTTGCTTATCTAGCGTAAGTCAGAATGGGGTGCCTAGGGAGGAAAGGGAACGCCTCAGAACATTTTTCAAAGCACGAGAAATTGAGGTGTTAGGGGCCCAGCTGGCGTGTGATGAGAACCAAGAAATGGAGCCTACGTGAGCATGCATGCTCACATGAAATCTCTTACTGAAATCCAGGGATGCTATTTGAAAGGAACTTCTTCCCACCCCGTGTGACAACACACACTTACTGAGGGCCCACTGTGTGTTAGGGGAAGTGCTGGGGGTAGAGAGATGAACAAGACAGTCGTCCCTTCAAGCTGTTTAATTAACCAAGCAATTATCAAGTGATGGATGCTTTGATAGGAGAAGCATAGTGTAGCAGTGGTCTCTCTGCTTCCACTGATCCCTCTTAAACCCTGAGCAAAGACTCTGTGAAGTTCAGGGTGTGATTAAGTCACTCCAAGGAATTAGAGGAGTTCCAGGGCTTTTTCTGGACCCAGTGGTCAGGCAGGCTGGTGTAGCCTGAGTCTCTGGCCAGGAATCGCAGTTGAAGCAAGTGGATTTAGGGCTGAGTTTAGCTTTGTGCCCAGTTCTAATCATTTTTGCTAAGTGTCATTTTTACTAATATCATGGAAATCTTATGATTTATCAGTTGTCTATTTTGATAGACTAACAACAAGGGTTTCCCCGATGGCTCAGTGGTAAAAGACTCTGCCTGCAGTGCTGAGACCCAGAAGGTGGGAGTTTGATCCCTGGGTTGGGAAGATCCCCTGGAGGAAGAAATGGCTACCCACTCCAGTATTCTTGCCTGAAAAATCTCGTGGACAGAGTAGCCTGATGGGTTATAATCTATAGCATCGCAAAGAGTCGGACATGACTGAAGAGACACTCACAAATTTAATAACAATGGTGACGATGAACTAATTTTCATGAAATGCTTTCTGTGTGCCAGATACTGGTCTATGCCTGGGCTCTCAGTCACTCAGTTATGCCCAATTCTTTGAGACCCCATGGACTGTAGCCCACTAGGCTCCTCTGTCCATGGAACTTTCCAGGCAAGAATACTGGAGTGGGTTGCCATTTCCTACTCCAGGGCATCTTCCTGACCCAGGGGATCAAACCCGTGTTTCTTGTGTCTCCATTGGCAGGCAGATTCTTTAACACTGTGCCACCTGGGAAGCCCTCAGACTTCTAAATCCACTTCTAAATTCTTGGGCTAAGTGCTTTCAAATGTGACTTCCTTTGATTCTCCCAACCATCCTCACCAGGGAGGTTCTGTTGTTTCTCTGGTTTTATAAATGGGGGATTCATATTGAAAAGAGAAAGCAATCTGTCTGCCTGAGACATGAGTCTGGCAGTTGGCTGATCTGGAGTTTGAGTTCCCATCGCCTCACTCTGTCCCCTTTTCAGTCTGAACCTGAATGATGGTTCTTTGTCCACTGAAGACCCAGCCCTGTGTTCTGCTGGCCTAACTGGGGCGCCTCTAGCATGGAGGGGACCCCCTTTCTTCTCCTCACTCACCTGTCTTACGACTTCTCTGCCTCTGGCACTTGACTGACTTTGATCCCGATTCAGGCACAAACAAGCTGTCCTGGAACTCCTCCCCACCACCCACCCTTTGTCCGTGGTGTCTTGTTCCATCCTGTGGGTTGTCAGTGAACCAGGAACCACTTGAGCTGGAATCCTGTATTTTCTGTCTTTTATAGCCATGATCTCCAAGTCATTTCGTTGTCGTTTGCATTGTTGTTCCTACTATCCAAGACGTCTTTGGTCAAGTTTCGGTGGAAATCTTTTGCTTGGATCAAGTTTTAAGATGACTGTAGTTACGATTCGCATATGTACCCCCGACACATACATTTTATCACCCCTTCCCCACCTTGAACATCACAATCCAACCTTCTTCTCATATGAAACTGTGACCTGGAGAGGCAAAGTAACTTAAAATAGGCCAGCAAGTGGCTAGGGGACTGGGACTGGAGCCCAGCCCTCACTCTCAGTCTAGCATACGTTCCCCTACATCATGCTGAGAAAAGAGAACTGATTCAAAAGAACATAGATTTCCAAGCATAAACCATGGTGATCAAAACAGCTGTTGCGCCTGTCTGCATGGAGCTTACACGTAAGAGCTGTGGACAACATAAACCCATAAACGTACGGTTACAATTGTGATGAGTACTGTAGGTGGAAAGAATAAGGTGAGGGGGATCTAATGAGAAAAGGGGGATCAGGGAGGCCCCTCTGAGGACTGATAGCTAAAGATGAGGACGAACAAGGAGAAAGCAGTGGAGAGGGGTCGCCTATGTGTGTGGTCACTTGCTGGGTCCAAGGACAAGGTGAATCAGTCTAAAATTCTTGGCAGGAACTATGTCTTTACTTTTACGTATTTCTTTGGGATATGGTTGATGGGTAATACTGGTGGATGGATGGATGAAGAACTGTCTGGGGCTGGAGAGGGAGGCCTTCAGTGTGACAGCTGATCTTGTCTCATAAGCAGCATAAACATGGACATCTCCACCCCAGAGTTCAGAATCCTACAGTGGAGAACTGGGGAATAGAATCTCTAGCTAAAGGAAGCTCTGTGCGGAGAAGGTGAAGGTGAGAGGCTGCTGGAACAAGAAAGCCACAGCAAATGTCGTTCGCGGCCAACCTTAAGAGACTAGTTCCCCGAATAGCTGCACAGCGGGAGTCCCGCCCACAGTCCAGAGATCAGCTGTGCATTTCCAGTGGGGCTCTTTCTTCCCAGTCTCACCTGCTCTCCCAGGTCCTTCTGGCCACATGTGTTTTCTTGGTAGGTGAAGAGGAAGAGGGGGTTGTCCCAATCAAACCACACTTTTGCCTATTCTTACCATACGTATTTATATTTCAGAACATCTAAAGAATTTTCAGCTTGAAGTAGTAGGGATACAGTCTAAGGCTGGGAATCAGCTAGATCCTTATGCTTCCTGGGTTTTAGACTAACATTTATTGAACACTTAGTATGCTTCAGGCACTGTGTGACTGGCTTTATCTTTTATTCCCATTTTATGGATGAGGAGGCTGAGCTGCAGAGAAACTACCCATCTGGCCTCCACTCAGTAGGACAAAAGACACCCGAAAGAGTTAGAATGGAACTTCATCTTTCTTCAGGAAAAGGAGAAAATTAAACATCATGTAGAAGCTTATTGTAAAGATGCATTCAGATTTTTTTAAAAATTCTGAAATTACACCCTTTTATTTTTAGGGTGTTAAAATGCCATTTTCTTTTAAGAAACTATGATTATACAAAGTGTCATTGTCAGGTTTTTGTTCTTTCTTGGAAAAGTTAAAATATAGTTATCCATTGTTAGTTACTAAAATTGCTTTATATTGCTTAAAGTATGAATAAATAAAATCTATTAGTGTGAGAATCTTTCTTGCAGGAAAGCAGGTTCTCATGCTATCATCTTCGTAGTAAATTATTTGTATAATTTTGTTCACATTCTATTATGATCTTTTATTGGGGAAAAAAATCTCAACTGGATAGGACCACTGAGATAAATATTTTTCTTCAGTATTTATCAAGATGTTTTGATTATGCAATTTGACCCTGAAACATTTTAACTCCACGTCAGTATAATCAGGATTATACAAATACTAAAACAGTTTTATTAAGGGAGTGTTTTATTAGAAGTAAATGAGTTTGTGCAATTCTTTTTTTTTTCTTTAGCATAGTTAAACTATTTCTTAATTTTCTGAATCATTTTTATTTCACTGAACTATTTCTTACAAGATCAGTTCTGCTCCACATGTCTTCTGTAGCGAAGATTTGATTCATCGATCGGTTACTTTTTTGTGTGCCTATCAAATTTTGCCCATGTAGCTCCGACCACTGTGAACACTCTTTTATGGTCGTCATTTCTACCATACCCAGTTTTCTCACATCAGATCTGCTGGCTTAAATTTTGTCAAGAATATTTGATTCTTCTTTCAATTTTTCAGTCAATAACCAATTTTGCCACGTGCATTTTTAGCCGCTGTCAGTTCCATTTTGTGTTGATTTTTTTCTGACAGGTCTAATTTTTTTCCAGGTCAGTTGTTCCAGTTCAAAGTACTATATCTTCTTCCTACAACTAAAGTCAGTCTCTCTCCTGACAGGTTTTTTTTTTTTTTTAAGCAGTTGCACAACGTGCTTGAGGGATCATAACACCCGGGTCAAAATATCCTGTGTCATTCATTGAGACCACTGACCTAGATGAATTAAGAAACTTACCCCAAATCATAAATAAGGCAGAGTTCTACTGGCCCAGTTTAGAATATATAGCACCTCTAGTTCAGTAAAGGGCAGAATAAGAATGTAAAATTGGGGTGATGGTGTGCCTCTCCTTCCACCTCCCATTCCCCTACCCTTCTGAGGTTCTCAGACTTCCTGTGACCCTCCTCCTCGAGGAACAGCAGCTGGGACCACCGTTCGAAGCTTCTTGGCATCTCCGGGCTTCCTAGCCAGGCCCCGCCTTAAGCTGTGTGTGCACTGGGGTGGCATGATTTACAAACAAGCAGGACCGAAAAGGAAAAAAATCCTCTCGTGGAGAATTAGGTCAGTGGCAGGACTGGGTAGGGGAGGGAACGCAGACCTTCAGTTCTCCCATCCTTCAGTTCGCTCCGCTTGCCTAAAGCGACTGGGGCAGAAGCCAGAGGTGGTGTTAGGAGCCGACATCTGGGCGTGGGGGCAGGCTGGCTGTGCTCGTGCACGTGCTCTCACGTGGACGCACGTGCACGTGAAAGCCTCCTGTTCTCGAGCCCCTTGGGGCTCCCCCGCCCCCTGCTCTCTCGATGTCTTTGCCTGGATTACTTGAAGGGGGCTATTAGTGTTGTCTAATAACGGCCTCGGATTTATCAAGGGATTTGTGTGATTAATTCCAAGCAAAGTGCAGCAGAAAGCTTGGCGATCAGCCTCCACGGAGGGTCTACACTTCCCATTCACTGCCCTTTATAATGGGTTTTGGCGGAGGCATTCCTGTCCTCTTCATCGTCCTGACTGTTGATGGCTCTGGTGTCCCGGCCCTTACCTGAAGGTAGCTGAAGCATCTTCCATGGCTGCCATGCGTGTGGGAGTGTCTGGGAAGACGGTGAAGTCTGCAGGCTCCCCGCTCTTGTTCTTCTGTGAAAGCTGCAGAGATGAGGCCACTTGCTTCTCTGCCCCAGCTTCCCACCACCATACTCTTAGTTCCGGATCCTTCTCCCAGATGCCTGTCAGGCCACTGGTTCCCCTCGCTGTGGCCCAGTGGGGACCACGGTGACGGGGAGGCAGATGACCTGAATTCAGGCTTCAGCTTCAACACTGTCTAGCTGAGTGGACATGGCAGATCCCCTCTCTTGGGTCTCCTCTCATCTGAGCATCAAAGGATCCATAAGGATCGTAATTATGGCACTGATCATGATGATAATTAAATAGTGAAATGTTTGTTTGGTTGTTTGTGGCCCATCTCCCCTCCTAGACTTTAAGAGTGCAAGACCCACATCTGTTCCGTTCACCAGCCGTCACCCCAGTGCCTAGCACAGTTCCTTGGCCATGGATGTGTGCAGTGAACACATGTCAGTGGGATGAACTTGTAAAACGACAGGGATGGATCTACTTGACATCCTGGAACTCTTCCACTTCTGAAATTTAGAGTGGCTCCTTTACGCTGTTCTCTGAAATCATTAGATTTTAATGTTTTTACTGTCTTATTTTTAAAACGGTAGTACCGGAGAAGTTACAAGATAAAAATGGTGATTAATGATAATTACAACACAACAAGCGTTTTATCAATATGTAACATGTGAATTTCCCTCTAGGGGCTTCCTCCGTTCTTGCTCCGCCTCTGTGCTTCCTGGCAGTGGAATGCCCCTTTCCCTAGGTTTCTGAGTTCCCTCTGGAGTGGCCTGCACAATCCTGCCCAGCTCTTTAGAAGGGGGCTGGTACTCATTAGTAGACTATGTGCATGTTTTTCAGACTCAAAAAAATTTTTAGGTTTAGAGCAAATACTGGACTAGTTTCACATCACAGCACAGCCTTGCTTTACATAGGCAAGAGATCAACCTTGGTCATTTTCTGAAAATGAAAGAGAATGAAGGATATATGGGAAAGCAGAGGAGCTGACAGGGGCTAACAGTGAGAAAGCCTTCTGTGAGGGCTGCTTGCTTTCTTCTGAGGTCCCCCAGGTTGTTTGAGGGCAAGGACCCTTGGGAAAGCACTCGGTTGAAAGTCTCCAGCTAACTTGAGCCAATTTGTGACCCCCCTCCTTCTCAAGTCAATGGCAGAAACTGCTAATCAGTCATGACCCTCTTTTTCTCTCTAAGCGCATATGCAGCCTTAGACTCTTTCTTAACACATTATTCCAGGATGTCACCAATTGAACGAAACGGACCTAAGCACTGTGCCAGGCAGGTCACTGGGCGTTGTATTATTACATACAATTGCGTCTTTTTATCTTCTTCACAACTCTGAAATTGATGTACCGATCCCCATCTTACAGATGAAATTTAAGTAACCTATCCAAGGTCACATAATAAATAGCAAAGTCGGAATTTTAGCTTAACACTTCTGGTCTTTTCAGAGGACTATATGCCTTACAGGGAGCCCATCCCTCAGGGATGTCAACCTGACCAATGGCCAGTTTTGGTAAAATGTTCTTAGAAGATTTCTCTCGACTTAATTGTTACTGTTTATCCTCTGAGGGCCACTTCAAGGTTTCTCCAGCAAAAACCTTTGAAGCATTCTCTGTCAACCCCTAATCCCCCATTAATGTGAAGTTCGATAATAGATGGCCGTGTGTGGCCACACTGCCGTGCTTATACACACTCTTGGCTTATTAGATTTACTATAACTGCAGCCCCGGCAGTTATTTGAGTCTCTAGTGCCTAAGTCGGTGTCTGGCATGTAGTAAGTGGTCGATAAATGTTAGCTATTTCGAACGGAACCAGATACAAAGGCTCACGATGGGGACAGAAATGGTGAGGATAAAGTCTTGTGATGAACTGAGAGGCTTCCCAGCTGTTCTGAAAGTTGCAAAGCCAGCCTTTCTCAAACTGTGTTCTGTGACATGTTCCCAGGTCTTTTATAGAAGGAAACGTGTCCAGTCTACCCAAAACATTGGGAAACCTGTGTACAATACCCCTCTTAGACTTCACAGTAGTGTAGGTGAGGCTTTCTGAAGTCTTGCTGTTGAGATATTTGATTACCTTTCTTTAGCTCACTGTTTTCTAAATTTATTTAACCACAGATTGGCTTTTTTTTTTTTTTTTTGCAAGGAACTCCTATTTGCATCTCACTGGTTGTTGTATTTTTATGGAACTCAGTTTGGGGTATATTGCCCCAATTCATATTTCTTTCTCTGAAATATGGGTCCTGAGATCCTGCCCAGCAACAGATATTGTGTACAGTCAGCAGTTTCCATCATTTTTCCACACTGATTTCTTGAAATATGCCGCCATGTCTTGTAGGGTGATAGATGTGAGTGGTCAGATCAGTGAGGGAAGAAATAATGGGGGATGCATGGGTGGTACTGTGGGGAGAAAAAGGGCTTTAAATTCAGAGAAATCTGAGTTCACATGGCTACGACTGATGGCTTAAGTGGACCTGGGGATATTAACTTCTCTGAGCTTTGGTTTCCTTGTCTGTAAGTGGGGATAACAATAGGATCCACAGTAGGACTGAATGAAGTCATATGCGCACAGTGCTGCCGCAGGTACCGGATACGCAGGGGGCCTTCAGTAAATAGCGAGGATTTTATTTTATTTTTTAAATTTTATTTATTTTTTTAATTACAATACTGTATTTGTTTTGCCGTACATTGACATGAATCAGCCATAGGTGAACACAATCTCCCAATGCCGAAGCCCCCTCCCACCTCCCACTCCACATCCTCTACCTGAATCATCCTGTGCATCAGCCCCATGCATCCTGCATCCTACATTGAACACAGATTGGCGCTTCGTTTCTTACAAGAAAGTATACATGTTTCAATGCCATTCTCCCAAACCATCCCACCCTTTCCCTCTCCCTCAGAGTCCAAAAGTCCATTCTATACCTCTGTGTCTCTTTTGTTGTCTCACATATAGGGTCATCATTACTATCTTCTAAATTCCATATATATGTGTCAGTATACTGTATTGGTGTTTTTCTTTCTGGCTTATTTCACTCTGTATAATTGGTTCCAGTTTCATCCATCTCATTAGAACTGAGTCAAATTTATTCTTTTTAAGGGCTGAGTAGTACTCCATTGTGTATATGTACCACAGCTTTCTTATCCAATCATCTGCTGATGGACATCTAGGTTGCTTCCATGTCCTGGCTATTATAAACAGCGAATAGCGAGGATTTTAATGAGAGACCCAGCTTCGATCCCTGGGTCGGGAAGACCCCCTGGAGGAGGGAATGGCTACCCACTCCAGTATTCTTGTCTGGAGAATTCCATGGACAGAGGATCCTGGTGGGCTACAGCCCCTGGGGTCGCAGAGGGTTGGAAACAACTGAGTGACTTTCATCATTTCATTTCATCATCATAATGAACAATGATCCCCGCATTTGTCTTTGTTTAAAATTTCTGGTGTAGAAATTAAAAGACACTTACTCCTTGGAAGGAAAGTTACGACCAACCTAGAGAGCATATTTAAAAGCAGAGACATTACTTTGCCAACAAAGGTCTGTCTAGTCAAGGCTATGGTTTTTCCAGTGGTCATGTATGGATGTGAGAGTTGGACTGTGAAGAAAGCTGAGCGCCGAAGAATTGATGCTTTTGAACTGTGGTGTTGGAGTAGACTCTTGAGAGTCCCTTGGACTGCAGGGAGATTCAACCAGTCCATTCTGAAGGAGATCAGCCCTGGGATTTCTTTGGAAGGAATGATGCTAAAGCTGAAAGTCCAGTACTTTTGCCACCTCATGTGAAGAGTTGACTCATTGGAAAAGACTCTGATGCTGGGAGGGATTGGGGACAGGAGGAGAAGGGGACGACAGAGGATGAGATGGCTGGATGGCATCATGGACGTGAGTCTGAGTGAACTCTGGGAGATGGTGATGGACAGGGAGGCCTGGCGTGCTGTGATTCATAGGGTTGCAAAGAGTTGGACATGACTGAGCAACTGAACTGAATATCACTGTGAACAGGGACTCTACTTAATCTTCTTCTTGATACCAGAATCTAGATTAGGGGCCAGTAAGGAATTGCTATTTAATTAATGTTTCTGGAGAGACTAGACGAATGGCATAGCACTTTATTGTTTACAAAATGCTTCCTCATTTAGGTCACATTAGGTCAACCTCACTGCAACCTAGTCACATCATGGGCGTCATTATTCCTGCATGTTATAGATGGGAAAGCTGAGGCTTAGAGAGGCTGTGAGCTGCCCAAGATCATACAGCTGGTAGTAGGCTGGAAACTCAGGACTCAAAACCAGGGCTTCTAAGCAAAATATGGTGTACAGTAAATTGTCCCCCCTTAACCACAGTTTTGCCTTCCATGGTTTTAGTTGCTCGTGATCAACCATGGTCAAAAAATATGAAATGGAAAATTCATAAAACAGACAATTTCATAAGTGTTACATTTTGTGTTGTTCTAAGTAGTATCTGCCGTCCTGCTCTGTCCCACCTGTAATCCCCAATCATTGATATCATCTGATCCTGATATCCAGCCATCGACGTCATCAGTGATCTAGGATCATCCAAAGCAGATGATCCTTCTTCTGACACATCATCAGAGGGTCAGAGGTAGCCCAATGCTTCGTCACAGTGCCTACATCATCCACCTCCCTTCAGCTCATCATGTAGACATTTTATCATTTTACACCATAACCAGAAAGATTTTGGGAGAAAGAGAGAAACATCACAGTCAACTGACTTGTATCACAGTATACTTGTCCTATTTTATGATTACTTATTGTTAATCTCTTACTGTGCCTAATTTATACTTTAAACTTTATCATAGGTATGTACATAGGTATAGGAAAAAAACCTAGTATATATAGGGTTTAGTACTATTTGCAGTTTTGAGCATCCTCTTGGGCTTCTTGATAGTTGCCTGCACTGATGAGGGGGAAGCTGCAGTAAACAATGTTTTTTCACATTGTTACAATGCAGTAAACAAAGTATTCTTCAGTCTTTGAAAGGAAGGAGATTCTGACATGTGCCACACATGGACGAAGCTTGAGGCCAGGGTACCAAGTGAAATAACACAGTGATAAGAGAGCAAATCCTGCTTGGCTCCACTCATATGAAGTTACTAGGATAGTCAGATTCCTAAAGACAGAAAGTGGAATGGTGTTGCTAGGGGGTGGGGTAGGAGGAACGGACGATTGTTTAATGGGTAAAAGCTTTCAGTTCTGCAAGATGACAAGTTCTGGAAACGGGAGGCGGTTGCACATTATGAATGTACCTTGTGCCACTGAACTATGCGCTTAAAGATGGTTAAGCTGGTAACTTATGTCCATTTTATCACAATTAAAAAATTAGCAAAAAAAAAAAAAAACCAAGACTGCTGATTCTAAACACGGGGCTCTTTCCTGCATTCTACCCCCCCCCCCCGGTTTGAATTGCAGAGTTTGTAGAACTCACCTCCACCGAAACCCTTGCTTCTTCTTGAGTTTCTTCAGTTTGGCATATGCCCGAAGGAATTAGTCTTTCCAGAGAGCAAGGAATTCTGAGAAAGAGGGCAAATCCTGTCTCATGGAAATTGCCATTGTGAGGAAATGTAGTAATTACATGATTAACCAGCACTGATTAGTATTTCCTCAGTGCCAGACACCTTGTCAGTGCTTTTGCATACATTCGCTCCTTATAACCCTAACATCAGTCCTACAAGATAAATACATTGTCCCCATTTGATAGGTAGGGAAATTGAGGCTCAGGTTTAGTTAACATGCCTGACCTCATATACGTGGTGTGTGGAGGAGCCAGTATTTTCAATCAAGTCTTCCTGGCATTAGCAAAGTGAAACTGTTAGTCACTCAGTTGTGTCTGATTCTTTGCGACCCCATGGACTGTAACACACCAGGCTCCTCTGTCCATGGAGTTCTCCAGGGAAGAATGCTGGGATGGGCTACCATTTCCTTCTCCCGGGAAACTTCCCAGCCCAGGGATCAAACCCGGGTCTCCTGCACTGCAGGCAGATTCTTTACTGTCTGAGCCTCCTGGAAAGCCCCCTGGCTCTGCTGCTGCTGCTGCTGCTGCTAAGTCACTTCAGTTGTGTCCGACTCTGTGCGACCCCATAGACAGCAGACCACCAGGCTCCCCTGGCCCTGGGATTCTCTAGGCAAGAATACTGGAGTGGGTTGCCATTTCCTTCTCCAATGCATGAAAGTGAAAAGTCAAAGTGAAGTCGTTCAGTTGTGTCTGACTCTTAGCCACCCCATGGACTGCAGCCTACGAGGCTCCTCCAGCCACGGGATTTTCCAGGCAAAGGTGCTGGAGTGGGGTGCCATTGCCTTCTCCACCTCTGGCTCTAGAATCTGCCTTTTAACCCCTCTCCTCTCTGCAGCAGGCAAGGAGATTGAAAATGTCTGCACATAGGTTGTTTTTCTAACATGAGAATTGACTAATTTCTTCCCCTCCTGGACCCACTCTTCTCTGTCCTACCAGATGATGGGCTATCCTCTCATGTGGGTCAGTTATTCCTTTGATTTCCTGGTGTTCTCAGAGACCCAAGTGGGTACTCTTCTCCCTGTGGGTCTTGCTCATTTGGGGAGGACAGCAACCGTTTCTTTACATAAGAAGCTGGCATTCGGATCCTGTCCCTGGCAGTGTCCATCTGATATGAGGACTTTTCTAAAATGCATGTCTTGTTAGGTGGGAGCCTATTGAACGTGCCAGCCTCGTGATATCAGGTAGGGAGTAGGAGTTAGCTAGAGATGCCCTTTGTTGCAAGGCTGACTGGATAGACGCTCAATCTGATTCTTTCAGTTTACCAGGGGGGGTATCAACAAGCCAGCAGGGACATGAGTAACAGTAGTTTCAGTGTTTATTGAATGTTTACTCTGTGCCTGGCATTGTGCTGTTGTGCTGAGCATTTTGTATGGATCATCTCATTTGGTCTTCATAACAGTCCTTTAAATTAAGTACAGTCAGTTCTGCTATAATGCTTGTTTTGAAAATGCAGATTTGTTCCAATGCGATTGATATATTAGGGAACGATTTGAGCATAATAATTTTGCTTTTGCTTATGCATGATTTTGCCCATGAGAAACTCGAGGTGAAGGCAGAAAACTGCAGCCCACTGAACTGAGTTGTGTAGGAATGTAAACACCTCAGTGCGTGCCAGCTGCTTCAGTTAGCGAGGGTGTTAAGAGCCATGCCCCTCCACATCTGGGGTTACAACTTCCTGTTCAATCTGAGGTGACCCTTCTGGCATTGCTTCAAAGCAACTTTCAAGCTTCCCATTTCCAGAAGCAACCCCAAGTCTTTTCTAAGTGCTATACTCACTGTATTATTTATGCATTCCTTAACCATTTAACACATGTAAATCGGGTTCCTACCCTTCCTTATGTGTCACTGATGAAGTTTGGGGCACTGGGCCCTAACCCTATTTTCCCTATAAGCTCTGTGGTTCCTCACTGCGTGATCTTGCATCCCATATGACTTTAGGCACGCATGCATGCTTCTAGCAGAACTGAGTTGACTGCCATTAATCCCACGTGGCCGAAGAGGAAGGTACAGTAAGAAACTCAACAAACATATTTGGAATAACAGATAGCAAAGACAGGATTTAAACCCCAGGTGGCGTTACCCTCATGTCTGCACTCAGAACCTTTAAAGCATTAACACATACACACACACACGCATAAAGAACAAACCTCTGTTTGATCTCCCATTGTCTCTATAACGAGGAAATTCCCCTCTCTTCCCACCTGTGAGTCAAGCGCGGGCTCTTGGAGCTGCAGCCTCTACAAGGTGTGGCGGTCCCTAAGGTGTTCGGGCGCAGCAGTGACCTGGCCCACGGGAGGGCCCTCCTGCTTCCTTCCTGCCTCGCATCCTCCTCCTCTCCCCTGCCTCAGCCTTCCCAGGCAGGCTGCACCTGACGCAGCAGCTACCCCTGCGCTCCATCTTGCAGTCTGGAGTTATTAGCAGCAAAGAACAAAAGCAAACAGCACCAGGGCTTGGGAGGGCTGCATCTTCTACAAAGGCGGATAAGTGGGCACTGTGTCGGGGATGAAGCTAACACCACCTGGCCTTTTGTGGAAAGACAACTCTTCCTGTGTTTGAAGAGCTCAGACGATGAGAGCCGGAAAGAGCCCCGGGACACAGGAAACCCAGCCTCTTCACTGCTGGAAGTTTGCTTTAGCTCTCAACTTAAACACAGGAAACAAAAAAACCTTCTGTATATTATTCCTAAAACGGAGGGATGACGCTTATGCTCATTCTCTCCAGGGGCAAGAAAAGATAGGCTATTGGGGAGATGGTGTCTTTACCTTAACATTTTTTTTTTCTCCTAATGTTAAGTTGGTTGTGATCCTGAGTTGAAAACCTGCCCAGTGTTGGTGGGCCTGGGAAAAGAATACACATGGAGACCCAGTGGTCAGCCTCCCTTCTCTCCACTGCCAGCACCGCAAAGACCCTTGTGCACTTTGTGGCTGCCCCAGCCAATAGAAGTCCACAGATCCTGCAGACAGCTTCCCATTGGCCATTTCTTAACAGGAGAGTACGCGCATCAGTGGATGGCTCTGCTTTTGCGAGAATGGACCCAGGAAAGAGGCCCAGGTGGCTTTGGGGCAGTTTGGGCAAAGGGTTCAGAGTACCCGAGTGTTCCCTACAAGGGGGCATGCGGCAAGTGTTGCTGTTTCCGGAGGCAGGGAGTCCAGCTGGCCTTGTAGATGTCTCAGTTCCTGGGGTGGGCTGTGGCTGCAGAAGGGCCAGAGCAGGCCCCTGTGAAGTGTGCAGCCCCGGCAGGAACTCCAGCTGTCCAGGCCTGTGGTCATACTGCATTTGACCCTTCCTTCTACCTGGGCTATGCCTTTTTCTCATTCTTGTGAGATGCCCAGTACTCTTATCCCTAATTTATAGCTTGATACGTTAGATGATACCTGTCCTGGTTTGTTCTTTTATTCAGAAATAGAGGTTGACTCTCATCTGACATGGCACTCTGAGTATGAGAGGTATGAGTAAATGATGGAACCTCTTCACTGGGTCTTAGTTTCCCTATCTGTATAATGGGATGAATAATGTTCCTACCTGTTAGGATTGTGGTGAAAATTACACAAGATGTATATCAGGCACTTAGGACAGCACCCAGCACACAGAGAATCCTCAATGAATATGAACTTTATTATGGTTAGTATTGCTTTGTGCCAGGGACAGACAAGCATTATCCCATTTTATCCTGAAATTCATCCTCTGACGTGTGATGCTGGACACAGCAATTGGCTCAGGAATGGACATGTGACCTAAACCAAATCAATGAGAGTCTTCCCAGGTAATTTTACTACAATTAACAGGAAATAGATTCCCAGGTGGCTCTAGTGGTAAAGAACCAGCCTGCGAATTCAGGAGACATAAGGGATGCCGTTTTGATCCTGGGTTAAGAAGATCCCTTGGAGAAAGGCATGACAACCCACTCCAGTATTCTTGCCTGGAGAGTCCCCATGGACAGAGGAGCCTGGTGGGCTATAGTCCATGGGATCACAGAGAGTCTGACATGACTGAAGTGAATGAGCACACGTGCACCAGGAAATAGGCTGCTCTCTTTTCTCTGGAGTTGCCAAGTTCCAACTTTGTTACTGTATGGAGACCACTCACCTGGTAATGAGGCCAACATGGAAGAAAACAGTGCTTAACAGAGTAAGAGCACTGAAACAACCAGAGTCCAGTCCCACTCTGTCTCTTTATCCATAGCCACATACCTTACCTTCTCTGAGCCTCAGTTTTCTCCAGTGTGAATGAAGATACCAATAGTATCCATCTCAGTGAGTCATATCAATTGAGATGATCTAGTTGGAAAAGGCAGAGGAACCAGAGATCAAATTGCCAATATCTGCTGGATCATCAAAAAAGCAAGAAAGTTCCAGAAAAACATCTATTTCTGCTTTATTTACTATGCCAAAGCCTTTGACTATGTGGATCACAATAAACTGTGGAAAATTCTGAAAGAGATGGGAATACCAGACCACCTGACCTGCCTCTTGAGAAATCTGTATGCAGGTCAAGAAGCAACAGTTAGAACTGGACATGGGACAACAGACTGGTTCCAAATAGGAAAAGGAGTATGTCAAGACTGTATATTGTCACCCTGCTTATTTAACTTCTATGCAGAGTACATCATGAGAAACGCTGGACTGGAAGAAACACAAGCTGGAATCAAGATTGCCAGGAGAAATATCAATAACCTCAGATACGCAGATAACACCACCCTTATTGTAGAAAGTGAAGAGGAGTTAAAGGGCCTCTTGATGAAGGTGAAAGAGGAGAGTGAAAAAGTTGGCTTAAAGCTCAACATTCAGGAAACGAAGATCATGGCATCTGGTCCCATCACTTCATGTGAAATAGATGGGGAAACAGTGGAAACAGTGTCAGACTTTACTTTTTTGGGCACCAAAATCACTGCAGGTGGTGACTGCAGGCATGAAATTAAAAGATGCTTACTCCTTGGAAGGAAAGTTATGACCAACCTAGACAGCATATTCAAAAGCAGAGACATTACTTTGCCGACTAAGGTCCGTCTAGTCAAGGCTATGGTTTTTCCTGTGGTCATGTATGGATTTGAGAGTTGGACTGTGAAGAAGGCTGAGCGCCGAAGAATTGATGCTTTTGAACTGTGGTGTTGGAGAAGACTCTTGAGAGGCCCTTGGCCTGCAAGGAGATCCAACCAGTCCATTCTGAAGGAGATCAACCCTGGGATTTCTTTGGAAGGAATGATGCTAAAGCTGAAACTCCAGTACTTTGGCCACCTCATGCGAAGAGTTGACTCAGTGGAAAAGACTCTGATGCTGGGAGGGATTGGGGACAGGAGGAGAAGGGGACGACAGAGGATGAGATGGCTGGATGGCATCACGGACTCGATGACCTGAGTCTGAGTGAACTCCGGGAGATGGTAATAAACAGGGAGACCTGGCGTGCTGTGATTCATGGGGTCGCAAAGAGTCGGACACGACTGAGTGACTGAACTTACTTAGTCACCGTTCAAGGCATATTGCAGAGCATGTATTGTAGACCAGATCCTCCTTAAACGCTTGGGACACAAGTAGTGAATGAACTGGATAATGCAGCTCTCATGAAGCTTATATCTTAAGGGAGATATAAACAATAAAAATAGACTCATCCTATAATGTAAAATATTTGTTGTTGTTCAGTCGCTAAGTTGTGTCCAACTCTTGGCGACCCCATGAACTGCAGCCCACCAGACTTCCCTATCTTTAACTATCTCCCTGAGTTTGCTCAAACTCGTGTCCATTGAGTCAGTGATGTCATCCAACTATCTCATCCTGTGATCCCCTTCTCCTCCTTCCCTCTATCTTTCCCAGCATCAGAGTCTGTTGCAATCAGTCAGCTCTTTGCATCAGGTGGCCAAAGTATTGGAGCGTCAGTATCAGTCCTTTTAATGAATATTCAGGGCTTATTTCCTTTGGGATTGAGTGGTTTGATCTCCTTGCAGTCCAGGGGACTCTGAAGAGTCTTCTCCAGCACTACCGTTCAAAAGCATCAATTCTTTGGTGCTCAGCCAGCGATTAGTGCCATTAAAAGAAAAAAGAAAAACATAAATGGAAGAGGGGGCTTCCTATTTTAGAAAAGTTGGTTAAAAAAGTCCTCCTAAGAAGTAACATTTGAAGTGATATCTGAAGAAAGTGAGGGACAGTCTTACCCGTGTCTGACAAAGACTGTTCAGGCAGGCAGAGGGATAAGAAATTCATAGGCTGGCTGTAGGCAGGACCGCCTCAATTCTTGTTAGTTACTTCTGCTGTTTGACAAGAGCGCTGAAGGTTGGCTGGTGTAAATGGCACCTCCCTTCTCCTGTCTTCCAAGCTCTAGCACTCACACTGACCTTGGTGGGTAGCAGGTGCTTGAGAAATAGTTGGGGGCGGGGGATCTTGATGAAAAGGATCCTGGTCCAGCCTGGAACCAAACCAGGGATGGATGAGGCACAGGAGAGGAAGGGTTTGAAAGCCACTGCTGCTCTTCACCCACTCTCTTTGGCATCGCAACCAGGGAAGAAATAAATGAGGCCAGGCCCACCTCTACCCAGTGCCCCCACGGACACTTATTGCGTATTCAACAATAATCTCAGCTACAAGTGCATATGCTCAGCATGGTTATTTTAAAGTTCAAAGGAAACAATTTCCTGTAGTTTGCAGAGCTCTGGTTCTTGTAACCAGGTAGGGGAATGAAAGGACCCTCCATCTGCTGCTGTTGCAGAAAATAGCTCAGTGGGGGTGGGGGGAGCCCTCCCACCTCACCTCTCATTTGGGCTAGGTCGTTTCAAGAGCGGAAGTCCAAGATTCCCCCACTTGCTGCTTTTATACCTCCCCACCTCCCACCCCAGTCCCCTGGAGGAGCTCTGGGGAGCATGGGGCAGGCTGCCCAGCCGGGTTCCTGGAGCTGTGGCCCAGCCAAACCTCCTGGGACCCCACCTGGTGAACTCTGCCTTGGGTCTGACCTATTTTCTAGGAGAGAAAATAGAATATAGATTTAAATGCAGTAGTGCTCTGGAAAACTACAGGCCCAGCAGTGTGAGGAAATGAAACAGCAGGAGGCAGCCGAGGAGGTACTGGCACTGAAGAGGATGCCACCTTTCCAAGAGCGATCTCATCTGGTTGTCAGCTGTCTTCTCTGCAGCCATTTGCCCCCACTTTTTATCTACCAAAAAAACTGAGATACATACATTTACATATATGTATATGTCCTCTGATTCATCCCGGGGCCCCATGTTGCTCCTTCACACACAGTCTCCAGGTTGTGACCCATGGCAATGCCGGACAGCGGTGCTTTGTTGATGATCACCTGGGAAGTGGGGCAGTAGCAAGGCATGGAATTTGACGCCCCAGCTGTGTCCAAGGTCAACCTTCCTTGCGGTGTGTCCACAGAAAAGATTGTTGCTTTAAAAATAAAACACCCCTGAAGGTAGTAGTATTACCAGCTGACACTGACTGAGGGCTTTCTGCAGGCTAAGCGCTGATCTGAGCTGCTCATCACAATCCTGGGAAGTAGGAACTATTATCACACCCACTTTATGGATAAGGAGCAAGTGCAGAAAGCTCTAACTGGCACAAAGTCCACGCCACCTGAAGAGCCTGAGCCCGAATCCCAGTAACCCAGCTGTGGACCCCCTTCTCCCTCGGCTAATTCCTATGGCCTGGCCCGAATGGCATGCCTGTCCTTGGGTGGGGGTGGGGGTCATCTTTTACCAAACCACAGGGGTTAAGGGTGGGAAACGAGGTTTCCCAGAAGACAGTTGGGACTTGTTACAGAAAGGAGAAAAGGATGCTGGATGGACCATATAACAGACGGATACTGTTGAGGGTCTAATCACCCCCTGTTCCCCTCTCCTGCCACCACCCCTGCCTGCCCAAACTTTTGCTGTTTAATTCTGTTGGTCAGAATCGAATGCAGAAATTCAGGTCACTCATTGCTCCTTGGAACAGGTGCCAAGTGACACGATGTCTCTCTTTTATTCAAGTTGGACATAAAATCTTAGAGCTGCCTCCAGCGTGGTGTCACAGCCAAGAACTGAGCTCGGACCCTGACCCACCCCGCCCCCCAACCCCAGCTAAAGGGGTTTTTCTTGGTGGCCTTGTTGCTTCTCTTTTGCAAGAAAGTATTTTTTATGCAGGACTAGAAGTGGGCCGTATTAAGGCTTCACAAGGGAAAACAAAAAAAAATAACAAAGGCATTTGTTTTGATCCCTGCTTCTTCTCACCTAGAATTTTTGAACTCCCCTTTGACCCACTTCTTGCTGGGGATTGGGGGAGAAAAGAGATCCAGGAAGGGAGGGCTGCAGCAAGGTCTTCATTCACAAGCATAAGTTGAACCCAAATCACTAAACAAAATACAACTTAATTCCTGTGGTCTCTTGATGTTTCCAGGGAGCCATCTGGTCAACATTTTCGGGTAATTCTGTCCCTGGTAATTCAAAATGATAACAATCAGCACAGCTAACATTTATGTAGTGTTTGTCTTGTCCTGAGTTAAGTGGTTTACAAGTATTTAATCTCTTTTAATTCTAGTAACACTTACATGAGGGAGGCTGTGTTATCTTCCCATTTTATAACTGAGGAAAACAACTCAGAAGTTGTCATCGAGTGGGTCAGGATCTGAACTTGGACTATCTGTCTCCGTAAGTTAGAATTGTAACTATAGTGCCCAAATAGGCAATTTAATGTTGAATAAACTTTGGGGCTCCAAGGTATCCTATCTCCTTTGGGTCTTGGTGTCCCAGAGAACATGTTTCTATGAATAATAGGGTTGACCCTTTCCCCACTGAACTCTACCACGTTGAAATAGTTTGATACTCTGTTTAATGGCAGGTATTCTAATGACCATTGTTCCAGGCAGTCCATCAGTCACAGTTAATGACCTTGCTTAGTCATTTATGCAGCATGCTTCCCTTCCCACCTCTTCTATTTTGCCTCTTCCTCTTTGCTGCTACTCCACCCTTAAATCTAACAACTTGCCAGAAAACCTGGGAGGGCATGTGGCTGAGGAATGATTCAGAGCTCTCTCTAGTCTCATTGGGAATATGCAGCCTTCAGGAAATGCAGAGCGTGGGCTGGAGAAATGCTCAGCTGTTCTGTGGGTTAGGTCAGTGCCTGGATTTTCCTGGGGGCAAAAGCCCTAAAGAACCAGTTGCCCAAAGAACCTGCTGGAATTTAGCAAATCTGCTAGCCACAGGTTAGAGGTACACACGATAATCCGTGACCCCCTCGTAGGGTATCTGGGAGTCTCTCGCCTCCTTCCCTGTGGCTTCAGGGGCTCACGTGAGTTTGCAAACTAAATTGATGTCACATGCACCCTAGAAGGACCTGGATTTCGGTTGAATGAAGTATGGATTGGGTGGGATTCATGGGATCCAGAGCCTCTCCTAGGATCTGTTCCCTGAACTAGCTGTGTGACTTTGGACAAGTCTCTCAGCGTATTTCATCCTCCATCTTAACAAAAAAGAATTAAACTAGACAAGGTCCATGGATGTCCCAGACCCACCCACCATTGTCAGTGATTCTAAGGGGGTCACCCAGGATGGCCTGGATGGCCAGTGGTTTCCTGAAGTAGCCCCATTGCTTCTCCCGAGCCGTAGGCTATCTTACCAGGTCAGGTCTAGGGATTCTGTTAACAACAAGGCTTTGGCTGCTCTGGGTTGGGCTTCCCCAGCATAATTCTATTTTACATTTGAGGGAGGAGGAGGAGATTGTGTTCATGGAGATGGTGGGCACGAACCCGTTCTTCATTGTTTGAAAGCTCATTGGTTTAATTCAAATGTCAACCTTCCCAGAGCTGGGTGTTTATTCGTAGTTGTCAGAAGTGATTTCCAGTGGCAATTTCTGTCATTAATGATGGGGTGAAAAGCAAGGAGAAAAATGAAAGGGAGAGGCAGAGTTTCAGTTTGTGTGGCAAATGACCTACTCACACACAATCTCATGCACACACAGCGCTGTCTGTGATGAAGAATGGTCACTGGGAATCCTGGGTCGAGAGGGAATTATAAATGTTTTGTGACCTTGTGTCCTTCAGTCCTATGAGCTGAACGACGCTGCAACTTGCTGTTAATTCTTGTACCTCTTTTCCTTTGTTCCTTTCCTTAAGGGAGTGGTTTATCACTATTTTTCTCTCTGTGCAGAAACCTTGCTTGACTTCTTGTCCAGTGTTCTGCATCCGGAGGGGAGGAAAACTGTTTGGGTGTGGATATGCAGAAATCAACCAGAATATTTTAACCAATATTCTTGCAGGATCCCGGTCTGCTTGGCTTTTTGTGGCCCTATCTGATTCCTGGAGGATGTCTTTCCGGACAGATGTGAAATTCAGCTCTCTTGCTACATGCATAGTGGAAAGGGAGCTTGGCCCCTCGGCTTGCATGGGTGGCTTTTGGGTGAAGGTAGAGCTAAATGCTCAGAGTCTGAGCATCTCTGGGGTCTTGCATGAGCTTGATAGTCATGCAAGGGCACATTGCATTGCGTGTGTGTGTTGCTAACACTCTTCTTGTTTTTCTCCCTCTTTCTCTCCTCTCTGTTTCCCTCCCTTTGAAAATGCTGCCACAGATGTCAGTCAAGGTCCAGGTGAGTCTTTGTGTTTGCACAGCTGCTGTGGAAATTTCCCCTCTGCCAGACTGTGCATGGTTTGACTCTGAGTGAGACCTTTTTCTAGGGACTCTACACAGAGCAAAACTCTAAACACGTTGCATTTTCATTGATTTAGGTTTATAAGACGTGCCTTCACGTCTTGGTGAATTTGTATTAGCTACAAATTGATGAATTCGTATTGGCTTTGAAGAACCATTTTCAAATCAAAGGATGTGGTTCCCCTGCTTATACAGTTACTATCTTCTGATTAATATTTCCAGGTGAAGAAGTGGAAATTGAGCATTTTTGGAAAATATTTTAAAAATATATTAATAGAATATGTATTCTCCAATTTAGTAAGCATTTTTGCCTTCTCTTCAAAAATCTACTTTAAGCTACTATCTTATAGCTTCAAGTGGTTAAAAGTTGAAAATATGACATACTTAGCATGGAAAATATGATGTGGGTAAAAGAAGGTTTCTTTCTTTATATTCTAAGAAATGACTTTACTTTTCCACAATGGAAAAAGCAATATTTTTTTCTAGTGGTTATATAACTAGTACATGTTCCCTGTTTAAAAAAAAATGAATGACTGAAAAGTAGAAGAAAGAATAATGATTCTTGTCATTTTCGCCAATGGACAAATGAATATTCATCCAGAGTCCTAATTGTAGGCAATGTGTGTTTATAGGCAGATGTATGTGTACACCCAAACATAGACTCATATGAGAGGAACAACTGTTTATAGATAGGTGGTTATCAGTGACTTGTGATGGTTTCCCACCATCCTAAACGGTATAGAACTTTGGTTTAAGAAGAATAACCCTACCAAATAAGAAACGGGTATCATCTTTCTTGGCTGTTTTCACATATATTTTCTTATTTAATCTTTTTAACATTTAATTCTCATAGCATCAGTACAGGAGAAGTATTGTTAAATACAGTTTAATGTGAAGGAAATACAGGGCCTGACAGGTTAAGCAACTTGTCCAAGATCATAGGGCTTGTCAGAGGACTGGAGTTTGAACTTGGGGTTTTCAGAGTGCAAAGCAATGCATACTCCATTGGAACCTGTGGGGTCTCATCCCTGAATTTCTTCACTTGAAGATCTTGTAAGTATTTCCTAATAGGACTATCATTTATTTTTGCTCAGAGGTAATGTGACTTTTTCTGTAGCACCCTTTCCAAAGGAATTTATCCTTTATTGATTTTGAATATGTAAAAGAATCACTCAGACTTAAGGAGAGTTTCTGATCATTGATCTCTATGCCATTTTACACAACATAAAAGGATAATATTGTCATCCCTAGCAAATACACAGGTTTCCTTGCCTCTGTGGTCTTCTGCTTATCACTCACCTTTGAAAATAAGCAGAGTTTGAACCAGAGCACAGGACAGAATTTTCTAGGAAGATATCATTTAATTTATTCTATTTAATAATATTTTAATTCAGTCACTCATTGAGCTGATATTGATCAAGAACCTACAATGTACCAGGCGCTGTTCTAGGCACTAGAGATGAAACAGTGAACAAAACAGAAGATCATCCCTGTCCTCACATATCTTTTAGTACAGATAGAGGAAGACAAAGAACTAAAAGGCTTCCCTGGTAGCTCAGCTGGTAAAGAATCTGCCTGGAATGCAGGAGACTCTGGTTCGATACCTGGGTCCAGAGGATCCCCTGGAGAAGGGATAGGGCTACTCACTCCAGTACTCATGGGCTTCCCTGGTGGGTCAGATGGTAAAGAATCCACCTGCAATGAGGGAAACCGGGGTTCTATCCCTGGGTTGGAAAGATCCCCTGGAGGAGGGCATGGCAACCCACTCCAGTATTCTTGCCTGGAGAATCCCTATGAACAGAGGAGCCTGGCAGGCTGGAGTCCATGGAGCTGCAAAGAGTTGCACATGACTGAAGCGACTAAGCACAGCACAGGCAACTAAAAATATGTGTGCGTGTGTATAATGTACATGTATATATATCAGCATATCTCTTGCATCAGGTGGTGGGTAATAAGTGCTGTGGAAAAAAAATGGAGCAGGTAAAAATGGAGTTGCTTAAAGAGGGGAGTCCAGGGAGGTCTGTCTCTCTGCTAAGCTGATGTTTTCTAGGATACTTCAAATGAGAGAGTAAGCCCAACACCAAAATTTTTTGAGTGCCACTTGGCCGAACCCCTTCTCTTCTTGGTTCATGGCAGAGATGACCCAGGGTCTTCACCTAGACCTGTGTGTCTTATGTCCTGCGTAGCGGCTCCCAGCTCAGGTAAGGCGTGGAGGCCAAACCCCAACCTGCGTTTCGCCATGCTTGCACCCAGAGGGCAGCCTCTGACCTGGGGGCACCTTTCCCTCATTCTCACAGAAGGTGCCACACTGGCCCTTGTGGAGTGAAATGCCGTGGACCCATAGGTGCCCCCTCCATCTCTCCAAAGGGGCAGAGGTCACCCGTGAGCCTACCTTAGATATAGCAGCCATCGCCAGCATAACACCGCGCTATCTCAGCCTCACGGCCACTATCTCGTCTTGCTCCCTTGAAAACCCTCTGAGGCACACTGCCTGAGCCCCGTTTTTCTGTTGAGGGAGTTGAGGCCAGGAGGTGAAGTCCTGAGCTGAGTGCCCCGGCCAAGTAGGGGATTCCAGCCTAATTCTGACCCTGCTCCATTCTACCCTTGAGGTGTCAAGAGCCGATTGCCAGTTTTGCCTCCTCACTGACCTTTGGCTTTGTGCGTGTGTGTGGTTTCTGAGCCTGAAGCAAATCGCCGGTCCAGAAACTTCCTTTGCGGCCCTGGAGGTGGCAGGAGGCAGCCTGCACTACCCAGCCCTGGCTGAGGTCAGCGGGCCACCTCCCGCCTCTCCGCGCTCCTGGCCAAGCAATCTGGAGCCAAGTGGGGCTGCGGCTCTGAAACAAGAGGCCTTTAGTGGTTCTCTCATTTTCTTTTTTTTTCCCTTCCCCTCAGGAAGACAAATTGGGGATTTTATGAGCTGATGTAACTATTTACCCAGGGGCCACTGGAAGACTGTAAAGGGACGATTGATTAATTGATTAATTCTACGTGATGAGGAGATTGGTTAGAAGTAACCCTTCTGTAAAATACAGCTGGAGAAGGGGCCTGGCACTTCTCCTAAGGTCCGGGAGATGGGCTGGGGATTCAGTGAGAGTGTCCTGGTAGGAGAAAGAGGCAAGCGGTGTTCAGGTGGACTTCCATATGGGGAAATGCACAGCCCCTCCTCCTAGTCCTTGGGAGGGAGGTTCAAGATAACGAAGTGACAAGAGGTGCTTGTGGTGTGCTGACCCAAAGGAGGGGGAGGGACCCGCAGCTCTGATGCCTGTCATGCATTCTCTGGTTGACTTTTCACATCAGCCCCTCCGGGTCTGGATCCACACTCCAGAAGAGGACAAGAGAGGTCCAGTAACTGCTCACAGTCACCAGCTGCTGGGACCAACCAGGATCTCAGATCTGTCTGTTTCCAAAGCCTATGCCTTTTTCTTTAAAAACTCCGGCATTTTCAAGGCAGAGCTGTGTGCATCTTGGGTGTTTTTGCATTCCCAACTCTGCTCATGGTGCATGGCACCATAGGGGGCCCTTGGAAATATTTCTCGAGCAGAAAGTATGGCCACAAGCACCAGGCGCACTGTGGGTCTGCAGGGTCTCGAGACACGTCGGAGCTCCAAGAGCATCCTGTCTAAGGACTGCAACTCTCTCACTTTTCAGAGGAGGAGACGAGGCCCAGGGAGGGGAAAGGGACATCTCTGAGGCCGCGTACCCCATCTGGGGCCCTGAAGGGATTCCTATCAGATGCTGATCCTATGCTCCTGGCTGAGAGGGTTTGTCTTTGAGCTGCCGTCCCAGCTCTGCCAAACTCGCAGTCTGGTCCCCACTTCCTGTGTGTTCCAGAACTCTGCCAGGGGGAGAGGAAGTGCTTTGGAGGCGAGAAAGAGGACGGGATGGATGGAGGACCTCAGAGGCAGGAAGCAGGGCTGGGGCCTGTGGATGGGAGACCCCCTGAGTCCCCTCCCTCCCTGGGGCAGGCGGGGGGCTCTGGCGGAGGGGGCGCTGTTTATAGTGCTTCACTGACAGCACCTCTGCTCCGAAGGGATAATTTCTCCGGCTCAGCCTGCTGATTAGAGCTGGAATTTAAATGAATGACGGTGACCTTGTGGAAGTGCCCTAGTTATTCAGAGGCCTGATGAGGGAAATAGGCCTCTTGCCTCGGTCCATCAGAACCCTGGCAGGTGTGGGAGGAGGGGCACTTGTCCACCTGGGGCCGGGGGCCCTTGGTCAGCTGTGGCTGGAAGCAGCTGACGGCTTGTGCTCAGGCCTCCTTGTGCCTGCTCTGGATCTCTGCCCCTCCTTGTCTTCCTCCTCCCATTTAAGTCATCTCACTGTTGCCCTTGGAGAGAGGATGTGCTAACTTGTCCTGAACCCTGCCATGTCTCCAGGGAGCCCCTCATCTGGGCCCAAGGGGCGCTGTTCACAGAAGACAGTGCCTGACACAGCTGACTTGTGTTTATGGACACAGAGGGTTTGCTCTCAAAGCTGGCTGCTCCTAGAGGAGACCTGACCCACAGACCCAGTAGCATTAGCCTCAGCCAGGAGCCCGTTAGAAAGGCAGGATCTCAGGCCTCTCCCTAGACCTGTGCATTTGACCAAGGTCCCTGGGGTCTGCCTATTAGAGCTGGAGAGACACTGACCTAAAATCCCCAGTCTCCTTGGGACCAACAGGGCCGTATTTATGAAGGAAAATGCAGTACTCTCTGCTAAAGCCCTGTTCCTGGTTTCATCTGCTGGGGACAGAGCAAACTGTCCACTTTCTGGGCTGATAGGCACTAAGAAGAAGATTAGGGAAAGAAAAGAGAATGGATGCTGATCCACCACGTGGTCTGCACATGTCACTGTTTGGGCCCTACTCATGTATGTGAGGCAAGATAGCTCCCTGCTTTCATATGGTCTTTGAGTTGAGGGTGATTTTTCACTTTTTAAATAGTTGAAAGCAATCAGAAGAAGAATTAGTGATTCAAAACTTTTATAAAATTTGAATGTCAATGTTTAAGAAGTTTTTTTTGGAACATAGGCCTATTTGTTCATTTCTATATTGTCTGTAGCTGCTTTGCAAAAGCAGAGAGGGGAGCTGTTATGATGTAGACACAGCTCTCTGAGCTGCAGAACCTAAAAGATTTACCATCTGGCCCTTTACAGAGAAAGTTTGTCACCTCTCTCTTAGGGCATAGGCTTGGAGCCAGAGGCAGGTTGACACCCTGTCTCTATCCCAGCACAGCATGGCTTGTTCAGGTAACTTTTCCTTTGTGGACCCTACATTCCTCATCTGTAAAATGGGGACAACAAATACCTATCTCATGGTACTATTGTGAAGATTAAATAAGCTCAAGTAAGTCAATAAATAATAATAATAATAAAGTCAAGACTTTAGAACAGTGCCTGGTACAGAGTAAGCAATGTATAAATTAGCTACTATTGTAAATTATCTCATTTGATTCTTTCCATATGTGTTTCCATTTTACAACCGAAAATACTTAGGCTCAGAGAAGTTTAAAAGCAAAATAAAACATTCTTTTGCCTGTGTCTTGGTGCCCCTCACTGTTCAGAGGCATGCTTCCTCAGCTGTGGTGTTCAGTCACTCAGTAGTGTCTGACTCTTTGTGACCCCATGAACTGCAGCACACCAGGCTTTCCTTTCCTTCACTATCTCCAGAGTTTGCTCAAACTCATGTCCACTGAGTCAGTGATGCTATCTAACCATCTCATCCTTGGCCACCCCTTTCTCCTCTGCTGTAGACCCCTCTAATCTGCTGTCTTCTCATCTCACACTTTCTCCCATCCATCCTATTCTTTATGCTTTCAGTAAAGAGGTCCCGCCAGCTTAGATCCTGGCCACCACTGCTTTCAAGCGAGGCCAAGACATCCCAGTAAGAGGGTGGAAAGTGGACTGATTTGTAGAGAGGTCCCCTCATGTGCCAGGCCTCCACCACTTCACAGATGGAAAATATTGGTCATTAAAACTGTATCCTTTGCCCCAGGCCAGAAGCAGGTATGGCAGGCATGAGGATTTAAACGCAGTCTGAGATCTCTGCTTTGTCATTCTGACTCTCTTTGCCTCTCATGTTCCCTTTGCCTCTTACATTCCCCAGGAGTTGTGTGGCCTTAGGTAAATCACTGGAGAAGGCAGTGGAACCCCACTCCAGTACTCTTGCCTCGTAGACTACAGTCCACACGGTTGCTAAGAGTCGGACACGACTGAGCGACTTCACTTTCACTTTTTACTTTCATGCATTGGAGAAGGAAATGGCCACCCACTCCAGTGTTCTTGCCTGGAGAATCCTGGGGACGGGGGAGCCTGGTGGGCTTCCGTCTATGGGGTTGCACAGAGTCGGACATGACTGACGTGACTTAGCAGCAGCAGCAGGTAAATCATTAGCCTCTCTGGGTATCAGGTTTCTTTAAATCAAATGTCCTCTCAGGCTTCTTCCATTTTGAGGATCTGTGATTAGGCCAGTAACTGAGCCCCCTTGGGAAGAAGGACTCAGGAAAACATCATCTCTTCCGTTGCCAGAGACTGGCAGTTCCCAACTCCAGTGCTGCCTGGTATATTTTTTTGTCTTTTCTTTCCTGTTCCTTTGAGCAACAGTCCCATTTGCTTTTCTCTCTTATTTATTAGGAAAAAAATTTGACATTTATTGAGCTTGTATTCTGAGCAGGGCACTAAAGTACTAAGTTTTCGTATCTATCGGTTAACTCTTTTGACGTGTCCAAGATCCTGTTATTAGACCCACTTCACTCAAGAACAAACTGACTCTCAGGAATGCTAACTCATCAGCCCCATCCAGTAAAAAGTGGTGGAGCAGGATGCAAATGCTGATGTGTCTGGCCCTGGGGATGTATCATATGGAGGTCCACCTAGAGCATCCGTCCCACGAAGGTACACTCTCACACTGTATGGTCTCGGCCTAGATCAGTGCTAGCACATCATAGGCATGGAATAAAAGCTTGTTCAGTGAAAGTGCTCCAGAATCAGCTTTTCCCTTTACCCCACATCCCTTTGAAAGACAGGCTGCTTTTTACTGGGGCTCACCCTGAGACAGAAGGTAACTCAGCCTTCTGTGTTTATTCAGCGTCCATCTCTTGGGCTCAGCTCAGTGGAGGCTGGGGGTGTAGGGAAATCCAGCACTGCTGTGCGTAATTGGATTGGAAAGGGCCCCTTGGCTGGGCTAACAGCGCTTAGCTCCCAGCCAATTGCCCGGCTGGGGCCCGGGAAGACCCCCTTGGCTCCCGTGGCCGTTCTTGATGAGTAAGTGTGAGTAAGGAGCTGCGTCCCAGCGTGCCTCCAGCTTTGGCTAACTCGAAGAAGCAGATCACTTGGCCCTGGTGCCTCTTTGCAGAGCCTTTTCAAATTGCCTCCTTTACTGTCGTGGCAAGTCAGACTCACCAGCGTGCCGGCTGTGGTCCACTTTGTTTCTCTGTTCTGGAGGGCAGGATCAGAGCTGGAAAAGGCCTGGAAGCGATCGTGTGGTCTCAGTGGGATAGTACTGTCCCTGCCACGGGTGTGGTATGGGTATTTGCTGTGCCAGTGATGAGCCATTGGTGGCATTTAGGAGGGCCAGTCAACACTGAATGTGCTGCAATATACGGGAGAGTCTCACTTGAAGACTGCGCTGCTCAAAATGCCATTGGTGAGACCAAAGAGACACTATTCTGGACCAGTTCTTCCTTGTGTAGGAGAGAAAACGGAGGCCCCAGAGCATCCATGTAACTCAGCTGAGTCACCAGCCTGTTTATGGCAGCCTTGGAGACCCTCTCGTTCTGACGACCTGCCTCGAGAAGTCTAGAAAGGACTCGGGCTAAGCTAGTGTGTGGGGCTGGGCCTCAGGAACTTGAGCAGCTGAGTGTTGGGGACAGTGGGTGCCCTTGTCGGCTCACTTAGCTGACCGTGGCCATGGAGGCAGGCAGCTGTGGATGCCTGGGCAGGTGGCCTGCTAGGGCTGCCGGCTTCCTGGAGAAGTGCCGTTGGCGAGAGACGGGAGGGTGGGGGTGTGGAGGAGACAGGGCCTAGACAGGCCAGTCTCCTGAGTAACAGCAGTGGCTACAGGCTTCCCAGCCCCTCCTGTGTGCCGTGAGCTCTGCGAAGTGCTCTTTGTGTGTGGTTGCGTGTGACTGTACAGTGATCCTAAGATATTTTACCTGTGAGATGCAGATATTTTATAGGAAAAGGCACAGAATAGTTAACTTGCTTAATATCCCAGTTAGCAAGAGACAGGGCTGGGATTTGAATTCAGATTTTGGATTATTTGGAGCAATGGTAAACATGAAAATCACCCGGGGACTTCCCCAGTGGTCCAGTGGCTAAGACTCCGCACTCCCAGTGTGGAGGGCCCTGGTTCCATCTTTCATCAGGGAACTAGATCCCTGCAGCTAAGAGTTCGCCTTCTGCAACGAAGACTCTGTGTAGCCAAATAAATAATAAAACAGTTAAAGTCACATGGAAGGCTAATGAAAGCGATCCAGTCTAACTGAAGTAAGACATTGCTCTTAGGTAATCTGGTAGGACCAAAGTTTGAAAACCATGTTTTCAACGAAAGTGAAGGGACTTGAAGGCATCAGTATTAACCACTATTGTAAACCTCCCATGATGGAAGGGAGGATGGGATGAATGATCCCCGCTTTGCCTGAGTTCTCCTGGCACCTTAGATCACGGAGGTAGTAGAGGCTGCCTCACAGTACCCTTTTCAATAGCCAGCTGTTTATTGTCCCCCACGTGTCCTCACTGGGCATTGTGGGCTCTAGAAGGACAGGGAGAGCCATATTCTTGAGAACAGAGACTTATCCATGCCGGCACCCCCACTTCCTGGCATCCTGTATGCGCTCATAAGCTTTGTTATTAGAAACAGCATTTCAGACATGGAAAGGACCCAAAGTTGCTGAGCTCTCTGTGCACCTAAGTTTTGAATCTCTTCCATATGAGCTTATTCCGACCTGACCCCCTGCAGTGACAGGAAACTCGTTGCTCCTTTAGCCATTCCGTTCTAAGAGCACTGAGTGTTCACAAGCTCCCCTTTATTCTGAGTCACTGTGGCTTTTCACCTGTATTGCTTCCAGCCCTTGGAGACACAAAGAATAGATCTAATTACATTCCCAGTGTTTGAAGACAGGGCTTTTGTCTTTAAGGATTGTCTTTTCTAAAGGTCAAAACATCTCTGGTTTCGTTGGGCATTCTCATACAAGGGTTTTAAGTTCATCCAGGTCATTGTTCTCTGAAAAAATGACAGTTTTCTTTGCATCCTTGCCCACACCACATACAGGTTCATGGACGTGTTGCAACCAGTCCATGTTACACTGCTCCTTTTGTCTAGATTTCCTACATCTATTAATGACCTTCCTTTTATATAATGACTACAGTATTAAATTGAACTTAACATCACTGAAAACTTTTACTATCTCACAGGCGCTGCTGCTGAGCCATTTCTTTCCCTTTTCTGTATGTATGCAGTTGTTGTGTTTGACTTAGATGTGGGCCGTGCTTTGGTTTTGTCAAATTCATCCCTGGATAAAATCCAGCACACTATGGCCTAGTTGGACACAATTATTTCATTTAACATATCCGAAGTCCTTTCCAGCTTCATGCCACTTTTGAATAAAGAGCTATTTTAGAGAAGTTCGTAACATTTGAAGAGCAAGGACTTTCTCTTCTTCAGGAATAGTCTTTTCTAGAAGCCATAACTGCTGATGCTTTATCCCTTAGAAGCTTCCCTGGTGGCTCAGATGGTAAAGCATCTGCCTGCCATGTGGGAAACCTAGGTTTGACCCCTGGGTTGGGAAGATCCCCTGGAGAGAAGGCAGTGGAAACCCACTCCAGTACTCTTACCTGGAAAATCCCATGGATGGATGAGCCTGGTAAGATACAGTCTGTGGCGTGGCAAAGAGTCGGATACGACTGAGCGACTTCACTTTTAACCCTTGGAGTGACATGCTTGACTTTCTCTCTCTTTCATGGTATTCATGAAAAAGAAACCCTACCCATCCTCCATCACCCTGCCCCCCCAACCCCACCCTCCCAGGTAGACTAGAAGGTTGCTGCAGACATTCTTTCTTGTTCCCTGTGGCTATGCCATATAGATGCCATGGGTGACTCATGGATGCCTCCGAAGAAATATTTTCTGTTCAGTCCAGGCACCATGCAGTAAGAACAGAGTTGGTCTAGAGGCAAATAGTGAGTGAGCTAATACAGTAACATCCTACACAGGGCGTAGTGGCGAGGATGGAATGTGGTGGCATCATGGAAGGACCAACCCAGAAGCACCTGCCCTAGAGAACTAGCAACAGGTGTTCCTCTGGAAGCCATCATGATCACCAGCCCAACTGTTCACTCTGTTCCTAGTATTGTGCAGGGCTTGTGGAAAAGCCAGCATCGTGGGTGTAAATGGTCGAACCTCCCACGTGTCAGTGTCAGTTCACGGCTGCTGTTGGGTGATTCGGCAAAGCCTCGTTTCATGACTACCTTTTTGATTAGGGGTGGTGGTCTCTGGATATCAGTTTGGACCACTGAAAATTGTCATTTTTGTTAGGTCAAAACCAGTCAAATATCACCAGTTTCATATGGTTCATCTCAGTAAGGAGTTGCTTGGCCTCTTCAGAGCTCAGCTTGGTTCATAGAAACTCTATGTTTTGGAGTTGGAATAGTTGGTAGTTATCTTCTAAAGCCTCACTGTGACTCTCTTCTCTGGCATTCTGGCAAGTGACGCTTCTCCTATCATTCCACCCTCATCTTGCTGAATGTACTTGCTCTTTTAACTTGCACGTGCAACTTTAAAAATGTTTGAAGGCAGCCCTCATGTCCTTATCTAGCTCTCTCATGTTTGGGCTGTACACAGCTATTCCTTCAGCCATGCTGCATGTGATGTACTTTTGGAACTCCTACCATCCGATTCTTCTCCTGTGGACCTTCCCGCCTTGTTAATGCCCCTCCTAACATATGGCAATGTTCTCTGAACCCAGACCCTAAGTTTGGTCGTCAGTGCTGAGAAGAAGTGGAACTTGTGCTTTCTTTTCACTTGTGACTTTTTGAGGGTTCATGGGGAATGTGGGAGGTTGTGCTTAAGGGCCACAATTTCTATTTACCCCCTTAAAATTTAATTTCGCTTTTGTCTGCTCACATCTTTTGGACCCTGATTCTCAAGGCTAACGAGTTAGATATTTCGTTCTGCTCTGGTTCATTACAACATCCAGACAGCATGTCATGGATGTTCTCAGCCAAATCATTTGTCAGAATGCTAAGCAGGTCAAGGCTCTGCTGTAAGCCACTGGAGAACCCCAGGTAGGACAAGGAAACCGAAGTCCACGGTGCAGGTCATGACGCAGGTCCGGGAATTGCCTGGGCAAGGCCGGGTCTGAGACGCAGCTGTGGAAGTGGATGGAGTTTTCCTCCAGGCCCCGCCACTTTCCTTTTAAGCTTCTTTCTCCCGGTTCCAGCCTGTCCCCCGTTTCCCTCCCTCCTGCCCGGGGCGGTAGACTTCCTCAGCCTGTGGCTGCTTGTCTCCATCCTTCCTTCTCACACGCCCTTGTGCCATCGCTGTCTCTGAAGGAAGATCTTAAGCTTGGCTTCCTGATGGCCTCAGGAATAAGGCAGTGCAATGACGGGGGGCCTGAGTGCGTTTGTGTTCAGAGCTGAATTTTAATGAGGGAAGTGGTTTAATAACCCCCAGGAAGGGAAGAGCTTCATATTGCAGTAGAAGCTGGGGATGGAGACTGAGGAGAGGGAGAAGGTGGCCAGTTATTGAACAGTTACCCTGAGGGTTCCTTCTATCATGTTGTACCAGGATCATAAATGAAGCTGAATTCATGTCCAGGCACTGTTTTCTGGTCCTGAATTGTCCAAGATGTGTCTTCTTGCTTCTCCACCAGCACGGAATTAAGACAGGGTAGCTAGTAGTTATCACAGTTATCATCCAGCCTGGTTTCAATCCATCTGCTGGTTTAGCATCCGCATTTCACCACTTACTAAGTAGTGGGATTTTGGCTCTAGGTCTTAGCTTCCTTACCTGTAAAATCTGTATTACAACAATGCCTTTCCCACAGAGATGTGTTTAATGACATGACACTTAGCATGCCTGGTATATGTTAAACAGTCAGCAAAGACTAGCCACTGTTATAATTCTGTCCTTCTACCAAGGGAACTGCATTTCCTCTCTTAAGTGCTTAACATGCTACAATGTGTATTTTTTTCTTTCCCCTTCTCTCTTTTCCAAATTCATGGTCACTCCCCAGACACAGGGTCACTGGGGGCCTCTCTGTTTGTCAAGCCCCACCCCTTGCTACCTTCACCATCTCCTTAGTTCCCCCGGAAATATCGGGTGGATGTTTCTATTACCTTCTGATTTTATGTAATTACTCTTTTAAAAGTCCTTGTCGCTTCATAAAAATTCAACGTTGGCACTTGGCACTTAGAGCAATTAGTGACATTTCATTTCTCCCCTTCAGTATGGAAAAAGAGATGAGATGTGTGGATTAACAGGGGAGAAAAGTTATCCTGCAAGTGAATGAGAGAGAAGTCTTGGCAGAGATAACTTGCTTTTTTTCCTTCCCAAATCTTTTCTCCTCCCCCATGAATGACTTCCTCCCTCCCATGAAATACTTTCTCCAATTACTCAGGCAGAATGAAGGAAGGAAGGAGGATTAAAAACCATCAGAGCGGGTGGGTTATTACAGGTTTGAGGGGGAGACAGCATTAGCTTCAGTGATGGAGGCCTTCCACTTCTGCCCTGCCTCCTGAATGGCGCATCTTCCTCGCCTGTTCCAGTAAATGGTCTCTCTTCTCTATATTAGTCATTTTCATGAAGGTTTCATGATGGCCACAGCTGCTTACAGATGACTTTGCTTTTGTAGCCATTCCATTCTCCCCAGCTTCAACTACCTCCACAGGGATTTTCCCAAAAGATGTTACAGTTTAGAGGGCCATATGTTTATTTTGCATATAATCTACATAGGATGCAGCCTGTTCTAAGGCACTTTCTACTTTGTATGTCTTACCTTTTGGCAACTGTTTTCTCTTCTTGTTCTTGACCCTGTGGACCATGATCGGTGAGACTCCTCTGTCCATGGGCTTCTCCAGGCAAGAATACTGGAGTGGGTTGCCATGCCCTCCTCCAAGGGATCTTCCTGACTCAGGGATTGAACCTGTGTCTCCTGCATTGGCGGGCGAGTTCTTTACCACTAGCGCCTCCTGGGAAGCCCGTGAACCACAGAGAGATAGGCACAGAAAGTGAGGTAGATAGCACTAGAAATTACCATGTCCTCCTCCAGGGAGAAAGAGTGAAAAATATGAGACATCTTCATGGGATCCAGAATGGTCCCTGAACCCAGCTAGGTAGCTCTTTGAGAGAATGTGACATCTAGCTAGGAGACATTTCAGTTGCTTTCTAATTTTTATAATCATTTTTTTTAAAGGCATCATAGTTTCATAAGAACTCTGTGTAGAAAATTCTCTGTATTCTGACGATCAGAGGCTCATCCTAGGCCAGTCCCTATTTCTTGCCCTCCTTAGATGAAATTTTATGGAGTTGGCTTTTGAAGGTTTATTGAAGATCTGTTGAAATCCAGAACTGATGGTGGGATTGTTTTGGACAAACGTGGTAGGTTTTCCTTTGCTTCCCTGAGCCCCCTGTTCCAGCCCATGTCTTGTCTTTCAGCATCCCTCAAATATCAGGCTCAGATTAAATGCCGGGCTCCGAGTCCAGCTAGGTGCTAGTGCCAGGGCCAGATGTGTGGTCTGAGGGGCTGCAGCTGACCTTCCCTCTCTGAGATTAACAAGAAGCCCCCCTCCTCTTTCTCATCAGCCATACACATAACACACAGCTAGCATAGATTGCTTTTCCTTCCTTGCTAATTATATCCTCAGTGAAGGCTTTTTTTTTTTTTTTAGCATTATTTTTCTGTATCTATATTGGAAAGCCATATAGTTCCTTTTTCTTTTTGAATGTAAAATTTTACTTTAATGTTGGAATATGCATGGAAAAAAAGAAACTCTGGGATACTGTAATAATCCCCATCCCTTCCAGATTAAGACTCAGGGCTCTTGCCCTTTTTATTTGAGGCTTCATGCACTTATATGGGCACAGACCCTTCTCTTCCAAGAAGGGAGGTGATACACTTTACATTCGTCCTGAGTCTCTTGCAGACCTTACTCCTGCAATGTTAAATGCACGTTAGACTTTTTGCTTTAGTGATTCTTCTGTTTCTCCAGCTTATCATGCCTAAAACAGAATTCATTATCACCCTCATTCCAGATCCATCTCCCAGCTCCATCCCACCTTCCTGTCTCTGACAGTGCCTCACTCAGTCTGCCATCGGTTCCTCCCCTGAAGCATCTCATCGGTCACCCAAAGCCTGTTGAATCTTTTTCCCCTTTTCCTTCCTGCTGCCTCGACACTAATTTCGGCCCTCTGCCTGTGACAGATCTCTGTGCCTCTGTCTCTTTTCCCTCTAATCCATCCTGTCCGTACCATTGCCAATGCAATCTTCCCCAACGTCATTTTCCCCAGGGCATTCTCCTGCCCTGTCTCCCATCAGCTGCAAGATCAAATCCTTTCTCCTTCCCTGGAAACTCCAGGCCTTCATACAGTGGTCCTTAAGATCACCTTTCACTTCTTCCTTCTGTGAACCATTTGTATGTGTTCATTGTTATTTTTACAGCATCTATGACATACCTATCATGTGCTTGGCAGTGACCTAGGTATTCTGGAAAGGCGACAGGAAAATCCTTACAAAAGCAGTTAGTGGTCTTGGGAGCTAGTGGTGTTACCAGGAATGTCCTTCATCACTCTCAATCCTAAACCATCTTCCAAGATGTATTTTAAATTCCACTTTCCTTCAGAAACTCTTGCTGTACACCCAGGGCACCCACCTCCTCACAGTCTTTATGGATCTTACTGTCTGAAGATCTGTCTAAGTTGCCTGTCTAAGTTGTTTGACACTTAACAATTACCCATCAGTCATTCCTCATTCACTCACAAAATACACACTGAGCACCTGTGTGTCAGGCACTAGGCTTCATGTTGTCTCACACATCAGTATATTTTTATAGCTTAAAAATAACAGCAGTAACTCTTATGTATTCCTTAGCATATATAGGCCCTGCTTTACGTACATTCATTTATTTAATCCTGAAAATAAACTTTGGATTTGGCATGATAATTATCAAATTTTACAGATGGGAAGTCAAGGAACAGAGATGTTTAGCAACTTTCCTGGTGTCACAAACTAGAAAATAACGAAGGTGGGATTCAAATCTGAAGTCCTTGATCTTAACCCCTATCCTTCACAGTCAGGTACCCCATGTGTATATATGTCTCTATATGACTTTGTATGTGTGTGTAAATATAAACACACATGCACACACCTTCCCAGTTAGACTCCAAACTCTTCGAGGTTGGCAACTATGCCACACTTGTTTGTCTCACTATGTTATGCAGTGTTCACACATAGTAGGTACTGGAGTCGTTGGATTGTCATTTCTTCCATTCACTTTTGGTGGGGACTTGAGGTCTTTTTACAGCAAGTAGGAGTGTTTGGGAGTGGAAGGAAGGGGAGAAACAGAGTTTCATAATAGGCCTAGACCCTCTGGAATCCCTGGTTTCCAGTTCTTAATTCTGCAGTCTTCGGGGGTAGATTTGTATAGGAGGAGATACTCATGTAAAGCTCATGAAAGTGGATTAAAATCCCCTTCTCAAAACGCAAAATAAAACTCAAGCCATGTTATGGTTACAGTTTGCTCCCCTATCTTGTACTATTTCCTCTTACACTTGCTTCTGTCTGTTTTGCTTTGTTGCCTACAACACATCAGGATCCCAGATTTACATTCCTGGCCTAATATTTCTAGTTCAGATTTTTTATAAGTTGAAGAATATGTACATTTTATTTGAAACACAAGACTGCAACTATATATGTAGCTTAATAAAACCTGATAAGTACATAGATCCACCATAAGTTTCCATTAAATATCCAGTTCCTTTTACTGCATTTATCACACAGTTTAATTTACCAAAATTTGATTTATATGTCACTCTAAAGGAGTAGCTCGCAAGTTCTAGCAAGCATGAGAATCACGAGTGCAACTTATTTAAAATTCAGGTCCCTCCCCAACTCCTCCCCGAGATTCTAACTCACTGGGACTTGGGTGGGGTCCAGGAACGTAGCGGTTAGTATCGGCAGGTGGTTAATGCAGGTGGTCAGTGAAACGTGCTCTGGGAAACACAGTTTTAAAGAAGCACACGTGGTACATAAATAGGGCCCGACTCTAGGTTTCTCCCGGGCTTTGAATACCCTCTTGCTATCAAGGGTCCCGTTTCCTCTTCAGTTGCAGGTGTAAATATTGGTCCTTTCATTTAAAAAATATCTCCCCAATGGATACGTGTATATGTATGGCTGAATCCCTTTGCTCTCCACTGAAGTCTATTAACATTGTTAATCTGCTATACTCCAATATAAAATAAAAGGTTTAAATGGTAAAAAAAAAAAAGTCCCATTTAACAGAATTTTAAAAAAAGTAAATAAAAATATCTCCCCGGCTTTGAGATAATTGACATATAACTTTGTGTAAACTTAACATATAAACTGTTAATTAGATACACTTACATGTTGCAAACACCTTCACTTCATCACATAGTTAGCATTTCTTTTTGCGGTGAAGACATTTAAGACCTGCTCTCTAGCATTTATACTTCAAGTGCCTAACACAGTACTGTTGCTGCTGCTAAGTCGCTTCAGTCGTGTCCAATCTGTGCGACCCCACAGATGGCAGCCCACCAGGCTCCCCCATCTCTGGGATTCTCCAGGCAAGAACACTGGAGTGGGTTGCCATTTCCTTCTTCAATGCATGAACGTGAAAAGTGAAAGTGAAGTTGCTCAGTCGTGCCCAGCTCTTCGCGACGCCATGGACTGCAGCCTCTGAGGCTCCTCCGTCCATGGGATTTTCCAGGCAAGAGTACTGGAGTGGGGTGCCATTGCCTTCTCCGAATATAGCACTATTGCCCTTTTATTTTCAACCCCCATCTTAGGGATCTCTTTAGATCTTCCTTATTCGCATTTCTTAATGGTGACAACTGTCCTGTGACTTCGCACACCTATGCCCCTCCTGTTCCTTCTCCTACATGCCTCACCTGTCTGCCTCAGACCCTCCCTCTTAGTGTGCTTGATTTGGATGCTGAAGGCTATGGCTTGATCCAGAAACTCCAGACATTTTATGAACAGTCACTTCTGCCGGGGTTTCTTAGTCAAATCTAGTGCCCCTTTTTCTTTCTTATTATCCCCTCCTAAAAAAAACCAATAGTTAATTTTTTAAATGAAACATAGTATGAGAATGACTTGCTTTGGTATGATTCCATTCCTCCATGGGTACTAATATGCCAGGCCTTGAGAAATGAATGTCAGAAATGTGCATTTAAAATATGACTATAGTTTAATGAAATTTGTTGAAAAAATGCCTCCATGACATTTATGGCACATGGTGTATCTATGTATTTAATATATCATTGATCTTTAAAAAGTCAGTTGCTTGACCCATATTTTGCCTCTGATTACTTTCTAAATCTCTAGTAATCTCCAAAAACATTCAGAGATTTCCATATTTTAGAGATTTTTCTCCTTTATTAATCCCTTATATCCCTGAATTTTACTCTGGGGAAAGGATCTCCAAATATCTCCAGCAATAATAAAAGCAATGGGAGAGCAGATAGCCAGCACAGTTGTCTACTGGTTGGAAATCTTTTCTTTTAATAGGTTTATCAGGGCTTATGCTTCCCTTGAAGTAATGAGTTCTTAAAGCCTTGTTTGACTTCCATAAGCACATAGCGAGAGGTTGTGCTATTTATTGGGACTTTGTGTACCTTCTTTAATCCTTTCAGTGCTTGGCTAGGCCTCTGTGATCAAACATGAGGGACTTTCTAGGAAAAGTTGGTGCTGGAGGGAAGGGAGGTGATCGTCACTGGGCGAAGGCCAGAATCATAAGGAGATGTTTCAAGCTGTCTAACTCCTGAAAGCAGACACCCATGTGGTATGTTCAGTGTGGTTCCATTTTTGTAGAAAAGACTACTGTATCTAGGGTGGACAGTGTTGGATGGTAAACTCTGGATGCAAGATTACAACTGATTTCTTTCCCTTCTGAATTTTCCAAACTTTCTACAGTCATCACATATTAATTACTATTGCAAGCTATTTAAAAGAAAGAAAGAAACCTATTTTGCCCACATCTGGAGTCTCTTTCCCAAGGGACCTACTCTCGTAGATTTGTCTCAAATCCTACTTGTTGCATAGATCAATGGCAATGTGGCCCACAGGTTCAGCAAACAAAAGGCTGTCCTTGAACTGGATGGCCCTGCACACACCCTGCCCTGCGTCTCAGGGCTCATTGCATGCTCCCGCACACATGTGGATGCCCCCTGCCACTCCTGCTTGGGCATTAAGAGGTGCTGGCCTTCCATGTGGGGTTCTAACTTTGTCTTCTTTCTTTTCTCCTTCCCTTCTCCTCTGCTCCTCCTTCAAGGCCTCTCCCACCTCATGATGAGTGAACAAGGTAGGTGCTCTGGGCTCACGGTGCTGCAGCTGCCTGAACTGCTTGCCTTCGTGCCTCTGGCTGGTCGCTGAGAGCCCGCATCATCCCTGGAAGGCCGTTTGCTGCCTGTCTCTCCTGCCAGGGGCCAGGCTGGGAGCTGGGCCACCCTGCGGTGGGGCGGGGTGGGGGGCACCTTTCCCATCGCCTCGAGATTCCCCCCTGCCCCCTATCATCCCTTTGGCTTCTCCATTCCCCTCCCCCATTTGTCATCCTGGGCACTGGCCTTGCTGGGCTGCCTCCCAGAGAGAAGCGTGAAACGAGCCATGGCGGTGTCGATAATGGGGGGTGAATGAAGCTAATTTCAGAGCACCAGAGCGGTTAACTTCTTCCCTAAGCCTCACACTGGGGCCCCAGGTTGCGGGAGAGGCGTTGGGCTTCTCTGAATTTCACTCTGAGTAAAGGCTTGATTTTTGTCTTCCCTTCCATCCCCCTGCCCATTATAATGACTTTCAGCCCTAGCCACTACCCACCCCCCACCCCCAAACTCCAGTGGTCAAAGGAAGTCCTTGGGGATTTGACTGTTTTCAGTTTTGTATAAAAGCAAAACCAGTGAAAGAACATGCTAATGTCCTGATGGCAGGGTTCTAACTCATTATACACCCTGAAGAAAACTGCATATAAAGATCTGTAAATTCCGCATCTGCAACCTAAAATATTCAATTATGCAGGGAATGAACTGTGCAGGAAATTCAGCTCAGCTAAGCACAGGGTGGGCTGTGAATGAAGCCTTTTTCTCCTAAATAAAAATTTTCCATATTATCAGCCTAAATCAGGATTCAAGAACTGAGCCTACTTCAAATTGTCTTTTTCGTCACTGTTCAATTGCTCCTATTGTGTTTCTTGTGCGTTTTGGGGTGATTGCAAGATTGGTCTACCTGGCCTGGCCCTGACACCGAAAGACTGTACTTTAATTTCTCTTGTCTATTTCTTTTCAAAATACACATGGGACTCAGTGTCTTTGTTCAAGGACCAAAGAGAAGGGGAGGAGGTGTATTTCCATGTTCTGCTGTTTTCCTTGATCTTTTGGGGAGGGTGGGGTGGCACTGAAGGGCAATTGCCCCGTCCCCGACACCCCCATTTTCTTACACAGGATTCATCAGTCAGTGTTGCCATAAAGAGGAGTATATGATCAGATCAAGGAACCACCCAGGTCTGAGGGAAGCTTTGTCCATGTAGCTGCGGAGGTGGGCAGTTGACGTGATAAGGCAGGACAGAAAGAAGCACGCTTTCCCAATAAAACTGTATCTTCTAGACCTGAGCCATGAGCCATGGCGTGGATATTGGGCATTTCAGTGAAGACGCCATCTGGTATAGCGCAGATGTCAAGGAACAGAGCTGGGGGGTCAGGTGAATTCTCCAGCAAGAGGCTGGGGTGAAGCCTCTCCATTCTTCTGGGGGAGTGAGGGAAGCTGTCTCCCCACAGCAGGTTACCATGAGCAAGGAGCACTCTTTATGTCGACCAAGTGTGTCTGGATGGTTTGAGAGAGTTATGCATATCTCTGCAGAGTGCGATGACCCACACTCTATGAACGCTAGAGTTCGGTGGCCCCACTTTGATAACAGGTTCCACCAGAAAAAGCAGGCCCTCAGAGTCCCCATGAGAAGATGCTTCTACATTTTCTTGTTTCGTCCTCCCAGCTGCCCTTTAAGAGTTTTAGCTTTCCTTGTGGCTTGGAGATCTGAGGGTATTCATATGCCTGATGTCATAGGGCAGAGTCTAAGTTGATGAGATAGGCTGGTGGCGACCTCTTTAATCTTGACTTATTTCAACCCACTGATGCTGCACAGGCATTTTGGGAGGGCTAAATTCCAACCCTGGTGTGAAAAGTATCTGGAGAACCTCTATTGTGTACCTTCCCCACTTTTCCACCTACTATTCAGCTTCTTGCCCAGCACTGAAGCGTATAAGAGTAGAGAATTCAGACACACCCATGGACGAGTCTTTAGGTAATGAAATAGTGACAAACACGGGTATTGTGAATCCCTCTTTAGAAAGATTTTCAAGAAAGGATGCGGAATTCTTCCGGGTGGTCAGTGCCACTAAGATTTTAAGGTGCAATTTTTCAGTTTAAGTTTTTTAAGAAGGTCCTTTGACCCCATTCCTCCCTCCCCCCGCCCCATTCTTTTTCATTTCCCACCCCCTTGTCCATTCTTGCCCTTGTGATGATTACCTTTATTCCTTCAACGTGAAGGAAAGAGAATTCTGTCTGGTTCTCACTGACCCTCCGGAATTTGTTTTCGATCCCTAGAAATGTATGTGGAAATCCTTGTGTATGTTGTGTGTGTACCACCTGGACACGTACGTTACGCTCTGGATCCTCATGACTCATATTAACGTTGAGAAGATCCAGGAGAACTTGGCTTCTCTGAAACTTTGCCTGAACAGTTTGGGTCTGGTTAAGTGCATACGGTTTCACACACATGAGGCTACGCGGTGCTTTTGCATGCAGACTTGGCCATGTTTCTCAGGATGGGACTTGAGAAGAGGTTAACGGGAAAAAGCTGAAACGCGTGCTGGCCGCACTGTTTAAGCTTCACACTGCCTTTGTGTTGTGCTGCCTTCTCAAGGTTGTGTGCTGTTGCCATTACTGTTGTGGGCTTTGTTATGTGTGTTACGTTCCTTTGTGTGTCTGCAGCATGCTGATGTTTTACTCTCCCTGCTCTCTCTTTCTCTCTCTCTTGCCGCCTCCATGGTGGACACCATGCTTCCTCTACTTAATTGGACCTTCATTTCTGTAGGTAGAAGTAAAGGTAGAGAACATTTTATTTTTATCATTATAACTATCAATTTGCCTTCTGAAATATTCATATATCCCCAAGAAATTGTTGATTCTAATGAATACAGTCCAGATTATAATGATGTTTTAAACAACAACTTAAAAAAAAAAATCCAGGGCTCTCCTTTTCCTTCAAAGTATTTAATGATTGATGGTTGTGGAATGCTCTGAGTTGGCCTGCCTTCCTCTAAATCCAGAATGAGCCTTCCCATTATGGTGTGCTGTCTCTGTCTGAATGTGCTTGTGCACTGTGGGGAAGATATATTTTACTTAACTTAGAGTATTCTAAGATCCCCTTCAGTAAACATATTGAGGGCACAGGAAAGATGCACAATGACCTGCCAATGTTTCCATGACCTGGCAATAACTGAATTCAGGGTGATAGATGAGAATGGGGAGAGGATTGATGAATTACTGGAAATTGTATGAAATTTGAAATTTGGGTAATATCTGTTGTCTGTGTTGTATCTCCTGTATTTTGGGGGAATAAAAGTTTTCTGACTCAGTATGATAGGGTAAGAATGGTGGGACTAGGGGTGTGGAAGAACATAGGAATCCATTGACCGTGGATCCAATGATAATCCATTACGTCATAAGGAGAAAGTGGAGAGACAACGCTGGATTTTAACTTAGCAGGTCAACCTTTTGCGGGGTAAGCTGGGAAAGGAGGGATGCTGAGTTGGTGCACTCTCTCCGGTGCTCTGACATGCCTTTCACTGCTTCACACCTTTGGGTACCACAGTTCACTCATCCATTCCTAATCAAGGCTGTCAGAGACCTGAGCCCAGAGAACCTAGCTCACCAGCTCAAATTGGATTAGCTGTTCAGAACTGAAGGGAGAGGCTAATTGATAAATTATAAATATGTATTTGCATTCAGTTCTCCTCTTTCCCTTCCTGACTCTCCAGCCCCTGTCTCTGTGCAGGCATGCGCCACTGCTTCCCTGTAAAGATTGGCAAATAACAGAAGGAGGGAATGTGAGTTCCGGCATGAGGATGTTGCAGAAAGATGGGGCTGACAGGATACTGAAAATGTTAATTTGATGACTAGTCTGTGAACTGGCCATCTCATTTGAATTTCATGCCTCTCTGGATTTTTTAAAAGTTAACGTATGGTTACCTTGGAAGCAGTTCAGTCCTTTCTTTTGGGGTTGATTGATTGCCTATTTCTTTTCTGCTAATCACAGGTGGATTGAGTCTCAGAAGTCTGCTATGGGGAACCTTACCCTCTTATGAGCTTAAAGAGGTGGTAGAGGGGGACAAGGAAGAGGAATAATGATTGAAAAGATATCTAGTCACCCCCTCCGCTTCTCTACGTACTGTGTTCAGCCAGAGGCTTCTAGTCATCTCTTCACAGTCAAAATCAGCACTCTGTGCCCAGGACACAACCTTTATGAAGCACGTGGTCCTGTGTCCAACCCCTAGACCTCTCTCCTTTTCTTTGTCTAATTGCCTAAAACAGGGGTCCCCAGCCTCTGGGATCTAATGCCTGATAACCTGAGGTGGAACTAATGTAGCAATAATAGAAATAAAGTGTATAATAAATGTGATGCACTTGGATTATCCCAAACCCCCGCACAGTCTGTGGAAGCATTGTCTTCCATGAAACCTGCCCCTGGTGCCAAAAAGGTTGGGGACCACTGCCCTAAAATGTCCCATGAGATGGATGTCTTTAGTGTTTTTAGGTTTTGCACATGGGTATCTTTCTCTAGATTGAAGGCAGGAGGAGAAGGGGACAACAGAGGCTGAGATGGTTGGATGGCATCACCTACTCAATGGACATGAGTTTGAGTAAGCTCCGGGAGTTGGTGACGGTCAGGGAGGCCTGGCGTGCTGCAGTCCATGAGGTCTCAAAGAGTTGGACACGACGAAACGACTGAACTGAACTGAACTGAACTAATCCTTCTCTGGACCCTGCTGCTAACACTGATCATTTCCTATGTGGCCAGCCATTGTGCCTTGAGCTTTAGACGCTTTTCCACAGTAAATCCTTGCAACTGTCTTATGAGGTAGATGTTGGTTATCCTAGCTATTTGGGCAAGTAGAACAAGGCTCTGAGAGCTAAAAACTTAAGTCAGATGGCTGTAAGTGGCAATGAAACTCAGAAGCTGAGTACCTAGCCACTGCTTTATATGCTTCTCTTTGATCCAAGGATGATCTCCATGGGTATGCCTCTCAGCTACCTCCCTGGCACCAGCCTGGCCAGTTCCAACTGGCCACTTTGTGTTCGTTCTCTGTGACATATGTCCGCAGAAATGTTCTGTCACCTGAATATTTCAAGTCAACCTTGGCACCATCTGGCCACAAACCAGTTTCTCTAATTTTGTTAATGGTTTCCCCATCTTCCTTATCACCTGGGCTTGAACTTAGCAATTACTTTTTTTTTTTCCTTCTTGAACTCTCTTATTCCCAGCTGATGTTAAGAGCTTGTTGAGATTCTTTTTCAGAGTGTCTCTTGCATCTCCGTTTGACACAGTCGCTCGGTTCCCAGTTAGCCCTTATTGGGTGGTTGCCCTAACCTAACTGGTCTTTGTTCTCCCCAAGTCTGTCCAGTAACTGAGAACTGCCCAAGTTCTGCTATCCCTGTGGAGTTCGGGGTTAACCATCTCACTTTCAAAGCCATCCCTGATACGGCCTTGTTTACCTTTAACCTGCTAATCTTTGATTCAAAATTGCCAAATATAGTGTATTAAGTAATTTTACTGGACCTTTCCTTGTCTCTTAGCTTTGCTTATTTTTTTCCTCTCCTCTGTAAGAGCTCCTCCTCTCCTGTTTCTGCCCATTGAAATCATACCTAGATTTTATTTCCAGCTGATGTTACGAATGCTCTGCATACTTAGATAGGCTAAGCTCTGTTTAGATATGGGCTCTCCTTCCATGTATCTTTCTAATATCTTACACTAAACTTATTTGGAAATTGGACTACTCCACTCTACTAGATCACAAGTATGTTGAAGACAAACATATTCATTTTTTAATGTCCAGATGTGTCCAGCCTAGGAGGTTATACTGTGAACAGACTCAAAATCTCTAATCCCTCTTATCCTGCTGTCCGTCATCTTCCTAAAAGTGAAAATAAAGCAAAATTAAAATTAAATCGGATCATGTAGCTCATCTGCTCAGAAGCTTTAGGTGGATTCTTGTTGTATAATTGTCAACATGCCTTCCCAGCTTTATTTTCCACAATAACGTAGCCCACTGCACTCCCACCCCTGCCCGGCCCCCTGTCCCCTAAAGTCAACAGCTCACTCTGCCTGAATCTACACTATGGTTTGCTGCCTCAGGCTTTCACTCCAGCTCTGGTCTCTTTTCTGAATGGCCTCTGGTCACCCTTCTCCCCTATCTCCCTTTAAAGCTCAAGCTTCCTAGGTCCTCCAGACTTTGTGTTTCCGTTACGAAGTACCTGCCCTAAATCAGACTTAATGTGGGTCAGTTATCCCATCCAGAAAAAACCTTGTACCCATACTGCAGGCAGCTCAGTACTGTGTCCAGAGCTGTGGACAGAACCGTGGCCCTTTTCATTACCCTGTTATCCACCAACAGAGTAAAGGAGCCCCGGCGGGTCATAGAGTGAGGCCAGACCTTCTGAGTCTAGGTTCCTCCTCACCCAGCCCATCTCTTGGCCCTGTATGTGCAAAGGGCATCAGAATAAATGTGGGAGAGGTCTTTGGACTTTTTCTCAGGAGTTTATTAGAGAAAAGAATGCCTCAGATTTTGTCATTGTTTTAAAACTGTGATGAAGCAGTGAACGTGTAGTAGAACTATGAAGTTAAATCTACAAAACTGAGCAGGATGTTTAGGCCACAACAATATTTGCCGCATTCAGGAGTTCACTGGGCTGCACTGGGCCAAAAGCAAATGTGACTTTGAACTAGAAGTACTTGATGGAAGGAGCTCTTCAGCAGCCTTGGTCAGCTTTTTGGACTTGATCTTGACTGCCTTTGTTTAAATGTTTAGAATGTGTTTTGGCCTCTATCCCCCTTTACTTTTTAGCTGGGGATTGCCTATCCTGGGTTCGATTGCTAAACACTTTCCCTTAAAACTGAACTTGGAATAGGTGTAGTAGATTCAAATGCTTACAGGGGCTTGACAGGTATTATCAAGGAGCAGATAATATGGTAAGGAAAGTCCTAGTCTAAGATGAACAGGAGGAAGTGGTGGGGATCGTGGCAAATGGAAACGCGCAGATCCTGTCAAGTCTTTATTCCGCTCCAGCTGATTGCTGCTATGCAAGAATGGGTGTCCACTGTCACCGGAGCCTCAGGATAAGCCAGAGTAGATCTGATAAAAATGTCAGCTCATGGCATCTTTCTCTGTGTGTGTGTATAGATGTGTGTATGCATACACACATACGTTCACATGCGCCAAAGGATTTGACCTTTGACTTGGTTTTGACCTTTGACATGGGGGAAAAGAGAAGTAAAATATCCCTCCAGAGTTTTTCCTGAACGTCAGTAGTGGGAGGTGTCTGGCCAGCATGCTTGATTAATTTACTCTCAGGCCATAGCAGTGGTCAGGGCACCAGGAATAAATCCTGCCCTTAACACTGCTGCCAGGGAGCCTGATCCATTTTGGGGGTAGTCGGTTTTGTAGAGTGGAGTGGGCATGGGTAAGGAGAGTGTGGAGAATGCCAAGAATGGCCAAGTAAAGTATGTCACTGATGCCTTCAGCAATTGCCAAGAACCAGCACAATTTGTAAACAGTAAGAGCGACTGTAGGGTATTTTATTCCTTTTTCCTCTTTCTCTACAGAACTTCTTATCTGCTAAACTAGGTGGTGTTGGACCCTAAGATTTACTTTACTCCATCAGAATTTAGAGACCCCTTCCAATTTATTTACATATATTTTTCCCTGTAGATTTGATCACTGGCCTTTTAATGCTGAACTAATCAAAACTGGCCAGACTGGAAAGAGATAATCAAGCTACATGAACTTGAACATGATTTCATGTAGATTATATTTTGCTGGTAATAACATTTAAAAGCTGATTTCAGGAGCTGAGGCCCTTCTTGTTCCTGCTAGGGCTCAGGAGCCCTGCAAGTAAGTTACTGTGCTGATAGCCAACTGTTTATGCAAATTAGTAAATGCAATGCCAGCTACTAATTATGAAAATAAACTCATCTGTGCTCTATAAATATCTAATTATAATAAAATAGGGGCAATATTATAGTTCCATCTCTTGCCTCATCTGTTTCTCATCCACCACTGATTTGTCCTCTTGACAATGAATAACATCACTTTGTTTTTAAAAGAAGCTTGCTTTTCATGCCTTTTTTTCCCCTTCTTCTTCTAATGTTTTGAAAGTCTTCAGGGGAAAAATAGATTTATTTTAAACACAAGAAGTAAAATTGCCTGATTTTAGCAACTCTTGTGTTTTTGACAGTGATGTCTAAAATGGTACTTTAAAATATAAAGAGGGCTTTTCCCCTCCTTCCCTGTTTAGAAATTTTCATTGGACATTGAAGAATTTTTTAAGAGCAGTTGTTATTTGAAGCATTTTTAAAATGGATAAATGTGAACAGATTTATTGGTAAACTGTACAATGGATTAATGAAATGCTTCAATTCAACTCCAGTTGGCATTACATGTAAAGGAAAATGTTTCTCAGATTTCAAATCAACATTTCTACTTCTTCCTTCTCAATTATCAGTTTGGATTTAGTGTTTACGCATAGATTTTGTATGATATATATCTTTCTCCTCAAAGATGGATGGTGATCTACATACTTGTATAGACTTCTGCTTATCAAGGCAAGTTGGTTAATCTTAGATGACATAGAATTTTCAACTGAAAATCTGTGGTATACACATGCAAACCTCTAAGGCTAACTTTGTTCATATCTACAGGATTTTTAAAAAATTTATTATCTTTATGACTCATCTCATTTATAAAGAATTCAAGCATTTCCTTATGTGCTTAGGCTTGTATATGCCATGGTCTATTTTTCAGGTGTGCAGGGCAGCGTATGAACATCTGGGTGTAAGCACAATTGGTCCAAATATTTACTAATAGGTTTATTATACATAGCTTTCATTTGTAGAATACTAAAAATAATTTATGCCGGTGTCATATGCATCTGAATTTAGCAGACTGTCTACTTTAACATTTGAGAAGCAGTGGTTATCCAGCATTCTGCAAAGATAGACAGAGTGCCAATACTGGGCCAGGTCAATTGCTGGCTATTAAATACATAAGGCTGACCAAGGAAATATGAGCCCTGCCTTCTGCTATCTTGCTGATAGTCAACAGAGTTAGAAAATGGTTTCCAAGTGTAGCAATCACCTCTCCTTCTAAAGCCTTGAATAAATTCTGTTTTCAATGTGTTATATAGGTAGCCTTAAAATAATTTTGTTTGTGTATCTTAAAGGAAACCATCAGGTAACAACTCAGTTGACTCATCCACCTTTTACTCAGAGTCAGAAAAGAGAAGTTGCTTTGTATAGGAAAAAGTTGGTATTTTTCATTCATTTATTTATCTTTATTGAATGATGGAATACATAGTGTAAATAAAACATATGAAATCCATACTCTTAAGCATTTTTGATGTATATATATATATATGTGCACCCATATAAATACTGTCTAGACTGAGATATACAATGTGTCCATGATCCCATAAGTTTCTGTCCTACCACTTTCTATTACTTATTTTTAATGAATAAATTTTATTCTCCTTTCTCCCTTTAAAACTGTGTATCCATGTAGTAGTCAGCAGGCAGTCTCCAGCTTGCTTTAATTTCCATTAACAAGGGTTAACGTTGCAAGACAAGGAGGCATTGTGGTTTTCCCTGTGCGTAAATAGAGGCAGAAACGTTGCCCTCTGGTGAGGTGGAGCTTTGCCCTGTTTTTGATGATACACAGGTTTCCCTCTGCACAGAGAGACTGTCTAATTGATATCATTGGGGTTTTCTCTTTTTTCCTAAGGCATTTAGTGGTGAATTGAACAGCAGAGGTAGAAAAGACCATATGCTTTGTAAAAGGCGGACTAATAGCACTTTTTGATGGACGTCTGATTTTTAGAAGTGCCACATTTTTCATTAAAATTTACATATAAAGTAAGGGCTGGCGCGGTGACATGAAAGCTAATGCAACTTGCCCATCCTGACATAATAACAATCACAAGAAACTGGAGATCCCAGATGGCTGCTTGGCCTTTGCCACCCTTTTAATAAGCTACTAAGTGCTAATTATTTCACTCTTTTGGGCAAGTTAATTTACTGTTGACTCTTAAAGAGATACTGCTCTTTTTTTCTCCCCCGACGCTGCACAAAACAGCTCCTTTTACCTGGAGCTGTGACAAGTGCTCCCGTGCAGGTTGGAAGCTTTCCAGCTAGTTGGACCAATAATGGCAAGCACTGGTGTGGAAAATGTCACTGAGTAAACAATATTTTCTTGGATCCTTTGAATATAGGGCATTAAAAAAATTCATTTGTCTAAGAATCCGTTGTGTGTGCCTGTGTATGTGTGCATGTGTAAGCGTGTAATAGCAGCCAGTACAGGGAGAGAGATCTGAAATTTGGAGCCTGTTTAAGAGTGAAAGAACAGCTGCCTTTTAAATGGTTGCTAATTCTGACAATTAATGCTGTTTTGTGAGTGTATGATTTTCTGTGATAGCCGTTGGGAGGGATGATGGTATGTAATAGCTCATTTCCTCAGCTTTATGGTAATGTAGCTCAGCAAAGAACAGAGAACTGAAAGAGAACCAGGTCCCACAAGCTCAGGGAGCCCTTTTAAATGAAAAGCCTGCAAAACATGCTTTCTGTCTGTACTTGGACTTCCTTAGGATGATTTTATATTTTAGCACAGACGCAGATTCCTGAATGAATGATGCGCAAGCGGGCTTGGATGCATCAGGAGCCAGTGTTTGGAAAAGAACCTTGTTTGCAGTGAGCTGTCTGACAATCAAAATATTTACTTAAAGATAAGCTAATGACTGTTTCTTGCAAATGCCGGCAGATCCATTATTGAAATTCGAGTCAGTACTTTGGCTTGATACTATCCAAAAATAAATCTCAGTCCTCAAATACTAGTGCTTGTGTCTGTGTGTGTTACACTTCTCCCCAAACAAAATGAAAGGTGTATCAAAGGTCGGAAAAATTTCTCAACCCATTTTCTTGAAATATTTAAACTGAACTGAGGGTATTACTCTGACCAGTTGCTGCTTGTCGCTGTGAAGAATCAGTAAGTAGCTTAAACTATGCATTGAAAAAACACATTCTTGAGTTATTGGTGACATCTCTGAACAGGAACTGATAATGTGAGTTTCATAGTCTAATATATCTGTGTTGTTTTTTAGTCACTAAGGTGTGTTGGACTCTTTTGCAACCCTGTGGATGACTGTAGCCCACCAGGCTCCTCTGTCCATGGGATTTTTCAGGCAAGAATATTGGAGTGGGTTGCTGTTTCCTTCTCCGGGGAACTTCTTGAATCGGGATCAAACCTGCACCTCCAGCATTAGCAGGCAGACTCTGACCACTGAGCCACCTGAGAGACGGTGTATCTATAGTGACGGGCATCTTACACACTTGATTGGAGAACCGTGGAAAGCAAGCAGTACTGACCGTTTGTTTTAAGTCTGAAGAAACTAGAGATGTTTCAAAATGTTATATTTCTTTAAAACGAAATACCTGGTTTCAAAATAGCCCCAAGGAAAACCCAAGTGTGTGTGAATTGGGGAAATTTTGTTCTTTCAAAATCTTGGTATTATATAGTGTGTTCATCCAGATTGCTGTTTGCCAAAAGAATTTTGAGAAATGCCAATGGTGTTTCAAGGGGAAAAAAAAGGTATGGAAAAATAAATTCTCAAAACACAGGTTTAAAACAAAAGTTAAGCAGGTTTTTGACTTTAGGACTTCTCAGAGTCTTTGTTATGACAATTCAAAATTTGAATCTCTATGAAAGGAAGTGTAGTTTTCAAAGTTACCCCAATTTTTTAGACATGAAATCCTTTTTTGCAATTTACATTTTGGATGAGGATAGCTAGAATTAAAGCCAATTTTCAGCTCAAAAACTTTGGGAAAGTCCCTTCTGAGTCAAAAATTAAAAACCTTAATGTGTCTAAATTTTGAAAGAGGCTTTTGGATTTCCTTCACCCCCAAATCCTTTTAAACTACACTTTCTGTTTGGATTTGGAATAGTTGTTTGGATGGGTTAGCTTTAATAGAAAAAACATTGTTTCCTGGTAAAATGCATAACACAGATGTTGAAACAACTGCAGTTTTAAAAACAGTAGTCTTGTTAAAGTACTCTTAGTTTGTATTACCTAAGTACTCTAATGGGTATCCATATAGTATGTGTAAGCAATGCTTCTGAATGGGTTGCTCACTCTGAGAAGAGCTGGTCTCAGCAGAAGATGGGAAAATTTCTAGGAACTTTAAGTCTTATTTGCTTTGAAATTTGGAGCAGGTTAACAGTCACTGTGGTTATTTCTCTACTGTATAGCTGAAGTCATTCATCTTATGTCTCTAAGAGTTTGGCTATTGATAGCTTTTTTTTTTTTTCCCAGATAGTGAACATGTAAGTGAAAGAAATTCTTTCTGGTAAGAATTACTTGTATTTTATTTGGAAATCATTGGCTCAGCTGCGGATCGTGTGGCTTACTCGCTGTAAGGCTGAGGACCTTGTCTGTTTATGTGCTATCTGTTCAGGAAGTGTCTGCCCTTGAGCCATCTGTAGTAGACCATGTGCCCGGGGCTCTTAATCTGGCCATGGGGATGTAGTTTGCTGAGCCATTCATACTCTCCGTTCCCCCAAGTGACCAATAATGGGCCTCTACAGATGCCTTGGCCAAAACTGTTATAAGTGAGATTCCCAGTTTTAAGCTAATTGATCCATGTGGCAATTAAGCCACACCAAATAATCAGGTGTGAATAATTCCAATGCATGCCAGCACTATGGAGCAGAAAGAACACTGAGGTAACTGTGAGGAGACCTTGTTCAGGGTGCTGAGGAAGAAAACATGGTAAATTAAAGCACCAATGTTAGTGACAGTCAATGTTATATAAGTTCATCAAGCCTCATACCCTAATAAGTAAAATGGAAACAATGATATTACCTACTTGGGAGGGCATTAAGACAATAGAAAAGGCTCATGCTAGAGTTTGGATCTAACATAAGCAAATACTTGTTATCATAAACAGTTATCATCATAAATAATCTTGTTAGTATCACCAAGGGTCTGGGAACTTCGAAAAATTAATCTTTTTGATCTTCTAATCTTTACCTGTAAAATGCCACTTGATATGTTTGTTCTGGTTAGTAATTGATACTATGCAAGTAAAAGTGCTGTGCAAATTAAAATGGGCTACATTAAGGAATTAGTAGTGCATGAGAATAAATACAAGCTCCACAAAATCAGGAGCAGTATCTGTGGTGTTCATCATAGCATATTCAGTGCCCAGAACAGTGCCTGCCTCAGAGTGGAAATGACTCATTGTTTGTTGAATGGGCACTAGGAATCACTGACTGATGATGCTTAGCAGAGTTCAGGACCATCAGTTCAGTTCAGTTCAGTCGCTCCGTCGTGTCCAACTCCTTGCGGCCCCATGGACTGTAGCACGCCAGGCCTCCCTGTCCATCGCCAACTCCCAGACCTTACTCAAACTCATGTCCATTGAGTTGGTGATGCCATCCAACCATCTCAGCCTCTGTCGTCCCCTTATCCTCCTGCCTTCAGTCTTTCCCAGCATCAGGATCTTCTCAGGTGAGTCAGTTCTTCGCATCAGGTGGTTAAAGTACTGGAGTTTCAGCTTCAACATCTGTCCTTCCAATGAATATTCAGTACTGATTTCCTTTAGGATTGACTGGTTTGATCTTCTTGCAGTCCAAGGGACTCTCAAGGGTCATCTCCAACACCACAAGTTCAAAAGCATCAATTCTTCAGCACAGCTTTCTTGATAGTCCAAATCTCACATCCTTACCTGACTACTGGAAAAACCATAGCCTTGACTAGACCGACCTTTGTTGGTAAAGTAATGTCTTTGCTTTTTAATATGATGTCTAGGTTGATCGTAACTTTCCTTCCAAAGAGCAAGTGTCTTTTAGTTTGATGGCTGCAGTCACCATCTGCAGTGATTTTGGAGCCCCCAAAATAAAGTCTATCACTGTTTTCATTGTATCCTCTTCTATTTGCCATGAAGTGATGGGACTGGATGCCATGATCTTAGTTTTCTGAATGCTGAGTTTTAAGTCAGCTTTTTCACTCTCCTCTTTTACTTTCATCAAGAGGCTCTTTAGTTCTTCTTCGCTTTCTGCCATAAGGGTGGTGTCATCTGCATATCTGATGTTATTGATATTTCTCCCAGGAATCTTGATTCCAGCTTGTAGCTTCATCCAGCCCAGCATTTCGCATCTTCACTTCACTTCACTCTGTATATAAGTTAAATAAGCAGAGTGACAATATATAGCCTTGACATACTCCTTTGCTGATTTGGAACCAGTCTTTTTGTTCCATGTCTGGTTTGAACTGTTGTTTCCTTACCTGCATACAGATTTCTCTGGAGGTAGGTCAAGCAGTGTGGTATTTCCATTTCTTGAAGAATTTTCCACAGTTTGTTGTGATCCACACAATCAAAGGCTTTGGCATAGTCAATAAAGCAGGAGTAGATGTTTTTCTGGAACTCTCTTGCTTTTTCAATGATCCAACAGATGTTGGCAATTTGATCTCTGGTTCTTATTTTTCTAAAGCCAGCTTGAACATCTGAAAGTTCACAGTTCATGTACTGATGAAGCCTGGCTTGGAGAATTTTGAGCATTACTTAGCTCACATGTGAAATGAGTGCAATTGTGTGGTAGTTTGAATGTTCTTTGGCATTGCCCTTCTTTGGGATTGGAATGAAAACTGATCTTTTCCAGTCTTGTGGCCACTGCTGAACTTTCCAAATTTGCTGGCATACTGAGTGCAGCACTCATCTTTTATTATTTAAAATAGCTCAACTGGAATTCCATCACCTCCACTAGCTTTGTTTATAGTGATGTTTCCTAAGGTCCACTTGACTTTGTATTCCAGGATGTCTGGCTCTAGGAGAGTGATCACACCATTGTGATTATTGTTTCATGAGATATTTTTGTACAGTCCTTCTATGTATTCTTGCCACCTCTTCTTAATATCTTCTGCTTCTGTTAGGTCCATAGTGTTTCTGTCTTTTATTGCACCTGTCTTTGCAGGAAATGTTCCCATGGTATCTCTAATTTTCTTGAAGAGATCTCTAGTCTTTCCCAGTCTATTTTTTCCTCTGTTTCTTTGCCTTGATCATTAAAGGCTTTCTTATTTTTCCTTGCTATTCTTTGGAACTCTGCATTCAAATAGGTATATCTTTCCTCTTCTCCTTTGCCTTTAGCTTCTCTTCTTTTCTCAGCTGTTTGTAAGGCCTTGTCAGACAACTGTTTTCCCTTTTTGAATTTCTTTTTCTTGGGGATGGTCTTGATCACTGCCTCCTGTACAATGTCATGAACCTCCTTCCGTAGTTCTTCAGGCACTCTATCAGATCTAATCCCTTGAATCTATTTGTCACTTCTACTATATAATCATAAGGGATTTTATTCAGTACCACGGACAGCTCCAATCCTACCCTTGATACTATTCTACTTTCAGTAGGAGATCCTTGGGCAACTCCATTGCAAAAGGAAACCATTGGCCTCTTCCTTCAGAACTTCCTGTATTAGGGAAAAAAATGTAATCTTGTTAAAGCCTGATTGTTCTTTAATTCTTCAGTGGACTTGCTTGCTCTTTTCTGTGCATATAGAGCTATGGGATTTCCTTATGTTACTTGATAAAGCTATTTGAATGATGAAAACAAAAACATTTAGCTGACACTTTTTTTTTTAAGCTGATTTACTTCTCCAAATTTTAGAAACCTTAAATTTCAGAGTTGAAAGGGGACTTAAAATTCCTATAGTCCATCCTACTGTAATTTTGTGAATGACAAAACATGCTGAGAAGGCATGGGTGCTGAGTTTGTTGCTATCCTGATAGTTCATGCTGCTGTTGGGACTGGCCAGACTTTCTGACTCCTAGAGCTGTTTTCTTTCCCCTCCCATGAAGTTAAGTCTAAGAGGCCACCAAGCTGTCCTAGTCATCTTCTTGCATAAGTGGCATTTGCTACAGATCCTGCACTGGCTGCTGAGATTATAACCAATAGTGCTATGTGAGGATGACCCTGATCAGAGTATACCCATACTAAGCAAGGTTGTCTCTTAAATTACTTGACTGCCCTAAGAAGTGATGCAACCCATCTTTGAAGTTGTCAATAAATTGCTCTTTCAGGATTTTATAATGCCTTATACCACTTATGGACTTGCCCTGTCAACTGCTTCGTCTTGGCTGAAGTCAGATGGTGACACCAGTTGACTTTAAAAAGCTTTTATACTCTTTTTTTTTTTTTTTACTGTTCCCATGTTGACAGTTTATAATAGTATATGCCTGTGAGGAAATCCAGTTGGGACTAATTTTCAAACTGTTAGTTAATAATCTTCCACTTCCTTTCTTCCTTTAAGAATAGTTTAGTAATTTTAGTTACAATTTTTTTAAACTAAAAAGGAAAAAAAATTTTTTTTCCCTCAGGTAAGAATGTATTTGTCTTTGTCGATATCATTTCTTTGTTTTCGTTTTAAAAATGTGGTTTCTCCTTCGGTGTTAGCCATGTATCTGATGGGTTAAGTTTAGTACCCTTCCATGAAGCAACTTTGGGGGTTGCTGATCAGTGCATGAAATCAGCTCTTAAATTGTCACAAAATTGCCTTCCTTCAGACTGTGTTGATCACAAAGGCTCTCAAGTGTCAAAGTCATTTGGAGAACTGGATAGATAAAATGCATGAGCACTAAGCTTTTTTTCCAGGATAGAATAAATAAATGTGTTTTCTACTATGTGCTCAGCTTTGATAGTGATTTGTTAAAAGGCAAAAAGAAAGGCCATGATATTAAATATTTACAAGAGTGATTTAGTTGTATTATCTTGTGCTCTGCATCTTTGTTTAATGGCGAAATCAGCTACAGTTGAAATAGAGGCCATTAAACCAGTGGTAGTGTGAAGGTCACTTCCTAGGCAAGGTTAAAGTAATTTGTGGAGAATAATGATGTTTGTCAGCTTTCCAGATCCCTTTCTGTTTTGGTCAGCTTTCCTCCAAAAATAATAGAAAAAAATACACTTGAAAATTTACAGGCTCACTTTCTCTTTTGCATCCTTTGTGCCCTTTCTGGCCAACCAGACAGCGGGAAGGCTTTTGTACATTTTCTGTTTCAATCATTTAGTGGACAGAGACAGGTCTCTTCTCCCTAGAGGTGAGTGGCTGTATTTCCACTCACTGGCTTTTCAGTAAGTCCTTGCTTGGCAGTTTGTTTTAGAGGTAAAGATCAGTGCCTTTTCTTTCTTGGCAATCCTGTCTGAAATGATTCTTACATTTCTCTACCGATTCCTCTTCGACCTAAAGCAAAGATTTTATTTCCTAATTTATTTCTCATTTCACTTTAAAGAAGTCTCTGAATGAATATATGGCATTATCACCATTTACACTGACAAGAAAACAGAAGTCCAAGCTCACAAAACTAATTACAGAACTCCAGTTGACCCTTGAACAACATGGGTTTGAACTGTGGATCCTTTACATGGGGATTTTTTTTTTTTCCCAAGTGTTGGGGACAGGATAAAACAGAGAGATACAGGAAAGTAATGGTGTGTATTAGGGTGGGCTAACTGCTGTAACAATAATTTCTGAATCCCAGTGGCTTAATACTGACAAAAATTTCTCACTTACATCAGAATTCAGTGCAAATTAGTGGGTGGTGCAAGGGGGATCTCTGCTCCAAACGGACATTCAGGCACTCCCCGTGGCTTTGTCATTTTCTAGAACTTTGTCCTTCAGTGAATTCAACTGGCAGATGGAGAGAGATGGGATGATAAGATGATACAGAGTGGAGAGAGAGAAGGAGAGGAACTTGAAGGATTCTTTAAAAGGGTCAAGCCTGGAAGTAACGTGTGGCACTTACTGTTGGCCAGAACTGAATCACTTGATCCCATCTAATTGCAGAAGAGGCTGGGAAATGCAATTCAGCTGTGTGCCCAGGAGGAAAGGGAAAGGAGTTCTGTGGATACCGCGTGAGTCCCTGCCCCAGTGGCTGAGTTGTGTTCTGTTTTTTATATCATCTGTGTCGTGCCTGTTAGCCTTCTTCAGTTTACCTTTGTTCAAACACACAAACCAACAAGATGCCTCCATGATTTCTATGAGTTAGTGGGTTCCTGTTCATTCCTTTTTCTATAACACATGCACGATTTTTATTTTAAATACAACCCTGCAAATTTACAGTAATGTTTCTCAAATTCATAAGAACCACTCAGGAAACTTGTGAAGCTGCAGTCTCTTAGTTTTATTTGGACCACAGAATCTGCAGGTCTACATCGTTCTTACAGTCAGGCAAGTTTGAGATACACAGTGTTATGCCAGATTCCAAGGAATATAGCAAACCATAAAGGAAGTATATGAAACTTTACTAAAAGTATTTTGCAGTGTTTTATGTAGTTTAAAACAGGTTTCACATTTATCTAAGCTTTTAAACCTATACATAAATTTTTGTTGTAATTTTTGTTTTAAGGGGTTTAATCTTGAGTTGGCATCCATAAACCAAAAGCTAGAAGTGTGTTTGAAATCTTAGCCTGATAGTGGGGCCAAATGCATGATTCACAAGGTTTTGTTTTATTCTTATCCCTGGATAGGAATATCTCAGCATGTTTTTCTCCCTGTTTATCACCTAACAAGGGACACCCTCGATTAAGAGAGTTCTTGTGTTACATGAAGATAATAGATAGGAGCCCATTTTCGATAGACCTACTTATTTTCTATTTGACTTGTGTACAGTTAAATGATGACAACCCATTTTAACTTTTAGATGTGTATTATTTCACTTTATGTGTGGGAGCCATACAAACCATGATATTGTGAAGTGCACCCCTTTTCTGTAAAGCTGTGCCTTTATTCCTCGTAGAGAGTGGTTGGCCACATTATACTTCTAGAATGCGTGTCGGAGTGTGGATAATTCTGGGCTTGTAATTTTTTCCTTTCTCCCATTTTTTCTGCCTCTTTCTGTGTCTTTGTGTGTGAGTCTATGATTACTATTGAGTTTTTCCCCTAACTGCCAGCAGTTATCTCACAGGTGGAGGGCTTAGGAAAGAGCTGAGAGAATTGCACTGGGATTAGAATAAGGCCCCCGCCCCTGCCCCCCACCTCTGCTTTAAATATAGTGAGGAGGGAGCAGAGTCTTGGAGGGCAAAAGCAGAGCTGGGGGAGGGGTGGAAAAATTGCTTCTGATATTTAAATCCCTAGATGGAGGGAATAGGAAATTCCTGATGAAAGAAAACAGAATCGAAAACCGAAGCTGGTCTGGGGTTGTTGTTCTGTAGAGAGAGCTGCGGTCGGAGGAAGGCGAGGCCATGTTTCTGTTCCGAGCCAACCTCTTCATCCAGGAGGATTTATTTATTTATTTATTTGATCTGACAATTTATTTGGAGAGGAGCAAGGGAGCCAGGAGCGTCTAATGTGTGCTCAGACCAAGAGAGTTTTCGTGAGACATTATCTTCCTTCCCAGCCAGAAATGATTTATTCACCTGATATGTCAGTTAGGATGCTTTCAGCTGCAAATAACAGAATTTTGAGCTCAACTGCCTTAAACAACAAAGGGAATTTATGGGCTCAGTTCTTGAAAAGTGTAGTAACTCAAATAATATGACCAAGAACTGGTGTCTCACTTCACCCTTTTTCTTCTTTTTTTGGTTTTGCTTTCTGGGTGTCGGCGTCATTCTTGGCAGACTACTGCCTCTGGGATCCTGACACGGCTGATGGCCATTTCCAGGATGACCTGCTTCTTGATTCCTGTAAATAAAGCAATTCAACAAAAATCCTGGCGTTTCAAACCAGTTGGACCACCTAGGTCAGAAGTTTATTTCTGAGCCTATCACTGTAATCAGAGTGATCATAGGGAGGGGATTTGTTGGTATGTTCGGCCTTACTCACATGCTCAGTTCCAGAACTGACGGGAAGAGTTGGCTTTTCCTATAGCACATGGGATTCAGGGGGATTCTGGATATACCACCCCATATTTTAGGAATGGGGGAGTTGGAAGCAGAAGCCTGCTTCCACTCCTGGATAAAATTTCAAAATCAGAAGCCAAAGCCAATTAAGTCCTTAATCAAAAATTCAGGAAACTGGGTGTGTATCACTCACCCTCACCCTTTGGCCGTCAAGTGGTCCTGTCTCATGAGGAGGGGTTGTCAATGGGGATGTGTGCACCAGCAGAGGCTCCATTTGGAAGCAAAGAGCCGGGAGAGGAAGGCCACTGGTGACCTGGCATTGCATAATCATTGGGATCTTGATGTGAAAAGAGTCAGGGAAAATGTCCATGGGAACGGAGTGAATGCGAGGCCCAACTTGCTTTAGGTGATACTGATCTGGTAGAGTCTTTTCCTCCTGCTTTGATCTCAGGCTTCTGCGTAGGTCACCTGGCATGGATTGCTATTGATGGATAGCTGAGTGAGACAGCCCTCTAGTCTCAAGTGTGTTTTCAGCAGAGTGGCTCTCAGTAAATATCTCTTTCTCAAATGCCTTGTCTCATCCATGGAGTCTTTCTCTTTAACTGCTGCTTAATCAACTGCTGTCCCCATAGCACACTGACCTAATTCTTAGCCACACATCTTGTCTAGGTTTTTGAGGCAATGCCTCTTCAGTGTGACTGCTGGCGTTAGTGCCACCTTGACCTGGGGTTACCATTCTCATCACCTGCCTGACACCCGGCCGTAAGAGGGACCTTTGGCCAAAGCGAGCTGCCAGTGTGGCAAGCAAAACAGAATGAGTCTTGAGGGGCTGTAGTTGGATGGGCCTGGTTATTATGGTCTCCAAACCAAGCACCACGAGGGCAAAGCCCCCTCGTTAATGGGCTGCTGCCCCTAGTGACGAGGTTGTATTTGACCTTCCTCAAGCTTCTTTCTAGACCAGTGCTTCTCACAAATCAGTGTGCATGTCAGTCACCCGGACATCTCATTAAAACGCAGTTCCAGTTGTGGAGGTTTGTGGTCGACGGAGACTGAGGTGCTGCACTTTTAACAAGCTACTAGGAGACAGATGCCCATGGCACGGCCGGTGTGGGGATCATAGTTTGGAGGAGCAAGTCGCTAAGGTCATCACCTTGAGCTTGCAAGTGAGACCATCTCTCTGGATGCAAAGGAGGAGCCCAGCACTCCTTTGCAAGTAGAGGGGAGACCTGCGACTTAAATTCCTAGAAATCACTTGTTATCTTCAGGCACCTGAGGAGGTGACTGATAAAACTCAAGCCTTCTCCTCCTCCTTGGGTGATAGAGGATGAGTGATAATCTTGGGCTCTGTATCCTGGTGTGATGGGGTATGATGATACTGGCTTATCTCCCAGGAGCTTAGGGAACATTCAGTCATGGCATTTGTGATCGGTATTCAAGTGCTGTTTCATCAGTCCCACAAGTTGAGGGACATGCAGGGGGAGAGCATATAATTCAATCTCCAGCATACTCCACTTCATGTGCCTAAAGGAATCGGTATCAAGTTACCTCTCAGACTTTGCACAACTCTCAAACTCCCATTCTATACTGATTGTAATTATCAATAGGAAAGAACATCAAATGTGTCTCAGTCTTAAGTCTCACTCCCTTGCCCCAATTCCCAAGAGTTCTCCGTACACATGAGTGGTTGCCATGGGTCTGCATTCTTGCCACTGGGGGGCTGAGGCTGCAACCCCGCACATGGGCTGCCCTCTGGGTATGATCTCAGTCAAGTCTGTCCCACAAATGCAGTCTTCCGTTGTCTGTGTTCAGCCTTATTTGATCTCACTCTCCCTATTTCCTGTCTGTATAATCCCCCAGTAGGAATCAGATCTAAACAAAACGTAAAGGAGAAAATGTGTAAGAAATATAATCTGACAGTGTAACAAAGCAGGATGCTTAGCTGTCCAGTTGATTCCATTGCTTTATTTGGACCTAGAGGGAGGAGGAAACAAGCGGCTGGAGGAGCAAAAGTGAATTAGGAGGCTCTTATTGCACAGCTGGTTGCTTGTGCCTGCGTTGACTAATGAATTTATGGCGAAGCTTGGCTCCGATTTTCAGCTGGTAGCTGCCTGGTTTCAGGTGTTTACCTGGTGTCTTCAGGGCTGCTGCACAACCAGCTGTAAGTGGAGCTAGTTATTCAGTCTGCTTGGAGAACTGTTACAGTGCGGGTCTTCGGGCTTCCCTGAGGACTAATCCAGCCGCAGGAGAGTCAGAGAAAACACACACCACGTGGGTGGAAGGGGGGAGCCCTCGCTGGGATTTTGGTGGTTATTATAGTTACAAATGAAACATTTGAAACTTAAATCTGAATTTTGGCAGCAGGAGGAGAAACATGGATGGAAATGAATTATGTATTCCATTACTGGGGTCCCGGAAGCGTGGAGTGGATGTTAATCTCCTTCACACAGGAGCCTCTGAGCAGCTTGAGGTCGTCCGTGTAAGATCTGACCTTATCTGCTCCTGGCCAGACACCTCGGCTTCGATTAATTTGCCTTGAGAATAATCCAAATAAGACCCTTTACCTTGCTGTTCATATTTGCCTAGCATGTGGTCAGAGGAACCAAAAGTGCTTGCGCCTGTGATTTCTTTTAATTCTGTACGTTCCAGGAGTCTGGAAGGGAGAGGGAGAAGCAGGCAAGAGGCAGCTCACGCTGAGTGTTGGGGACGTGGTGTGGATTTCCCTGTGACGTGCTCCAGCTGAGTCTGCACAGTAACCCAGGGAGGGCGCTTCTAGTGTTCCCAGTCCACTGATGGGCATGTAAAGAGATTCAGCATCTCACCTAAGGTCACCGAGCTCTGAATTATCCTTCTTGGGACTCAAGTCCAAGCTGGTGTCACACCTCTACCTTGCCTTCTTTCCGCTGCCCCAAGGTGTCAGATAGAGTGACGTTTAAAAACTTTCCCCAGGCTAGGAAGGAATAATTAGAGTTCATGAGGTTAAAATCAGCAGTAAAAACAGAACAAAACCCATTTCCCCATTATTCACAGCCCCCTCCCCAACTCTGTCCTTATCTCTATTTCCTTCTGTGTTCATAAATATTTGTATGTGCAAATTCTATTTTCCTTTCTTTTCCCATCCCCTGCCTTTTTTTTTTTTTTTTTTTTTTTTAGTGAGCACAATGGCTTTTATTAAAAGTTTCCCTCAAGGCTGTCTGTTAGATTTAGCTTATTCTTGTTGATAAAACATTTCTGAGACAGCTGCCTAAAGGAAGGCATGGCAGATCTAGATGCCTTGTACATTTCTGTCCTCGGTCATCAAGGCAGGGAAGCTGGTTCGATGGTAGAGAGACGGGGAGGAGGGCCCCGCCATACTTCTTCCCTCCATAGTTTTGAAGTTGCAAGGTGTCTGAGCCAGTGCAGACAGAGGTGTGCATTTGACGGGGCTTTGTGCCTTCATGGTTTCCACGGGTTTCAAAGCATCTCTTGTTCCTCTTCTAAATCCATTTGGTCAGTGTCAGAGATTTGCAGATCGTGATGTTGGATAACAAAGAGCTGCCTACCTAAAGGTACCCGAGCACAGATGGAACAGCTCTCTGAAGCCACATCAGGGAGGGGCTTTCAGTCCATACTTTCTGCTTTTGACTAGTCACCTTCTTCACTGAACTTAAGATCAAACTCTGGTTTCTTCCACACTTCTCTTTCCTTTTCACCACATTCCCTCAATCCATATAGCAGCCTTGCTTAATTGGCTCCTGGATTCCCCTTCAATACAAGCTGAAACTCTTAATTGAGCCTCCACAGGTTGTTAGGGGCTGAGTAGACAATATTCTTGCCTGGAGAATTCCAGGGACAGGGGAGCCTGGTGGCCTGCCGTCTGTGGGGTCACACAGAGTCGGACTCGACTGAAGTGGCTTAGCAGCGGCAGCAGCAGACAGCATGAATAACCCACTCCAGTATTCTTGCCTGGAGTGGAGAATCCCCATGGACAGAGGAGCCTGGTGGGTTACAGTCCATGGGGTTGCAAAGAGTTGGACACGACTGAGTGACTAAGCACACAGCCCAGACAGCGTGAATAAGATAGGCCTGGCCCTTGCTTCTGAACACTTACAGTTTGGACGGGAAGACAGCTGTCACATGCGTAACTGCACAAGCTGTGGATGTTGGGAAAAAGCATTGCCGTGTGAGTGCACCAGGGAGGTGGAGTGGGTTGCCTTCACTGGCACCTGGAGAGGAGTGATCATTTCCCCTGGACCTCAGCTCTGCTGGCACATGCAGCTCTAGAGTCCTCCTTCTTGCCCTGTTACTGTGCAGTAAAGCACTCTGGAGCCTGGGCGTTCCAGCAGCCCTACTGCGTTATATCATGTGGCCTTATTAAATTTCCCTTTGTTCTCTGGTTGTCTCTGTTGTGATGCCGGCCTTGATATACGATCTTTTGCAAGAGTGCAGACAAATAAATCTTCCCCAAACTCTGGACTCCAGATGTCACCTCCCGATGAAACACTTCTTACATCTCCCACTCGCCCCCCACACTGTGACAGGATATCCTTACAGGATAATGTCCAAGCTCCTTCGTCTTGCACTCAGTACACCGCAGTTTGGCCCAGCCTCAGCTCCCTTCCCATGTGTGAAACCCTTTGCCAGCAGCAGGACCTGCTGACTCAGGACCCGTCCATATTCCAGGTGCAGTGTTTTCTCTGGGGCTCTGCTCCTTTGCTTTCCTTTTAGCTTCTATATCTTCTCCCCAGCTCTGGCCATTTGTGGGAGTTTAATTCAAGTTTCAGTCCCCCTGGCACCCTTTCTCCGACTGTCTCAGCTCTTCAGAATGCCACAGTGCTTTCCAGAACCACAAACAGGTCACTTACCCTATATTGTCCCTGTCTATAGTTTATCTCCCTCTCTCCATGCCTCCCCAGCCTGTCTAAACGATCAGAAGCTAGGCATCTTCTTTTCTGTTCCTTGTGATGTGGGCACCATGGTGCCACTACAGGCTTGATGGGTATAGGGTGGTAGGTTGGCTGTATCTGATTAACTGGTGTTGCACAGAGTTTCTTAACAGCTGCAGGCATGAACACGCAGCCCGCAGATAGGGGATAGATGGAAAAAAATTAAACATGATTTTTCAATTGTTTTATCTTCCTAAATTGCAAGCTAACATTTTTTAAAGCAGTTTTTAAAATTTTATATATTTATTTATCTTGAGCTCTACTGGGTCTTTGTTGGTGTGTGGGCTTTTCTCTAGTTGTAGTTAGTTGAGGCTACTCTCTAGTTGCTGTGTGCTGACTTCTCATTGAGGTGGCTTCTGGCTCTAGAACACAGGCTCAATAACTGTGGCACACAGGCTTAGCTGAGATCTTCCTGGACCGAAGATTGAACTCGTGGCTCCTGCATTGGCAAGCGGATTCTTTACCAGCAGGGAAGCCCTCAGCCTAATGTCTTACGGGAAAAGCGGAATGAACTTTCTGGCCAACCCAGTACCTAGTCGATTTAGTACTTCCTTTTAGTCGATTTTGCACCTCCCTGGTGGCTCAGACGGTAAAGCGTCTGTCTACAATGCGGGAGACCCAGGTTCGATCCCTGGGTCAGGAAGATGCCCTGGAGAAGGAAACGGCAATCCACTCCAGTACTATTGCCTGGAAAATCCCCTGGACAGAGGAGCCTGGTAGGCTACAGTCCATGGGATCGCCAAGAGTCGGACATGACTGAGCGACTTCACTTTCACTTTCACTTCCTTTTTTATAGAGGATGAGGTACAGTGGCTTAGTTGTTCAGTCACTCAGTCATGTCCGACTCTTTGCCACCCCCATGAACTGCAGCTCGACAGGCTTCCCTGTCCTTCCCCTCAGGGATACAGAAGCTGGGAGTGGGGTTGAAAGAGAGAAAAGCAAAGCTGAAGGAGGTGAGTCAGAAAGGAATGGAGTGAGCCCACATCACAGAGCCCCAGGAGCCCTGCTCAGCATCCTGGCTGTGTTTCTCTGGGTAACCTGGATAAGGCACACCTGGAGCCTGGTCTGTAGAGGGCAATTAGGACCCTGCCTTGCCTGCTCCTGGTCTGTTGGGAGATCAAATGAAAGCAACTTGCAGACTGTAAGGTGCACTGTGAATGGAAAGGAGGTTGTTACTATAAACGGCATCGTCATCACTTATCGTCTGAATGCTCCCAAAGCCACACTGTGGCGGGGGCATGGATCGATGGAGAGGCCTTTGTGACTGGAGGGGAGAGGCCAGACTGGAAGGAGCCTGTGGTCAGCTGCTGCAGGCCCCGAATCTGTGCAGATGTTCTCCTGACCCGGGAGGGGTTCCCCAGGCCCGAGAAGGTGAAGAAGGGTAAGGTGTGTTGGCCCTGACCTTGCCTGTGATAGGTGAAAATGGGGTGTCACTTAACCACGGTTACAATAGAGAGGTCCTGGAGGTCAGTGTGAGCCACAGGACGGGCTGAAGACCTGGGCTGTGGTCCCCTCTCCACACTTGCCAGCCATGACTGTTACATTCTAGAAATGTATTAGCCAATCAAATGCCAGAAACTGAGTGCTTTATGGAAATGACCTCACTTCATCCGTGATACAAGTGAGGGGACAGGTTCAGGGATGTTAATAGAGCAGCTCAAGGGAACCGGCCAAGTGAAAAACAGGAGCTGGGGTTGGATCTCAGGCCTCTGCCAGTGCTCAACACTTAACCACTATGCTCTGCTGGCTTCAACCGCTTGGAACCTCGGTCTCGCCATCTGTACCCTGGGGATCATGATATCTACCTAGCTCACTGCATGTGCGTGAGGATATGGTGAGTGGCTGGATGTGGAAGGACTGTGTGCACCACACTATAGATGATATGCATGTAGATTCACTGAGCATCCAGGATATGCCTGGCATTGCTTTGGGTCTGGGATAATAAGATAGCCAGGGCATCAGCTTAGACTGAGGGTCCTTCTAGTCATAATCTCTCAACAGATGGACCTAGCAGAAAGTGGGAAGGGAAGGAAAAAATGTAGCCATCTTAGAACAATTATGTTTTCAGAAAGGAAAAAGCCTTGTTAATGGGTAGCCATTGCCCTTTAAATCCACCTTCATTCCCAAGTATAAATACCAAATCAAGAGATTTAACCAATGTGGGCAATTTACAAAGACAGTTAAACAGAGAAAAGCAGAGTGCATTTATAAAAGAAAGAATCATGTCAGAACATTTTGATCAGTTCTCGAAGGTGAGAAGCATGCAGTGGATGTAATATATCTAGATTTTAGTAAAATCACTCGAAGGAGAAATGGCCTGAAATCTTGCCTGAGAAATTAAATCAAATTGGCCAGGAAGGAAGCTGTGCCATTCAGAATGAGAACTGGATGGGAGATGGGAGGGAAAGGGCGGGTATGATGACAAATGACCGTAGCTCTCTGGGTATGATGGGGTCAGGTGAAAAGACCCAATTTAGCCATCAACACTGAATGATCTGGAAGAACGACTAAGCTCCTGGTAATGACGTTCATACATGATGCTTAATTGGGAGGTGTCACCGTGATGGCTGTGGAAGGAAGCGCAGAATAAGGGGATGGCAGTCAAGGTCAGGAGGCCACAGCCATGCAGGCTGAAAAATGCTGGGGCGGGGGGCATGCAGGCAAGGACGAGTGGAGGGGAAATTTCCTTGAGGTCAGTCTGCAAACATTAAAATACATGTATATATTTAGGAACATCAAGACAGAATGAGAGCTGGAGATCTTAAGCTGTCCAGGGATTTATCCTTCCATGATTTAAGCTGAACATGAGCTTAGATAATACAGGAGCTGAATCACACAGGAGGTGTGTTGGGGATCAGCAAGGTACCTGAGCCATGGTGGGTATTTTAACAGCCGTGACCTGCCAGGTTGAGTGCCTCCCTTCCTCTTTGATGTGATGATCTTAGAGGCAGAACTACTGACTTTAGAGTGTCATTACCTGCTTGGGAGTTAGTGTTCTCATGTGCCACTGTGCATATCTGTATCCTGGCTCTATCACTTAACCTGCAAAATGGGAAAATAACCTGTAAAGTAGGAAAACAAGATACTTCAGGAGTTTTGTGAGAACTAAATAGATGGAATAGTAGCACCATGCCTGGTATGTGTTAAAGTGAAAGTGAAGTCACTCAGTCATGTCCTACTCTTTGTGACCCTGTGGACTGTAGCCCACCAAGTTCCTCCGTCCATGGGATTCTCCAGGCAAGAATACTGGAGTGGGTTGCCATTTCCTTCTCAGCTGTTATATTCTACCACAGGTATAGACTGCACTCCAGGCCATGATGCTGAAAATACCAGCTGAACAGATAACGGCCTTTCTGGTTAAAGTGGGGGAAGAAACATCCAGAGAACATGATCTGAAAACTACTCATAAAATAAAAACAGCGTAAGTTCAGGCATCCAGGTTTTTTCTCCAAACTCTGTTGTGGTGGTGGAGGTGGTTTAGTCACTAAATCATGTCCGACTCTTGCGACCCCAAGGACTATAGCCTGCAGGGTTCTTCTGTCTGTGGGATTCTGAAGGCAACAATGCTGAGTGGGTTGCCAATTCCTTCTCCAAAACTCTGCTATAGGTGACCTTGAATGAGTCACTTTACCTCTTTGTTCCTGTTTTCATATCTACAAACATCTGGATATGAACCTGGCCATCTCTGAGGCCCCTTCCAGCTGAAAAGTTCAAGTACAAAGTGAGCTGGGTTTTATATTGTTCACACTGTCAGGTTTGAAGGGTTTTTTCTTAACCTGTGTTACTCTGCAGACCTATACCAGCAGTTGCCACCCATGGGAAAGTTGACTCCTATACTCTTAGCACCGAGAGTCTTATATCCCACACCCTCCTCTGTCCTCTTAGTCTTGGGAAACCAGATGGTTGGTCAGCCTACCCGTGGAATAATTGTCCCCTGTAGGAGTGTTGGATGATGGTCTACATACACATCTGCAGGAATGAGGTAGATCTGTTGAACCACGGGAAGCATCCTTAGGAAGCCATTCAACAGTTTTCACGGGCATTGTCTTAGCTTGGACTGCTATCATAAAATTCCATCAACTGGGTGGCTTAAAGAACAGAAATTTACGTCTCACATTCTGAAGGCGGGGAAGTCCAAGATCAAGGTGCAAGTCGATTCCGTTCCTGGTGAGGACTCGCCTCCTGGCTTGCAGACGGCTGCCTTCCTGCTGTGTCTTCACATGGTAGAGACAGACCATTCCTGTCTCTGCATATAGTGGTTCTACTCGCATGAATTAATCACTTCCCAAAGGCGAAGTGAAGTGAAGTCACAGAGTCATGTCTGAGTCTTTGTGACCCCATGGACTGTAACCTACTAGGCTCCTCTGTCTATGGGATTTTCCAGGCATGAGTACTGGAGTGGGTTGCTATTTCCTTCTCCAGGGGAACTTCCTGACCCAGGGATCGAACCCAGGTCTCCTGCACTGTAGGCAGATGCTTTATCATCTGAGCCACCAGGGAACCTCCCAAAGGCCTTGCTTTCAAATGTCCTCATGTGGGGGTTAAGGCTGACTACATGATTTTCTGGAAGGGAACACAGTCAGTCCATAGCAAGATGGGCTAACCAACATTGTGTCATCAGGAGATGTGTTGCCATGGAGGTGCTAAAGGGTCCTTGTGCCCACCCCCTCATTTCTGTACCAACCCAGTCCCATTTCATGCTTTTACTCAGGGCTGCTTGGCTGCTTCCCATCTTGATATTGGGGCTGACAAGAGAGAAGTGAGTCTTCAAAGAGCACTGTTTCACAGGCTCAACATGTGTGAGGCTTCCCCCATAGAAAGAGTGAATCGAAAGAAGGAGTTGGTCTTGTTTTCCATAGCTCTGTCTAAAATAACATGTTCACTTTTGGATCCTTCAGGGACTGGAAAGTGATAGATTGAAGGGTGCTGTGAGGGAGTCACCCAGATGATTGACAAGGGAGAGGAAGAAAGGGATAAGAAGGAAGAAAAAGAACAAAGCGCATGCATCTAGGCAGGATGCGTGTGTGTGTGTGCAGGGCCAGAGAGGGTACCGAGGAGAGGAAGGAGGGTGCGTGTGTGTGTGTGCAGGGCCAGAGAGGGTACCGAGGGAGAGGAAGGAGGGTGCGTGTGTGTGTGTGCAGGGCCAGAGAGGGCACCGAGGAGAGGAAGGAGGGTGCGTGTGTGTGTGTGTGCCAGGAGGCCAGAGAGGAAGGAGGGTGCGTGTGTGTGTGGCAGGGCCAGAGAGGGCACCGAGGAGAGGAAGGGGGTGCGTGTGTGTGTGTGTGCAGGGCCAGAGAGGGCACCGAGGAGAGGAAGGAGGGTGCGTGTGTGTGTGTGCAGGGCCAGAGAGGGCACCGAGGAGAGGAAGGAGGGTGCATGTGTTTGTGTGCAGGGCCAGAGAGGGCACCGAGGAGAGGACGGAGGAGAGAGGAGGCTGGGCCAGGCACCCAGAGAGGAACCGTGGATGGAGGCAAAGCCACGCCAAGGCTGCCCCCTTGCACTTTACCTTTGTTCAGCGTCTGCTTCCACTGCCAGCAGCTGCTCCAGCTGTGCCGTTGCTACTGCGGTTGCTTAGTCACTCAGTTGTGTCCAGACTCTGTGCAGCCCCATGGACTGTAGCCCACCAGGCTGTTCCATCTATGGGATTTTTCAGGCAAGAATACTGGAGTGGGTTGCCATTTCCTACCCTATGGGACCTTCCCGATTCAGGAATGGAACCCACGTCTCCTGCATTGGAAGGCGGATTCTTTACCACTCTGCCACCTGGAAAGCCCATACTCTCAGTGTGGGGAGTACACAAAGATGGTACCATCCTTTCTTTGGTCTAGTGGAGGTGAAAGGAAGTGTGTGTAGGAGGTGAAAGGAGTGAAAAACAAGGGTTTACTTACTAGCTGTGTTGCCTGGAGCAAGTTAGAAAACCTTTCCGTGCCTCAGTTTCCTTACCTATAGAAGGAGCATAGTCACAGGACCTACTTATTAAGTGTGAACAGTATCAGTTCAGTTCAGTCACTCAGTCTTGTCCGACTCTTTGCGACCCCATGAATCGCAGCACGCCAAGCCTCCCTGTCCATCACCAACTCCCAGAGTTCACTCAGACTTGCGTTCATCGAGTCAGTGATGCCATCCAGCCATCTCATCCTCGGTCATTTGTATATCAAAAGCACTTAGAAGAATGCCTGGCATGTAGCTCATGTTACTGTTATCCTTATCAAATGAACTAATGCATTCCACATGCTCAGTATACGACCTGACAGGTACTAATCACTCGGTGAATGCTAGCTCTTCCTATTGTTGTTATTATCATCAATAGTAATATATCAAAATGAGGCACAGAAGAATTATGTTTATAGTACAAATGTAACACAGCCAAGGCAAAGCCAGGTAACAGCAAAGAATTAAGATCATCAAAATCTACTGTCAATCTAAAGGTGATATTTGAATGGTGGGGAAAGGATCTATAGAAGTTTGCCTGCTGGGAGCAAAGGGAATCTGAGTTGAAGTAAATAACCAGAAGAAGGGGTCAACTGAGGCTGTAGCTGGCAATTTGATCAGCCTAAAAGGCTGTCTAGAGCTTTCCTTGGCTTTTTAGGAGATGTGCACAGCAATTCCTGCTGCATTTGCTGATTAACACAGCAGCCAACAGAAGATGCTATGTATTCCTGCTTATTTTATTATTTACAATTGAAATCCTAGGCTTGAACTGAACACATTTCCCTATTGTTCTTCAATTACAAGGTTTTGTGTTTTTTTGTTTTTTTGTTTTGGTTGGTAGATTCATTGATTGATTCAATGATCGATTAGTGATAGCACTGAGAGGGCAAGGGTTGTAGTGTTTTAAACAGAATGGCTGGAGAAGGTGGAGACATGATTGGAGTGTGGACGATGTGAAGCACAAGTCACATGGATGGGTGAGGGAAGAGTATTGAAAGTGAGGAACAGGAGGTGCAAAGGCCGTGAGGTAGGAGTACTGTCATTGTGTTTGAAGAATATCAAGGATGCTAGTAAGGCTGGAGCTAAATGAGTGAGGGGAGGCCAGTAAGGACCGAGACCAAAGAGGAAGCAGAGTGTATCAGGGTTCAGCCAGAAAAGCAGAACCACTAGGAGGTGGAGCATATATATGGGTAAATAAATCTCTGCATATATGGGTTTGTTGTAGGGATTTGGCATCACGCAAGATTTAGTGGGAGCTGGTTACATGTGTGAGGTTGTCACTGTGTCTGATGGAGCTTTTAGTCCACTAGGCAGGTAGTCAGGAAGGGAATATGGGTGTAAGTAGTGGGTTCAGTTCAGTTCAGTTCAGTTCAGTCACTCAGTTGTGTCCGACTCTGCGACTCCATGAATTGCAGCACGCCAGCCCTCCTTGTCCATTACCAACTCCTGGAGTTCACTCAAACTCACGTCTATTGAGTTGGTGATGCCATCCAGCCATCTCATCCTCTGTCGTCCCCTTCTCTTCCTGCTCTCAATCCCTCTCAGCATCAGGGTCTTTTCCAGTGAGTCAACTCTTTGCATCAGGTGGCCAAAGTACTGGAGTTTCAGCTTCAGCATCATTCCTTCCAATGAACACCCAGGACTGATCTCCTTTAGGATGGACTGGTTGGATCTCCTTGCAGTCCAAGGGACTCTCAAGAGTCTTCTCCAATACCACAGTTCAAAAGCATCAATTCTTTGGCGCTCAGCTTTCTTCACAGTCCAACTCTCACATCCATACATGACTACTGGAAAAACCATAGCCTTGACTAGATGGACCTTTTTGGCAAAGTAATGTCTCTGCTTTTTAATATGCTGTCCAAGGAGTAAGTGTCTTTTAATTTCGTGGCTGCAGTCAGTGGTTTAGGGAAGATCAAAGGTGGGTTGGCCCCCATGGCATGAGTTCCACGAGGATGGTCTGAAACCTGTGTCGGTTCTGGTCACCTCTGGTGTTAGTGGTATGGATATCCTGTAAAAGCTGGGGCCCTTCTTTATAATGAAGACACATACATACCCAGGATCAGGAGGCAGAGACACTGAAAGGGAATCCAAGGGGAAGGGAAGAGCATTTATAGGTTCAGCGCTGCTTCATGTGAATGAGGCAAACCAACAGATTGGTAACACTGTGTATAAGCTACCGCTGCTCTTCCATCATGCAGATCCCTCAGGAATCTTTCCTGGGGCCCACCCAGTGTGGAAGCATACAAGAAAGGGAATTCTGGGAAACAGAGTTCGGCCTAGCCAAGCTGATGCATTACAAAGCCACCACATGGGTTGTGTGGATGGGGGTTCCTAGGAAATCTAGAAAAAGATCCTCATGAGACTTCCTTGACTATTTGCCCAATAGACAACGACTCCTTAGTTAAAGCTGTTTCTCAGGGTGAGGTGCCTTTGGTTTTCCAGTAGTTTACCCAAGTGCCCAGATGGTAGCTAACAGGGAGGAGATTTGATTCGCATTCCCTGGGGAAGATGACTTTAGCTGCATCAATCATCATTAGCCACAGCATCATATTCAGCTATTTGATGCAACAGAATTTGATTGACGTAATTACTAGACAAAAAAGAAAAGCGATTCAATAAGAACTTGGCTCTGGGGAATTAGAAGAAGCGCCCATGCAAATGAGGAGACGACTATCCGGCTCAGTTTGATCTTTCATTTGTTTAGTCATTCATTCCCCAAATATTTGTGCTCAGCACAGGCACAGTAATGGGCTATGTTTGGATGTGAAGCATAAATTCTGTACTAGCAAGTAAACTTCCGTTATGCTAAACGCCAGGGATAGAGATGGACGTTGATAGCAGGAATTTCCCAGATATGTAATTTTAGTAGAGGTATGCCCAGGGATGAAGATGCCACCAGCAGGAAGTCTGTAAGTCTCTCTGGGCAAAGGGGCACAATGTCCTACCTGCATATACGATGGTGTCCTCACTCTCAGACTGCGTATGGGCTAGTTGAGGAGCCCACGGGTACATAAGGCAAGGGACGATCTTGTAAGTGCAAACCGGGGCTACAGGCCAAGCACAGATGGAACTGGGGAGAAGGCCACCTCATGACTCGGTCAAGCTTTGAAAACCAGAGATCTTTTGTGCTAATTCCTGAAGATGCACAGCTTTTAGAGACTTGTCTTTTCACAGGAAATATCCCACTCACAAATAGTGTGTTTGGCAGAGGCCTATTCTCCCGCAATCTTTGCCTTTGTCTGCAGTGTGTTAAAATAAGAGAGCTTCTGATTCAGAGGAGTTATAAAAATAATATAGTAATTACAAAGTTCACTTTCGTGACTCACTTTGCTCTAAATCATGGCACTCTTCAGGGAAACCTTCTTGGAGTTAAAAATCCCACTTGCTGTTCATATTTCGAAAATGCCAATGGATCCGAAATTTCGAGATTGAATCATTTGACAGCCTGGGGGAAGGGGGCGGGTGCTGGGATGATCGCAGTTTTCAATGTTTGTAGATGTCTCTTTAAAAGGCAGGAAATAAATTGGCTGATTTGTCGTGCTTACATCGCTTGCAGTGCTTGATCACAGAGTACCTTGTTTCAGATTCGTATTTGTTTTTTCCTCCCTCCCCTCCTGTCTAATTGCCCTCTCCAGAACAGAGGCTTCCACTGCCTTTTGGCTTCAGTAATGGCTTTCATTTTCATTAAGAGCTTTGTGCTAATGGACTGTTACAAAACGCACCATGCACACTTTGTAGCAGTCACTGCCAAATGACTCTCATCCTACTGACAGTTTCCTGCATCAGGCGGAAAAGAAGAGGGCCAGGGGCAAGACAGGGGGAACAAGAAGTTTCCAAACAGGAGAGACACCAGGAGAGAAACCTTGGGTTTCTTCAGGCAAAGTGGGATGGGCACCTGGAATTCCACGAGTGTTTTCTGCTCACTCGCTTTGAAATGCCTCTTGGTTGGCAAAATGCACTGAAGGAAGAAAATAGGAGGCCCGTTTTTCTCGTGATATTTTAGAATTTGAGGATGGTTGGGAGTAGAACTTGCAGAGGTCTCTCAAGAAGGAGCACAGATGATGGCAGGGTGTCACCAGCCTTGCTCCAAAGAGGCACACGTTGGTCATTACTGCTGTTGTAAGAGCCGAAAATAATTGGTGCTTGTTAATTTTACTTGAGGTGTGCCATTCTATATGCAGTGGAAGGCCCGATGATGAATGGTTTCAGAATTTGATTTCTTTGTAAAGTAGACTGGGCTCTGTGCTCTTGGTACCACAGCTAAGTAGACACAATTTTAAATCTTCGAGCTTTAAGTAAGCTTAGAGATAACTGATTTAACACCCTCTCCCATTTTCATGAAGCTGACAGAGATTGACTGGTAAGTGTAAGCTAGATGTTAGCTGGGGCCAGTCGGACACTAGGAGGTTTGGTGAGCTTGACAGTAGCTCCCCAAACGTGGTCCTCTGAGCATCACTTTTGATTCCCACCCCTAGTCTCTCCTGGTCTCTTTCTGAGCCTGTCTTCTCCAAAACACCAGAAACATTTTTTCCTCTTGTTTCAGATGGAATGAGCCCACCTAGCTTCAGGTCGCCCCAGTACACTCGTCCTCCACCCCAACCTTTTTCCCAAACAAATTCAAAACTTTTTCAGGGCACTTATAATGAACAAAATTTTCTCTATCTTGTTACACTAATCACAGATCTGGTCTAAAATGCAGGTTTTAATTTTCAAATCTCTGTACTTTTCACAACATAATGTCTTTGCTTTAAATAAGATTTCCTGTGTGAGTAAAGCCATCATCATGTGATGTTACTGATGACATACTTCTGTTTCATCTACACTTGTCACATGTGTTGCCCCTCACAGGAGGAAGCAAAGATCAGTTAACATTTTAAAAATTTTTATAAAATTTTTTTAACACCAAAAAACATTTTGTCTTGGGGGATAGCCGATGAACAACCTTGTGATGATTTCAGGTGAACAGTGAAGGGACTCAGCCATAAGACCAGTCAACAGTTTGATGGGCTGGAAACCTAGAATCTAGGCTTAAAGTCTTTACAATAACTAATTATTAAAATCTTTGCAATTACGTATTTTAAGTATGTACTTAATATAGATCGTATTAGCTGACTGACACCTTTGCAGATGGAATGATAGCATATGCAAGTGTGCAAGCCATTGTTTCTTCTTCACTAATACCCATTTCCCCTTAGGAAATAAAAAGATATTAGGTAAATTTCCTAGCATTTTTCAGTTTTATGTTCTCATATAGTTTAAACAGTGGAGCCAGAATCTTCTTGCTTTTGTGTTTGAACATGCAAATTCTGAAGGGTCAAAAGGCTGGATCCTATATTTTATGCAAGGTATTTGGCTTGGCATGAGTCTATAATGTCAAATAATAACCACATGGATTTACAAAGCCCAGTTTGAGAAAGGTCACCAAAATATATAAGCTGACTTTGAGAGTAGATACTTGTAGGGTTGAAATGAGGATGATTAAATCTTAAACCTTCACTAAAGTTTGGAAAAGTCTGGCCGGATGTGAGTTTTTAAACACTAAGGAGTGATCAGCCTTTTTTTCCCATCATGGCCTTAAACTTATTTCTCAGTTCAGCTACTGAGGACTCTCTTTAAAAGGACTGTTCTTTTAAAAAGAAACATAAGTTGTACCTCACCAGTGTTTGAGTATCTGAGTGATAGTTGCTCAGTCGTGTCCAACTCTTTGCGGCCCCATGGACTATAGCCTGCCAGGCTCCTCTGTCCTTAGAATTCTCCACTTATGATGGGATGGAAAAGAGATACATGAAATGAAAAGACAGATGTGAAAATATTCCAAGGTCCCAAGATGGAAAGCATCTAGAATAAAGAGAGCAAGATGAATATGGTGCCCTCAATCTCAACTACAAAAAAAGGCAGAATGTTTACCAAATCTTTGAAAAAGCTTTCTTCCCAGAAAAGATCAATTTTAGCTGAATCCAATCCAGAAATTTGTGCTTGAAGGCTGCTTCCTGGAACAGGTAGCCCAGAGTTCCAGGATTCATGGCCTGAGAAGGAAGTGCTCTTCACTTCCTGGGTATGGCTGGCACCTGGAGGGTGATGCCTGGCATGCCTGGAAATTGGAGAGTGTGCGGAGAACTAGCTATTTTTGTATGATGCATCTCAACGTGAATGCTTGATCACTCCACCTAACATAAATTTGTCCTGAGATCCAGAATTTCAACGTGGTGCCCATCTGTCAGTATTCTGTACTAGAGGTTACCTTAAAACAAGGGCCACCTCATTATATCCAGGAAGGCCACTTAGAAGGGAAATCATGAAGAAGTTGGGTGTTAACTTTCTGGAGTTGGTTCTTGAGGAATGACCATGACTGTTGGAGCTACACCAGTCTGAAGTCAGAACCTGGACTCTGTCCTTATTAGCTGTGTGACGGGATGAGTCACTGAACCTCTCTGAACCTTAGTTTCCTCTTCTAAAATGGGAGTAATAGAAAATTATCAGGGTGTCTTAGTGTGTGCATGTGTTCACGTATGTAAAGGAGGTAGCAGAATACCTGGTTTGAGGCAGACCCTCAGTGTTTGTTTTTGTTCACAGGGGCTCCCCTGGTGGTTCAGAGGGCAGAGTCTGCCCACAGTGTAGGAGACCTTGGTGTTTGTTTGTTTCCCATTATTTCTCTTTAATTCATTTTCTCCTCCTCTGCCAACTCTTTCCTTGTCTATATCAAGCCCCTATCCTATGCTACATTTTCACAGAGTTATGCTCTCATGCTAACCCTGCCATGGGCCTGGCTGAAAGGCTTTAAGTATCATCTAGGATCTGGGCTTCCCTGGTGGCTTAGATGGTAGAGAATCCACCTGAAATGCAGGAGACTCAGGTTTGATCCCTGGGTTGTGAAGATCCCCTGGAGATGGGAATGGCAATCCACTCCAGTATTCTTGCCTGGAGAATCCCATGGACAGAGGATCCTGATGGGCTCTGGTTCAGGGAGTCACAAAGAGTCAGACATGACTGAGTGACTAACACTTATAACCCAGGCATAATACCTATAACCTTTTAGAGGCACTTTAGAACTTTGAAAACTCATTTTGACTCAAAGAAATGAATCTCTAATGGTGAAATCTCTCTGTTTTCTGGCTTGCTGATATGAGGGGCAGTTTTGTTTGGGACCGGTACCATCTTGATATCACAAGTTATAAATTTCTGTCTTCATGTGGCCTTGGCTACCTACCTGTAAAGCCAATCTGGCTATGAAATGGAGGGCTCCTCAGGGCTGTTTTAATCAGAAGTTAAAAAGAAAAAAAAAAAAAAAAAACTTACAGTCACTGTGCCAGGGCTTGTGTGCCAGTGAGACTGTGCAGAGCTTCATTAGTAAGTTTACTACACTGGGCCTTTCCAGAGACTGTACTGCTTGATTCAGTCCCTGAATAAATTTGCAAGTGCTAATCTAGTCATTGCTGGAGAGCCTCCAAACGTAGGGCAGGACTGTTTTCCCTGGATCGGTAGGCATTCGATTGGCAGGGTCTGGGGCCCTGGTAAGTTCTGCAGGCCTGGAGGGAGGTTGGCCATGCAGCCAGGTGCAGGGGGAAGGAGCTGCTGGGGAGCCCATGGCAGGGAGGCTTCTGAAATCAGGGCCATGAGGGATTTGCACTGTGACTTCCAGGTCCAAATTCAACAGAGATTTCCCTAGTGCCTACTGAGTGCCAGGCACCATGGTGAGCATTGCTGCTGCTGCTGCTAAGTCGCTTCAGTCGTGGCCGACTCTGTGCGACCCCAGAGACGGCAGCCCACCAGGCTCCCTGTCCCTGGGATTCTCCAGGCATTAGGGATGTCTGATGAGAGAATAAGACCAACGGGAACATTCCTGCTCACTTTGGGTCTGATGATGGGGGTCGGGGGAGAAGCAGCGCAGTAGATCAGTGAAGTGTGGGATGGGAGTGTGTGTGACAAGCAGGACACAGTTTGATCTGAGGTCGTTAGAGAGACATTGCGGAGAATGCAACACTGGAATGAAGACCACATGTGCCATCCTGATACAGATACGGGGGAGGCGGGACATACCCACCAGGACTTGGACTGGAGAGTGGTCCGGGTAGAAGAAAAAATTTGGCAAAGTGTCTGAGGTGGAAAGCCTTCCTGACCTGCTTAGAAACAACCAGAAGGCTTGTATACCTGAAGCAGAGTAAACAAGAGAGGGAAATAGAAGATACTTCGGGTAGTAATAGTGCAGGCTTCCCTGGTTGCTCAGAGGGTAAAGCATCTGTCTGCAATGTGGGAGACCCGGGTTCAGTTCCTGGGTGGGGAAGGAAATGGCAACCCACTCCAGTACTCTTGCCTGGAGAGTCCCATGGACAGACGATCCTGGCGGGCCACAGTCCATGGGGTCACAAAGGAGTCAGGCGTGACTGAGCAACTGACACTTTCAGAAAACACTCTTCTAATCTCAGGTCTACACTTGATGAAAAAGTCGGGAAATGCCAAATGGTGAGCAGTGTTTCCCCTGGGAGGGAAGAGGCTGTTGCATTTTCCAAATCTTTCTCTCTCTCTTTTAGACTTCTTTTTAAAGAAAAGCTTCAAGTTCCAAGTATTGTCTATGGTCCTCAGGCACTTAGGTCAGTTCTTTTGCAGTTATCTTCTCATGGGTTTATGATCATTTCTCAGGGTAGACTGCACAGGCCTCAAGGGTAAGAACCCTACCAGCTCCTGCAGGCTCCTTTTTGGTGCCCTGCACCTGTGGGTGTTGGATGATGACTTGTTGACTGATTACTCTATCATGGGCGTAAGAGTCTCAACAATAAAATCGAGTGAGAACAGTGATTAAACAGATCACAATAGCCAGGATCCAGGAGGAAGGCAGCCATCACCTGCTCACCTCCATCCCCACCTCTGTGCCCTTTGGCTGGCATGAGGCTCCTGGAGTTTGTTGAGGTCTCTGGAACAGGACAGAAATGATTTGAGAAACAGAAGCCTCTCTCCATGAAAAGCCTGTCTCCAGCTTCATGAGATGTAAATCGGGGAGCCGGTGGGGAAGGTGCAGGTGATCATGTGAGGATCATGGGCAATCACGAGATAGAACATCATCAGGAGAGCCAGAATCCCAACTCAGATGGCTTTGTCTGGCTTCTCAGTTGCTCCCTGCTTTCCATATAAGGAGATTCCTCAAAGCAGACTCAGAAGAACATGCTTTGAATCTGGGTCTTCAAACTCCAGAGCTCCTCAGAATCACTGGGGAAGCAACTGAAATCCAGATTCTTGGGCCTCCTCTCCCAGAGAGTCTGACTCAGTAGGTCTGGTGTGCAGGCCCTGGTATCTGCCTTTTTAAAAAAATATAACCAAATCAATGTGGGTTGTTCTGGAGACCACACTTAGAGAATTACTGTACTTTTACTTGGAGTTGTGGATGAGATGTGGGTCTAGGTTCTTTGACTCGATCTGATTGTCTTGAATGTGTTAATTATCCCTTTGCCGGGAGCTGCCTTTGTGCGGCCCTGGCCCTTAGTTGACTTTAAACTGTGGCTGCTTTCCCAAGCCTGGGATTGAACTGGTATTTTAGAAGGCCGAAGGGGCACACCAATATATTCATTTATTTAGCAAGTGTTTACTTAGTGTCTGCCTTGCTCCAGGCCCTGTTCCAGGTACTTTGGTTAAACAGGGTGAATAAGACCAAGGCTCTGCTGTCTCTCCTGAAGCTTCTGTCCCAGGAGGCTTCTGGGTCTCTATTTGTGTTCACAGAAGGGGTCTCTTCTCTGAGGCTCTAGGATAATGCCAGGACTTTGGGTTAGCCTGTGTGTGCTTGGTGCTCATGCAGAGGTAGGTGTTCCACTCCTCAGTTTATGGATGAAGAGAAAAGAGCCTTAGGGAATAAGTGACTTGTTTTCATAATGGGGGTGCAACAGGTATGGTATGCTTTCAGTTCCTGGCTATTGTAAGCACTTCACTTAGTGTTCAAAAGGGTAAGTATTCACATATGACCACTCCAGGGCTCCCTCTTATCTACCCTCCCGTGAGATCACCTTCTGGGAGACGACTGGGGGATGGCATTCTGTCTGGATACGTTGCCCTGGGACAGTGGCTTTCTGCCAGGGTTAGGGCAGGTCATTCAACCCTACATGCCTCCATTGTGGCATTTGGGCCAGACGGGTGTTTATAGCCCAGGTCCTGCTCCAATTTTCTAGAATATCTAATTTCTAAGAATTTTCTGGAATTCAGTCTAAGTTAGTGTCTGTCTCAGTGGGATCTTGAGATGTGAAGTTGTAGCTTGCTATAATTTTCCACTTCTAGGGGTAGGTGTCAAATGTGCCTGCCAAGCACTGTAACATCCTTGAAAGTGGAGAGCCAAGAATCAAATGGAAGGGGAGATAGAGGGTTCCCCGATGGTACAGAGGAGAGGGATATGACCTCCCTCTCCTTGACCGTGAGTTTAACCATTTTCACACCCCCGAAATTCTGCTGTCTTGGAGAAAAGCACTGTCACTCATCCTAGTTCTGGATCTTGTTAGGGTGGAACTTTCAAGGATGATGAGTGAAGGAGGCAATGGAGGCTACAGGAGAAAAGAAGGCAATGGAGAGACTAGGGGCAGTGGGAAAGCAAAGCTGCTTTGGGGATGATGAAGTGAACAGCGAGCTAGGCCGAGGGACACCTTCCTGCCTCTGTCATTGGGAGGGAGGGGGCGTCTTCAGTTGACCGGTGACTGCGCCTCTGTACACGGCCCACTCTGGAGTTGCAAAAGCCGTCTCACACCGTGTCTCAGACAAAGCACTGGGGACTTTCTCTAAACGATTAAGATCTACATAAAACTTCTTTCTGTCAAGCATCTTAATTTATTTTACACTCCTGGAGCCCTCCAAAGGCCACACTGTACAGTATTGATATTATTCTCCTAGGAAGTTGGCATCTTTATGTTTTAACTCCCTTTGTTTAGAGCATATTCAGATGAACAGATGCATAAGGAATGTTTAGGGCAATAAAGTTGGTAGGAAGATGAGCTCACAGTCAAAGTCTAAGACCCTGAGGGTTATTTCTGACCCAGTTGAGGCTCTTCTGGAGCACGTGGCCTCAGAGTACTCCATGGGGGTAGGGGCTGCCGGGTGGACACCACCGGTGCATGTAAAGTGAGGGCGAGTATTGTCTGTTCCTCTCCTCCCCTTGGTGATTAGGTTGTTACTGCTAAGAGTTGAGCCAGACCTTTCTGCCCTCAAAGAATAAATCATCCCCAGGAGAGTAAATGTCGTCCACAGACATATTTATGATTCCCACCAGCTCTGCCCTTTAAGCTGCTTCTCTGTAACATTTCCCTTAAAGCTGCACCATCAGATACAGTGGTCACGAGCCACGTGTGGCTCTTTATTTTACAATTAACTAAAATTTAAATTTCTGTTTCCCCCTCTCACTAGTCACATTTCAAGTGTTTATAGCTACACGGAGCTGGCAGCCGATGTCACAGATCGCAGGACCACAGAACATGTCCATCGTCACAGATGTTCCTATTTGACCCCAAAGTCCTTGAGGGGGCTAGGACTCCCTCAGCCTGTGTTTGCGGGTGGGGAGATGGGTACCTTCCTTTTCAATGAGCCTGGTCCTTGCCACAGGCTGAGGGCCACCTGATGGCCAGTCCATGAGTCGAAAAGACAGACTTACAGGGCAGCCGGTGGCACAGAGCCTGCAGGAGCTCAACAGTTGGTAACATGAGCTACAGCGACGGTTGAAAGTGATCAACTCAGGGGTGAATTAGATTGAAAAGAAATAGCAGAATGCAGGCCCAGGAAAATACAGCTGTCGGGACTTTTAGGTTAAAATCCGGGATTTCATAGTTGAACACCTGAAGGTGTCTTTGTGGTGTCTTTATGTCCCTTATTATAGAGATGAGGAATTCGTATTTTAGAGGTAGAGTCATTTGTGCAAGGCAGTGGAAGTGGTTACACTGTGAGTAGGATCTAGAGCATGCTGACTTTAAGTTCTTTGCCTTCATGTATTGGACCACATTGCCTCTCATAGAAAAGACCAGGTCCTAGCCTGACTGGCCGTAATGTGTTGCTTTTCTCTTCTGATGAAGACCCCTACCAAGGCAAGTGGACTAACTGTCTGGGAGGTCTTTGGCCCTGCTAAGCTGTGTGACATCCTAGCTGTAGAAGTTGGAGGGAGAGGTAGTTACTGTTTTTGAATATTTATCATATATTAGATGCTGTGCCAGGTCTTTTCAATATATTGTCAGCTGGGTAGCAGATATTGTTTTTCTCATTTTTAACAGATAAAGAAACTGAGGCTCAGAGAAAATTTGAATCTTGCCCGAAGTCCCAAAGCTAGTAAGCAGATGGGATACAAATTTAGGTGGGTGCTATTCCAAAGCCTGGTCTTTACACCATTCCACAGTGCTGTCTCGAGCAAGCCCAGTGGTAACGAGGTGAGAGACCTGGGACCCTGGAGAGGAGGTGCACATATGGCGTTACCTGTGGCTGAGCGTGTGAGCTGGGAGGGATGCCAGCAGACCCTGGGTCAGCCCCTTCTCATATATAGGATTCTCCCAGCCATGTATGTGAGGAGAAAAGAAAGAGTTTTGGAGTGGGATGGACGAATGAGGCTGCCAATTTCTTTGGAGTCCTACTGCATGAGTCAAAAGGGATGCCTTTTTTTTAAACTGGAGGCAGAGAAGACTGCCCACCTGGTCCCTGCTCTGAGCACATGTGAGCCCTGGATGCTGAGAGCAGATAAAAGCAAATATCTTTATGCTGCCACGTTGGGTCCAGATACTAGTGCCAGGGACTTGCTTAACGAGCATGCTAAGGGGCAGGGTTTTGGAGTTTCTGAAGAAGGGAAACATAGATGGAGAGCAGTGAGATGACAAGTGCCCACAAAGGAAGAGAGCTTTTAGACTTCTTCTTTTAACCTAGACTCTTCAGTAACTCAGAAGACAAGTTGCATTCATTCTGCCAACAGCTTAAATTCATGGAGGCAGCGGAGGGGAAGGGAAAGCAGAAAAGAATGCTGTTCATAGCTTAGACAGCAGTTCTCATCCCGTGGATTGTACTGGTTCCTGGGAGAGAAATACCAGCTCATCAAAAGCTGGTTTGCAGCTGTGAGCCCAAAGAAGAACTGAGAAAACCAGCCACCATTGTGGTAGACAACAGAATTGCATCCTCCAGTATACTGAGTGGAGGAAAGAAAAGCCATCTTGTCCTGAGAGGACTTATCCAATCCTTCTTAGGAAGGCTTGGGTGGATCTGAAGATGGCTGTTTCCTTTGCCACATTCAGCCTTAAAGGAGGAGACTCTTCAGAGTGAAACCAAGTGTCTAACCTGGGGACAGGGAAACTGTATCAGTTATTCACTGCTGTGTAACAAAAGATTGCTTACAATAGTAATTTGTCAATTCTCATGATTCTTTGGGTTGACCCATTAGTTCTGTCTTGAGTACTACTGGGGTCACCTGTATAGCTTCATTTATTTGGCAGAAAGTCTGAGCTAGAAAATCAAGGTCATTCTCACCCATCTGGCACCTCAGTTTTCCACGTGACTTCTTATCTTCCAGAGCCTCTCTGCACAGCCCCTCTCCAGCAGGATAGATAGACTGGGCTCCCTTGTAGCATAGTAGTTGGGTCCCAAGATAATAAAAGTGGAAATTGTCAGTGACTTTTGAAAAACTCTTATTGGAGTATAGTTGAATTAAAATATGATAGTTTCAGGTGTACCGCAAAGTGAATCTATCGTACATATATACACATCCACTCTGTTTTGATTCTTCTCTCATATAGGCCATTACACAGCATAAAGTTTCCCATTTTATACAGCGGGTCCTTATTAGTCATCTATTTTATATATAGCAGCGTGGGGGAAGCCTGGCATGCTGCAGTCCATGGGTCGCAAAAGGTCAGGCATGACTTGGTGACTCAACAAAACAGCACCAGTGTGTGTGTGTCGGTCCAAGCCTTCCAATTTATCTCTCCCCGCCTCCACTTATCCCCTGGTAGTCGTATGTTTATTTTCTACATCTGTAACTCTGTTTTTGTTTTGTAGATAAGTTCATTCGTACGCTTTTTTAGATTCCACCTATAACTGATATCATATGATATTTGTCTTTCTCTGTCGGGTGTCTTAAAGGCTGACCTTGTAACTGGCAGAGCATCACTTCTGCCCTTTCCTGTGGGTCAAAGCACATCTCAAGGCCAGCCGAGATTCCTGGGACAGAAAACAGGCCATTCCTCTCGGTGGGAGGAGGGACATGTGGTCATCAGGATGGGACGAATTATTGGGAGCCATATTTGCAGGCAAAGTGCCTTAAGAGCTGTGATAGGATATAAGAAATCACCATAAGAAATATATATTTGTCTTCACCCCCAGTTCCTGGCCCTAGAGCTTCCAGAACCCTTGACATTTCCTAAATGACTGAAGTGAGAGTATTTTTTTGTTTCTAACAAGACCCTTTCAACATAACTGAGTCTGTGCTAATGCAGTGTCTCTGTAAACAGCTTCAGGGTGGGTGCAGGTTGCGAGAGGAACCAACCAAGTGATTAGAGTTGGAGCTTGGAGCCCCACTTCTCAACCTCCTGGTAAAAGAGAGGGGATGAAGATTGAGTTAGTCTCCAATGAGCAGTGATTTAGCCAATCTTGCCTATGTAGTGGAAGCTTTATAAGAACCCTAAAGGACAAGTTCAGAGCGCTCCTGGTTTGGTGAATACACTGAAGTGCTGGGGTAGCGGGGTACCCTACCCTCATAACTTGCACTATGTACCTCTTCCATTTGGCTGTTCCTGACTTGTATCTTTTAGAAAAAACCAATAGTAAGTACAGTTTTTTTCCCTGAGTCCTGTAAGCTGTTCTAGTAAATAATCAAGCCCCAATTGATAGGTCGCAATATTTAGCACATAAAAATATAGGACATCTGGTTAAACTTTAATTTCAGATAGATGAGTCTTTTTCTTTATTAGAGGTATATCCCATGGAATATTTGGCACACAGTTACACTAAAGTACTTGTTTTTAGAGATTCAAATTTAATTGGGCAGTTTATATATTTCTAAAAAATTTAATCCTTAATTGAGGGTAATCGCTTTACAATGTTGTGTTGGTTTTGTTGTATGACAGCATGTATCAGCCGTGTGTATACATACAGCCCCTCCATCTGGCTCCTCCCTCCCCTGCCCCCACCATCCCACCTCTGAGGTCATCACAGAGCACCGAGCTGAGCTCCCTGTGTTATACAGCAGCTTCCCGCTAGCTAGCTATTTTACACATGGCAGTGTAGAAGTGTGGACGCTACTCTCTCACTTCGTCCCCCCTTCTCCTTCCCTTGCTGTATCTGCAAGTCTGTTCTCTGTACCTGCATCTCTATTCCTTGGGCAGTTTATATTCTATTTTGCAACTCTACCCTGTGGGAACAGTGGCTCTCCAAGGGAGAGTCTCACAGGGTGACAGGTGGGGGCTATAGAAGTGAATTGGTGTCCTGAATCTAGTCCAAGACATGAATATTTGGAGAAATCCTCCTAGGCCAGTGCTTCTCAAACTTTGACATGCATATGAATCACCTGGAGATTTTGTTAAGGTGCAGATTTTGATTTAGAAGTGCTGGGGTAGAACCAAGTCCTGCCTTTCTAATAAGCTCCTGGGTGATGTGCATGACAGCCCCTGGACCACACTTGGAAGAAGCTTGGTCTATAAAGTCCAGGGTGAAAACGGTTTTGGCTTTGCAGACCATAGGGTCTCTGATGGCAACTACTCAACTCTGGTGTTGTGTCAGAAAAGCAGCCACACACAGTATATAAACAAAGGAGCATGGCTGTGCTCCAATACTATTTTCTTTACAAGAATAGACGGTGGACAGGCTTTGACCAAGCAGGTTGCGATTTGCTGATCCCTGGACATAATGCTTCTGATGTGCCCCCTTCTCTAATGAGAATTCTTGGTGTGAGGAAGGGAAGGCTTGCTTTCCCTACATAGAAGTCTATAATTTCAGGGGTTCAGCGAGGGTTGCCGTAAATCCCTCACCCTCAAGTACAAATCTCTCTCTGCTCATAATTACTTTGAGTCTTCAGCTAATATTTGGTTCTCTATTGAAATGTAAATTGCCTGAACCAAGAATCCTTTTAAGCTGATAAACAGCCTTTACATCCCAGAATAAATGTATTTAGGATCCCTCTTAAAGGAGAATAGAAGAGGACCCTGGAACAGGAAAGCTGAGGCTGTAACTCATGTATACTTTTGACTAGGGTAAGACAGGTGGTCCTTACCTTGCTCTCCACCTTTAAAATGTGCTCGCCAATGCCGATAATTAAAACATTCATCTTACTAAAGAGTATTCAGGTGTGTGAAAGGGAAGTCCTCGATCGACCATCCCGTTTGCTTGGGAGAGACAGAAATTTCCCAGGGTGTGAGATTTTCAGAGCTAAAACCAGCATGTGCATACATGCTAAGTTGCATCTGAGTGTTAGCCCACCAAGCTCCTCTGTCCATGAGACTTTCCAGGTAAGAATACTGGAGTGGGTTGCCATGCCCACCTCCAGGGGATCTCCTGACTCAGAGACAGAACACGCATCTCCGGTGTCTCCTGCATTGGCAGGCAGGTCCTTTACCACTGGTGCCACCTGGGAAGTGGCAGTTCCCTGGGATGTTCCCAGGATAGTTCCTGGCAAGCCGGGATAGAGAGAGGGAGAAAGTCAGTGAGCTCTTGGATGATCCATTCCCACAATCACGATTTGGTGACAATACATCTCCCCTAAACTCAAAGATGATTGAAAGAGTCTCAAAGGAATATGCATTTTATTTTACTTGAAGACACTGCTACAAGTGAAAAATACGGAGCCCCTCGTTTCTATACAGGTTGGGGAATGCCCACGTCTTGCAGCCCTCTGCATTATTAGAGGATGTCCAGGTGGTGCTTGCTGGTGGTGAGAGTGGTTTGAATGGTGATAGTAATAACAATAATGATTATAAATAACAGCTAACATTTATCGGGTGCTTAATGTCAGGTAAACTGTATATTTCACATTCATTATTTTACTAAATGCTCTGAGACATAGGTTCTCTCATTTTCTCAGTTTTACAGGAAATTAAATTGTGGTTTAGAGAATTGTTTTGATTTGTCCAGAAAGCTGATGTGCTGTGCTTAGTCACTCAGTCCTGTCTGACTCTCTGCAATCTCATGGACTGTAGCCCGCCAGGCTCCTCTGTCCATGGAGATTCTCCAGGCAAGAATACTGGAGTGCGTTGCTTGCCCTACTCCAGGGGATCTTCTCAACCCAGGGCTTGAATCCAGGTCTCCTGCATTGCAGGCGGCTTCTTCACCATCTGAGCCACCAGGGGTTCAAACCCTCTTCTAGACCCTTAATGATTCGTGAGCCCATAGCACCAAAGCCTTTCCTGGTATTTTGGCCAGCTTCTGTGAGCCCCTTCTGTGCCTCCTTGCCTGGTGTTGTGGGACACATGTCTTTTGATAGGCCATTTAGCTTCCCCGAGCCTGTTTCCTTACACGTTTAAAAAATAGAGGAGGTGAAGTTAGACTCTCCATTTGGGTCCCCATTTCCTCCCGGCCCCCGCTTTTGCCACAGGTGTAGATGTCTCATTCTCTAGGGCGATTCTCTACCGTCAGAAGGTTTGGTGCTGTTCAGTACTTCTCCCAGTGCGGTCAGTGAACAGACAGCGTCACCTGGGGACTGTCAGAGATGCAGATTCATGCCGAACCAGAGACTCGGGTGGGGGCCCCTACAGTCTGCTGCACAGGAAGGTTTGAGAACCTTGGGTGTGAGGGGAAAGAACTTGGGGTTGCAGATCAATAGAACCAAGTTGAATTTTGCTGCTGCTGTTTGAGCGATGAACTTTCTGAGCCTTTTTCTGAGACTTTCTGAGCTTCTTCTCTAATATGGAACAGCATAATCTCAGAATTCTACCTGGGGTGGAGTCAATGGTGGAAAAATGCACTTGAAACATGAAAGCATCATCCTGGCCACTATTATCAGCCCGTGGGGCCTGCTTCCTCATAGCACAGGCTCTCCCTGCCTGCTGAGATATAACCCTGTAGAACCTTTTTTTGGCCTAAGAAAGGATACAGTGATATTTATGTAGCAGATCACTATTTTTTTGAGTGCTTTCAAGTAATTTTTTTCAATGTAGATTTTAAGAGTTTTTAAAAGGTGAACTATGGTTGAAGTCTTTATTGAATTTGTTACGATACTGTATCTGTTTTATGTTCTGCTTTTTGGCCTCGAGGCATGTGGGATCTTAACTCCCTGACCAGGGACGAAACCCACACCCCCTGCATTGGAAGGCAAAGTTCTAATGACTAGACCAGCAGGGAAGTCCCTCAAATGATTTTATTTAATTCTTACACCAGTTTTGTGAGACAGGATCAAAATGAAGCTGAGGCCTTGAGGGTTAATGACTTGCTTAAGTTGACACAGCAAGTTTCTAACAAAGTTAAGACTTAAATTCAGTCTCTTGATTCAAAATCCAGTGCAGCCCACTAGGTCAGTGGTTAAAACCCGAGGCAAAGGACAGGCAACTGTAAGCATGAAATGTCTCGAGCCCTTCTCTGTCTCTGTTGCAAAGTGCAATCACCTGGGGGAGATTTTGGCTTCTCCAGTGGCACAGTGTAAAGAACCCACCTGCTAATGCAGGAGTCACAGGAGACCTGGGTTCAATCCCTGGGTCAGGGAGATCCCCTGAAGTAGGAAATGGCAATCTGCTCCAGTATACTTGCCTGGAAAACCCCATGGACAGAGGAGCCTGGCAGGTTATAGTCCATGGGGTTGCAAAGAGTCAGACCCAGCTGAGCACACAAAAAAGCAAAAGAAAGGGGGGGATTTTAAAAGAATCCACACCTGTTATTCTCTGAGATGGAACCCCAGTAATGACACATTGTGAAGTTTGCCAGAAGGTTCAACTCAGCGCAGACTGAACATCCAGCTTTAAACTCCTGGAAGTTCTGTTAGTCTGAGATGACTGACTCCTGCTGCGTGTTGGAAACATCTGAGGAGCCCTGAAAAAATACCTGTGCCCTGTCCTACCCCAGATCAGAGTTGAGATCTCTAGGGTAAGTATTTCCTATTATTTTTAAATTCTGCAGATGATGCCACTACATAGCCAGGGCTGAGAATCCACAGTGTTATGCCATCTCTTTGGCTCCACCAGGCTCACTTTCCATCATGGTGGATTCTGCCACCCCCGACCCTGTCTTGCCTTCCAGGCTCATCACTGGGTAAAGAAGCACATGTTAAAAACTTCAAGGCTCGCTGCATAATTCACCGATTGCCCAGTGTGGTTTTGTGTTCTTTTCATTATTCAGGAGAAGTAGCTGGGTGGGTGAGGACCACACCCAACAGTCCTGCCTCTGAGTGTTTTGGAGTCCCTCAAGCAATGTGAGCCAAATGATCGGTAATTACTGCCAGCCACTGTGCTTCAGAGTCTCTCACTTGGTAAAGTTTCTTAAATAGGTAGCCAGAGGAAGAGACGCTGCCTTTATTAATATTCCTATGGGTGTGTCCACGGACTGACAGCACGTGTTCATCAGTATAGGGGAGCGAGCATCCACCCTTCCTCCTGCATGTGATGCACACACCCAGAACCTGGGCTGGCACCTGCCTTCAGGAAGGCAGAAGCCTCTGTTCTGATGCGGCTGGTTTGATCTGAGGCATTTTAGGGCACACGGATGACAAAATCTTTTGAAACGGTCTGAGTCGGCCTTGAAATCCGTTCTTCACTCAGTGTTGGTGCAGGGACAGGGCCCTGTTTGTTATGCTGACCACTCGGCACCTATGAATACAGCGGTCGCCAGAGTCCAGTCCCCTTGACCCTTCATGGGATGCTTGTTAGAAAGTCAGGTTCCCGGATCCCATCATCCTGTTCTCAGAATCTCTGGAGGGATTGGGGGCTGGGAATTTGAATACTCATCAAGCTCTCCGGGCGTTTCCTATGCCTTCTGAATCTTGCATGGTTTACGAAGCCTAGATCCACACGCTTTTGGGAATAAGCAACTGCGACTCTTGGACCGAAGAGCCCCGGGTTGGGAGGGAATGGCTCACAGGGCAAGAAAAAAAGGTGATCATGGCCTCAAGGGAAAGTGACATGGGAGGGCGTGTGTGCGTGTCTGTGTGTGTGCACACCCGTGCATGCCTGTGGCCCAGCCTTGTGGGGCCTCTGTCGTCTTTGCTGCTTAGGTATTCATAGCCAATTGCTTTCATCGTCCCTCACTTTATTAGCTTTTTGCCAAGTAGTTCAGCTTTTACTAAGGGCACCCAGGTTTATGGCAGCAGTATTTCTCACAGTGTCAGAGATAAAATATCAAGCTAATAACAGACTCCCCACTAATGTAAATCGCACGAGGAAGGCAATCTCATTCGGGGAAGAAGTCCTACCGGAGAACGCCACGTCTTAAGATTTTGAGAAAGCAGTTGGTGGGATTGGGTACACTTTGCGCTTGCTAAGAAGATGAAATAAATGATTTGTGGTAAGTGGTAGCAGCTGCAGAAAAGATCGTTTTCATCCACCTGCCTCTCCCTAAGGGACTAGAGGCTCCCAGGGGCTCAGGCATCAGGCCAGAACTTAACTGGGGGTTTAGAGACGTCTCTTCTCTGCTTCTCCTCCTCCTCATTTTAGTGCCACTTTTCAGCCTCCGCGGATGCAGGAAACCAGTTGGTTTCCCCACGTGTTATAAAGAGAAACCCATCAGGGGGTGATGGGGGACCTGGGAGGTCTCTTGGCAATCTCTGCGAATTTCCTGATTTCCTTTCCCTCTTCTCACTTACGTTCAGGTACCTGCTGAGCAAACCTACTGCTGCCACTTGTTGCAGGAATTTTAACAAGAAGTAGGGGGTGGGGGCGTGGGTGGTGCTGGGACTTGAAAAAAAAAGCAGGGGTCATAAAGATGCTGCTTTTCTGTACGGTCAGCTGCCTGGAGACAGGCCCAGGATGTCCTACTTATTCTCTAATTCTGCAAGGCCAAGGGTAGACTGTGGACTTCTGAGTCCACACAGGAACTTCTGAGAGGGTGGGAGCATTTTCTTCTGGAAAGGCTGTGAAACGCTGGGACTCTATCCTTCAGTACATCTGGGGAGCTGAAGAGGTGATGTGCAGGAGAGGAGAGACCAGTGCTGGCCGCTCAGTAAGGAGGCTGGAAACTGCCGATGCACACTGAGATCTGAACAGGGGCAGGGGGAAAGAAACGTCATCTGATGTATTATCACCCAGTGCCTGGAAGACCTCAGAGCCACTGGTTGGACCCCAGCTGCAGCCTTGACCTCTGCTTTTGCTATCTTGGGGTCACCAGAATCAGATACCCATCTAACACCAAACAATTGGACTAATTCCAGGACTGACTCTAGTATCCTTTTTATCTGCCCCTAAAAGCTGGGTCCCACCTTCCATGACCTCTCTCCTTGTCTGATCCCCTGGTTCCAGATCTGCCTCAAGAACTCAGATGATAACTTGCTTTTTTCCACTGGGGACAACCTGGAAGGGAACGTCAGACTTTGTGTGAGTCAGAGTCAGCCTGAGGAATAATCTCATTGTCTCTGAAACAGTCACTGGGTCCTGTGGAATAGAGGGGGCAAGTTCACAGCCTCCGTTTTCTAGGTGAGGAAACAGGCTCAGAGAGGTTAAGGGGTTACCTCTGCTTGCCCGGAAGTCACAGTACAGCTAGGATGAGAAGTCTCCCGACTCTCAAATCTGTGATCCATCCATCACCCCCTGTTCCCCAGGAGAGCCTTTTGCTGTCATTGCACTGTCTGCACATGCGCAAATAGCTCTGCCCAAACCACCAAACCCTGCAAACCTCATGCCACAAGATGCATGGTTGAGACATGGATAGCCCAAGACTAAATGTCAGCCATTGAGTGGGAAGGCGCCAGTGGGACCCTCCATCCAGCTTGTCCACTAGCTGTGAGCAGAGAAGCAGTCCCGCGTTTGTGTGCTAGGCAGGAAGGAGGGCCGTGCTGACAGCTGGGGTGATGGATGGTGGGGGGAGCGTGCACGGGGCGTGAGCAGTAATGTGATAGAGGGTGCACATTACAGGCAATTACAGTTTGAATAAATTATCAATGGCAAGAAGTAGAGGAGTAGAAAGCTGTTTTATTAACCCCTGAAGTTACGTTCACAGCATTTTGAAAAAGTTTATGAATTGCTGTGAATTATGAGCTTGGCGACAAATGTGGATGCCGGGAGAATCCCTGATCGCAGCTTCTGTAGCAGGCGATGTTTTATGGGGATGATTTAAAACAAGTCTTAGATATTTTCAAACTTCAAAGGAAGAAGAAAAAGGAAGCTCGGGGAGCCTAGTGAATTCACCTGGCTGTGAGCAAACTTTGCCGTAAATCCTACCTATGATTTTTCCGTTTTATCTGTTTTCCTTTCTTTGATATTGTACATTTCTCAGGGCTCCCTGCCTGGGGCTAAGAGGTGTCTCCTGTGCTATCCCAGGGACTGTTTTACTAAGTCACTCCCTGGATGAAAATAGAGCTCCAGCTAGAGATAAGACAGTGTCTACTTTCTGGGCTGTTGCTGTGCTAAAATCTGCACACTTTCCCCCTACCCCACTCCATTCCCACTGCTAACATTTCTATTTCCAGATAACAAAAGATGAGTACGAGCCATTCATTTCTTCTTTGGGACTCCGGCAGAGCTATGCTAATTCTGGCTGCAGTGGTTCTGGTCTCGTGTTTGCTCTACCACCCAAGGAGAAGGGCTGAGGCTTCGGTCCCTAGGGCGTGGGAGACAGCGTTCAGCTTGGAATCAGGAGCCCTGGGTTGTATTTGAGACCCGGCACAGCCTGGCTGTGGACTTGGTCTGTCAGAAGCCTGTGATTGCCCCACAGGGAAACCAGGTAAAAATGTCCACCCTCCCTTGTCCGTAAGCTTGGGTGGGTAGGAATGAGAGAAGGGAGATTGTCAAAGAAGGTGAAGTAGCTGCAGAGAGGTTTTAGTGGAGAGGGCAGGAGGGTGCTAGAATGATAGGTGCTTTTCACGTGTTACTTTCTTGTAATTCTGTGGGGCGTGCTAAGTCAGTCCAGTCGTGAGCGATTCCTTGCGACCCCATGGATTGTAGCCCTTCAGGCCAGGCAAGAATCCTGGAGTGGGTTGCCATGCCCTCCTCCAGGGGTTCTTCCTGATCCAGGGATTGAACCCCTGTCTCTTAGGCCTCACATTGGCAGGCTAGTTCTTTACCACTAGTGCCACCCGTGAATCCCATAACCCTGTGGAGGGTATATCTTTATTCCCAGTTTAGAAATGAGGAAGCTGAAGTTCTGAGAGTTCGAATAAACTGCTTTAGGAAAAACACCTTTGGAGTGATCAGAACCTAGGTGCTTTGGCTCCCAAGCTGACGTTTCCCACCATGCCAGATCCTCTGTGTCTACACAGAACTGACCGTCAGCATCCCCTGGGGTGCCATCCGGAAACAGGGCAGCATGTGCTGCTTCTGGGCACGTCCTAGATCTGTGCCTTCAGAGGCTGCAGGTTAACAAGATCCCCAGGTGATTCCTAGGCATACTAAAAGTTGAGAAGTATCAGCCTAGTAGATGAGAACTGAGGTCAAAGCAAAGTGCCAGAAGGGGTTGTGTGCTCAGTTTATGGGGAGGGAAGAGTTTTTGACCATGTGTGACGGGAAAAAGAGTATATTCTGGTGCGGTTCTGCTAATTTGCACTGTCTTCGTGCTTGCAAAGGATCCTCTCCACCTCACATCCCGTAGTGGTCAGGAGAGCCCAGGGAAGGGGAGAAAACAGGCTCTGGCTGGGGAGTGAAGTGGCCCACACTTTCCCTCCGGTCACGTCATTCGGGACAGTTGTGATGACGCACAGGGCTGGAGGCACGAAACCTTTGTTTGAATCAGAATCCTCCATGCGTCGGCCAGGCTGCCACCGGACAGTCCCAGGTCTTTGTGTCTTCTTTTGTCCAGTGTGGTGGTAGCACCACCTTCACCGGGTTTGGTGAGGATTAATCAAGATGTGCAAATGCCCAGCACAGTATCCGGCTCAACACATGTTCCATGAAGCCCACCGCCCATCTCATTAGGTGTGACCCAGAAGTTTGCTCAGGGAACAGGGAAAAAAACTGAAGTCTTTTTCTCAATCTTCACCCTTCCTGGGTGCTTCTTGCCGATGGGAAAGGTGTTACTTTGGAGTAGGGCCTGAGTGTCCTCCTGTAGGATAGTGCTTCTCAAAGCGTGGTCCCGGGCCCAACAGTGTCTCCATCACTTGGGAAACTGTTGGAAATGCAGAATCTCAGGCTCCTTCCTTTTGACTTGCTGAATCAGAAACTCTGGGATGGGACTCACCAGTCTGTTCTTCACAAGTTCTCTCGGGATCTGAGAACCAGCATTTTAAGGGGGCTTGGAGATCAGACATCTGAGAAGTGCTTGCTGGTGGTGGGGTACTGGCTTGTACTTGACTCTGGAGCATGTCCTTTGCAGCAGACCCCAAGTACTCCGGTGGGCCCTGAGGCCGTGTTACAATTAAATGATCACTTAGAGGCAGGCACTGTGCGGAGGGCACACAGGCAGCCAATTCATTAACCGAGAGCAACTTCTTGCAAATTAAAAATGTTAATGATCAGTTTTGAAGCACTGAGAGCCTATCAGGGACCACATGCCTGGAATGAGCATTTACCATATGGTGACTTTGAAAGCTAATATTGATTCTCATTATTTTAAACGATTACAAACATTGCAGGTGTTTTGTAATAATCTCCATTGTCTAATTAGAACATGCGTGAAACGAGCCCATTCTGCCCGCTAACGAATACTGATTTGAATGGGAGAGCCCTGGGGCAGGGGAAGGACTGGGACTTTCTGGCCAAGTTGCCAGCCAGTGTCAGGCTCCCTTCTCCCTAAATTATTAATCCTGAGGATACAAGGTATCTTGACAGGCAGGCACCCATGGGGGCCCCCAGCTTGGTCTGGGTCCGTTCCCACCTTCAGTGTCTACTCCCATCAGGCAGTAAGCCGAGATGTTTGGAATGAATGTGAGGACCTTTGTGGCCTTTTCTTCTTTTCTCATTTCCCATTTCTCTTCTTTCCTGTTTCCTACCTCTTGTTCATTTTAAAGGAACTCTATGTCTAAATGCTTTAAGGAAATGTGCTGGGAATGGGTTCTACTTTAGATTTGAGTTGCCCATGTCATACTCATATCTGGTTATAGGCTCAGATCGTTTCATGTCTTAATAGTGTCTCTCCCGCAAGACTGGAAACTCCCTGAAGACCAGGCCTATGTCCAGCCTTACTTTACTTTCTCCCGCAAGACCCAGCAAGTGCATTATAATACCCCACAAAGGAGGGCTATGGTTATTATCAATAATCCTAGTCATTACAGAATGAATGAGTAAAACCACATTTAGGTTGGTACTTTGTGCTCCGTGAGTGTTTCCTGTGTGCTAGGATATTTTAATTTATTAATCTTACACAATTTAGTGACTATTCATTAAGGCACAAGGGAAAGAACTTTATAAGACGTGGTTCCTGAAGACTGGATGTGTACAGTCTCCCTGGGGAGAGGGTGGTTAAGATGCAACATGCTAATTGCAGAAACGGTTTGCACAGGGCTCTCAGGGAAGCTGGGGAAGGAGCCCTGAATGCAGGTAGGAGGTGCTGTCTTGAGACCAGCGTTGAAGAGCAAACCATAATTGAGTGGGGAGATGAGAAGGGGAAGAGTGTTCTACAAGCTTGTGAAAGTTGGGGCTCTTGGACAGCAGTGGGGCCGGAGCCCTGGGTGTGTGTGGTGGCGAGGGGCTGGGACTGCGGCGTTTGGGGGCTAATAGAAGTGGGACCTCAGTTAGGGAGGAGTTTGTCTGCCATGCAGAGAAGCTAGGGTTTTATCTGAAAGCTAACGATCTGTGTGAAGAGAGTTGGATTTGAATTTCCTTTTATAGTTTTTGAAGATTTATATTTCAGAAAAATCACCCTGGTAACATTGTAGAGGTGGAAACTGGAAGCAAGGAGACCAGTAACAGCCTGCTGGAGAAGAGACGAGAGTCTGAGCTGAGGCAGAGATGGAGGAAATAGAATGTAGACATATTTAGGGTGTGAGGGTTTACATTTAATATAAGAACATTGTTTGCTTTGCTTTTCTTAGTTATAAACACATTAAAATAGATAAGCCTGGAGAATAATCTTATAAACACCTGTATCCATTAGCCAGCATGGACAGATATTTACATTTTGTCATATTTGCTTCTGATCTGCTTTTTATTATAAACATTTTAAAATTACAAATTAAATTTTCCTGTTTAGTTCCATCCACTATCTCACTGCCAGAGGCATCCATTGTTAAAAATCTGGTACGTGTTCTTATCATCCAAGCTCTTCTATGTTAGTCTCATACTTAAGTGTTCATAAACACTATATAGTATTTATGGAAATGGTTATCATTGTTTTCTGCAGATTGGTTTTGTGTGTGTGTGGATACATTTAGCTCTAGTTGATCCATTTTGTCTGCTGAACAGCATTTCTTCTTATGACTATGTATTCTTTCTTGTTCTGGTGGACATTTAGAATCTTTGGTTATTAGCTTTGGGAAGCATTTCAGTTAGGAGAAGCAATGCACGCTTCTCTGCACGTGTTTGAAGGTCTTTCTGTGCTGTGTACCCCAAATGGGATTGCAGGTCTTAAGGAACACCCATTTAGCACGTGTTGCCAAGACTCTCAGGTTTGATCATTTGAGTTTAAACTTCCACCATCAGTGGACAGTCCATTTCTCCATTTCCTGTCCAATACTTCTTATTATGGGCCTTATGAAGGTTGCCACTTTGATGTGACTAGTTTTTCTTTGCATTTCTTTAATTATCACATGTAGTTAGAAACTTTTCATGTGTTCTTGCCTGGAGAATCCCAGGGATGGCGGAGCCTGGTGGGCTGCCATTTATGGGGTCACAGAGTTGGACATGGCTAAAGCGAATTAGCAGCAGCAGCAGCAGCAGCAGCTTTAAAGTTTCCTTTTCTATGTGTTACTTGCTTATATTAATAACATTTGCTCATTTTCTTTTGGGTTGCAACTTATTTTTTCCTTTTTGTTTTACTGAGATATAATTGACGTAAGCACTGTGTAAGTTAAAGGTGTACATATAATTATTTGACTTATATACATCATGAAGTAATTACCACAGTAAATTTAGTGAACATCCATCATCTCACATATATACAAAATTAAAGAAATTTTTTACAATTCCTTATGATAACTCTTAAGATTTACTCTCTTTTAAAAAAACTTCTGCTTCATCTCTTTTGCTGTACTGGGTCTTCATCGCTGCACGTGGCTTTCTCTGGTTCTGGTGAGCAGGGGCTTTTCTCTAGTTGTAGAACATGGACTCTAGGGTATAGCTGTGGCCTGCGGGCTCAGTAGTTCAGGCTGTGGACTCTACAGAGTGCAGGCTGAGTGGTTGTGGCACACGGGCTTAGTTGCCCGATGGCATGTGGAATCTTCTGAGCAGGGATCGAACCCTTATCCCCTGCATTGGCAGATGGATTTTTAACTACTGGACCATCAGGGAAGTCCAATATTTACTCTCTTAACAACTTTCGTGTATAACATACAGCAGTGTAAATAACATTTACCATGTTGTACATTATATCCCAGTACTTACTTATCTTATAACTGGAAGTCTGTACCTTTGACAGTCTTCATCCATTTTCTAATTGGTATTTTAGAGTTCCTCATATATTCTGAGTCTTCCCTGGTGGCTCAGATGGTAAAGCGTCTGCCTGCAATGCAGGAGACCTGGGTTCAGTCCCTGGGTTGGGAAGATCTGGAGAAGGAAACGGCAACCCACTCCAGTACTCTTGCCTGGAGAATCCCACAGGTGGAGGAGCCTGGTAGGCTACAGGCCATGGGGTCGCAGAGCTGGACATGGCCGAGCGACTTCACTTTCACTTTCATATATTCTAGGTATCAGTCTCTCTCTGTGTATACGTACCTGCACGTATATAATAATAGAAAATATGTGTGTGTGTGTGTGTGTGTATGTGTATATATAAGAGGAGGTCATGGCAATCCACTCCAGTGTTCTTGCTTGGAGAATTCCATGGACAGAGAAGCCTGGTGGGCTACAGTCCATGAAGGTGCATAGAGTTGGACTCGACTGTGTGACCATGACTTTCATTTTCATATGTGTGTGTGTGTATATATATATATAATAATAACTTCTCTCATTTTATCTCATTTTTAAACTTCATTTATGGTATTGTCTAAAAGATATTGCAGATATATTAATTGGGCCCTCCATGAGATATTTTTTATGTCTAAAATCTCTTTTGCTATTTCAGTTTCATAAAGCTTGTAGGCATGACCCCATCTATCCTTCTAACAGTCTTAAAGTTTTGCTTCTGACCATTAGGTCTCTAATGCAACAGGAATATATTTTGCATGTGGTTAGGGACATAGAGACTAGAATTCTATTTAGTTACTTTTCCTTTAAAAGCCAGTCACCCCTCCACATTTATTGAACAATCCATTCTTTACTCACGTAATTATAGCGCTCCCTTCATTATGTACCAGATCCGCTCTGGGTCCTTGTTTGAGAGATTTCTTTTCAGTGCCTTGGTCTATGCGTTTAACCCTGAAGAGACAGCACAGTGTTTTAAAAAGCCATGACTTTAATGCTCTTCGTTCACTGCTTTCCCAAGCTATCAGTTACCTTCTCCAGGTGATTCTGCAGAATCTTGGACTCAAGACTACCATAACCATTGCTGGCAAAGCCTGGTTTTCTGGCTGAGCTCACGGAACATTTTACCATCTGCACTTTCCATCGGCTTTGTGTGAAAATCAGAGCACAAACCCAAATTCTGGCTTTTTCACCATCTCAGATATCATCTTGAGATAAGAGAGGTTTGGATTTGGCTGAGGATGTGAGTGAAGATATAACCAGAAAAAGTAAATTTTTGCAGACTGCAGTGCTGAAGAATTGATGCTTTTGAACTGTGGTATTGGAGAAGACTTGAGAGTCCCTTGGACTGTAAGGAGATCCAACCAGTCCATCCTAAAGGAGATCAGTCCTGAATATTCATTGGAAGGACTGATGCTGAAGCTGAAATTCTAACACTATGACTATGGCCACCTGATGCGAAGAGCTGACTCACTGGAGAAGACCCTGATGCTGGGAAAGATTGAAGGTGGGAGGAGAAGGCGATGACAGAGGATGAGATGGTTTGATGGCATCACTGACTCGATGGACATGAGTTTGAGCAAGCTCCTAGAGTTGGTGATGGACAAGGACACCTGGTGTGCTGCAGTCCATGGGGTCGCAAAGAGTCAGACACGACTGTGGGACTGAACTGAACTGATGACGCCGCAAACCTACAGGCAAGCTGAGAGCATGCAGCTGGCCACTGGGCCTGTCCTGGGAGGGAACGGCCATCAGGAAGGCTCCGGGAAGCTGCAGAAGTCAGGCATCGCCTTTCTGTAACTCGGGGGAGAGGAAATGTTGGTCTCCTCCAACCTCTGTAGCCCGCCAGGCTCCCAGAGACACGGGAGCTTGGCGGGCTACAGTCCACAGGGTCGCACGGAGTCAGATGTGACTGAAGCAACTTAACACGCGTGCACACGCCCTGTATGTGCCTCTTCACGCCGTCTTGGTTTGCACTGTCAGAACCTCCTGGAGTGGCCGCTCCTTCCTCCTCCAAGAGGGTGGACGTCTTGCCTTTTCCTCCTCACAACCCTCCCTGCTAAACACAGCAAGCCGGGTGCTCAGGCCATTGGAAGGAGGCTGTGATCTGATCTGGCTGGGAGTTCTGACTCGCATGACCAGGGAGGCCGGATTCCCCCCTCCCCGTCAAAAGTGTAAAATCCTAGATTCTTAGGTCAGAAGGACCCGCTCGACGGTGGTGCCCGGGGGTATTTGTGTCTTTGCAGAGGAGGAGATTGAGGTGGGGAGAGCCTCAGCTGCTCGCCCCGCTTACAGTGCTGGAGAAGGCTCCAGAATCTGGGGCTTCCACTGGAGTTTGCTTTTCAGTCTGTGGCTCTCCTGACTGGAGGAGGGGAAAAGGTTTTCAGGAAAAACACCTGCAAAACTCTTCTCGGGTATGCCCCTCCCTGTTGTGGCCTTGCGAGTGTAGAAGCCGCCATGCTGTGGGACTGAGGAGAGACCATATTTGCAGAGATGTCGGTTCCTGGAAGTAGGCCATTTCTGTATCCTCAGAGCTGGGCCCCAGGGGAGGCAGAGAATGCAGTTCAGAGGGGAATTAAAAACCTGCCACAATCCAGAAGTCTGGTTCTCATACGGAAAAAAGCATCGGGCATCTCCTGGGGGAATTTGTGGAGGTAAAACTCACTTTAAGGTTATGTTTCTTTAAAAGGTCATTTGTAAATAAGACCTTAAAAATAGTCTTTTAGTCCCAGTGACCTGGGAAAAGTCTTCTAGCTTCATTTCTGATTGATATTAACTTTTTAGTGACTGTTCACACTATAACTTTTTATTTTATTTCAGCAGATGCCATCTACTAGTCACAAAGACAGTCATAAAGAAATTCAGAGAAAACTGTCTGAAATGGGAAGCATCATTTGATATAAGAATAATCATCCCACTTAATTATGTCTGTATCTTCAAAACGGGAAGCCTCTGTAGACTTACAGGGTTTGGAAGAGAAATTGGCACCGTGTCGTAGCCATTGCATTCTCTTGTACAAGCATCCCTTGTTCTGTTGGGCTTTGATGTACAGTGTTTCCTCTTTAGTGTGTTTTTTACAGATTGAATGATTGCGGCAACCTTGTGCTGAGCAGGTCTGTTGGTGCTGTTTTTCCAACAGTGTTTGCTGACTTCATGATTCTGTGTCACCTGTTGACAATTCTTGCAATATTTCGTACTTTTTCAATATTACCATGTGTGTTATGGTGACCTGTGATCTGTGGCATTACTATTGCAAAAGATTATAACTCGCTGAAGGCCCAGATGATGCTTAGCATTTTTAGCAATAAAGACTTTTAAAATTAAGGCATATATGTTATTTTTTTAGACATAATGGTATTGCATGCTTACTAGACTACAGCAGAGTGTAAACATACTGTTTATATGTACTGGGAGACCAGAAAATTCATATGACTCGCTCTATTGCTATATTCGCTTGATGTGATGGTCTGGAACCGAAACTGCCATCTCTCTGAGATCTGCCCGGATTCTACTGGCCAAAATAGCCATAGATTCCAGAGCCAAGGGCAGAGTACTAAGACCTTGACTCTCAGGGGAGAAATATTAGAGAATGTGTGATCTTCACACTTCCTTTCTGCCTCTTTCCATCAAAAGAGCTGTCACCCTGGACTCTCCTGTCCAGTGCCCCAATCTGCTGAAAGCAAGTTGCTCATATTTGACAGCTGCAGAAGTCTTATCATGCTTCTCTCTGTCCCTGCCTGTATGGTTAGAACTCAGTGAAGACGGACACGATCTCAAACGATCCCCGGGACAGTTTTTAAAGGTGGTGTTCCTCAGCTGTTGTGGTACTTGGGGACACATGAAGGATTCTAGGACCAGGTTCCTATGTTTCTAACACAACTTACACTGCCTTTTGTCATTCGGAGATAAGAAGAAGGGATTATTTTTGTTTTGTTTATTTTTAATCTCACCACGCTAAAAGGTGTGTGTTTGCTGAAGATTCTCTCTTCCTGCATGTGACTTGTGAGATAAAAATTTAACAACCAGTCACAAAGTTTATGTGCTTTCCGAGGGAATAAGGACTAGACAAGTCTCCAGAGAGTTTCAGGCTTTCAACTGAGTAAGATGTCGGTGCAAAGTAGGAGGACGGAGGTGGTGGCTATTGAGGGGCAGGGGAATCCACTCTCTATGATGAGATATTAACAGTCAGCATGTGATGCCAGGAGATGACCCCAAACAAGGTGAAATGGACAAACCAGCAGACCTTACCTGGAACCGGGGGTGGGGGGCAGTCTGAGGGCTGTACCCACCACTCATATAGAAGTTGTACTCCTCTTTGGAAAATTATCCATCTATCCAGTAGCATCTCTTGCCTGGCTTATGACACTAGCCTCCTAATTAGTCTCATATGTTAATATTTTCAAAATAAAATCCTGTCATGCTACCTCCACTTCCCTCCCCTGCTAAGAGCGTCTAAAACTCTTAGACTAAAAACAAAACCGTAGCCACTAACGAGACTTGCATGGTCTCACTCCTGTCTGTCTGACTGCCTGCCCTCCACATACCCCCTTAACTCCTCCCCCATCACTCAACATGCTTATCACTCTGGCATTTGTTTCAGGCCTCATAAGAACTCACTTTCATCACCCACATAGCCTTTACAAATGCTGTTCCCTTTAGCCGGAATGCTCTTCCCTTTCTGCTTCTCTGAGATCCCGTGAATTCATTGTCCGTCAGTTGTTAAAGCATGCCTGGAGAGGGTGAACCATTCAGAGACTCATAGCTGCTCCCAGTTCTTGGAGCATCTTCATCCCCACATAGCATTCAGATTCGTCCGCCTCGTGGTGGAAATTGACTAGACTGATGGGAACCTTTCTCTTCTAGGCAACCTTGGAAACAGGTGGCAGAAAAATCTGAATTTCATCCCAGAGAGTTATGCCTGAGACAGGAGCGGAGAGTTAGAAAATGTAAATACAGCAGGAAAGAACAGTTGTTAAAACACAGAAACTCGATCTCACTGTCATGGGCTGCGCTAACCCTCTCTCCCTCATGTGGTCTTGGCTAGGCTTAGAAAAATCACTTAATCCTGACTCCCTTGATTTGACCTAGATGTGATGTATCCAAGGTCACCCAGTGAGTTAATCAGAGAGCTGGGACTAGAATTCGTGGCTTCTGACAACCAGGCCGATTCTCCTGATAAAGAATGTGGGCACTTTAGGAGAAGATGGGATATTCCAACTGTAGGCCTTCCCTTAGAAGTCCTCAAGTCTCCAGGCTGACATATGACTTTCCTCCATCTCAGGAAGGGAAAAGCTTGGGACCCTCTCCCGGGTTTTTCGTGACTCCTGCACCCCTTTGGACCCTGCTGTGCCCCTTCCAAATTCCCTGCTTTTGCATTCACCCAGGCTCCCTCCAAGTGGAAACTCACTCCTCGGGGTAATCAATGTCCCTCTCAGCCAGCACCTTGTTACCAGGGAAACCATTCCAGGCAGCTGACTTGGGCTCATTGAGATGCAGCTGCAGAGCCCAGGGCTTGCGTAAGGGCAACTGCTATCAGAGTGGGCAGTTTTTGGCAACTCTGGAGTATATTGTACCAAGTGGGACATGGTAATTACGTATTTGTGGCTTTCATTATGTCCCAGCTTAATTGTCACGGATTCATTGTTGTGTTTTAAATTTTTATTTTTTCCCTTAGACCACTCAGCAAAAGAGGGAAATTGGTGCCATAGGGCAGGTTTCTTTCTGGAAGAGGCATTTACTTGGGTGGAAAAATAAACCTAGTGACTTAATGCCATTTGATTGGTCAGGAAGTTTTCCCTCAATGGTGGGGAGGCAAACTCAACATGGCTGCCTTTGCGCCCTCAGCAAGGGCCTGGGACTATGTCAGTGTGACTCTTTACAACAAAAGGTGAGTCAGGCTTGGCTTGGTGGCATACAGTTTCTCTTGAAGAGAAGGGAGGACTTAAAACTTCATTTCCATCCTGGCCAATCCCCAGCTGGGGGACTGTAGGTTTTCAAAATTTGATTTCTTTTCTAAAATTACACCTTCGCTCTGTCCCTTGCTCGGGACAGCTTGGCAGTATGGTTTTCATTATTTTCAGCATAGCCAATACAGGAGGCTCCTAGCATAGGCGTGGGATAATTTGCTTGGGAGTGATATTAATCATATGAGCAGGGAGAATTCTGTTTTCATCTATGAGCTGTATACTAGGTTTCTGAAGAGAGCCAGCTCTTTGAGTCTCCACTGTGGTGGATATGGTCAGCTACATGGTGGTTTTCCTGGTAGTTCATCAGCTGTGTGGTGTCCATGCAACAATAACAGTAGCTAACGTGGAATGAGTCCTTCTGATGTGACAGGCAGCTCTCCCTGATTTTAGCTACATCACCCCCCTTCAGTCCGTCACCTAGAGCAAGTTGTGGTGAAGCTGTGTGTGACACCAGGAAGGCTCAGTTCTCAAGCTGGGTGATGTCAGGAAGTTAAGACTATGATAGGAAACATGGCCCTGCTCTCACTGGCTTGTGGAACCGGGAGCCAGCCTCTTAAGCCCTGTGCCCCTTGGTTTCCTTTGAGCAAAATAGGGAAGTGTGAGTTGTGTGCTGTGCCGTGGATTTCTGCAGTGATGGTGGTGGTGATGATCGCTAAGTTACCGTTTCCTTAATAATAGTACGCTCACTAGTGTTAAGTACTGTTATAAGGGCCATGCATGGGTTATCTCAATCCTCACAGCAACTCTGTGAGGATTAGCTTATTATTAGCTCCACATTTTTGGTGATGGAACTGAAGCACACAGAGGTCATACAGCTAATAATAGGTGGTAGGACCAGGCTTCTAAGCCATAAAATCTACCTCCACAGCATTTCCTGTTATTCTGTGCTGGTAGGATCCAACTGAAAGAGCTTAGTCCTTGCTGGCATCCTGAGGGGACCCCACTGGAGGTCTCCGAGATTTGCCTCAGCCTGTATTGCTTGTGTAGAGACCACTGTAAAGGAATTGGCCTCCCTAACGCATTTTGGGTCTTAGAGTCCTGTGGGGAGCCCCACCCCTCTTCACTGTGGCAGCTCTTTTCTTGAGGTGGCTGTCTGTGGTGAACAACTATTGTTTAGCTTTGTATCTCGCTGGAAGCGGCCCAGCTATGCTGCTTGGATCATCATCCTCAGTTGATCCCTTCTCCTGGGGTAAATCTCAGGCTTTGCATTTGGTGAGGGTCGGATCCTCCTGCCTTAACGGAGCGTTCTGTCCAAAGCTCACTGTTGCCTGGAAGGACCTTGTGTCATGCATTATTCAGAAACGTGGAGGCGTTCTGGGCCAGTGCCCAGACCCTGGAAGGAACCATCTAGAAGAGCTAAGAAAATCAGGCAGTGGCCTTAACAGAATTTAGCAAGGTCTCCATTGCTCTAGTTGTCCCTTATTTTTGGTCTGTATAGAAATACATGTATTTATTATAGGAAGGGATTTGTATTATTCTCTTTTGTACTAATAATTTGAGCCAGTGTATAGGAATGAATAGGTTGGAGAAATGTGACTCAGTAGTATGTAAGTAAGGCTATCATCCGTTTTCTGGGACCAATATATTTTTTCCAGATGGAATTTCCTATTTAAAGAAAAATAATTTAAAGCTGGCATTGTCAGATTCTATGACAAATAACCAGTGGTTCCCAAACTCGACTGCACTTTGGAATCAATGGGGAGCTTTAAAACATTCTAATGTGTGGTTCTCACCCCCAGAGGGTCTGGTTTTAATTGGTTTTAGGTGTGGCCTGGGCATTGGCATTTGTAAAGCCTCCCGGGTGGTTCTCATGTGTAGCAGGCAGGGCCGGCTTCATGGTAGGCAAACTGTACAGTCACACAGGGCTCCACGCTTAGAAGGGCCCCGCACTTGGCTTAATGCTCTGCTGTTACCATCTTGGAATTCTTAATACTTTTTGAACAAGGGATTTCACACTTTCATTTTTCACTGAGTTCCATAAATTACTCAGCCAGTTCTACAGCTAGGCTTGAGAGCATCCTGTATGGGGAGAAGATGGATTAACTGTATCACATGTACCAGCTCATGGTCCTCTTAGGAGCAACATATCACTCCAGTTTAGCATTAGTACTCACGAAGGTTTGGACATGTCGTGGTGATGTTATACCTTATATTTTTCTTTTTTCTTTATCAATTTATTTCTTTTTAATTGGAGGATAATTGATTTACAGTATTGTGTTGGTTTCTGCCTATTTTTTAAGGGGCTTTGATAAAGTGTTCCTAAGATAGCTATCCAGTCCTGGTTGGGAAGTCCACACTTGTACTGCTGAACACAGTGCCAAGAGGCCTGGTGTAAGCCCATCATTCTAGGAGGCCCCTCTTGCGATGGAGACTTTGGTAGGTGGATTTGGTGTGGTCGCCGTGTACCCTCCCGCCTTCTCCAGAACCTTCTTCCATTATCAGTTTCCCTCTATCTTTCTTGAATTTTTAGTCTCTCCTTTTTTTCTGGCACTTTCCATTCTTCTAAAAATAATTTGCTTCAGAGTACTATTCTTCACCAAGAAGCTTCTTGGAAGAGGAGTCACCCCTCACCAGCTCCACATCCTTAGAACTATTTTTTAACTCTTTGTAGCTTAGCTTCTGCCATTCCTGCTGCCCGAAAGGACTGTGTGCAAGGCTCCTAGTTCCCTCCTAACTGCTGAAATTGCTTTATCTCCGATCCAGTCCTGAACTTCTCCAGTGAGCTTGAAAGTGTCAGATGTTATAACAAATGCAAGTTCACACCCACTCCACCCCCACCCCCAGGCCCCCTCTGTAGACTACTGAATCAGAATCTTTAGGGAAAGGGGACCAGCAATTGTTTTTAAAGTCTCTTCCAGTCATTTCTACGCATGATTTGAAACCACTGCTTTATGGTTAATTATTGAAGACATTGCATCCTCGCCCTTACAAGACAAAGTGTGTGTGTGAGTTCTTAGTCGTGTCCGGCTCTTGGCACCTTCATGGTCTGTAGCCCGCTAGGCTCCTCTGTCCATGGGATTCTTCTGGCTAGAGTGCTGGAGAGGGTTGCTGTTCCCTTCTCCAGAGGATCTCCAGGGAACTGGGGTCTCCTGCATTGCAGGCAGATTTGGCACAGATTTGGTACCATCTGAGCCACAAGGGAAGCCCCATAAGACAAGGTACTACCTTTCATTTCTGCCTTCAGCTGTTTGCTTTCTGTTGAAATTACACGGTGCTGAGAGGTAGCTGACATGGATGATTAAAAGCATGGACTCTGGAAACACTCCACCTTAGCTGGAATTTCACCTCTGTCTCTTGATGAGTGACCCTAGATGCCTCCATTTCTTCATCTCTACAATGGGACAGTAATAGCCCCCACTTCACAAGGATGTGGGGAGACAGATGAGTTAAAGCATGTAAGACAGTTAGCACTGTGCCTGTAATGAGGATTCAACAAAAGCTAGCTTTCAGATTGCATATGTATGCATTTTTTGTGTTCAAAGTTTATGTTGATCAACAGAGGAGCACCAAATTGGATGGGTTTCCATCTTTGGTAGCTCTCCATGTGGTATGTATGCTCATTCGCTCAGTTGTGACTGATTCTTTGGCAACCCCATGGACTGTAGCTCATCAGGATCCTCTGTCCATAGAATTTCCCAAGCAAGAATACTGGAGTGGGTTGCCATTTCCTCCTCCAGGGGATCTTTCCGACCCCAGGAGCGAAACTGCTTCTGCATCTCCTACATTGGCAGGCAGATTCACTACCAGTTGAGCCCCTGGGGAAGCCCCCCTCCCTCGTAGTTCAAAGCTGTAGTCTACAAGCATTTCCCCTTCTCAGGAACTCCAGTCCACCTGAGGTTAGGTCCTGCTTCCATCAGCAGCAGTGATTTCCCTGCAGGGTCCCCCGCTGGTGCTCCTCAGCCAGAGGGGATTCACTGACTTACTGTTATCTAGGACCTTACTCCCAGGCTGGCCGTATTGAGTTAATTTTAACATGGTCAAGAAGAAAGCATTCAAAACCTGGACAAGAGGTAAGGCTGTTGAAATTAAAGGGAACAGATTCTCAACTTTCTCTGAATGGTAGAATCATTGGGGTATTAAAAAAAAAAAAAGAATACCAGCAAGGCTGAGGTCTTATCCCAGATCAAGTAAATAGACATCTCTGGGCATAAGGCCTGGCACTGGTATAGTGCAGGAGCTCCCTGGGTGAATCTAACGTGCTGCCAGAGTTGAGACTTGATGCAGTGTATGACGTGGGACTCAGTTTTGGGAGATAGGGGATGGCACTAGTTTTTTTTTTTTTTTTTTTGAAAAGGAGCAAGATCTCATACCTGTTGACCTTTACAACTGATTTGGAAACCGTGGCTCAAATATATGGGAAGAAAGCAGCCTACAAGGGGCCAAGAGGGAGCTGGAGATGGACTGGATGATTTACGGGGTTGTCTCTTCTGTAGTTAATTTCTCTAGATCTCTTGCACTGTATTGATTTTGTAAATTGCTTTTGTCACATCTGCACCTTCTGCCTGTGGGAACTGGTGGGTCTTAAAAATTGAGTTGAGGGGGTAGGTTAATCAATATTAAGATTTATTGACTTGGGACATTGATATTAACTTTACTGAAGTCAGGATTAATTTGAACTTTTTCTGTACTTGATTAAGTGGCATAGTTTGTATTATCTACAGGGTATTTTGCAAATATTATCCTTCATGGATTTGGTATAGCTCTCACCTACATTTCCTGAAATCACTCCCCTCTTTGTGAAACTACTGGGATTCATACTATCAGAGAAATTGAATTGAGATACTTTTAAAGGCCAAGTCAAAATTATAGGAAGAAATTATAGGTCCTACTGGCACATTACTTCTTTCATAAACAACTGTATTTTTCACTCTGGGGTTAAATTTTCAGCTATTTTATCTTCAGGAACAGAAATTAGAGAAATATATATTTAAAAGAGTCTTTTTATGGAAAATTTGCCTATTGCTTCTAAAAGTCAATAACTACTTTGTTTAATTAAATAATTAACACCTCTCCTTTTACCAAGGAGGATTTACCCTATCTTTTCAAAGGGCATACATGAGAACCCTTCAGACACAACCTGTTCCTAATGGGGATGTTGTTCATATCATTATGCATGAGCAGGACTTACTATTGAGAAGGAAAGGATTCTGAGTTGTCAAGTCATGGTGAGGGCAATGCACGACATCACCCACTTCCCTATCTCTCCCAGTGCTCTTGTGAAAAAGAATTACATGTGTCTGTAAGAATTACAGCCTCATTTTGTGGGCTATAAGGTGAATCCAAAGTTGGGATTCTCCCTGGGATCTGTACACGCTGTTGGACTTGGTTAACAGCTTATAAGACCCTCCAAAATGATAATGGGATACAGTGTTCACAGTGGGGATTGTGATAGTGCTGGACACTGATGAGGGAGGCCTTTCAGTTGTTTCTCCAAGGACAGCGTCTAGTGATATGTGAGCTTCAGAGAGCCAGGCAACTTGGGCATGGCTCGAGGCCACAGCTAACAGAGAGGTTGCACAAGAGAGGTTGAATTGGTCTCTACTGACTTGGACCAAAAGCATCCTCTTTCTTAGTAAAGAAGTGAGATCCTCTTATTAAGGCTTTCTGATTTCTCTTTGCTCTTCACCCACTTGACTAGGGTGTCCTTGAGTCAGTAAGGTCATTTTTGCTGCTGGCTGCCAGCTGCCTACCCACTGTCTCTCCTCCAACCTGGCCAGGGTTTGTTGCTTTGTTTTCACTGCTCATTACCCGTGACTTCTTGGCAAGGATTTGCAGGGCATGAGTATCCACTCTGTAGGACCCACCATGAAGCCCGTCTCTAACCTCTGATGTTGATAAGTGCTTGCCAAGCCTAACTCTTGGCAAATGTTAGCTATGCCTCATCTATTTCCTTTTAAGATGGGCCAAGTAAGCAAGGGCAGGAAGATAATGATGGTGAAGAAGGTAACTATTGAGAACCTATTATGTGCCAGGTCCTGGATTATATCAGGCATGGCTACTGTTTCTTTAAAACTTCATAAACATAATACAAGGTTATCATTATTGTCCTTACTTTACCAGTGATGAAACTGAGGCATATACATGTTGATTAAGTCACCTGAAAGCTGCTGGTGTTAGAGCCTCAGCTTGAACTCAGCCCTGACTTCAGAGCCCACTATCATGCTCTGCTCAGATCCTGACCATTCTACCCCTGGCTAGGAGCTCTCTGCCTGATTGGAGAGTCTGCTGAGGAGTGTTCTATACTTTATGTAGGGGGCCTTAATCTTTTCATTTATCCACTGTGACTTATCCTCTCAAGGCTCTTGATTAAAGGCATGAAAAGTCTAAAATCTCTTAGGACTTTTCTCGTCCTGTGTTGTCCTAAGCTGCTCTCATGTTTTCCTGGAAGACAGCATAGATCACAGGCTCATTGTTGTGGAGAATCTCCCATCTCATATTCTTGCCAAGTTTCTCTCTATGGAGCGCTCATGCAGTCTACTCAAGTTAGGGCTGTAAGGAGCCTTTTCACCCACCATTCTTTCACGGCCCCTAGGATGTAGGTAGGGCAGGCATTACTGTGCCTGTTCCATAGATCAGGACACTGAGATACAAAAGACCATGCTGACTTTATTGAAGAGATGGTTCTGGCTATTGTAACTCATAGCCTGTGGTCTTGTTCCCACATCACACAGCTTCCCAGTCACCTTCTTAAGTCATATGTGTTTACTTGAGTGGGTAAAGTAGGGTTTTGTTTCTTCTGTAATTTGTTTTAGGGTACATCACAGAGAGCTTAGCTAATATCTAGGAGACAAGACCAGGTCTTCTAGCCCATACTAAGAGGAAGAACTCTTACCTTGGGGTAGGGTGGGGGCTGTAGTATGAAAGAAATTAGTGGAGTGACGGCAGCCATCTGATGCACATCCGGGAGACTGTGGATTTCAAACATCGAGAGCATTAGGATTTGGGTGTCCAAAACATTTGCCAGAACAGTGGTTTCAAAATAGATTGTGCCCATGCAGGGTTCACAAAGGCTAAAACATAAATTTATTTTATAATGAAAAAAATAGAAACGCTATGTTTAATGTATTTTTAATATGTGGATTGCTACTAACATCCTCAAATGATCTGATGACACATGGCTACATGCATTATATGTTATTTACATATCCTAAAGGAAGGCAAGCTTTCCACACATCCTAAAGGAAGGAAAGCTTGACATTAGTACTTTATATGTTCATTTGTCCTCAGTGAACTGGGACATAACACTTTTCAGTTGTGTCTGGTAAAGTGGATTTATAGATTATCTGATCTAGTTTTTATGAAAACAAGCCTTCACAAAATAGACAAGTGGCTCATACAGATTCCTGTAAGGAGTCCTTGGATGGGAAATAATACCACTATTATAAGTGAGCAACAATAAAATGGCAGAACTGTCACTTCTATTCCTAATTTGACTTCTTTTTCAGCAATATTATGATGTAAGAACAATAAAGGTATAGTCAGGACTGATGCAAAGTCAGCTACCAAATAGTCATCAGTCAGGAAGACCATTTGAAATACAAATTTTTTTCTATCATTGTTAATGACAAGCCTTTGCTAAGCCCAAATGTGCCTTGAAATGTTGCCTAGTTACATAGTAGAACCATCATGATTAGCAAGAAATTTAAGAATATTTTAATTTCATCTGTATCCAGCCCTTTTCAAATTTTATGTTTTGATGTAGGTTTTATAGTGTATTTTATCATTTACATAATGTTACAGTATGCCTTGCATGTAATTTATCAATTATTCACAAATACATTTATAATATATATAAATATTTTAAATATATATATGTTCATTGCATGTTCAAACAATTTTTGACTGATATTGTTTTATTAGCCAGGAAGAGTAACTGCTATATAAAAATGACTCCAAGGTCTACTGGTTTAATAAAGGTTTATTTCTTGCTTATGTCTAGGCCCAATGTACAGTGTAGGTCAGTTGAGTAGAGCAAGGCTCTAGTCTGTGCAGACAGTTGGATCCTGGTTTCTTCTATCTACTGGGCGTCATACACCCAGCTGGCAAATGAAAGAAGGGAGTATGGAAGGTTAGGCTTTTACAGGTCAGCTTCGGAAGTGGCTGCATCACTCCTGCCCATATATCATTTGCTAGAACTCAGTCACAAACCACTGTCAATCTCAGGGCAGCTAGGTAGTCTCCAATGTAAAAGAAAACTGTTTGGGCAGCAGGAGAACTGCCAGCTCGTGCAACTGTGAACAACTTGGTCATAGTAGGAGATTGAAAGAGCATGGAGACTGCTTTTAGGAGTGGGACAACTGCAAAGCTACAATATTGTGGTTAGAATTTGATGTATTACAGTTAATCCATCAATTCAGCTCATGTTTATTGAGTATCTATTGTGTGCCAGGCACTGCTCTTGGCTCAGTTCAGTAACAGTGAACAAAACAGGCAAAAATTTCTCCTGCTGGGAAAGTCAAACTGGAGAGGGTGTCCTGAGCAAGAGCGGCTCAAGTATAGGAACAGTGGAGTGGAGAAAGGGTCAGAAGTGAGCAAGTTATTTTAATTTTCACCAAGTGGTTTATACCTGTGGACTCGGGTCTGGCTGTGTGTCCTGGTCTTGATAGTCACCTGCTTGCCTTGTGCTCTGTAGCCACTTACCTACCCTCGCAAGCCTCCGTCTCCTCCCGTTACACGGGGATAATGATAGCGCCCAGTAGGTAAAGCTGTTCTGAAAACTAGACAAGAGAATAAATATAAAGTACTTAATGTCGTACCCTAACCCAGAGTAAGCTCTGAGAAGGTGGTAGTTATGATAATACCACCAATGAAAGAAAACAGTAACTAGAAAGACCGGGACCCTGTGCAGGTCCTGGGCTAATGATTTGCCAGAACAAGTTGCATCTGAAAGAACTTCTCTCTTCTTTTGCTGCTTAGCTGGTTATCAGGTCATTGGTATGCCTAGCATTTTGTTTTTTAATTAAAGTGCATATTTCACAAAAAAGTTTAGATTAACGCCTACCTATTATTGAAAATATGGATACTGTGGGGAACAAACAAACAAACTGGTAACATCTAGTATATTTCCTTCCTGTCTTTTTTTTTTTCTGCATGGGCTCAAGCTTAGAAAGACACAGGATGAGTTCCTCAGCTTGACAGCCCGTTATTTAGGGTCTACAGTCAAAGTTGTCTCTTGCCCCTCCACAGTCCTCCGAGTAAGAGGGTCCCTGGAGCAGTAGAACAGCTCTTCAAACAACCCGGTGAACTCTTTGCTGCTGTCGGACTCTAACTGCTGATGCTCTCTGACTAGACAATTTCATCTCCTTTAGTTAAAGTGTGCTGGAAAAAAATAAAATGTGCTGGAAACTTCTGTACCCTGAATACTAACCAGCACTTTTCTTTATATATTGCTACTCTGTACTTCTGGGCAGTTGGCAGAACCAGGTATACTTTAAAAAATTCACACTTCAAAAAGACAGAGGTGGCGTCCTACCTCTATTTTGCTTAGTTGATAGTACTCTGAGACCTTCCTTAACTCCTGTAAGGCACTAACGTCCATGGGCTTAACAAAAATCAATCTGTAAATGACTCTCCATCCTTTGAAGGAAGATGAGGCTCAATCCTTACTACCACATTCTTCTAGTCACTTCATTCCCATCGTCCAGTAACACAGATTGTGTGCTTACAATTCACAGTCAAGAGTCTATTATTTGGATGTCAGCTACTCTGTGCTCCAGTATTCCTACCTGGAGAATCCCATTGTTGACTGAGAACAGATGTACAACTTGAGAGTTGTGAGTTAAATTTTATTTGGGGCAAGATGAGGACTGCAGCCCAGGAGGCAGCATCTCAGATAGCTCTGAGAGACTGCTCCAAAGAGGCAGTGGGGAAAGTCAATATATAAGGTTTTGGTGGATGGGGAGTTCAATACCAGGAAATGCTCATTTTATAAGGCTTTTGTTAGTCATTAGGATCTGATATCACCATGAAGGGATTTAGTGCTTCTCTCGATATGAGGAGATACAAGGATCCAGATCATAAAATCTGTCCCTAAAAGCCTCCAACTACCTAAAGGCCTGTCCCACCTGGTTCCCTGGAGCGCAGAGGGCCTCCCTCCACCCCTGAACCCCCTCGGGGACTGTTGAGGGTCACCAGCTGTAACGCATGGGGTTCAGTCTCTGTAGAGGCAGATGGCAAAGGCCTTTGCTGTTCAGTCATTGGCGGCGCTCTTGGTAAGTGCCAATTTGTAACTGACATCAGGAACAGAGGAAGGAGCCTTTCAGGCTACAGTCCAAGGGGTCACAAAGTTGGACATGACTTAGCGACTAGATCACCACCACTCTCTGCTGACCCTGTATGTGATATGTGCCATTATCTCTCATGAGAAACAGAAACCCAAGCAGAAAGGACTGGGTTCAATTGAAACCAAGCCTTAGGTGAGGGTTTAATTTTGGAACAAAAGAGAAATAAGCTAGCAGCTTTGCATTTGGAACTTCTTGGCATTTTTCTGATTCTGGTCCTGATTTCTATTAGGTTTTCCCTAAATTGAAGCTTAGTTTTGCCCCCAGTGGTTTTCTTCCAAGGTCTAGATTAAAATGCAAATAGATAAAGTAAACAAAGCTGTTGGGGAACGTGGATACTTATTGCAACACTAAGGACAAATATTTCCTTTATCCCTAAGACTAAGTTTTCAACCGAAGTCTGGGAATGACTGTAAAGGTCTTTAAGTACCTATTTCTTACAAACAATTGACTTGCTAATTACAAGCCTTTCCTATCTAGTCATTGAAGCTGGTGCTCCAGAAATTTTACTAGGTAGCCCTTTGGCAGATTTCGCTGTGGTTAAGTTAAGAAAATTACCACTTAAATGCCATTATTTAGTCTTTTTACTAAATTGTTGGCCTTCCTTATCCCTTATCCTATTGGGATTGCTTGGGGATTTCATAATTGGACAGGCAAATGAAACATGTTTTATATGGGAAAAATTCAGGAGTACTTACAAAACAATCTGGAAACAACAGCAGCTACTAGGGTGCAAGCAGGGGATATTGTGAGCCCAGCCCCAGTTTATGACCAGAAGGACCTAAGTTAAACATTCACATGCTTCTTACTAAAGTGGGATGTAAAAATGCTATGGATATGGTTATCTGCTATGACCAACCTAGACAGCATATTAAAAAGCAGAGACATTACTTTGCCAACAAAGGTCCATCTAGTCAAAGCTATGGTTTTTCCAGTGGTCATGTATGGATGTGAGAGTTGGACTATATAGAAAACTTGAGTGGTGAAAAATTGATGCTTTTGAACTGTGGTGTTGGAGAAGACTCTTGAGAGTCCCTTGAGCTGCAAGGAGATCCAACTTTATGATTTCCTTTATCCTAAAGGAAATCAGTCTTGAATATTCATTGGAAGGACTGATGTTGAAGCTGAAACTCCAATACTTTGGCTGCCTGATACAAAGAACTAACTCATTTGAAAAGACCCTGCTGCTGGGAAAGACTGAAGGTGGGAGGAGAAGGGGACGACGGAGGATGAGATGGTTGGATGGGCATCACTGACTCAATGGACATGAGTTTAGGTAAGCTCCGGGAGGTGGTGATGGACAGGGAGGCCTGGTGTGCTGCAGTCCATGGGGTCACAAAGAGTCAGATATGACTGAGTGACTTAACTGAACTGTTATGAGTTCCTCAGTCCTGTCCGTCTCTTTGTGACCCCATGAACTATAGCCCTCCAGGCTCCTCTGTTCCTGGGATTCTCCAGGCAAGAATACTAGAGTGGATAGCCATTCCTTTCTCTAGGGGTTTTCCTGACCCAGGGACTGAACCTGGGTCCCCTGCATTGCAGGCAGATTCTTTACCACTGAGCCACCAGGGAAGCCCTCTTTAGGGGTCCTAAGAAAGACTTAAAATTGGTCATGAGAGATGACGTCCTGACCACTAGAACTAGTTGTGGTGCAAACTGGGGCAGGACCACAGAGGGAATGTGACTTGTTCATGTTCTACAAATGCCTCTCTACCTGGGATTACATGCCGGTCTCCCAGGTGGGACCAGCCCTCCAGGTAAGCAGAAATACTCACTGAATTGGGAGTCAGAAGAGCCTGACTCCAGCCCTAGTTCTGCAGGTTCTGGGGACCCTGGATCAGTCACTTAATCTTCTGTGCATCTCAACTTATTACCCTGTGAAATGGATTCTCTTCATCCCTTCCTGCTTTGTAGATGAGAAAACCAAGGCACAGAGCGTTTAAATCCTGTGTCTGACATGCTGCTGCTGCTAAGTTGCTTCAGTCGTGTCTGACTCTGTGTGACCCCATAGATGGCAGGCCACCAGGCTCCCCCATCCCTGGGATTCTCCAGGCAAGAACACTGGAGTGGGCTGCCATTTCCTTCTCCGATGCGTGAAAGTGGAAAGTGAAAGTTCCGATGGACTGCAGCCCACCAGGCTCCTCCGTCCCTGGGATTCTCCAGGCAAGAGCACTGGAGTGGGTGCCCCTGCCTTCTCCTGACAAGACACAGCTATTAAGCAGCAGAACCAACTATCAGATGCAGTAGTGCTTTCTCAGTGAAGGTTTATGAACAGAAAGATGCTGTCATTATACGTCTTCAGGATCCAGCTAGACTCGACTTCTTTATATGTGGCCTCCCTTTCCCACTTTCAGAACTCCTAGTACCTGGCGTGCACTTGCTGTTCTTACCCTTTAACCCTCCTGTCTTGGTTCTGCTGCTTTGGACGGTTTCTGATTTCTACATATGCCAGTGAATCCTTTCTTTGCGTTCCTTCAAAATATGTCCTCCTCGTCTGCTCTCTGTCTTTCTGATACTTTGAGTTAGTATATAAAGTAAAGTGTCCAAGGTGGGCTGTTTGTATTCTAACAGATGTTTATTGATGGGTACTTTGACCCAGAGTCTGGAACAGAGCAGTGTGTTTGGGAAGCTAACTTTTTTTCACTCCAGTCAAAGTTTATAAGCTTATATAGCTTCTGTTAGAGAAGGTGTCTTCACTTTGTGTAGGGTCTAGTTAAGTGTAATTGGTAACATTGTGGGAATAGTTCAAAGAAGAAAGATGTGTAAGCAGAATAAAAAGACATTGTTTAAAAGAATAAAGCTCAATAATTTCAATAAGCAAATTTAAGTGATAATTGGAAAGGAGATCCCTGTCCTTACTATCATGTTTAAAAAGAAAGAAAGTCACCCTGTGACTTTAAATGTGTGAAACATTAAAGTCATGTTAAATATATCATAAGCAAATTAAGGTACTTGGGGGTCATCTTTTTTCCCTTAATACTCCTTTGTTACCAATCCAGCCAATGCTACTTTCTGAGGATCTCTTATAGCTATTCCGACCTCTCCATCCACAGTGCCAAGGCTGAGATCTTGCTATTATCCTGACCGTCTTCCTTGGGTCTTCAATGCCCATGTCTGCAATCCTTCCTTTTTCCAGTCATCCCAACATAATAATCTGGACTCTAAGTTTTCCTGTCACAGCTCTTGACACCCATCCAGTATACTCATGTTACGAGAGTAGTGTAAAGTCAGTAAGTGCCACCTAGTACTTGCTGATTTTACTCTGACTTTACTAGTAACTTTTCTGTGTGTACTACATGTAAGGTTCCCTCTTTCTTTACCTCTCTGTTTTATAGCTGCTTCCTCGTCCTTCCAGATGTCGCTCAAATGTTCCCTGTGGATGCTTTCCCTGAAATGGTTAAGTGGCTGTTGGAACTTTTATTCCACTCATTATAGCTCTTACCACACTGTGCTGTGATTCTTTGCTTTCCTCATCTCTACTTACCTCTGGACTCTGAGTTTTCCCTGGTACCTGTCTTGGTGCCTAATGGAAAGTGTGTCTTGTGAATAAATGAGAAATGAAAGAGAGATGAACAGATCTCAGCTTTCCACCATTCTCATACTCTGAGCCACATCAAGCACCATCTGAAACTTAAAGTCCATAAGCTACATACAGGAAGAGGAAAGTAATGGGGAGAGAATCACTGGTCCACCTGACTCCCGACAGAAGGCTAAGACTGGACCTGACTGCAGACTTTGGGAGCCATGCTTACAAGCATGAGGTAAAGGTGTAGAGAGACAAAGCTCCTTCCACATTGTGCTGGAAACAATGAAAGAGCATCAGTCAACAGAAGAATTAATCCAGCCTATTACAGAGTAGCTACCTTTGATACCAGTGTAAAGGCATAATTTAGGTTACCATAAAGAGTTGGACACAACTGAGCAACTAAATTGAATTGATTGATTGATACCTGGAGAGTTTATACTCCATCTGGGAAGTTAGATTTACAAAAATAACTAATACTTATGTAGTGCTTAGTATATGTAAGGTATTATTCTCAGCTATAAGTATGTTTACACGTTTGATACTCATTGAAACCATAGATAATGGGCACTGGTCTTATTCTTCATTTGACAAGAAATATAAGCCGACTGGGTGACTGGCCTCAGGTCACGGGTGGCGATGAGCAGGCCTTCTCCTCTGGAGTCTGCCTCTTAATTAATGCTGTGATGCACACAGTGCCATACTTGCAGTCCACAGAATTGCAGAACAATGTGCGAGAATGTGGCGCAGAGGAAGGATATTTCCTTAAAGGCAGAGGGCCCTAGATTTCATTTCTGGTTTTATCACTTGAAGGATATTGGTGCCGTACATGTTTGTGAGAGTTCTTTGATATCATCTAAAAATTAAGGATATGGTGAGAAACAGTGGAAACAGTGTCAGACTTTAGTATTTTGGGCTTCGAAATCACTTCAGATGGTGACTGCAGCCATGAAGTTAAAAGACGCTTACTCTTTGGAAGAAAATTTATGACCAACTTGGATAGCATATTCAAAAGCAGAGACATTACTTAGCTGACTAAAGTCCGTCTAGTCAAGGCTATGGTTTTTCCAGTAGTCATGTATGGATGTGAGAGTTGGACTGTGAAGAAAGCTGAGTTCCAAAGAACTGATGCTTTTGAACTGTGGTGTTGGAGAAGACTCTTGAAGAGTCCCTTGGACTGCAAGGAGATCCAACCAGTTCATTCTGAAGATCAACCCTGGGATTTCTTTGGAAGGAATGATGCTAAAGATGAAACTCCAGTACTTTGGCCACCTCATGTGAAGAGTTGACTCACTGGAAAAGACTGTGATGCTGGAGGGATTGGGGGCAGGAGGAGAAGGGGACGACTGAGGATGAGATGGCTGGATGGCATCACTGACTCGATGGACGTGAGTCTGAGTGAACTCCGGGAGATAGTGATGGACAGGGAGGCCTGGCTTGCTGGGATTCATGGGGTTGCAAAGAGTTGGACACGACTGAGTGACTGAACTGAACTGAAGGTATGTTTAAAACATTACACCTAGCTACTCACACATAGTAGGTATTCACATATTTATTTCTGCCTTTTTTTCCCCCTCAATAAACAGTTCTCTTGCTCTTGAATGAAATTAGATAAAACATCTGTGTTATAAAAAAAAATCACCATGTATCATACTGCAGAAGACATTAGAGGAGGCAAGTAGGAAAGATTCGGGCAGGAAGCTCAGGTAGAATAATGAATCAGTTCTCAGTTAACGCGCCTAAGACCCTTATCAAATATTCATGGCATCACCATGGCTCTGGGCTTCCTGAAAAGGAAGTGTCTAAACTGGTGTGCAAACTCAAGACCCAGATAACCTTGTCCTGTTTCAACTCTGAACTTGAACATCTGCAGTATCCCAAGTATAATATTAGAGGTCAGGGATGTTAAGTACAAAGGAAAAAGGAGCCTTCGCAGTGGAGATAGGTGTTTTTCTGAGATCAGAGGGGACGATGGTTGTCAGGGGAGTGTGGAGCAAGAGGGCTGAGATGGGGAAGGTGCTGCTTAGAGAGCAGCAGTCGTAGGCAGTTAGCCGTGGAGCAGGTGCCACAGAGGAAGCGCAGACACTGGGGCAGCAACGCTCGGAAAGAAATTGTCTTTTGCTTGGTCCTTAATGTCCTCGTTTTGAGCTGATGAGCAGATATTCCATCAGTGTGGAGATAGCTTAAATGCAAAACAGCTGTGTTTTAAATGTATAAACACTCACCGGAAATCTGTAAACCAGGGACAAAGCCATGTGGCTGTGTATCTTGATGCCTGCGAGTTGACAGCTGTTGATGGAGACAGCACTTGTATTATGTACATCTCCTGGATGAAACAGAGTTTAAAAAAGTATTCCGTCTTCCTTGAATGTGGTGCTGCAACGGCAAAGGAAGGACTCCTGGGTGTGAGGGAGTGGGAGTGGGAAGCCGTGCTGTGATGGAAACACAAGCCAAAGGAGGGTAGCTGTGCCATCTGCAAAGGAGAGGAAGCCCTCCTGCATTCCTGGCAGAACCACTGAGATGGAATTGATGAGCAAGGTGGGAAAACTCGTCACCCATCTTTACTGTATTTTTTCTATAGAAAGAAAAGAACTGTATGTTATAGGCTTTTAGCTTGGACCTGAAGGAAACTGCTGACTAGAGCTGCCAGAATAATAATTGCGATAGCCTTTATAAAATTCTTTTGGCTATTTAGTCAGTGTTGAGAATGTGAGTTACCAAATTCCTGTGATTTGCTCGAAAAATAAAACATGGACGATTTGAACTCCAAGTCAGTATGAAAATGAGGTGGTGAAAGATAGATCCCTAGTGAGTCCTAAGGCTTCCCACATATTGATACATATTTAATTACAGTGGGCATTAGAATTACAAAATAATACTTAAATATTAGATATGAAGACCTTGGATTCTTTGATCACATACCAGGTTAGAGAAACAACTTCAAAAGTGCTGGAGGTTGAGCCCGAAGTGCTTATGTGCCTAAGGAGGCTTTGGCTCCAAGGTAATCTTTGGTATGAATTTTGTTTATTGCTAAAAATAGAAAGCATCATTAATCAGTGGTTGTTAAAGTGAGTAAGAGCATATCAAATTATACCTAAAAGTTTATAGTTAGTTCAGTTCAATTCAGTTGCTCAGTCGTGTCTGACTCTTTGCTACCCCATGAATCGCAGCACGCCAGGCCTCCCTGTTCATCACCATCTCTTAGAGTTCACTCAGACTCACATCCATCGAGTCTGTGATGCCATCCAGCCATCTCATCCTCAGTCGTCCCCTTCTCCTCCTGCCCCCAATCCCTCCCAGCATCACAGTCTTTTCCAGTGAGTCAACTCTTTCACATGAGGTGGCCAAAGTACTGGAGTTTCAGCTTTAGCATCATTCCTTCCAAAGAAATCCCAGGGCTCATCTCCTTCAGAATGGACTGGTTGGATCTCCTTGCAGTCCAAGGGATTCTCAAGAGTCTTTTCCAACACCACAGCTCAAATGCATCAATTCTGCGGTGCTCAGCCTTCTTCACAGTCCAACTCTCACATCCATACATGACCACAGAAAAACCATAGCCTTGACTAGACGGACCTTAGTCTGCAATGTCTCTGCTTTTGAATATACTATCTAGGTTGGTCATAACTTTTCTTCCAAGGAGTAAGCATCTTCTAATTTCATGGCTGCAATCACCATCTGCAGTGATTTTGGAGCCCCAAAAATAAAGTCTGACACTGTTTCCACTGTTTCCCCATCTATTTCCCATGAAGTGATTGGACCAGATGCCATGATCTTCATTTTCTGAATGTTGAGCTTTAAGCCAACTTTTTCACTCTCCTCTTTCACTTTCATCAAAAGGCTTTTTAGTTCCTCTTCACTTTCTGCCATAAGGGTGGTGTAATCTGCATATCTGAGGTTATTGATATTTCTCCCGGCAATCTTGATTCCAGCTTGTGTTTCTTTCAGCCCAGCGTTTCTCATGATGTACTCTCCATATAAGTTAAATAAGCAAGGTGACAATATACAGCCTTGACGTACTCCTTTTCCTATTTGCAACCAGTCTGTTGTTCCATGTCCAGTTCTAACTGTTGCTTCCTGACCTGCATACAGATTTCTCAAGAGGCAGGTCAGGTGGTCTGGTATTCCCATCTCTTTCAGAATTTTCCACAGTTTATTGTGATCCACACAGTAAAAGGCTTGGCATAATCAATAAAGCAGAAATAGATGTTTTTCTGGAACTCTCTTGCTTTTTCGATGATCCAGCAGATGTTGGCAATTTGATCTCTGGTTCCTCTGCCTTTTCTCAAACCAGCTTGGACATCAGGGAGTTCACGGTTCACATATTGCTGAAGCCTGGCTTGGAGAATTTTGAGCATTACTTTACTAGCATGTTAGATGAGTGCAATTGTGTGGTAGTTTGAGCATTCTTTGGCATTGCTACTCCCCTGGTGGCTCAGACGGTAAAGCGTCTGTCTACAATGCGGGAGACCTGGGTTCGATCCATGGGCTGGGAAGATCCACTGGAGAAGGAAACGGCAATCCACTCCAGTACTATTGCCTGGAAAATCCCATGGAGAGATGAACCTGATAAGTTACAGTCTGTGGGGTCGCAAAGAGTTGGACATGACTTCACTTTCACTTCTTTGGGATTGGAATGAAAACTGACCTTTTCCAGTCCTGTGGCCACTGCTGAGTCTTCCAAATTTGCTGGCATATTGGGTACAGCACTTTCACAGAGTCATCTTTCAGGATTTATAGTTAAGTCTTATCTATATTGTTCTTATAAATATGTCATATGACAGCATCCATAATTATTTTTATGCCTTAAAAATCCATGTTGACTAAAAAACAAATTCTGTAAATACTGTGCTACAACAAGTATAAGATTATAAGATACTTATTTGAGATATGTTCTATAATGTACCACTAATTAGTAGTTGCTCAAATCAAAGTCATAGTATCTGAAAAAAATAGCCTTAAACATACTAATCATTTAAAACTCAAAACCATACAGGGAAAATATTTTTATCAATTATAGAATGTTTCCCATCCTGGTTCCTAAAGAAATCTAACTTGTCATTGAGTTTCAGTTGTAACAAACATTCAAGCAAAAATCAATTATTTCCTAGTTTATCCTAGGAGAGACTTAAACCTTTTCATTGATTTATATTTTGTTTCCCAAACTCTCTGTGATTAACCTTCTTAAACTAAGCCTCTAAACTCAGCAATATTGTCTGTTGTATCTCCTGGAGTTGTGAAAAGTGAGAACCCAGCTCTATGGCCCTTTAAACATCTTAAAATTGTGGAGGTGGGAGGGGCTTTGTAAGTTACCCAGTCAAAATAAAGAGTTGGAATTTGTTTTACAGCTGACCCTTAAGATGGTACGTAGTTTACCTTAACCTATTTTAATAATTGGGAACTCGCTATACTTCCCTGTTGAAGAATTTTTAGTTTTTAGAAAAGTCTTCACTGTGGGAGCAAATTTGTCTCTTTACAAGGTGACTGCAGGGGTATATTAGAAACAGCCTGGGATAAGTTTACCTACTCCCTCTCCCAGTAAACAGAATGTTATATATTTGAAGAGAATGATCATTTCATCTTTCAGTGTCTTCAATCTCATATCCTTCAGTTGTTCAGCCATTTTATGGTTATAAACATTTCACCACCCTATTCCAAACACTTTCTGATTTATCGGTCTTCTCATTAATATGTTTCAAGACATGGTTCATCCATTCATTACATGCTGTTTAGCTCCTATTATGTGCCAGGAACTGATGATATAATGAAGAATAAGACCGTCAAGGTCTCCATCTTCAAAGATATGGGCAATAAAAAAAAGGAAATAAATTTATAATATTTTCAGGGCAATGTTAAATGCTGTAAAGAAAAATGCATTAGACAGTTTTGACAATGGAAAAGGGCTATTTTAAATAGATAGGGTAGTCAGGAAAGATTTCTCTAAGTAAGTGACGTTTGACCTGAGAAACGAGTACAAGGCAATATATGTGCCGTAGTCTTGAAGAAGGATGTTCCAGGTGGGGAAAGAGCAATTTCAAAGGCCCTGAGGTGGGAATGAAATGACAAAAGTTACTAATGGATGCACATTCACGACTTTCCCCTCTTGCCATGACTGAGAGTTCAGTTCAGTTCCTCAGTCAGTGTCTGACTTGGCGATCCCATGGACTGCAGCACACCAGGCCTCCCTGTCCATCACCAACTCCCGGAGCTTGCTCAAACTCAAGTCCATCAGTTTGGTGATGCCATCTGAACATCTCATCCTCTGTCATACCCTTTTCCTCTTACCTTCAATCGTTCCCAGCATCAGGGTATTTTCAAATGAGTCAGTTCTTTGCATCAGGTGGCCAAAGTATTGGAGTTTCAGCTTCAGCATCAGTCCCTCCAATGAATATTCAGGACTGATCTCCTTTAGGATGGACTGGTTGGATCTCCTTACAGACCAAGGGACTCTCAAGAGTCTTCTCCAACACCACAGTTCAAAAATATCAATTTTTGGCCCTCAGTTTTCATTATAGTCCAATTCTCATATCCACACATGACTACTGGAAAAACCATAGCTTTGACTAGATGGACCTTTGTTGGCAAAGTAATGTCTCTGCATTTTAATATGCTGTCTAGGTTGGTTATAGTTTTTCTTCGAAGGAGCAAGCGTCTTTTAATTTCAAGACTGTGGTCACCATCTGCAGTGATTTTGGAGCCCAAGAAAATAAAGTCTGTCACTGTTTCCATTGTTTCCCATCTATTTCCCATGAAGTGATAGGAACGGATGCCATGATCTTAGTTTTTGAATGTTGAGTTTTAAGCCAGCTTTTTCACTCTCCTCTTTCACTTTCACCAAGAGGCTCTTTAGTTCCTCTTCGCTTTCTGCCAGAGGTTGTTGTCATCTGCATATCCAAGGTTATTGATATTTCTCCTGGCAATCTTGTTTCCAGCTTGTGCTTCATCCAACCTGGCATTTCACATGATGTCCCCTGTATATAAATTAAATAAGCAGGATGACGATATACAGCTTTGACGTACTCCTTTCCCAGTTTGGAACCAGTCAGTTTCATGTCCATTTCTAACTCTTGCTTCTTTACCTGCATACAGATTTCTCAGGAGGCAGGTCAGGTGGTCTGGTATCCCCATCTCTTGAAGAATTTTCCAGTTTATTGTGAGCCACACAGCAAAGGCTTTAGCATAGTCAATGAGGAAGAAGTAGATGCTTTTCTGGAATACTCTTGCTTTTTCTATGATCCAACAGATGTTTCCAGTTTGATCTCTGGTTCCTCTGCCTTTTCTAAATCCAGCTTGAACATGTGGAATTTCTCGGTTCTTGTACTATTGAAGCCTAGCTTGGAGAATTTTCTGCATAACTTAAAGCTAGACTGGTGTGATTCCATCTCATTGAAATTCTCCTTTCTGCCTGTTCAACTTCTCACCTCCTCCTCAGCCACTTATATGCATGTACCTACACACATGTATGTGTTCTCCTTAGGATAATATAAACTCTGCCAGAGAATTTTTTTAGGAGTTTTGTGATACAGAAGTGAAAGGCTGAAGAGAGAGAATGAGAGGAGGAAAATGTGTATGCTTAGCCAGAGAGTCAGCATTGGAGGTTGTAAACTCAAATTCTTATAGAGGCTAAGGATAACATAAATGAGTCATGCAGGTTGGGTGTAATGCAGCGTAGAGGCGTGGTTGCCATCATGACATACCCTAAATAAACAGGTCAGCTTCTACTGGAATGTGTAATACAAGCTTGGTATTGCCATATGTTCCAGTTTTTCAAGAACAGTAGTAGATCTGTTTTTTATGTGAGATTTTCCAGTTTTAAAAACATTGCCGTAGGAACTTCCACTTCAGGAAAATGGGGCAGAATACCTGTAACTGTTCTCTCTATTAAGTGTAACTAACTGGGTATTATTTTTGTTGTTGTTTGCTCACTCTGTCATGTCAAATTCTTTGTGACTCCATGGACTGCAGCACGCCAGGCTTCCCTGTCCTTCCCAACTCCCAGAACTTGCTCAAACTCATGTTCATCGAGTCAGTGATGCCATCCAGCCATCGCAGGCTCGGTCATCCCTTTCTCCTCCTACCTTCAATCTTTCCCAGCCTCGGGGTGTTTTCTAGTGAGTCAGCGCTGTCGCTTCACAATCAGGTGACCAAAGTATTGGAGTGTCAGCTTCAGCATCAGTCCTTCCAATGAATATTCAGAGTATTCCAGTGGATATTTCCTTTAGGATTGACTGGTTGGATCTCCTTGCAGTCCAAAGGACTCTCAAGAGTCTTCTCCAACACCACAGTTCAAACCATTAGTTCTTTGATGCTCAGCCTTCTTTATAGTTCAACTCTCACATTCATACATGACTCCTGGAAAACCATAGCTTTGACCATATGGACCTTTTTGGGAAAAATAATGTCTCTGCTTTTTAATATGCTAAGTTTGTCATAACTGAGTATTATATATAATTCTAAAAAGACTCTGAAAGGTAGAAAGAAAATGGCAAACATGCTAAGGATCTGGGACCCAAGGAAATACACGCACCATGGTGAGTTATTTGGATTTCCTTTTTTCCTCCTGTATTCCAGATTTGTAGCTAAACAAGATGAAAAACTAGAAACACCAATGGATAAAAGAGCCCCAAGAAAAGTCTATGCTATTTAGCCTCCAAATAGGAAAAGTGAAGCTGAACAAGACAGAAATAATTTTGTGAATAACTGCTCTGTTCTAGTCAAATAGCACAGAAATATTTAAGAGAATTATGTAACAAATAGGGGAGGGTAAAGGAAGGTCAGGTTTGTGATGTTTAGATATATTTAGTGCAATACCTAGCACAATCACTAAAAAAGCTACCCAAAGAAAGATACTCCAAAATACTATAGGTAAATCAGAATACCATTCTAAAATAGTGTCCAAATAATCATAAAAGCAGGAAAAAGGAGACAGAGAAATGAAAAAGAATGGGAAGTAAAATGATAGACAAGACTTAATAGGTCAATAACTGCATTAAATGTAAATGAATGTAACTGATCTAAATGTACTAATTAAAAAACATACTGGCAGGATGGATTAAAAACATGGCCCAATTATATGCTATCTATCTGTATAAAGCAACTCACTTTCAGTATAATAATAAAGGCAGGATGAAAATAAAATGATGGGAAAAGATATATCATACCAACATTAATATAAAGAAAGTAGGAGTGGTTATATTCATATGAGATAAATCAGTCTTCAGCACAAAGATTGTTACGGAGGACAAAGTGGGACATTATTTAATGATAAAAGAGGAGTCAGTGCAACAATAATACAGAGCAATCCTAAAGGTTAACGCACCAAACAACAGAATTGCCAAATACGTGAAACGAAAACTTGTAAGACTATAAAGATAAAATTCACAAATCCACAGTTATATTTGGAGACAGCTGGAAGGAAATCAAGAATACATGTATTAATCTGCTAGGGCTGCCATAACAAAATATAATGGACTGGGTGACTTAAACAACAGAAGCTTATTTTCTCACAGTTCTGGAGGCAAGAAGTGAAAGATCAAGGTGTCATGAGGCTTGGTTTTTCCTGAGACCTGTCTTACTGGCTTGTAGAGGGCTGCCCTCTGACCATATCCTGTGTGTGTGCACAGGTCCCTAGTGTCTCTTCCTCTTCTTAATAAGATATCCTTCTTAATAAGATTATCCATCTTATCGGATTAGGGCCCTACCCCTGTGACCTCTGTTAACCTTAATTACCTCTTTAAAAGCCCTATTTCCAAATACAGTCACATTGTGGGTTAGGGCTTTAACATAAGGATTTTGGTAGGAGGGTACACAATTTAGTCCATAAATGCAGGTCAGGAAGCAACAGTTAGAACTGGACATGGAACAACAGACTGGTTCCAAATAGGAAAAAGAGTACGTCAAGGCTGTATATTGTCACCCTACTTATTTAACTTCTATGCAGAGTACATCATGAGAAACGCAGAGCTGGAAGCTGCACAAACTGAAATCAAGATTGCCGGGAGTCAGATATGCAGATGACACCACCCTTATGGCAGAAAGTGAAGAGGAACTAAAATGCCTCTTGATGAAAGTGAAAGAGGAGAGTGAAAAAGTTGGCTTAAAGCTCAACATTCAGAAAACGAAGATCATGGCATCTGGTCCCATCACTTCATGGGAAATAGATGGGGAAACAGTGGAGACAGTGTCAGACTTTATTTTTGGGGGCCTCCAAAATCACTGCAGATGGTGATTGCAGCCATGAAATTAAAAGACGCTTACTCCTTGGAAGGAAAGTTATGACCAACCTAGATAGTATATTGAAAAGCAGAGACATTACTTTGTTAACAAAAGTCCATCTAGTCAAGGCTGTGGTTTTTCCAGTGGTCTTGTATGGATGTGAGAGTTGGACTGTGCAGAAAGCTGAGCAGAAGAATTGATGCTTTTGAACTGTGGTGTTGGAGAAGACTCTTGAGTGTCCCTTGGACTGCAAGGAGATCCAACCAGTCCATTCTGAAGGAGATCAGCCCTGGTATTTCTTTGGAAGGAATGATGCTAAAGCTGAAACTCCAGTACTTTGGCCACCTCATGCAGAGTTGACTCAATGGAAAAGACTGATGCTGGGAGGGATTGGGGCCAGGAGGAGAAGGGGACAACGGAGGATGAGATGGCTGGATGGCATCACTGACTCAATGGACATGAGTTTGGTTGAACTCTGGGAGTTGGTGATGGACAAGGAGGCCTGGTGTGCTGCAGTTCATGGGGTCACAGAGAGTCAGACACGACTGAGCGACTGAACTGAGCTGAACAATATAGAAGCACTCAACAACAGCATCAACTAAGAGAATCTAACTGATGTTTATAGAACACTTAGCCTAACAGTAGCAGCACAGACATTCTTTTCACACAGTTTTTTTTTTTCAAGAGTTCATGGAACATGTATTATGAGAGATTGGGACACAGAACACAGAACAAACCTGAGAGGATTTTAAAGAACTGAGATCATATAGAGTGTGTATGACTGACCAAAGTAGAATCAAATTAGAGATCAGTAACAAAAAGATCCCAGGAAATCCTCCCAATACCTGTACGGTAACCAAAATTATTCTAACTAACCCATGAGTGAAAGAAGAGATTTTAAGGAATCAAATATGTTAAACTGATTGGAAATTAAAATATAGCAAAATTTTTAGGACACAAAGTTATGCTGAGAGGTGCATTTATGGAATGAATTGCATGTGTTAGGAAAGAGAAAAAGTCTCAAGTTAATAGTATAAGCTCACACTCAAAGAATTTATAGAAGAAAGTGCAAAATAAAATAAGGAAAGGGAAAGTGAAATCATCTCCGACTCTTTGTGACCCCCGTGGACTGTAGCCTACCAAGCTCCTCTGTCCATGGGATTCTCCAGGCAAGAATACTAGAGTGGGTTGCCATTTCCTTCTCCAGGGGATTTTCCGGACCCAGGGATCGAACCCCGGTCTCCCGCACTGCAGGCAGACGCTTTAACCTCTGAGCCAACAGGGAAGCCCTAAAATAAGGAAAGGAAAGATAAAAATCAATGAAATTAAAATCAGAAAATATAATTTAGAAAATTCAGTGAAAAAATAAATGGTTCTGTGAAAAGATCAAGAAAATTGACCAACCTCCAGCTTGGCTGATGAAGAAAAATGACGACATGAATTACTAATATCAAAAATGATGTTGGGTCCTCTCTGGTGGCTCAGTGGTGAAGAATCTGCCTGCCAATGCCGGAGACTCAGATTCAGTCCCTGGTCTAGGAAGATCCGACATGCGGCAGAGTAACTAAGCCCATGTACCACAACTTTTGAGCCTGGGAACCACACAAATGAAATATAAGATATCATTACAGACAGTAGGTAACAAAGGATAATAAGGGGAGACTATAAATTAACCACACACGTATACATTTGACAACTTAGAAGAAATGAATCACTTCTTAAAAAATACCATCTATTGCAAAACTCAGCCAATATGAAATATGGAATAAAAATAGCCATGCATAGTCTTGCCTGGAGAATCCCGGGGACGGCAGAGCCTGGTGGGCTTCCATCTATGGGGTCGCACAGAGTCGGACACGACTGAAGTGACTTAGCAGCAGCAGCAGCAACTATTAATGAATTAGTAAATTAACAGCAGGCAGTCAGAACATGTTTTCAGACCCAATACTGCCTGTTCAGTTTTGTACTTCTTGATTTACATAATAACGTACAGTGAGAGCAGAGAGAGGAGTAAAGAAAAATGGTGGGTATGCTGAAGTGGGAGAGGAGATTGGTGGACTGGTGGATAGAAAGATTCCAGAACACCTGTGCAACAGGATGGAAGTAGACAGGAAAAGAAGGTTTTTGTTAGTGATACATATTGTGATGTATTGAGGGATCTTTCTTGTTTTAAAAAACTTTACGAAAGAAATTAACCATTGATTTATCAGAATTGAAAGAGACACATGTACCCCAATGTTCATTGCAGCATTGTTTATAATAGCCAGGACATGGAAACGACCTAGATGTCCATCAGCAGATGAATGGATAAGAAAGCTGTGGTACATATACACAATGGAGTACTACTCAGCCCTTAAAAAGAATAAATTTGAATCAGTTCTAATGAGATGGATGAAACTGGAGCCGATTATACAGAGTGAAGTAAGCCAGAAAGAAAAACACCAATACAGTATACTGACACACATATATGGAATTTAGAAAGATAGTAATGATGACTCTGTAAGTGAAACAACAAAAGAGACTCAGAGGTATAGAACGGACTTTTGGACTCTGAGGGAAAGGGAGAGGGTGGGATGATTTGGGAGAATGGCATTGAAACATGTATACTATCATCTAAGAAACGAAGCGCCAGTCTATGTTTGATACAGGATACAGGATGCTTGGGGCTGGAGCTCGGGGATGATCCAGAGAGATGATATGGGGTGAGAGGTTGGAGGGGGATTCAGGATTGGGAGCTCGTGTACACCTGTGGCTGATTCATGTCAATGAATGGCAAAACCAATGCAGTATTATAATGTAGAATAAAGTAAAAATAAAATTTAAAAAGAAAATAAAAAAGAAATTAACCATTGATTTAGTTGGTTTAATTTTTAAACTAAGGCTTTAAGAATCAATATCTTTAATTGTGATATTGCAGTGAGACTGAGCCATGTAAGATCTAGCTTTATAAGGTTTACAAGTCAGTGTTAGGAGATCTTGAGGTTGTGGTTAACCCTTGGAAGAACTTGAAATATGTTTAAATCAATAGGTAGGAGACTCAAGGAGAAATGGCTAACTGTACAATATGTATATTTTAAAGTAGTGGACATTGCTTGCCTTGCAGACCCTTGAGGTCCATTTTCTCTTGGTGTATGGTCATGGTTGGGCTTCCCAGGTGGCTCAGTGATAAAAAAATATCTGCCTGGAATACAGGAGATGCAGATTCAATCCCTGGGTTGGGAAGATCTCCTGAAGAGGGCATGGCAACCCACTCTAATATTCTTGCCTGGATAAATCCATGCACAGAGGAGCCTGGTGGGCTACAGTCCATGGGGTCGCAAAGAGTTGTAGTCATGGTTAATGATATCTTTTCTAAGTAATGAAAACCTTAGTTCTGAGGAGGTCCGTGTTCACCCTCCTTCTCTCTAATTTGTGCCCAGAATTCTTAAGTAACTGTTGGAAATATCTAAGGAGACATTGTCTCCTAGAACTGGTTAGTTTGTGAAAGTGAAATTTGCTCAGTCCTGTCTGACTCTTTGTGACCCCATGGACTATACAGTCCATGGAATTCTCCAGGCCAGAATACTGGAGTGGGTAGCCTTTTCCTTCTCCAGGGGGTCTTCCCAACTCAGGGATTGGAACCCAGGTTGGTTAGTTTGGATCGGAGTGTTTGATGAGGTGCTGCAAGGTCTCTGTAACCTAAGAGGGAACTGCAGGAGGACGGGGGCCCCTCTCTCCATTTGCTTATCATAGCTAATCTGGGTGTTCATGTGCCATTTAAACACTGCTGGTTCTGGGCAGAGCATGGATGAGCTCAGGTGCACGGAATTGAAAGGTAATGAGAATGATTAATCAAATTTCTTCCAGCAAAGGGTGCCATGTGCCAGACTCTGTCCTGGATAACCCTCCTCCATGTGAATCAGGGGCCATGCTCTGCCCTGAGGTGTCTGGTATATCTGAGAGTAGACATCTGTGTTTGGAGCAAACTGGGACTAACTGGAGGCCACTTTTGGCGTGGTGTCTTTGCTTCATCAACCACTCTGCCAAGATTTGTTCACAATCTCCTCTGGCCATGCTCATTTAGTTATGGAAAACACGGTGAACATGAGTAATGGGAAATGTAGATAGCTGTTGGGGCAAGGGGGCCCCAGGGTTAAGCCTCCTGCACAGCATAAAACACCCTGTGGTACCTAAACAAACAAACAAAAAACCATGTGGTCTAAAACCAGTGTAGAGAAATACCTGGAGAATAAATCATTCTGTTTTTCTCATATTTATCTATCTAATTATATCTAGCTATCTGACTTGCCTTTTATCTAATCTAATTTAAAGTAAACACAATGACTTGATCTGGGAAGACCTGGGTATAGAACTTTTGGGAGTCCTTGATAAGATCTCCACAGTATGTGTAATAACCTGTGTTAGGGGACAAGTCTTATCTGCAATGAAAATAAAATGCGATAAGACATATGAACTTCAGTCTCTCCACTCTGAGGTCAGTAGCTCTTTGGGTTCTCCTCCTGACTCTGAAACTGATGAATTACTTACTCTCTGGCATTAATTTTCCTCACCAGTAACAATAGGTCATAATATCTATTTGCCAGAGGTAGAGAGGGTGGAAAAGGATACTGGAGCATAGTAGGTGTTCAGAAAACGTTAATCCTCGCCTTTATCCAGCTTCCCACTTAGAACAATTTTTATATCTTGATTTATAATTTTCCCCAATGAGTCTCTCTGAGTAGGATACATTTTTCCCAATGGAAAAGTATGGTTACATGGGATCTACATGGCAAAGTGCCAAGTGGTTAAACACAGTGATTCCTCTTTAATGCAGAGGAAAGAGAAGCGGGTTAGCAGGAAAGAGCTCTGGGTCCTAGGACATGTTCTGTGTGTCTGGAAGCGCTGTCTGTCTGAAAACCAAGCATTGATTTACTAAAAGAGAGCAGAATCACTGGGTGCCTAGAAGAGGAGGCATTGAATGAACCAAGGAGGCTCTGCGAGACTAGGAGCAGACCTCTGCCTCTTTGCGTGTATTTGAGAATCATTTGCTTGAGACCTAGAACTGGGTGAAGACCATCTTGTCTTGTGCTCATGCCTTGGCTACTTGAGCATGAAAAAAAGGGGTTTTCTCCCCAACTCTACTTTCATAGCCTGTTGTACTCAACGGGGATTTCCTCCAAGATTGGAAGGGGACAGAATATTGGAGAACTACCTCCCCAAATGACAAATATCTGCTAAGCTCTGATATTAATTAGCTATGTGACTGTGGGAAGTAATTTCATATTCCTGACCCTCATTTTATTTATCTGTAACACGAGAGTTCTGTACCACACCAGGATTTTTAAACTTTTATTTCTTAAACAGTTAATCAATTGTATCAGGTAAAACCTTATTTAGATACCCAAGATGTAAGGCATGCAAAAGTAGGCCTGCTCTGGTTGGAGGAGGGTTGAGGGTGGAAAGAGGGAACCATGCTCAGCCTCCCCGTTCTCCATCCTCTCTCCCCTGCCCTGCCACTGCCCTCCCAAGGCTTGGAAGCTCCTGGGGTACTTTGAGGGTCCTCCAGGGTTCCCTGGAGCAGCGTTTGAAAACCACTGAATTCTGCCATTGCTTGGCTCTCTTTCAGATATAACCTTTGGATATCCACTAATTCCAAGATTTAGAGTGCCAGTAAATTTACCTTATTTGTCAGTAACCATTCTTAGAGAGGTAGATTAAAGGCTGGTTATCTTGGTTTAGCATTTAGCAATTTAGGTAGTTTGAGTAAACTTGATTTTCCTTCATTTTCAGAAAATTTAAACCAAGGAAATAAAATCTTGTGGAAGTCCATACATTTTTCTGTTTGTCACTATTTATTAGCCAATTGTTACTTTATCACTGATTAGAGGAATCTGCTAAAGAACCTAGCAGAGCTGTGATTCAAGTAACACAAGAACTTCCCCATAAACAACACCATACTTTACATATACCATATAGTTTTACTCAAACATACACGTAAAAGGAGGAAAGGATAGAAAACAAAATGCTAATAGGGGATGCTTTTGGATAATGGCGTGAAGGGCAAGTTAATTTTTTTTTCTTTAACTTCTCTGTATTTTCTGAACATTAAGCAGCACATGTGTACGTAACTCCTAATCATAAAAAGTTATTAACAATGAACACATTTTCATTCAAAAGTAATTAAGTTAATTAAAAGATTATTAAGTCAGCACAAAAATTGAAATTAATAGTGTTTAAAAATAGCATTTTATTGACTTTAAACTCAATGAGCCAGTACAGATTATAAATTTAAGGACCCACATTTCCTGAACTTATAATAGAAGCCCTCTTACCCCTTCATATGATGCATGTGCCTCATTCCTCCAGGGACAGAAGACCTAGTGATTGGAAACTATTCTGTGTATGAGGTGGCTGGGGACCATTCCACATGGAAAAGATGCTTTGTTTTGGATACTAATGAAAGCTCCATGCAGATGTTTGGATCAGTGGCAGATGCAGCTTAGACATTTAAGGATCAATCTCCTTATTTCCTGGTACCATATCCTAGGCTGTCTTTTAAGGCCTGGAAGGCAGGGCACACTCTTCATTGCTTCCAGTTACCATAGTCTTGGCTAAATGACATGCACCGGGAGCGCTTGATAAATGCCATGAGATCTCAAGGTCAAGAATAAGCCCTCAGAACTATCTGTGACAATCCTTAAAACACACCTTGACTTGAAGTCCTATGAAAATCAAGGAAGAGGAAGAGCAACCATAGAAAACTCCTCCGCATTTAATTCTTTTTCTCCTCTATAAGGCATTTTAAGGTAATTAGGTTTAACTGCACCAGTAAAAATTTGAGAAGTCCCATTTTCATTATCTGTCTCCTTAAGAGAGATGGGAGGATAACAGATGGATAGATAGATAGGGGCAGACAGAAATGGTGCAGTAGTCAGATCTATGTTCAGTTTATTATTTTTGATTTTCAGAGTTAATTGTTTTTCTTAAAAGTATCTTTTCCTTCCTCTTCCTCTTATTGTAACTTAAAAGCAGATAGACAAAGGCAGAGGAAAATCAGTTTTAAAGTTTGCTTTCCAAAGTCGTTTCATGATTTCAGTGGTCATTGCTTCAAACCCAGTACCGGATAGTCACGTGCAATTGGCTCCCTTCTGGCTCCCATGATAGCAGCTCTTTATGGCTGTAGGTGGAGGGAGGCAAAGCAAGCTGCGAAAACGTAGCCTAGAGCGCCTCACAGGAGAAGGCAATGGCGACCCACTCCAGTGCTCTTGCCTGGAAAATCCCATGGGTGGAGGAGCCTGATAGGCTGTAGGCCATGGGGTCGCTAAGAGTCAGACACGACTGAGCGACTTCACTTTCACTCTTCACTTTCATGCACTGGAGAAGGAAATGGCAACCCACTCCAGTGTTCTTGCCTGGAGAATCCCAGGGACCGGGGAGCCTGGTGGGCTGCTGTCTATGGGGTCGCACAGAGTCAGACACGACTGAAGCGACTTAGCAGCAGCAGCAGCAGCAGCAGCAGAGCGCCTCATAAGGAATTGGAATTCACATTGTAGTTTTCCATGGGACTCTTTCAGGTCGATCTCATGTTTCTGCCTAACATGTTTCTGACAATGCCTTATGTTTGCTCACAGAACTCGTTTGTATGTTTGTCTTTTATGTACATGTACTCTTCACTTACCTGCAAGTTAGAAATAGCTATTCTCATTTTATGGATGAACATACTAGAGGCTAGAATATATAAGTGACTGGTATAACAAAGCCAGCAGTGGCAGAGACAGAACTCGAATCTTGGACTTTGTACTCTAAAGAACGTACTATGCTTGCTGTACCTCTTAGCTGTAAGACTAGATTATATTAATATTTTACCTTGTTTTTGAAGTTCTCTGCCATGTTTACCCCTAGATCCCAATACCGATGCCGTACTTTATGTATAATAAATGTCAATTAAATGGCATTTTCTTCTTTAAATGCTAACTTAATACTAAAGGACATACTGATTTACTTAGTTTGGAGAATGTCTCCTGTATTGCGAGCAGATTCTTTACCTTCTGAGCTACTAGGGAAGCCCTGGAGGATGCCTTTCATCCTCATCAAAAAAGACATACCAAATTATTTATTTTGGGAACTTCTTTTTAAATTATGCTAGGAGTGAGGTTCATGGGAAAGATGATCTTGATTACATAATAGGAAAAAATATTCAGCTAGAAGACCCCACCTGACCTTGAAATGACCTTAAGTAAATGACTTAGCCTCTTGTAATCTCTTCTCTTTTCCATAAAGGGCTTGATAATACCTGTCCTTCATTCCTCATGGAGTTCTTTAAAGGATCTCAAGTTATGGAAGTGATTGGCCAACCATAAAGCCTTGGTTTCATGACTTGGCAGTGTGACTGATTGCTTGTGGGGACTGGTGCTCCTGGCCGAAACACCGTCCAAGTGGCTTCTCTCCTGGGAGTGAAGGCAGTCTATGAGCAAAGAGTTCCTGGGCAATTCTTTGCCAGAAAACTCTTGCCATCTTCTACTACCTCCCCACATCTTCTCCCTACCTCCAGGAGATCTCTGCCCAACAAGGGCTCGTAAACAGTGATGTGGGGAGTGCTGGTGAGCTGCTCCCTACTTTTCTGTGGTGTAAATGTTTATAAAATAGTCTTAGGTATCTTGTTGCAGATATAAATTATTTGGCCAGTTGAGTGAAAAGCAGTCAACCCATGGGTATTATAGCCAGAACTGCATTCTTAGGTCAGTTGATAGTTAAGCAGTTTGCGTGAAGTAGAAAGTTTCTAAGACTTTTCGACCTGATGCTTGCTACATCCTCTTTCCTCATCAAAATATAATGGATTCTCCAACCAGAGTTCATTCTATACCTTCCAAAGGGAAATTCCACTGATCTCTAATGATACATGTGTCAGCCCAGAGCCAGATACTCTTATACATGACCTCTTTGAGTAATTGACTAGGTGTGGTGGGTACTGGATTTATTTTGCAAGGGAAGAAACTGAAGCTCTGGTTAAATAATGTACCTGAAATCACCTAGCTAGTAAGGGACTGAGCCAAGATTTACGCCTTGGGTGTCTGACTCCAAGCATGGGGCTCTTTTGACTACACTTTGGCTTTTTGGGTATACGCTAGCCACAGTGAAACAGCCCACAAAGCTGTAGTGAATCTGCATTAGGCACAAACATGAAACCAATTTGTTACCAACATTGCAACTGGTATTATAAATACATACTTGTGGCAAACACTCTTTTTCTTTCAATTTTATTTCTTCATTTTATGATGTTCTTTGCGGGGGCAGAAATATGTATTTTCTTATTTAGTAAAAACTATTGATTTTTCTCCTTTTATGATTTCTCCAATTGCTTTTTCTGTGTTCAGAAAGACTTTCCTGATTCAGAGATGAGATAAATATACCTTTGCATCCTCTCTGTCTTCTTGTGATTTAACTTTTAATCTTTATGGAATTTATGTTGGGCATAGAGTACTAAACCAAATTACTTCTTTTGGTTTTCAAATTGCAAACTTTCCTAGCACAACTTATTAAGTAATTCATCTTATTCCTTACTAATTTGTGGATTTCTGTATTGCATAAATTTTCATATATACTAGGGTCTCTACTGTGCTCGGTAATTTTCTAGCAATGCTTGTTCCAGCTTTACATTGTTCTAAGTGTTATAGCTTTAGGGTTTAGGCTAACGATTGGTAGGACATCGTAAATCCTCTTTTAAAAAATATAAGTGCTCATTGGGCTTTATCAATTAGCATCTAAAGCAGGGGTTGTTGAACAATGGTACATAATCCTTATATGTCCACCACCTGTTTTTTTGCAAATAAAGATTTATTGGCACACAGGAAAATTGATTTGTGTACATTTCATTGTGTATGTATTTTTGCACCACAATGGCAGAGTTGAATAGATTTGACAGAGATTTTAAAGAACTGGAGAACCTAAAATACTTGCTCTCTAGCCCTCAGGTCTGAAAGGCTTGGGACAGGAAATAGATGGAAAACTAGTGCCGTGAGATCTAGACCCACTTCTTGGGGCATGCTACAGATTCTAAGCGAGACTTTGGCCATATGCTCCAATATATTTTATATCTGCCTTTACTTCTTTACTTCCCTGGAGAAGGAAATGGCAACCCACTCCAGTATTCTTGCCTGGGGAATCCCATGGATGGAGAAGCTTGGTGGGCTACAGTCCACGGGTCGCAAAGAGTCGGGCATGACTGAGCAACTTCACTTTCACTTTACTTCTTTAAATAAGGAGAAAGATAGAGCTAATACTCTGTCTGCAGTTGGTCTTTGCATTAGTTTTATTGCTGTTTTGATAGCAAACATTTCTTCCCAATCTGACTTCTTCCTACAATCTTAGAGACTTCTTTTGCAGGGGAGGGTTGGTGTTGGGGGAGGTATCAGTTTACAGTGATAACCTAAGCAAAATAATGCAACCACATAACTTGACTGTTTGGAAGATCATTTCATAGCCAATGAAGTGAGTCTTTTAGATAATCCACAGCTTTCATGATCTCATCACATTCTTTCTCCATTTGCTTTGGGATGCAGAAGTTGACTTTATACGTGGATTAGCTAAGAGCTCAAGATAGGAGAGTTCCTCCTTTGATGGAAGGAACAAGAAGTATGGACTCATAAAAGGCAAAAGGGTCTCTTGGAAGGTTAAGTCTTCAAGTGTGTGGGTATATCTCTAAGATCCTTCATGACCCTTCTCTGGGGCAGGTATGGGCAGGCAGTCATGAAGTGCTTGAAGGATGATATAGTGAGACTTCCATGGATTTTAAAAAACTGAATAGTGATATCTGCACACGGACAGACCCCATAGCAAATGCACACAAGTCTCTGACTGTTTATTTTTCTGACAGTTTTGAAACCCTGGCTTGTCTCAGTAGGAAGTGCTAGTCTTCTCTGTGTGGTCTGGAATGAGCTTTTATGCACTCAGCAGTGTGCTGTGGATTGTTGTAACTGGTCAGAGGTCCCTGAGAGCCTGATGGGAATGCCTAAAAGTTGTGTGTGCACACGTGCATGTAAGTGTATGTGTGAGCATGCATCCACATGGAGCCGAGAAAGAAAATTAAAAGAGAATAAAAAGTATGTTTTTTAAGATCACATTTGATTTTTGGTATAGTCTCAGAATGCTGTAAAGAAAAGAAATTGTTGGTGCAAGTTTGTACTGAAATAATTATTTTCACAAGTACCAAGGACTAAAATTTTGTTTTAAATATTACTTTTCACTGTCTCAGAATGGAAGGATAGGATATGGTTTCTTCAGCCTCAAGACATGTCCTTGTTTTAAACCGGACAAGGATTACATAGGGATGTGACTTCTCCTCTGCTGAAGGGCAGAAATCAGGGAGAGAGGGAAGCCAAGAAGAAGGAAAGAATGAAAGTAAAGAGGGAAAGAGAGACCAATGAGAATGGGAATAGGGACAAAAGTGTTACAGAGACCCACTAGGGAGAGAGATGGTTTGACAATCATCTTTCAAGAGAATTTTGGTCGTACAGAAAGTCACTGGCTGAAAGTTATTAATATGTTAAGAAATGCAGTAGAGACTGAGCATAGGTTAGCTATCCAGAGCTCCAGGGTGGTGATGCAGACAGGTTTTCTTTTGTTGAATATCTGTGCTCAATGGTGTGTAGACTCTGCCATCCACTCTCATTGCAATGGATGCACACTCCTCAGACATCATAAACCCTAAGAGTTGATCAGACTAACCCATCACCCAGTGTAGGAATTCCATCCCGTGATATTTTTGACAGAAGGGACTTATCAAACTGTTAGATCTTGAAAGAAGCTTAAACTACAGTAGCTGTTAAGATTGTGGGCTTTAGGGTCAGAAGGTCTGGATTTGAATCTGGGTTGTCCCATGGCCTAGCTGTGTCCTTGGGAAGGTTATTTCAACTCTGTAAGCCGAAATGAGCCTATAATATATGGATGATAATCACATCTACCATTTTGGAATGTGATGAGGATTAAATGAGATGATGTGAATTGCTTAACATAATGCTTTACACATGACAAGTGCTCAGTAAATGTTATCTACTATGAATTTATTATTATCATTATCTTTAGTATTGTTTTGGATTTCTACTATTATTGTCTATTTTTTTTGTGGGTGGGGGCGCTGCACCTCGAAGCATATGGGATCAGTTCCCTAGGCAGGGACTGAACCTATGTGCCCTGCCGTGGAAATACAGAGTCTTAACCACTGTACTGCTAAAGAGAGTCCCTACTATTATAACCTTTCATAGTCTCTTTTTTTAGAAACAAGGATCAATCTGGCAAACATAGTCATCTCCAGTAGTGGATTATAGCAAGAAGACTTTCAATCTAGAGAAGTTCAATGAAAGTTCAAAAGTTGGTTGGGCATATTTTATCTTAATTTTAGGCTGTGCTTTGAGACTTGTAGGATCTTAGTTCCCTAACTGGAGATTAAACCTGCAGGTCCCTACAATGCAAGCATGGAGTCTTAACCACTGGATGGCCAGGGACGTCCCTGGTTTGGTATATTTTAAATATGATCTTCTTCAGACCAAAACTATATCACATAGGATAAAAGAATAATATTTTGCTAAATGTGGTACCCCGTTAGGATTTGAACTAATAAAAAGGAACTATTTACTCTTAGGAAGAGTGAGGCTGAATATTAAAGCAATTTATTTATTGAAAGAATAATTATAATTCCTAGAGTTCTATAAAGTGGGTAGAAGGAGAGGAGATTCAATTCGTTTTATCTTTGAGAATCTGAGGTCTAGTAATGAATTAGAAAGTTCTACTTTTCAGAGCCCTAGACTTTTCATTAATCTGCTAGAACAGAGAAGATTGTGATTTAGTGATAATGACTTGTAAATAGGAGCAAGGCTGACTTTGCATCCAGAAGGTTCCAGGGGAAAGACCTACGCAGGAAATAATCAGAAAATATATGGTACTTCTTTTCCCAGTCTTTAAAATTAAGCTTCTTATTTTGAGATAATTGTATATCACATGCAGTTGTAAGAAATAATACAGAGATATATGAGTACCCATTACATAGTTCCCCTCTCCAGTAACATCTTGCAAATCTATTGTTTGATGTCACAACATCACAAAGGATGTTGACTTTGATATAGCCAAGATACAAAACATTTCCATCACCACACAAAGATCCTTCAGGTTACCCTTTTATAGCCAAACCCACTTGCTTCACACCTCACCTCCTCCTTAAACCCCAGCAACTAATCGCCAATGGAAAACAAATCCGTTCACTTGTGTAATTTTTCCATTTTAAGACTATTATGTGAATGGAGTTAGGTATTATGCAACCTTTGGGATTAACTTGATTTATTTAGCAAAATATATGCCACAATTTGTTTAACCTCTTACCAATTGAAGGATATCTGTGTCATTTCCAATCTGGTTATTATGAAAAAAGCTGCTATAAATATTTATGTACAGATTTTTTTATGTGAACATGTATTTTAATTTTGTTGAAATAATATTCACTAGTACAATTGCTAGGCAGTCTCATGTTTAGACTTCTATGAAACAGCCAAGTATTTTCCAGAGTGCCTGTATGATTTTATAATACCACTAGCATGATATATATATTTTGCTTTCTCCCTGTCTTTGCTGTGTTGTCATTATTTTTTATTTCAGTCATTCAGACAAGTGTGTAGTGGTATCTCATTGTGGTTTAATTTGCATTTACATAATTACTAATGTGTTAACCATTTTTTCATATTCTTATTTTCTATATGCATATTCTTTTGATAAAATGTCTCTTCAGCTCTTTTGCCCATTTTCTAAATGGATTTTTTAACTGTTGAGTAGAATTTTTGTTTACATATTCTAGAGACTAGTCCTATGTCAGAGACATGGTTTGCAAATATTTTCTCCCACTCTGTAGCTTGTCTTTTTGTCTTCTTGGTCTTTCACAAAGCAAGAGCTAATAATTCTGATGAGAACCAATTTATCAAGTTTTTCTTTTATGAATTGTACTTTTGCTGCCAAACCCAAGAACTCTTTGCAGAACCCTATATCCTGAAGACTTTCTCTTACATTTTTTCCTAAAAATTTTATATTTTCACATTTTGCTTTTAAGCCCATGATGTATTTTGAGATAATTTTTGGGGTAAAGAATGTGACAAGTTGAGGTTCAGTTTTTGCTTGAACATATGGATGTTCAATTTTTCCAGCACCATTTTTTGAAAAGGCTATTTTTCCTCCATTGAACTACTTTTGTACTTTTGTCAAAAATCGGTTGAGCATATTTGTGTAAGCCTACTCATGGGTTCTCTATTCTGTCCATTGATCTGTATGTCTGTCCCTCCACTAAGACCATACAGTGTTGATCACTATAGCTGTGCAAGTTTTGACACTGGACAGACTGATTCCTCCTACTTCATTCTTCTTTTTCAATATTCTTTTAGCTATTCTAGTTGCTTTTCCATTTCATATAAATTAAATTAATCTTCATTATATCTATAAAAAAACCTTGCTGAAATTTTGAAAGAAGCCATGTTAAAAACCTGTGTATCAACTTGGGAGAATTGAAATCTTTACTCTATCATATTTTCTAATCCCTGAACATAGTATATCTCAATTTATTTATTTATTTTTTTGTTAGCATTGTGTGGTTTTCAATGTACAAGTTCTGTTAGATTTATATCAAGCATTGAATTTTTCTGAGTAATTTTAAGTGGTATTATCCTTGAAAGTTTTATGTCCACTTGTTCATTGTTAGTATACAGAAATACAATAGTTTTTTTTTTTTTTAATGTTTACCTTGTGTCCTGTGACCTTACTGATCTCACATATTAGTTCTAGGTATATGTATGTATGTGTGTGGATTCCTTGGGATTTTCTACATGGAAAACCATTTCATCTGCAAATAGGGACGTTTTCATTTCTTCCTTCAATTCTGTATTTTCTTTCCTTTTCTTGCCTTATTTCATTGGTGAGAGTTTTCAGTATCATCTTGGGTGAGAATGATGACACATTCTTGCCTTGTTCCTGATCTTCAAGGGGAAAAATTCAGTCATTCACTGTTGTTAGCTGTAGGATTTTTTTTTTTAATCAAGCTGTCGATTGTTGTTGTTGTTTTTCTATAGATGGTCTCTATCTTGATAAGAAAGTTCACCTCTATTCAAATTTTTCTGAGAGTTCTAAAAATTTTTTTGAATAGGTATTAATTTTTTTTTCAGATGCTTTCTTCTGTATCAATTGCTATGATAATGTGAGTTTTCTTTGTTAACCTGGGGACATGGTGGATACACTGACACATTTTTGAATACTGAACCAACTTTGTATCCTTGGAATAAACCCCAGCTAGTCATAGTTTATAGTTATTGGTATGTATTGCTAAATTCTATTTGCTGGTATTTTGTTGAGGATTTTTTGGGTCTCTTCATGAAGGATATTGATCTGCAGTTTCCTTTTTGTACTGTCCTTGTCTTATTTTGGTGTCAGAGTAACGTTAGCTTCATAAGATGAACTGGAAAATTTTCTTCTCTGTTTCAAGAAGGTATTATAGAGAATTAGGGTTAATTATTTAAATGTTTGGTAGGATTTTCTAGTGCAGACACCTGGGTCTGGAGGTTTCATGTGGGGAGTATTACATTCATTGATAGTTAAGTGACTCTTCTAATGATTTATTTCAGGTGGAATGCTTTGTGGTAGATAGTGTTTTTCGAGGACCTGGTCCATTTCATTTGAATTGTCAGATTTATGTATGTAGAATTGTTTGTAGTATTCCTTTGTTATTCTGTTGGTGTCTGAGGGTTTATGGTGAAATCTCATATTTCATTTATGGTATTGGTAGTTTGTGTCTTCTCCTTTTTTTTCTGTCAGCCTTGGCAGGAAGCTGTTCCAATTGATCAGTTCACGGCATCAACTCTATTTCATTGATTTCTACAGTGGTTTTTTTTGTTTGTTTGTTTTGTTTTTATTAGTTGTTACTCTTTCTTCTCCTTGCTTTGGATTTATTTTTCTCTTTTGCTAGATTCTTGAGATGTGAGCTTAGATGATTGATCTGAGACTTTTCCTCTTTTCTCTATATCCAGTTAGTGCCATGAATTTCTTTCTTGGTGCTGTTTTGACTCAGGTCCCACAAATTTTGATATGTTGTACTTTTACTTTCCTTCAGTTTAACATGTTATTTGATTTTCCTCAGATTCTTTTATAAGTTGTGTATTATTTAGAAGTGTCCTGTTTAAGTTTACAGTTTTTTGGAGAATTTCGTGTTACTTTTTGCTACTCTCTAGTTTATTCCCATTTTGGTTGGCACATGCATTCTATATGACTTCAAGTCTTTCAAGTTTGTCAAGGTTTGTTTTATGGCCCAGGATGTGGGCTGTTTTGGATATGGGCTTTCCATGGATACTTGAAAATGTTGTGTATTCTGCTGTTGTGTGGAGTGTTCTATAAATGTCAGTTAGACACTGTTAGTTGATGGTGGTGTTCAGCTCGTCTATATTGTGTGATTTTCTATTTTGCTTGTTTCGTCAGTTGAAGAGAGGGCTTACGTATTTACAAATATAGTTGGATTGGTCTACTTTTCTTTTCAGTTTTAACAGTTTTGCTTCACGTATTTTGCAGCTCTGATGTTTGGTAGAGTCACACATAAGCTCAGGTGTTCTTGGTGGATCAATCCTATTTTCATTATATAATAATTTTTCTGTATATGATATTTTTGCCTTGGAGTCTAATTTACTTAGTATTAATAAAGCCACTCCTACTTTTTATTAATGTTGACATGGCATATGTTTTCCATCATTTCACTTTCACCCTATCTATATAGTTATACTGGAAATGAATTTCTTGTAGACAGCATTTGGTTGGGTCATGTTTCCAATCCATCCTGCATTCTCTGTCTTTTAGTTCATGTGTTTATATACCTTTTATATTTAATGTCATTATTTATATGTTAGGGCATAAGTTTGCCCTTTTGTTTTCTCTTTCTTTGTTTCTCTTTCCTTTTTGCTTTATTCCTGTTGCTTACATGAATTTCCCCCTTTTTTAGATTTAGTATTTCCATTTATCTGTAGTGTTTGGAGTGTATTTCTTTGTATCGCTTCCTTTAGTGCTTGCTCTACATATTTCACACACAGGTTACAAAACCACAGCTTACTGGTATCATCATTCTAAAAGTTTTTGTAAAATGTAGAAACCTCAAATAAACTTCCTTTTATGTCTTTTTATCCTTTCATAATGTAATACTAAATACTGTCTCTACATGTGTTTAGAACCAAGTCAGACAGTGTAGTAGTTCTTTTTTTTTTTTTTTTTATTTTTTATTTATTTATTTTTTTAGTAGTTCTTACTTCAACTGTCAGACATAGTTTAGGAGAATCAAGAGGAGATGAAAAGCCTACTTTATTCCCTGTATTTTTGCCTACTGTGTTGCTCCTACCTGCCTGATGCTTCAAGAGTCTTTCTTTTATCATCTCCTTCATTTAGAGAACATCCATTAGCTGTTATTTTAAGATAGGTGAGCTAGCAACAAATTCTTTCAAGTTTCTTTTATTTGAAAACATGTTGATTTCCTCTCATTCCTGAAGGATGTTTTCACTAGATGAAGATTCTCGGTGTACAGTTGTTCTCTTTCAGTATTTGAAAACTGTTGTGTTACTTCCTTCTGTCTTCTGTGGTTTCTGATGAGAAATCCACTGTCATTTAAATTACTTTTCCATTATTGGTAAGGTGTCATTTTTTTCTGGCTGTTTTCAAGAATCTTTCTTTGTCTTTCATTTTCAAAGTTTGATATGTTGTCTTAATCAGCTTGGACTGCCATGAGAAAATACCACAGACTAGATGGCTTAAACAATAGAGATTAATTTTCTCACAGTTCTGGAGTCTGAGATGAGGGTGAAAGCGTATTTGGGTTCCAGCTCTCTTCCTGACTTTTGGATGGCTGCTGCCTTCTTGCTATGTCCATGTAGGGCAGAGAGAGATATCTTTCTTTCTCTTCCTATAGGACACTAATCCTATAGGATTAGAACCCCACCCATATGAACTTAATTATCCTTTGTTGATGAGAGAAGGCAATGGCACCCCACTCCAGTATTCTTGCCTGGAAAATCCCGTGGACGGAGGAGCCTGGTGGGCTGCAGTCCATGGGGTCGCTAGGAGTCGGACACTACTGAGTGACTTCACTTTCACTTTTCACTTTCATGCTTTGGAGAAGGAAATGGCAGCCTGCTCCAATGTTCTTGCCTGGAGAACCCCAGCAATGGGGAAGCCTGGTGGGCTGCCATCTATGGGGTCGCACAGAGTCGGACATGACTTAATAGCAACCTTTGTTGTTTAGTGAGTTGCTCTTCAGTTCAGTTCAGTTCAGTCACCTAGTCGTGTCCGACTCTTTGTGAACTCATGAATTGCAGCACACCAGGCCTCCCTGTTCATCACCAACTCCCGGAGTTCACTCAGACTCATGCCCATCGAGTCAGTGATGCCATCCAGCCATCTCATCCTCTGTCATCTGCTTCTCCTCCTGCCCCCAATCCCTCCTAGCATCAGAGTCTTTTCCAATGAGTCAACTCTTCGCATGAGGTGGCCAGAGTACTGGAGTTTCAGCTTTAGCATCATTCCTTCCAAAGAAATCCCAGGGCTGATCTCCTTCAGAATGGACTGGTTGGATCTCCTTGCAGTCCAAGGGACTCTCAAGAGTCTTCTCCAACACCACAGTTCAAAACATCAATTCTACGGCACTCAGCTTTCTTCACAGGCCAACTCTCACATCCATAAATGAGTTGCTTTTAAACAGCACTTAATCAGTTGCTCAGCCATGTCCAGCTCTTTGTGACCCCATGGACTTCAGCATGCCAGGTTTCATTGTCCTTCAGTCTCTCATGGAGTTTGGTCAAACTCATGTCCATTTAGTTGATGTTGCCATCCAATCATCTCATCCTCTGTTGCCCCTTTCTCCTCATGCTGTTAATCTTTCCCAGCAGCAGGGTCTCTTTTCCGATGAGTCGGCTTAATTACCTCCTAAGAGCCTTATTTCCAAATGTAGTCGCAATGAGGGTTAGAGCTTCCACATAGGAATCCAAGGAGCACCGTTTAGTCTATCATATGTCGTGTGGATTTTTAAAATTCAATCTGCTTGCAGTTTATTCATCTTCTTGAATCTATCGGTTAATATCTTTGATCATATTTGGGAAGGTTTACGTCATTACTCTTTTGACTTCTTTTTCAGCCATGCTTCCCTTCCCCTTTTCTCTTGGGACTTTAATAGCATAGTAAATGTTACTGGGACTTTAGTAGCATAGTAAATGTTACGTCTTTTGTTTTAGTGCACAGGTCCCTGTGGCTCTGCTCATCTTTCCTGTCTCCTTTCTCTCTCTTGCTCGGATTAGGTAATTTATATTGTTCTGTCACCCACTTCACTGATTTTTTTTCCTCTTTGTGTCCTCCATTCTGCTGTTGTGCCATCCACTGAGCTTTTCTTTTGGTTTAATTACTGTGTTTTTCAGTTCTAAAATGTCCATTTTGTTCTTATTTATGCTGCCTTTTATTTGCTGATATTTTAATTTCTCTGTTGAGACTCTTTAATTTTTCATTTGCTTCAAATGTGTTTATAAGTGCTCACTGAAGCACTTTCATGACAGCCACTTTAAAATCTCCATCAGATCATTCTAACGTTTCTATCATCTCTCACTGTTGACATCTACTGATTTCTCGTTTCATTCAGTTTGAGATTGTCTTGGTTCTTGCTGTTACTCCTAATCTTCAACTGCAATCTGAGCATTTTGTTTGTATGTTTTGAACTTTGGATTTTATTTAAACTTTATGGTTTACCTGGCTGTGTCTGACATTGCTGTGTTAGGGAATGGTGCAGGAAGCCACCTCCTTACTGCCCAGTCCAGGTGCAAATCTAGGTTCTCTTCTCACTCTTGATACTTGAGGGTGAGGATCCTTACTCTTGGGAAGGGTTTGGAGCCCCGACTCCCCACTAGCCTCCACTAATACTGAGATGATAGTGAAAGAGTTGCTTTCTTACTGCAAGATGTGGTAAAAGGTCTCCTCTTACACAAAGCCAGAGGGGATAGAGAGTGATTGCTTGTTATTGTAAAAAGTTCAGGCTCCACACGCAGCTCTCATTTGCCACCATGATGATGGGGTATTTTGTTATTGCATGGCAGAAGTGAAAGTTCTGTCTCCCACTGGCCTTCTCTGATGCTGCTCGGTTGGGCAAGTTGAGGTGCCTCACTGCATCCTGGCAGGGGGGGGGGTTAGATTCTTCACTTGCTCTTTGCTGATCTGGTCAGGGGTGAAACCACTCTTCTTTCTTAGAGTGTTTGGCTAGAGTGCAGCAGTTACTTTGTCAAGGTTTTCTGCCTTGCCAGACCCTTTTTGGTTCTCTGGCTTGATGTTTTTTTTTGTTTTTGTTTTTGTTTTTAACTCTATGGTGTTTCTAGGTCCAGTTTCCCAGGATCTAGTCTGTAACATATGAGACAGAAAGAAAACTCAGAGAACTCATAGACAGGTCATTTTTTAGGTCCTCAACTCCCTGCTCATTCTACCTTCTCTCTACTATTCAGAGTCTCTTTATGCTTATTTTATATATCATGTGCTTAGTCGCTCAGTCATGTCTGACTCTTTGCGACCCCATGGACTGTAGCCCACTGGGCTCCTCTGTCTATGGGATTTCCAGGCAGTAACACTGGAGTGGGTTGCCAGTGGGTTTCCTTCTCCAGGGAATCTTCCTGACCCAGGGAATACATATATCATGTATTGGGTTTTAATTGTACTTAATAGAAGGAATGGAGAAGGAAATGGCAGCACACTCCAGTATTCTTGCCTGGAGATTCCCATAGACAGAGGAGCCTGGTGGACGACAGCCCATGGTATCTCAAGAGTCGGACTCAGCGTAATGACTGAATCACCACCAGCAAAGAAGGAATAGGAGCAGGGGTGTCTACTCCATCTTCTCTGAAGTGTAAGTCTGGAAGTCTGTGCATTTGTTTTGAAAACACCAAAGCACTTGATAAATGTCTAATAAGTGAAGGCACATCTGATGGCCATTTATAGACTGACTCTCTAGGGACTCAGGGTAAAGCTCCCAGGAAGCTGTCTGAGATACTGGACTCTCCTTAAAGTCTCTGGCTCAGTGGATGTGAATTTTCCATCTCTGTGTTTTACTGCTTCTAATGGCCTTAAACCTCTGTCCTGTTTTCACTTATTTTGGTACTAGCCTCTAACTACTCTATACTGCTGCTGCTGCTAAGTCGCTTCAGTCATGTCTGACTCTGTGCAACGCCATAGATGGCAGCCCACTAGGCTCCTCTGTCCCTGGGATTCTCCAGGCAAGACCACTGGAGTGGGTTGCCATTTCCTTCTCCAATGCATGAAAGTGAAAAATGAAAGCAAAGTGGCTCAGTCATGCCCGACTCTTAGCGACCCCATGGACTGCAGCCCACCAGGCTCCTCCATCCATGGGATTTTCCAGGCAAGAGTACTGGAGTGGGGTGCCATTGCCTTCTCCGCTGCTCTATAATACCCATCTATACTCCTCTCACACTCAACTTTTAACTGCTGCCCTATGAACCCGTGCTTAATTGGGCCTTAATAGCTGGCTATGCATTGCCTATTTTTGATGAAAATTTGTATTTGCTATCACTCTTATTTGACTAGATCCTTGGAAAGTTCACAGCACTGTCATGGTCTTCTTTTAAAGATTTTTTTGATGTGGACCATTTTCAAAGTCTTTATTTAATTTTTTACAGTATTGCTTCTCTTTTATATTTTGGCGTTTTGACTGAAGGGCATTTGGGATCTTAGATCCCCTACCAGGGATCAAACTTGAACCCACTGCACTGGAACTCAAAGTCTTAACCACAGGACCACCAGGGATGTCCCCTGTCGTGGACTTTAACTGCTCTTGCCAATATTACCTCTAGCCATTGAACTGCCCTGTTTGTGGAACAGTAGAAACAAATCATTTGCAAAAATGCAGAGCAGAAGAGAGGCTTTTCCCTCAAGATACTCATAGTTTCAGGGGGACACTAGAGTTAATTACAACTAAGGGAAATTTTCCAGAGCCTTTCCTCTGCAGTGCATTCATTGTGTTTTACTTTTAAGGCATAAGGAACAGATAATCAAATAAATAATTGGCTATATTGAATTTTGTTTTTTCCCCCTTTTCTCTCAGTTTTGAGTATTTACAAAGAACTGCAAAACATTTTTGTTTATTCTACTAGGAATATTAAAAGGGGATGATGTAGTCATGGTTGAAAAGATATTTTCCTTCTTTAAGAGAAAATTTCCTCAGAAACAGGAATATAGCAGTCTCTTCTTATGAGTTGACCTTGGAGCCAAGAAGTGATAGTTTTCCCCTCCATCCATTCTATTCCTAATACAATATGATGAAAGGCAGATATATGGAGTCTGAAAATTTCCATGACCTCTAAAGAAAGTTTGTGCTTCTTCCTTTATCTGATAGTAATTTTACTGTGTTTTTAGGACCTAACATTCTCCTCTACTAAAGAGGTGATGTTTTTCCCCTACTTGAGCTTGATGAGAATCTTTTCTAGAAATTTTACCTAACAGCCAATCTATTAACTGGTAAGTACTTAGTTTATTTCATGGGGGTACAGACATTGGGAGAGGCAGTAAAAAATTACACAGGTCTAAGGGTCCTTGAAGGGCTTGGATTTCAGTGAGAAGGTGAAGGGTCCTGAAAGCTTTTCACCTACTCAGTGCCTGGACTGCACATTATGCTTTATAGACATTTTTCACTGAACCTCATGATTATTATAAATTCAGTGTATGGTTGTATGAATTTAGCGTTGGTCGCTGTCTTCAAAGTGGAGATACTGTCTCCACTGTTCCCTTCCTCAAATTTTTATAATGAAAGGCAGAAGTTATGTCTCTTTGCTCATGCAAATAGCCAGTGTCTGGCCACAGACCACTTGCTACCTTGTATGAAGCTAACTGGCTCACATAAGGATTAAATCTATGTCATACTCAACTCCTTGGTCCGACAAGCCGAGCTAGTCAGCACAGTTCAGAAGGCAATGCTTGACACAGGGACATAGTCATCAGTTTATCAGTAACTATTAGTAACTTTTAATGCCTTGGCCAGATTAAACTAGTAAACTTGAGAACCCGGTTTGCTGGATTCCAAAGCCACAGAACTTTAGAGAGTTATGTTGCTCTTTAGAGTGGTGTTTTTGTCTTCCTGCACATGGTGAGTAGTGAATCTGTGAGCGGATGTTGAATTGTTCTGAGCGATGTACATTGTACGTTGTACGCTGGGTGCCGCTGCCCTCAAAAGGGTCTATGTGTGTTCTTCTGAATGTCCATAAAGTGAGGGGAGTGATGGCTTTCCATCTTCTCTGAGGACATTATGTGTATTAAACATCTCTGAAGAAAATGTCTACAAGCAGACCTTTATCATTTGATAACAAAGTCTGAATTAGTGAAAAGTCAGAATAAGTGATTACTTAAAAAAAAAAAAAGACATTCAAGAATTCAGTATTGACAGCAATGATTAAGTGGATTTATATTTTTTAAGTTGAGTATGTCATGATTGTTAGGAAATTTATATTTACATGATTTATAAGCAAGAAGGTGCTGCCCAGGTGCTTAAAAGAAGTTGTTTTTTTTTTTTTTTTAAACTTTGCCATTCTCTCTGAGATCTCGAGCATATGACGATATTCTTTAACAGATCTCTTCTGTAACAGAAGAGTGTCCTGGAGGTGAGTAATACATAAATGGCCACAGATTTCAAGTATGAAGGATATGAATGGTTCCGGGCTTACTCTGAATGCCTCCTCAATGTGGTGGAACAGCGCAGTGTTCTGAAGTTAGAGGGGACTGGATATCCTTCTCGAAACCATGCTTAGCCATGTGACCATGGGCAACTTGCTTAGCACCTCTACCACCAGGCATTCTCATTTCTGAAATGGGGAGAATACCAGGTGCGTGGGTCTCACCGAACCGTTAGGACATTGCATGAGATGCTGCAAGAAAAGCACTATGAGCAGCACTTGCAACGAAACAAATGCCAGCTTCGATTCTTCATGTTGTTGTTGACACTGTTAGTAAGGAGTAATGAAGAGGATGCCCCTTCCCTCTGAGAGGTTTAGGGAATAACTGAGTCTATATCTGTTAGCAATGCAAGAGGAGAAATCCGTATATAGCACCCTATCCCCCTCGTTTCTGCTTCTTGTCTAAGGTAGGAGCAAAGACATGACAGATACAGTCTTAAATATTGGGAGCTCGGTGAACCCTGGGGTTAGGTTAGAGAGGAGGATGCTAGGTCATAGGTCTGAAACAAGAGAATTTCAAGACCCTTGCATTTGTTGGTGGAGTATTCCAGATGTTTGCAGCTACCTTGAAACTCTGAACCAGCCAATAGGAGGTAGGGGCCCCTGGAAACGGTTTGCCGTAGGAAGCATGCTGGCTTTTTCCCTGACTTCTTTTCTGCTCACTGCAATAGCAGCTTCACTTGACAATATCCTCTCTAGTCACACATTCTGATCAAAATAGTTATTTAAAGGCTGTGGCTAATAGGAGAGTAGATACCCCTGGTATTTCCCAGAACAGAGCTCTCATTCTGGGAATCTTGGGTCCATGTGACTTCCCGAGTAGGTGATTCACACTGAGCAAGGAGACAGGTTTGGCATGACAAAATCTGCAGATTCAAGTAAATCCCCGGAGAGAGGACGAGGCTGCCCGGAGTCCCCCTTGCTGGCTGCAGCTTCCAGTGTCCGCACAAAGCACCCCATCCAGGCCCCAGCTGTGTGCAGGTTTCTAACTGCCAGCACTGCACTAAGATTTGAAGGGTGAGAGAGTTGCAAAATCACGAACACCGAGGGTGGTGTTAGAAGGCAGCTTCCTGCACACTGTTGTAGGTGTTAGTGAGATTATCAATTGCTCCGGGAGAGACACAGGACTAGAGGGCTTAGGCAACGTGGTGGTCTTTCTCTTTGCGGTTTCGGCTCCCCGAGGTGGTGCGTTCCTAGAGAAATGTACCCTGCACTTCCGTTTCTGCAGTGAAATTAACTCAAGCTTCGCAGGTAAGTCTTTCAGGTCACCTTTAAAAATAAAGATTTCAGAGATGCAGTGGGGGTGGGCTGTACCCCCTTCGCTTTACATCAGACGTGTTTTATTGGTGCAAAAGTGCTATCTGGAAGCTTAAATGTGGAGCAGAGGTTTGCAGCAGCCAAACGAACTACGTGGCCCTGGGGGAAGGGGTAGGGGGATGAATGAAAGAAAGGGAAGGGGACTCAGGCATTTTCTCTCTAACAAATCTCCCATTTTGCTTGAAAATTTTGCCTCCAGGCTGGTGCCCAGCTCCAGGACAGGGTCTCTGAGTGAGAGCTGTGATCTTCCTTGTTTTTCTTTTCTTGTTTTTTTTTTTTTTCCCCCCTGCTTGTTTAGTTACCACTGCATGGGAGCAGGCAGACAGAAGCAGGGTTGCACGCTGTCAATACAGGCTGTGGGAGTCAATAAGCAGCCAGACAGGGAGTGAAATTGGAGGAGGCAGCTATAGATTTCTTAGGTGATTTCTTGTGAATTTTTTAGAACTTGTGTGATTCAGGCTTGTCAGATACTATTTTGAGCTGGGCTGAGACAAACACATTCCCCTGGTGCACCAGATGTTGACTACAGCCTCCCAATTTCCAGAGGCACCTGGGTTGACTTTCTTGGGAGCAACGGAATGTCCAGGCAAGGGATAGGAGAGAGGGAATAGGAAATTACAGGGTAGAAAGTAAATGTTTTACTGTTCCGGAGCTGCACAGAAATCACAATATGACTCTGGACATAATTATTAGGATGTCAGTGACTGGCTTGAGGGAATGAGGAACAGTGCCTCATTCAGTGTGTGGGTCAGAGTGAATGCTCCATGCATACATGTTGATGGAATATTAGTGCCAAAATGTGTTATTTTTGGGGTGAGTTCAGATTCATATGCTAGGTGATCCTTAGAATGTCAAGATGGAATAATAAGAAAGCATAATGCTAATTGCTAAGTGATGAAGATATGAGTTCTGCTGAATAGTAGAATAATATTCTCAAGTGGAAGCATGGGACACGGAGATATAAACACACAGAGCTTGTGTGCATATCTCTCTGTCTATCTGTCCATCCTTCTATGTCTGTCTCTTGTTTATTAGCTACCTAGTTCCAGGAGAATTTAAGGCAGCTTATAAGACAGACTTCATGTAAGAGAGCATCATTGGAGATAAAAATGACAAAAGATAAGCCTTCATCCACAGGTCGATCTGTGATTCTGCAGTGACATCACCTACAGATGGTTGGAATTTAAGAGTAACTATAATTCTTGATTTAAGCGTTTATTTCGACTTCCTCTTCCACCAACCTCATACTTGATACTGCAGACATGCTGGAAAGTAGACAGATGCTCAGCCCTCCTCTCAGCAAAAGGCAGGGAACAGTGGCACGCACAGGTGACTGAGTCATCCGTGGAGGGCTGGTTGAAGTTTGCCCTTAGGGAAGTGAAAAAGCAGCTGACTGAGTGGTCCTTCATCCTTGAGCCTGGGCTGCTCTTTTATAGCCACATGGTGCTTTGCTTACTTTGCTTACTTACTCTCCCTGTATTTGAAACAGGAAAAGCATGGTCTCCCTTACCATGGTCTCCCTACTTAATATAATATTCTATTCTTTTTTGGCTACTAAAATATTCTATTATTGCCGATCACTTCCTCCTCTGCTCACTGTGTTTGTCACTGGCCACAGTTTACGTGAAACAAGGAGAGCTGCCTGGAGTTTGAATTGCCTTTAGTGTGAGTGCTGCAGATGGGGAGGGGGACTCCAGGTAAGCTGATGAATTCCTGCAACTGCCAGAACTGGGAGCTTGGCTGGAAGCCAAGCGGATTGCGGACAGATGCTCCCCATGCTGGGTTGACTTGGCTCAGCTCATCTTCCCAGGTTCTGACCTGGAGAGGGGAGAGATACAGTCATTCTCTCAGCCCGTGCAGAAATATTGACTTAACATCTGCTGTGTGTAGGGCATGGAGTCCTTGCGTGCTTGGGAGTCAGCTGCCGGGGTCTCTTACCCCAAGAAGTTCACTCTGTTCCCCATATAGCAGGTGCTTTCCATGGTCTCTTATTTCTCTTGGGAGAGAAAAGAGTTTTTCCCATTTCACCTACAAGGAAACTGAGACACATGTTTTCACCTTACCTAAGATTACATAGCTAGTGAGTAGGTGATTCATAATTGAAACTCTGTTTACTTTGAAGTACGAGTATGTTTCAGCACACAACTTGTCAGGAAAGGCACCTTCAGAAAAGATTCTTTTATAAGGCATGTTAAGGGTTGAAAGGTTTACTTAGGGAGTAGAAATTAAGGTGAGCCTTGAGCAGATGAAAAGAAGCTTAGTCTGAACTAGTTTAAACAAAAAACGGTTTATTGGCTCATGTAACTGAGAAGATCAGATAACGTGATAACTGGATTTTTTTGTCTGGTCTTGTCTCCTGGTCTCCTGCTGTGTTGGCTTTATCCTCAGGATCTGCCCATTGCCACTGAACCTTCCAGCCAGCAGCATAGGCCCCCTTCCTGCCTGGCCGAGGGGTGAGTTTCAAGACCCCTCCCCCGCCCCCCCGCCATTGTCCCTGAGCTCATTTTCTCTCATTGGACCCAACCAGGTCAGGGAAGGACAGACTAACAGGCCATTCAGCAGCTTCCCCAGGGCGCCTGGGGAAGCCAGCAGAGAGGCAGATTCCCCAGAGGAAAGTCAGGGTGGGAGAGGGGAGCATGGATGCCGGGCAGCCTACCAGCATCCCATAGCAGAGGCCTGGAGTGGTAAGGGGTAGTGGTGGCAGCTGGAGGTGGGGGGTCTGGGTCAGTGGTCAGGATGCCAGTCCTGAACCTGTGCCTCTGCCAGCTGGGACCTCCTACCACTGCCCTCCCACCACCATGTTGAAACTTGATAGTTCCCTCTCAGGCTCCATGGGGGTCTTAGAATAAAGAGTCAGGAGTAAGTATACCTAGAGAAAGCGTTGGTTGCTCATTCATGTCTGACTCTTTGGGACCCCCATTGGCCGTAGCCCATCAAGCTTCTCTGTCCATGGATTCTCCAGGCAAGAATACTAGAGTGGGGAGCCATTCCCTTCTCCAGATATCTTCCCAACCCAGGGATCGAACCCAGTTCTCCTGAATTCCAGGCAGATTCTTTACCATCTAAACCACTGGGAAGCCCGAATATACCCAGGAGGGTGGGTCATATCAGTGGAAATGGGTGGTTCCCCTGATTACTCCCAAGATTCCTCCTTTCTGCCTGGGCTGCATAAACTCTATACCCTGAAGGTCCACTGATGTTGGTTCCTGACCACCTGCTCCAGTATAAGTTGGGATGTATAGGTCACCATCTGCTCAGGGATAAAGCAAGCTGTCAGGAGAGGGAGAGAAGGTCTCAAGAACTGGGAACCTGTTAAGTGTCCTAGGAGGATACGACATTTATTGTTTCACTGACCCTATATTAACTAGTGCCTAGGTATTCTCAAGGGACTTATGCATCTGGAGGTTTTATGCTGATTGAAGTCATGAGTAGGAAGTTCAGTATCTGGCCCATCAAAACATAGAGCTCCTGTGTTTTTTCTTTTGAGAAAAGCTCCACGGGTAATGAGAAAGAATATTGTCATAGCAGATATCAGGAGATATGACTTTGGTCTGGTCTCTGTATCTACTGTTCTTCACTTGACTTCTTTTAACAAATTGATTGCTGAGCCTTATCTGTAAAGTGGGAGGGGGGTGGTGAGAGTTCCTTCCTCGTTAGTGAGGATCAAACAAGAAAGCAGGCAACCCTGTGTTTGACTGCTAGTAAGCCCCAGCAGAGTTTTTCTTCTCTTTCTTCCTCAGATAGAATTATTTTATATCCCAGCTTTGTTATTCTAGGGAGAAAGCCAGGTTAGCCTTTGGAAGGCCATTCGTGCCCGAGTTTGAGTCAGATTAGATTTAGCAGGTGCAAAGGGCTGCCGAAGTGACTTAGCGGTTGATAGAATTTCAGCCAGGAATCAGACGGGCATCAGGAGTTTTGAGTGTTGACTCTTTGCGCTCCAGGCTGCAGTTGTCCTCTGAGCTTCTTCCAGTGGGGCTCAGCTCCTTTGTGCAGGGAGTCACACCCAGTCACACCAGGGGATCATCCTGGCTCCCGCATCGCGTCTTTGGCTCTCTTTTCTCTGATGCTAAGCCCCTCTGTGCTGCCTTTACACATCCCATCAACCAACAAAGTCCTATTGATCTTATATCCAAATTCCTCTTAAGCCCACACCATCCTGTTCATCCCCCCCCCCCCGCCACTGTTCCAGTGATGCCTCATCCCTCTCTGGACTCTCATAATTGCTGCCTCGCTGTGCATGGCATAAAGAGCTCTCTACCAGTGGTTGTTGTGAATGAGGAATGAGATAACGAGACAGCTGAAATTTAGTGAAACATTTAGGCCCTGAGTTCCTAAACTTCTTCTGTTTGTGAGATAGGCATGGGTCGGTATTTCTATGAATATTTATAGGAAAGAATTAGGTCCTTTTCCCTGCCACCTACCATGAAGTCACTTACCCCACCCCCACTACATTTTATAGAGATGCTTAACAAGCACTCTGCATATAAGTTAAATAAGCAGGTTGACAATATATAGCCTTGACGTACTCCTTTTCCTATTTGGAACCAGTCTGTTGTTCCATGTCCAGTTCTAACTGCTGCTTCCTGACCTGCATACAGATTTCTCAAGAGGCAGGTCAGATGATCTGGTATTCCCATCTCTTTCAGAATTTTCCAGTTTATTGTGATCCACACAGTCAAAGGCTTTGGCATAGTCAATAAAGCAGAAATAGATGTTTTTCTGGACAAACCAGTCCATCCTAAAGGAAATCAGTCCTGGGTGTTCATTGGAAGGACTGAAGATGAAGCTGAAACTCCAATACTTTGGCCACCTGCTGTGAAGAACTGACTCATTTGAAAAAAGTCCCTGATGCTGGGAAAGATTGAAGGTGGGAGGAGAAGGGGATGACAGAGGATGAGATGGTTGAATGGCATCATCAACTCAGTGGATATGATTTTGGGTAGACTTTGGGAGTTAGTTGGTAGTGGACAGGGAGGCCTGGTATGGTGCAGTCTAAGGGGTCACAAAGAGTTGGACATGACCGAGCAACTGAACTGAGCTGAACTGAACAAGTACATGCCAGCCGAGTTGCTTGTTTCTATAGGGAAGACTATTGCTAATTCTTCCGATGTCTTGAGGCAGATATCCTCCTCTACTTTTCTGAGCTGTCATTTCACCATCCTCATTTAGTCGGCCTCTGGGAAATTTAATCTAAGCCCATGCAATGCTAGAAGTGAAGTGTGAAAGTGGCTCAATCGTGTCTGACTTTTGCGACCCCATGGGTCCCAAATTTCCATACAGTCCATAGAATTCTCCAGGCCAGAATACTGGAGTGGGTGGCCTTTCCTTTCTCCAGGGATCTTCCCAACCCAGGAATTGAACCAAGTCTCTGGCATTGCAGGTGGATTCTTTACCAGCTGAGCCACAAGGAAAACCCATGCAATGCTAGGGAGTGCCCACTTAATAGCTTGGCAGGGAGGAGAGGCAATTACTTACCCAGTTGAATTACCTGTTCATACTCCTGATTCTCCAAGCATATTTCAGAACAAAAAGATGATAGAGATTTTTAACACTGTATAGGACTAGTAGTCCACACACAAGAGAAATTTAGCACCTGAAAATGCTTTCTTTCTTTGGTGGGGAATCTTTTTCTCCATCAGAACTTCTTCCCTCCCCACAGTAGACTTGCGACTGATTTTCTTTTACAGTATCTTTGCTCAAGTTTCCTTTCCTCTAAAAATAGAACCCCCTAGCTGACAGCTCACAACTCTCTACTGGTTTGCCGGCGGCTGAGGGACTGAAGAACAAGCCTGTTCTGTAGGAGCTGATTTTAGGATGCTGCAAGACAAACATCAGAAAATTCTCTTGAGTGTGACAGTTCTCAAGGCAGGAAGATTTCTGGATGCTGGAGAAATGAAGAAACACGTTCAACCATAGTCATAAGCCAGGTTAGGATGGAGGTTTCTAGAGTGGGATGGGGATTCCATCACAGGCTCAGAGCTGTTCCTATGCAGCTGTTCCAACCAACTTGTTTGTTTCTCAACCATTAATAGGAACTATCCCAGTGAGGATGGGTGACTTGCCCAAGAATCTCTTCCACAATGCTCTACTTTAGGTCTTGGAATTCCATTATTAGAGATCCATTCATAAGACCATGAGATGAAATATACATACAAGAATCTCTTTACAGCACCCCTGCCAAGAGCCACTCAGTTAACACTACTAGAGCCAGACCCTGGGCTGATTATAATAATGCATAGAAAAGTTAAGTCATCTCATCTGCTGCCTGGAGTATGCAATCTAGATGGTAGCCATCCTAAGAATAACGAGAACAGGAGCTGACGTAGATGGTCCTTACCCTATGCCAGGCACCATCCATGTGCTCCATGTGATTGAGACATTACATTGTCACGACACCTCTATGAGACTCTTATCCCTACTCACAGGTGAGAAAACGAACAGTAGGTCATTTAGTGCTTTGCCTCAGAGTCGCAGAAATAATATATGTACAAGACACGGTGAGAGCAGAGAGAGAATGGTCAGGGAGGTGCTTGCATCTGAACATCTCTACTGGCTGTAGACTCAAGCTCTCCTTAAATGGACCTTTACTCCTCCTTTGAAATAAGCATAGTTTTCTCCCTCTTGCCAAATTTAGCAACCCCTGTGAAGGGACAGAACTCTCTAACATCATGATATGAATTTAGCATTCAAACATTTGGCGCCTGAGGTGGAAATGAGCAGAGCCTAGGGAAGCAGAGCACTGGGGATTCTCTGGGCTTGCCCCTTGATTTTCCCGAAGCCAGTTCTGCCCCTGAGGCTGCAGGGCAATAGGCAATAAAATGGCGCCCAGATGGAGGGAGATGTTAATTGTTGGGCAGGTAAACCTCAGTCTCCTCTATTTTGACTTAGACATGGTGACCCAGAGACCTTTTTTATTTATGATAGTCTATTAGACTGTTTTTGTTATAAGTGTCTGGGCTAACCCAAACTACTTTAAGTCAGAAGGGAATATTCGTGGAGTCTGTCAAGGAAAACATTAGAATGGGAAACACTAGAGATCTCTTGAAGAAAATTTGAGATACCAAGAGAATATTTCATGCAAAGATGGGCACAATAAAGAACAGAAGCAGTATGGACCTAAGAGAAGCAAAAGATATTAAGAAAAGTTGGCATGAATACACAGAAAACCTGTACAAAAAGATCTTACTGACCCATATAACCATGCTGGTGTGATCACTCACCTAGAGCCAGATATCCTGGAGTCCCACATCAAGTGGGCCTTAGGAAGCATCACTGTGAACAAAGCTAGTGGAGGTGATGGAATTCCAGCTGAGCTATTTCAAGTCCTAAAAGATGATGCTGTTAATGTGCTGCACTCAATTTGCCAGCAAATTTGGAAAGCACAGCAGAGGTCACAGGACTGGAAAAGGTCAGTTTTCATTCCAGTCCCAAAGAAAGCCAATGCTAGAGGATGTTCAAACTACCGCACATTTGCACTCATCTCACATGCTAGTAAAGTAATGCTCAAAATTCTCCAAGTGACACTTCAACAGTATGTGAACCAATAACCTCCAGATGTTCAAGTTAGATTCAGAAAAGGCAGAGGCACCAGAGATCAAACTGCCAACATCCGTTGGATCATGGAAAAAGCAAGGACATTCCAGAAAAACGTCTACTTCTGCTTTATTGACTACACCAAAGCCTTTGAGTGTGTGAATCACAACAAACTTGAAAATTCTTCAGGAGATGGACATACCAGACCACCTGACCTGCCTCCTGAGAAATCTGTATGCAGTTCAAGAAGCAACAGTTAGAACTGGACATGGAACAATGGACTGGTTCCAAATTGGGAAAGGAGTACATCAAGGCTATATATTATCACCTTGCTTATTTAATTTATATGTAGAGTACATCATGCAAAATGCTGGGCTAGATGAAGCACAAGATGGAATCAAGATTGCCAGGAGAAATATCAGTAACCTCAGAAATGCAGGTGACACCACCCTTATGGCAGAAAGCGAAGAGGAACTGAAGAGCCTCTTGATGAAAGTGAAAGAGGAGAGTGAAAAACTCGCTTAAAGGTCAGCATTCAAAAACTAAGATCATGGCATCTGGTCCCATCACTTCATGGCAAATGGATGGGGAAACAATGGAAACAGTGATAGACTTTATTTTCTTGGGCTCCAAAATCACTGCAGATGACAGTTTGCTCCTTGGAAGAAAAGCTCTGACCAACCTATACTACCTATTAAAAAGGAGAAACATCACTTTGGCAACAAAGGTCTGTCTAGACAAAGCTATGTTTTTTCCAGTAGTCATGTATAGATGTGAGAGTTGGACTATAAAGAAGGCTGAGCACCAACGAATTTATCCTTTTGAACTGTGGTGTTGGGGAAGACTCTTGAGAGGCTTTTGGACTGCAAGGAGATCCAACCAGTCAAATCCTAAAGGAAATCAGTCCTGAATATTCATTGAAGGACTGATGCTGAAGCTGAAGCTCCAATACTTTGGCTACCTGATGCAAAGTGCCGATTCATTTGAAAAACCCTGATGCTGGGAAAGATTGAAGGCAGGAGGAGAAGGGGATGATGGAGGATGAGATGGTTGAATGGCATCACTGACTCGGTGGACATGAGTTTGAGCAAGCTCTGGAAATCGGTGACGGACAGGGAAGCCTGGAATGCTGCAGTCCATGGGGTCAGTCCCAACTGAGGGACTGAACTGAACTGAGTGGAGTCCATAGGGAGAGAGTTTAGGAGTTGTTCTGGGTTGAGGTGCAGCTTGATGCAGAGTTTCCTGTGACATTGCCAAGTTTCATGTTCTCATCTTTCAAGCTGGTCCTGTTCTCCTCTTGCCTTATGATCACACTGTTAATGCAGCAGCCCCAAACCTCACTCTGCGTTGCTTCTGTCTGGGGTTGGGGGAGGGTGATAAAAGAACTCCTTTCATAAATGATCAGAAAAAGAATCCTGGGCTTTTGTCTTACTGATCCTTCTAGGTTGTCTGCTTCTTCCTGGAGCAGTCCCTGTGCTCAGAAAAGAAGTTACACTGATTACCTTCAGCCAGTTTGGTATAAGGATACAACGAGAGAGAGTGACCAGTGAATCCTCAAGGCAATTCAGTTCACCCTGGAGAAAGGTGATGACTCCTTTACTGGAAACTCCTGATGTAATGACTTACATCTTAGCTTCTTCAGACAGTATTTTGTCTCTCTCCAGGGACAATGGCACCCACAAGATACACACCCCTAACTCTCCTTACTAATCAATATGTGTCCACTAGGCTCAGTGGCATGGAGACTAGGAAGGAACGGCTAAAGAGACTATAACACGTAAATTGGCTCTTTCAATTGGCCCTTCAGTTCTTTCACTCCTGAGTCAGGGTTCTTATTTAGAGCAGAGGGACCCAGAACATCTTTAGTCCTACAGATGGTGTTGGTTGGATATCAGCATATGGGGAGATATGTGGGTGGGAGCAGCTGATGTCAGGGGGGCTGAGCTGGAACATTGGATTCAAGTCAAGAGAAAAGTCTTGAGGTTTCAGTTGGTGAAGAGAAGCCTCCTAAACTGGAAGATGTGAATTTCCGGCAGCCTCTCTGTAAGAATAAAGAAAAAGAGGCCAGGAATGGTTAAAAGTCACTGGACACGGAGGTGAGGTATATGAAATAGGAGCTGCTAGATGAGGAGTCCGGGCCTCCTGCCCTGAGTAGCACTGATCACCGACTCCTTCTTGACCATGGCAAAGGCATCTCGGTAGACAAAGCTGACACTTCCTCCCTTTGCAACTTTGTATAATTTACTTAATCTTGTCAAGTTTAGCTTTCTTAATCTGTAAATGGGGATAATAGAAATAGCTACTTCAATAAGAAATTGTGAAAACAAGCTTAGCCCATGGTAGGAGATTTAATATCAGCATCAGCTTTTCCCTCCCTGTCTGTAAACTCTAGATACTCAACTACTTGGAAGTTAGTCTCTCAAATCATAGTGTGATTTCATGACACTAAGCATGTTGATAATGAGTGATTGAAATGAACTTATCATTAGTATTTCTTTCTTTTGATTTTTTGGGGATGAGGTCTGTTTTTGAACAGTTGCCCCAGACCACAGAAAAATGGAGGTGTTCTGGGTTCAGAGGGCCCTGCCCTTCCTTTGGTCATTGGATCAGAGCCACCTAGGTTGGAATCCCTGTTCCACCCCTGATTAGCTGTATCATATTGGAAGTAAATTGAATGTCTCATGTCAGAATCTTGCTCAGTAATATGAGGATAATGATCAGTTCAGTTCAGTCACTCAGTCGTGTCCAACTCTTTGCGGCCCCATGAATCACAGCAAGCCAGGCCTCCCTGTCCATCATCAAACTCCCGGAGTTCACTCAGGCTCACGTCCATTGAGTCAGTGATGCCATCTAGCCATCTCATCCTCTGTCATTCTCTTCTTCTCTTGCCCCCAATCCCTCCCAGCATCAGAGTCTTTTTCAATGAGTCAACTCTTCGCATGAGGTGGCCAAAGTACTGGAGTTTCAGCTTCAGCATCATTCCTTCCAAAGAAATCCCAGGGCTGATCTCCTTCAGAATGGACTGGTTGGATCTCCTTGCAGTCCAAGAGACTCTCAAGAGTCTTCTCCAATACCACAGCTCAAATGCATCAATTCTTCGGCACTCAGCCTTCTTCACAGTCCAACTCTCACATCCATACATGACCACAGGAAAAACCATAGCCTTGACTAGATGGAACTTAGTCGGCAAAGTAATGTCTCTGCATTTGAATATACTATCTAGGTTGGTCATAACTTTTCCTCCAAGGAGTAAGCGTCTTTTAATTTCATGGCTGCAGTCACCATCTGCAGTGATTTTGGAGCCCCCAAAATAAAGTCTGATACTGTTTCCACTATTTCCCCATCTATTTACCATGAAGTGATTGGACCAGATGCCATGATCTTCATTTTCTGAATGTTGAGCTTTAAGCCAACTTTTTCACTCTCCTCTTTCACTTTCATCAAGAGTCTTTTTAGTTCCTCTTCACTTTCTGCCATAAGGGTGGTGTCATCTGCATATCTGAGGTTATTGATATTTCTCCCGGCAGTCTTGATTCCAGCTTGTGTTTCTTCCAGTCCAGCGTTTCTCATGATGTACTCTGCATAGTAGTTAAATAAGCAAGGTGACAACATACAGCCTTGACGGACTCCTTTTCCTATTTGGAACCAGTCTGTTGTTCCATGTCCAGTTCTAACTGTTGCTTCCTGACCTGCATACAGATTTCTCAAGAGGCAGGTTAGGTGGTCTGGTATTCCCATCTCTTTCAGAATTTTCCACAGTTTATTGTGATCCACACAGTCAAAGGCTTTGGCATAGTCAATAAAGCAGAAATAAATTTTTTTTGGAAATCTCTTGCTTTTTCCTTGATCCAGTGGATGTTGGCCATTTGATCTCTGGTTCCTCTGCCTATTCTAAAACCAGCTTGAACATCAGGGAGTTATTAAGGCTAGGATTTGTGACAATTCATGGAAAGCCTGGCCTTACTATAATTTTGTATGTCATTAGTGCCCATTCTGTGGGATTTTACATTTCAGAATATTACTGCATGGCAGCTCCCGAAGGAGACAGCTGTGAGGGATCCCATATTGTGTTGGGGGAGCCCCTAAAATGGTCATACGTATGTACATGTGTGTAAAATCCAAGTCTCCCAGAGCAGTAGCTCCTAAGGTGCCCCATCCAAGCTTGGGGCCAGAGTGGCTGCCAGGTTGCTTTTGCTAGAAGATGGCCCTGCTTTCATACTTCTGTTGTGTGTTCATAGAGCTGCTGCTGCTGCTCAGCCACTTCAGTCTTGTTCAGCTCTCTGCGACCCTGTGGACTGCAGCTTGCTAGGCTCCTCTGTCCATGGGATTGTCTAGGCAGGAGTACTGGATTGGGTGGCCATGCCCTCCTCCTAGTGAGGTGGCCTTAAGTGAGTTACTCAACTTCTCTATTCTTTTAATTTCTTAATTTTGTTGTTCTTCAGTCTCAAAGTCATGTTTGACTCTTTGCGACCCCACTGACTGCAGCGTGCTAGGCTTCCCTGTCCTTCATTTTATCCCAGAGTTTGCTCAAATTCACATCCATTGAGTCAGTGATGCTATCTAACCATCTCATCCTCTGCCACTTTCTTCTCCCGCCTTCAACCTTGCCCAGCATCAGGGTCTTTTCCACTGAGTCAGCTCTTCACATGAGGTGGCCAAAGTATTGGAACTTCATCTTCAGAATTACTCCTTCCAAAAAATATTCATGACTGATCTCCTTTAGGATGGACTGGTTGGATCTCCTTGCAGTCCAAGAGACTCTCAAGAGTCTTTTAGCACCACAGTTCAAAAGAATTACTTCTTCAGTTCTCAGCTTTCTTTACAGTCCCACTGTCACATCCATACATGACTACTGGAAAAACCATAGCTTCGACTATACAGACCTTTGTTGGCAAAGTAATGTCTCTGCTTTTTAATATGCTGTCTAGATTGGTCATAGTCTTTCTTCCAAGAAGTAAATGCCTTTTAATTGTATGGCTTCAGTCATCATCTGCAGTGATTTTGGAGCCCAAGAAGATTAAAATCTGTCACTGTTTCCACTTTTTCCTTGTATTTGTCATGAAGTGATGGGACCAGATGCCGTGATCTTAGTTTTGTGAAGGTCAGTTTTAAGCCAGTTTTCTCAGTCTTCTTTTACATCATCAAGAGGCTCTTTAGTTTCTCTTTGATTGCTGCCATTAGAGTGGTATCATCTGAATATCTCAGCTTGTTGATATTTCTCCCAGGTATCTTGATTCCAGCTTGTGAGTCATCCAGGCTGGCATTTCACATGATGTACTCTGCATTTAAGTTAACTAAGTAGGGTGTCAGGGCTTTGGTTTTTCCAGTAGTCATGTATGGACGTGAGAGTTGGACTGTGAAGAAAGCTGAGTGCCGAAGAATTGATGCTTTTGAACTGTGGCGTTGGAGAAGACTCTTGAGGGTCCCATGGACTTCCAAGGAGATCCAACCAGTCCATTCTCAAGGAGATCAGCCCTGGGATTTCTTTGCAAGGAATGATGCTAAAGCTGAAACTCCAGTACTTTGGCCACCTCATGCAAAGAGTTGACTCATTGGAAAAGACTCTGACGCTGGGAGGGATTGGGGGCAGAAGGAGAAGAGGACGACCGAGGATGAGATGGCTGGATGGCATCACTTACTCGATGAATGTGAGTTTGAGTGAACTCTGGAAGTTGGTGATGGACAGGGAGGCCTGGCATGATGCAATTCATGGGATCGCAAAAGAGTCAGACGCGAGTGAGCAACTGAACTGAACTAAACTGAAGCAGGGTGACAATATACAGCCTTGTCGTAATCCTTTTCCAATTTTGAACCAGGCTGTTGTTTCTTATCTGGTTCTAACTATTGCTTCTTAACCTGCATACAGGTTTCTCAGGAATCAGTTTAGGTGGTCTGGTGTTCCCATCTCTTTCAGAATTTTACACAATTTGTTGTGATCCACACAGTCAGAGGCTTAAGCATAGTCAATGAAACAAAAATAGATATTCTTCTGGAATTCCCTTGCTTTCTCTATGATCCAGTGGCCATTGGCAATTTGATCTCTGCATCCTCTGTCTTTTCTAAATCCAGCTTGTACATCTGGAAGTTCTTGGTTCATGTACTGCTGAAGCCTAGCTTGAAGGAGTTTGGACATTACCTTGATAGCATGTGAATTTTAGCATGAAGCTATGCTAATCCTGACATTTTAGGATGGCTGTGAGATTTAAATGGAAAATGTTGGCAGCTGCTGAGCAAAGCTTAGTAGGACCTCGGTGCTGCACAAGGTGACCAGTTGTCTTCTCCCGTGGATCATAGTAGAATGGTAGTTCCTGGATCCCTTATTGTAGGATCATGCCGTGTGACCAAGTCCAGCCAATGAACTGTGGGTCAGAATGAAGTCTGTAACTTCTGAATCAGGGCACTTAGTTGCTGGTGTGTGACTTCCAGCTCAGCCACCTTAACTTCATCTTAACATTTGGGATGGTGGCTATTTAGTATGCCTGAACTCCGTACCCTAGGCCACTGTAGTGTGGGGAGGAATATCTTTTGGTGCACTGAGGTTTTGGAGGTGTTTTCCTAGTACATAACCTGGCCTGTAGTGCCCAAGATAACACGGTGTCACGGGCACTTGCTTTAGTGCCAGACACGTGCTGGTGCACACTTTATAACGATACCCTAGGAAGATGCATCATTATCATCTTCATATTCATGTGGGGAAACCAAGGTCAACAGTGTTGCCCAGTCACCCTGCTAGTGTGAGGATTTAAACCCACACTGTCTAACTTTAGAGCCTCTGCTCTCAGTCACTATTCTGCAGACTCCATAGACCAGGCCTGTGGTTTCCTGGTAGGATCAGCCGATATTAATTCTGCCTTCCCTTTCTCTTGAGCTGCATCCCCCGTAGTTTCATTTGGAAATAATTTCCTCTGTTGGCTTTTCCTCTTCAGCGTGGTGGTGAGGCTGAGAAACCGGCAGAGTGGCCTGTTGTGGTTATCTAGCTCTCAAGCTGTCAGAGGAAGTCTCATTTGCTTTGCTTTGCTTCACCACTCTTTGGTTTTTAACCTCTTATTGAAACCAAAATCTTTGATATGGGGGCAAGAAACTTCTTAACAAAATGGAAGGCATTTTTTTCCCATCCTAGCTTAAAGGCCTCAGAGTGATTATCTTGAGTCCGCTTCCTAGAGACTGAGCCTGAGATGGGGGTCTTGGTGTTGCTTCATTTTGTGGAGTGCTTTGTGGAGAAACCTGTAAAGAAGTGAGGGAGGTGGGATAGGGCAAGGAAGGAAGATGGGTGCAATCGGGGGTGGGGGGCCAGGGAGAGAGGTCCCAGAAGGAGGGGATATATGTATACATTTAGCTTATTCACATCATTGTACCACAGAAATTAACAGAACATTCTAGCACAACTATGTGTGCGTGCATGCTAGGTCGCTTCAGTCGTGTCTGACTCTTTGTGTTTCTATGGAGTGTAGCCCACTGGGCTCCTCTGTCCATGGGATTCTCCAGTCAAGAATACTGTAGAAGGTTGCCATGCTCTCCTCCAGGGGATTTTCCTGACCGAGGGATCGAACTTGCATCTCCTGTGGCTCCTGAATTGCAGGTGGATTCTTTACCACTGAGCCAGCAGAGAATCCCTAAAACTCTGTAAAGCAAGAGAAAAAAGAAGTTAAGCAGAGATGCAGGACAGCTGAAGCCTAGCCTCAGCCTGACTCCATGGGGGAGCTATGGTGTATGACTGTAATATAGAGCTTCTTCTGCATTAAGTCAAAGAGACAGACATTTTATTCCCCTGAAACAGTTGGTCGTCAGCCTTGGATGTAACCTTCCAGGGGCTTCCCAGGTGGCACTAGTGGTAAAGAACCTGCCTGCCAATGCAGGAGACATAAGAGATGTGGGTTCGATCCCTAGGTCTGGAAAATCCCCTGGAGGAGGGCATGGCAACCCATTCCAGTATTCTTGCCTAGAGAATCCCATGGACAGAGGAGCCTGGCCCATAGGGTCACAAAGAGTTGCACATGATGGAAGCGACTTAGCACACACGCACATAAGCTCCCAGGCATCTCCAGGTGAAGTGGTTCCCGTTGGCTAAAGGCAATCCACCAAGAAAGATGCAGGTGTGAGGTCATTACAGCCACCACCTGCAGCAAGTGGGAGATGGGTGCACCTGCCAGGTATAGGGATCTACAGTAGCATCTACTACAGTGTTTGAGGTCAGTGGCTCATGTTTTTTAGATTTGTGCTTTTTTTGGGAGTGAGAGAGGTCAAGCTAAGGGGACACAGCAAAGTGTATAACACAGTAGTGGATGTGACCACAATAATACCTCATTACAATGCTTTTTTGTTGACACCCAAGTGTGTGTGTGCCAATGAGAGCCAAGTAGGCAAAGAACTCTGTGTTGACCTTTGGACCTGGAACTGATACGTATTGTCTATTACCTGGGAAAGTTTTTCTTTACTTTCTAAATGGGCACGGTGACTACCAAAAGTGTTTTGGCAACTCTTGGGATGTTTTCCTTCTTAGTGAAATGTGTGTGTGCGTGTTCTTTTTGAACCCGTGGACTGTAGCCCACCAGGTTTCTCTGTCCATGGGATTCTCCAGGCAAGAATACTGGTGTGGCTTGCCATTTCCTCCTCCAGGGGATAGAACTCCTGTCTCTTGCATTGGCAGGTGGATTCTTTACCACTGAGAGCCACCTGGGCAGCTTCAAACTCATAGACCCAGAATCAGCAACTCAGAATAATAATATTAACAATGGCACCAACACCAACACAATTTTTTAAATGCCTGCTATGTGCCAGGGTTGGCGTAAAGCTCAACATTCAGAAACTTGTCCCATCACTTCATGGGAAACAGTGTCAGACTTTATTTTGTTTTGGGCTCCAAAATCACCACAGATGGTGATTGTAACCATGAAATTAAAAGACGCTTACTCCTTGGAAGGAAAGTTATGACCAACCTAGATAGCATATTCAAAAGGAGAGACATTACTTTGCCAACAAAGGTCCAGCTAGTCAAGGCTATGGTTTTTCCAGTGGTCATGTATGGATGTGAGAGTTGGACTGTGAAGAAGGCTGAGCGCCGAGGAATTGATGCTTTTGAACTGTGGTGTTGGAGAAGACTCTTGAGAGTCCCTTGGACTGCAAGGAGATCCAACCAGTCCATTCTGAAGGAGATCAGCCCTGGGATTTCTTTGGAAGGAATGATGCTAAAGCTGAAACTCCAGTACTTTGGCCACCTCATGCGAAAGTTGATTCATTGAAAAAGACTGATGCTGGGAGGGATTGGGGGCAGGAGGAGAAGGGGATGACAGAGGATGAGATGGCTGGATGGTATCACTGACTCGATGGCTGTGAGTCTGAGTGAACTCCGGGAGTTGGTGATGGACAGGGAGGCCTGGCGTGCTGCGATTCATGGGGTCGCAAAGAGTCGGACACGACTGAGCGACTGAACTGAACTGAACTGATGTGACAGGGGCTTAGGTTGTATAACTATTTTATCTAATTCTCTCTGTGACCCTGCAAGATAAGAAGTTAGAGGATCCATTTTATGGTCCAGAACAATAAATATCAGGGAATGTCAGTAATTTTTCCAAGGAAACCCAGTTAAAACAGTTCAAATGGGAATGCCCTGACTGCCCAGTGGTTAGGAGTCTGCACTTGTGCAAGAGGCAGAGGTCCAATCCGTGGTCAGGGAACTAAGATCCTACAAGCCACCCCACAAGAAATCCCCAAAACAAACAAATGAAAACCAGCCTGCATGTAGTAAAACAAATCACAGCATCAAAGAATGGAAGAGTAAGGAACTTCATTAAGAATTTAGATGAAAAATGATGATTAATTCTTAATTTAAGTATTCAGAAAATGATGAAAAACCACATATTTATCAAAGAGCAGAAAATGTAATACAAGAGGGAAGTCTCGCTTTTTGGATTAATATCAAAATCTTGCCATGCTGACTGTGGAGAAGGAGACCTAGGCAAGGCTGACACGTCGGAGACAGGATTTGGTTCCAGAGATGTCTGACTCTCTGACTCTAAAGGGTCAACATCTTAGCTTGCCATATTGTTTGAATAACACAAGATTTTAAGATGTCTGCCTCCTTAGTTCTGAACCATGAATTCCACTATAGAAGAATTGTAAAACACTCAGAACTTGGATCAGACAATCTTGAGTACTGGCTTTTTGACTTGGGGAAAGTTATGTATGTAACCTGTCTAAGCCTCAGTTTCCCATGTGTCCAATGGGGTAAGAGTACTGAGCATGTATAACTCCTGTGTGGGCTATGTATACAAAATACCTGTCATATAAAATCACTTATTCTCTACCAGTCATCATACTACATCTATGAGAAGCTTTCAGTCTAGTTGGGGAGAAAAAAACAGTTTCAGTTTCTATTAATAATAAACAAGCTCAGAAATTGGTGGCTTGAAACAACAATGATTTATCATTTAGCACGGTTTTATGGGTTGCCCGGGTAAACCACCCAGTTAGGTTGCCCATCCTGTCAGCCTGGTTTCTCACGTGGTTGCATGCAGCTGGGGGCTTAGGTGAGCTCTCACAAGGGTTGTGCAGGAAGGGCCTTTCATCCTCCTTCACCTGCTTCTTCTTATCAGTGGTCTAGCTCAGGCTTCTTATATGGCAGCTCGACTCCAGGAGTCCCGAAACCGAAGCACCCTGCATTTTTAAATGTTAGGCTCAGTGTTAGCACCTTGTCACTTCCATAGATGAAACAAATTACATGGATGCTCCAGACTCGAGGGGAGGGGGACTCGGACTCCACGTCTCATTGGGCAGAGTGGAATTGATGGGTTGGAAGAGGAGGATTCATTGGCAACTGTATTAGGGTTCTCCAGAGAAATAGAACCGATAAGAACATATAGATGTGTGTGTGTGTGTGTGTGTGTGTGTGTGTGTGTGTGTTATAGAGAGAATTTCATTGCTCTTGTGGTTATGAAAGCTGGGAAGTCCTACAAGCTGCCATCTGCAAGCTGGAGAATCAGGAGAGCTGGTGGTGAAATTCAGTCTGAGTCTGAAGCCCCGAGAACTGGGGGTGGCATGGGGGTAGGGCCAATGGTGTAAGTGCTGATCTGAGTCTGAAAGCCCAAGAACCAGTGTCCAAGGTCAAGAGGAGATTGAGATCTCAGCTCAAGCATCGAGAATGCATTTGCCCTTCCACCTCCTTTTTGTTGTATTCAGGGCCTCAATGGATTGGATGAGGTCCTCCCACATGGGTTCTCTTTACTGGCTACTGAATCAAATGTTTATTTCTTCTGGAAACACCCTCATAGACACACCCAGAAATGATACCTTTACTGTCTCTCTTGGCATTGCTCAGCCCAGTTGATACATAGAGTTAACTGTCTCAGTGGCCATATTTGGAGACTATCTCTCGCAGAGGCATTCTTTCTAGACCTTACTGTCTGACAGCATGTTACTTTGGGGATACAGATATTTACCATGAAGAGGAATACCCTGAAGAGTGCATTAAAATGTTTAGAGATGGCTTCCCAGAGCTCCAGGGGGACCCTGCATGAAGGATGGGAAATAGCTATGTGAGGAAAAGGAGAGAGTCTTTCTGCTGTTTTGATTTTTCACCCACGTGAACCAGGACAAACTCTAAGTTGGGAAGAGTGGGACCCTGATTTTAACTGTCAAATTGATCTACAGTATCAGATGGGATAATTTAACCCTCAAATGAGGGTGATTTATCCTGTGTATTGTAATCAGATCGTCGTCTAAGTTGTTCCCCACGAGCTTTGGTAAATCACTTTTAGTACATATTGAAAGTGACAATATTGTATTTTATCACCGAATTGCCATCTTACAGTAATAACTAATGCGTGTCATCGACTTTGGCTCCAGCGCTGAGTTACACTCACTTGGAGGCGCATAGATCCAGGCAGGAGCTGTCGCTTCTATCTGCTCCTCCGAGGCTGGTAGGGAAGCTGCACCTTTGTTGCGGCCTTTGCATATTGGCTGGCTCAGAGATACTTATTGTCTTGAAAAGTGTGAAACTTCTCTTCAGTGCAGTTTGGGTCAATATGACCTAGGGTAGGCCTTGTGATTTTATTAAATGAGTGATGAGTGCCTTGATGACTAACGGTAAGGATCTTATTTAAATGGAGAAATAAGGAGTGGTGAGGAGTTGAGCTCAGATTCTAATGGTGGGATGGTATCCCTGACTCAATGGACATGAGTGTGGGTAAGCTCCAGGAAATGTTGAAGGACGGGGAAGCCTGGCATGCTGCAGTCCATGGGGTTGCAGAGTCAGACAAGACTGAATGACTTAACAACTGTTTCAACCTTGTAAGTGGTCTTACCACCAGTCACCTCAAAATCGTCTTGTTTTAAGCCCCCACAGCAATTTTCTTGGGACTCAGAGACAGCCATGGCAGCCCCCTGGCTGGAAACCATCACAGCCCCCATTGCCCGTGGGATGCTGTTCCCGGTCCGTAGCTGGCAAGGCTCTCCCTAGTCTGACTCCTGCCTACCTGTCTAGCCTCAGCTTCTTCTGATCCACATCTGGAATTTTCTGTCCCACCTGCACACACCACGCTCTGCTTCTCTTCACCTCCGTTTGCATCCTTCCCTTTTCCTGGAATGTGCTCGCCTAGTTACCCCTCCAACTCCCCTAGCTGGGGAAGATGTGCTGCAAACATCCCTCCTGGAAGCACATGCTTGTGTTGTCTTGGGCATCTCATTCTCACTGTTTCACTTGTCACACCACATTGTCATTACTTATTTATGCTTCTAACTGTACCACCAGACAGATTGGGAACTCCTTGAAGCCAGGAACTTATTTTAATCCTGTTGATAACCCAACTGACCAGCACAGAACTGACTGGCACAGAGGAGATGCTGAAAAATGTTTGTGAAATTAATGGATTTGTGAAGATACCTCTTTGGGTTGTTATGGAAATTCATGCGTGGTGGAGACTTGGAATTTTCAGCCTGAATCTGAGTTCCCTTTAGCGAAGGGGTTTCCTGTTTTGATATTACATATCTGTACGGGAATCAGTATGAGTATTTACTGCAAAGGTGAAATTTTTATGACTCTGAGACCAAGGCCTGGGCAAGAGCACAGAGTTGGATTCGTCTGGACGAGTTTGGAGTTGTTTGTACATTTAGTGTTACGTGAGAAATTAAGCCAGTCCTCACACTGATGAATTTGAGTTCAGTTGTATTTCTGGAGATGATCCTGTGTTAGAAAGAAGTTGTGTATGTGTATGCTAAGTCACTTCTGTTATGTCTGAGCCTTTGTGACCCTATAAACTGTAGCTCGCCAGGCTCCTCTGTCCATGGGATTCTCCAATCAAGAGTACTGGAGTGGGTTCCCATGCCTTTTGGATGATCATTTTATTCATGTTGGTAGATTGGGCTGTCAGATCACATAAAACATCCCAAACCATTTGCCTTCAGTTCTTTTTTCCTCAACTTGCTCTGAGAAATGAGGAATCTGACGGTAAGTTCCAGGGATTGTAGGAGAAGGGAGAATGCATTCCCACGTTTCTAACCCAAGTGCATATGCTCCTTCTTTCGAGAGAAGTGAAAGGTCTCTGAGCCTAGGAACTGAGCCTAGAAACTGGCTCTCCCCTTTGAACAGCAATCTGTATGCAGATGGGCCAAGGAACCCCATGCGGGCCTAGAGACGGATGTCAGAGTGTGCCTTGCAAGGAAACAAGACAAGTGTAGGAGGGACCAGGTAGTAGGAGCCTTCAAAAAGAAGCCTTCTGCTACGTCTCTTATTCTAGGTGCATCCCTTATGAAAGATATTCTGGTTGTAATGATAATACCACTATTAATATAATAATAATGATAATGATTTATATGCATTGAAAGTTTTCTACAGGCTAGGCACCACGCCAAACATTTTACTTGGCCTACTTGATTTCAACTCAGAACTTTATGAGCAGATAAATTTAATTTCCATGTTATGGATGAGGCACCGAGAGACAAAGAAATTTGTCCAAGGTTGCATAGCTAACAAATGGAGGAGCTGGGATTTGAACCCAGGTAGTCTAACAGAGCTCTATAATCCTAACCTTGGCACTATATTACTTTCCAAGTAATAACAACAACAATAGTAACAGGTGTGGCTAACGATTACTGGGGGCTGACTCTGTGCCAGCCCCTTGCCAGGCTCTTTGCAAGGAGAGCCCCGTTTACTCTTAAGACAACCTTGGGGCAGGTTATCACTACTGTCCTCATTCCAAAGATGGAGTGACTGAGACTTCGAGATTCAGTACCCTGTCTGAGGCCACACAGCTAGTACACAATGGATCTGGATTCATTCTCGGGCTCTGCATCCCTGAGACCCCAGTTCTATTTTTTTATTTTGGTTCGGAAAGTGTTCTTGTTTCTTCAGTCCAGATCTCTTTCTCCGCAGTCAGTTCTCATCTCCTTCCTGAGGATGAGACCAAAGAGAATTTCCATCTTCTTCGAAGGCAAAAGCCCTATGTCAATGAAGAGGGTGGTAGATTCTGTCCGGCAGTGGGGGTCCAGAAACTGTAGCGCTAAGGGACAGCTGAACGCTTATCAGAGAGCTTATGAGAGGGGACAGTTCTAGAGACTGGGTGCATGGGAACTTGCTTCATCTAACTGTATTTGAAGCCAGAACACCATGTCACAACAGTGACCTGCACTCGCGGCTGTATTGCTGGCCAAGGACAAGTGACCCTCTATAGATTTTTAGTTCCACTGATAGTGAGGATTTTACCTGTGTGTGTTTATACATTTGTGTGTGTGTACGTACATGTGTACGACTACCAATGGTACGACTACACAGCTTGGTTCGGTAGGAGAGATGCCTGTTGTGTACAGAGCACTCAAGTTACACTATGGGCAGGGGAGATTTAAAAAACGCCAAAGTGGTGCCATTCGCCTTAAGCTGCCCTGGAAGTCTGAGCAGAGAAGTAAGACAGATATGTATGTGGACAGTATTTTCATGGATTAACATGATCACTGGATTTGCTAACTTTTTGAAATTATAAAACCGACAAATATTTTTAATGACAAAACCTTTATGAACATAAAGGTCTCGTAAACTTTGTACAGGAAAGCTAATAGAGCAAAGTTGATATCGGTTTGCAACTAGCAATTCATGTCTCTACATGTGAGTGTCAGACTTTTGAAATAACTATTAATAAAATTAAGAGGGTATTGTTGGGAGGGATGCAATAAAATGATTCTATCCTTTCATCATGTCTTTATCTGGATCACCACGAAGCTGATGTGATCATTCTCCACCTCCGTGTGGAATGCTTGCTCTGCTCTCCTTTTGGTGCTGCCCTTTGTTGCCTTTGGGAGCGACTGTGCAGATGCACGGTGTAGCTGCAAGGATAACAGGCAGGCAAAGGAATTGCTCGGACCTAGATTAAGAATGGGTATCTTTACCTAAACTAGGAATTTTGAGATCACACATAGGGTCCACCTGAACTTAAGGAATGTGCGGTGGATCTGAAAATTGATAATTGTAACATCCTGGGCTTCCCAAGTGGTGCAGTTGTAAAGAACTTGCCTGTCAATGCAAGAGACGTGGGTTTGATCCTTGGGTTGAGAAGATCCCCTGGAGGAGGGCATGGCAACCCACTCCAGCATTCTTGCCTGGAGAATCCCATGGACAGAGGAGCCTGGCGGGCGACAGTCCACAGAGTCACAAAGAGTTGGACACGACAGAGCGACTTAGCACACGCACATGGCCTGCTGAAAGAGCACCCACGTGCTCTGGTGTCCCCTGACTTTGATCCACTGTTGTAGGCAGAAGCTCTGGGTCTTTGGCGCAGGACCCTCCAAATGAGTTCTGCAAGTTAATGCTGGTGATGGAGAGTGGAGGCATCAAGAGCAGCCGCTACCCCTATGGGGTATGTGTGGCCGATGATAAAAACTGGAAATGACAGCACAGTGTGGGGACTCAGCACTCCCACCTTTATGACTTTTCTTAAGAAATGTGATCACATTTTAGATGCTGGAGAAGTATTACTGCACCATTCAGAATAGTGACCAGTTAAAAATATCCTAAGGGCCCAACAAGAAGGACATGCATAGATAAATAATGATGTCTAATATTGGGGATATTAGGAATATTTTTCAGCCATTAAAAAACATATTTTTAAAGAGTATTTGATAACATAGATATAGTTAGATAAATATAGATATAAATGTATTTAGGTAAAAATTGCAAAAGTTTTCTTTCTTTAAAATATGAGGTTGACTTTGATATCTATATCCATCCCTAGAAAACAATTCTCTAAAGAAACATACATTTTTCAGTAACTGTCTCTGGGTACCAGATAATTTTTAATTTTTTATTTGAACTCATCTGGCCAAGTTATTTTCTACAATTACATATCACCTTTCCAAACATAAAAATGGGAACAAATACCAGGTGCTTCTGTGGCATGTTCATCCCATGAACATTGCAACAGGGCTGGACAGACTTGCTTCTGTATGCTGCTGCATTTATTAGTTGGGTCATGGAGGGTAAGCCTTCACTTCCGATTGCAGGGTAAGCCAGATGCCCTGCCTTCCTCATGGGTCATGGAAGGTTGGGAGGAGTGATGCAGTCTCAAAGTGGAGGTCTGGAGCCAAGGTTTCTGCTCCCACTCCACCCCTTTTCCCAGGTTACCTCTTTTCATCCTCTAGGGCTTGCTCACTTGGTGCTTTCCCAGGTAATCTTCCCTGGAACAGGGGCTCTGTGTTCCCTCTTTGCATATCCTTGCAGCACTTTAGAATTCTTATCATCATGTAATTTTATGTCTGTTCCTGAGATTATTAGATGAATGTGAGGTGTCTACTCTGACTTACGTGTTTGGTCATTTTGGACTATCCCTCGTTGTCCTCCACAAGTGTTCATTAATAAATACACTCTTGCATGCAAAGGTTTGAATCAGCTGGTGGGAAGACAGAGCTAGTATTTTGAGGTGGATTGAAGGGATGATGATGTTGAGAGAAAGCTTCCTGGCAGTCACTGTACCATTTCTTTCTTTCTTTTTTTCTGGGAAAGAGTATATGATTCAATATGCAGGAGAGCTAAGGCTTTGTATTCTAATCGGGCCAATCAATCAAGAAATCAATCAACACCTATTCATCCAGTGCTGACCGTGTGCCCAGCACAGTGCTAGGGACACTGAGACCGTTAGGAAGCAGCTTTGCCTCTTTTCTTCAGCTCGTGCACGAAATGCGGTTATTAAGACTTGCAGAATTCAGAAGGCAGGAAGGGCCAGGGGTAGAAGTGACTGGAAAAGAACCATGAAACGCCAGTGGCATTTTAGCTTCAGCATTTCACTGTGGGGTCCAGGGAAACCCAGAGTTCATCTTTCCCCAGGAAAAGCGTGGATGCAGAGATGCCTCTTGATTATGGCAACGGTGTCATCTTAAACAAAGATCAAGAGACGCCTACCGGAACTTAGAAGCTTGAAATAAAAAGGAAACGGTTCCCAAGTGGAATAACTGCGGAGTTAGAGACTCTGAAAAGTGTGTTGGTTTAGCAGGTTTCTGCCTTTCAGGGATGGGGGGTTGGGGGAGGTTTGGTCTGGCTTAATTAGCCTTCCCCTCTTGAAATAATGGCACCCCCACTCCAGTACTCTTGCCGGGAAAATCTATGGATAGAGAAGACTGGTGGGCTGCAGTCCGTGGGCTCGCTAAGAGTCGGACATGACTGAGCAACTTCTCTTTCACTTTTCTCTTTCATGCATTGGAGAAGGAAATGGCAACCCACTCAGTATTCTTGCCTGGAGAATCCCAGGGACGGCGGAGCATGGTGGGCTGCTATCTATGGGGTCGCACAGAGTTGGGACACGACTGAAGCGATTTGGCAGTAGCAACAGCTACCCTGAAATGTTACTCTGTAAAAATGCAAAAGGAGAATTCCTCCTCAGTCACCTTTGCATGGGAATCAAGGAAATAAGACATGAGCTGTTAGGGGAAAGATGTGGGAAATGGATACATTTATATACCAAGCAAATCCCATTGCTTCCTTTCCGTCTCTGGCCTAACCTTTTTTTCCCTGCTGGAATCAATGAAGGAAGTTCACGTTTAGGGGCGGGGAGGACAGTGGGCTTTGCTCATAGCCTATTAGGAATGCTTTATAACTCCCTCTCCTCCCCACTTCCCTGCCACCCTGGATTGTTTTCTTCTAAGTTTGAGCAGAGCTGTCTTCAGAATGACAGAGGCGGCCTCCTCCATGTAACATTAGTAATAAGCTTGTCCTTGGGTGGGCTAGAGTTTATCCATACAGAGGATGGAGCAGGGAGTTGGAGGAAGGGAAGGAGTTTGTTAATTAAGACTAAAGGCCAACAAACTGCTCACAAGCCTTCCAGCCCAGTTGCAGCTGATTCCTATCTCCTGGTGCCAGCATTTACAGGTTTGCCAAGACCTTTTGCTAGCTCCCTGCCTCGACTCTTCATTCTCTGAGCTGGACCTTACGAAGACTGCGTTTATTCTTAAATGTCCTTTGATGCCCACTTCATTAGAACAGTCCAGTTAGGGCCCGTGAGCATGGTTTTATTGCATTATTGTTGGAGAAAAAGGCATGTTAGCAGTGAGAGGAAGGCTTTCCGCTTAAGGAAATATTACCCCCCCCCCGCCCCCCAACCAGGGGCATGGATACACAGACAAGCATATGCAAAAACTTCCGCGAGGGATTCGTATCCTCGGTGAATTCCAGGAAAGGTGAGTAGTGGTCTGGGCTCAGGAGAGAAATGTCCAAGCAGTGAGCATTCTTGAACAGAACTAAAGGCCCCCCGTTTGGGTGAGGGGATTCTGTGCTATAGCATTGCTCCGCGTGGGCTTTCTCTGGGTGCAGCGAGTGGGAGCTTCTCTTTGTTGCGGGCTTCACATTGCGTTGGCTCCTCTTGCTGCTGCGCCCTAGACTCCGCGTGCGCGGGCTTCAGTAGTTGCGGTGTGTGGCCCGTGTGGGCTTCCGTAGTGGCGGCACGTAGGCTCAGTACTCACGGCTTGCAGGCTCAGAAGTTGCGGTGCATGGGCTTAGTTGCTCCAGTGCACGTGGAATCTTGCCTGCCCAGGCAGCGAACCCGTCGTCCCTTGCGTTGGCAGGCGGAGTCCTGTCCTCCAGGGAAGCCCCCTATGCACGGTTGCTTTGGCCCCTATGTTTTATCTTCTGCGTTTGTCTCCTGCCTCTGCCGCTTCCTCGGCCTTTGACCTAGCCAACCTCGTTGCTTTGCTCCCACCTGGGCATTGCATCGGTCCTTCAGGGGCCGCTCTCAAAGGAAGACTGTCTAGCTGTCTTCTTGCCTGTCAGTCTTCATGTCTGTCTCAGTTTGAACCCCGTGTTGACCCTTGGACCCTTTCCCTTTACATCTCCAGTGTGAAGGCTCTTCCCAGTGGGGTCCGTGCTCCTCTCTTTAAACCCCTGGGCCCCGAGGGAACCAGTGAGCGGCTGGACAGACTGTCGGGACAGAGTCCTGCTGTCCCACTGTGGGCTTTGATCGTTCCTTTCAGTAACCAGTTGAGTTTTAATTATTTATGGAAGAACATTCACAGTGCGAGAGGAAATGTCCTATAAAACATTTATCAAGGCATCAGTCTTCATAATCTGAAACATCCCCAGAGCAAAAGCAGGGTATCTGTGTGATGATTCCGGTATTCCCCCTGGGGAGAAGCAGGATGAGACATCCAGAGATGGTGGGGTTTGAATCACTGAGCTTGACTCAGTCGATGAGCCTGGAATCTGTGGGTGCTCCAAAGTCTTGTGCTGTGTGCGTCCTCCCAGCCACACCAGGGCAGTGCTCATGGCTGTTATCATCAGTATTACAGTGGGGAAACTGAGGCACCAGAAATAAGCTGTCTTGCCCAGAAGTCGCTAAAGTGGAAAGTGGACTGGAGTCTAAATTTGGAAAGAGACACTCAAATGCCATAGCTGCTTTCTTAATGCTCTGGAATCTGGTCATATATAAGCTGATCACTCGGTTGATCACTGTCCTATACATCTGTCTTATCTGATATTCTTCAGCTCAACAGAAGACTCAGAAGCTTTTCAGGAGTCTCATTGGGTTGATTTGGTGAAAGTGAAAGAAGATGTCTTTAGCAAATAAACCCAGTATCCGATGTGCCTAGAATGAGCCCGCCTGCTCACACCGCTTCCTAGATCTTTGACTGAGCCAAGCCACTTGATTTTTTAAAGTTTCAGCTGTCTCATTTAGAGGATAATAGTGTCCTCCACTTCTTATGGGGCTGTAAGAACTAAAGAGAAGGGGGAGTGCATGGAAGGTACTTGGTAAACAGTTTCCAAATTTATAAACAGAAATGTTTACAGATGTTAGCCAAGGCCCTTTGACTCCTCATGGCCCGGAAGTCCCAGTAACCTTGGGATACTGTTTCCCTGATTCTCATATCCCTAAGGATGACCAGGGGTGGGGGTGTTAAAAGTGCAGATTCCCAGATTTCACCCCACGTGATCAGGCTGAACAAGGTGAGGCTGGTACACAGGTCCAGAGACCGGCACAGAGAACCACTGGCTCAGAGGGCGGAGAGCCCCCATTCTACTCCTTGGCTAGACCCGCCACATTCCTGCATTCTCTTCCGACCCTGAGAAGTAAGTGTTAGAAGCATTCTTAGCCGAATGTCTACTACAGGCTCGATAAGGCCAAGTAACAGCTTCACGACTACGGAAGCAGAGTCCATTTTCTCCCCCCCTCCCCCACTTCCCAGGCTGGCTCCCTGCCCCTCTCCCCCACCCAGCTTCTCCTTGCACCACAGTCCGAGGCATTTTGAACCTCAGGACTCCTGTCTGGCTCGTTATTCTTTTAGCTGAGGAACTGCAGCACCTAATTAATAGGAAATTAGCTGCGAATATAATATTTGGCCCGCAGTCAAGGCCCAAGAAATTATAAATAACCAATGTGAGTGGCCTGGGAACCTGATTCCTGGCAGTCCCAGAAGTGGCACTTGCTGTGCTGTGCCAGGAAGTGACATCAGAGGGTAAAGGCCGCCAGCCGCTGGGGTTGTTTGCCCCGTGGGCCTGTCTACTTCCTACCACTTCCTCAAGTTAAATGTCACTTTAAAGGCCAGGCTGGAGAGAAAGCAGAAAGGAAATTGGAACAAGGACTGGGCAGGACTTGGAGGAAGGGCTTTGGGGTCCCTTTTAGGGTGTCCCAAAACCTATCCCCGAAAGATACTTCAGGTCTGTGGTTGTTCCAGGCACATCCATTTGGCTTCTTCCAGAATTAGGGACTCTGTGATTGAAGGCTATGAGCTGAAGTTGAGAGATTGGAAATCTTGTCTAAGCAGCTAGGAGCAGTGCTGGAATTGGAACCACAATTTTCTAGCCCTCAAGTCTGATGCCTTTTGCAGGACCACAGAGCTGCCTAACTACCTCAGGAGGAGAAAATGGTTTTTTTTAAGTGCCAGTGAGGAAAAAGGATTGAGGTGGGAGGGAGAAGCAGAAGGGTCAAGGGCAAGGTGCAGAAGCCCCCAAGGGTCTTGGAGGGAGGCGGAAGAGCCTCCACAAGGGAGAAGAGTTGTCCAAAAACCAGAGCTGCAGCGATTTTTCTCCTGATTTAAATTATCTCACTTTTCTTTTTTTTCAACTTCCCCAGCAGGGAAATAGAAATTGAGCAACCTGCCTTTTCCCTCCTGAGAGTTAAAAATCTGCTGATCAAAGGACATGTTCAAATTCTAAGTCTGTTTGTCATGAGCCAAACCACGGTGGGGAGAAAATGCTAGGTTCCTTGGCCAAGCAGGCGGGGCCAGGAGGAAGAGGCAGTCTGACCACATTAGGGAACAGAAAGCCCACAGTAAGTACAATATTTTTCCAGCTTTATTTAAGAGATCGATCGAAGCCTCGTTAACACTGGCTTCTACCTGAGAGTGATATAATGAATCCAGCATTTATGTGTCTCTGGAAGGAGGCTTCTGAAAAAGGAGAAAAATATAAAACAAATTGCATCTCTGGGTAAGTCCCAGAAGGGGCTGCTCTGGAGGAGGGCAATAACTCATTGACGTTGTCACCGAGTGGAAGATAGACAAGGGAGGCTGTGTGTTGCTGAGGTTGAGGTAGGGACAATCCCTCTGGAAGGAAGTGTGCCTCCAGCCTTGTTCAGGGAAGGGGCTTGTAAATCAGAGTCTAGGCTGAAAGCACAGGTGTCAGGGCTACCCTGAAAGAAAGATAATACAGCCTACTCATCCCACGACTCCCCACTAGCCAGAGGAATTTCCTGACCCCCCACCGAGGAAGGGACCCATCCTATCTGGTTTTTTTGTCCTCTGGGGGACAGGAGTGTTACCAGTTTGTTACCACCCAGCTGGAGCTTTGGCACAAATTGGCTTTGGAGTCTGAAAGAGTTAAGTTCAAACATCTCATCCTCTGCTTAGGAGTTTCCTTGTCTTTATGGGCCCTCAATCTCTTACCATGCTAAAAGTATGGGGTGATAGCTCTTAGAGGGGTTTTTTAGAGGATGAAATGAGATAAGAGGTAAAAACAAAACAAAACAAAACCCCACAGTTGAGCTTTAAGAGCAATTTTGGCCATTTGTGATCAGTCACTCAGTCATGTCTGACTCTTTCTGACCCCATGGACTCTAGCCCTCACAGGCGTCTCTGTCCATGGGATTCTCCAAGCAAGAATACTGGAGTGGGTTGCCATTTCCTACTCTAGGGGATCTTCCCGACTCAGGGATCGAACCCATGTCTCTTGCCTTGCAGGCGGTTTTTAAACCACTGTGCCACCTGGGAAAGCCCATTATTGCCCACATAATTAGCATCAGGCAAATAAGAGATTCGGGAATAGCACTTGGTACTGGATAGTCACTTGATAATTAGTTTCTGATCTCTTTTCAAGGTCATATTGGCAATAATAACATCAGGAAAAGATGTTCTCTCTCATCAATTTCTGTTCCCCAACCATCCTACTCCACAGCCTAGGCCAGTGCCAACCCCAGCCCTCTTCCCAGATTTACCTCCAATCCTAACTAGAATCCCACCCTAACCCTATACCAAATTGTAACCCCAACTCTATGCCCTACCCTATTCCGACTGCATTAGTCAGCCTCTTGCAAAGGAACAGAACCAACAGGATGGGTGAAAGAGCAACAGACACGTGTTTTAAGGAAGTGACTTGTGTGATGATGGACACTGGCAGATCCCAAGGTCTGCAGGATGAGTGGTGAGCTGGGGACCCAGGAGAACTGGTGGTGAGGTTCCAGCCTGAATGCCTGAAACCCAGGAGACTGGTGGTATAGTTCTGGTCTGAAGGCCCACACGCTTGATGCCTGATGAAAAGCTGATACTTCACTGAAGAGTCTGAAGATAGGCAAAGAGCTGATGCCCTAGTTCTGTGACCGCAGGCAGGAAGGATTCTCTCTTACTTAGAGGAGAGTCTGCCTTTTCATTCTATTCAGCTCTTCAGCTGATGGGGTGAGGCCCACCTACATGCTGGTGCTGCTAAGTCACTTTAGTCGTGTCTGACTCTGTGCGACTTGCTTCACTTCTTAGCCCAGTGATTTAATTGTTAATCTCATCCAAAGTCACCCTCACAGAAGTACCCTGAATAACGTTTGAGCAGTTGTCTGGATAGGATATGACTCAGTCAAGTTGCCATAAAATTATAAAATTAAAATTATCTATGATATTGCCCTCCTCCCTAATCCTGTCCCAAACCCTGGCTCCAGGCTCAAGACCAAACCCAACTCCACTCTGATTAACTACTACTAAAGTGTGCTCCGTGTTGCAAGAGCCTTAGTTTTCTTCCTTGTGGTGGGGATACAAATCCTATCTTGACCACCACAATTTGCCAATCAGTGTGATGAGTTCAAAGCTATAGTTTTCCCAGTAGTCATGTATGGATATGAGAGTTGGATCATACAGAAAGCTGAGCTTCGGAGAATTGATGCTTTTGAATTGTGGTGTTGGAGAAGACTCTTGAGAGTCCCTTGGCCCGCAAGGAGATCTAACCAGTCCATCCTAAAGGAAATCAGTCCTTGGTATTCATTGCAAGGACTGATGCTGAGGCTGAAATTCCATAACTTTGGCCACCAGATGCAAAGAACTGACTCATTGGAAAAGACCCTGATGCTGGGAAAGACTGAAGGCGGGAGAAGAAGGGGATGACAGAGGATGAGATGATTGGATGGCATCACCGACTCGATGGATATGAGTTTGGGTAAACTCCGGGAGCTGGTGATGGACAGGGAAGCCTGGCATGTTGCAGTCCATGGGGTCACAAAGATTCAGACTTGCCTGAGCGACTGAACTGAACTGTGATGAGTTCACACCACAAAGAAGTTCAACTGGATATTGTATCTCTGGAATATGGAATTGTAGGGAAAGAACATTGAAAAATAGATTCTCACTCAGATGGCCACCCAATACGATTAGCATCTGCTTTCAGCCTGAGACAGACACTCAGAGTGATTTCCATTCATTGGTGCCAACTCCTACCCTATTCGCTTGGCTAAACCCTGTTTTAAACTTTAAAAAAAATTATTTGTTTATGAATGTGCTGGGTCTTCATTGCTGCGTGGGCTTTCTCTAGGTGCAGCCAGTGGAGGCTTCTCTCCAGTTGTGTGTGGGCTTCTCATTGCAGGGGCTTGGCTTGTTGGGGAGCAGGGTTCTAGGGCACACAGGCCTCAGTGCTTGGGGCCCATGGGCTTCAGTAGTTATGGCTTCTGGGCTCTAGACCACAGGTTCAATAGTTGTGGCTCATGGTCTTAGATGCTCTCTGGCATTTGGGATCTTCTTGGATTAGGGATCGAGCCCAAGTCTTCCACATTGGCAGGCAGGCTGTTTATCACTGAGCCACCAGGGAAGTCCCTTAAATCCTATTGTAGTGAGCTCTCTGTGCGGTTGGGATGGCCAGGGACAGAGGCATGGACCCAACCCCCAAAGATGCCATATTGCAAAGATGATAGGTTTATAGACCACAGTGAGATGAAAAAATGCATTGGCAGTCTTTTCACTCAAAGAGATCACTTAGGTCTCTGCCAGATACTTCTCTCAGATTGATCCCATATGATGAAAAAGGAAGCTTACTGGTTTCTAGAAGGATTCCTATAGAGTCGAAGAGTATTACAACTGAAATGGATAGTGCTGTAGGCCAGTGGTTCTCAACTTTAAAATCATGGGTGCCTGGGTCTCATCCTGTACAGACTGGTCCCTCTCTGGGAATGAGCCTGGTGTTGGTGTTTTTAGAAGTATGCCATAGCATACCATTGCCAAGTGGTTCCACCAACCTAGCCCAAACCCTCTGCTTTACAGGTGGAAAAAAGAAGGCCAGTAATTGTCATAAAATCAGATAGCTAGTGGCAGAGCCATCACCCACAGTCTCAGAACTCCTAGTCCAGCGCTCTTCTCAGAGCACCATACCTTTGCTCATTTTATTTCTTCAGATCTGCTGCCAAAAACAGCAGGGCCATGTAGGACCCATCCTCATGACGAGTGGTCCTCCAACTCAGCGAATGTGCAGTTTTCCCACCACACCAGAGGGAAGGCTTTCATTCCTCTGCCCTGAATAGCTCTTGTTCTGAGGCATACGGGCACCAAGATGGAGACAATTCCCTACTAAACCATGTGGGACCCTTAACAAATAAATCCAACTCCCTCAACCTTGACCAGACAGCCGAAGGTTGTACTCACTTGGTACTGACCTTGTAAAGACAGATTGCAACTTTAGGGAGTGGATTTTGCTGTTATTGTTTTCCTTTTGGGCACTCAGAGTTTGTGTTCACCGACAAGAATTTTGGGAATTGTAGGTTCACTGTTATTAAGATCTGCTTCATCTCTGGCCCTTGTGGTCAACTTCTTTTTATTGAATTTTTTAAAAGTTTAAAAATTTTTAGTGAACTCACGCTAAATAAATTGTTATTTTTAAGTGGGTGACTGAAATCTACCATAAGTCCAGACTTGATGTATTTAGAAGACACAGAAGCCTCTGAAGCAGACCTGCAAGGCAGCATGTGCATTTCCCCTAGGAAACCAGAGGGTCCAGCGGAGATGTACTCATTTGGTTAGTCATTCATTCAAATGATGTGTGTAGGTTCCCCCTGGGTCCAGGGAATTTGACTGACCTTAAGGGAAAATTAAGGTAAATTGGACTTAGTACTTGACCTCAGTTCAGTTTCAGTTCAGTTCAGTCACTCAGTCGACTCCATGAACTGCAGCACACCAGGCCTCCCTGTCCATCACCAACTCCTGGAGTTTACCCAAACTCATGTCCATCCAGTCGGTGATGCCATCCAACCATCTCATCCTCTGTAATCCCCTTCTCCTACCGCCTTCAATCTTTCCCAGCATCAAGGTCTTTTCCAATGAGTCAGCTTTTCATATCAGGTGGCCAAAGTATTGGAGTTTCAGCTTCAGCATCAGTCCTTCCAGTGAACACCCAGGACTGATTTCCTTTAGGATGGACTGGTTGAATCTTGTTACAGTCCAAGGGACTCTCAAGAGTCTTCTCCGACACCACAGTTCAAAAGCATCAATTTTTCGACACTCAGCTTTCTTTATAGTCCAACTCTCACATCCATACATGACCACTGGAAAAACCATAGCCTTGACTAGACGGACCTTTGTTGACAAAGTAATTTCTCTGCTTCATAATGTGCTGTCTAGGTTGGTCTAACTTTCCTTCCAAGGAGTAAACATTTAATTTCATGGCTGCAATAACCATCTACAGTGATTTTAGAGCCCCCAAAAAGTCAGCCACTGTTTCCCCATTTATTTGCCATGAAGTGATGGGACTGGATGCCATGATCTTAGTTTTCTGAATGTTGAGCTTTAAGCCAACTTTTTCACTCTCCTCTTTCACTTTCATCAAGAGTCTCTTTCGTTCTTTTACATTTTTTGCCATAAGGGTGGTGTCATCTGCATATCTGAGGTTATTGATATTTCTCCCGGTAATCTTGATTCCAGCTTGTGTTTCTTCCAGTCCAGCGTTTCTCAGGATGTACTCTGCATATAAGTTAAGTAAGCAGGGTGACAATATACAGCCTTGACGTACTCCTTTTCCTATTTGGAACCAGTCTGTTGTTCCACGTCCAGTTGTAACTGTTGCTTCCTGACCTGCATACAGATTTCTCAAGAGGCAGGTCAGGCGGTCTGGTATTCCCATCTCTTTCAGAATTTTGACATCAAGAAGTTTAAATATAATGGGCATGGAAGGTGAATTACCTCAAAACCCATACCATAGCAAGTTGGTGTTCCCTAAAGGTTCTACATCAGGGGTTCGGGGTGAATGAGATTACTTCTAGTTGAGGGATAAGGGAAGGTTCCAATGATGATTGGAATCCTTTAGTTTGGATTCAACCCTTTAGTTGAACCTTGGAAAATAGATATGATTTTAGGCAGAAATGTAAATCATGTGGGCGAGGAACCGTCCTGTGTAAAGAAAAACAAAGGGGAAGGCAAACGTGTATATGGGGTGTGCTTGTGTTTTGTATGGTAAGCAGGGGAGAATGATCTGAAAAAAGTTGAAGTGTAGATCTTATGGACTTGAGAGTTGAAATGGGTTTTAGGGATTATCTGGTTGACTTTATTTTGTACATTAGAAAGATAATGAGAATAATAATAATAGCAGCAATGTGTGAGTTTACTTACAGCATACATTTTGTAGGCAGTTATTGACTTACATGCTTCACATGGACTTTTCTGCTTTTCACAGCTTTAAGTTCTTTCCTCACAATATATCTTGGGGATCAGTGTTACTATTGTGTCTACTTTGCAGATGAAGAAACTAAGGCTCAGAAGTCAACTATCCAGTGAGGGGGAAAAATTGGGGTTTGAACCCAAGGCTATATTTTCTCTACTGTACTGGTTCTACTGTGGGTGCTCAGAGAAGGTTATTGGTGGGGTGGGGGAAGAGCTGATGCATGCATTTTGTATGTGTGGAGCTGGAGGTGCTCATGAGACCTCCAGGAGGAGAGTTGAGTTTGGAGGCTGGGGAAGACATATAGAAAAGGAGTTTGTTTTGGGAAGTTATACCTAACGTCTGCCTGTTGCAAACACCAGGTCAGACTGACTCTCGGGTGGAACGTCCAGACAGCACCTCTAGCAGGTCATCAGCAAGGCTGCTTTGTAGGGTGTGTGGTTTTCTAGACCCATCTCCAGAAGCTGCAGTCGAGGTCTTCTTCTTCTTTTTTATTTTTTTCTGACATGTTTCAGGTCCTCTCTCCTCCACATGTACTCACAGTGCTTTCTCCATTTTTCTGAAGGGACTTTGCGACTTGTTGTCCTATGGCTCACCGCTGAGATGTGCCTCTGTGAGGTACTGAGTGGTGTGGCATTGGGTGGAATAAGCGCTTCTGACTCTGCGACCCCCGTAGTGATGAAAACCTCATTTTTTGGGAGGAGCTGAAGATAGTGAGCTTGTTCACAAGAAGGTAGGAGGAGGAAGCAGGCAGATTTGGTAGCCCAGGAAAGCTCTTGTACCCCAGGATAATGAGAGAAGTTCAGAGATGCTCTTAACTACCTTCAACCCCAAGTTCCTTGTCACTTCCTGACTTTGATGAGCAGTGCCTTAATTATTGGAACCAGGAACGTCTGAGCAGGGGGACAAACTGAAGCTAGGAGTGGAGAAGACTTAATTGAGTGTTAGAATCTGGAATTCGCATTATTCTGTAAGAAATAGATCTGAGGGTTGGAATCTGAATTAGTCTTTCACTGCTGCTGTAACAAATGAATAAACTTAGTGACTTAAAGCAACATCCATTTACTAGCTCAGAGTTGTTCAGGTCAGAAGTGTGGTAGATTTGGATGGGTCCTCTGCATAGGGTCTCACAAGGGTGAAATAAAGGTTCTGGTCAGGTTGATTCCTTCTGTGGTCTGGAAGGGAAGGGTCTGCTCTAAGCCTCTCTCCTTGGTTTACAGCTGTCTGTCCTCATGTTCACATGGTTTTCTTCCTGTGTGCAAGCCTGTGTCCAGATTTACCCTCTTTATAAGGATGCGAGTCGTCCTGGATTGGGGCTCACCCTTAAGATCTCATCGTAGCTAATTATATCTGCAACATCCACTTCCAAATGAGATCACTTTCTGAGATACTGGGGGTTAGATCTGCAACATGTGCATTTCAGGGTGCAGAGGACACAGTTCAACCCGTAATATCGTCTAGTATGTATGTCACAATACTGACAGTGCATCCTGTTTGCGGGTTCTGCTCACACTCAAAGGGGAGAGAAGACAGAGTTGAAGGTCATTCCTAGGATTTTGCTTGTCACCAAGTCCTTGAACCAAGAGAGTTGCTCAGTGTTTGGGATATGAGGACAGCCGTAAGTAAAAGGAGATCCCTGGTGGCCAGGGTGAGAGCAGCTTCCACCTGATGGAGAGTGTGGCAGCTATGACCAAGAGGAGGCCAAGTGGTGAGAAGAGAAGAACCTGGGGTTGAATGAAAGAGACCTGAGCATGTTTGTTATTTGGAAATAGCCAATAGAGAGGAATTGCAGCTAGCTAAACAGCCAGCTATTTCTGGTTGTCTACATGCCCCTTCTATGGAAACTTGACTTATTCTCCCATATGGATTTTGTAAAACTGCACGTATTATTACATGGCCTTTGCAAACAGAGACGTGTGCAATCTAACTGAGTTACAGTTACTTTGGAGACTCATGTTTGCTTACTTCTGGCCTGGTAAATCTCAGTCTTAATATCATGGGAATTCTTTTCTATTTGGTCTCCGCTTTCTTAATTCTTTTAAATTGTTATATGATTTTTTTGCGGGGGTTGGGGGAAGGAAAGTTTTGATAGAAACTGGAAATAGCACTAGTTGCTGCTGATGGAAAATCTACCACATGACAGGTCTTACGAGAACTGAGGAGTGAAAAGTTAAAATGTTAGTTTTTTAGTCATGTCCAACTCTTTGCAACCCCAAGGACAATAGTCCAGTAGGCTTCCCTGTCCATGAAATTGTCTAGGCAAGAATACTGGAGTGGGTAGCCACTCTCTTCTCCGGGGGATCCTCCCTACCCTGGGATCTAACCTGGGCCTCCTGCATTTCAGGCAGATTTTTTTTACCATCTGAGCCACCAAGAAAGCCCTAGAGAAGCGTGCATGTACTTTATTACTCACCCCCTTCTACAAGGTAGACTGTTGCCTCCAAATCACATGTTGGGAAACTGAGTCTCAGAAAGCCTTCAGGGCTGTGGCCAAGGTTATGGAACCAGTAAGTAGTGACGCTCTGTCTCCCCAGCACTTTGTCACTATTCTCACATCAAATCCTTCATTTTCTAAAGTTTGGCAAGTTTCTTCTTTTGGAAATGGTCACTGTTTCTTTAGGATGCACAGAGAGCAGCAGATATTCTGTGAGAACCAGCTGTAGTGCTCACCTTTTATCCCCCTCCCAGTCCAAACTCCTGGTCTTCCCAGCTCAGCTGTTTGAGAAATTACTCAAGGAAGAATGTTCCTCTCTACCCGGCATGATTCATTGCTGAGCAGAGAACAATACAGAGGCGTGTCAGCCAATGTGACTTTGTAAAGGTCATGCATGCAGGAGCCCAGGGGTTTGTGATGGACACGGTGCCTAAGGCACTAGAGCACATTTGCTTCTCTTTCTGAATGCATTTTATCATAAAAGGGCTTGCAAGGCCTGTCTCATTTCCGAAGAGCACTGTGAATCTTAGAAGACATTTCAAAGGAGATGTCAGGAGAGGGAAGCTCCTAGGGCAGTTGGAATTCAGGGTCTTGGAGTGGACTTGGCAGGACTGAGAAGTGATGGGCTGTTCCAGAAGTGAGATAGCTTTGTGGGAATGCAAGAAGTTAACTGGATTTTGGAGGAAGTGTAGGAGTTTGTCAGGTGAGTGGAAAGTAGATGGAGGGAAAGAAGGGCCTCTCAGGCAGAGGCAAAATACAAAGATTTAAAGGTCAAGGCTTGTCATGCTAAGTGGCTCAAGTCTAAATGATAATGTCAGTAATCATACCACTACCTGCATACCAGTAAACACAGCATGTATATGTTACCTATTGTATGAATTTTATTTTAAGTGCGGGCATGCTAAATCATTTCAACTGTGTCTGACTCTTTGCCCCCTGAGGATGGTAGCCTGTCAGGCTCCTCTGTCCATGGAGATTCTCCAGTCAAGAATAGTGGAGTTGGCTGCCATGCCCTCCTCCAGGGGATCCTTCTGACCAGGGATGGAACTCGTGTCTCTTGTGTCTCCTGTACTGGCAGGCTGATTCTTTACACTAGCACCACTTGGGAAGCCCATATTTTAAGTACATTAGTCACATTAACTCATCTATTACTCAAAGCATTCATATGAGGTGGGTGCTATTATTGCCCTTGTTTCACAGATGAGGAAACCCAGGCTCAGGCGAGTTACCTTTCCAGAGAAACCTCAGCTGTTGGAGTCAAGTTTTTAATCCAGCAATCTACATCTAGAGCAGTGTTCTCATTCAGTTCAGTCGCACAGTCATGTCCAACTCTTCTGCGACCCCCGGACTGCAGGGCTGTCGTTAGGACGTTCTTTAATGATGGAGATGTCTAAATCTGCACTTCACTGAAGGAGTCACTAACCTCATATGGCTGTCAGTGTGGCTGGTGTGACTGAGGATCTGAATCTTACAGGCTTTCATTTTGATCATATGTACATTTAAATAGGCACATTGGCTAGAAACCACTGTATTGCACAAGGCAGGTTGCTAGTCTCCTTAACTGTAACACTGTTGCCTTTGAAACTGGAGTGTGCAGAGCTGACTAAGGACTGGGGTGGTGCTAACAACAGCCACAGGAACAAGGGCATTACTTTCTATGTGCAGGGCATTGTGCCAAGTGCTTCCACGAGGTTGTGTCCTGTGATCTCCAGGAAAATCTCATGCATGAGGGCTATGGGCAAAGATTCTGGATCCAAACTGCTGCTGCTAAGTTGCTTCAGTCATGTCAGACTCTGAGACCCCATAGACGGCAGCCCACCAGGCTCCCCCGTCCCTGGGGTTCTCCAGGCAAGAACACTGGAGTGGTTGCCATTTCCTTCTCCAGTGCGTGAAGGTGAAAAGTGAAAGTGAAGTCGCTCAGTCGTATCCGACTCTTCACCACCCCCTTGGACTGCAGCCCACCAGGCTCCTCCATCCATGGTATTTTCCAGACAAGAGTACTGCCTGAATGCAAAACCCAGCTCTGCCACTTGTTAGCTCTGCAACCTTTGGCACATTCCTTCTTCTCTCTGTGCCTCAGTTTCCTCATTTGGGAGATGGACTTAAGAGCAGCATCCACTTCATATTCTTGTTATGATGATTGCAAGAATCTATGCATTTAACGCATGCCACATGGTGTCTGACGTGTGATAAGCATCGGATACGTGGGTGGTATTGATGTTACCACCCTTACACATTAGATGAAGAAACCAAGGCACACAGAGAAAGGCCTCGAGCTGGTAGGCATGGCTGACTCTGGAAGAGTTGGTATTCAACCCACAGGTAGCTTGATTTCAAAGTCCATGTTCTTAACAACCAGCTGTGGTTTCCATTCAGAGTTTCTGGAAGTGTCATTTGTGGAGAATTGGTATTAAAATCCTCCAGGGCACTTGTTAAAAATACAGTCTGTTAGACTTACTGAGAATAAGTATCATAAATTGTTTAGGGTGAAGACTAGGAATATGCATTTTAGTAAGTTCCCCAGGTGACATTCAAGTACAATGTAACCAATGAGAAGCCACTAAAAAACTGTAATGGAGAGGTAAGTAGGAGGCCATAGATTTGAAGCCTAGAGAATATGCAGAGGATAAAGTAATTCTGCAAACAGATCTATTTTTAGAAAGCTCTTTCTCACTGAGAACTTCAGCTGAAGCCTGGAGAGAGGTCCTGGGATAAGCTTGACAAGCTGGACGTGTTTGGAACCTTCTGTCACCAGCAAAGTGATGGGGCTTGGGAACCGGGAGAGCGGATGAAAGTTGTAAGAGAGAGGCAAGGAATGCAGATTACTGTCTTCAGAGGAAAAAGCAAGAGGAGGGATGCTGGCTTGTGCAGAGCCAAGACTGACAGAGAGTTGTCTGCAGAATGCGTGAGGTGAGCATGTTTATAGAGGCAGTGGAGTGAAAGGATCTGAAGACAGGAAGGGACTGGATCATTTTGGATTAAAATCCTGGCAGAGGGAAGAGGGACTCATGTCCTTGGAAAAAGTTGAATACTTTTTCTTTGGGATAGGAAGGAAAAATAGAGAAAAGCTTAGAGGTTGAATTTACAATACAACTGGAATTCTTGAAAGTGTAATTCTAGATTGTTCCAAATGACAGCACTCATGGAGAATAAGGATGAATATGGTAACACCTGCAATACTTTGAAGGCCTTCCCCTCTCTGCCAGGCATTGTAGAGTGCTCTTGAGGAATTACCATTTTTGTAATCCCAAGAGGTAAATGTAATGGGCATACCCATACTATAGCCCACAAAAGGAATTAATTGTCCGTGCTCATGTAACTAGTAGGTATTATAGTAGAGCTGAGATTTGACCCCAGAGAGTCTAGATTCAGAGTTTGGTTTCTCATCACACAGCTATACTGTGTGATGAAAAGGCGGCAGTAACGAAAACATGCATTCTCATGGTACTTAAAACACCCATCTGCCCATTTTACAGATGTGGTAGCTGAGGCAGAATTTGCCAGACTTGTCACATGTGTTGGTAGGGCCAGGGCTCTGGCTGGAATTGGAGCCTCTTGACTTCTAGTTGTGTTTCTTTCCCAGGATGGAACACCCACACCTAGCTCCTGAATAACTGGCGTTGCATTTCTGGGCAGTCTCTTTCCCTCTCTCTTCTTCCATTCCAACCCCTGCCGCCACCCCTCCTCCTATCCTAACCCCAGCCCTGAAAAGGCCAGGCAGGTGGTCCAGCACCCGCTCCCTCCTTCCAGCCGGAATTGTCCTGGCCAGGTGTCACTGCCCTGCTCTAGCGTGAGAGGCCCCATGCAGGCAGGCAGTGGGTGGGAAGGCCACATTTGTTTTGCTTTTATTGTTAAATAACATAAATCTCTAGGCTGCACCACCCGCCGGGACGTGCGTCGTGTGTCTTCCCGCACAGTCGCTAATGAGATAGTTAATCATTTGTTTATTCTGTATGAAGAGAGGTGGTGGCCGTATCTCTCAAACCAGATGCGGGACTGAGGACCCTTGGGGGAGCTGCCCATCCCTGGCACGTGAATTGCCCATGTCCCAGCACGATCCTGCCCTGCAGGCCCCCATACCTCTTTCCCTGAAGTCTTGGCCAGGGTGTAGGCATCAGTTGATGATTATTATTACTCTTATCGGAGCTATTATTTTTAAAATACTCCCTTCCCTGAGAAGCAAAAAAAAAAAAAAAAAAGTAATTTATGAAAATGCTTTGTTGGGAGATAAGTAGGTTTCCTCTTGGGCACAGGGGGTTTATCTCCCTTATGCAGGGGTTCCTAGAGGTTGTGCAATGCGTGAGATAAAGCTCTGGGATCCTCCCTTGGGAAGACAGTCAGCATTCACTGTTTTCCCGGTTTCAGGGTTAAAGAGGTGAAATCAACTGTGTTCCTGCCCCAGTCTCCCTGGGGCTGAGGCCACTTTTATTAGAGCAGATCGGGCTTGTCCAGGAGGCGTGGGATGGGGAGAAGAGAGCCCCGGGGATGTGAGGAAGGGGTTGGAGTGGGGGTACTGGTGCGGGAGTGACAGCTGTGGGTCCCTGGACCACCCCATCTGAATGGTGATCTTCAAGGACTCCCACCTCTACTATTTGCATGCTGCTAGCATCCTCCTGCTATTTTCTTGCTGTTTGGATAAATCCTATTGCCCGAAGCCTCTATTTCAATTAACTAGGTCCAACTGTCTGTGTCCTGAGGCACTGGGATCGGCTGGAGCTGCTGTGTTTTCTGCAGGGCATTGCATCCTTGACAGTCTGTCTCTCTGTCTTCAGGGTGCTGGCTCCCATCCTTGAGGCTGTGCCTCTCTACAGAACTGTGTGCATCCCCGAGGGGCAGGAGGGGGGGCGGGGTGGTGGTGTGTGCAGAACTCCCCAGGGCGGGGCTTCTGTTTCAGGAGCAGGTTGGACAGGCAGAGTAGCTATTCTTTAGACCAGTGGAGCAGGGAGTTAAGAGAGCAAGGGTCCTCAGCAGAAACAGTGAAGCGAGTCGGAGGGGGCAGTGGGGTGGACTCAGCCCCCTTCTGTGGTTGCTCTTCTGCTTTCTGTCTGCTTCACCCTGGGGCCCTGGGTGAGGGGCTTCTACCTTTAGTCTCTCACCTAGATATATTTCCCCTCTTCCCATCCTTTCTCCTCCCTGTTTTCTTCCCCCAGGACCCCTTGGCAACCTGTTTATCTTTGCTCTTGCTGTTTCTTCCGTCAGAATTTCCTTCTCTTTCCTTTCCCACTGCTCCTTATCGAAACCCACCCTTCAAGGCCCAGTTCAAATGCTTCCCCTCCAAGAGGCTTTCCCGCTGTCTTCCCCAGGCAGAGTGAAGCTTGCTTTCTGTGTTTGTGTTTGGCAGTGCTGTTTCTCACCCCCCTCTCCATTCTTTGGGTCAAGGACTATCTTTTCATCTGTGTGTCTCACGCAACACGGCATCACACAGTCCATGTGATTATGTGTCTTTGAGTTTGGCTCTCTAGTGGGTTTGATGGTGATTTCCCAATAGATACGGTGCGTTCTAATTTTTGAAATCTATGAATATTACCTTATTTGGTAATCGGTCATTGCAGGTGTGATTAAGTTAAGGATCTTGAGATGAAGAGATGGTCAGATGAGCCCTAAGTCCAGTGACAAGTGTCCTTATAAGAGACACACAGGGGAGATTTGTCAGACAGGAAGGAAATTGGGATGAAGATGGGGGTAGAGATCGCAGTGATGTGGTCATAAGCCAGTGAATCCAAGAAATTCTGACAGCCACCAGAAGCTGAAAGAGACAAGGAAGGATCCTCCCCAAGAGCCTCCAGAGGCAGTAACTCTGCCAACACCTTGATTTCAGACTTGGGTCCTCTAGAATTGTAAGAAAATAAATTTCTATTGTTTCAAGCCACGCAGTTTGTGATAATTTGTTATAGCAGCTCCCAGAAACTAACAGCAGGCTGATGGGCCTGGAAGAGCAGGAGGAGCACATAAAAATACCAGTGTGGGGCATCTGGACCCTTCCTTCCAGACTGTCTTTTTGACCCCTGATTCCTCTTGCTTCTGTTTCACACAGTCCAAGTCCTGTTATTCCTGCACCAGGCCCTGTGTGGTTAAGCGCAGGCATCGTCATAGGTGGAAGGTCAATACTGAGTAAATATTCAAGGGTCTTTGTTTTAAAAGGACTCTGTGTGTGCCTTACACCGCTGTTATTGTTTGGGTAGGCTACTAGAGAAATGTGTGTGTGTGCGTGTGTGTGTGTGTGCATGTATGCTTTTGCATGCATGCACGCACGTGCAGCCTGCACTTTGCCGGCTGTTATCCCCCTCTGGTGGTCACTGGCATAAATCCATCACCTGAGCATCTAAAATTCCGATGAAAGGAAGACCACTGAGTCAGGAGGACGCAGGGAGAGTCAACCCATTTAGCGTGGCTTATGTTGGCATGCTCTCTCCTTAAGAGTTTCAGTGGATGATTCTGCTCCTCAGCTAAGAGTGTTGCGTAAATGGAAAGAAAAACAGCTCTGGAGTCTCACAGACAGGTTCACTTCTTAACTCTGCTGCTTAATATCTACGCTGATCTGAGTTTATCTAACCTTGGCAATCCACATCTGTAAAATGAAAGAGTAACGGATACCCTCCCAGGAGGAACACAAGATTCTGTTAAATGGTGTGCTTCAGATGCCTGGCACATAGTAGGCACTTCATCATCATTTATTTCCTTCCTATTACCCACACAAGATTGATTCTGCTATTAAAGTTATGCTTCTATTGTAAATCATACCTTTATCTCAGGAAAATTGAGTAGTTCTGTCACATTATTTTCTGGAGAATAGGAAGATGTTCTTTTGCAAAGGGAAGCTAGGGATTTGAACAGAGGAAATGAATGTTAAGATGCCAGTAAACTAATATTTATTAACTCCAATATAAGCCAGGGCTTCTCTGATAGCTCAGTTGGTAAAGAATCCACCTGCAATGCAGGAGACCCCAGTTCGATTCCTAGGTTGGGAAGATCCCCTGGAGAAAGGAAGGCTACCCTCTCCAGTGTTCTTGGGCTTCCTCTGTGGCTCAGTTGATAAAGAATCTGCCTGGAATTTGGGAGGCCTGGGTTCGATCCTTGGGTTGGGAAGATCCTCTGGAGAAGGGAACGGCTACCCACTCCAGTATTCTGGCCTGGAGAATTCCAGGGACTGTACAGTCCATGGGGTCAACCAAGAGTCAGACATGACTTTCACTTTTCAATATAAGCCAGTTCCTTTACTCAAATATATTATTTGATTCTTACAACGACCCAATCAGATTGGTAAACAGATGAGGAAATGCTGACCTAGGGAGTTCTACCTGCTGTAGATTACACAGCTGAGAAACCTCCTTCCTACACAGGGTGCCCGGCTCCTGTGCCAGTCAGCGCTTTATGCCCCACCACGCTGCTTCCCTAGGGGCCCTGGGGCAAATATAGCTTATGAAGAGCCCAAATGTAAGGATTAATCAAGAAGAGCAAGACTGTCATTCCCAATTGCCAACAGAGAACAGAATATGCCATTCCAGGGAACGGGTTTTCTCCCAGTCATTCAGCAGTAAGGGATGGAATTTGCATAGAACCTGACCAGCAGTGTAGTGCTAGACTCAAGAGGTTTCCCCTCTGTCCTACTGCTTATGGATCTGATGCCCATTATCGTTTTCAGGAGGCTTTGATAAAGGCTGCATACACTACAACGTGTAAAATACATAACTAGTAGGAACCTGCTACACAGTGCAGGGAGGTCAGCTCGGTGCTCTGTGATGACCTAGAGGGCTGTGATGAAGGGCTGGTGGGAGGGAGGCTCAAGAGGGAGGGGATATACATATGCATATAGCTGATTCATGTTGTTGTGCAGCAGAAGTTAACACAACATTGTAAAGCAATTATATTCCAATGAAGAAAAAAGACTACCTAAGATATGTAATACACTACAGGTTGTTACTTGGATGAGTAGCATTGGAGAAGGAAATGGCAACACACTCCAGTGTTCTTGCCTGGGGAATCCCAGGGACAGGGGGAGACTGGTGGGCTTCTGTTTATGGGGTCACGCAGAGTCGGACACAACTGAAGTGACTTAGCAGCAGCAGCGGTTGCAGTGTTAGAGCACAGACAGAGGAAAATTTTCTCAGTACTCCTTGAATTAAAACCCAGAGCTGAGTCTCATTAGCCACCTAACACTCCTGGTCATCTTGTTTGGCTTTGCAGAGCAGTGGAGGGACTTGTGAGGACATGGGTTTACAAAGGAGACAGAATTGTAAATTCACCAAGGAGGTCAAAGAACCACATAGGAGATATGAAAACCCTTGAAACTAGTTTCCTGCTTGGTTATTGGGAGACCTGTGTCCTAGTTCTTGATCCACCAGCTTTGCAACCTAGGAGAAGCTAGTCCCTCTCTGGAATTCAGTTTGTAAAATGAAAAGGTCAGGCAAGATGATATCTAGGTTTCCTTTCAGACATAAACATATGTTGTGTTTTGAATCGGAGTGCAGTCAGAGGGACTGGGGTGTGAGAAGAGGTAGAGATCCTGATCACTCTGGACAAATAGAGTTTCAGGAGGGTGCAGAGGAACTTCAGCGGTTCTATATAAATAGCTGTGCTATCTCTATATGCAATGGGTCAAGAAATATTCCTGGATGGGGCTGGTTGGCATCAGACTTCCCCATCATCGTGCACAGTGCCATGGGAACATTTTTATTAAGGCATTCACCAGGCTCTAGTGGCATGTCCTTCACTAGTTGCAACTTTCTTGATGTGTGGGGAGACTTTCCACTATTTCTTGTGATAGTCAGTGAGTGGTGGTGGAAAGAATGGACGCAACAGCCAAGCTCTTCTAGATTCCATTTCTCCAGAGTCATTTCCTTCTTGCATCAGTTTTGTTGGTAGGAATCTCTTCTTCTCAATGGGACTGTAGATTCTAAAGCTTATATTAGGAAGGGTAGGTGAAGATGAGTTGATGTTTGCAGATATGGGGGAACATTGGAAGTTGTGCCTGTGGTTCTGGTAAAAGGAAAAAAAAAAAAAAACCTCACTTTTAGCCCCTTCCCTGCTTAGGTTGTGAAGTTACATTGAAAATGACATGAGTGGGAGGCAAAGGCAGGAGTGATGTTCACTGTCTTCTAGCTTTGTTATAATCTCTGTTTCCATTGCTGGTCTGTGGTCAGACACCATAGGTTTGACAGTGTATATATAACTGACTTATAAGCATCATACTCGTTGCACCCACTGTCTTTCCCTTCCTTATACCCCCAGAGACTCCCATTAGAAGCGTCATTTTTTAACTCAATACCAGTCCTACTCTCTTCAGATCTGTGCGCTGAATTTCACTTAACATACTCTCCCCTTTCTCAGATTTTATTTTTATCTTGATATCAAGTCAAGGAGTTGGAGGTAATCCCTGGGAAGAGGAGTCTAAAGATAAACCAAAGGTACACATACAAGATAGAAAGAGGGAGAGAACTTCTACAACAATGTCTGTTGAATAGTTACTATGTGCCCAGTTTAGTGCTCTGGGCTTTATGCACATTATTTATGCACATAAAGAGACCCTATGAAGAGAGTATAATTCTGGAATTTTACATAGGCAGAGGCTTAGACTTAGGACTGTGAAACAAGTGTCCAAGATCACACAGCTAGTGAGAGGCAGATCTGGGACATGAAGCAGGATTGTGTGACTCCAGAGTTGGTCTAACTTTCGATCTAGCATCTTTATTTTCCCAAATGCTTTCCTTACAGTCTCTATATCCTAGATATACTTCATGCATACCACTAAACGGAGCAAATGGTGACATAGTATTTAGGTGCCTAGCCCATGCAATGACATAAAACAATAACTCTGTAGGCATTATTGATATTGCTGTTATTTTCACATTTGATAGTTTGGGTTGTGAAGAGGGAAGACAGTTACTTAACTGGAGGCAGTTTGGTATTTGGATACTAGGATAAGCGTTACTGATTATTAATTAATTTCAGGGTTTATGAGGAATGAGTAGCTGCTCTGTTTAAAGGTTGCATTTGCTTCAGCCTAGGCAAGGCTTGTAAAGATCTCTGTTCCAGACTCTGACTTGTTTCTGAGTGGTCATTATTGCCATCACTTTTAGGCAGCCTTGCAGTATTCCTGTAGTGCATGACACGGTTCAGCATCCAGAATTCAGTTTGTGAACTTTGGAAACTAGCATTGTTTGCCATTAGAGAATAGCTTCCGGCCTGGGAGCTCCTGTCCATGGTGCTGAAATCAGAGCTCCTGGGAGGCAGAAGCAGATGGTACCACATGGTACCACTCATCTCCATAGCCTGCCTGAGCTCAGAGACCGAGCTACTGTGAAGAGCAGGCTGGCTTGGGAATTGAAGGATCTGAGTAAAGTTCTAATAACTTGCTGTGTGGCCCCAGGCAAACCACCTAGCCTTTCTGTTCCATCTTTCCCGCTGGTAAATCTGGATTGCTACATTCTGCCTTTCCTGTTTTGCAGTGCTTCTGATTCTCTGTGAGTAAATAAATGATACAACAGATGCTGAGTAGGATATGAATGCACAGTATGATTATGCTGTTATTATTGTTGCTCAGCCTTTTAATCATACATTTCGACTATATCCTCTTAATTTACTGAGGCACCCTAAGGCCTAATAAGATACAAAGCAGCGAACAGGAAATCAAACAAACTGATAAATTCACTGGCAAAACAAAGAAATAAGTTTTCTTTGTTTTTTTTTTTTTTTTTTTTTGCCAGTTCCTATGTAGTCATATAGCTCAGGGTGTGTCTCTAAGAAGAAGAAAGAAAATGACCAGGGGGGAGTCAGCCTCTTTCTGGAAAGAGGAAGATCATATCTTGTTACCTCCACTAGCCCCGCAGGGAAGCTCTATTCTACTGCCACAGGGCCTGAAACCTCACCATTAGCCTGATATTCTAGCTTGGTATTTTTTGCCCTTTGCAGAATGGTTGCATTCTCCCTTTTTAGTTAATCATATTTGCTATGGGCTGGGAGATGGATATTGAATCCCTGGGTCTAGGTTCTCTCTCTAGCTATAGAATTTTCATAAAACAAATAATTTAATTTCTTCTAAACTCAGCTTCTCAATCTGGAAAATGGTCTCAATTGTAATAATACCAGCCTTATGAGATGGTTGAGAAGATAAAATTTCTTAAAAAAGGCTTCCTAAAGTCATGTGAATATTAGTTGTCATTATTCTCTGACATGCTGTGGTCAAGGTATCCCATGAGTGAGTCTTAACTCTTCCCCGTTCTGTACTTTGTATGCTATCTTCCTTTCAGGTATACCTTCTTCTCCATTCTCCTGTTAAATCTTCAGATATCAGGTCGCACACTGCCTCCTTTTGAAATACGTGTTTGCTTGTTTGTTTTGGCCCTGCTGGGTCTTTGCTGCTGCACCTGGGCTTCCGCTGCTGGTGGTGAGCAGGGGCCACTCTTCGCTGTGGTGTGCAGGCTTCTCATTGTAGTGGCTTCTTGTTGCAGAGTGCAGGTTACTGAGCCCACACTCTGGAGCCACAGCTCCCGATCCCCCGTGCCACAATCACTGAAGCTCACACACCCTAGTGCCTGTCCTCCGCAACAGACATACCGCCTTCTTTAATTACTCCACTTCTTTAATTACCCCAATCATAAGTGACTTTTTTCCTTCCAGAATTCCTAGAGACTCTATTGTCTTTACTATTTATCTGATTGTTTCCTTTAACTATGGTAGGGTAGTTATTTTAGTACAATTTTTTTACTTTCCTCAAGAGATGATGAGATTCTGGAAATGGGATCATATCTTGCACGTAGTAGAGGCCTAACACCCATTTGAATGCATGTATAAGGTGGATGTTATGCCCATTCCCTGGTCTTCTTTCAAATAGAAATATTGGTGGGGAAACTGACCTGGTAGGCAAGAGTACAAATATATGAATTAAGAGCACTGGGCTCAGGTGGCAAATGAGGGTAAAGGGAAAACCTGGAGAGAACAAATTGAATAAGAAAGTGGGAGCTGCCAAAGACATGTTTCATCATTGTAGTAGTCTTTCCTGGCCTGCTTTTGGTCTTGGAGATTCCACGGAATCAACAAGGTAAGATACATTATAAGCTCTAAACGGGACTAAAGTTAGAATTTATGGACATAGGAAACTGTGCAATATCTAAGCCCACCAGAAGGTGGCTCAGTGTCACTGATTCCACAGTCTGGCAACTTTGCTCCTGGGGATCCCCCAAATTGATGTGTCCTGGAGATGGGAATTGCTTCCCACTCCAGTATTCAGGCCTGGAGAATTCCATGGACAGAGGAGCCTGGTGGGCTACAGTCCGTGGGGTCTCAGAGAATCTGATTCAACTGAGCAACTAATATACACACACTTCTGATGGGTAGTTCTCATCTGTGCTTCATATGGTTCAATGCTGCCCTCTCTTTATCCTCTCCTCCATCCCTTCATAATGTAAAAGCATAAAGCAGACTCCATTCTGTAGGCTGGAGAATGTCACTTTTGGGACTTTCACCTTTGGGAAGGTTTCCACTGAGATGAAATAGAGGTCCTTCAACTTCTAAGTTCTGCTAAGGTGCAGAAGCAAACTCAGATAGCACCCTCCACATTTGTATCACCTACCTGGATTCTTAGAATGTGAGCAGCTGGTGCCTTTTTAGACAAAGTGGGCTAAAAGGAGAAAGTCACTGTCTTTTGTATACTTTCTTTCCTTGCTCTCTCTGCTCCCCCTCTATTTTTCCAGATTTCTTGCAGAGAAAGCACCTCTCTCTCTGTTTCTTTCCTGGATCACCTCATCTCACTCTCCTTATATTTTCACAAGATATGTGGCTCAGGTATTTTTCTCTTTAAAAATCATAATGATAGCTTTCCTTTTTACGGTTCTTCACAGTTAGCAAAGCCATTTTTATGCACCATTTAATTTGACCCTCACAATAGCTATGAGAAGTTTTGGAGCACAGCTATTGATATTCCCACTGTGCAGATGAAAATACTCGTATATAGATAGAGGAAGTGATTTCTCAGAAAATGTAAGAAATACAAGGCCTCCTAATGAATTCTTCCTTATGTTTCTTAATATGGATGATGCAAATAAGGCCAAAAAGGAACACAGAACATACTCCTGGTCCTACAGTCAATAGCGGTGGAAATGGGGCTGGCATGAACATGTCCCGACTCACAGCTTAGTGCTCCTTTTATCCGACTGTCGTCTTTCTCCATAACCTAACAGTCCACTGGGTAGTTATCCAGCCAATCAATTTACCATTCAGCCTCTTAAAACTCCTGAGTTTGCATCAGTCAGAATCTTGACAGAAGGTCCCAGAGGTGAATGCCTGAGGAATTTTGGAAAGCTCATCAGGAATCTTTTTTTTTTTTTTTTTTAAAGCTGAAAATGGATGAAAATAAAGACTGGAAGAAAATCCCTCAGAATGTTAACGATGACTATGCTTGGGTGATGGAGCTATGGACAATTTAGTTTTCTGTGTTTCTGTATTTTCGCATTGTCTTGAGTGAGAATTTATTACTTTTGTAATGGAAAATTAACATTAAAAAGGAAAAAAACACATTTGGGCATAGGTATTGCATGTATGTGTGTATGTGTGTGTGGGAAGCAGGGGGTGGCTGTTAGCTCCTTGCATTAGATTCCGCTGAGGATGAGTGAAGCAGACGCTCTGATCTCCCCGTCAGGGAGATCTGTGTGTTCTGTGCCTCTCTGGTTCCCATTTCTCCCCCAGAGCCCCAGCTGATGGTTTGGGCAGGCTATGCTCACACCTTCTCCCTCCCTGGTGCCCCAGTTCACTCCTCCCAAAGCCACAGCCCACAGCAGGGCACGTGTAGAGGCACCAGAGGCCCCTGTGTCTTGGCAGGGCCCTGGGCTCCTGCCCTCCTCGCTCTGCCTGCTGGGGACTTATGTAACACATTCCCAGGACTTCATTTTCCAGCAGATTGAGAGCAAAGCCACTGTTGATTTTCTCCAAAAAGATCTATTTGGAAGTGCAATTGCCTTGAATTACATGGTAGCGTGAGAGGCCAGACCTTGCTGTAAATAACTTTCCTCTCAGCCACACAAGAGCCTGGCTGGCAGCTCAGTCCAAGCTTCAGATGGTGGTGCTCGATGGGGAGGGAGAGGGAGAGGCAAAGAGAAAGTGTGTGCGTGTGGAAGCAAGGGTGCGTCCTCGGGGCTTTGGCTCAGCTGCTGCCACTTCTTTCCTCTCTGGAGTTCTGCGTCTGCATGAGCGGCGAGGGCAGAGAAGGGGCCAGAACTGGAGCTGGGCTTAGGGGCTCTTTCCTCTGCTAGTTTATAGGACCTCCCTCTTAGTCTCCCACCCTGCCACCCAGGAGTCTTGGGGCTGCGTGAGGGCCAGTGGCTCGTGCACGCAATGTGGGGTGGCACAGAGAACAACCTTCAGAATTGGACGCATCCCAGTTCTAGTCCCCCATGTGCCCATTATAGTTTATGGGACCTCAGCAGATTGCTTTACATCTCTGACCTGTTTTTATCCATTAAAAACCAAAACAAAACAGGTGATGGGTGTGGGAGTGGAGAATATCTACGTTTCAAAATTATCGTGAGGATTAAAGGGAGAAATACTGGAGAAATCATATTGCCCCATGCCTAACACTTGATCTGTGCTCTATAAATTTAGTTCCATTCTGGGTTCTGCATTGCCTTCCACGATAGACTGAAATGAGAAGCAAAATCAATGGGCTTGAAACCAGGATGGCCCAAACCCAAGTTGTGAAACAAGCAAGTTTGAGCTGTTTTACTTTTTTTTTTCATATTCTCTTTCTCTATAGATATCCATAGCTCACACATGCAATTCTCCCAAAAAAGACTGCAATGAACTGACTTATACTGTGGCAGATGGGACTTAATGCAGGTTTTCTTGTGGTGGACATCTGTATTTTAAGAGCCCTGCCTGGGCAAGCAGAGGGCAATCCTTATGCCAAGATGGCAGCATTTTAGACAAGGTAGTATCTATAGACATCAAGGTAGTATCAAGAAGATCAAACCAGTCTTTCCCAAAGGAAATCAACCCCAGATACTCATTGGAAGGCCTCATACTACAGCTCCAATACTTTGGCCACTTGATATGAATAGCCAGCTCATGGAAAAGACCCTGATGCTGGGAAAGATTGAGGGCAGAAGGAGAAAAGGACAAGATGGTTGGTTGACATCACCGACTCGATGGACATGAGTTTGAGCAAGCTCCGGGAGTTGAAGGACAGGGCAATCTGGCGTGCTGGGGTCCATGGGGTCATAGAGTCAGACACAACCGAGTGACTGAACAAGAAGAGTATCTCAATCGGGAATCTGGATTTAGATCAGCGAGTTTTTCCACTTTGGCTCTTCATAGGACTAGCAATATCTTGCAGGCATCAGAATGGGATTCTGCGCCAGCTCAGCTGGGTATTTTTCTCTGAACTTATGCGGTATTGTCCCTTTCACGTTTCTCCATCAAGTCGAGGGAATAGTGAAAGCCTAGTGCACTGTGGACTGCATCCTCAGAAAAAGCCTCAGAGATGCCTCTGGGGAAGGTATCCAGCCACCCACCTACTCAACATTTATTAACATCCTCCTCGAAGATATGATGAAACAGCTGATGTTTGCTAAATATTTTGCCAAGTTCCCAAGTACATTATCTTATTTAATCTTCACTACTTCTGGGAAAGTGGTTACTGTTATTTATTATGCCATTATTATAGCATAGTGGTTAAAGGGCAAGAAGCTGAAGCCAGATTACCTGGTTCAGATCTCAACTCACCCATCACCAGTAGTGGGAACACAGCAACCTAATTCTGTGGGCTTCAATCTTCTAATATTTAAGTAGATGTTTAAATAATAGTACCATTTCTAGGGCTGTAAGGCACTTAGAAATGTGCCTGGCTATTAGTATCCCCATTTAACATCTGAGAACACTGAGGATAAGGGAGTGGAAGTGATTTTCTTGATGATACCCAGCTGGTGACAGATCCAAGGTCAAAAATCCATGTCTTATGACTCCTCGTCTAGTACTTTTTTCTTGCTCTGAGGAAGATCTGCAGGATCATTTATATCCCCCATAATACCATCCTCCTTGACAGCTGTCAGTCATAAGAACAAGGGCTGAAAACCTTGGTGAGAACAGTTGAAGCATTGATGCTTGTTTAATTAAACTCTAGTCCCTGAAAACATAGAAGTACTCACAGTTTGTATGCCCACCCCAAGCTGGCGGTTGCAGCTTCAGCAGCAGTTAGTCAACTTACTGAGTGGCACTGGGGCTAATACCCAGGCTAAGCACCTAGTGGCATTAGATACAAGGAGGTGAGGTGCAGAGAAGATCCGCTGTTAGGTGGAAACTCAGGAAGAGAGCCAACATGTGCCGTGGGCATAGGTCAAGCTCTGAGGTTCCACTGGGAAAAAGAGCCACTTCACAGAATATGGTGATGAGCCACTGGTAGCATCAGGATCAAATGTGGAATGGAGATCATATTTGCTAAAGTGTTTCTCTTTTTAGATGGACCTAGAGTAAACCTTCACTTGGCCAAGTCCTATACGGCCTCCTGTGTCACCGACAAAGAGAGGGCTCAGATGAGGAGGGTGTTGCCACGGAGTCCACTCTGCCCTCCCCCCTTTTTCTGCAGGGCTTCCCTGGTGGCTTAGCAGTGCAAGAGTCCACCTGCAGTGTGGGAGACCCAGGTTCGATCCCTGGGTCGGGAAGATCCCCTGGAGCAGGAAATGGCAGCCCACTCTAGTATTCTTGCCTGGAGAATTCCATGGACCGTGGAGCCTGGTGAGCTACTGTCCATGGGGTGGCAAAGAGTCAGACACAACTGAGCGGCTTCACTTCCCTTTCCTTTCCTTTATAGGGCTTTCCCAGTGGCTTAGCAGTAAAAGAGTCCACCTGCGATACAGGAGACCCAGTTTGATCCCTGGGTCTGAAAGATCCTCTGGAGAAAGAAAGGGAAACCCAGTCCAGTATTCTTGCCTGGAAAATCCCATGGATAGAGGAGTCTCACAGGCTACTGTCCATGGGGGTCACAAAGAGTTGGGCACAAGTTAGCATCAAATAACAACGACAGTTCTCTGTATGTCCCCTGACAAAGTGCCTATATTTCTGTTCTTAGGGACTGAGCCTCTGAGGCATTGCTAGTGTGGGTGTTTTTTTTTTAATGAATATTCAGTTAAATATCCGGTATCCCCAAGAGGGCAATGCATTACACTAAATCATGCAATAGTATTTTATAAAAATCCTATTCCTTCATGTTGGGATGCAGCAGACAGCTGGATACCTTCATCCAGTTCAGAACTGAATATAGGCAAGGTGCCTTAGGAGGAGAGAGGGGCAGACAGTCTTTGGTAATTCACATTTTGCCAAGGGCCAGCCCACTTTGTGCCTTTTTCACTTAGCAGAGAGTTGCTGAAAGAAGTTCTTAGTGCAGACAAATTAGAACAGGGAGCTGTGATCCAGGAGAGGAAAGCATCCCACTCAAGCAACATAATTAAGAGTGTGTCCTCCTTTCTCTCCTTCTCCGAGCTTAAGAAAGAGCATCCCACTTGCTATGGGATTTGTCCATCTTCCCAGAAGATGCCAGTGTGCTAACCCCTCGTACCTGTGGATGTGGCCTTATTTCAGGATGGTCTTTGTAGGTGACTGAGTTAATCTGAGATCATTAGGTTGGGTCCTGATCCAGTGTGACTGGTGTTCTTATAAAAAGGGGACATTTAGGTCCAGAGACAGACATGCACTCAGGGACAGTGTGGCTTTCAGCCAGATGAAGCTGAAAGCAGAGATCAGAGTGATGTACCTGCTGGCTGAGGGATGCCAACTGTTACCAGCATACCACCAGATGTTAGGAGAGAGGGAAAGGTCAGATTCTCCCCTGCAGCCCTCAGAGGGAACCAAGACTGTCGACACCATGATCTCAGGCTTCTAGCTCCAGAACCGTGGGGCTTCAGTGCGCCCCAGTTTGTGGTACTTGGCATGTAGCCTTCCTACACCAATATACCACCGAACCAGGATGCTTAGGGGTTTGTCCTTCCTCTTCAAGAAAATATTTAGTGATTCCCTACTGTGTGCCAGGTACAATGCCAATTACTGAAAACAGTGTCTTAGAGAAGATACTTGCTTTTATGGAGTTCATAGATTAGCAGGGATGTAGGTAAATGAATAGGATAAGTATTTAATATCTATTCTTTGCTCTGGCCTGTTGCCTTTCAACTCTGGCCAAACATTAGAATCTTTTGGGCACTTAAAAAAAAAAAAGTATGTCCAGTTCCCATTCCCAGATATTTTGATCTAACTGGACTGGGATGAGAATATATATCATTAGTATTTAATCCCCAAAACTGCCATTGTTGAGAACTATTAAAAAAAAATATTATCAGGGCCCCACTACACACCAATTAAATTGCAGTGGTCAGTCAGTCAATTCAGTCACTCAGTCATGTCTGACTTTGCGACCCCATGAATTGCAGCACGCCAGGCCTCCCTGTCCATCACCAACTCCTGGAGTTCACTCAGACTCATGTCCATAGAGTTGGTGATGCCATCCAGCCATCTCATCCTCTGTCGTCTCTTTCTCCTCCTGCCCTCAATCCCTCCCAGCATCAGAGTCTTTTCCAATGCATCAGCTCTTCTCATGAGGTGGCCAAAGTATTGGAGTTTCAGCTTTAGCATCGATCCTTCCAATGAATACCCAGGACTGATCTCCTTTAGAATGGACTGGTTGAATCTCCTTGCAGTCCAAGGGACTCTCAAGAGTCTTCTCCAACACCCCAGTACAAAAGCATTAATTCTTCAGTGCTGAGCCTTCTTCACAGTCCAACTCTCACATATATACATGACCACTGGAAAAACCATAGCCCTGACTAGACGGACCTTAGTTGGCAACATAATGTCCTACTTTTGAATATGTTATCTAGGTTGGTCATAACTTTTCCTCCAAGGAGTAAGCGTCTTTTAATTTCATGGCTGCAGTCACCATCTGCAGTCATTTTGGAGCCCCCAAAATAAAGTCTGACACTGTTTGCAATGTTTCCCCATCTATTTGCCATGAAGTGATGGAATCAGATGCCATGATCTTTGTTTTCTGAATGTTGAGCTTTAAGCCAACTTTTTCACTCTCCTCTTTCACTTTCATCAAAAGGCTTTTTAGTTCCTCTTCATTTTCTGCCATAAGGGTGGTGTCATCTGCATATCTGAGGTTATTGATATTTCTCCCGGCAATCTTGATTCCAGCTTGTGCTTCTTCCAGCCTGGCATTTCGCATGATGTACTCTGCATATAAATTAAATAAGCAGGGTGACAATATATAGCCTTGACATACTCTTTTTCCTATTTGGAACCAGTCTGTTGTTCGATGTCCAGTTTTAATTGTTGCTTCCTGACCTGCATACAGATTTCTCAAGAGGCAGGTCAGGTGGTCTGGTATTCCCATCTCTTTCAGAATTTTCCACAGTTTATTATGATCCACACAGTCAAAGGCTTTGGCATAATCAATAAAGCAGAAATAGATGTTTTTCTGGAGCTCTCTTGCTTTTTCGATGATCCAGCGGATGTTGGCAATTTGATCTCTGGTTCCTCTGCCTATTCTAAAACCAGCTTGAACATCTGGAAGTTCATGGTTCACGTATTGCTGAAGCCTGGCTTAGAGAATTTGGAGCATTACTTTACTAGCGTGTGAGATGAGTGCAATTGTGCGGTAGTTTGAGCATTCTTTGGCATTACCTTTCTTTGGAATTGGAATGAAAACTGACCTTTTCCAGTACTGTGGCCACTGCTTAGTTTTCCAAATTTACTGACCTATTGAGTGCAGCACTTTCACAGCATCATCTTTCAGGATTTGAAACAGCTCAACTGGAATTCCATTACCTCCACTCGCTTTGTTCGTAGAGATGCAGTGGTAGTGATGGTTTTAAAGCTTCCCAAGTTGTCCTAATATGTAGCCAGGTTTTTAGAACCACTTTCTCTGTTGAGGTAAGAATTGTGTATGTCTTGTTTAAAGACATATCCTTTCCACAGTGTCAAGCTCAAAGAAGGCCATCACCAAATAATTGTCAAGATCTATAATGAAAAATTGGAAGGACTAATGCTAAAGCTGAAACTCTAATACTTTGGCCACCTCATGCGAAGAGTTGACTCATTGGAAAATACCCTGATGCTGGGAGGTATTGGGGACAGGAGGAGAAAGAGATGACAGAGGATGAGGTGGCTGGATGGCATCACCGACTCGATGGACATGAGTTTTAGTGAACTGTGGGAGTTGGTGATGGACAGGGAGACGTGGCCTGCTGCGATTCATGGGGTCGCAAAGAGTCGGACACGACTGAGCGACTGAACTGAACTGATAATGAGAAAAGTATAAGATACTGTTGGTGCATAGAAGATGAGTATTCAGGGCAATTGTGGGATAGCTGAGACCTAAAAGATAAGTCTATTTAGTCAGGTAAGAAGGAGGAAGAAGACTTTCTGGCAGAGAGAATAGCACGTATGTACAGTCAAGGATCTGGACACACAGCTGGAGTTGTCTGTGGGTGGTTAGCGGTAAGGCTGGAAACGTAACATGAATCATGAAGAGCCCTGTCAGCCATGGTAAGGAGCGTGTGTCCCTCCAGTCTGGGATTTGGATTGTCCTGGGGGCATAGCCAAGGCTTTCAATGCTGAGTTTTGCTCTCTTGGTGTTGATGCTTACACAGGTCAAGCTGTGGGCTTAGAAGGTTACACTTTTTTCTCTTTGAAGCCAGGAGTCCAAGCCAAGATGTGTGTCTTAGAACCCAGGCCTGCAGGCCTGGCTCACAAGAAGAGGGATTCCCCAACTTTCCAGAGTTTCCCAAGTCAGGCAACTGTGTCATGTCCCTAACTGTGACCCCCCATCCCTAAGATCTAGGAGTGAGGTGTTCTCGACACTCCTGCCACAGGTCTGCATTTTGGGTGGACCCCAAGACAGCTTTCGCATCCCTCCATTAGCATCCTTTCTGATGTTCATTGTAATCCGATTTTACCTGGATAAACCTGGGAGGTAGGTGGATTGGTTCAGTGTGATTTCCCCCAGCCACCTGCCAACCCATCCCCAAAGGTGGGCCCTTCAGCTTGGCGACTTGCCAGCTGAGAGACGCCCCCTGCTGTCCTGGAGGTTTGCGTTCGTGGTATCTCTTGGGTGTTGACTTGTCTGAGCTGCGCTGTCGCTAGCGGTACCCGATTTCGTACTCTCTGCAGATGCCATTAACAGCCTGCCTGCCCCGCTCTAGGTCCTTAATGAAGACGTTAAACAAAATGTGACGTTACTGTTGCTGTTTGTACAGCACTTGATATTTACTCAGGGCCTTCTGAACGCTTTTCTACTTCTCCAAGCAAGTAGCCCCACAAACTCCATTAGCACCGCTGACCTCATCCTACAGAGAAGGCCCTTGGGAGTTCATGGATCTCTTGAGAGCCCTGAGACCAGCCACCCCCTCCTTCCAAGGGGGAGACTCTTCTTCCTTTCGCCACAAAAATAACCCAGCTCCTGGAGCTGTACCAGCTTCTCAGGGGGCCCAGCTGACCTCTCAGGCCTGCCCTCCAAATTGTAGGTTTCCCTCTCGGCACCTCATTCCTCTTCTCTTGTCTGACACGTTTATGTTGCAATTCAGGAAAGCCTTGGTCTTCTCTTCAGTCCGTTTGAACAAATTTGCAAGTACAGTTTGCTGATGGGCATCGAATGTCTTGCTGGACATCCAAACACACCGAGTTCAGCGGGGCGTCCGCTGTCGGCCCCGCCTCTTCTCTGAGGCCCGTCAGCGGCGCTGTGAACCTATCTGCTACAATCTGTCCTCTGTAAACACTGCAGGACAAACAGCACTGTTGTCTTTCTGCATGTGACAACCTCCCCCTCTTACTGCGGGAGACCTCACATCCGAGGCTCCCGGTGACAGCATCCTGGTAAGAATCAGGAGAGAAAACAGAGCTCAGAAAGACAGACTCCAGAGCCGCTCAGGATTGCTTGCCCCGGGCTCGTTGGAGCGACTGAATAAGGCATGTTAATACGTTTGCTTAGTTCTCTGTGCCTTGGCGTTCTCATGTGTTAAATGGGGACGTGGATAAAAATGTGAGCCTGTAAAGGGTTTCCTGCTTTAATGACTCAAGCATTTGGAGATGGATTTTTTTTTTATATAGCACTATTTTTGACTTCACACTTTTAAAATCTACTTTACCGACTGATTTCCTCCTTGGTAGCATACTCTTCCATCTCCATGTCGCCGTCTCTGCACACACCTCCTTTGCAGCTCATTCTTTTTCTAGCCGACTCTTCCTTTCTCATCACCCCTCTCATCTCCATTCATGTTTCTCCTTCCGCTGCTGCACTGAACGCCATCACCCTCTTGTTGTGCTTCTCATCTCAGCTGTGGAAGGGCCTCTGCTGTTTCTGATGGCTCATCCCACAGGACAGCCTTTCTGCGCTGGCCCCCAGAAATGCCTGATGGAGGATTTATGGTGCGGTGTGGGCCACCCGGGGATGGGGGGTGGGGGAATGGTGAAAAGACCCCGCACCTCCTCCCGTTGTTACTGGCTGAAGGGTGGTGGGCTGTGGTGAGGTTATGGCAACTGAGGGAACTCTGGCTCCTTTGGCTCAAGGAGCTGCTTTCTGGTAGGAGCAGGTGGCACTGAGGTGTGAAAGCAGGGGTCAGAATCGGGTCTGGCACCAGTTGCAGTGACGGGAAGGGATATTGAGCTGAGAATTATTTAAAGTGAGAAGCTGAGAAGAGTCTGAGACTGTAAGCCACTTGCAAGCTAGCAAGTTAGTCTGCTTCAGATATATATGTGTGTGTATATTTTATACATATATATGATAAATGTGTGTATTTGTATACATATATAGTATATAAATGTGAATATACATGTACATACATGCTGCTGTTACATGCACACACATGTGAATATATACATTCACAATGCATATTAGTATATAAACATGTGAATATATACATGTATACATGTACATGCATGCTACTGTCAGTATGCACACACATACATGTGAACACACACATAATATACATGTATATACATGTATACTGTCAGCATGTATGCATACATATATGTATATGTATACGTGTGGCTATATACATGTAAACATTACATGCACATTACTGTCAGTATGTTTACACACATATACATGTGAATATATACACGTATACAAGTACATGCACATTACTGACAGCATGTATATGTATGCACATATGTATATACATGTGAATATATACACGTATACATGTACATTACCATCAGTATGTATACACACACATGTATACATGTGAATATACACATATACGTGTACATTACTGTCAGTATGTGTACACACAGCATGTGAACATATACATGTATACGTGTACATTACTGTCAGTATGTGTACCTGCACAGATACACACACGTATATATCTGGGTTAGAGACAAAAAGCGTTGGTTACTTATGCCAAAAGCAGCAGGGAGAGCAGTCTGTTGTCTCAGTTCTCTGAGTCCCAGTGCCCACGGGATGGTGGTGGGGGCTGGCTGAAGCCTGCATGTGCCCTGGGAGTGTATCAAGAAGACCCCCCCGCCAAGTTAGGAAACTGATTTTATCTAGGGCTGCTGGTGACCTCTCCTGCCTTACTCTGGAATGTAAGCCAATCTGCTTGCAGATGCTAGGAGTCCTTATCCTCTTAGAATGGCTCTGGGGAGGGAGATGTTGTCTATCTTTGTGTATTTTTGTCGATTTTTTTGTTTATCTTTGATTGGTGAAACAAACCTGCCTTCAGACCTGGAGAAATGGCATGGTCTTAGCTTCCAAGGATGATTTATCTTGCAAAACATGCTTGTAAAGGTTGATGACACCTTTTGCCCAGTCCATGCAGAAAGGTGAGATATTCATAGGGAATTATCTCCTAAGGAAGACCCTCAGGTATCAAATGAGGGCTAAGACAAATTTAGAGATGCGGACAGCGGGGGCGTGTGTGCTGTGGCTCTCTCAAGCTATGCCCAAACACGGATCACTGATAGCTGTGGTTTCCTTCCTCAGCACCCCCACCCCCTCAGCAGTCTCTACTGTGCTGATCCTTTCCTAAATTACCTAACAGTGTGAGATTACATTTTTTCATGCTTCCTCCTAGTGTTTCATTTTTCTCCTTTTGTGAATCTGTGTGTGTATCCCCCTCTCTCTCTGGGCGGGGGGTGGGGGGGTGGGAGGAGAACATGTCTTTTGAAACAGTTTTGTGATCTGAGATTTTCCTATGAGGCAAGATCCTAATCCTACCAAACAGCACTCATAGTTTAATTTTCATCCTGGCTGTCATACTTTTTCTTATTACTGGGAATAGTATTCTTATTTTTAAAAACTGAGGTATAGTTGATTTATAACATTATATAAGTTTCAGGTATACAGCATAGTGATTTGCAGTTTTTAAAGGTTACACTCCATTTATAGTTATTAGAAAATATTGGCTATATTACCTGTACTGTATACTGTATCTTTGTAGTTTATTTTATGCATTAGTAATTTATACCTCTTAATGCCCTACCTCTGCCACGCTCCTTCACCTTGCTTCTTCCTTCTGGTAACCGCTAGTCTAGTCTCTAAATCAGTGAATCAGCTCCTTTTTTGTTATATGCACTAGTTTGCTTTATTTTTCAGATCTGACACGTGCATGATACCATTCAGTATTTGTCTTTCTCTGTCTGACTTATTTCACTTAGCATAATACCCTCCAAATCCTCATGTTGTTTCAAACGGCAAAATTTCCTTCTTTTTTTTCTGAGTAGTATTCCATTGTATGTATTCATATATACCGTAGCTTCTTTATCCATTCATCTGTTGATGGACACGTGAGTTGCTTCCATATCTTAGCTATTATAGACAATGCTGCTTTGAGCTCTGGGGTGCGTGTATCTTTCCAAATTAGCGTTTCTGTTTTCTTTGGGTATACACCTGGGGTGAAATTGCTAGATCATATGGTAGTTCTATTTCTAGTTTTTTGAAAAACCTCCATGCTGTTTTCCATAGTCGCTGCACCAGCTTATCTTCCTACTAACAGTTTGTAAGTTTTACCTTTTGTCCACATCCTCTGCAACATTTGTTTATTGTGTTCCTTTTGACAATAGCCATTCTGCTAGGCGTGAGGTGATATTTCATTGTGGTCATAGTGTAATCTTTAATCCATGAGAACGTAAGCTATTAACCTAGAGATGCTTCTCTTCTAACAGAGTTTACATGCAGAATGTCCATTGTAACATCTCCTCCTCACCAGTGGCTACAAAGGGGAGTCTCCAGATCCCACTAGAGTGCTATGTGCAAACCCTCTGACTACAGAGAAAACTCTCAAATATGGCACAAGGGCGTGTGTGCTTGGAGAAGGGACTTCTGCACCAGAAGAGATGTCGCCTGAGACTTCTTCCAACTTAGAAATTGGGCCAGTGATGCTCCTTGGCCACTTGGAAGATGCCTCTATTCCTTTTAGTGAAGTTGAGTTCTTCTCTCAGGACAGGCAGCTTCCCCCGCACCCCCCATATCCTGTGCTTCATCTTCTCCGTCGATTCAGGGGATCGATGCCGAGCTACGTGGCTACTGTACTGAAGTTTCTGCTCGTGACCTGGTTGCATCTTATTGTTGCTGAAATGAAAGGAATAATGAGAATGATGGGGACAGTGTATGAACTCTGAGCAGGGCATCAAAAGATAGGAGATGCTGATTAACTATGTGACCTTGGACCGGTTCCCTAACCTCTTGGTGCCTCCAGTATCCTTCTCGAAAATGAAGAAGATAATGCCTTCTCGGCTGTCTTTCTCATGGGGATACTGGCAGAGCAAATGAGTTCATGTTCAGTGTATGAGGTGCTCAGAGGAAAGATGCTGGTGGAATGTAAAGTTTGCTCTCGCTTCACTGAAAATGTCATCACCCTCTTGTTCTGCTCCTCATCTCGGCCCGTGGAAGGGCCTCTGCTCTTTGGACAAGGTCGTTGATAGGTTAGCCTTTCCTCCCGGGCCCCTGCAGGATTGCTTCCTGTAATTGTCTGGTAGAGGATTTTGTGGTGCAGGCTGGGACATCTGGATGGGGGTGACCCAGGGACCCTCGCATTGTTATCAGGTGATGGGGTTTTAGGTGTGGGGAGGTTGTGAATAACTGGGGAGACTGTGGGCCCTTAGACTCAAGGAGCTACTCTCTGAGCAGAAGCTGGTGGCAGTGGGTTGTACAGAAAGGATCAGACGAGGGTTGGCTGGGCACAAAAACCAAGTGTAATGAAAGGGCCAGAGACTGGGTCTGAGATTCTTCCCCTCTTGGGTCACTAATTAGTAGAAATATGCTAGGACTATGCCTGGTGATCTGTGACCTTGGGAATCTCCTTTCTGCATCCTGCAGACATCTGAAGATGGACTAGCAGTCAGCCTGCCTGTTCCTTTTCTAACTCCTTTCTTCTCTCTCCCCACAAATATTTGTTTACACTCCTGTGTAACAGAAGATAAGCACCTCTGAAATCATGCCCATTGGCACATGTCTAAACATGCTTTAGCTAGAGACAGATATTCACGTAAACACTTGTAAATGTCCACAGACTAACACATGGATTGTCAAATCCTAATCACAAGGTTCAAATCAGGATTCTGACACTAATGTTTTAGAACATTATCATATTGATCAGCATTTTTCCTGGCAGGGCCCTCATCAGCCCCATGTGTGTGCGTGTGTATGTGTGTGCATATGTGTGTGTGTGCATAGCTATGTGAAAGGCTTTATTAATTAACAATGCAAAGCTAAGCGCTTAATGAAAAGGTCCTGGAGAAACTATATGTGATTATTACAGAATTGTTTAGAAACATGATCAAATAAAACCTGTACCAAAAAGAGGTAGACCTTTTCCCAGAGATGTGTAACCAAACCCCTCCAGACATAGGGGTTTTGCTCTGAGTGTCCCGGTGGCTACGTGGGCGTTCCTTTATCCTCTTCTTTCAATACAGAAAGGCTCTTGCAGAGATGCTTCAACTGAATGATTCTGCTGCCTTGGCCAATCCGCAGCTCATTCCACATGGGTGTCCTCTCAGACTCTAACCTAGTTTGCATTCAGGTAATTCTGGTAATGGGGTGTTTGCCTCTCCCCTGAGGGACCGTTTCCAGCATCCAGCCTTTAGCCAGAGTACTGAGCCCTGACTTAAGGAAGGAAAGCGGTATTTGTACAACAGTGGGGAGAAGAGAATTATGGATGTGACACGTTGACCTATTTTAAGAACGCAGGGTGGCTTCGAGGCTTTTGCATTTGTTTTTCCCAACTGTCAGGGAAAACTGTAAGCTGTGACAATGGCTGAGGCCCAGATCCTGAGGTTTTTTTTTTCACCTCGGGAAATTCGATTAGCAAATCAAAATGATCAAAGCGCCCATTCCCAGGCCACTTCCTAAATAAAATATATATGCGTGTGAAGTAAGACCCGAGCTAAGATCCGTTTGTCTTCTGTTGAACAAGCAGCGCTTTGGGGCTGGAGAGAGCTGGTTCCCAGCTCCCGTGTTGCACTTAACAGTTGTGTGATCTTTAAATTTCCTTCTAATAAAACGAGGAGAGTAATCCTTTCCCCTCGGGCTTGCGTAAGAGATAAATGAGATAAAGCCCCAAGTGGGATGCCTGTTGCGTGGCACTCAGCACGTGGTCATTTCTCTTTCTAGGAAGCAGGCTCAGCTGCAGATCCCCTGTCAAACCTCCCCCAGTTCCCACGGGATCCCTTCAGATGCCCTGAGATCCGCGGACGCCCTCCAGATGGGTGTGATGCTGTCTCCCCAGAGGACCACTTCCCCTACTTCCTCTGGCAGAGGCCAGGCACTTTCAGAAGGGCAGAGGGCCCTGTCTCCCTGGGGCCTGTCACCAGGTGCCACATCCCTGCATGTTTGTGGGGCTGCTCTGAAAAGCAGATGGGAGATGTGTCTGCTTTTTAAAATTCAAAATGGTAGAGTTCAGCGTATGAAACAAGAGTGGTGATTGTACCATCAATTGACCCAGACTGCGATGAGAATAGGCCTTCTGGACTTCTGCACGTTAGGATCTGCTAATTAAAGCTCCTGTCTCTCTCCAGCTTCCATTATCAGACATCTTAATTTATTTACTTATTAAAAAAAAGAGGAGTCTTTGTGCTTTCTTGTTTTTCCCCTTTATTTTGCCTTCGTCGTTTTGCATCAAATGATCTTGGGAAAATGAGTGAATAAGATGACTATAATTAAATATAGTTTGTATAGGGGAGGGTACTTTTCTTCTCTTGGATTGGCAGTTTTTCTAATGACAATGACCTTGTAATTCAAAGCACATCCTAGGGATGTCTGTTCTTTATTTTGAACTGCTTTGAGTGCACACTGGCTGGGCAGTGGCGGTAACGAGGGGGAGATTTGTTGGCTGCTGATGTAAGCTTTTCCCATGGGTTAAATTTTAGAGCAGGATGCTTTTCCCAGGCAATGGCACCCCACTCCAGTACTCTTGTCTGGAAAATCCCATGGATGGAGAAGCCTGGTAGGCTGCAGTCCATGGGGTCACTGAGGGTCGGACATGACTGAGTGACTTCACTTTGACTTTTCACTTTTGTACATTGGAGAAGGAAGTGGCAACCCACTCCAGTGTTCTTGCCTGGAGAATCCCAGGGATGGGGGAACCTGGTGGGCTGCCGTCTATGGGGTCACACAGAGTTGGACACGACTGAAGTGACTTAGCAGCAGCAGCAGCATTTCCTAGGATGAAGTCTCAATACCTCAGAATGTGTCATGTGTCATGGACCTTCTCCTCTCAGTAATCGTCTGGAGTCAACACACTGCTTCTGCTCCAAATGGTATCAGGAGTCCCAGCCTACAGATCCAGAACTTGGCACTGATTGGAATCCTTATGCCTTCAACTTGCTGATTGTTGTTGCTGTTTAGTTGCTAGGTTGAATCAGACTCTTTTCAACTCCCTCTGTTCATGAGATTTCCCAGAAAAGAATACTGGAGTGGGTTGCCATTGCCTTCTCCGGGGGATCTTCCTGACCCAGGGATCAAACACAGGTCTCCTGAGTTACAGGCAGATTCTTTACCACTGAGCCACTAGGGAAGCCCTCAACTTGCTGAGAGCCATTCATTTATTAGTCAGCTTAGTAAATGAGCAGAGGGAGTGAGTGAGGTCTCTGGGAGATTAGCAGTGAGCGAGAAGGAGGCTGGATGGGTGAGAGTCATGGGCTCACTGGTGAGACTGGAGGGTTGGTTTAGAGAGCAAGTGGGGAATAAAGTTGGATATGTAAATTCCCAAAGTGCAGGTATAGTTCTCTGTATCTATCGATCTATCTTTCTATCTTATCTATTTATTCCTGCCCATTTCTACTGTTTCAGAATAATCAAAAGCTGGCTTTTTATTCCCCTCTTGGGACAAGCTCATCTTATGGGGTAAAGGGTAGGGTGTAAAAGGCCTTGGCTTTGAGTACTTATGATGTCAGGGCCTATATATCTACAAACCAAACATCTTACTTTTCTTCCACCCTTCAAACAACACCTCCTTGCCCCTGGAGCTCTGTCCCTGAGTTGACTGTCTACTCTTCTGTTCTGCACAGTCTGCCCACTTTCCGATGGTTGGTTCGGAACATGATTTTTAAAAGTTCACTTTTTTTTTAACCTGTCCTCCTGAAGTATCAGTACACACCAAGGCCTCTTTATTGCCCTTGGTTATAAGTCTGTGGAAGCAGTTTTATAGTAATTTAATTGGATGATGCTCTCCACCTCTGTGACAGAAATGCATTTGTCCCCGTGTCTCTGACCCATGAACCATGTTTCTGCAGCCTTGAAGGAGTGTTCCTGTGGCACGCTTACCCTTCTGTGTGAAGGATGGTCTAAAAGTGCAAGAACTATGGGCTTCTGCTGGAATTCTCTGTCCTATTTCTTTAAGCAACAACAAACACACATCACATATAATGATTCTTACCACTTACGTCTGTCACCTGGCAGGTCCTCGATAGAGGAATTTTTTCTGTCCTTTCTCCCATGATAGTGGGCACAGTATGTGCTCAGTATGCTCAGTATTAATTATATTAAAGGCACAGATGTACATTAGGGGCAACAGAAATGAGAGGTGCCTTGTTCCTGTCTCATGGAAATGGGAGATGGACCAGCTGGGCTCACAAGATTCTCTTCCTATCTGATAATCTTTGTGGCCACTAGGGAGGTTCTTCTAGACATAACAGGTACTCAGTAAATGTTTGCTCAGCACCAAAGGACATTTGCCCACCCAGCCAGCCTTTACACATTAGTTTGTATGGATGATTATGCAAAATAGAGGTGTATTCAGTATTGCCCCTTTTACAGAATAGTCCTTGACCTTTGCCTATGGAGACTTGACTGTCACTGTCAATTTCCCATTTCTTTATTATGCCTACTTGTTTATGTGTTTATTTTATTATTATTTTTTAATTTGAAAAGGAAAATGTTTGATGAAGTACATCTGGTGATGGGCATGGGGATAAAGATGATGGGATAACTGAAAGGGGAAATTAAGGATGTCTTAAAATCTTAGAATCACATGGGAAAGAAATTCAGAGGTCATTGCCCCTTATCTCCTGACGAGATTCTCGGAGGTCTTAAACTAGACAGTCTGATTTAATCTTTCTCTCTCAAAGGCAAAGGTTAATTGTGTTTTTGTCCTTAGTACTTTTATATTAGAAAAACAAAATTTATAAAAGCAGTATGTATATACTGTAAAAAAAAAAAAATTCAGATGTTTACAGAAGCAGCCCAAATGAAAATGATCCACCCTGAAGCCCCATCTCCAGTGTAAAACTCATATTCTGTTCTACCGCCGGGATTCGTATATACTTTCTTGATATATGAAAGGTAGACACTATCTTTTGACTTCTTGCCATGAAGGATTTAGAGCTGCATCCTTAAATGCTGCCTTCTATGCATCATTCCTTCTCCAGAATTGTCAGACTATGACATATCCATTATTAAGCTATAGTAATGTGCATACCTATTCTCCAAATATAATTGGGTTTTCCATGCCTTGCTGTTGATTTTAAAACGTTCATTTAGATTGAGTGACTGCTATTCATTTTTTTTCTTCACTTATATGTTCATTCATTCAATAAATACTGAGTGCTTGTTTGTGCCAAGCAAGAGGCTATGTACAAAGCATGTGTAAGTATTCACAGTATTGTGTACAAGACAGTTGAGTACGTTTTGGGCAGGAAGAGACACAGAATGCATACCTCAGCTCTGTTTCTAACTTGATTTAAAAGAAAAGTCAAACAAGTTAAAGATGACTCCAAGGAACTCAAGCCTGGGTGACTGAGAGGATAGTGAAGGTTCTAACTGAAGAAAGATATTCAGCAAGAATCAGTCAATGGAGGGTGATAGGAAATCAGAGACGTCAAAGGTGAAGGGGAGAGATTTGAGTTTAGAGTTTCATTTGCCGGAGTTCTTTCCATAAGGAGAATCTTTCTCCACCTGGTTTCAAATTAAAATCATGTAAGTAGATTTTTACAAATCATGTTTACTGAGTCTTAATCTGAGACCAATTAGGATTAAATTTCTGGAAATGGGGCCTGGTGTTATTTCTTTTTAAAGTGATCACAGGAAATTCTAATATACAACCAAAATTGGAAACTTTATCTAGATCAGTGTTCTCCTTCTGTGCATACATCAGAATCATCTGGAGACCTGTAACAAACAGTGATGCCTGAGCTAAAGAGTCTATTTCACTGGCTTAGGAGGGAGCCTAGCCAACTGTATTTAAAAAAAAAAAAAAGTCTTCCTGGGTAAATTTAATGTGCAGCTACAGTTGAGAACCACTGACCTAGATAGTTACTTTTCACTGTGAATAATCAGTGTTTTCAGGTTGTAAGCCATGGCAAAGCGGCACCGTAACAGAGTCTACTTAAGCTCTGGGCGAGTTCAGAATTAGCGTGAAATTGTTGGGTGCCAGTCAGGACGTGGGGACAGGAGCAGTCGGAGGATGAGACCAGAAACTTTGAGGACCCAATTGGGATCATACACCTAGCACTTGAAGTTCAAGGGCATCTCAGGGTTAATCCTGCTTCCAGGAGAGATGTCAGGAAATCTCCCTGGAAAGGCACGGAATGTAAAATGTCATCCAATGCCCCTGTCCTCTAACTCAAGTTAGTTTCCTCTGTAGTAGCACTCAGCCTTTAGCCATACCACCTTCAATGCTCTCAGTTTGTCTGTAGGAGCACTCAGACAATGCACCCTGCATCATTTTTCTTTGAGGAGAGGAATTCAGAATGTCTTAGATCTCAATATGTGTGTGCTTTCCTTGATTGTAAACCAAACCTGACTCTTCTTCGGTTCTTCCCATTAATCTGAACTCTGACCTTGTCACATCTTAAATAATTCCAGACCTTCTTGTTAATGTCACATAAATATTTTTAGACCAACTGTCTGTCTATAGGCAAGTCATTGAGTCAACAACAGAGTATTTATAGTTTTTTTCTGGGTTCATAAATCATTCCTGGCAGAACTTTAATCATTTGGGTTTGGGGCTGCCTCCTTGACTTTCCTCTAGTTTATTTTTGGCCTCCGTAAGCCTCATGTATTTGGAGAAATATGTAATCGCATAAGAGCAGAGTGGACTCCTGTTAGGTGTGCACTGACTATGTCCTGGGTTCAGGGTTCCTCAAAGTAGGCAGCAGAACCCCTTGGGGTGGGGGCAGGCTTGTGAAAAGGGCACATTTTGGAGTCCCACAAAATCTCTGAAGGTGGGGCTCAGTCATCTGTACTTTTCACATGTTTTTGGATGATCTTTATGTAGTTATAGAGTTTTTACTATAGTTATTGCTTCAAATATGCTTAGAGGAGAAGTCAGACAAGTTTTTTCTTTTGGTTGGTTGGAGAAGGTTTGCTCATTTATACAGATGTCATTTATAATCAAGACATAGACTGTTCCTTAAAGAATTTCCAAAAAGGTTCTGCATTAGGAATTGCCATTGCCCTCCAGTCTTCCACTATCAGTGTGGAGAGTAAGGCTTTATCTTATTTTTTAAGGTCAAGAAGCATGGACAAGGGCACTTCCCTGTTGTTCCAGTGGTTAAGAATCCACCCTCCAGTGCAAGGGACGTGAGTTCGATCCCTGGTTGGGGAACTAAGATCCTATGTGCCGTAAGGCAACTGAGTTCATGAGTCACAACTAGAGAGTCTGTGTGCCACGGCTAAGACCTGCTGCAGCTTAGATAAATCAATGAAGGTAAAATATTTTTTAAGGTTGTTATTCAAGGAAAGTGGACACGACCCCTCAGCCTGGAAGAATTCAGTATTAAGGCCCAGTGGGCTAGTTTCCCCTCCTCCTTGGGCAATGCCTGTGGGGTCTGGAGGTCTGGGGGTTGGAGGGAGGGCATGATAGCCTTGGGGTCTAGGGTCCAAGCAGTATGTCTAGTGGTGCATTTCTGCTGTGAGGAAGTTGAGGGTCAGGGAAGTTAAAGCATTTACTCGACCAAGGTCGTCTCTTTCATGAGTGGAGGAGCTGGGATTTGAACTCTTGAATTGGGGTGACAATCCCTCATGATTTTTCTGTTCTACTCCTTGGCCTCTACCAGCTGTCTTATTCTCATGTGGAGAATCGGTTCTGTTCTCTTGGGCTCCTCTGGCTGGAGCGTTGTCGTTAGAACGTGAGAGAGAACTCCTCAGATGTATTTCTTCCATTTTGTGTTTGCCCGGAGTAGGCATCAGTGTCCACGATGTGGTTTGGTTTGTTGTTTACGAAGCTTCTGGTTACAAACAGGGAGAGTTCTGTTATATGGAGATTATATTTTATGTCTATTTTATCTCATTGTTCCTCCTTGAAATCTTAGGAGAACCAATTGCCTGTGATAGTCCCTAAAAGCAGAATTGTGGTTCATTTTGGAGAAGGGGGTCTATTTTAAGCTAAAGGACAGGGGCTCCCTGTTCTGATGCTGTGCTGGCTTATTTGCACTCTTCACTCAGCAAAAAATTTAATATTCTCTAAACAATAGGTGACTCAGCCTTTGCTCAATCTTAGGTGAAATGGATTTAGCAAGCAAAGAGAGAAAATGTCTTTTTCCTCCCTCATTTTCCTAGTCCCATTTGATGATAATTCTTAGTGCTCGGTTCTCCTTTCATCCGAAGATCTGTAATTAATTAAGCCTCACAACTCCCCTGACAGGTAGAGAAGTACAAGAATGTTCATTTAAAACCAATCCTGTTTGATACAGTAGGGCTGTTTCTAAGGCTCTTTAAAAGGAAAGCCTCTCTATTGTGAAACTTCTTTTTAGTAGAGTAAATTAAGGGAGGAAAGGATGAAGTAATTTTGCCTGGGATGCCTGTTCAGTTATGGCGCCCTGAGTTTGGAGTTCTGATGCCATCTTGGGTTAGACTAGGGGTATAAACTTTTGTTGCATAGCAAATTGCCACAAAATGTAGTGGTTTTAGGTCACAGCAAACATTCATTGTCTCATATAGTATCTGTGGATCAGGAATTCTAGTTTCTGTGGATCAGGAATTCAGGTGTGGCTTGTATGGCTGGTGGCTTTGGCTCAGGGTTTCATAGGTGGCAGTGAGGACAACGGCCAGATCTGCAGTCATCCTCAGGCTTGATCGGACCTGGAGAATCTGCTGCAAGGATAGCTCAGTATGATGGATAATGAGCTGGTGCTGGCTATTGGCGGAAGACCTCAGGGTCTCACCACATGGCCTTTCCCAGAGGGCTTCTTGAGCATTCTAATGACATGGCAGCTACATTTCCACAGCACGTGATCCAAGACAGTGAAAACAGAGTGGCAGTGGCTTTATTATCTGGCCTTGTAATGCTCTACCATCTTCTCAAAGTTCTGCTAACTGCATGAGTCTTCACTGTGGGAGGGAATCATACAAGCGCACGAATACTAGGAAGCTAGAATCACTGGGGAGCTGCTGCTTGGAGGCTGGCCGATATTAGGAATGTTAAGCATGAGTTCATCTGTGGTATTAAGGGAATGTCCTCTGAAAAAACCAGCGTCTGTGTTGACCAACCCCACCGATAGTCAAGAGAGTGAGAGAAAGAGAACAGTAGTTAATGCCCCAGTTATTTATAGATTTAGAATAAATCAGTCGCCGTTACTCATAGTCATGGGTAAGTGATTAAGCCTATATTGAAGTCTGCATGACTGTGGTCAGCCCTCAGATATATGGACATTTGTCCCATAATTTATACAGGATCCCTAGATCCCCATGGTTGGTCTGCGGACCTGTGTCATCTTAACTGAAATGTTAGAGATAAGGATACCAGGTTTCTGCTCCTCAGGATTCCACGTTAGTACCTTTGGGAGCCGCTGTGCTGGCTCGCCTCATCAGGCGATTCTGTTGTGTGAGAATCATCATTAATGGCAGTCATATTTGTTTGCATCATATCTATGCATGCTCTTTTTCCTGGTCTCAGAAAACCAACTCAAAGTTGAGCACCCAGTTGCTCAGGGCTGGAATTGATAGTTACCAATGTTGTTTCCATGCCATACTGTTAAAGCTGGCACATATATTAGAAAACTCCCATATTGTAAGGACTGACCGAGAGATTAGAGGGTGGAGTTGCTCTTCAGGGGTGACAGTTTGAAAGGGCATCACTATATCGGCAGATTCAAGGACCGGTCTCCTTAGATGAATGAAAATACTGTCAGATCTTGTCCAGTGGTTCTCAGATATTAGTATCCAGAAGAATCATTTGGGGAGTGTGAAAAATTTCAGGTCTTCAGGCCTAGCCCTGGGATTCTGATGCAGAGGGTCTAGGGTACCTGGGGCAGTTTCGATGTAAGTGGTCTGAGGACCACAGTTTGAGATGTACTGTCCTAGGCAGGACTTGGCTTAGCTGCCAGTTATTGATTTCATATCTGTTTAACCCCTGGCATCAACAGTTCAGTCTGTGGAGTAAGCACAGCACAGCACATTGACTTCGTATCTATTTAACCGCTGGCATCAAGGGTTCAGTCTGTGGAATGATTGACGTGTAAGGGTTGCTTTGTAGACTTTGCATGGCTGACATATACTAGGTGAACTGCTGACATGCATGAAAGTGAAAGTGAAGTCACTCAGTCGTGTCCGACTCTTTGCGACCCATGGACTATAGCCCACCAAGCTCCTCTGTCCGTGGAATTCTCCAGGCAAGAATACTGGAGTGGAGTGGGTTGCCGTTTCCTTCTCTAGGGGATCTTCCTGATCCAGGGGTCGAACTCAGGTCTCCCACATTGCAGACAGAAATACAGTCTCTCAGAAAACCTCCTATAGTGACACAGAACTTCAGATCCAAGTACCAACATCAAAGATTTCAAGGGAGGAAAGGAAGCCAGGTTGAAAGAAGAAGGGGAGGAAGCTGGAGAGGGGGCGGTGGCGAAAGGGGTGGCCTTACAGATGTCTCCTGCCACCTACAGATGCCCAGGCGTTATGGGACTTTTCCCTGGGCCTCCAGAGAAGGGAGGACTGGAACTCGGCCCTACCAGAAATTAGACCAGACCAGAACCAGAATTCGAGTTCTCTGCCAAGAGGAGGTGATCAGTCTCCAATCCTCAGCTCAAGCTGAGGGCACTTCGGGCCAGATTCCCCCAGGACTGAGGGACTAGAACAACAGGGAAGAACAGGAAGGGTTAAGGAGAGGAAAGAGAGAGGGCAGGGGAGAGAGGTCAATAAAGTCTCTTTTCCTTACAGGTCGGGGCACTCTGGCCAGTTATCCACGTCAGGAGGAGACCAGGGACAAAAGGGTCCCAGTTGCGGCCGCTGGGTCTGGTCCATTGGCCCCTGAGTACCCTGAGTGGTCAGGATGTCAGTCTCAGTGAAGAAGAGTCCCTGCCAGACTTGCCATTTGTTGGAGGAAGGTGGACCCCTTCCAGGGCCTGTAACTGGGCTCTTGTCTAACACTTGGAAATGAATTGTCCGAGGAGACGCATGTGCTGACAAAGCAAGAGATTTTATTGGGAAAGGGCACCTGGGTGGAGAGCAGCAGGGTGAGGGAACCCAGGAGAACTGCTGACATGCGTGTGGGGGTACAATGAGATGTGGACAGGGCGTTTCAGGGTAGAAGGGCATTTCATTAGCCTTATTTTTGTGGACGTTCACTTTCCTCCCAGATGATAAGCTGTTGGAGGCAGGATCCAGATGCTGTGTAATCCCGCAGTTCCCCTGGAGGCTAGCATTGTACGTTACTTGCTGCAGTCTGTCTGTAGGTGTATTATTACATAGGAGCGAGTTCATTTGAAGTGTCCAGGAATTGCTGCTGGAGCATGTTGCATGTTGTGGGGACTGGTTTAATACTTCTCAAGTTGAGTTTCTCTGGAGTATTGCCAAGCTCTCCTCTCACTTCCTTCTCTTTCCCGTGTGTCTCATCTCAAAGGAGATAGCAACAGTTATTGTTGTTACAATAATTTTGATGTCATTATGACAAATCTATCAATTAATACTTATTGAGTAGCTGGGCAATGGAGATTGAGTGGTAAGACAAGACAAATTTCCTGATTCATGGTGCTTTTTTTCTTTTTAAGTCAGAAAAGACCCAGGACCCTGGCCCCAGTGCCCTCCCAACTCAGTCTGGATGCTTAGCTGCATAGCTGGCACCTCCTTTATTCAGATATCAGTTTAAATATCCCTTCCCTGGAGAGGAATTCCCACAACTAGAGTAGGCTACTCTCTGATTTCTGCAGGTCAGGATGCAGAGATAAGACCGGTGTGACTTTATAAACCTGAGGAGATTGGGGACCTGGTTAGAGGAATTAGGAGAAAAATAACCTCCTTTCATAGCTATGACTTTGAAAGCCAATATAACTTCTTAGAAAACTATGTTTCTTTCCAGTTAAATCATGCCTGGTTCTTTCATCAGAGATAGGATAACATCTAAATCCATTGACTTATAATATGAATTTCTTTCTGTAATTAGTTCTCTTTGCTCCAGTACCCTCTGAGAAAATCCAAAATGCAGGACAAACATTATTCTAATAAAATTTCATTAAGTAGTATAATTAAAAAAATATCATACAGCAATGTACAGCAAGTTATTAAGAATATTGACTCAGGTAGTAACTGGGAATTTGTGGTTAATATTAGTCTGCAGATCCACTTGTCTTCTGAAATACCTTAGATACAGAAGCTTCTTTGCTTGGCTGTGTGTCTGAGATCTTGGGGTGTCCTTTCTCTGTGACTAGCATCCTGGGCTACCAGGCCTTTGGAGCATCCGGGGAAGTGCTCTCTGCCCGCAGCTGTCTGCTTCCCGCATCCTGGGTGCTGCCAGCTCCCCATCCTGTCTAAGCAGTAGCTGAATGTTCCCATCTAGGATGCATCCATCGCTTAAATTCGCTTTGGTGTCTCTAGGGAGGAAGACAATACTTTTTGTAGGTGATCATATTTTTCTTTTCTCTGTTGCTATTTCCGTGCTGTCTAGAAAAACACTCCCCATACCACTGGGTCCTCTTTTCCCCAGTTAATCATAGAAAATATTCTGCTCACTCATCCTCTACATTTCACACATCTCTAAAGCTCCATTCTATTTACACTGGTTATAGAAGTAAATGTGAAGACCGAGGGGGTAGATTGTGTTTGCATAGAAATTTACTTACATGCTAAGAATGCAATGAAAATCTTTAATGTAAGCTCACTGTATATTTGAGTGCAATATATACTTATTTCCCAAAATATACTCAGTAACTTTCCCATTATGAATCACCAAGCCATATGCTTCCCCAAAAAGGAAGCGTGATTTCTCAAAAATACAGTATTGTTTTTAGAATGAAAATTTAATATGCTTCATAACCAATTCAGATCAGCTTTGAAATTCGGCACTACCTCAGCCCTGATCAGCTTTAAAATGCAAATGCCACCCATAAGGAACAAATGTCTTTTCAATTATAAAACTTGAATTTCAAGATTTGTAATGGTTTCTAAGATAAAAATGTTTAAGTATATCTGAGAAATAGTTCTTAAATTCCAATAATAATTAAACAGGGCAAAAGCAGAGACTTGAAGGCAATACCAAGAACAAAGATTGAGTTATAAAAACTAAAATATATTTAATTTTCACAGAAATTTCAAGAAGTATTAGGGTGGGGACACTGGCTTGCTCTCTCGCTCTCTCTCTCTCTCACACACACACAAACACACACACACTTACACTCACACACACACGTCAGTATGCTTTCTGATCTTTGAGAATTAGGCTCAACTTAATTATTGAAGGGCTTCCTGGTCGCTCGTGAAAGAACCACCTGCAATGCAGGAGACCCTGGTTCGATTCCTGGGTCAAGAAGATCCCTGGAGAAGGGATAGGCTACCCACTCCAGTGTTCTTGGGCTTCTCTTGTGACTAAGCTGGAAAAGAATCCACCTGCAATGTGGGAGACCTGGGTTCAATCCTTGGGTTGGGAAGATCCCCTGGAGAAGGGAAAGGCTACCCACTCCAGTATTCTGGCCTGGAGAATTCCATGGACTGTATGGTCCATAGGGTCGCAAAGAGTCAGATAAGACTGAGCAACTTTCACTAATTATTGAAATTAAAGATAGGATGCCAGTCTTAGTTTTGCTTTTTAATTTGTAGAATATATCTGGGAAGCCAGAATAATGGTTAAATGTTTTTGATGTCTTATAAAATAGGTGTAATGAGAGCCAAATGTTTATTGGATTTTTGTTCAGTGCTTTTTGCCCAGAAATGTGCTGGGGCCATGAGGGACATAAAAGAACTAGAAGGTGTGGTGTCTGCCCTTGGGGAGTTTAGCCGAGAGCTGGAACTGAGAAATGACTTTATATTACACAACTTGAAAACAATACGTGTCATTATATGCACTTAAGCACTAGGCAGTTCAGTACAGACACACAAATGATTGCAGGAGTCAACAGAAAGAAATGTTATTAATATTGTGAGGGGCCGACAAGGAACCCTTCATGGAGGAGGAGGTATTTAACTAGACCTGGAAGAAAATTCAGGATTTGGCATCATTTTCTTTTTAGTGTGTAATGATAATAACTCATTTTTACTATAATAATGATTAGCTGTCTGTCGGCTCGCAGATTAGAGGATGGAAAAGCATGACAAATCCACAGGGTAAGGATGTTTTAAAGGTCTTTTTAAAAGGAGTCAGAAAGAAGAAAGAGAAAAGCTTTCTAAGAGCCTAGGCTTTGGGGGAAAATGTGGGAGGTGCAGAAGAGAATTAGTGGGTAATGCTTATCATTTTGCACAAAGTAACCTTGACACAAATGGGGCATTTCAAAGGCGGGTAAGTGACTCCCAGCCCACTCACCCAGGTTGATGGAGGGAATAATCATGGGGTTGGTGGCAGCTTGGAAAGAGAGTGCCCGGGGTAGCTTTCCCCTTCCATTATAGGTCTCTCATCTAGAGGCAGGGAGCTCAGAGCTGAAAGAATGGCTCAGAAGCTCAGCGCTTTCTACATGCAGATCATCCTGGGTAAGTCACTTGATCTAGCAACACATTAGTGGACCTCCTTTCCCTCCTCTCCAAGCTCAAGGCAGAGATGTGAGTGTTGTCATACCACTGACATCGAGAGCTTCTGGTGAACAGAACAGGTTAGAGAATGCAAGGTAATGGTGAATAATGTTTTGATGACAAAGCAGTGTGTTACAGTGGGTGAGCAGGGATGTGACTATTCTTGTGCTTCGTAAGTAAAATAATATTGTTCTAAGGTGGTGGTTTTCAACCATGGCTACATGTTGCAATCACTGGCATACATGCTAAATTGCCCCAGTCCTGTCTGATTCTTTGTAATGCTATGGACTGTACTCCTTAAGGCTCCTCTGTCCATGAGCTTCTCCAGGCAAGAATACTAAAGTGGGTTGCCATGCCTCCTCTAGGGGATCTTCCTGACCCAGGGACCTGTGTCTCCTATGTCTCTTGCATTGGCAGGCAGATTCTTTACCATTAATGCCACCTGAAAGCCCTTGAAAAATCAAAGTGAAGTGTCTGACTCTTCATGACCCCGTGGACTGTAGCCTGCTAGGCTCCTCCGTCTGCAGGATTCTCAAGGCAAGAATGGTGGAGTGGGTTGCCATTTCCTTCTCCAAGGGAAGCCCTTGAGGAGCTTTAAAACCTACTGATGTTCAGCACCTCCCTCTGCCCCAGAAATGTGGTTGAAGAGCAGTCTGGCACTGGATTATCTAAAACCCCCAGGTCTTCAAAGTTGAGAACCACTCCTCTAAGTACTGATGTAAATGAATTGTATCTGGCCAACTTGTTAAACCACAGACTTCTGGATCCTACCTCCACAGTTTCTGATTCAGTAAACCTGGACTTGAACCCAAGCATGTGTAATCCTAAAATATCCTCAGCTGACACTGATGTTGCCGTCCTGGGGACCACCCTTCGAGAAACACTGTTATAAGCTATTGAAGTCAAGTCAGTCCAAGTTATGCTAAACATTTCCTTAAGTTTGGCCCTTGAACATACTGGTTAAAATGCAGATTCTGAGTACCTCCCTCTATCTGCTGAACTAGAATTCTGAGACCCTGCAGTTTTAAATGAGATCTTCAGGTCTTTATCTTGGATTCTATCATTTGTGAGCTACTGTGTAGCTTAATAGTTTTGTTTCTTGTTCCAATACTGTTTTATTACATAAATTGAATGTCTGGCCATATAAGGATTTTGTTAATTGTTTTATGCTATTTTTATGAGAAAAACTCATATAGACTGAATTGTATTAGGTACTCTGAAGTACTAACAGAGCAAGCCTGGAGGAAAAGGCTTTATTATGGGGCTTGTGGTATAATAATGGACCCACTGTTCATGTAGTGGCAGTAATCCTAGTTGTATGTGAGAAATAACTTCATCTAGTCATCTGTTGATGGGCACTTAGGATGCTTCCATATTTCGGCAATTGTGAGTAAAGGTGCAATGAACACGGGGGTACATATTATCTTTGAAATGGGTTTTTGTTTCCTTTGGAAACTCAGGGGTGAAATTGCTGGACTGTAAGCTAGTTCTGTTTTTATTTTATTTTTTGAGGAATCTCCATACTGTTTTCCACAGTGGTGGCACCAGTTTACATTCCTACCAACAGTGCACTAGGATTCCTTTTTCTCCACGTCCTTGTCAAAACTTGCTGTTTGCAGAAGTAACTTTTCAAAGCCTGCTTTTGCAAATTCAGTATAATTAGGTAACTGTACTCAATGCAGGTAGTGTAAAGATTTGAGGAGCATCTTTCAAATGTTAGAAGATATTAAAATTACCAGGGGTATTTGTTAAAAGTTCAGGTCCCTAGTGACAGTTCCGAAGAGTCTTAATCTTGGGTGGCATCTAGGAATCTCTAACAAAAATAGGTGATTCTGGTTCAGTTCAGTTCAGTCGCTCAGTCGTGTCTGACTCTTTGCGGCCCCATGAATTTCAGCATGCCAGGCCTCCCTGTGGGTCTAAGAAACCCATTTTAAGAAATAGTGGATTAGGGACTATGAAGGGTCTGAGTTGCTGTTAAAGAATTTTCTATAGCTTGACTTTTTTTCAATCAATGTCCTAAGCGTCAGCTAAAATATTAAAGTTCAGGATGTTTTTTTTCAGCTGTGTGATATATTCCCCCACTTGTCTTTTTACTTTCATTGAGGTATTACGTAACTCTGCTTTTATTTTGTCCTCCTTCATATACTATTCCTCCTTTTGAAGAAGAAATGGAGGGGACATAGTTCAAATGAGCACTGGGTCAAATTTGCATTTAGCCGGGGGTTCTTCCCCTTTATCCCACTTTTTCCCTTACTGTTCCCTCGTCTCTTGCTCCCCTTCTCTAGCGTGAGTCCGTGTTCTCTCTTCGATCTGGGGCTCTCTTTGTGGCCATTGCAGTGGGCAGGAAGTAAAGGAGGGCCCCGGACACCAGTCGATGTACGGTTTTCTCCCCAGCAGTGGGTGGGGGCGGCAACAGGTGAGGCGGGAAGGAAACCTTCGCAGCTCTTCTGTGACATTTTGGTTTGTGAGTGTGGGTTTAACAGAACCAAATAAAAGAATTTTTTTCACCAAACCTTAGGGTTCATGGGTGAGAGGGAGACAGAGTCGGGGATGGTGGTGGTGAGGAAATCCTACGACAATCAATGTTTTGTTAGTAAGTCAGGGCAACCTGGGCAAAATGAATCTTAACCAATTTACAGTGTAGTCAGCGAGTCCTACCAAGTGAACTCTCAAGTGTTCTAAATCACAGTGAAGAATTTTTTCCTTTCATGTCAGACTTCTTTTACCTTCACCTACTAAAATGTTAGCTTTCACCCCGGAACCCTCTCCCAGTCAGATGCAAGGAAGGACTTTGATTGATTGAGTTGATGGCCCAGGTGTGGCATCGATGTCTGTTGTGGTTGGCTCATCTGTTGTCATGGAAATGTACCACGGTGGGAGAACCAGGGCAAAGTCCAAGTGTTTGGATCATCAGAATGGATGACCAGATAGTGTTTTAGTATTTTCAATAAGAGGAGATAAGAGAAGTGATATGTATTCTTTACACTTTTCCTCTTTTATTCTGGGTCTTCTATAAGCAGTGATCAGAGGTCTAGAGCTTAGTTGATTAAAGCTGTTCTTTCTATTTCTTTGTTTTTTGCATTCTTTCTTGAGGCAGGTGTTGAAGTGGAACTGCTGAATCTGAACTAGGTCAAAAAGAAGAGAGTGGACACAAACAGGTTCTGTATGAGGATATGGCAGCCCACTCCAGGATCCCTGCCTGGAAAATCCCATGGACGGAGGAGCCTGGCAGGCTACTCTTTGCAAGATTCAGACATGACTGAGCGACTTCACTCACTTTTATGAGTCCCTTCTGGGGGTGGGAAAGAGAGATTCTCAAAGACTAAGATTTGTTATTTTGTTGAAATGTGTGTGCGTGTTCATGCATGCACATGCACACACACACATCCACACCCACCCCCCTACACACACACACACACTCCACAAAGAGAGCGCGAAAACAATATGGAGAATGAACTGGAGTGATCAGTTTTATGGTAGATGAAGAGGAGAGTGAGGAAAGCAGCTAAAGAAGGGACAGTTTGAGGGAGAGAAAACCAAGAGTCACAGAGAGAATCACAGAAATGGTCACCTTCCGGATGTCTGTCTTGCTAGCAGGAGGAACACGGGGACTTTTCCATGGAGGAGAACAGTGGAAAGGTTCCGTTTAAGTTGCTGCCACCAACAGAAAGGGTGTTTCTTCCTAGAACCTTCGAAATTATTTGGTATTTTTCTCATCCTGCCCCTGAGCTCAAGACCTAATTTTTTATTAAAGTATTCTTTCAGAAAATATTTGTTTCTTGAGGTTTTCTTTTTTAAGGCATCCTCCCACCCTTTTCTCCCGGAGCCGGAATCATTTGTGTAAAATGTATTATCTATGTAAACAAGATGATAAAGTGATTTTTTATATTAGGGATTCAACCGAAGGTTAACTGACGCCCCATGAAACGGATACATCACATATTGTGAAATTCCAATAAAAATTTTGAGTTTTGACCAAAGATCTCATTTCATCTCCCCAAAATGCAAAGCTTTGGGTGTATTTATATCAGTGGACTACTATTTCTTTTCCAAAACTCTAAAGTTTGAATAGTTGGTATACTCTAGTTAATTGGTATTTCCATTTTATAGATCAGGAAACCCTACTAAACTTGTTGTGTTAAGGTTACTGTATATGCTGTGTCTAAGTGTTGTTTATATACCTGTTTATCATTCTCTTGTTCTGATTGAGGCGGAGAGTGAACCTCGCTAATTCTTGGCTTTCCTATATACCCAGGGCTATGCCTACTTTATAACAGAGGCTTGAAAATATTGTCAAACTAGATCATTTGTTTGAGTTCACAAAAGGAGGTGATGAGATAGCTGCGGCTAGACCTCCCCCTCCCAGGCTTTCTGACTTGCAATCAGGAACGGCAGTGCTGGCCACATTGGAAGCCCTCAATGAATACCTGTCAATGGATTGACTGATGAGCTGACTCCAAACCCTATTATGTTCTTTAGTACTTGTCCCATATGCTTCAACAAGGACTTTAGACCTTACTGACTTGATTAGTCCCATTTTATACTTGTTCTTTCTAGTTTGCAAAAGAATAGACGACCCGATTACAAACCTCGTGACCTTCTGAATTTGTTTCTGTGGATAACCTTGAGATAAGTGAATGAAATTTCTTAACTGTCTAATGAGACCAGTGATAGAGTGACCGGCTTCATAATTAGTCAGCATTGCCCCTTCCCTCCTTTTAATGTCATTTCTCAAGCTTTGTGTTGGTTACTGATCAGTCTATACTATTATTCTGACTTAGCTGTTACCTTGCTCCCCACTGGGCTCCCCTGGTGGCTCAGATGGTAAAGCGTCTGCCTGCAGTGCTGGAGACCTGGGTTGGGAAGATCCCCTGGAGAAGGAAGTAGCAACCTACTCCAGTACACTTGCCTGGAAAATTCTATGGATGGAGGAGCCTGGTAGGCTCCATGAGGTCGCAAAGAGTTGGACACAACTGAGCGACTTCACTTTCACTTTGCTGTCTATTTGTAGGTCATCTGTGAGTCTTTGTCCTTCTTTGATGTATTCTTATCACTACTGACTTCCATGCTTCCATCCCCCACCCTCCAGCCTCTCACCCCTTCTCATTTCCCCATAAACTTATTTATGTTTAAAGTTCTTAATGTGCTAATTCCTATTTTCTGATCCCTGTAACAAACTGCATTTCTAGTGGTCTGAGGAAGACTGAGCTCAATAAAAGACAGTGAATGAACACTTATTAAAAAAAAAAGATACTCAGCATTGGCTTAAGCAAAAGGACCCAGGGTACCTAGAACCCCTTTTCTGTGTGACTCTGTCTGAATATTTAGCAGAAAAGTTACATTTCCAGTTAGCCTGCTACTGGACTTGCTGGGAATGAATTGGTCAACTCTTAAATTCCTCTGTATTTCGTGTTGCTGGTAGCCAGTTCTGTGTCGCAGCTGAGGTTTCCTTACTGCCTTCAAGCATGGAGACTTGGCTATGGAGAGGATGAATGAGAACTTTTGCCAACTGTACATCATGGGTCAATTAAAAAAAAATCAAAAATCAACTAACTTTGTTATTTAAACTGTTTCTCTATTTTCCAAGAACTTGGCCCTCTATTATGTCTTTAAAAAAACAACACAAAAAACTACCAAGATATTTCAGTCACACAAAGAGGGATTCTGATCCATGCTATACAGATGAGAGTTGACCAAAGTTTCCTCCTTTCCAATGAAATAGAGAAATTAACCAAATTCAGGCAGAATTAGAATTCAGAATGTTCAGTGTTTTCTAGCCTTGAGAAAAATCCCAGGTGAGAGAGGAGGGTGTGAAACTCACTGGCTAAACTCTAAGCAGACAGAACTCAAGGGCTTTGGAAAGAGGGTGGAGTTCATCTCATCTAACAATTTCATTTTGTAAATGGGGAAATCAAGGCCCAGAGAAGTATAGCTGGACAAGGATGGTGTGAACTAAATGATGGCAGTTTTAGCTCCTGACTTACCTAGACTGCCAGGGTTCATTTTCCAGTGCATGCCTCCTTTTAAAAGAAAGACCAAGTTACTCTCTTTAATTTTTTCCCCCATACTTTAAACTTTTTATTTTGTGTTGACGCATAGCCAATCAACAATGATGTGATAGTTTCAGCTGAACAGCGAAAATGGAGTCAGCCATACAAATACATGTATCCATTTCCCCCTAAACCCTCCTCCCATCTAGGCTGGCATATGATATTGCTGTACAAGAGGTTCGTGGTTACCCATTTTGAATATAGCAGTGTGTACATGCCAAGTCATTCTTTGATATGAACCAAGGCATTCTCTTTGACCACCACCCTCCCCTCCTCCACCTCCCCAAAACCATCACGTGGATACTTCTCTGTGTGCATTCACTGGGCAGAGTTATTAACACAAGTAGACTGTCAGGAAGGCAGAGTGTTGATAGAGCTGCTGAATGATACACTAGTACCACAGAGTATAGTAACAGATAATAACATCATTAGGGCATCAGAGGATGAGATGGATGGATGACATCGCATGATCTATGGGACAGGCTGCCGCCGCTAAGCCGCTTCAGTCGTGTCCGACTCTGTGCAACCCCATAGGTGGCAGCCCACCAGGCTCCGCTGTCCCTGGGATTCTCCAGGCAAGAACACTGGAGTAGGTTGCCATTTCCTTCTGCACTAATGGACATGAACTGTGGGCAAACTTTGGGAGATGGTGAGGGACAGGAGGCCTGGCACGCTCCAGTCCATGGGCGCGCAAAGAATCAGACACGACTGGGCAACTGAATAGAGCAGCAATAATGAAGAATACACTTGGAGACTGATGTAGTTCAGTTGTAGAGTGAATGACAGGGGATCAAATACACATTCACAGGAGCGTCTTTCTAATGGGAACACTTAGGCGATTGAGCTTAAATTGCCTCTTTCGCCCTTTGGCCTCCCCATTTGAGAGGCAGGCAGGACGCTCAGAGAGGGGCTGAAATGGGGCTTTAGGGGGTGAAGTTGCGAGTTCCAGAGCCAAAACACACAAGCTGTGCTCCTCGGGGCTGGTACCACCTGATCCTTTTCGTGCCTGCATTACTTTCCTCCGTGTCATGGCTGGGTATGAACGAGGGCAGGGAGAGGTGCCCAAGTTTGGCTGTTCTCTCCTGTAAACCTCTGCACGTCAGGGAGTGGGGTCGGAACAGTGAGCTTGAGGAGGCCTGGGGTCTGGGTGTGGGGCTGTGGGTGGAGGGTGGAGATAGGAGGTGAGAGGTGTCGTGTCGGCCACGGTCCAGCAAGCTCGACAGTGAGCTGGCTTGCATTTCTCTTTCTCATCTGCACCAGAGAAAGCCAGCTGCCACCCATTATTAAACCTGCATTCTCTCCCTGATAGAATGGGATATTTCCCTCCTCGCTCTTTTAAAGTAAGGTAGAGAGCAGGGGTGGGGAATTAATTAGTGTCAGTAAATGAAGCATGGGGTGCTTGTCCGGGTATGATAATGACTGTGAATTAGTGCAGAAGAAATAGAATAGTATAGAGAATGAGCTGCACTGGCACACTGCTTTGGGACGGACTCGGCGACCCCGACGATGCATTAACCCTTCCCTCGCGTCATCCTTTGTCCGGCCTCTTGTCACTCTGGAAAAACCCGCACCGCAGTCTCAAGCCTACAGTATTCTAGCCAGAGGTTCCCCAGTGGAGCCCCACCGGCTAGTGATGGTACACTTTTAGGATGTAAATAAAACAACTCCGTGTTTACTCATTAAATTAATGAGGCCCCAACAAAAGAAGCAATTGCCTTGTATCGGCTGGTTAGGGGAACTGCACAATGATTGAAGAAGGCCGTAAGCCCACCAGAGGAAAGAAAGGGGAGTAGTTTCTCAAAATAGGTTACTCCCTCCTCCCAAAGCCAAGGTTAACCTTTAGACTGCAATGACTAACCTTCACCCCACCTCTACTTTTTCATATGTGCTCCAGGCTGTATGTTGTTTGAAATTGACTGGGCATTCCCGTGTACAAAGCCCTGAGGAGTGGACATAGCTGAATAGTATCTCTATGTTCCAGGAGATTCCTCCTCAAGAGCATGGTATAGTGCTTGGTATGTAGTAAACACTCAACAAATCGTTGCTATTATCAGGATCATTTCACTGAATTTAATTCATAGTGGATTTTTCTTTGGGGGCAGAAGTTTCAGAGATTCAGAGAGCCCTTGACCACTGTCTTTACTTTTTGTTTCTTTTTCTCCTTTCTTTTCTTTCTTCCTTCTCCTCTCTGCTTTAAAGTTCTTTGCACACTGGCAAAATGAAGAAACGGAATAACATAGTCACCATAACCTTTAAATGTTAACACTCAAGAAATTACTTGTTCACACAGAAACCCACTGAATGCAGTGTAGGCACAAACCAGGAATCTCTCTCTAAATTTAGAGAGGATATTAATTCACAGTCTGTGATGGGCAGGTGGCCCAGGAATGGAACACGCGTTTAGAATTGTTTGTTGACATTTTACTTTTTTTTTTTTTTACCCTCTTTAGTGGTGGCTTTATAGGCAGAGTCATTTGGAAGTAATACCCAAAGACTGAATTATATTATGTTTGATATTTTCTTAAATATACTCCAGAACAACAAAAAGAGAGAATTGAAACCACATTGATAATAATTGTCGAATTGAGCAATAGACTGTCAGTGAATATTTGAACATCACTATAATGAAACCAATTTCAGAAGCTAAAATGTCGAGGAGTCCTTTGGAAATACAAGCCTGGGTGAATGTCCTCTCTGGGTCCCCTGTGTGCAGCTGTTCCTTCAAGTCCATGTGGGTGAACGGGGAATGCTGTGTATTCCTGGGATGGGTCAACACACTTCTTAAGGGCGTGGAGTTAACATGAGGTGCCTCCTGTTCTCCTGGGGCGTCTGCGAGCCTTTTATTAAGAGACCAGCTTGAACAGGTGTACACTCTGCCCCATTTAGTCTAACCTGTTGATGTAGGAGGCAAACGGAGAGCTACTTCTTTCCGGGGACAAGGGCTCTCCCAGAGCAACGCAGAGTCCATTTATGTGAACAGATTTGTTCAGCAACTTGGTGGCTTCCCTCTGGAGGCAAGAGCTGCTTGTGAGATCCGGGGCTTGTCTGGTGAAAGAAGGGGCTTAAGGAAAAATGAGAAAAATAGGATCACAAAGGAGATCCCCATATCTGGAATTTTCCTTTTCCTCCGCAGCTTATTAGAGATAGCTGTACCACACAAATTCTGTGTACACTTATGTCTGTGAGGTTCTGTGGGCTTGTCTGTTGGAGGGTGATGTTGGTGATATAATCTCTTGTATCAGTGATTTGTTTGGGCACAAGGAAGCTCATAAAAGTGGGTGGGGCTTTGGTTATAATCAAGAGAGGAGCTATTCATGGGCCATTCAGATTCTGTTTGATTTGTTAACCACTGAACAGAAGGGCTTCTGTATGCAGACCTCAAGACAATGTAGTAAAGGGGCTTCCAGATGAATTCACAATTTGCCTGGGACCCGTAAGAATATACGGGCTTCCCAAGTAACTCAGTGGTAAAGAACCCACATGCCAGTGCAGGAGGCATAAGAGATGCAAGTTTGATCCCTGAGTCAGGAAGATCCCCTGGAGGAAGGCATGGAACCACACTCCAGTATTCTCTCCTGGAGAATCCCATGGACAGAGGAGCCTCGAGGGCTACAGTCCATGGGGTCTCAAAGAGTTGGGCACGACTCAAGTGACTTAACACCTTGTGCACAAGAATATGTAAATGGGCGAGTTTCTATAGGTACCTAAGAGCATACTGATGTCTAAAGGTCCCCACAGACTGAGTTTTAATAATCTTCCATCTCTAGTAACTTCCATGGTCTAGCTGACCTTCTGAATCTATCCAGTATTGCTTGGCTTTAGACCTATGATGTAAACTTTTTTCTTATTAACTTTTTACAATTTTATTTGTTTGTTTCTCAAATGCTTTTTTTTTTTTTAGGAGGAATCTGGTTGATATTTTGGGGGCATGATTATATCAATTCCACTCTGAAGAATTCCTTTTGATACACAAGCATCACTGTGTCATGCCTGCATTTGGGCAGGGCAGGGCATTCAGAACACAAGTGGCCTTGGGGTGATATCTCCATCTCTGGACTATGCTACTTGTCATAGATTTTTTTGGGTAGGGGGAGGTAGGGGTCCTTTTGCTTTCAAAAGAGTTCTTAAACTGAAAGAATAACAGCTTGATAGGCATCGAGTTTTTGTCCAGATTCCCTAAATGCAAGAGAAGACCGGCAAATACCTGTATTTACTTCACGAATAGCCTATCTACTTCACACTGTATTGACTTGCTAGGGCTGCCATAAAAAAATACCACAGACAGGGTGGCTGAAGTGAGGGGGCGCTTGCACTCCGAGACCTCGGCTCTCAGCTTGTGGGCCGCCGGCTCCTGGCTGTGTCCTCTTGCAGCCTTCCCTCCGTGTGAGGCCTGATTATCTGATTGTCCGCACATCTGAATTTCCTCTTGTTATGATGACCCCAGTCATACTGGATTAGAGCCTCCCCAGATGGCCTCATTTTAATATAATCACCTCTTTAAAGAGACTGTCTCCCAATAAAGTCACATTTGGAAGCACCGAGTGGTTTAGAGCTTCAACGTGTGAAGTTTGGAAGGACACAAGGTGGGGTGTGTCCTTCATACAGGGACACAAGGGTGAGGCGGATCTTAAAAAAAGCAGTGACTGTTCCCCTATGCTCCCTCGGCTCTGCCTTCTGGAGATTCCTTCAGAAGCTTGCATCTGGGCATATCTGTAACGTCTTAGACATGGGAAGTTAATTATGAGAACTTCCTTTATAACAACCATAAACGAGGTGAGCGCAAAGGATCCTGGCTCCATAAACTTTTATCTTGTTTGGGTAGCAGAGGGCAACACTGGTAGCCTTCCCCACACATTGTGGAGGGGTAAAGGGATTTGGGAGTAGGACAGGAAAGAGCAGAAAATCGAAGGAAAACTGTCATGTCAGTTGGAGGAAAGGAGGGGAGAAAAAAGAGACGACTGGAGAAGAAAGAAAAATAAGGGAGTGAAAGCATGGAAGAAGAGAAGTATGATGAGAGGGAGGGGCAGGGGGAGAAGGGGCAGGAAGAAAGAAGGTGTGATCATGGGAGAAAGAGAGGGGACTTAGCATGGCCAGTGTTGGAAAGAGAGTTCGGGACTTCCCTTGTGGTCCAGGGGTTAAGATTCTGGGCTACCAATGCAGGGGACAAGAGTTCAATCCCTGGTCAGGGAAGTAGGATCCTGCCTGCTGTACAGCACAGCCAGATGAATAAATGAATACTCACCTGCTTAAAAAAATACAATAAAAATGTGAGAGAGTTTGTGCGTTTCCTTCTCCCAGGAGATCCAGGTCCTTCCATGAGGACAAAGTGTGTAGATCAGATGTATGCAAACAGGAGCAGAAATTAAATGTGGCCCTGGAGGTGGGGAGGTGCTTGTTTGGTGTGGATAGCTGCGGTCCATCCAGCAGTAATGAGCGTGGATGTGTGCACAGGCCAGACATGTCTCTCCAGGGACTCGGATGACTCAGGCTTTGTTGGTGCCATTGGAAGCCCTGAGTGAGAAAATAACTGAGTCGCCCCTTCAGGCAATTTGGTTTATGGGCCTGAAGCTCTTAGTAGCTGCCAGGCCATCCATCTCCCCGTGGCCCCTGTGAGATACTTTAGAAACTAAAGCCCAGTGCTGTCCTCCTTGCTTGAAAGCCTTGGCAACGGTCTTTACTTTTTCCAGAATTCTAAGACAGGGACACACTGGGTGCTGTGGGTATGTCCGGGGGATGTGTAACTTAAGGACAACGCAGAAGTGTGTCGTGCACACCTGGGGACCTCTGCGCAGGTGGTTTTCACCCACCTCTGTTTTTGAAGGCCCTCCTGGTTTTATGATTCCCTAGCCTCTTCCTGGAACCCTAGAGTCAAAGCTCAAGCTTAAACATGTATTTCCCTCCCTTTCCTTCGGTAATAACAAATTATATTGACAGACAAACACAGGGTTAAGCGGGGAGATCTGTGAGACAACTGGATTTTGGAAGCTCAAGCAAGCAGACGGCAGCATTAGGCCGAGAAGGGACAATTCAGATGGGGCGGGAAGGGACAGGGCTGAATCTACGCAGAAAAGAGGCCTGTCCTGGACGAGGCAGGGGGTGAGGTGCAGGGGAGGAACAGTGTCTAAGACGCCACGGATGCTCTCTGTTCAGAAGCCTGCACTTTCAGATAAAGCTCTTTGGCTTCAGATAAGATGTTTGGTCTATTGGTGCCTCTCTTCTGTGCAGTGGGCCTGATACTTATCCTACTTACTTTCCTAGTTGGCTTTGAAAGAAAAATTCTGGTGGTAAAATATTCTGAAAGCACCAAAGAGCCGTGAAACATAATGTTACTACTTTTTAAACATTCCCCTACCGATGGAGGGGTTTTCCTGCGGCGTCTCTGCACGGGCGTTTCTGTGCCCCCACGTCCTGCCCAGATGACTGCTGTTAGTCATGGGAACTTACTTGCTTATCACTGCCTTTAGTGCTAGTCACTTTTTTTAACACTCATTTATAATTTTCAGAAGAAGATTTTGTATTGAGCCCAAATCTGCCTAATTTTCATCATCGAACATTGCTATAATGCTCACCAGACCCACTTATACATAGTAATATTTGTTACGTTTATTCCTCTTAGCAATCCTGTAAGGTGGGTACTATAATTATTCCAATTCTACTTATAAGAAAACAGAGGCATGGAGAAGTTAAGGGGCTTATCTGAAGTCACGTGACTAATTTTTATCCTCGCATCCTTGTTTCTCTGGCCATAGCTGACCCATAGTATTGGAAGACTGCTGTTTTGCCCTTGCTGGGCCCTCCATTTGGCAGATGGCTTCTTAACTGGCCCATACGCTCTTCTACATGTGCCTCCTCTTAAAGTGTTATTCCCAAAGGAGGGCCTTTTCTCCAAGAGTGCTTTGACGTATATGGAGAAGAGTTGCATTGCTGGGTTTCCTTGGGTCTGGCCTGCGAGAGGCATCTTAAGGAAGAAAGGATGTATTCAAGTTGGGCACCCCTGCAAAGGGGTGTGCTGGCCCACTGGCCCCAGCTGTGGGATGAAGGGGACCGGGATCAGCTGTGACCTAATTAAGAGTCTCAGGAACCTGCATTGTGTCCTTCATTTTCCAGCTCATTGGCCACGCAGAGGGGGAGGGAAGATGGATAGGATCCTGGTCAAGTCCTTCCTGCCACTACCGTGTGGCCCAGGTCACAGGCCAGTGGCGTCCAGGAGGGGCGGGGATGTGTGTGTGGGGGGCGGCGGATGGGCTCTTTGTTCTCCTTTCCCAGTGAAGCTGGCGGGGAATGAGGCAGAAGAAGAGGAGGATTAGCAGATTCAGGCCTCACAATAGCTCATCGAATGGGAATGTCTTCTCAAGTCCTTTGTAGAGAGAGGAATCCCTGATTTGGCATTCTGACTGTTTAGATAGCAAATGAATAGGACCTCACACAACTCCCCGTTGGCTAAGCAATAAAGAATCTGCCTGCAATGCAGGAGATGGAGGTAGACATGGGTCCAATTCCTGAGTCGGGAAGATCCCCTGGAGAAGGGAAAGGCTACCCACTCCAGTATTCTTGCCTGGAAAATCTCTTGGACAGAGGAGCCTGGCAGGCTACTGTCCATGGGGTTGCAAAGAGTTGGATACAACCAGAGTGACTGAGTATGCAAATGACTCCATATATATGAATATATATATACATGAAGCTCTCAATATCTGGCATATATTGTGTATTTTACGGTTCTTTAGGAACAAAGACTGAGTTGAAAGTGAATGCAGCTTTATGCTGCCAAGGAGCCCCAGCTCCTTACTCCAAATCAAATACATAATCCCTATACCACATAGTGTGTGTGCTTTTCAAACTTTCTCCTATTGAAAGATTGCATCCTCTATGAATCACTGGTAAAGTATGGAATTCTCAGTTGGGAATGTGTCTGAAAACGTTTCCTCCTTCCTCATCTTTAAGAAGAAACTTGCTAGTTTCTCTTTGAAATCCAACCAGGGGAGCCCAAACACCAGTAGGACATGGCAGAAAGAACATGGCATTTGGGACCTCACAGGTGCTAGATTTAAATCCTGTCTTTGCACTTTTGATGCTGGGCAACTTACTGATCTCTTTAAGCTTCTGTTTACTCATCAGTCAAATTATATATAACAACCCTGTGAGGCTGCTTTATATTGAGGGGGAAATGAAATAGTATATTTGACATAAATTATTGACGGTCTCTCACTCAGTAATGCATCAGAGAAATCCCTCCCGCCTCCCTCTGATCCAGCCAATTGAGTATGAGATGGGTGTGACCACACGGTGGTAAGATCTCTTAGTGCGGTGATTCCCAGATTTTGGATTCTTAATATTGGGAACAAATTTAGGACTGCTAACATTTTTGTAAAACATTTTGAAACAACTGCCACATAATAATATATTTCAAAAGGCATGTTAGCATTCCCAAAGTAAGGAGTTCAGCCTCTGTCCAAGCGGTGTGTGGAAAATAAGGTTATGCTTATCAGGTACTTAACTGACAAGCACTTAAACAGTGCTAAGTATTGTGTTTTGTATACTATTTTTAGTATTGGTATAGTATAAATGTTGAAAATCAAGTCCAAATTCCCTAGAAATGTGAAAGAAAGTGAAAGTTTTGCTCAGTTGTGTCCAACTCTTTGTGGCCCTATGGACTATACAGTCCATGTAATTCTCCAGGCCAGAATACTGGAGTGGGTAGCCTTTCCCCTTCTCCAGGTGATCTACCCTACCCAGGGATTGAACCCAGGTCTCCTGCATTGCAGGTGGATTCTTTACCAGCTGGGCCACAAGGGAAACCCAAATTCCCTAAGGTAAGGTATAAACAGGCTTTTATACACAGATATACCATTTCTACCATCCCTCCTCCAATATACAGCTACTTATAGACACACCCCAACTCTAGCCTTGAGGGGGTCCCATACTTAAATGTCCCCAGGGACCAAGAGGATACTGTCATTCAGTAAGAGAACTTTGGCATGCAGTCAGCCTATCTTTTGTCTTCCATTGTTGATTTAGACATGGACTGAAGCTCTCAATAATAAAGTCAGCATTTAAATGACTAAGAATAATATTATTTTGTTATACATCCAAGAATATGTTTGTGTGAAGGCATAAACCCTGCCAAGTGTAAATATTAGTTTAGAAAATCTGTACAGACTCACCCATCTTAATTATTTTATTTCAGCCCTGTGGTTTTGCCTTTGTATGTATCTGTGACTAGTTCTGGCTCTGCACAGAAATCTTTAAAGGGACATCCTCTCGGATGAGGCTTCCAGAGCCGTGGGGGAGCCGTGGGGTATGGAGCCGTGGGGTACTGAGCCGTGGGGTACTGAGAACTGCTTCACGTGGCTGACCTTAATGTGTTTGCATGTGTGTTTCCGGGGGTGCTGTGCAGTTTGTGTCCCAGTCCCCTCGTCTCAGCACTCAAAGCTTTTACAGACTCTTCCAACCAACCTGATGAGTAATTAGTTGGGAGAAATTCCAAACGAATCTCATCTTTGGATTATCTTCTTTTGGAGGAAAGCTGTGGCTCTTCCTTCTGCTGATAGGAAGGGAGGCAGCTTTAAGTAGGAGGTAACATCTTGGAAAAGGAGAAATTTGATGCACAGAGCTGAAATGACTTTACGTGTCATAGTAAATTTTTTTATTTCAAAACCTCTAAATCATGACAGGATAAAAACCAAAACCAAATGAAGTTAATAAAACAAAACTTACTTAAAATCCAGATTTGTTAAGTCAGAATTTAAGGACAGTGTCAGCATGGATTGAAGTTTGCCAAGTCGCTTCAGTTGTATCCAACTCTGTGTGACCCCATAGACAGCGGCCCCTGGGCTCCCCCATCCCTGGGATTCTCCAGGCAAGAATACTGGAGTGGGTTGCCACTTCCTTCTCCAATGCATGAAAGTTAAAAGTGAAAGTGAAGTCGCTCAGTTGTGTCCATTTCTCAGCGACCCCATGGACTGCAGCCCACCAGGCTCCTCCATCCATTGGATTTTCCAGGCAAGAGTACTGAGGTGGGGTGCCATTGCCTTCCCCTGGATTGAACTTTAAAAAGCTGAAATAACTTTTCAGCCTGTGGGATTGTCCTTTTCTAAATGTAGGATGCCTGCAAAGGGAGTGGAAAGATATTGTTCTTTTCTTTTGCTCATTCTTCTAGGAGGCGGGCCTCAGTGTTTCTGTCTCTAAGTCCTGGCTATTTTTGCAGTGATTACTACCAGGGCATTCAATTAGCACAAATGTGCAGACCTAGTTTCCATCCATAGCAATACTATTTTCCATTAAGCTATTCTTTTTGAGATATAATTGACATCCATGTTTACAACTAGCCTTCATGTAGCTCTTGCTATGAGAAAGACATTGTGCTTAGGTTGCCTTCTCCTAGTCTAACAGGTTTTGGGCAGGTGGTTTTCAACCATTCTCTTTAATTCTGTTGAAAGCAGGGTTAGAAGAAATGCTTAGCTCCTAATCACATAGAAACTCACTTCCAGCGTGTCTGGCTACTTGGTAAAGGGAGTGAGACCACACTGACATGAAGAAAGTCTTCCAGAGACTTTTGTTGTTTTTATTTCCATTGTTCAAACTTAATGATAAGGGAGCAGACCAAAAAAAAAAAAAAAATGTCTGAGTAATCAGTATGGTTTAGCTGTACCCTAGGGTCAGCACTGGAGTATGGGAAAAAAGCAACAGATTATATGGCTATAGCTACTGAAAGAGTGCTTATGGCCCTGCGAACTAACTCCTTGACCATTTGGGTAATATTCCTCTTATGTCTAGAGCCAACCTAATGAAATATATGGTTCCTGCCCTGAGATGCAGATAGAGGTAACTCTACGCTACCAATATGTATTTATTATGAAGTACATGAATAAGTCACTATCCCAACAGAGCAAATGCATAGCTATTAAAAATTAACATAGACTTGTTGTTTCTGTTATGCTTATCATTTTCCTTTAATGAAACAACACTGTGGATCACTACCTGATAGCCCAAGGTGCCTCTGAGCATGAGGTGTATTTTGCTATTTCATTAACTTAATCAGACTGTCCTTTTTATAGGGCGCCCAGCTCTTTCAAGTAAGTTGCTCTGAAGTGAAAGCAGGATGGATAGGTCCATAGAATTGGGAAGCAATTGTCTAGCAGGATTCTTTTAGAAGCTCAGGTAACCTTTTTGAGGAGCATGGCATTCCCTGAAAAAAAATTCTTCTTTTTTTCCCCCTATAGCTTCTTTATTATGTGTGTGTGTGTGTGTGTGTGTGTGTGTGTGTGTGTGTGTGTGTGTGTGTGTGTTTTGAGGGGAAGTGGCTTGTTACTGCACCCTTGAGGCATCACTATGCTTTCTATTGTCAGTTTCACCCCAGTTCTACTGGAAAGAGCAAAACTGACAACCTCTAGATACCCAGAAGGAGCCTTTAGATCCTAGAGAGTGAAGTACATGTTGTAACTCATTTTACTTAGGGAGATAGGTAAGAATTCCTTAACTGCTAAAAACAGACTCCCATCTCTTATTCTCCAAAGCAAAGTATACAGATCTCAATAGCAACATTGTTTCTACCATGCGCATCCCAGCAGGAAGAAGGAAGAGAGATGGAACTACTATGTATCAGGTCTTTTTACTATTATCTCGGTTAATTCCAGTGAAGAGGAAACCTGTGTTTCCAATAAATGGCAACAGAAACTTCAAATCTGGAGAGCTTCTTTAGTGCCCTCTTAGTGAATGATTAAAGGGACTCTCGATTCCTTGCAACAGGGACTAGGAGCAAGCCCTGGAGGGGAAAGCTGTTTGGGGATCATTCAGATGTTCTCTGGAGAGTACGGCAGGCACTGAGTGCTTAGGGGTGCCCACTACTCACCCCCTCACCCCTCACTGGGGGCAGTTGCCTGAATCCCTGAGTGGCACCGTTGTTGGCCCGTTCCCTACCCCATCAGCCTGGGCAGACTCTTCACCACTCACTGCGTCCACCCATCCCTCTGCTTAACTCATATCTGCCTCAGCACTGCATTTTTCTCCTATGTACTGATCCCACAGTCTTAACACGAGTAACACATTGATTATGGCAGCTGGGAGGGTCTGAGCCGTCATCAGAACAAATGAGGGGCAAGAAATGAATACAGTGTTCACCACTGACCTTGATCAAATCTCCAGTATTGCTTAGGTATTTAATTTTTATTCTTGCTTTTTAACATGTTGTACAACAGAATGCCAAAACACCAACCATCCTGGCCTCTACAATGTTATATATATTAGCCAGAGGTAAGTATACCTCTTCAGAAGATATTTAGTTGAAATTGTGGGGGTTGGGGGGAAGTCAGTCCACAAAATTTCCCCAGGTTTTAAATGAATACAATTGTAGATTTTAAAATATTTGTTTTGTTTTGGGATTTTTTACCCCTGTGTTTTGGAGTTTTGATGTGAAATATTTTCTTTTGACAAGGGCAGCGGAGGATGAGATGGTTAGATAGCATCACTGACTCAATGGACATGAGTTTGATCAAACTCTGGAGATACTGAAGGACAGGAAACCTGGTGTGCTGCAGTCCATGAGGTTGCAAAGAGTCTGAACATACATGCATACATTTTCTTTTGAATTTGGGGAAACCCCTTCTTTAAGAATGGAAAAAGTTAAGTTGGTGATTTTTTCCTTCCCATTAAAAATATAAACTGCATTCATTTATTTGACAAATAGTTATTGAGTATCTGCTGTACCAGACATTGTTTTAGGAGCCTAGAACACATCGATGAACAATAAGAGAAGAATATTCATTCATTTTATAGAGCTTACATTCTGGTAGAGGGAGGGAGAGGCAATAAAAATAAGCATTGCAAGGAATTTACTTCTATAATATGTTATATGGTGATAAGCACCATAGAAAAAGACATATCAGGTCAAGATATCAGGTTAAGGTGTGCTAGACAGGAGAAGGGAGCATTTGGTCCAAAGATGAGGAAATTACCTTGTAGACATTTGGGGAAGACAAGGCCAGCACGTCTGGACCACAGTGAAGAAAGAGAAAGTCAGTCGTGTCTGACTCTTTGTGACCCAATGGACTATACAGTCCGTGGCATTCTCCAGGCCAGGATACTGGAGTGGGTAGCCTTTCCCTTCTCCAGGGGATCTTCCCAACCCAGAGATCGAACCCAGGTCTTCTGGATTGCAGGTGGATTCTTTACCAGCTGAACCACAAGGGAAGCCCAAGAATACTGGAGTGGGTAGCCTATCCCTCTCCAGTGGATCTTTTAACCCAGGAAGTGAACTGAGGTCTCCTGCATTGCAGATGGATTCTTTACCAATTGAGCTGTCAGGGAAGGCCTAGGGTGAAGAAGGGGGAGGTTAACTACTGGGAACCAGGGCAGGTAGGGTCTTTTCAGCCACTGAAGGGACTTCAGCTTTTACTCTGAGTTGACATGGAGAGCCATCACAGAGTCTTGGGGAAAGTGTTCGTTGCTCAGTCATGTCTGGTTCTTTTGTGACCCTATGGTCTGTAGGCCACCTGGCTCCTGTGCCCATGGAATTTTGCAGGCAAGAATACTGGAGTAGGGTGCCATGCCCTTCTCCAGGGGATCTTCTTGACCCAGGGATCTAACCCAGGTCTTCTGCACTGGCAGGCAGATTCTTTACCATCTGAGCCACCAAGGAAGATCCACGAACAAATGACTAGTGTGAGTTCACGTGAGAGGGTTTTTTGGCTTCTGGGATCTTAATGTACCAAAACCAATTTTCTTGCTCCATGGGTCCAGTTTTCTGTGTGCAACATGTCACTAGGCCAAACAGATCTCACTGACCTTGCCACTGAGCCACTGCCGTATAAATCTGATGCAGTGTTGGAACATCTAGGTCTACCTGCTGTTCACTCTGAAGTTCCTTACACCACGTTTTCTTGGTAAAATGCAATAGTGTATGGTGCGTAGGAGAAGGAGAGTGGAAGGGAATGCATTTTCCCCCAAAGCCCAAGGTTTGATTACCTTTCTCGTTGCTTCCAGCCAACACAGCCACAAACATAATTAGTGGTTTCACAATTATATAATCACATTGTCTGAGGTCTCATTACCCCTTAACTCATAAATCTGCCTTTCTATTTTTCCATGACCTTCTTCAAGACTGCACCTACCCACCACTGACATAATGAACGAAGCCACAACCCAAGCCTTGGAGGACTTCTATTGATTTGTAAGAAGAGAGAAGCTACCACTTGCTGTTCTCACTGATCTGGAAATAGACACCTCATTTTTTATGCCACTCTGTTTCCTTTTGTAGCTCTACATAGTAAATCCATTAATTTAACTGTCTGTTCATCCGTTCACCCATTCTCTGGTCTTCCCATTCATTCATCTGCCCATCCAGCCATCTGCCAAATTTCTATTCATTGAGTGACTATTTTGTGCCAGGTACCATATTGGGAAGCCATATATTTCATGGTTAGATACATGCACTGTAGCCTCAAACTGCCTGGACTTGAATCCTGGCCATGGCTTTAGCCATGAAGTCCTGGGTAAATTATATCAATTGAGCTTCAGTTTCTTCATCTGTAGGATGAGAACCGCTAAAGATGGATCACAGACTTGGTATTAGAGTCACAAGGTTAATTTATCCAAGGCCTTTCCCTTTTGTCCTGGAGGAATGGCTGTTTTGTTTTGCTTTGCATTTAATCCTCTCTTCTTTCCTTTTTTTCATCAGTTAACTCCTTACCAGTTCATCCAGCAGCTTATCAGAGACCCAGCTTGTGTTAAGTGTTAATGAGAGAGTTGTTTTGGGGGAGAAGGGGGAAGGGCAGATGCAGCCCTAAGCATCTAACACAGTGCTTGCCACATGCACTCTACCCAGTATATGATCCGTGGAACAAATGCAAGTGCCTGTCCTTGAGGAGTGTTCAGCGTGTCTGCAGAAGGCCAGTGCCAGGTGTGAGTGTCACCAGCGCAGCCAGCCAAGGCCGAGGAGCAGAGCAGGGATGACTGACAGACAGAGGGAGATGACCCTCCAGCTGCTTCTGCTGGCATGGAAATGTAAAGCCGTTTCTCCCTGCGACTGGCTCTTGTGTTCTGTGGCTTGATTTGTCTTTGTGTCAGTGGCTTGTCTGACATTTCTAGGACTCTGTCCTGATACATGGTCTAGGCAGGTGGGGATCCCAGTGGGGAACAAAGTATGTCTCTGTGTGTATTCCAGGAAGAGTTTAACCTTGGAAAAACAGGCCTAGTTTTTATTTATTTAGTTTTTTAACCTTCAAGGTATGTTTGATATTGGGCTTCCCTGGTGGCTCAGTGGTAAAGAACCTGCCTGCCAGTGCAGGAGATGTGCATTTGATCCCTGGGTTGGGAAGATCCCTGGAGAAAGAATGGTAACCCAGTCCATTATTCTTGCCTGAGAAATCCCATGGACTAAGGAGCCTGGTGGGCTGCAGCCCTCGGGGTCGTAAAGAGCTGGATACGACTTAGCAACACTGCAAGGACAACAAATGTTTGATATTAACTCTGGGTCATTCCTCTTCACATCTGATTGGAGTAAGGATAATAGCGCTTGGTTTACAGGACTTGTAACTTTGCAAGATACAGTGGTGGCACTTCCGTTTAAACTTGTTGTGACCCATCTTAGTGCAAAGGCATGGGGAAACATTAGAAAAATGTCACATTTAGGATGATGATTATGTGGTGACTTTAGAGCCTGTGTGGACTAAATATGGGGGACTCTATAGCCAGATAAGGACTTTTCTGGTAGCTCAGTCGGTAAAAAAATCTGCAATGCAGCAGACCCCAGGTAGATTCCTGGATCGGGAGGATTCCCTGGAGAAAGGAAAGGCTACCCACTCCAGTATTATGGCCTGGAGAATTCCATGAACTGTATAGTCCATGGGGTCACAAAGAGTCGGACACAACTGAATGACTTTCACTTCTCCATAAGCCAGATTCCCTGGGTTCAAATCATGGCTCTGTGTTTTATTAGTCATGTAACTTTGGGCAATGGAGAAGGCAGTGGCGCCCCGCTCCAGCACTCTTGCCTGGAAAATCCCATGGACAGAGGAGCCTGGTAGGCTGCAGTCCATGGGGTCACTAAGAGTCAGACACGACTGAGCGACTTCACTTTCACTTTTCACTTTCATGCACTGGAGAAGGAAATGGCAACCCGCTCCAGTGTTCTTGCCTGGAGAATCCCAGGGATGGGGGAGCCTCATGGGCTGCTGTCTGTGGGGTCGCACAGAGTCGAACGTGACTGAAGTGACTTAGCAGCAGCAGTAACAACTTTGGGTAAGGCTTCTCTGTGACTTAGTTTTATTGCTATAAAATGATTTTTAATAGTTATAAACTACTTCATTGGATAGTTGGGAAGATTAAATGAGATATTTTTAAAGTACTTAAGTTATCAGCTCCTAAGAAGTACTGAATAAATGTTTGCTATTATTTCTCTTCCTCCTCCTTACACCCTCTTATTCTTCTTTTAGTGCTATCACTGTTACTATTTAGAATAATGTTATTATGAAGATTCAGTTAGATGATCTTTGTATAGGTAGGCCATTGCCCAGCATAGTGCCTGGCACAAGTAAGCCCTCAACAAATGTTAGTTTTCTTTCATATGGACCTCTCAAGTCCATCTTCAATCTCTCAGGGAAGTTCTCACCAATTTCATTAAACCTAATGAAAAATGACTGCAAGGAGATCCAACAGTCCATCCTAAAGGAGATCAGTCCTGGGTGTTCATTGGAAGGACTGATGTTGAAGCTGAAACTCCAGTACTTTGGCTACGTGATGCGAAGAGCTGACTCACAGGAAAAGACTCTGATGCTGGGAAAGATTGAGGGCAGGAGAAGAAGGGGACGACAGAGGATGAGATGGTTGGATGGCATCACCAACTCAATGGACATGGGTTTGGTGGACTCCTGGAGTTGTTGATGGACAGGGAGGCCTGGTCTGCTGTGGTTCTTGGGGTCGCAAAGAGTTGGACACGACTGAGCAACTGAACTGAACTGAAATGTAAAATAAGGACTTCCTCGGTGGCTCAGTTGCTAAAGAATCCACTGGTAATGCAGGAGACCTGGGTTTGACCCTTGGGTTGGGAAGATCTCCTGGAGGAGGGCATGGCAACCCACTCCAGTATTCTTGCCTGGAGAAGCCCCATGGACAAAGAAGTCTGGTGGGCTACAGTCTGTGGGGGTCACAAAGAGTCAGACACAACTGAGCGACTAAGCTCCGTGCAAAATTCTCACATTTCTGGTGAAAGAAGAATCTCAGTTCAACTGGAAAAAAAACTAAGTCTCTCTTGTCTTCCCATTGCTTCTTGTGACAGAATGAAGAACAGGTACTTGTTCACGACTCTATATGATTTTGTATTGAATGAAAACGATAACTGAATTGACGGTCTCAGTTCCGAGTGGGTGTTAGCTGGTGGCTGCCCTCAGTTCCTTGCCATGTAGTGTCCCCTGCCATGGCAATTTGCTTTATCATAGCCAACAAAAAGGCCTGGGGAGAGGTGGTGGGGGCAAGCAGGAGTGGGGGAGAAATAGAGAAAGAGATACTGCAACGAGGTGGAAGGTGCAATCTTACGTAATCACAGAAGTGACATCCCAGCATGTTTGCCACATTCTGTTAGTTAGAAGCAAGGTTCAGTTCCACCCACACTCAAAAGGAGGTGATTATACAAGGGTGTAACTATTAGGAAATGGGGACCACTGGGGGCCATCTTTGTCTCTCTCTCACAACACGCCTGACCTGTTGGTTGTCTTTCAGATGCTTTATTTTGCTTAAATTTAGCTTTTTTTGTTGTTGATCTTCAGTCCACAGAGACCAGTTTATCACAAGTCTAAGTGGTATCAGTTCAGTTCAGTCGCTCAGTTGTGTCTGACTCTTTGCGACCCCACGAATCGCAGCACGCCTGGCCTCCCTGTCCATCACCAACTCCCGGAGTTCACCCAAACCCACATCCATTGAGTCGGTGATGCCACCTAGCTATCTCATCCTCTTTCATCACCTTTTCCTTTTGCCCCCAATCCCTCCCAGCATCAGAATCTTTTCCAATAAGTCAACTCTTCGCATGATGTGGCCAAAGTACTGGAGTTTCAGCTTTAGCATCATTCCTTCCAAAGAATACCCCGGGCTGATCTCCTTCAGAATGGACTGGTTGGATCTCCTTGCAGTCCAAGGGACTCTCAAGGGTCTTCTCAACACTACAGTTCAAAAGCATCAGTTCTTCAGCACTCAGCTTTCTTCACAGTCCAACTCTCACATCCATACATGACCACAGGAAAAACCATAGCTTTGACTAGACGGACCTTGTTGGTAAAGTAATGTCTCTGCTTTTGAATATGCTACCTAGGTTGGTCATAACTTGCCTTCCAAGGAGTAAGCGTCTTTCAATTTCATGGCTACAATCACCATCTGCAGTGATTCTGGAGCCCCCAAAATAAAGTCTGACACTGTTTCCACTGTTTCCCCATCTATTTCCCATGAAGTGACGGGACCAGATGCCATGATCTTCGTTTTCTGAATGTTGAGAAACCCGTATGCAGGTCAGGACGCAACAGTTAGAACTGGACATGGAACAACAGAGTGGTTCCAAGTAGGAAAAGGAATTCGTCAAGGCTATATATTGTCACCCTACTTATTTAACTCATATGCACAGTACATCATGAGAAATGCTGGGCTGGAAGAAGCACAAGCTGGAATCAAGATTGTTGGGGGAAATGTCAATAACCTCAGATATGCAGATGACATCACCCTTATGGCAGAAAGTGAAGAGGAACTAAAAAGCCTCTTGATGAAGGTGAAAGAGGAGAGTGAAAAAAATTGCCTTAAAGCTCAACATTCAGAAAACAAAGATCATGGCATCCAGTCCCATCACTTCATGGGAAATAGATGGGGAAACAATGGAAACGGTGTCAGACTTTAATTTTTATAGCTGCCCTTGAATTTTCCAGCAGAATTTTGGAAACTTTGTTCTCCAAGAAATTATAGTTTTCCTGTGCTTTTGTTCCCTATAAATAAAAAATTATATTTCCATTAATGAGTGTTGCAATTTCAGGCATGCTTTGCCTTCATTCTGACTGATTGTCACTGGGCAGCCACTGCTAACAAAGAGCACATTTTTAAGTTTCTTTTCCTCCTCAGCTAAGTGGCTAATGATCTGGAAGCAAGTACTCAGAGAGGGGCCAGGGGAGCTTCTATTTAAAGACGCACTTTATAAACAGAAGCAGCTATCTACAGTGATGAAGTGAGGAGGCTTAACCCTAATTATCTGTTTAGTAAATCTGGATATTTGGACCTCCAGTTTGTCTGGTTTTCCCCCTACAAATGGATAAGCCGAGAGGAAAGTATGGGGTAGCACAGTATTATGAGCCTCGGAGGGGAAAGGCTTTCTCTGCCTCCCCTTAGTATCCTAAGGGAAGATAAGCTGTATAGGAACATAGATGGAGATTGATAGAGGTGTCAGAAAAGCTCCCTTGTAACTGTTTCCACTCAAATGGTTCTAGTCAGTGTCATTCAGAGTTAAATGCGGAGTTACTCACTCCTTTAATTTATTCATCAAATATTCTTGAACATCTTCTCTGACCCAGCTCCTGTGCTAGGTGATGATGTTATAATTATATATATTCCCAGCCCTCAAAGACTTATTTGCTCAGACACTGTCCTTCACATCTTAATCTGTTTTCCTTCTGCTATTAATGGGAGTAAGTAGCTCTCTATTTTCCTTCTCTTAGAGACTAGAGAATACAGGCAAATGCAGTTGATCAAGCCTCTCATATTGCCCTGTGCGTGCATGCATACTCAGTCGCTTCAGCTGAGTCTGACTCTTTGCAACGCTATGGACTGTAGCCTGCCAGGCTCCTCTGTCCATGGGATTCTCCAGGCAAGGATACTGGAGTGGGTTTCCATTCCCTCCTCCAGGGAATCTTGCTGACCCAGGGACTGAACCCACGTTTTCTATGTCTCCTGCATTGCAGGCAAATTCTTTCCCACTAGCGCCACCTGGGAAGCCCACCACTCCTAGTTTATTCTCCCTTCTTTCTTTACCACTTCTGTCGAGGCAATTATATTATTTATCTATGGCTGAGTGATGGATTAACCCAGAAATTAGCAGCTGAAAATTGCACTTTTTATATCACAGTTCCTGTGAGTTAGGAACCCAGGCATGCCTTAGTTGGGTCCTTGGCTCAGATAATCAAAGTGGGGCTGCATTCACTCAAAGGTCTACTGAAAAAAGATCTGCTTCTACGGTCACTCATGTAGTTGATGGCAGGATTTAGTTTCTTGCAAGTTGGACTGCGGGCCTCAGTTCCACACTGGGCTATTGGCCAGAGGCTTCCCTCATTGCCTTACCATCCAGACCTCTCTGTAGGGCAGCTCATGATGCGGCAGCTGGCTTTATCTGCGGCAAGTGAGAAGAGCCAGGTCTCTTCTGGTTGTTCACTCAGAGAAAAGCCAGTGTGAGCACGACTGCAGCTACAGTGTTTGGTAATGTAAGCTAGGAAGTCGTATCCCATGACTTTTGTTGTGTACTTTTCCTTAGGAGCAGTTCACCAGACATAAAAAGTGGAGATGATTACACTTGGGCGTGAAAAATAGGAGGCAGTCAAAGCTAAGGTCCTTATAGTCAAAGCTGTGGTTTTACCAGTAGTCATGTATGGATGTGAGCACTGGACCGTAAAGAAGGCTGTGCACTGAAGAATCGATGCTTTCAAAATGTGGTGTTGGAGAAGACTCCTGAGAGTCCCTTGAAAAGCAAGGAGATCAAACGAGTCAATCCTGAAGCAAATCAACCCTGAATATTCACTGGAAGGGCTGAAGCTGAAGTTAAAGTTCCAATGCTTTGCACACCTGATTCGATGGGCTGACTCATTGGAAAAGATCCTGATGCTGGGAAAGATTGAAGGCAGGAGGAGAAGGGGGACAACAGAGCATGAGATGGTTGGATGGTATCACTAACTCAATGGACGTGAGTTTGAACAAAATCTGGGAGATGGTGAAGGACAGGGAAGCTAGGTGTACTACAGTCAATGGGGTCACAAAAGTCAGACACAACTTACAGTGAGTGAGCAACAAAGAGCTGTTCACAAGACCTAAAAAAAGTGGAGATAATTACACTTGGGCATAAGTACTAGGGGGTAAGGATCTTTGGGAGTCATTTTATAAGTCATCTCACATGGACATAGTGATATTTTAATTCTAGAAGTTAGTTGTTATGAGCAGTTTAAGATTAAGTGAATACCTAACAGCTACCCCTTTTCATATTTTCTGTCTGAGCACATAGAGAGATAGAAGATGGAGTTAGAGAAACAGATAGACATGGGCTAGGAGGTAAGAGGCCTAAAGAATGAATTTTTTTTTATTACAAAGAATTATCAAATATTGAATGTGAAAAAGACATTAGAGGGCCTCATGTAAATGAAGAAACAGTGGCCAGATTTTGTATAACCCCACCCCTGGATCTCCAAGGAGATCCACATGGCCCAGTGATGTTTTCCCAAAGATGGCTTCCTCCTTCTTCCAGTCCTTGCCAGAGCCTCACAGGTCACGTGACTAGTGTTTAGGTCTACTTCCTCCACTGCAGAAGCACTTGCCTTGTTGAAAGGCTCACTCAGGGGCCTTGTCATATGAATGCTGCCTGCCTAGCTATGCCTTTGTTACATAGATTGATTCTGTTTTCTGTCTACAAAAGACATGATGCTTAGGATAATTGCTAGTTTATATAATTAACATATCTGCCACACTTTGTTCAGTCGCTCAGTTGTATCCGACTCTTTGCAACCCCATGGAGTGCAGCACACCAGGCTTCTCTGTCCTTCACCATCGCCAGGAGCCTGCTGAAACTCGTGTTGCCGGAGTCAGTGATGCCATCCAACCATCTTGTCCTCTGTTGTCCTCTTCTCCTCCTACAAGTGGATAAGCTGAGAGAAAAGTACGGGGTAGCACAGTATTATGAGCCATTTATCCTCTGTCCACAAACTTCATCATTCATCTGCAGGGCCCTTTTCCTTCTGGAAACTATCAGATCTGGAGCTGCAGGCCAAGCATGTTGGGTAATAAGGCTGCGGCTCTGCGTATAGAACATTGTCTGACAGTCTATAAATATTACTTGCTGTATTTGAATAGCAATTGTTGAAAAATGTGCAAAGACTAGATCAAAGAACTTTACATTTGTTATTTTCACTTTCTTCTTCTTCTTTTTTTTTTTTTTTTTTTGGAGTAGCAACCTACCTATAAAATACCAGTTTTTACTTTTTGTTTGCAATCTAAATGGACCCCATTGTGCAACTACTTTGATAGGATGTTAACCACTTAGGACAGTTGCAAGAAATGGTACCCAAGGGTTAACTCTCTTGCCTCTCCGTTTGTTTTTGACGTTGGAAATCGTGAACTAATCACACAGAAAAGAGTAGGCAGAGGATAAATGGCCACAGGATATTTGGTGAAGGAGCAATAATGGTTCACTGCTCCCAAGAACTGTTTTCCATGGCCTGACACCATGAGTCTCCGTCTAGTATAAATCTGAGAAATTGGTAGACTTAGTGTATAATTGTGAGGGAGGTCTGTTTTTGCACCAGGCAATATCTAAGAATAAATGCTATAGTTACTTGGGAAGGGAACAGCACCATTTTATTTTATGTTTAATGTCACTGACAGAAACGTGAGGTTGGGTAAATGTCTATTCATAACTTGTTGGCTCTCACCTGGCTTACTGACATTATTTGCAATCTGTTTATTTAGTTAAATAACTAAATGGCATATTAAAATAGCACCTGCAGGCTAAATTTTAAATTGTTTGTTCACTCTTTTGGTTATTTTGTACTCTTAGAAATAATAAAATTTTAAAAAAACCTTGATTGATAACAGGATGGTGGGATACATGGGGAGATGCAAATTAAAAAGGCTAGAAGAAAAGGCCAAGAGAACAGGAAGCAACAAGTGAATATCCTGGAAGCCAGCAGGTCCTTACAGGCAGGAGATAGAGGCCCTGAAGAAAGAAGGAAAAAGGTGGTTGGTCTCAGGGACATCTGGCAGGGATGGGGTGTCTGTCTTTGGAATGAATCACCATGGAGCAGGCCAATATCAACAGCTTGAGGTCAGATCAAGATAGCGGAGAAGGATGAACTCTGAGGTATCAGGACCACCATCAGCAGGATGATGATTAAGACCCATGCGTCTTGAGCTTCTTTTTATTCTCCTTTACCAGAGACAAGGATGGTGCCAGGGCCTGGGACATCTGTTTGAAGGTGGGTTTTATGTGATATCAAATGGAAGGAGGTACATTATTCTAGAGTCATCATATGTTCTAGTTTCTCTCAGATGGGCTCACCTTATACTTGTTGCACTCTAATAATTAATCATGCTCCCATTTCACTTAAAAGAGGCTGGTTTGGGCTCTTTTAATGGTAAATGAGAAGTTACACCATTATGCTAATCATTTCCCAAAATGTGTTCCCTAGAAAGTCTGTTTGTAGACTGTTACACAGAAGCTGCCAAAACAGAATTCTCTGGTTGTGTAAGTGTGGGGAAACCAGTATTAACTGGAGTGAAATGGAATTCTCCACTGCAGACCTCTCACTGCCTCTAATGTGCTGATGTAGCTGTTATACCCAAGTCGCGAAATCTCCCAGTGACCACCAGGAAGCTGATATCCAATGCAAAAGCAGGAGAGTTTTTATTACTAAGCTCGACCTGGGGCTCCCACTGATACCAACACAGCGGCTACAGGGAGGAGCCCCGGTTTTGGATTACATTGCTTATATAGGGAGTATACATGGAAAAAAAGGGATTTCTAGGTAGGGGAAGGTCTGATTGGTCACTTTCTTTTGAAGGGTTGTGAGTTGGTTCTTGATTGGTCCCTGTTGTCTAGGTAGACCACAAGTTCCTGAGCGTTAAGTCAGGAGATTTTGGTCTGGGGTCCAACTGGCTTGTGGGTGGTGGGGTGAGGTCAGGGAATTTCCAAACACTCTTGAATTTCCAAAGGCTCTTTTCCTAGAACCTTAAAAATGGAGTTTTTCTGTTAACAAAATGGAGTAGCTTAGATTCTTCAGTAGCATGTGGATCCCCAAGAGGGGGAGAGGGTTAGTTTCCCATTCTAAGTTCATCTGCAGGCACACTTTGGTGTCTCTGAGACTGCTATTCTATGGAGCACATTCTGGGGAAATTTAGTTAATTGAATATGGGGTCATAGAAGGAAGTGAGCTTCACTCTTCATGTATTGGGGTGCTCAGTGAAATTAGTAGCCATTGGCTAAATAAGTAACGACTTGAGAGAACAAGGGTAGACTGTGCCAGTCTTTGAGGTTGCTGATTATTGACTAGTAGGAACAGCATTATATGTGGCTAACTGGAGTAACAATCTGAAGAATGATTCCTTCTCAAGCCCTAAACCAACCCACCTACTAGTTAGGACATGGGAAGAAAGAGAATTTTCTGTGTTTATTGTTTCACTCTATGACGTCCTTAAAGGAAAGATTATTAAGGAGATCATGGGTCAGCAGATGTGTGTGTGTGTGTGTGTGTGTGTGTGTGTGTGTGTGTGTGTAACTGTTTGTGGGGAAGTGACCTCAGGAAATAGTATTTTTACCAGCATTTCTGATAATTCTGAGAAGGGTGGCCTTGAAACCATTTGCTGAGAAACATTTCATGGCGGGACTCATTTGATCATCAAACCCCAAGTGGTTCTTCAGTGATCTGAGTCCTTAGATAGGCTGAGCTCCTACTGCTGTGTGCTTTCGATCTGCCTGTGCCTAATGTTCTATGCTAAGGAATCATTTACAATCACCCTGACATCCATCGTTATCCTGAGATGGATGAGTGAATGAGTGAACGTTGCTCAGTTGTGTCTGGCTTCTTTGAGACTATATAGTCCATGGAATCCTCCAGGCCGGGGTCTCCTGCATTGCAGGTGGATTCTTTACCAACTGAGCTATCAGGGAAGTCCTTTCATGGGTGGCGATACAGAAAATATTTAAAGATGGACCTTTAGGTGATCCCGATGTGCTCATATAATGCTGTCCCCATCAGACCCAAAGAGAAGGTCTTGGCTCTTATCCTACCCCTCAACAACTCCCCAGGATATGGATGCATGAGCCAAGATACCAGTATGAGTCTTGCCCTGAGGCTGTTACACAGACCTCATTTGGAGCCTTGACAAGCATGAGACTATTCCATTACACACAGGATCATATGCTGACGCATTTTATCTGTCTGCCTGGTAGAATGGGTCAATATCACACAAGCTAATCCAAGGAGAATGATGAAGCATTGATCTCCTAGGTCTTATCAGGTAGGCAGGCTGAAGTCAACTGACTCAGAAAAGTTTTCTTAAACTAAGGTAGGGCAAGAAAAGGAAAGAGAGGTTTGCTGGATTTCTGTGACAAAAATCACAATCCCGATAGGTAGCAAAACCAGCTTTTTGTCTTTAGCTGGGCCAAAGAACACCTTTTCATTTGATGTCTTTGAAAGACCTAGGCTCTTTGTGACTGTGGCAAGAATTTTATTAGAAGCCTGCAGAATCTTGGAAGAGGCAGAGAATGAGGACTGTCTGCAGCGGGGGTTTGCCATGGTCTCCTGAGGAAGACATGCCCCTTCTACAGGGGACTGTGCTTTTTAGGGTCGGTGGGTGAACTGCCTCAGGGAGATAAGGTCATATGGCCAGAAATTTCAGTTTTTAAAGAGAAGTTGAAAATCTGTATTTTTATTTTAGCTTTTCCATTTGTTCTGATGTTGCCTTTAATTTAAAAAATAAATAAAAAATGTTTAAAGCATTGTCTTGGCCAAATAAGACATTGTAGACTCCCAGTCAGTGACCTCTGTTTAACTCATACAGAAGGGAGAAACTGTCACTCAAATAAAGGGACAGGTTTTTGGGGTGTGTGCAATAGTTTAGACAATTTATAACACCTCGTAAAGTTCTCAAAACAACTCTGGGTTTAGAAATCCTCATGCCCGTGTTACTGATGAAAGTGAGGTTTACAGAAGTTAAATGACTGCTGAGTTCACAAAGAGGAGTAGGCTTGTGTCTACATGCTTGTCTTTAGACAGAGATGAAGGTGTTTACTGCATTGTTTATAAATGCGTGTTTAATAAAGGCCTTTTGGTGAGGTATGGAAGTAAAGTTCTTGAGATCCAGAGTCTGCCTGGAGTGCTTGCCTCTTTAGGGAAAGAGGGGCCGAATGTGGATCTCACTCCATAAACCGTGGGCGCTCCTGGCTTGGAACACGGGAAAAGTCAGAAGGCTGTGACTAAGACAGAAATTCTGTTGATTGACACTAACACCATACTCCATTTGGAATCCGGTGATGCATCTCCCAGGCCTCAGATTGCTTGACAAATCACCGCAAGATTCACTCGCAGTCACTGCCGTTATTCTGTGTAATCACAGGCACACCAGGGCCCAAGAGGGGTGACGGCAGAGGTTAATGGCTTTCTTTATATTTGCATTATTACTTGAACTCTGGCTTTTGTGGTCAGATGCGCTTTACAAGTTCTTCCCATCTACCTTTCTGAAGTGTTTTCAGATTTTCTATCTCAGGGCTGTTTTACAGTTTCCTTTTCTTTTATCTGTTTTGTATGCTAGGAAGTAAGGAAAGGAAATTCAAGATATGAGCTATTGATACTCCGATGCCTGCTAAAGTAAATATTAAGTCCTTTGTTGAACTTCTAAAGGCCACATCATATTTCCTTTTTATCTGAAATGTTTAAAAAAATATGGTCAATTCTAGCTGACTGCCCTAAATGTATCAAAAGGCCCTTAGAAGTTTTCTTCTTCACCATCAGGGTGAATTCTTTAAGCAAATTGATTTTGAGCTTGCAGGTCAGTGTGAATATACCTACTGGCAGTGAAATGTACACTTAAAATGTTAAATCCTATGTTTGTATATTTTATCACAATCAAGAAAAAGTTTGTTTTAAGGATCTAATCAAACATGGATGTTGTAGGTAGGTAGTATTACTGTATAATACTCAAGTACAGGCCCTATTATTTTAGTTCCTCTAGATCAAACTAAATTTAGTTCCGAGTTCTCATCTGGTGGAAAGGGGTGCTCTATAAAAACATCTATTGCATTCTGTTTGAGGAAACACATTTCCTAGGGTTCTCCAAAAATTTGAAGTACACTTTAATGAGGTCAGGAAGATAGGAGTGGAGGGTTGCATCCTTCCCAGGGGACCCTGCTGTGATTATTTCTTTATCTGCCACTTGGCACAGCTCTCCAGTTTGGTCCTTCATTATCTGTGCAGGTCATAGGCTTGCTGGTTAGAGAGGCTCCTCATAACGGCCCTCTACTGACCACCAGCTTGGCCAGATAAACACTTTCTACTCTTCTCCAGGCTTCAGTGTTGGTTGTACAGGAAGCAGCGGGAATCCGTTTCATCTTGGGTACTACTTCGAAGGGGACCTGGGACTCTGTCTTTCACAGAAACTCAGAAATCCCTTATCCCTTTTCTAACTCAGAAAAGTTCACCCCTTCTGGTTGGGCTCTCTGCTTCCTTTAGCCCCAGCACTCCTTCAGCCCAGACTCACAGACAGATTTTTGTATGAGGGAAGCTGACTTCTGGGTTCCTGCTCATTTTGACTCTGTGCCCTAAGTCACAGAAGTTGTTCATGATCTGGAAAGGAAAGGATCTGAGGCTCAGAACAGGATGATCTAGTATCTTCTTGGTATAGGGGTAGGGAGTGGGAAATATGCAATGCCATTTTCTGAATGTCCAAGGCAGCTAGAATGCAAGATGATTATTCCAATAGTATTTTGTTTGTTTGCTTTGCAACCATTAGTGTTCATAACAGAATAGGTGTAAGGTTGTAGGAGTGGCTTTAGAGACAGAGAGCTTGGGTTTGAATTGTGGCTCTGCTCACCCACTGGCTATGTGACTTTAGGAGAGTTATTTAGTTCCCCATACCTCAACTTCCTCATCTGTAAAATGGAAATAATGGTAGAATATTTATAATGAACTTATTGTAAGAAACAAGTACATCAATGCGTGTGAAGTCAATTAAAACATGACAGAAAGCGCTCAATATATGGAAGCCATGATGATAAAGACTGTTGTTGTTATTTTCATTATTATATAACATCACCAAGACTGAGCACTCAGTTTTAATCTTCTCGAACTTTGTTGTTGTTCAGTCGCTCAATCGTGTCTGACTCTGCCACCCCATGGACTGCAGCACGCCAGGCTTCACTGTCCTTCACTGTCTCCCAGAGCTTGGTCAAACTCATTTCCATTGAGTCGATGATGCCATCCAACCATCTCGTCCTCTGTTATCCCCACCTCCTCCTGCCTTCAGTCTTTCCCAGCATGTGTCGGACATTGTGCAGTTAATTCTCACAACCACCCAGTGAAGAGGTTATTAAAATTATCCCTTTGCAGAGCGTGTAACTGGCTCAGCTCCCAAGTGGTGCAACCAGGATTTAAACCCAGCAGAGGTTGGGAAGATCCCCTGGAGTAGGAAATGGCCACCCACTCCAGTATTCTTACCTGGGAAATCCCATGGACAAGGAGCCTGGAAGGCTACCATCCATGGAGTTACAAAGACCTGGACATGACTGAGTGTCCCGGTGCAAAGACCTGAGCACGCACGAGTGACAAATCCCAAGGCACTCTTACAGATGTGTTCTATGTGAAGGAAGAACATTAGCTCACCTTGGAGCTGAAAGTCCCAAGTTCTAGAGATAGATCTCCTAGGAGTAGGAAAGCAAGCAAGTTGATTTATAGAGACTTTTCAAGTCTAATACTCTGTGATTCTAAGTGATGAAGGATAAATAGCTAAAAGGAAAGCTTCCACATTTTTAAGTTCTTTTTTTCCAGCTTGTGGAAGTGAAGTCTCTCAGTTGTGTCCAACTCTTTGTTATCCCATGGACTGTAGCCCACCAGGCTCCTCAGTCTATGGGATTTTCCAGGCAAGAGTGCTGGAGTGGGTTGCCATTTCCTTCTCCAGGGGATCTTCCCAACCCAGGAATCTATCCCAGGTCTCACGCACTGCAGGCAGACGCTTTACCTTCTGGAGCCATAAGCATAATTTCATCTGAAACTCCATCTCACATGCTTACTGTAACTTTTTTGAGAAACAAAAACAAGCAAACAAATGAAACTACAAAAGTTCTTATTTCTTCATCTGTGGATAGATGTCCACCCTGAGGGCTTCTTTTGAGGCCACTGGTTGAAGATGGCCGAGCCTCCTTGGGTCTGGTTCTTCCACTGCCTACCTCCAACTGGGCTTCATGTGCATTTATAAGTGGAAAATTAACATCTATTTTGTTAAGCCACTGAGATTTTAAACTTCTGCTAATCAACTAGCATTAACCTAGCTAATATAAGCAGATATCTTTGATTAATTTTTTACATGCTTTCTAAGAGGTGAAAGTGAAGTCGCTCAGTTGTGTCCAACTCTCTGCGACCCCATGGACTGTAGCCCACCAGGCTCTTTCATCCTTAGGATTTTCCAGGCAAGAGTATTGGAGTGGGTTGCTATGTCCTTCTCCAGGGACTCTTCCCAATCCAGGGATCAAACCCGGGTCTCTCGCATTGTAGGCAGACGCTTTTGCCGTCTGAGCCACCAGGGATTACAGATGAGGAAACTGATTAAGACATACCACTGAATCATGACACAAAGGTTATGAGCCATTGGCTTAAAGCATGCCCAGTCTGTTCATACACTGAATTCTGGTTATAGCACGAGTAAGTGTTGGCCCTGTAGTTAGATATTTTTCTTAGCCCTCTGACACATGAGGCAATAAACCTTTCAGTGACATCAGAGTAGGAGACATTGGAAATGAGAAGATACTGGGGTGTGGAGGGAGCTACAAGTCAGGGACATGCTTTATTGCTCTTTTTTGCCAGAAAGAAAGCACTTCTATCATTTATGAGATCCTAAGACATGCAAGAAATACCATTTTTTTTTCTAAAGCAACCAATCACACATAACCATAGGGAAAGGAAAAAGTGGTGCTTACCAGCTGTCACATCAGAGTGGAAGTTATTATCGAGGTGGAAAAAAGTCAATGCAAGCAATGGGACGCTGTTACTTAGAAAAGCTGGCCCTTTGCAGCCTCTCCTAGCTGAGAATCTCCAGGAATTATACCTGAAACTTAGTCAGCAAGACTTACAGCAACCCTGGAAAGAAGTGAGACCAACACTTAAAGGCCAGGGATTAAACAAAAATAAATAATAAATTACCCAGATCTAGTGAGGAACAGGGCTTGGCTCAAACTGTACGTCATGTCTCAGTTTCAGACTGGCTTGATTGTTTTACAGAGAAGTAATTTGCTTTCTGTGGTCCAGATAGAATTCTGATAGCAAAAGTATCAGAATTTCATACAATGATAAACTGAAAACATTTCTCTGATATATGTGAATATGTTCAATTTCCCAATAAGGACTCCTTCAAAATATTCTTTGAAAGCATCTCAGAAACAATACCAAATTTAGTAGTGAGTACTTCTCTGCAATTCTTGTTCTGTACTTCTTGAAATTAGAACAAATCCAGAGTAGTACTGGAGAAGACTCTTGAGAGTTCCTTGAACTGCAAGGAGATCAAACCAGTCCATCCTAAAGGAAATAGGTCCTGAATATTCTTCGGAAAGACTGATGCTGAAGCTGAAGCTCCAAAACTTTGGCCACTTGATATGAAGAACTGACTCATTGAAAAAGACCCTGATGCTGGGACAGACTGAAGACAGGAGGAGAAGGGGATGGCAGAGAATGAGATGGTTGGATGGCCTCACCGACTCAATGGACATGCGTTTGAGTAAACTCTGGAGTTGGTGATGGACAGGGAGGCCTGACGTGCTGCAGTCCAGCGGGGAGGCAGGTCGCAAAGAGACACGACTGAGTGACTGAACGGAACTGAAAGGAATCACACTTGAGAGGTTCATAAGGGCCGGATCTAGAACTGGTACTCCTTGCTTCAGTGTCACCTGGTCCCCTCTAACTTCAAGGGAGACTGTAAAACCAACCAGAGAAGCTAGAGAAAAAGGAGGGAGGCTCAAAAGCAGCTGGTCAGTGTCTGGCACGTCAGTGTCTGCGACACTGATTTACCTTTATTTTGTACAAAGAACCCTGAGGTAGTCATGGGTGTGTAACAGCTTCTCATGCAGGTCCTTGGCCCACGTGACTAGGCAGTTCCTTTTAGTTCATCCGTTTGCCACAGGGGGACAGGGACAGGGACAGGGAACAGGACAGCCGTGCTGTCCTCCCGGGAGGTAGTCTGATAAACCTACTCCTGCCCAAGTTCCTTTGCAATTCTGAGAAATAAAACTAGGGACCTACAGACAAGTACCACAAGGTAGGGCGGGTTATAAGCCGTGATCTCCGAGAATAAGAGATTTTTCTTTCTTCTTACTGAGGAGGAAGTCAGGGCATCTATGTTTGAGAGTGTTATTGGTACATTGTTACCTTCTGCCCTATAGGGTTAGTCACATGGTCCCATCTAACTTCAAGGAAGCCAGAAAAAAAGGGTTGAAAAGTAGCGCAGGCTACCCCAATTCTCTTTGTTCCAGTGTGCCTCATGCCAGAGAATTTGTCAGTAAGACCCTCTTAAAAAAAAATCATTTATTTGTCTATTTTTGGCTGCACTGGGTCTTTGATGAGGCGCACAGGCTTTCTGTCGTGCGGCAAGCGGGGGGTTCATCTCTGGTTGTGGTGCAGATGCCTCTCAAGGCGGTGGCTCCTCTTGTTGTGGGCACAAGCTCTAGGTGCTTGGGCTCAGTACTTGGAGTGCTCGGGCTTGGTACTTGGGGCTTGTGGGCCCCAGAGCCTCGGCTCAGTAGTTGCATCGCACGGGTTCAGTTTCCCTGTGGCGTGTGGGATCTTCCTGCACCAGAGATCGAAGGATTCTTCACCACTGGATCACCAGGAAGTCCCAGACAGACCGTCTTTCTTTTCATCTCCCTCTGCCATGTGGGTCTCTGGCTCTGGGGACAGGACTGTCAGAGCCTGTGAATCTGACAAGGCAGGCAGCCTGGCAGTACACAGAGCACCCTGCTTCGAGTCAGGCTGTCCAGGCTCCCAGGCTGCCTCCACCACACTCATTAGCTCTGTGTGATGTTATACAGCTTCTGGAAGCCTTCATTATAAGAATCCAGATGATATTTATAAGGAGGGTGGCACACAGTTGGTACTTATTAAGTGTTTGCCATTATTGTTATTATCTGATTTCCCTTTTCTTCTTCCTTTTCATCTTGCCCATTAGTCTAACAGAAAAGATCACAAATGGGGTAGAAGGCCTAGAAATGAAGGGTGGGTGAGGAGATAGTGAAAAATTGAACCTATTTCCCCATTCAAATCCTAGCCCATATTTGTATGGTAAAATAGTTTTGAAAGGGTTTACCTAGAAACCTCAGTTAGTAGATAGTTCTATGGGGTCCATGGAATATGCAGTCTACTTGAGAGCCAAACAGTAAATACTTGGGGAGTTAAGTAACAACTGAGTTACTGAGAGTGCAATAACTTTTAAAACTTACGACTTATGTATAATTTTAAAAAACATTTTGAAATCAAATGTGATGGAATCCACCATCAGCTAATGGGCTGATAGACCAAACTCTCCCAACAACTTGTGTTGAAGATTATCGATATAAATGTTGGTTTAAGATCATTGTCCTCCAATTAAATTTTTAAAAAATGATCCTTATAGTACATTTACTCCCATTCCCTGTCATGAATGTCTCTAACCCTACTGCTACTGAGTTAGCTATTAATTAACTTGCCTCCTGTCTCTCCATATCTAGTCTATTTCCACAAGCCTGGATTTCGTAGTGTTACTTACTAGTCTTTCTTAAGGCATATGTTGTGCTTGGTCAGTTTTCCTTCCATCTGTGGGTAAGTTCTTACTCAAATCTAGGAATGTGCCACTCACGTGCATCTCTGCTCTAAACCGAGCATTATTTCTCAGTGCAATTGATACCCATGTTTCCTCTGCTCACCTTGGTACTGGTTTATGATTTGCAGGGCTAGAGAAAACCAGAGGGTGGCTGTAGTAACCAAGTGTCCAGGGTCTCTAGGAGTTCAAGGTCTCTTTAGCCAACAGTTCCAAGGCATCAATAGAAGAGATGTCATAGAGTAGCATATCATTAACTAACACTTAAGTTATTATTGCTAAAGGAGACTAGAGACAAGAAAAGTCACTTTGGGTTGGGGGTCAGGGAAGACTTCACAGAACGTATGAGATTTGAGCTGGGTTATGTTGGTAACAAAGAAGTGGAAAATGCCATAAGCCAAAGAGCAGTGGTGTAAATGCTCAAAGAGGTTTTAGTGGGATGATTATTTCTGACAGATAGTATCTACAGACAGACAGAGGATGAGATGGTTGGATGGCATCACCAGTTCTATGGACACGAGTTTGAGCAAACTCTAGGAGACAGTGAAGGACAGGGAAGCCTGTTATGCTGCAGTTCATGGGGTCGCAAAGAGTTGGACATGACTTAGTGACTGAACAACAACAGATAGTAAGTACAAGAAAGTAGCCCTTTTGCTCCAAGAAATAATTTTGAGAGGACACTGGAAATAATTTTGCCTGGAATGGTTTCTGCATGCCAGTTATTGGATGTGTATCTGTTGGATGTGGATGCCTTCTCATTCATCAGATATTGTTGAGTACATGCTCAGTAAAACCTAGGCATGTTTCAGCTCCCCAAATTCAGCAATGAACAGGACAGGAAAGGTTCTTCCTTTCATGCTGATTATATCCTAAGTGTAGAGCAAACAAAAATAAGATAATACATATAGTAACATCAGATAGTCAAAGTGCTAGGGAAAACTAAAGCAAGGGAAAGTGATAGAGCCTAATTGGAAGGATTAAACACCATTTTAGCGAGAGAGATCAGAGGTGGTCACTTGGAGTAGGTGACATTTAAATTGAGAGTTGAATGAGGGGAGGGAGCATTCATGTGAACGATTTAGGAGATGAATATTCCTGGCAAAAGGAACAGCTAGCATGAGGGTTTTAAGGTGGAAATGAGCTTGGTTGGGTCAAGGAAAAGCACGTAGAAATGGGATGGGAGATTGGATAACTCTGTAGGCTGCTTGGATGATACGCCCAGGTCTGGTCCTCCTGTTTACTAATTGAATCAGAATCTCTGAGGTGAGGTCTATGCCACAGTCCTTCTTAGAACCTCTTCAAGTGATTCTAATGGGTAGCCAAGGTTGAGAAGCATTTTTTTAGTGGGAAAAGCCAAAAGGTGGACTTTTGTTTAATAAGCAGGCAGATCACCCTGCAGAATGTGATGGAGAAGGAGTGAGGTAAAGGCAGTGATCCTGCAGGAGTGTGCTAGGGCTGGGGGGATGATTGTCCTTGATGTGGTGGCCAACTGGAGCCCAGGCAGTACTGTTCCAAGAATGAGGTCCCCATGGATCTTTAGTGAGTCTCCCTTGCCAGTTTGTGGAAGTTGCTTGTGCCAGCTATGACAGGAGCCAACAAGTTAAAGTTTGGCATATTCATTTTCTGCAGATCACAGAGATCCAGCTTTCAAAGCCAGGGAACAAAGCAGCTGATCCTGAGCTGGAAAGACTCCCCAGGGAGCCCCTTCTGCCTGAGGAGAGACCTGGTAGAAATCAGTTTAAATAATTACATTCTAAACATAGTTCTACATGCCCATTTTTTTTTCTTCAAAAAATAGAAGTTACCTTATATGTTCTGTATAAAAAAGTAGCGGATTTTCGTAATAGGAGAATACAGATCCTACAAAGGAAAAAGACTGGTTTCAGGCCCAGATGGGGGAGAGCTGGGTGGAGAGCTGCCACCAAGGCTGAGAGAGGGTGAAAGTCTTATAAGATAGAGTTCAGAAAAGGAGGCTCTTGAGGCTTACAGAAAATGTGAGGGTGACGAAAAAGATAGTGTGTGATTATAAGGAATAGAAGAGGAAAAGAGACAAGATGTAGACAGACTTTATCTCTTTAAAGTCTTAGAGCAGAACATCATAGTGAGGCATTGTAGTCAAGAACCAAGGTTCTAACATCCAAACTGGGTGAATTCCTTAAACTCCCTAAGTCTTCATTTTCTCACTTGTAAAGTGGGGAATAATAGTACCCGAGTCGTCAGCTGCTCTTGAGGATTCATGAGAAACTGCATGTTGAGAGGCCTGGCGCGGTGCCTGGCACCTGGCAAGGGCTCATTCTGTGGCAGCACTCACTGGAGTGGTTGCCACGTCGGCAACGTTATCGTTCAGTTTGTGCTTGGGGCTTCCCTGGTGGCTCCGATGCTAAAGAATCTGCCTGCAATGCAGGAGATCCAGATTCGATCCCTGGGTAGGAAAGGTCCCCTGGAGAAGGAAATGGCAACCTGCTCCAGTATTCTTGCCTGGGAAATCCCATGGACAGAGGAGCCTGGCGGGCTACCGTCCGTGACGTCACAAGAGTCAGACACTACTAAGCAACTAGCACTTTCACTTTTAAACCAAAATATTGTGGAAATCATTTTGTTGTTGATGTCTGACTCTTGGCTGCCTCGTGGACTGCAGCGTGCCAGGCTTCCTTGTCCTTCACTATCTCTTTGAGTTTGCTCAAATTCATGTTCATTTAGTTGGTGATGCTGTCTAACCATCTCATCCTCTGCCTCCCTCTTTTCCTCCTGCCTTCAATCTTTCCCAGCATCAGGGTCTTTTCTAATGAGTCATCTCTTCGCATCAGGTAGCCAAAGTATTGGAGCTTCAGCTTCAGTCCTTCCGATGAATATTCAGGTTTGATTTCCTTTTGGACTGACAGGTTTGATCTTCTTGCACTCCAAGGGACATTCAAGAAGAGTCTTCTCCAGCACCACAATCCAAAAACATCACTTCTTCAATGCTTAGCATTCTTTAGGATTAGGAGTTTAGGATTAATAAATACACACTACCATTTATAAAATAGGTAATCATCAAGGATCTACTGTATAGCACAGGGAACTCTACTCAATAGTCTATAATAACCCATATGAGAAATGAATCTGAAAAAGAATGGATATGTGTTTATTTATAAATGAATCATTTTTCTGTACACCCAAAACTAACACAACATTGTAAATCAACTATAATATAAAATATTAAAAAAGTTTAAAAAGAAATTACCTATTAGTTTTTTATTATAAAATATTAAATAAAAGCTTAAAAAGGCAATTATCTTTTTAGTTTTTACCATTAAGTTAAAAATGTCAAGAAATCAGGTATTCGAAGATAATCAGAATGTGACTAAATTCACAGTCCACTAACATTTATCTGGTGTCCACCACGTGCCAGTCACTTGTTTCCCTTTATCCCATTTAAGTCTGTGAAACAGAGGAGAAGAATTGGGATTGGGCAGAGCAGAGACTGGCTCTATTCATAAAGTCTATGAATGACAAATGCTGGGCATGGCGCTCTCTGAGAAAAGTTCCAATATAAAAGGTATAGATAAAATTTAGATATAAAGTTAGATGGTCAATCCTGAAGCCTAGAAAATCTGAGATGGTTTCAGAGATAGCGACAGTGTTGGTAAATAGTGATGGGGGACAGGGGGCTTTCAACCTGTTCCTTGGGTGTCGAATGGAAGTATAAGGCCAGCAGCTATAGGTGGAGTGTAGATTAAGGATCTGTGTCCCCGGAGAGAATGTTGGTTGGAGCTAGTGTGTAATGTGACCCTGAGAACCAAACAAGAAGTCGGGTTCTCTGGGTGGGTAAAAGTAGAATATTGGAAAGCACTAAGTTGAAATTCAGGAAATAACTATAGTCAGTGGGTGGTAGAGAGAGAAATTAGCAGAGGAGAACACAAAAATCTTATCACTAGCTTTATATATAATAACAGTAAATTGGGAATCAGGAGACCTATGTGCTAGACCGTGTTTCACACAAGAAATTGGAATCATCGAGGCCTTGGTTTCTTTAGTCTGAAAAATGAGGGCTTTGGATTCGATGATGGCTAATCCACCTTTTTGTTTACAGTTCTATTCTGTGGAGTACAGAGAGGCTTATGATCTGGGCTTTAGTGGTATCAAGCTTAAGGCAGCAAGTGAGAAATTATTTCACCTTCCCAGGTTTTCAGGCCATGTCCAGCTTTGTTTTATTTGAATGGAATTTCAGGTTTCTTGCTCTTGGGTGAATGAACGCAGATATTGTAGAAATGTTTAAGTTGTTGTGTGTTTACTGAGGTGCGAGCAGTGGCTTCATGAACAGAGGTGAGAAGGGTTATTAGGTTATTTAATATGTCGGTTTAAGTGGGGCTTGGTTTTGAGTGGTGGTGACCAGGCTCCTACTGGGACACCAGTTTAATAGATTCTGCCCTGATTGTGCCTTTGCCTAGTACCTGTGGGTGACTCAGATTTGGTAAGAGAGACTTGTCTGCTGAGCTACCCCACTGTTGTTAAAGCACAGGCACAGAGATGGAATTTTGAGTATATCTGTTTTCCCTGTCATCATATTTTTCATGGAAACAGGCTCCCTACGTTTGTTAATGAAAAACTCACATGTTATTTTCGATTCACATTTTGTCCATCTCTTTCCCTCCATTGCATTAGTCAAATTCATAAACTAGACGGTCCGCTGCCAGACAGGCTTCTCTTCCTCTTTAGAGATAGGTGAAAACTGAACATTCAGTAATTCATTGTTAAAACTTACAGCTCTAGCGGGTGTTTTGATCTTCAGTTCAATTACTCTAAAAGAGCAAGCAATGAAGAAAAATGCCTGGGACAATCAGATGGGCTATTCAGTTATCCAAAATCAGACTTTCACCTCTAACAATTCATTTTCTGTTAAGTCAGCAGTGGGAAATACAAGATGTTCGCTGTCAGTTTAGACTGTCAAAAAAAAAACTTGCCCCAAACCTGTAAAGTTGTCATTCTTCATATGTTCTCACTGCAGAAACCAGAGACCCAACTTTCCATGCTTAAACTTTCCAGCTAGACAAATGGGCCCTCTGGGATGATGTCTTTGATGAATATCTGAGCTGGAGTTGCAAACAGAGAAATATGCTTTTGTTAAGTTATTGGAAACCAGGTCACATGGAGGATTAATGTATGGAGTGTGGAAAAAAGATCTAAAACACAGTGTGTCTCACCAGGCCTTTACACCAAGTATCCCAATGTGATGCCCATAGTGAAGCAAAAGGAGGACAGAAAAGAGACTGAGCGTCTGAGGAAATGGTAGTTTATGTGGAGTTTCATCCACCTGGAAAAATGGCAGGGATACTCTTTGTTACCTGAATTCCTCGCTAGATGGTGGTCTCAGTCTGGAGTTCCAGGAGCAAGAGTTGGTTAGGGGTGTACTTAATCTGACTTTTGCTTTATGTGTGAAGTAAAAGAGAAAAAGTAAGTAATATGGTTGGATGGCATCATTGACTCAGTGGACATGGGTTTGAGCCAACTCTGGGAGATAGTAAAGGGCAGGGAAGCCTGCCTTGTGCAGCCCATGGGGTCGCAAAGAGTCAGACATGATGGAGTGGCTGCACAACAGCAGCAGTAACATAAAGGTGACTTGAGACCCAACGAGAAGTAGTTCTCTTGACTCTGAGCTGTCAGGAGGTCCAGCAGAAATAGGGGGGTTTGATTCAGGATGTAGCCAGGGATAGACATGATAGCCCTTATTTGGTTTTTTATCCTTGATGTATATGGGAGCAAGCTTTCAGTTCAGTTCAGTTCAGTTCAGTCGCTCAGTCGTGTCCGACTCTTTGCGACCCCATGAATCGCAGCACGCCAGGCCTCCCTGTTCATTACCATCTCTCGGAGTTCACTCAGACTCACGTCCATCGAGTCCGTGATGGCATCCAGCCATCTCATCCTCGGTCGTCCCCTTCTCCTGCCCCCAATCCCTCCCAGCATCAGAGTCTTTTCCAATGAGTCAACTCTTCACATGAGGTGGCCAAAGTGTTGGAGTTTCAGCTTTAGCATCATTCCTTCCAAAGAAATCCCAGGGTTGATCTCCTTCAGAATGGACTGGTTGGATCTCCTTGCAGTCCAAGGGACTCTCAAGAGTCTTCTCCAACACCACAGTTCAGTTCAAAAGCGTCAATTCTTTGGTGCTCAGCCTTCTTCATAGTCCAACTCTCACATCCATACATGAGCAAGCTTTACCAGGAGCAAAATTTCAACCGGCAGTTAGGCTGTTTTGAACTGAGCAAAATTTCAGCCAGGAGCCAGGCCTTTGGAAGGGCGCTGTCTCTTCCTCTGCTAGAAAGTGATCAGGTCAGTCCTTGCACTGATTGGTTCACAGGTGGACACATCCTGAAGTTGGTGGGAGTAATTCTTGTTTTATTTACTAAAGCACACCACAGAAAGGAAAACAGTCCATTCTGGAGCATTGCAGGAGGTAAGACCAGCCTGTGATGGGTTCCCTTTTGATCACTGTGAAATTTTTCTCTGTGATGTATTTTTCACCAGGAGCCTAGTCATCGGAAAAAGAGTCATAACCCATAACTGTCATTCTTTTCCAAGAAGTCAGCCAGCCAGCTTCCCTCTACCCTACACAGAGCTTGGCTCTGGTATATAATTTTCTGAAGCATGTCAGAGAGCGGTTCAACAGTTTTCCATGCAGCTTGTCTATGCAACACAGTAGACAAAAACCAAAATCTTGACTATGGAAAAACCTCACAATTATATTGAGTATAAATAGTAGCAAAGAACCTAGCAGGATAGTTTTGGAGCCATATATGAAATATATACCTTTGTTAAAAACCATCTTGGCAAACCAAAGTGTCTCCTCTATCCACCACCCAGACTCAGGAAAACTAGGGCTCTGATAACCATGACTCTGTGACTGAGGTCCCCACCTCTACCAGCCTACTGAGATCATCACGGTGTCTTCACAAGAAAATGGTGCATTGTGTTCCATCCTGGCTCTTCCTCCCTGTATGATTACTTAGCAAGAGTTTTGTTGAAGTGGTTTTTCATTATGTGTAATTTAAGACCATTTATTCATTAGCTCATTTACACGGTACACATTAATTGAGCATATATAATGTGCCTGACACTGGAAAAACAGAATAACAAATCACTATTCTCCTCTTTGCATTGACCTTATTCTGTTTGTAAAGGTTGAAAACAATTATAATGCAGAGTGAGAAATATCAAGTCACGTGTGAATTGCTTCAGGAGTTGGCAGCTGTGTAGGTTGTTTGGAAAGATGCACAGAGAAGATGACATGTGTTCAGGGCCTTGAAGAAGGAGATTCACTAGGAGATTTCTAGTGAACCAGGAGGGAGGAGAGGCCTTTGTATCAAAGGAGCTGCGTGTGTGAAGATGCAGAGGACATGGCACAAGTTCAAATCTGGATTTTGCTGCTTACAAGCCGGGTAAAGTCATTTAGCTTGTGTTGAAGCCTCAACATCCTTATTTGTAAAAGACAGATATATTTCTTCTGGGCTACTCGCACATTTATGCCGAGACTAGATAGCCCTTGTTTTTGAAATCAGTTTGAAAATGATGAGGCTGGGAATGGTTATGGGATAGGTTGGATGGTTGTCCAGCTGATGCCCTTGAAGAGGGGGAGACGGTACACTGCCCGCCACCACAGTGGAGGTTCGGGGCTGAGAGGACCGCAGCAGGTAGGGGAGGCGAGCGTTTCAGCATGGTGCTGAGAAGTTAATCTGTTTCCCTTTTTAAATAGCTTTGCATGCAAGTTGTCAGTGGGGCTCTCACCCCAGCCAGATTTATAGCTTCTGAATGACATTGTTTTACTTTGTCATTTGGAGGCTAAATAAGGCAGGAGGGAATAAGAGTCTTTTTTTCCTATCAGTGGCAAATGCGTATCAATCAGTGTGATTGAGGTCCAGATGCAGTAATATGGGGAGACCCGTTGCATACTCCCTTGTGCACCTGTGTTCTTTCTCTCTCTCCTCCCCCACCCCCTTTTCCTCCTGGTCTCTCCAGCATCTTTTCTTTCTGCCCCTTTATGGCATTCAGACCTGTCCACTTGAAAAGCAGAAATCAGCTGGAAAATAGCACTCTCTCAACTCCCTTCAGCACATTTCTTTTGATGTTTAGGTCAGTTTGGCAGCTGTTGTTTTCCAAAGGACACATCTTCAAAAAAGAAAGAAAGAAAGAAAGAAAGAAAAGGCATCTATCACTTTAATGAGTGCCATTTAGATATTAATCAGCAGAAGTAAATAAAGAAGAAAGATTTACTCTTCTTGAAAGTCATATACACAGAGAACTAATTAGCCAATGCTATGCAGGAAGAGAAATGCCCTACCTATAGCCCAGGGTTGACTTTTCCAATAACTGTTTAACCATCAGTAATAAGAGCTAAGCAACACTTTATAGGCTCTTGTATTAATTATTTTGTGGGATGGATGTAGGTTTTGGGGTGGGGCAAACACTCCCAGATGATTCTTGGGGAAATGGATCATATATTTTAATAAAATCTGATCAAAGCTTTAATTACAGTGCATGGTAAACAGTGCAAGATGTTATGATATAGCTGAATAGGAGGCTGTCTCTTTGAGTGGAGCTTATATGTATATCGCAGTGATGTAGAAAGGATGGAATGTACACTTTTTGACGATATACAAAAGAAAACTTGGGGACCAATAGAAGAGAATGGTGAAGCTTAATTGTTGACTTTTATTATGTGAAGGATTCTTGTGAAAGAGGATAGTGGTCCACAAGTTTTTAATCTGAGTGATGCGTGAGCAAGGAGGAATAGATAAGTGATGCAGGTGGATGATGTAAGTAGAACTTCAGTAGGATATCCCTGTTGTTTATTTCCTGTATCATGGGGTTTTCAAGGTAGGGTTTTTCTTATCTGGTTGGTATGATTTAGATATCATCTTACCTCAGAAAGAGGCCGTAATGGTAGAGGGAAAGTATATTCAAGTCAGAGGATTAATATTTATAAGCAATCTCCTGTGAATGATGTGCTATACTTTTTTATATACCATATCTCATGTAACCACCAATTGTATAAGACAGGTTATCTCTGCATTATTTTGCAAACAAGAAAACTGAAGAGAGGCTAAGTAACTTGACCAATGTTACATAACCATGATAGTTCAGTCAGGATTTAAATCGTGCTGTGATTCATGGGGTCACAAAGAGTCGGACACGACTGAGCGACTGAAATGAACTGAATGGCACCCCACTCCAGCACTCTGGCCTGGAAAATCCCATGGACAAAGGAGCCTGGTGGGCTGCAGTCCATGGGGTCGCTGAGAGTCGGACACGACTGAGCGACTTCACTTTCACTCCTCACTTTCATGCATTGGAGAGGGAAATGGCTACCCACTCCAGTGTTCTTGCTTGGAGAATCCCAGGGATCGGGGAGCCTGGTGGGCTGCCCTCTATGGGGTCGCACAGAGTCAGACACGACTGAGCGACATAGCAGCATATCTGACTCTAAATTCCAGATTCTTCATATTTTACTATGAAGCTGAATAGATATTTGTTTACTGATTCATCTTTCTTTGAGGTAGGAGGGTCAACCCACTGGTTTCTCTTAGACTTTTCTATTAATCTATTATCAGAAATAAGTTGACTATAAGAATAATAATTCCTAGTATTATTATAGCAGTAGACATCTTTGTGTTACCTAACTAGCATCTTTGCCCTTTCTCTGGGCAATGGAATTTGTTTTCCCAATGAGTATTAAAAACTACATTTTCTGATGAGGAGGGAACTCCTTCTACCCCAGTTCACTTCAAGCTATAAAGCTGGGCACACAGTTTGGACATGATCACTCAGTATAGCTTGTTCTGTGCACAGCTATTGAGATTTCATGCTTTCCATGCTGATTTTACCTTTCTGCTGGAGTCATCAGGGAAGATGCTCTCTTTCCAATGGGGTTATTAGGCATATAGGCTGTTCGAAATGAAAGATTTTGTCTGAGTTATAATGAAGAAAAAGAGTCAAGCCCTATTGATACTCTTGAAGATCCTGGTTCAAGCCATTCCTGAACCCCAATTTTTCAATTCTTTAAAAGGATGTAAATGTGTAGTGCTTTTCTTGGTTTATGTTATTTGTAACCAAATTAATTTTTAAATACATAAAAATTTGGCAATGATTCTTATTTTGTGTGAGTGGCTGACAAATTATATATCTATAGTCAGTGAGATAGCACTGATTACATTCCATAAGTCTGGTTGAAACTTTGTGAAAACTTTGACACCTGCCCTTGTTTCCCAGATTATTGCTGAATTGCGCTCAAGGATAAATTGGTTGCCCAACAAATACGTTTAGTGCTTTAGGCTCTGTGTAACGCTTGGGGAATGCCTGTATTGGCCTTGATTGAGACATCTCTCTTCCCTGTGAGGTTCCACAGGCTGCTGTAAATTCAAGGAATAATGCCAAACGAGAAATGAGGTGCTGATTTATTATCAGTTGCATGTGTGTTCAAAACTCCCAACAGCTTTCTAATAAACTTGTTTGGAGCATAGGTTTTGGGTTCAAACCTCAACCCTCTAATTCAAGTATTAACTCTAGCCGGTGTTAAGACCACAGTGCCCAGTAGTGGTTAGTAAGAAATATAAAAGGTGATCAGTAGATCCGACTTCAGTCAAGACTCTAATGTGGGTCAGCTTCCTGCACAGCCAGGAAGAGAGCCACACGCAAATGAATGGGTTTTCAATTTCAGGGCATGCTTCCACTAGAAAGCATAGCCCGATCATTGTCCTTTTCAATCCAGAGAATCAGATTGGGAAAAAGAAGTACATCATCCACAGATTTTGGTACTTTAGTCTCAACATCATCAGCAGCATTGGGTACACGTCCTGTGTGATTTCTGACATTAAGATGTGCTGCAAACACAGGGCTTGCGAACTGGCCGGCACTCTGTGAGTCACTGTGCTGTCTTCCCGCATTTTGCTTCTTTGTCTTTACTGAATGTGTTTGTATTTCCACCTAGTTGTGGCTCTGCTCTCCAGGGATATACCACCATGGGAAAAACCTCTATGCAGTGGCACAGTGATCTACTGAGGAGGAGAACCGCATGTGTGTTTTCAGGAAGTCATGTTGCAGGATGTGTATGTCTATTAATGTAATCACTGAACCAGAGCCAAGGTCCTGAGGGACTGTTTGAGATCATCTTTCTAACCCAGTAATTCTCAAGCTTAGCTGCCTGACAGAATGCCTGGAGTGCTTATTAAAAACACTGGTTACTGAGCTCCACCCAAGGCCTACTGAATCAGAATCTCTTTTGGTCGGAGGGTAGGGTATATGAATCCGTATTTGTACAACTTTCTTAGGTGGTTCTTATGCCAGTTCGCAGATTAGCCCTTGGGAATTCCTTTATCTTTTGCGTTCAGGTTATTTAATAGAAAACATCACTCTGAAACCTCACGAACCATATAAGAATCTAACCTATATTCAAACATGTTGGAAAAATGTATTTGCAACCTCTGTCAACAGTAAATTCTTTGGTTCAGTAAACCTCACTTTCAAACGCTCTGTCTCCTATCTCACATAAAAACCCTGGCACTGCAGGACAAGTCAGTTTCCAGTCCTCTGCTTATTGTTGTTGATGTTGCCGTTTTGCGCTGCTACAGAAACCATGTGACTCAGATTGGGACTTACGTGACCTACCTTCTTTTTTTTTTTTTTTAATGTACCGTCTTTTAACTGATATCACACACTTGGTTTCAGGACTTAATGAGGCTCTGGTTCTTGATGTTTCATTGCAGAAAGAATTCAGTGAGACACAAAATGATAGATAAGAAGTGGATTTGTTTAGAGAGAAACACACTCCACGGTTAGAGTGTGAGCCATCTCAGACAGTGAGAGTGGCCCCAGGGTACTGGGTTGTCAGCTTTTATGTGCTAAGCTGCTTGAGTTGTGTCTGACTGTTTGTGACATTGTGTACTGAAGCCTGCCAGGCTCCTCCTCCTGGAAGTTTTTTATCAGTTCAGTTCAGTCAGTCCTCAGTTGTGTCTGACTCTTTACAACTCCATGGACTGCAGCATGCCAGGCCTCCCTGTCCATCACCAACTCCTGGAATTTACTCAAACTCATGTCCACTGAGTCGGTGATGCCATCCAACTATCTCATCCTCTGTCATCCCCTTCTCCTCCCGCCTTCAGTCTTTCCCAGCATGAGGGTCTTTTCAAATGAGTCAGTTCTTCGCATCAGGTGGCCAAGTTTTTATAGGGATGGTTAATTTCATAGGCTGATGAGTGGGAGGAGCATGCCAGCTATTTTGGGAAAGGGATGCAGATTTCTAGTGGAAGTCGGTTCTCTGCCTTCTCAGATCTGTTTGGTTCCGATCGGTCTATGCTGTGTCCTCCAGCTGTGTGCTAAGTCGCTTTAGTCATGTCTGACTCTCCGACCCTATGGACTGTAGCCTGCGAGGCTCCTCTGATCATGGGATTCTCCAGGCAAGAGTCCTGGGTGTGGGTTGCCATGCCCTCCACCAGGAGACTTTCCCGACCCTGGAATCGAACCCACATCTCTCATGTCTCGTGCATTGACAGGCGATTCTTCACCACTAGGGCCTATGTTGCTCCTTTAAAGGGTGCACCCTTGCCCCTTCCCTCCCGTTTCACTGCTGAGGCCCAGGTAGAGAACAGGTTCGGTCATAGACATGCTTTCTTAGCTTCTTCTTGCTTCTTTGTTCTGTTTTATTTGACTCCTGACTCCAAGGTGTCCATGCCTGGGATGTTTCTATTTCTCTCAATAAGATCCGTTACTTGAATGTCCTCTGGACCTAGGTAAAGTGGCTGAAAATGGCATCAAAATGAATCAAGATTTGCAGGAGCAGAGAAAGAGGTTAAGAGTCAGGAAAGGAAACAGAGAGAGTCTGGGAGCCTGAATGTGAGTTTATCTGAAGAGGAAATGATAATTCCAATAAGTGTCTTTATTTTCCCCCCTTTTGCATTCTCCTGGCAGCTAATCCGCTTGGCATAATCCTCTCAACTGTGCCTGTTCTGTCATCATTTTATCTGATCTACTTCTCTGACAATCTTTCCTAAGGTTTGCTAGCTTCCTTCTGTTTCTGAGAACCTCCCACTATTACATGGAAAAATCAACACTGTTTCTCCATTTTTATACAAATTTGAGTTCTGGGGGATGCTTAGAAATTGAGAGCCCTCTGTATAGTTTGGAGTTACATGAAAAATCTGGGAGCAATGTTTCCAGCTTTCAAAATTTGGTAGAGAGAGACCTGAACAGTCTTTCTCCTTTGTCTGCAAGCTGATTCCTGGTTTGTACACTGTTGGTATGGGCCAGGGGGTTCTGGGCTGAATGAAAGGATGGAGAAAGGGTAAAGAAATCTTGCAAATATATTAGCCTACATGACTAGGTGCTGACAACATTAATTAGTGGCTATTAAAAGTTCTTTAATAAGCTTGACTTTGCTTTTGTTTGTGTCATCAAGGAAATGAGAACATGATGAGAAGCATCCTTCATTTACCATAATGAAGGCTGCTTTCTCGTCTTACAGACCCAGCTGGACTGTGTTCTGCCTAGAGAATGACCTCAGGGGTAAAATGGTGTGACCTCTTGTCCCAGTACTTCAGTCCCTCTGCTTACATTATACCATAATTACTTCATCCAGTTGGCTGGGAATTCAAATCTCTCTAAATTAAAATACTCCTGAAGGAGGTCTAACCTTAATCCTTTTATCAGCTTACTCTGTAATTATCAATTAATACTTTGGGAGAGATTTACTTGCAACCAATGGAAATCAAGATAGTGGTGGAGTAGTGAGTTCTCCAGGTTTGGGCACTTATTAGCAGTGTGACCTTGATTTATACATTTCTCTAGGTCCTTGGTTCTTCATTGTTTTAAGTAGGACTAGGTGATAAATTCTCCAGCTGCATTCCTGAAATGGGCCCTGAAAGAGGGCTAGTAAAGAACTTTCTTCCTTCATGCCTTTCTGCATCTGGTTTGTAGAGCTCAGGCCACACAGTTGTGCAGCTAGTGAAACAAAAAGATAGTGTGGTTAGACAGAAGCCATGGGAAGCTAGATTACCATAAAATTGCTTAGTTGCAAACTCCAAACAGCTGCTCCCAGAGATGAGTTTGTAGAGGAGGAGTATCTTACGGGATGTCACAGCTCAACAACAGAAAAATAGGCTGATCTGATCAGAAGGCGTGCCAGGACATTGTAGACATCTGCCGTGCAGGGTGACATCAACTGGCTGTCTGAACACGCACTGCGATCCCTCTCCTGACTTGGAAGACCCCTGGGCCTCAGACTTCAAACCTGCACAGACAGCACAATAGCCAGGAGGCTTGGCTTTCTCCTGTCAACACAATACAAACGTTTCTGCGGACACAGGGTTTGGAGTCACCAGAACTGGATTCCAGTGTGATCTCTGCCCCTCCCCACTCCCTTACTATTAACTTTGAGGTTCACTGTATCTTAAGCCCTGAGCTGCTTTACAAGTTTATCTCATTCGGGTTGTGACCTTGGGCTCTAGATTTCATTTTCTTATCAGTAAAACTGGAACTTTGCTGCCTTATCCAATAGTAGTAATTAACATTTACTGAATGTTTACTGTGAGCCCCACACTGGGGAGGGCCCTTTTATGCATCAGTCTCTTATTTCATACTTTCAGTAATTTAAAAAGTAGACAGGAGCTACAATTATTTCATTTTTACAGCAGGGAAACTGAATTGAGCTAAGGGGAATACGGCAGCTCTGAATGGAATCTGTAGAAGCAAAGGGCTTCATGTTTCCTGAACTTCCTGAATATCCAACTCAGGTGACTGCTTTTTACTGATAGAATCTAGAATTACCCACCAAGGGGGATTTCTGTTTTATGTCCTGGCTGTATGAAGCCATTTCATCTCAGTAAGGATCAAATGGAAGGCTGTGCATGGAGGTGCTGAGGTGTCATGAGAAAGAGAATCCAAGGGATCTTCCAGGACTGAACGGGAACTGCTTGTTTGACAGGACGTGTGATTTCCAGACTCTCCTCATGCGGCAGTTTTATTGGCACACTTCCGAAAGCCACCAAGGATAACGGCAACGCACGGAACCCATCCCTTTTCTTCTCCCTGTACCTTCCTTTCTGCATCATCTTCCAGAGTTGAGCCTCACTGACTGTTCTAAGCTCCAGTTTTCCTGATCTGAAAAATGGGATTAATAATACTTTAATTGGCTAGTGGGGGAGGGGACAGGGGAATTAAATAACATATCAGGCATGAAAGTATTCTGTCAGTGATGAACTAATAAAGCTGTTAGGCCTAACAGCCACCATGTTGAAGGCTGATTTATTATTTGTCACTGATTACAGGACTACACCTTTCTTATCTGGAAGACATGCTTTCCAATATTTATTCTCTTCTTTAAAAGATTGTCATTTGCTAATTTTCTTCCTTCTCTGTGAAATAAAATTAGATCAAGGAGAACTGAAATTTTTTAAAAAATGCATTAATTGGTAGGAGAAGATAATAAGAAAATCAGACAACTGTCTGCTGTTTAGCATATCTGTGAGTGCGTTAATTTAATTAGAACTGCCCTGTATAAATATTAAACTCAATTCACTTTCTTTTACAGCTTCTTTGCTTTTCAAAGTATTCCCAGTTACAAATTATCTTTTAAAAAATTCTTCTGTGAGTTGGAGGGAGTTAATGGCAGAAAGACAACTCAAATTTAAATGAACTGAGAGCTTTTCATCTTATCACACTTTGTCTCTCTCTCTTATTTTGGTTTGCCTAGCTGCTGGCCCAGAGACAAAAGGAATGCTTGATTTTCTTGCCTTCCTCAATGGAGGCAATACAACATCTTCCATTCAGTGGAATGCTTATCTTGTGTTGCTTTCCTAGGAGGGAAATTGTATTATTTTGTTTCCAAACTCTCAATCATCGTTAGACAGTCATCCAACTTTTCTAGGTCATTGCCAAAATCTGAACTGTTTTGTGGCTTGTTCTTTCTTTTGATGTTCCCAACAACCCCCTGAAGGGAGGTTAACATCATCCCCATTTTACAGGTAAGGGTGGAATCAGTATGTGAGAGAAGCAGGCATGTTTGACCTCCAAGTATAGTTCCTAGTGTAAAAATGGTGGACTTAGCTCCTTCATTAAACTTTTGATAGATTTGGGATAAAGGTAGTAAAGAAAATTGCTCGTGGATTAGTTTGAATTGAATTCTGAGAATCACAGAATCCCATAGGCAACAGTCCTCTCTTACAGGACTAACCTTGTAGGATGAAGTGATGTGAGGGAGCAGCATCCAAATTCAGAGCTGGATCATGTCTTTATTAAAGTTTTGGTTTTATTCATCATGGACTTTTGCATCCATGTAATTTCTTCAGTGTTGCATTAAAATAACTTTTATCTTGAAGTGTTTGGACACCCTTGCATTTTGCACTTAAGATGAGTGGGGCACTTGATTTAGCCTAGTCTGAGCCTGTAGAGCAGGCCCACTGCTAAGCAGGCTGCTAGCCATACCGCTTCATTTCCCACAAAGGCACTGAGGTCCAGAATCACAAAGCTGGTAGCAATGACTCAGGTCTACTGACTCACAGTTCACTGCTTTTCCTGTTACACCAAGTGGAACTGACACAGCATGGCAGATGAGCATCAAGAGGGCGTGAGCTTGCAATAAAGCCTGACTAAATGTGCCAGGGCAGAAAGTGTAGAGGCCTTGAGCTGCACCTGCCTGTTTAGTACCACGTCTTCCTCTGACCCATCAAGTTGCAACAAGTAGCATTTCTATTTAGTAGAAAGAACTGCTTGATGTTGCAGAAAGTGAGGTGTTGCACTGGTTCCTAGAAAGACATAAAATAGAGTGGCGAATGCCAGTGCCTTGGTGTCAGTAGGTGGTGAAGACTATAACAAACTGGGGAGAGAGACCAGTGTGGCAAGTGGAAATGAGTTCTCCAATTCTGTTCATCGCTGAGAGAAGCAATGTCTTGCTTTCTTTCTAGGTCTTGGGCACCTCTTCAGTTTTAGGTTAAAAGTATTGTTTTGAAGTATCTTGAACCCTAGTTGGAAAGCATCCTCTTCTCCCTCACCACATAAATTCCTTCATCCTGGTTCTTCTTTGTTCTATCTCTGCAGCTCTAATCAGCAGAAACTGTTTCCTGAGTTCTCTGTCCTTCCCTCATTTCAGTTCAGTTCAGTTCAGTTCAGTCACTCAGTCGTGTCCGACTCTTTGCGACCCCATGAACTGCGGCACGCCAGGCCTCCCTGTCCATCACCAACTCCTGGAGTTCACTCAAACTCACGTCCATCTATTCAGTGATGCCATTCAGCCATGTCATCCTCTGTTGCCCCCTTTTATCCTGCCCCCAATCCCTCCCAGCATCAGAGTCTTTTCTAATGAGTCAACTCTTGGCATGAGGTGGCCAAAGTACTGGACTTTCAGCTTTAGCATCATTCCTTCCAAAGAACACCCAGGGCTGATCTCCTTTAGAATGGACTGGCTGGACCTCCTTGCAGTCCAAGGGACTCTCAAGAGTCTTCTCCAACACCGCAGTTCAAAAGCGTCAATTCTTTGGCACTCAGCCTTCTTCACAGTCCAATTCTCACATCCATATATGACTACTGGAAAAACCATAGCCTTGACTAGACGGACCTTAGTTGGCAAAGTAATGGCTCTGCTTTTCAATATGCTATCTAGGTTGGTCATAACTTTCCTTCCAAGGAGTAAGCATCTTTTAATTTCATGTCTGCAATCACCATCTGCAGTTTCCCTCACTTATCTGCTCCTATAACCCTGGATTCTGCATTACAGCATCTACAGGCTGCATTACAGCCCTGAGTTGACTCTTCTGCTCAAGACATTGGCTCTTTCACAATTACTGTCCCCATTAAGGCATTTCTAGCTTCCCATGCCTTGATTCATGGACCTGACATTCCAAGTTCCTATGAAATATTGCTCTTCAGGCTGGTTTTAGAAAAGGCAGAGGAACCAGAGATCAAATTGCCAACATCCGTTGGATCATGGAAAAAGGAAGAGAGTTCCAGAAAAACATCTATTTCTGCTTCATTGACTATGCCAAAGCCTTTGACTGTGTGGATCACAAGAAACTGTGGAAAATTCTGAAAGAGATGGGAATACCAGACCACCTGACCTGCCTCTTGAGAAACCTATCTGCAGGTCTGGAAGCAACAGTTAGAACTGGACATGGCACAACAGACTGGTTCCAAATAGGAAAAGGAGTCCGTCAAGGCTGTATCTTGTCACCCTGCTTATTTAACGTCTATGCAGAGTACATCATGAGAAACGCTGGACTGGAAGAAACACAAGCTGGAATCAAGATTGCTGGGAGAAATATCAATAATCTCAGAAATGCAGATGACACCACCCTTACGGCAGAAAGTGAAGCAGAACTAAAAAGCCTCTTGATGAAAGTGAAAGAGGAAAGTGAAAACGTTGGCCTAAAGCTCAACATTCAGAAAACAAAGATCATGGCATCCGGCCCCATCACTTCATGGGAAATAGATGGAGAAACAGTGGAAACAGTGTCAGACTTTATTTTGGGGGGCTCCAAAATCACTGCAGATGGTGACTGCAGCCATGAAATTAAAAGACGCTTACTCCTTGGAGGAAAAGTTATGACCAACCTAGATAACATATTCAAAAGTAGAGACATTACTTTGCCAACTAAGGTCCGTCTAGTCAAGGCTATGGTTTTTCCTGTGGTCATGTATGGATGTGAGAGTTGGACTGTGAAGAAGGCTGAGCACCAAAGAATTGATGCTCCAACTGTGGTGTTGGAGAAGACTCTTGAGAGTCCCTTGGACTGCAAGGAGATCCAACCAGTCCATTCTGAAGGAGATCAGCCCTGGGATTTCTTTGGAAGGAATGATGCTAAAGCTGAAAGTCCAGTACTTTGGCCACCTCATGCAAAGAGTTGACTCATTGGAAAAGACTCTGATGCTGGGAGGGATTGGGGGCAGGAGGAGAAGGGGACGACAGAGGATGAGATGGCTGGATGGCATCACGGACTCGATGGACATGAGTCTGCATGAACTCCAGGAGATGGTGATGGACAGGGAGGCCTGGCGTTCTGTGATTCATGGGGTCACAAAGAGTCAAGACATGACTGAGCGACTGAACTGAACTGAACTGAGCCTCCCATTCTGGGCCATCACATTGCTCATCAGTAAGTCATCTTGCAACCACATTGCTTTTCCTTTGAAAGTGAAATTAAAAGTGTTAGTCACTCAGTTGTGTCTGACTCTTTGTGACCCCATGGACTGTAGCCTGCCAGGCTCCTCTGTCCATGGGATATTCCAGGCAAGAATATTGGAGTGGATTGCGACTTCTTTCTCTAGGGGATCTTTCCAACCCAGGGATTGAACCCAGGTTTCCTGCATTGCAGGCAGATTCTCTAGCATCTGAGCCACCAGGGAAACCCAGGGAAGCCTTTTTATTGGGTGACTTTTATTTAGGACAACATGCCTCTAGACAGGGTAAGAGAATCACGTAGGCAGAGTGTTTGCTTTGCTCTGCACTGAATACTCAGCATCTAGCATGGTTCTCTGCTGCACAGGTAGCAGGCCAACAATACTTCCTGAGTGAATAAATAATTACAGCAGTGCAATTCAGTTCACTCCAAATTGGGCATCTCTTAAAACGCACACAGAAATTTTCAAAGTGACCAAAAAGCAATACATTTCGTAGCAACACCGCAGCATGGGTAATCATCTCCTTGATAAGGAGATGAAAGAAATTTTAAACACTGGAGACATTTTGCATGTGGACTGATAAATACCCATGCACTCCACTTAGCAGGATGGTGGATCCTGCCTTTTAAAGAGGCACAGCATTTGCTGATGTGCCCTGGGCTCATTTGGAGGTTTTCAGCACCGCGGTCAGAGGCATCATGTTTCCTTTTATCTCTAAGGGGCTGAAGGTCCGAATGAAGAAATACTCAAGGCCTGGGACAGGGATCTCAATGACTGTGGTGGAAATTACCCTCTTTTGCAGAAGAAAATTCACTGAGAGCCTTTTTTATTCGTCTTTTCCCTTGGCAGGCTTGCATCTTCCAGCTGTTAAGGCACTTAGGCTTCTCCAGGTTGGTTTTCGGGTACCTGGAGGATGTGGAGGGGTTGCTATGGAAATTGATATCTTCTGCGTTTGATGCTCCAGGGCAACCACCAGTGGTAGGTGTCCTGCTGATGGCTGAGGTGTCTCCCGTGCTAGGCATGGCCCTCATCCAAGTGACCAAGTGTATGTAGGAAGCTGGCACATTTGTTCGTAGATGATTGGCTTTAGGTTTTGACCTGTGGTCATCCTATTGCCAGAGCACGAATTAGGAAAACAAGTAAAGTCTGTCAAGGCTCAACTGATGAAATATACACATTTGTGAGAATAAATCCTTCCCAGTCTTTCAAGTTTTATTGTATTTGGTTGTAAAATCCCAAAGCCAGATTGACTAACTCTTCAATTCAATTCAGTTCAGTCACTCAGTCGTGTCTGACTGTTTGAGACCTCATGAATTGCAGCATGCCAGGCCTCCCTGTCCGTCACCACCTCCCAGAGTTCACTCAGATTCACATACATCTATTCAGTGATACCATCCAGCCATCTCATCCTCTGCCGTCCCCTTCTCCTCCTGCCCCCAATCCCTCCCAGCATCAGAGTCTTTTCCAATGAGTCAACTCTTCGCATGAGGTGACCAAAGTACTGGAGTTTCAGCTTAGCATCATTCCTTGCAAAGAAACCCCAGGGCTGATCTCCTTCAGAATGGACTGATTGGATCTCCTTGCAGTCCAAGGGACTCTCAAGAGTCTTCTCCAACACCACAGTTCAAAAGCATCAATTCTTTGGTGCTCAGCCTTCTTCACAGTCCAACTCTCACATCCATACATGACCACAGGAAAAACCATAGCCTTGACTAGATGGATCTTAGTTGGCAAAGTAATGTCTCTGCTTTTGAATATGCTATCTAGGTTGATCATAGCTTTCCTTCCAAGGAGTAAGTGTCTTTTAATTTCATGGCTGCAGTCACCATCTGCAGTGATTTTGGAGCCCCAAAGAATAAAGTCTGACACTGTTTCCACTGTTTCCCCACCTATTTCCCATGAAGTGATGGGACCGGACTAACTCTCAAATCCTATTAAATCCTTTTTAGGGAAAAGGAGATACAGACTCCCCACCTCTGCCTTTCCTAAAGACTCCTTTTTGTCTTCTTGTTAGCTATATTCAAAGCCATGCAGACTCCTTCTCTGACGTTTACTGATTTCCCATCATTAGGAATACCATGGACACTTTGGAACCCGATATATTTTATGCTTCTTTTCAAGACGGTAAATCTTCTGGGGAGAAAGCTTTACAGATGGGGAAGTAGTCTCACTTATGTTAGTTGAGGGAACTAAAATGAAGGGCTCTCCCTTGCCTGTGTGTGCTCAGCTCAGTCGCAGTTGTGTCTGACTCTGACCCCATGGACTGTAGCCCACCAGGCTCCTCTGTCCATGGGGATTCTCCAAGCAAGAACACTGGAGTGGATTGCCCTTTCCTCCTCCAGGAGATCTTCCAAACTCGGGGATCAAACACTCATCTCCTATGTCTCCTGCACATGGCAGGTAGATTCTTTACCAGTGAGCCACCTGAGATGCCCCCTTGACTCTTTAGGGGTAGTCTAATTACATGTCATTATATATGAACAACCTCAGCTCATCCTGGGATTCTGTCCATCCTCTCTTGCTCCCAGTTAACTATGATAGCAAATATTGGTCATGTCTGGGCTCAGATGATGGCCAGCGTAGCCATGGAAAAGGCATGAGATTGCCATGAGAACAGGAGAAGCTTATGAACATGGAAGAGCTTTTATATTAATAATCATTCTCAGATTATTAAAAATCATTCTCGGGCTTTTATGTATACCAGGTCCCTTCAAACCTTCGTTGTGACCCCATGAGATAATAAGGGTTATCTTCAACCTCAGCAGGGATCTCAGCATTTTCATGCAACTTTACTAGTTTGTGGCGGTCTCCCCACTTCATCTCCTTCAGTGACTATTCCAAACCATCACCACTCTCCTATTTCTCTTTTTCAACCGTCAGTTTAATTGGAAAACCTTCCTCTAAATCATGGGGGAAATTGATGGTTTTTTTGCTATCCCCTTCAATTCTCTAGCCCTCTCTTACTTACAAACTTTTTTCTAATTTTTTCTATTTCCTTTTCTTTGGGCTTAGAGGTTCCGTCTCTGGTGTAAGACCAGTCCCTTCTGTCTTCCAGGATTTTTTTCAAAACACCTAATCCCCTCTTCCCACTGGATAACACCTCATCCTTTCCCTTTCTACTTGGCTTGATGCTATCAGAGTAGCTTTTCCGATGACCCCACTTATCAGATATCGCTCTCTTAATATCTCATCCTTTTAGCTCCCACCTTGAATCTTTTGCTTTCTTCTTCTCCCATCCTTTCTTCCTCTTTTTTTCTTTCTTTTTAAACCCAAATCACCATTCATTATTCAACTCACTGAAATCTGAATTATCTTTTTTTTTTTTTTTGCTTCAATGAGTCCTTCTTAGGCCAATGATTTGTCTTCTCACCAAGCTTGCTATTCCTCCATTTTTGCCATTTCTGAATGTGGCAACACTGTCATCTAGCTAGCTAACCCAGAAGTTTCACCCTGCCTCTTTTCACATCTTCTACAGTCAACCAAGTTCAATTAATATTTATTTGTTTCTGTCTTGACAGCTCTCACTGTCACCTTGCCCTTGGTATTCCTGCCTCCACACCATGGTTCAGATCCTTGTAGTTTGCAATTCCACTGCATCCTCCACCTCCTAACAGCCCCTCCTCCAGACCTCTTATATTCAAGCCCATCCTCCCATATCGCAAGAAGAAATCCGTCCACATTCACCATGTAAAACGGAAAGCTAATGTGATTAAAACCCTTATTACTTCCCTGTTGCTATAGGATAATGTTACATTATTTCCACAGTATGACGGCCAGTTTTCCAGTCTTTGTGCCCACCAAATCTGCCTTACTCTTTACCTCCAGCAACACCCAGTCATTGATTGTGCCCCTTATTTAAAATACTGTTTCTCAAATCCGTGCTTTGCTTGGGCTTTCCCTTCTGTTAATATTAGCCTTTCCCTGTTTGTTTAGTTAGTTCACACTCATCCTTGAAGCATCCACCCAGGTATCACCTCTCCAGCGAGCCCCCAGATGTTTCTCCCACTCTCTCCATCCACGCTATGTCCCACATCTCCTTCCCATGCTGGCTTAGTTGCCCTGCGTTCTTTTGGTGTCAGATGTTGTGCATATGGGCTACTATTGCACTCAGTATATTGAATTATGGTTTTCTTTTCCTGTATTTGCTTTCCTCAGTCTGTCTCCATACTTCCTCAGCATATCATTTGCATCTATAGCACAGAGCAGAGTTCTTGACACACAGGAGGTGCTGAATCGATGTTAAGTTTAGCACATTTATGCAGAGTTTAGAGCAGTTTGAAGAAAAAAAAAAAAAAACCGCCAGCCCATAGAAGGGGGAATTTGTGGGGCCGTGTGTGGAAAGTTTTGCAGATTCTTTCTGTAGCCTATTTGTCCCTGTTGTGGAGATACTCAGTTCAGTTCCGTTCCGTTCAGTTGCTCAGTTGTGTCCGACTCTCTGCAACCCCGTGGACTGCAGCACGCCGGGCCTCCCTGTCCATCACCAACTCCCACAGTTCACTCAAATTCATGGCCATTGAGTCGGTGATGCCATCCAACCATCTCATCCTCTGTCGTCCCCTCGTCCCTCCTTCAGTCTCTCCCAGCATCAGGGTCTTTTCCAATGAGTTAGTCCTTCGCATCAGATGGCCAAAGTATCGGAGCTTCAGTTTCAACATCAGTCCTTCCAATGAATATTCAGGACTGATTTCTTTTAGGATGGACTGGTCTGATCTCCTTGCAGTCCAAGGGACTCTCGAGAGTCTTCTCCAACACCACACAGTTCAAAAGCATCAATTCTTCTGTGGTCAGCTTTCTTTATCGTCCAACTCTCACATCCATACATGAGTACTGGAAAAACCATAGCCTTGACTAGATGGACCTTTGTTGGCAAAATATTGTCTCTGCTTTTTAATATGCTGTTTAGGTTGATGATAGGTTTTCTCCCAAGGAGTAAGTGTCTTTTAATTTCATGGCTGCTGTGATTTTGGAGATACTGATGTAAGTATCTTCTAGAGACTCTTGCCTTTTCTCCACTACAAGGAGACAAGGAGGCAACATGAAGTTGATCTTCTCTCTTTTGAATAACTTGGATTCCTCGTGGAGACTTTTAAACATTTGGTGGTATTTGCTAGCAAAACTGAGATAAACAGAAAGAAATGTTCACTGACAATAATGACTGTAGATAAATCCTGTTTGCTGGAAGAAAATGTTAATCACAGATTGTCACTGGATCTGTGTCACTGGATCTGTCACTGGATCTGAATTTTATGCAAATGTAAATTTTCTTAAATAAGATTTTAGAGGAGGTCATAATCACATTCAGAAAGTGAGGTAAGAATGTAATGTGCGTTTGAGTGGCTGCCCAATCCATAAAGAATAATCTGTAAGGTAGCAGGGAGCAGAGGCAACGCATAAGAGCTAGATAAATGCGGTCATTGTCATTGACATAACCTTACTTTCTAGATCCTGTTTTGAATCACTGTCAAGGCATAGGCCCTTTTATTTTCTTGCTTTCTCTTTAAAATGTAAAGCTCTAAACCAGGTTTTCATATAGAATTCTGAGATGGTCACTATCTCACAGTCATGTTCAGTGTTCCTAGATCACACTTTGCTTTATAAAGGGTAGCGTTTTTATTTCTCACTAGGACCGCTGGATTCTCCTCTTTTAAAAATTTGCTTTTCACCAGAAACAGGTGTGCTCCAGCCTGTATTTGTGTAGTAAGTTTTGTAGCAGGCAATTATATGTACTTTTAGTGATAATAGTTGTTTTTATTTGCATTAACAATAGTTGTATTTTAAGGATTAGTTTCTCCCCTTCCCCATATATGTATGTACACAAACAAATGCAAACAAGGCAGGCCTGATTGTTCCTTTGTTATAAAGACCATCGAATTGTAATAAAGCACATTTAATAATTGTGTATAATGAGCAAATTAGAGCAATAATGCAAGAAAATGAGAGCCAGTTCCTTGAAATGCTTGTCTCGTCTTGTAACTGAGAAGAGACAATTTCCCCTGAAGTTGGAGAGGTTGCTGAGCTGCCTTGCTTCTGCCAGATGTGAGGGTATCTGACCCTCTCATGTTAACTGGGTGGAATCCTGGAGGGAGGGTGGCAAGTGGAAGGGAAAGCGTCTGTTGAATGTGGGGCTTAGGTTTACTCTGAAGTATATGGCAGGTTGATTTCAACAGACACTCAGCAGCAGGCCCTCATTCATTCATAACTGTGTGACTTTTAAATTGTATACAAAATAGTGTAAGGATCAAGAGCTAGTGCTCTGGTGTTAGAAAGATCTCGTTTCTGGCCCCAGCTTTGTCACTTGACTAATCTGTGATTTGAAGAAGTTGGTTTTCTAAGATTTAATTATTCCAGCAGTACAAAGAGGTTAATGAGGGCACACGCATCATAGGATTTCCGTGACTATGAAGTTAATGTCCCAGTGTTTACTCTAGCACCTGCTATATAGTCAGGATGTAGTAAATATTTTCTATGAGGAAAACGAGGGGAGGAAGCTGCTAAGACTGCTGATAGAGTTTAAAGAGGGTAGACAGTTGAAGCCTTTGTTCATTTTTTTTTTTTTTTCTAGCTGTATCATGTTGAATAAAGCAATTTGAACTTGAGGGCCTTCATTTTCCAAAACTGTCTCTCTCTAGATGTATAAAAAGGAATGTGAATGCCTATTTATAGGTCAGTTCTGAGGATTAAATAAGACAATGTATATGTATAAGTGCCTAGTTGCTAAGTGCTGTATCTTTTTGCTGGTAGGAGCTAAGTAAATGCTAATTGTGCTGATATGCTGCTGATGCTGCATGGCACTTAGCTAAGATATGTGTCATTCCCAGGTGACTTTCTGTGGCATGAGTCCACGTGTCCTGTTCTACTTAATGTTCCCCTCAGACTCGTGATTCCCAATTTTCAGAGCAAAGTTTGATACCTCAGAGTATTTTATGGTATAGTGGTTGCGGTCAGAGTCTCTCCTATGTCCCATTTTTCTTACCAGTTCAGTACATATAAGCCCAGCTTCTACTGGCCCATATATTTCCCTGCTTTTTGTCCTTTGTGTACCCTCACCCCCCCGCCCCCCCCGCCCGCCCTGTGTATCCTGTGCTGCTGGCAAGACGTACAGAGGAATTAACAGCCCCCTTCTTCAGCATCCCTTGATCAATAGCTGGCAGCATTTTTCATTCACTCTTAGACTTTCCTCCGTGAGTTTAGGTTCTGTTTGCCCTTAGTGGGAGCTGGATTGATATCCTGTGGTGGCTGCTGGCTTCTCCATGTGTCACATCCCACAGCATCTTACAAGTAAGTGGTTTGCATTTCAACTCTGCTCTCAAAGTTTACTTCTGAAGAAAGTAAAACTAAGACACACAGCCAATAAGCCAGCGTAAGTGCTGCTTTCAGAAAATTATTATACCTAGATCTTGATACCCGGATTATTACTGTAGGGAGCTGGTTAGACCAGAACTAGCTGCATCAGATCCAAGGCTTAATATGTATTTTGTAATAAAAATGGGGCTTATTAAATCTTTCCTATAATGATCCTTGTCAGTGTGCTTAGGTTTGTAGGGGATATGAGAAATTTATTTGGCCTTCTTTATCAGAGGATTAAATTAAAAGACACTTGGAAGAAAAGCTATGACAAACCTAGATGGCATACTAAGAAGCAGAGACATCACTTTGCTGACAAAGGTATAGTCAAAGCTGTGTAGTTATGTATGGATGTGAGAGGTGGACCACAAGGAAGACTGAGAGCTGAAGAATTGATGCTTTTGAACTGTGGTGTTGGAGAAGACTCTTGAGAGTCCCTTGGACTGCAAGGAGATCCAACCAGTCCACCCTAAAGGAAATCAGTCCTGAATATTCATTGGAAGGACTAATGCTGAAGCTGAAGCTCCATTACTTTGGCCACCTGATGCGAAGAGCCAACTCATTGGAAAAGACTCTGATTCTGGGAAAAACTGAGGGCAAGAGGAGAAGGGGGTGACAGAGGATGGGATGGTTGGATGGCATCACTGAATCAATCAGTATGAGTTTGAGCAAGGTCTGGGAGATAGTAAAGGACAGGAAAGACTGGCGTGCTGCAGTCCATAGGATCTCAAAGAGCTGGATACGACCAAGCAACTGAACAAGAATAATCAGAAGGATGTTGCAGTTTTAGGATGCTGCTATGTCGCTTCAGTCGTGTCCAACTCTGTGCAACCCCATAGATGGCAGCTGATCAGGCTCCACCATCCCTGGGATTCTCCAGGCAAGAACATTGGAGCAGGTTGCGATTTCCTTCTCCAATGCATAGGAGTGAGTTGAAGAGGATCATCACAATGATTCCAGGGCTAAACTTGGGGCTTGAGGTTGTTCTGGGGAGATCTGGCTTTATATGAGGTTTTGAGGGCCATGCTATCCTCAGGGGCACACAAACTTTAGTGTCCTTCCAAGTAGGGGATTTTCTAAAACTGGATGTCCTGAGGTAAGGTGATCTGTCTGCGATTTACTGAGGACCTGATAAACTTGGAGAGGGTGGAGACAACCTGCCCAGATTTCCATTTCCTATAATCTCTTTAAATTTAGCCCATTGGGATAATGCTTTTGTTACCTGATGTCTTGTATGGGTTTCACTGGGTCCATGAGCCGACCTCCTTGTATTTGTATCAAAAACTTTGTGCTTTTAGTGAATTATTTTTCTGTGGAAGAAGTCATGAGCTTGGTAATAGGGATTGTCAAAATATTAAAAATTATTTCGCTAAGGATAACCCAAAGGGATGCGTCTGATCACTGATCACATCAGTTGTGCCCTCTGGCGCCCCACCTGGGCTCACACATGGAGCCCAGGGACCTGGAAGTCATCAGTTGTGTCCAGGGACACTCATTTCCTGATACACCCTGGCTTGCTCATAGGCCCTGAAGGTTACTGTGGGTTTCCCACGTGCTGGTGGCAGAGAAGCCCCAGGGCACAACATGAGAGAGAGAGGATGTTGTGACAGGTGGTGAGATACCCAACCACAGCTGTTTGCAGGAGCGGTCACTGGAGTGTCACAGCAGGCAGAGAGGACAGGACGCAGCGTCAGAGGTGCCTGATACACCTCAAGCACCTCCCTACACTGAGGCCGTGCTCATCTTCACATTGTTGGCAGATAGGGATCATAAGGATAATGAAATGGGGTGGATAATTCAACTGGATCATAGGAAAATGTGCATTCCCTACAGGCTCTTTTATTTGATTCTCAAATAGTCCTCTGGTTATATAGTGTCTACTGGAATTACTGGTTTTTTTTTTTTTTCCCCAGACAGGGGAATTAAGGCTCACAGGGGCTATCGATGAGAAATGATTAGGGTCCCATAGTGAAAACATCATGGAATCTATTCCTTCTTTCCTGAATTTTCTGAGACATCATTTGGCTCCCTGGCAACACATCAGCTGATAAGTAGCTTTGGGAACGATATGCTGATGGGGGCACTATAGTTTCACTATCTTATTGAGAGGATACACATGTATGACCTGACATGTCTTCACCACAAGGAACTTGGGTTTGCAGGTGGTTTGAGCTGCAGCGTGGGTAGAGGTGGCAGCAGAGAGATGACCTGGAGAGAGATCACCCGAGAGACTGCAGGGCCCGCTGGGTGTAGGTGTTGGGTTCCCAGGTTGGCAGCAAAGCATGCATTTGCTTTTGCACTTTCATAGGCTGCACTTGAGCCCAGTTGATTTTAAAAACTAACTTCTATTGTTTTGCCCCTTAATAATAGTTTCAGATGGTGATTTATTGGCATTGCTGCAGATGTGATTTAACCCTGGTGATACTGATGAACTGGTTCTTCCCCTTGTGAAATTTAGAAGGAAGATGGAGTCTGGGAGAACCAGGACGTGCAGAAACAGTAGGCTGCACTGCTAATGGCTACCCTGGAATTAAAAGAACACGTGCGCAGGGAGGAGGTCTCTGAGAACAAGTCCGTGAGATATTCCTGCTTTCATGTTAAGACCCTTCAGCTGCAAGCAAGTGAACTCAGTGCAACGGCGGATATTCTAGGAGGCTAGAGACCAGGTGGAAATGAACTTCAACTGTTTTCTTCCTTTCCTGCACCCTCCTTTCCGCTCTTCCAAGTCTTAGTTCTTAATTACCTATGCATAAACACACACAGTTTTACATAAATGTATAAACATGATGATTTAATTAATATTTTTATAAGTGCAGTCTTCCTTTCCATTTTGGTGTGATTTCCCTCTCTTCTTCGAATTGCCTATATTGGTCCCCTAATTTCCCTCCAATATAGTTTATATTAATAATCTTTTGTATATCTGCCATATTTTCCTCAATACTCATATAATTTATCCATATAGACATCTATACATATTTTTCAGGTTCAGTTCAGTTCAGTCACTCAGTCATGTGCGATTCTTTGCGACCCCATGAATCACAGCATGGCAGGCCTCCCTGTCCATCACCAACTCCCAGAGTTCACTGAGACTCAAGTCCATCTAGTCCATGATGCCATCCAGCCATCTCATCCTCGGTCGTCCCCTTCTCCTCCTGCCCCCAATCCCTCCCAGCATCAGAATCTTTTCCATTGAGTCAACTCTTTGCATGAGGTGGCCAAAGTACTGGAGTTTCAGCTTTAGCATCATTCCTTGCAAAGAAATCCCAGGGTTGATCTCCTTCAGAATGGACTGGTTGGATCTCCTTGCAGTCCAAGGGACTCTCAAGAGTCTTCTCCAACACCACAGTTCAAAAGCATCAATTCTTCAGTGCTCAGCCTTCTTCACAGTCCAACTCTCACATCCATACATGACTACTGAAAAAACCATAGCCTTGACTAGACGGACCTTAGTTGGCAAAGTAATGTCTCTGCTTTTGAATATGCTATCTAGGTTGGTCATAACTTTTCTTCCAAGGAGTAAGCGTCTTTTAATTTCATGGCTGCAGTCACCACCTGCAGTGATTTTGGAGCCCCCAAAATAAAGTCTGACACTCTTTCCGCTGTTTCTCCATCTATTTCCCATGGGGTGACGGGACCAGATGCCATGATCTTCGTTTTCTGAATGTTGAGCTTGAAGCCAACTTTTTCGCTCTCCTCTTTTACTTTCATCAAGAGGCTTTTAGTTTCTCTTCACTTTCTACCATAAGGGTGGTGTCATCTGCATATCTCTGGGCTCGATAAACGACAGAAATGGTATGGACCTAACAGAAGCAGAAGATATTAAGAAGAGGTGGCAAGAATACACAGAACTGTACAAAAAGGTTCTACATGACCCAGATAATCACAAGGGTGTGATCACTCATCTAGAACCAGACATCTTGGAATGTGAAGTCAAGTGGGCCTTAGAAAGCATCACTACGAACAAAGCTGGTGGAGGTGATGGAATTCTAGTAGAGCAATTTCAAATCCTGAAAGATGATTCTGTGAAAGTGCTGCACTCAATATGCCAGCAAATTTGGAAAACTCAGCAGTGGCCACAGGACTGGAAAATGTCAGTTTTCATTCCAATCACAAAGAAAGGTAATGCCAAAGAATGCTCAAACTACCGCACAGTTGCACTCATCTCACATGCTAGTAAAGTAATGCTCAAAATTCTCCAAGCCAGGCTTCAGCAAAACATGAACCGTGAACTTCCAGATGTTCAAGCTGGTTTTAGAAAAGGCAGAGGAACCAGAGATCAAATTGCCAACATCCGTTGGATCATTGAAAAAGCAAGAGAGTTCCAGAAAAACATCTATTTCTGCTTTATTGACTATGCCAAAGCCTTTGACTGTGTCGATCACAATAAACTGTGGAAAATTCTGAAAGAGATGGGAAAACCAGACCACCTAACCTGCCTCTTGAGAAATCTGTATGCAGGTCAGGAAGCAACAATTAGAACTGGATATGGAACAGCAGACTGGTTCCAAATAGGAAAAGGAGTATGTCAAGGCTGTATATTGTCACCCTGCTTATTTAACTTCTATGCAGAGTATATCATGAGAAACGCTGGACTGGAAGAAGTACAAGCTGGAATCAAGATTGCAGGGAGAAATATCAATAAAATGGGGGTATTACCTGCTAATTTGGTATCCTGATTTCCTTTCTAGAGAAAATTTTATTGTGAAATATAGAATAAATGTAGAGGAGGTTTTAAGATGTATTGAAAAGGTTTGAAGAATCGGAAAGCAAACACTCATGGTGTAGCTGTTCCCTTAGATTAAGAGACAGAAGATTACTGGCGCTTTAGAAAGTGCCTCTGTGCCAGTCTGCAATCTCTTCTTTCTCTTTCCCTTGAGAACATTACTCTCTGGAATCCGTCCTGTGCTTCTCATTAAACATTATTTTCTTGCTCAGCTTTGCCTCATGGAAATCCTTCTGTCAAAAAGCAAAGCTCTAATTGGCTCCCTTCAGTGGGTGAATAATATCCCATTGTGGGTTCTATTACAGATGTGGCATTCTCTTACTGATTGTAGGTTCATTTCCAGCTTTTCCCTCTAGCATGCACCCTGGACAGTGTTGCAGTAAGTCCCAGTGCATTTGCGCTGGAGCATGATGAATAAGAGGGGATGTGTTCTTGAAATCTGAATGGATGCTTTCCAAAATGGCAAAAAATGTGACAGTCACGAGTAGATACCTCAAGCAGGGTATGGTGCACCCTTTATACACATTCCTGAGAATAATGGGAGCCATTGCTCTTTTAACTATGCCAATCTGAGGAGTATCAAGCGCTAGCTCATTGTCATTTTAATTGCATTTCTCAGACTATTAGTGAATCTGCACATAGTTGCTTGTGTTTGTAGGCTATTTAGCTGAGCAAGTCTGTGACCAGGACTATTCTTGGCTTCTGCTCATTTCTTCAGTGGAGGTGTTTGGCTTTTCTCTTGTTTTTTCCAAAGTTTATTACTTATTCATTTTGTTTAGGGTATATTTTACCATCAAATGTGTTCCTTTTAATGTAGTCAAATGTCTGTGTTTTAGAATTTTATAGCTTCTGGGTCTCTAGTCTTGGTAGAGAATGTTTCACCCATCTCTATCTCTAAAGCATGTGATTTGTTTTTTAGATTGTAAAGATTTTTAAAAGAATTTGGCTTTACTTTTACAATTGAATCTTAATTCTACCAGGAAATTTATTTCTGTGCTTAGGGTAAGATGGAGTTTCACATTAATTTTATTCCTCATGAGAGTTTACTATTGTGCTACATTGTTACATGAGTACTTTACATGTGTTACCTATTTTAAGCCTTGCTTGTCAAAATTCAAAGAGTTTCTTACTGATACACAGTTTTCCCTGATGAGGAAAATGAGGCACAGAGAGGCCTAGTAACTTGTTTAAAGGTTTGTCTGTTCTTGTTGCTTAGTTGCTGAGTCTTGTCTAACTCTTTTGTGACCCATGCATTGTAGCCCCGCCAGGCTCCTCTGTCTGTGGGATTTCTCAAGCAAGAGTACTGGAAAGGGTTGCCATTTCCTTCTCGAGGGGGTTTTCCAGACCCAGGCGTTGAACTTGTGTCTCCTGCATTGCAGGTGGATTCTTTACCACTGAGCCACCTGGGAAACCCTGGAGCTTACCTTGTAGATAAAGTGGTGAGACTGGGATTTAAGTCCAGGGACTGTGGCACTGAAGTCCACCCTCTTGCTACGGTGCTTCTTGCTTGGCTAACCAGGGAACCAGGACCATTTGTTAAATAAGTTATCCCCTCACACTGAATTCATGACTTATGTTATTATTTACGAAATTCTCTGTTCTGTTCCCTGATCTGTTCATCTATTCCTATAATAATTCCTTATTGATTTGATTATAGTAGTTTTATAATAATTATTATCGTATACCCAAGCCTCCCTTCAGTGATTTTTTTTTCATTAATTTTTTGCCTATTTTCAGGCATTCATTCTTCCTGAAGTTATGTTCATTTTTACTCAAAATATCTGATGGGAGTCTTATTAAAATTATATTACATCAAATATTAATTTGGGGACAACTGGCGTGTTCATGTTTATTGTTCCCATTTAAACATGGTATGCTTTCTTTTGTTCTTCACTGGTAAGTGTAATTTTTTTGTCCTTTTCGCCAGGTCAATCTTCCGTACTTTTGTTGGACTCCTTTGACTTTGCTCATAGGTGTACATGTATATGTGTATAGTCTATTATTTTAATTATTACTTGCCTGATTTTGTAACTACCATTTGTCTGGGGTTCATCTTTGCTTTCTCGTTTTTGTATATTTGTTTTATTCTCACTTAATGCCATAAAAAACCACTTGTGGAATCTTCGTTCCTGACCAGAGCTCAAGCCCTGAGCCTCTGGAGTGGGAGCACTGACTCCAAGACTCTAGACTCCCAGAGAGCTAACCCTAGGGAGCATCAAATGGTGAGAACTTCCCTGGTGGCTCAGACGGTAAAGCGTCTGTCTACAATGTGGGAGACCTGGGTTCGATCCCTGGGTCGGGAAGATCCCCTGGAGAAGGAAATGGCAATCCACTCCAGTACTCTTGCCTGGCAAATCCCATGGACAGAGGAGCCTGGTAGGCTACAGTCCATGGGCTCGCAAAGAGTCAGACACGACTGAGCGACTTCACTTTCTTTCACACAGCAGAAACCACTTGAGTACAAGACCCAGCCACCAGTAACATCCTGTGCAGGATGCCTCATCTAAACAACAAACAAAAGAAAAATTCAAACCCAGTCATCAGCAGACAGGATTACTACCTCACTCAGCCTTGCCTATCAGAGGAGAAACAAACAAACAAAAACTCAGCGCAAATCTCACCCTGTAGAAAGCTTACATGAACCACCAGACCAACCTTAGGAGGAAAGAATCCAAAAGGAAGAAAGAGCTCAGCCTTCTTGAAGAGAAGAATTCAACTTTCCTTGACGCCTTGGAAAAGGAGACCTCAGGCACAATAAGTTAAAAAAAAAATTGCAGAGAAATACCGCATGATGAAGGAGCAAACTAGAAACACAGAAATCCAAATAAATGAAGAGGAAATAGGCAAACTATCTGAAAAGGGATTCAGAATAATGATAGTAAAGATGACCAAAAACCTTGAAAACAAAAAGGAAAAATCCAAGAATCAATTAACAAAGACCTAGAAGAAATAAAGAATAAATATACAGAAACAAACAACACAATTACTGAAATTAAAAATACTCTAGAAGGAATCAGTAGCAGAATATCTGAAGCAGAAGAGTGAATCAGTGAGCTGAAAGATAAAATGGTGGAAATAAATTATGAAGAGCAGAATAGAGTAAAAGAATGAAAAAAAACTGAGGATAGTCTCAGAGACCTCTGGGACAATATGAAATGCAGCAACAATAGAATTATAGGGGTCCCAGAAGAAGAAGGGAAAAAGAAAGGGTATGAGAAAATTTTTGAAGAGATTATAGTTGAAAATTTCCCCAATATGGAAAAGGAAATAGTCAAGTACCAGAGGCACAAAGAGTCCCATACAGGATAAACCCGAGGAGAAACACACCAAGACACATACTAGTCAAACTAACAAAGACTAAATACAAACAGAGAATATTAAAAACAGCAAGGGAAACCCCATACACTTAACAGCTGATCTTTCAGCAGAAACTGAAGGCCAGAAGGGAATGGCAGGATATATTTAAAGTACTGAAAGGGACAAATCTACAACCAAGAGTACTGTTCCTGGCAAGGATCTCATTCAAAATTGATGGAGAAATAAAAAGCTTTTCAAACAAACAAAAGTTAAGAGAATTCAGTACCACCAAATCAGATTTACAACAAATGTTAAAGGGACTTAACCTTATATAGTCAAGAAATATAAGAGAAGATAAAAGATCTGTAAAATAAACCACAAACAATTAAGAAAATGAGAATAGGAACATATATATCAATAATTACTTTAAATACACGTGGATTAAATGCTCCAACCAAAAGACACAGACTGGATGAATGGATACAAAAACAAGACCCATATGTATGCTGTCTACACATATAGACTGAAAGTGAATGGATGTAAACATATATTCCATGCAAATATGAAGCAACAAAAAGCTGGAGTAACAATCCTCATATAAGACAAAATTCATCTTAAAATAAAAAAGATTACAAGATATAAGGAAGGACACTACATGATGATCAAAGGAGCAATCCACGAGGAAGACATAATAACTGTAAATATCTATGCACCCAACATGGGAGCACCTCAGCCATAAGACAAGCACTAACAGACATAAAAGGAGAAACCAAAGGCAACACAATAATAGTAGGAGGCTTTCACACCCCAGTCACACCAATGGTCAGATCATCAAGACAGAAAATTAATAAGGAAACACAAGTCTTAAATGATACATTAGATGAGATGGCTCTCATTCATATCTTCAGGACATTACATCCAAATGCAGACAAATACACCTTCTTCCCAAGTGCACATGGAACATTCTCCAGGATAGAACACATCTTGGGTCACGAATCAAACCTCAGGAAATTCAAGAAAATTGAAATCATATTAAGCATCTTTTTAAAATATGTTTCTTCATTTTAATTGGTAGCTAATTACTTTGCAATATTGTAGCATCTTCTCTGACCACAGTGCTATGAGACTAGGTATCAATTATAAGAAAAAAAGTGTAAGAAACACAAACTTGTGGAGATTGAACATGTGGATTTTGCCCTTTTCAAAATCCAGCACCCATTTATGATTAAAATTCATCAAAAAATGGGCATAGAAGGAACCTACCTCAGCATAGTAAAGGCCATATAGGATAAGCCTACAGCAAACATTATTCTCAGTGGTGAAAAACAGAGAGTATTCCCCCTAAGATCAGGAACAAGATAAGAGTGTCCACTTTCACCACTGTTATTCAGCACAGTTCTGGAAGTCCTAGCTACAGCAATCAGAGAAGAAAAAGAAATAAAAGGAATCCAGATCAGAAAAGAAGTAAAGCTGTCATTGTTTACAGATGACATGATACTGTACATAGAAAACCCTAAAAGTAGTATCAGAAAATTACTAGAGCTAATCAGTGAATTTAGTATGCCTGCAGGATACAAAATCAATACACAGAAATCACTTGCATTTCTATACACTAATAATAAAAAATCAGAAAGAGAAATTAAGGAGTCAATCCCTTACACCATTACAACAAAAAGAATTAAATATCTAGGAATAAACTTACCTAAGGAGATAAAAGAACTATACACAGAAAATTTTAAGACTCTAATGAAAGAAATCAAAGATGACATAAACAGATGGAGAGATATTCCATGTTCCTGGGTAGGAAGAATCAATATTATGAAAATAACTATACTACCAGATGCAATCTACAGATTCAATGTGATCCCTATCAAATTACCAATGACATTTTTCACAGAAATAGAACAAAAGTTTCACAGTTCATATGGAAACACAAAATACCCTAAGTAGCTAAAGCAGTCTTAAGAAAGAAGAATGGACATGGAGGAATCAACCTTCCTGACTTCAGATTATACTACAAGACTATAGTCATCAAGACAGTTTGGTACTGGTACAAAACCAGAAATATAGACCAATGGAGCAAGATAGAAAGCCTATAAATAAACCCATGCACCTTTGGGGACTTTATTTTTTGACAAAGGAGGCAAGAATATACAGTGCGGCAAAGATAGCCTCTTCAATAAATAGCTCTGGGAAAACTGGACAGCTACATGTAAAAGAATGAAATTAGAAAACTTCCTAACACCATACACATACCTAAATATGAGACCAGAAACTATAAAAGTCTTAGAGGAAAACATAGGTGGAACACTTGATGACATAAAGCAAAATCCTCTGTGACTCAACTCCTAAAGTAATGGAAATAAAAACAAAAGTAAGCAAGTGGGACTTGATTAAATTTAAAAGCTTTTTCACAGCAAAGGAAACTATAAGGAAGGTGAAAAGACAACCCTCAGAACGGGAGAAAATAATAGCAAATGAAACAACTGACAATGGATTAATTTCCAAAATATACAAGCAGCTTATACAACTCAATACCAGAAAAACAAACAACCTAATCAAAAAGTGGGTAAAAGGCCTAAAGAGACATTTCTTCAAAGAAGACATACAGATGGGTAACAAACACATGAAAAGATGCTCAACATCACTCATTATTAGAGAAATGCAAATCAAAACTACAATGAACTATCACCTTACACCAGTCAGAATGGCCATCATCAAAAAGTCTACAAACAATAAATACTGGAGAGGGTGTAGAGAAAAAGGAGTGCTCTTGCACTGTTGGTGGGAATGTAAATTGATACAGCTGCTATGGAAGACGGTATGGAGATTCCTTTAAAAACTAGGAATAAACCACCATATGACCCAGCAATCCCACTCCTAGGCAGACACCCTGAGGAACCCAAAATTCAAAAAGACACATGTATCCCATTGTTCACTGCAGCACTATATACAATAGATAGAACATCAAGCAACCTAGATGCCCACCCACAGATGAATGGATAAAGAAGCTGTGGTGCATGCACTCGGTGGAACATTACTCAGCCATAAAAGGAACATATGAGTCAGTTCTAATGAGGTGGATGAACCTAGAACCTATTATACAGAGTGAAGCAAGTCAGAAAGAGAAAAATAAATATCATATTCTAACACATATATACAGAATCTAGAAAAATGGCATTGAAGAATTTGGTTTCAGGGCAACATTGGAGTAACAGACATAGAGAATAGACTTATGGACTTATGGGGAGAAGGGAGGAGAGGGTGAGATGTGTGGAAAGAGTCACATGGAAACTTAAATTACCATGTGTAAAATTGATAGCCAACGGGGATTTGCTGTATGGCTCAGGAAACTCAAACAGGGGCTCTGTGTCAACCTAGAGGGGTGGGATGGGGAGGGAGATGGGAGGGGAGCTTCAAAAGGGAGGGGATATATGTATACCTATGGCTGAATCATGTTGACGTTTGACAGAAAACAACAAAATTCTGTAAAGCAATTATCCTTCAATTAAAAAAATGATGATATGCTTTCTCTTCATTTAGATATTAGTTTACATTTTCCAATAATATTTTGTATTTTTCTTTGTTTTGCCCTCTGCATTTTAAGTTAAATTTATTGATAAATATTTTGAAGGTTTTATTGATATTGCAAATAAAATACTTTTCTCATTTCTATTTTTTATGACTATTACTGAGGTAGACAAAAGGTATTGATTTTGTATCTTTATATACAGTCAATATGAAGAGAACTATCAAGATAATCTTTTTCATTAACTAGTTAAAAGAGAAAAATGATCATATCAATGCAGGCTGAAATGGCATTTAATACATTTCAGCAGCCATTCTTAGTAAAATCTAGGTAAAAGGGATATAAGACATGATTGCTTAGCTACATGGAGATTATTCACTAAAACAACAGCAAATCTGACAAATATGGAAATCATTGCAATTAAAATTAGGAAGAATTCATGGATGCCCATGTTTACAATAGTAACCATTATATTTGGTAGAATCTCCAAGGTAATAAAACAGGAAAACAAAATAACTGATAGAAAAATCAGAAAAGTTAAGATTATCTCTTTTTGCTGATACTGTGATTATATACCGAGAAACTTAAGTACTATAGTGAACTTGTAAGCTGGATGGTTATAAACTAAGTATTTGATATCAATAGCTTTCTCTATTCTATCAATAGTTAACTCTTTGTAGTTTTCAAGATTCAAATTCTAGAGAGGGAATATCTGATTGCCGTAGCTTGGATCATTTCCTGTTCCTCAGTTAGGGAAGTAAAAGACCCTGAGGACAAGCTCCACTAGACTCTCCTCAGTGGAACAGAGTGGTTCTTAAGGGTGAAAGATTTGAGTCAGGGTTTTTCTTTTTCTTTTTTGTAAGCTGAGTACATTTTATTTTTTCATTCAGAGAAGCCAGGTCCAAGCTATCAAGTTTCGTCCTCTTTGTCTTCTTCACCCTCTGCATAGCATCCAGGACCATGGCTTACACCTAGTACGTAGGTCTTTGTTCCTCCAAACAAGACTGTGTTGGGTTCTCACCTTTATGCCTTTGCTGTTGGTGTTCCCTTTCTCCAGAATGCCCTTCTTCTTCTCCCTTTGTTCACTTTCTCACGCTTAGTTTTTAAGATCAGTTGTCATCTCCCTGGGAAACCTGTCCTGAGCCCACAGTCCCAGTCTACATTAGATGTCTCCCCCACAAACTGCCAGCAGCTTACCACATGGATTCATTTGATTATCTGTTCATGTGTCTGTTGCCTCCCTGCTGGCCCATCAGTGCCTTACCAGTGTACCCTAGAACAGCGGGTGACCCCTGTGAGTCTTCAGTGGGGTTCACTGTAACGCCAGGGAGTATTTTCTAAATTAACAAAATAATGCATGAATGCAGTGCTTTGATAGCAGTGATGCTGGTCACATCTTTTTATAATTTGCTATCTAATTTTACCTTTTCTAATTCCACTAGCCTTCTAGCTCTCGTCTGTGAATGGGGCTGCTGTGTGGATGCTTGGTCAACTTTTAGACTATAATACATTTCTTCCTTGTATCCTGGGCCCCATTCCCTTCTCTCATCTGTTATTTTGATCTTATTTGAACATCAAGCTGCTCCCATTGCCTCGACCGTATTACCCTCATTTCTCCCTGTTGGACAAATACAATTCAATAGGAACCTGTAAGAATCCTTCAGGTTACTAGAGAGGACTCCTAAAGGCTACAACAGAATTGTTCCTGCAAGCTTCTTCCTCCATGACGTTCTGTTTCTCCTGGTTGCTCCCTGACAGTTAGCCTTTTGTGCACCTATGATGCAGCTGAGGTGTGATGCCCCAAAGGAGGCTACCTACTAAAGTCACACACACACAATTATTAGGGACATTCAGAGAGGTCTTCTATTCTTTGGATGGCAGTTGTATTTTAAAAACGAATACCAGAGGAATCATTTTTGTGCGTTTTTTTTTTTTTTTTTTAACTATGCCAGACCAGGTAACCAGCAGTTGGGAAGATATTTTGGGATGAGCAGGCATTTACTAGTAAGCTTCAGATTGCTCTATGGAAGGAATGGTAGTCCTTGCCTGAGACACCTAAAAGAGCTTAGCATGCCTTGGGAGTGAGACTGAGGGTAGCATAGGACATCAGGATTTGTAGATCTGGGATACAAGTCTAACTTCCATTCATGTACCAACCATGTGACCTTACGCAGTTCTCATGACCTCTGGGCTCCAGTGTCCTCCTTTGTAAAACGAGGAGGGCATTAAGTATCTTATCTACACTGTCCCTTTGTTATAAGAAACAAATGAGATGAAAGATGTAAAGCCTCTTGGAGTCAGTGGTGGAGCACGAGAGTTGCAGGGTATGAATGGATGGGCTCACACTCTAGTCTTGACGCTAATCAAGGTGTCCGTGACCTTGTGTTAACTGTCAACTTCTGTGTGCCTCCATTTCTCTATCTGTATAGTACGGATCAGATAGAACCTACCTCCAAAGATGGTTAAAGAGAGATGAGAATATGTATGAGAGCACCAACATGTATATCACATCGCACTCAGTTAATGAGGCTCTTATCCATGTTACAGACCAACAGAGGCAAATGGAGGGCCCAGGGACACCAGAGAAGAGCTAGTCTAAGCCTCTCTTGGTTTTAGCTGAAGGATCAAAATTGGTTTTATTCCTGTTTATGAATGAATGAACCTATGAAATTAAAACTTCCTCCCAGTTTATTTTCTCCCCATTGTATCTGTGTATGCTTTCTTGCTTTTGCCCCCGTTCCAATCCAAATGCAGAACTTGGCTTCTTATTGGTTTCCGCAAGAAATTTCACACTCTCCCTCCCTCTTCCATATTTTCTTTACAAGCCTCCTCCCCCCTCCCTGCTCCCCACCTTCTTCCCTTCTTTCCTCTCCCCTTCAATCTTCCCTGATTCTCTCTTCCCTCCTCTATCTCTTTCCATCCCTCCTCAGAGCTGCTTTCACTTCTTTCTTTTCTATAAGTAGACTCATCAAAGCATCTTTTTGTTTTAACAAAGGCAAGTCTGTCCCTAAGTGGGAGTGGTGGGGGGAATCACACCAGCTGCTAAGAGAGTGACATTTTCTCCTCATTATAGAATACTAGGGCTGGGAATGGCCTTGGAGATCAAGCGTCTCAGAGGCTCCCAGACCCAGCTAGTTGGTGATGATACCCTGGGCACCATTTAAAAAGCCAGGCTCTGCACCTAGGGACACTGGATCAGAAGGTCAGCATTGGGACTTGGAGTGACATTCATGTGGGGTGCCCCAGACTATATATATTTTTAATTCAGGAAAACTTGGATTTCAGTCCTAATTTGACCACTTACTAATGGACTCATCTTGGCTGAGCTATTAAAATTTGCTGATCCTCAGTTAGATGTGTTAGATGTGGGAAGTGATACCTTCCCTAAAGAGCAAGCAGCTATTGGCAGATCAGTGAGCACACACTAGGTGTGAATGATTGTTTCTTTTCTTCCTTCCTCTGGGAAACAGTACAGAATCCTGACTTCCTCTCTAAACTCACAGAATGATGACTGAGGGAAGGGGAGCCTAAACTTTCCTGGGCCTTGGAGCACATGTCGAAAGGCAGAAGTGCTTGTTGCTACTCCACCCCACATGCCTGCCTCCAGACTTGATCAGGAAGTCCCAGACCCTAGCAGGGAATAACCATATACAACATTTATTGTGAATTCACTTTCTCAGGACCGTTGGAATTAATTTCCACAGCCAGCCTATGAAGTAAATGCTATTATTATTCTTAACCACATAGACTGTAAAATGTCTGCAGGCAGAGGCTTTTTGCAGGGAAGGGGGGGCGATGGTGGCTACTATTTATGTCTGAATTATTTATCCCATCCTTTGTCTATGTTTGCAGATCCCAGATAAGTACTGAGGGGTCTTGGATTCATTTCAACCACAATGTACTGGGCAGCTGGTATGGAAGAGCTAGTAGCCAGGGTGGAGCCCCAGTATGCAGAGTGTGATGCTGTGACGGTCTGGGGTTCTTTCTCACCTACTTCTCCAAACACCAGAGCCCTGGCTGGTGAGCCCCTCTGCAGTCCCCTCAGGTTTCCAGGCCTGCTCTTCTCAGGGGTCCCTAGATTGTATTAGCTCCAGATGCTTTGCTTCTCCTACTGGGGGGCTCAGTTCTATGTACCTCTCCCCTCTCAGGTGTATATCAGCAAGAATCCAAGAGGTCATTCATCCATGGGAGGCTTGACAATGGTGCTTATTTTTTCAAGGAGGAAGAACATCTGTGATTTCACAGTAAAAACTTCCATTTTGGTCCATCCAGGAGCTGAGCAGCTCTGTCACAAATCCTGTCTCTCTACCCTTCCCCACCTCCCCCTGCCCTGGATAATTTATCTAAATTTCACTCCTTTTCTTTCTTCATCACCCGTTTAATTTTATCCTTAAACTCATGGTCCAAATAAGCCCCCAAATTAGCTGGGCCCACAGTGACCAGCTTATCAACTTTTTCTAGCAGGTGATAAGGTCAGGAGAGGGTGGATAAATGTAACCTCCTTGGGATTTATCAGGTTTCAAAAGAGAAGGGAGAAGACATGCATAACATTTATTTTTTTTTTTTAATAACTAGGAAGACAGAGGAGAGTGTGTGGACCTAGGTGAAGGGTGCTCTTGGGTGGGAACAGCTTGCCCAAAAGGCAGTGGGGTGGCCGAGAGTAAAAATAACAGGGAGTGACCAAGCGTTCGTTTTCTTTGCAGCCCTCAGATGTTAGCGAGAGACTGAAACTACTAATTTTGTTGGCATGTTGACACATCCTCCTAATTAATGAAAGGCTTGTTAGGAGGATGACCAAGCTGCTCACAAGGAAAGAAGGGTGGACACGTTGAGCTGACTCAGCTTGGCAGTCATGAGCCACCGAGGTGCCGCTGGATGTGTGGTGACCGTGTGCGAGCCGGGGCAGGCACCGTCTGCTGGCTTCTGCTCGTCTCGGCTCCACTGGCTGGCTGCTGCCTCCCTGGTCCACCCTCAGAGAGGCAAGGCCCCAAACAGGCTGGGGCTCTGGGAGGACAGAGGCTCTGCGATCTGGCCTTCCAAGGAAACGGAAAAAAAAAAGTAAAATTCTCCTGACTTCTACACACGCTATCAAACAGAAGCTCCTGTACTTTTGAATCCTTCAAGTTGGCCACCCTTGGGAGCAGCAGCAGCTCTTGCTGCTAGTGTGTGATTCTAGGTCCCCAGCATCATCTTTGATTGGGAACCCTTTTCACCTTCAGGATGCTCAAGGCACCTGGAGCTTGAACAGAGGGGAGCTGGATGCTGGCATTTTAGCCTCTGTGGGCCAGTTTACTGACATCAGCTAAAGGAGTAGTCTAGGGGATTATCTTCCAGGGTTTTTCAGACTTGGAACAAACTAGCTTCTTTACTGGGGGGATGATAGTCTACTTAATGTCTCTGGATCTCACCTTCCAGTCATCAACTGAAGCCACACGGTTTTCTTTAAAATTCTTTAGGCAGCCTTTTATTAATATGTATACAGCATAGAGCAGTCAAGAGCACAGGCTCTGGCGCTGGTGGGGCTTATCACTCATCTCTGCCACTCCCCAGTCTGAGTGGTCTTGGGCAATCACCTATCATGTCTGTGTCTCTTTTTCCCCATATGTAAAATGAGGGCCCTGATGGCATCCATCACCAAGGACTCTTGTGAGGGTTCACAAGAAGACAGTAGCCAGTGCTGTGCTCGGTACATCCTGAGCACAAAAAATAGTACTGGAAGGATTAACTTAAAAACCTTTCTATTGTAGCAATATCCCTATGCACTGGGCAAGGCGGAGTTTTTAAGATCATTCTTTTATAAGCTGGAAAACTGGGATTGCTGATGTTCCCAAGGTTTACGAATAAGAAGGGACAGAGTTGGCCCAAGAGCCCAGGACTTCTGGTTCCAGTTTATTTATGTTTTTTGGTTTGCCATGCAGACATGCTAATACTATCCCTTAGCATCCTTCATCCTCTGTCACTGGTGCAACAGGGTGCAGAGGAGGTGGGAAGTGGCACAGAGCTGTCCTGTTCCGAGGATGTGTGGCTCAGAGGAGAGAACCCTTGACTCGGACGGTCACCATGCTTTGTGATCTTGGGCGGATCACTTTATCTGGCTGAACTTTATTTCCTGTTATGTGTACATCTTAGGTACATATTATGTAGCTAAACTAGAAACTCAAAATGAAACATCACTAAGGGCCAATGACGGAATGTTGATGATCCTGGAGAAAGAATAATATTCTTTTTCAGTGTCATGCAAGGAAAACAGACCTGTGTCTTAAAGCAGAAGAAGCTATGTCTTTAATTATTCTTTTGTTGTTTCAGATTTGGAGGTTGTCTTTAACAAAATGAATAATGCAATTGGCTGTTATGGGAAGATGTTAAATTTTGATGATGTTGACATGTGAGACTGTGAGCCTGGATGTGATCTCAAGAGCTCTTTCCAAGGGGAGAGTTTCTATGTGTGTGTCCACATGGACCTGACCTGCACTCATTGGCTAAAAACTCCCTTCTAGCCCAGACTCTTACTCATTAGGTGGGTAGAGGCCATTTCCCAAGGAGAATGCAGACGAAGTGATGGTTTTCCAATACCTGCCTAGGCTTTCTGCCACCACTAATCCATACATCTATCCTGTGATACAGGCCAAGAGGCTGGTTAAACTGGAAATTATTCTTTAATTTGCTAACAAATAATAGCATGATGGCCTTTCCATTTTTCATCTTGAAACTCCAAAATTCTTGAAAACACAATGAAATCTTAGAAGGTGTCATATAAGGATTGTGTTTGGACTCTGAAGGAAATGGGTGCATGGGTGTGAACTTCCCCTGGAGTTTGCTAAACTAGCAGCCATCAGTCTTGGTGCTGGAACATGTTGGTGTGTCATAATCAATCATGAGTCAAGTGTTAGTAAATACCTAATTCACATTCTTAAATTTTGCCAAAGATTAACCAGAAATTTTAATTAGATCAGATTCGGGGTTACTGCTGAAACAGCATCACTTCCGCCCACCCGCATCCTGATTGTGCTCTCTGGAGCGTCTTTGCCATGAGAGTGCGCCTGGCATATTAATATCATCCATCATCTTGGTTGCACTAGAAACAGAAAGGGATAAATCAACTTTAACCTCCTCTGTGCTAACAAATGCCTGATCTTCATTTTCAAAGACCCTAAGGAGTAGAATTATGGAGATTCAGCTTCTTGTCAGTAATGACAGCAAGAAAAGACGTTGGGGAGATCTCCCATTTTAATTCTCCTCTTGCAGCCCCACCCCTGTGTACCTGGGTAAGGAAGGGGCTGTATAATTTAGCAGAAAGAGCAAAGGACTTGTTTTGAGCTGAAGTGACGGACATGTACTAGGCTGTGGGGCCTTGAAGGAGTCACCTAACCCCTCTGAGCTTCAGCGTTCTCATTGGTAGAATGGGGCTAATGGAGGAGACCTGAAAGGCATCACAGTCCAGGCACCATGTGCCAGGCACCACATGGCCTTCAGTTATGATGGTTACAGGATCACCGTGGTTGCTGTGATCGTTCCATCTCTCTCCAGTGTCTGGCAAAAGGGGGTATATTTTATATGTGTGAGGATACAGGCTCAGCGTCTCTCTGTTCACAGGAGACTCCTTTGCCTCCCTTATGGCTGGTACTTAAAGCATCAAAGAGTATCTGCGCTCCAGGTACTTGTTCGGTCATTCAGTCAGAATGGACGGCAATTTAGCACCTTTCCCAGGCTTGCCTACCACATGTGGCATTTATTTGTTCACTTACCTAGCATGTGCCCGTACAGCTCATGTAGTGCTTGCCGTGTGCCCTGCCCTGTCCTAAGTGGCTTAAGAAGACTCATTTAACCCTCACAGCTAGGCTATGATTTAGGCACCTGTCACCCTCATTTTACAGATGGAAAAACTGAGGCACAGAGAGGCCAAGTAAGTTCCCCAAGATCACAGAGCTAGTAAGTGGCAGAGCAGGACTTGAACCAGGTGGCTTGGCTCCAGAGCCTGGGAACATGACTCATACTGTGTGAGAAGGAGGGTCTTAATGGTCATGTTCAACAACTGTTCTTCCAGAGTCATCACATTCTTTCCCTGGATTTAGTTAGATTCTCAGAAAGCAAGAGACCCAAGCATAGGATTTGAGCATCCCACCTTCCCCCTTCCTGAACAGTTTATGGCTCAGCCTTCCATGCATGAAGTCACCTGCTCACGTGGAGCTTTCTGTGTCTTTGGCATACCTATTGCAGGTGTTACGTTCCATGTTATCCAGTAGTCTTCATGTCAAAACCCCAGTGATAAAATATATGGGCAAAGCATGTTTCTGCAAAGGCTTTGGTCATTTTCACTTGCCATGAAAGGAAAGCCACGAAGCCAGTACCGATCCCTTCCTACCTCTGCCTCCGTGGCTCTTGGGCCCAATTCTGTGCCAAGGTACAGTCGCCATCTCAGTGCAGGTACTTGCTGATATTTACTTTTCCGGCTTCTTTTAGAGGACATCTGCTCTGTTTTTATCCCTGTCGTTCTGTTTTTCTTATTGATTAATCATATATAATTCCTCCAAATCTCTTGGATGTAGGGAGGGTATAAACCATAAGCCAATAAGAAGCTTATGATGATTTTCTTACCATCTAAAATGTTTCAAGGTGTGTGCACTAAAGTAGAAGGGAGATAGAAAAAAATAATGATAAATTACATTACCTATTATGAATAGCTACCATTTACTTATTGCTTGCTTTGCAGCAGGCACTGTGATAAGTGCTTTACATACATTATCTCCTCTTAATCCTTGCCGACACGGTTAATAAGCGATAGGGCTCTAATTCAAAAGCAGGTCTCTCTGCCATCACTGCCTGATCTCTTAAACCACTACCCCACACAATGTACAAATTTAGTTCAGACACAAATCTCATATTGTCCTCAAGTCAAGCAAAATATTTTTTCTCCTTTTGACCTCTGGTAAAGAGAGCGAGTATATAACACACAGTCACTGACACTGCAAGGCTTCCCTGGTTTTATTTATTTTTCTCCTTCATCTTTAATCAGACGTTCTATTCTCTGTTAGATACAGCAGAGAATTAAGCATATGTGTGTGAGTGTGTGTGTGTGTGTGTGTGTGTGTGTATGTGTGCATGCGTGCGTGTGTAGTTTTTAAATATGTGTGAAGTGAAGTGCAGTGAGTCAGTTGTGTCCAACTCTGCGACCTCATGGACTATACAGTTCATGAAATTCTCTAAGCCAGAATACTGGAGTGGGTAGCCTTTCCCTTCTCCAGGGGATCTTCCCAACCCAGGGATTGAACCTATATACTTAAATAAGCTTCTGCCTCTGTAAGATATGTGATTTTGTTGTTATATGTTTTAAATTTATGTTAATAGCAATTGTTTCTACCTCTTAATGTACTCCAACTGAACTTGATGTGCTTGTCATTTGATGTATTTTGTTTTCATTCAAAACTGTATGTTTAAGATCTTCTCACACTGCCGTGTGTTTTATTTAGTTTCTCCTTTCCCGGCAGCAGCACAGCGTCCCCCTCTGTATCCACTGTCTTCTCACTGTCCCCACTCTGCTTTTACCAGCTGTTCCTTACATGGTACCCACTGAGAGACTGAGTGCCAAATCGCTTCAGTCGTGTCCGACCCTTCGCAATGGACGGCAGCCCGCTAGGCTCCTCTGTCCATGGGATTCTCTAGGCAAGAATACTGGGGTGTGTTGCCTTGCCTTCCTCCAGGGGATCTTCCCTACCCAGGGATCCAGTCTGTACCTCTTACGTCTCCTGCATTGACAGGCAGATTCTTTGCCACTAGCGCCACCTGGGGAGCCCAGTGAGAGCTTCTTGAGGTTTTATTCCCAGGAGTGGTGTTGCTGGGTTAGAGGAGCTACACATGAGGCTTCCATATTGTTTTCCAGAAAGGCTATACCAACTCTAACACCCACCAGCTATGCCTAAAGAAAAGTTCCACACTGCCACAACCTTGACAATAGTTGGCATTATCCATCTTTTTCTTTTCTTGTTTAGTTCAGTTGCTCAGTTGTGTCTGACTGTGACCCCATGGACTGCAGCATTCCAGGTTTTCCTGTCCATCGCCAACTCCCGGAGCTTACTCAAACTCATGTCCATTGAGTCGGCGATGCCATCCAACCATCTCATCCTCTGTCGTCCCCTTCTCCTCCTCCTTCAGTCTTTCCCAGCATCAGGGTCTTTTCTAAGGAGTCAGATCTTTGCATCAGGTGGCCAGAGTATTGGAGTGTCAGCTTCAGCATCAGTCCTTCCAATGAATATTCAGGCCTGATCCTTTAGGATGGTTTGGTTGGATCTCCTTTCAGTCCAAGGGCTCCCCTGAGAGCTCAGATGGTAAAGAATCTGCTTGCAATGCAGGAGACTGCTGTTCAGTTCCTGGGTTGGGAAGACCCCCAGGAGAAGGGGAAAAGCTGCCCACTCCGGTATTCTGTCCTGGAGAATAGTCCACGGGCTCTCCAAGAGTTGGACAGGACTGAGCGACATTCACTTTTCTTCTTCATTAACCCTTTATTATAAGTTGGGCTGTTACAGACATGTACATGTGGACTTAAGGTGAAAAATTCAATTGTATCAAGAATAACGACAATGCACATAAAGTGATAGATGCTTTTCTGTGTTGGCGGCGGAGGCAGCGGGTACTCAGGAAAAGCTCTTCTAGAACAGTCGGCCCCAGGCAGCTGGGGGCCAGGGTTCCAGCCTTTGGGGTGGGTCTCAGAGTCAGAGGTGGGGTGCAGCCCCCGAGCTCCTGGGGTCTCAGGCCAGAGGGCACCCCAAGCCTCAGGGCACCCCTTCGGCCAGGGTAGGGGCAGCCACACCTGGTCCTCTGGGAGCAGCATCCAGGACCTCGCTGGTCTCTCGGGTTTAAGGGGCATCCAAGGGTACTCTCAGAAGGCCTTGGCGTAGTTGGCCTTTTCAGGAGGATCTCGCTCAGAATGACCCCCGCGGGCGAGTATGTGGTCGGAGAGGCACGATGCTTCCAGGGGGTCCTGACATGGGGCTGTAGAAGGAGCTGAGCTGGAGGGCCCCCAGAGCCCTGAAGGTTCCTGGTGTATTGGGACCTTCCATCAGGCTGGGGTTCCCAGAGCGATGTGGAAGGTCTGCCTTCTGGGTGCTTGTTGCTCAGGATGTGCAAGAAGCACTGCCCCAGACACAGCGGAGGAAGCCGAAGAGGGTGGAGCCCGGGGCACCACATGAAGGCTCCCAAAGATGCCCACGCAGGTGGACCTACCCCTGGGGAGAGGTTGGAGGTCCTGAGGCTCCTCCCAAGGCTCGTGCTCACCCCAGCCCCACAGCCCACTTCCCTAAGGCCTTGTCCATCAGGGTCCAGATCTTACCAGCCATTTGGGGCGCCCACGTGCCCCGAGAGGGCGGCTTGCGGCGAACCCACAGGTTAGCCTTCTGCCTGTCTCAGTGCTTTCTTACCCACTCTGGGCATCACAGGTTTTCACCCGCAGAATGTGGTACCCGAGCCAGTGGATGGGCTTGTTGGGGTAGCACATTCTCCGCTTTGTAATCACCGCTATTTGACATAGATGATACTGCGTAAGTAAAAGCTTTCTACGTTTGGTGGACTTGAGCAGGGTCTGGAGGCATCTTGGAGAGCCTTGGTGGCATGTGGTTGAACAGGAGCAGGCGAGCCCGAGCCTTTGCTCAAGCGCCGTCCTCGTCCACCTCCCCCCCCCCAGCAACTCCTTTATGTGCTTCTTGAAACAGGGAACCTTGCAGCTGCTTCCTACAGTAGCTATTTGTGACCACCTTATGGGCTGTGAACTTTTTCGCATGTCCTGCAAGGCTTCAGAGCAAGACCCTCAGGAACTGTTTTTTTGGAAATGAATTATCTGAGTTTCTGAAAGTACTGCCTGACAATAATAGGCCTTTGGCTGGGGAAGGGTGGGGTGGAGCTAGGCTAGAAAGCCACAGGTAATCTTGCTCTGTCCTAATATGGTCTATCTTTCCTTTCATGGACTGTTTTCCCCCATACTTGGACCAGAGGCACCGCATCTATGAAACTGCTCTGGTAAAGCCAGACTATGGCTCCTGCAGCGTGTTATCCCCTAACTGACAGCTGAACAATAGGCCGGACTATTGACTCATTGTCCTTTCTGGTGACCTTCTGGCTGGGCTTGAGGAGGGAAGTTCCCAGAGATGGAAGATCCTTTTTGCCCAATCAGGGACTCAGGTCCCAACCTTGTTGTGCAGAGTAGATGGTGTGTTTCATAATGCATGAGTGTTTATTTAACAAAGAGCAGCATTTTCTAATTAAACTCTTGGCGAAGATATAGACAGTGTAACCTCTCCCTCAGGGTTGGATACTCACTGGCTTTTCTAAGACGCTGACCCTTCGCAAGCCCAGAGGCCTCTGGGCAGTACATGCTGTGTGAGTTATTAAGAGCAGGCTGGGTCAGTGTGGCCACTTCTGTTGAATCATTCAGCAGCTAAAGTCAGGGCTCTGGTGTCAAGTCTGTCTTCTTCACCTTGAACTTCTCTTTATACATAAGCTCTTGGAGTGCAGGTGAGTGTGGAGACCCTTATACTGGAATTTTTTGGGAAAGGAGAGAGCTGGGTAAGCTCCTGAAGAAAAAGCTCCTTCCAACTTGTGGCTTTCAGTGATTCCTGCCAATTGAATCTAATCACTTGAGAAACTACTCTGAAATATAGTTGCATTTAGGTTTCAGGACTTCCAATAGAGAGCTGAGTCCCTAAAAGATTAAACATGTTTCTGAGTTACGCTTTCAGGATGATGCTTTTTCCCAAGATGGTGATTATGTTAGCAGAGTTGATCCTGCTGCAGTAACCAATTAGCCCCCAACTCCTGATATCTTAAAAGAGCCTAGGTTTACCTCTCCTTCATATTACATATTGAATACTGTTAACAATGGGGCTCTGTTCATCATTGATTGAACAGCTCCTTTTTTTTTTTGATGGGGCCATTCCACAGGAGGCTTTAGAAGAGGAAGAGAACAAGGGATATTTGCACTGGTTCTCGAATGCTTTCATTTTGAACTGGTTCTCGAATGCTTTCGTTGGCCAAAGCAGGTCACATGATCCTGCTTAATTACAAGGTGCTGGAGAAGTGTAAATCTGTCTTCCCAGAGAGAAAAAAAGGACTGGAAATCATAAAGAATATTTTTAATGTTCCCCACCATGGGGACAGCTTTGTTAGATGCCAGAAAATTTTATGCAGTAAGGATCAAATACATTCCCTTGCAGAGAAGAGAACCAGAGCCTTAGAATGTAAGTATCTTAGAGGGGACATAGGCCAGTGAGTTCAAACCATATATCTATGTGTGATGTGAGTCTCCTAGAGGACACAGAAGGGAAGATGTGAGAAGCTCAGATGAGATCCTGTCCATGAATCTTCAAGTAGAGTAGTGTTGCTTTTACAACATATTCTTCTAGAATGATATAATTTTCAGTTATTGATAACACTGATCACTCTACCCAGAACATGCCCCAGTTTTTTTCAGTGGCCCTTTGTAAACTTAGTACTTAGCCATGAACGTACTTTTCCTTCCATATGTGATTTCATCAGTGCAGAAGCCAGAAGACCTGTTGGTTTTCCTTGTTTTGGATTTGTACTTTGGCAGTTAACATTTTTGTTGGTCTTTCTGACCATCATATTATACCTTGGGCTGATTATAAGCATCATATATGTTTTCTAATTCGAGGAGGGATATGAGTTGTTGTTGTTGTTGTTTTTTAAATTAGTAGGTTGTGGTAGATTCTCTTTTTTCAAAGATGTTTACAGTGATATTTCCTGTCCCATACACTCTGCTGTGATGTATCTTTGACACTGTCTCATTGATTTCAGGAGGCAGAGCCTCTCTCCCCATCTTCTTGAATCTGGAAAGACCACATCATGGCTTTGATCAGTAGCACATGGTGGTTTAATGCTACTGCGGTGCTGCGAGTAGCCATTCCCTGGCCTGGTGGCTTCTCCGTTCTGACTAGGAAGCCAGAGAAGAAGCATACCTGCCAAGAGAAGCTCAAGTTTGGCAGAGAGGCCTTAAATGCAAACTGCAGAGAGAGAGAGACCAAGGAGACACCAGGTGTGTGAGTGAGGAAGCTGTCTTGGATGCCTGCTCAGTTGAGGCTTCATCCTATACCAGCTCCAGCTGTAACGACTTGCAGCCTCATGGGAGCGTTCAAAATTAAATCACGCAGCTGATCTGAGCCAACTCATAGGGCCATGAGAAATGCTACATTGTTTTAAGCCGTTACATTTTGATCTAGTCTCTTATGAAGCAATAAGTGACCAGAATAGAATTTGTTACCAGAGGCAAACTCCAAGGTTCTTAAAAGTCATTTTGTCTGAAGAGTGTTGGAAGATAGAACCTTATAGTTCTAAGAAGTCATTTTTCTAGTTAAGAGATTCTATAAGGCATCACCTTACTCTTTCTTCGGTGTAAACAAAATGTCTTAGGTTGTACCTTTGATCAAAATGTAATCTTAAGGCTACATTTTATAGAAAGGTCCTGAATTTAATCTATACTATGAGTCTATCTCTATTTTTAGAAACGTTTGCTGGTTGGAAAGACTGGGGATGAAAAATTCTTCTATTTTCTAACACTTTTAAGTCCCGACTCCTCTATATTTCCTCAAAATTCTGTTTGAAATTTTAACAGTTCTTTCCTTAGCTCATTTCTGTGTGTACTTTGTCAACAAGAAATAAAAGAAACTAGTTAGCACTTTTGATAATCTACCTGGGAAGTTCCTTAGCCAGTTCCACTGGTTCAGAGAGTATTGTTTCAATTTTCATGTTACTGCAGGTGACAGTTTGGCTAAACTTCCGGCTACTTCATAAGGCTTGTCCTCTTTCCTCTAGCCTCTAGTAACACATTTCTTCCTGTACTTTCGAGGCCCTTCATTCTGCTTCTTGCCTGGCTCCAAGGCTAATGCTCAATGTTTTAGATGTTTGTTTTAATAGCACCCTACTCTTAACTCATTTCTGTTCAGATTATTGTCACAAAACAAACTGCTGTAAAACTTGGTGGATTCAAACAGCAGACTTTCTATTCTGCATCACAGACCTGTGGCTTGACTGTGACCCGTTGAGGGTTTTTTTCTGCTCTGTGATAAGAACCAGGGCACAGTCTTCTGGTGTCTTGATCAGCTGCAACTTCAGAAGTATTTATTCACATATGTGGCTAGCGGTTGATGAGAGAACCCAGCTGGAGAGAACCTACATGTGACCGTGACCTCTCCAAGTGATCTAGGCTTCCTAAAGAAGGGTGGCAGTGTTCTGAAGGGGGGTACCCTAAGAACACACATTCTCATAAAGCCAGATGGAGACTATAAGACTTCTTAGGACCTCACTTTGTCCTGTTGATCAAAAGCAAGTCCCAGGGCCAGCTGATATGCAAGGCCAGAGGGCTATACAAAGACTTAAATACTGTAAGCCATGGTTTATTGGGACCCCATCCTTGGAGACCAGCTACTTAGGTATGCAGAGACATATTGGAAGCAGCTTTGATGAACATTTGGTTAATAGGAATTGTACTGGGTCTGACTGTTGGTTGGCAAACTGTCTTATTTGGAGTCTTAGGTGAAGAGAATGAGTGGTGAATTAGCCCGTGTCTAGATGTATCGTTTGAGAAGTAACAATATCCAATTAGCAGTGGACAGGGCTTGCTGGCCATTAAGCTCAGATAACCTTTAGTCTTTTACCGTGTTTCTTGCACGGTGGCATAAAGCAGAGTTTTAATGAGACCTATTGAGATGTCCTGACCGATCTTTTCCTTTCCTTTCCTTTTTTTTTTTTTTTTTTTTTTTGTGGTCTTGCCTATCCATCTGCATGTATCGGGAAACAAGACCTACAATTTTGAGATGGCTATGTAAGAGCAATGGTTTTCTGTTTTAATCTTCCCCTCAGCATTCCCAGGGGCAGCGGTGTGGGGTTCTAGAAGCAGAGCAGAGATGGTTTCGAAGCCTGTGGCACGGCGTCTAGGGAGCAGCGCCCTGGGGGATCCAGGGGTGGGGAGACAGAGCCGGAGGAGGTTTCCATCCCAGGAAAGTGGCTTTTGCTTTTGAGGCAAAAACAGTAATATTTCATGTCTTCCATGGTGTCTCCTACCTTTAAATGTCAGTCTCTGCAGCTCCCTTTATCTCCTGTAGCACATTTCAATTAGGTATTCCAAATCATACTCTTTTCTTCCAGGACAAATAAGCTGGGGGTGATATTTACTGTTACAGCAGCATTTTAAATACTTAGGGCGGAGGGGGTAGGCCTGTGAATAGCTGTTTCTCCCTTATAGTAACAATGAAACACAATAATAATGGAGAGAAGAGGTGAATTCTGGGTTTGATGCTCATAACTGGGGAACTGAACATCTTTGGTCTCCACCCTCTCTTGTTCCCCTCCTCCCATGCCTGGCTCAGTGTGAGGTTTGGCAAGTTTGGCTCTGGAAGTGTAGCCTCCCACCTTGTCTTCCTGGGAGGTTCACGAATGTATCCTTGAAGCCCTTGTTTCAAGAGATAGCTGGGCTTCTGGCTCACCCACTACCTGTTCCTTCCTTGTTTTGAGGAACGTTTGCAGAAAATTAGAATCCTGTTTCTTTAGTAATTTACCAGGCTCTATTACCTACTCCTTATTTACAGGCATTTTCAGCTCTCAGTGGAACACCGTAAACCCCACCTCCAGGAGGCAAGTGGTTGGGAAACTTACGCATTATATGTTTCTGCTGCTTAGAATCCTGTGTCAGTTCCTTGACCTGGTAATGAAGATCCTTCAGTCTGGTCTGCATTTCTCAGCCCACCTCTTCAGTTCAGTTCAGCCGCTTAGTCATGTCTGATTCTTTGTAACCCCGTGGACTGCAGCATTCCAGGCCTCCCTGTCCATCACCAACTCCCGGAGCTTACTCAAACTCATGTCCATTGAATCGGTGATGCCATCCAACCACCTCATCCTCTGTCATCCCCTTCTCCTCCTTCCTTCAGTCTTTCCCAGCATGAGGGTCTTTTCAAATGAGTCAGTTGTTTGCATCAGGTGGCCAGAGTATTGGAGTGTCAGCTTCAGCATCAGTCCTTCCAATGAGTAATCAGGACTGATTTCTTTTAGGATGGACTGGTTGGATCTCCCTGAAGTCCAAGGGACTCTGAATAGTCTTCCCCAACAACGCAGTTTAAAAGCATCAGTTCTTCGGCGCGCTGCGTTGACTGCCTCCTCTGTAGGTTTTGCACATTCCTCCCTGCAGACCTCCTACAGGGCTAGCACAGTGCTGGGCGCGTGGTGGTAGTTAGGGGATTCTTAGTCATTGTTCTCCCCACTTTGGGAATTCTTCCACGAGATCTCTTCTCCATACATCTGATTCCTGCCCACACTTATGAGAACAAAGTAGGCCAACTTGTTCCATTAGGCCTTCTCTGACCTCCCTTAGCATTTGGGGCTTCCCAACCCCCTCTTCCAAGATTTTAAAGTGTTCTTTATTGCCACTGCTCATTTGGTACTTGTCATGTACTATTTTATGCTCTTTTGAATGTCTTTATGTTGTCTACCCAATTCAATTATGAGTGCTTTACAAGGAGGGATGGGCTTCCCTAGTAGCTCAGCAGTAAAGAATCCGCTTGTGAGGCAGGAGCTGTAGGAGATGCAGGTTCGATCCCTGGGTTGGGAAGAGCCCCTGGAGGAGGAAATGGCAACCCACTCCAGTATTCTTGCCTGGAGAATCCCATGGACTGAAGAGCCTGGCAGGCTACAGTCCATAGGGTTGCAAAGAGTCAGACCTGACTGAAATGACTTAGCAGGCAGCAGGCAGGACAGGCAGGGATCAGTGTGTTGCTGTTTAATGGCTAAGTCATGTCAGACCTTTTGAGATTGCGTGGACTGTGGCACACCAGGCTCCTCTGTCCATGAGATTTTCTAGGCAAGAATACTGGAGTCAGTTGCCGTTTCCTTTTCCAGGGGATCTTCATAAGACAGGGCTCCAAGCCACATCTCCTGCACTGGCAGGCGGGTTCTTTACCACTGAGCCACCTGGGAAACCCAGGGATAACTTTACCCTGTGCTTATTTTATATCTGTTGAGAGTCCAGGATAGTTCCTTGTACACAGAAGTTATTCAGGGGACTTCCGTGGTGCTCCGGCTCTGGTTTGATATCTGGTTGGAGAAGTAAGATCTCACATGCCGCTCAGTGTGGCCAAAAGATTTTTTAAAAAAATTAAAAGAAGGTGTTTGGTTAATATTCTTTGACTAATCGGACAAAGTGAAAGTGAAATGTGCTCTGTCATGTCTGACTCTTTGTGAGCCCATGGACTATACAGTCCATGGAATTCTTTAGGCCAGAATACTGGAGTGGGTAGCTGTTTCCTTCTCCAGGGGATCTTCCCAGCCCAGGGATCAAACCCAGGTCTCCTGGACTGCAGGTGGATTCTCTACCAGCTGAGCCACCAGGGAAGCCCCAAGAATACTGGAGTGGGTAGCTTATCTCTTCTGCAGAGGATCTTCCTGACCCAGGAATTGAACCAGGGTATCCCGCATTATAGGTGGATTCTTTACCAGCTGAGCCGCTAGGGAAGCCCGTAAATGGCCAAATCAAGGAGTAAACGAAAGTCAAGATTCTAAGAAGCCTGCCTTTTGATGCCAGTCTGTTCAGTTTGGAAATCATCTATTTACCTAAAACAAGACCTTTTATTTGAATATTTCCCCTATGCATATAGGTCTACTACTTGAATTTCTCAGAGGTAAATACTCTTGCCCCAGTTTGATTCCTGAAGCTAATTGTTTAGGTACAGAGAATTTTTGTAGTGCGTGAGGTTCTCTACCTTTCAGCTCATATTCACTGGGGCTTATTCTGTAGGCAGCTCTGCATCCAGTCTCCTTGTACAGTAGCAGACTGACTGAGGAATTTGGCGTTGCATAGGGCCTGGACATCGATTCACAGACGAAAGCTAGAAAAAAGACTGAAGTCCTGGAGTTACTTGTAAAAGTTTAGCAGCCACAGGTTGACCAGGTAAGCTGGGAGGCTGAGTGTGTGGCAGACGTTTGACTTGAGTGTGCCTGGGACACTTTGGATTTCAGTACAGTCTACCCTTTACACATTTTAGAACACTGTGATATTGCTCCATTCACTGACAGTTCTGCCTCTGTGAAGATTTTCAGTTTCTTGGTTTCAGTTCAGTTCAGTCACTCAGTCATGTCTGACTCTGTGACCCCGTGGACTGCAGCACGCCAGGCCCCCTGTCCATCACCAGCTCCTGGAGCTTACTCAGACTCATGTCCATTGAGTCGGTGATGCCATCCAACCACCTCATACTCTGTCATCCCCTTCTCCTCCTGCCTTTAGTCTTTGCCAGAATCAGGTTCTTTTCCAGTGAGTCAGCTCTTCACATGAGGTGGCCAAAGTACTGGAGTTTCAGCTTCAACATCAGTCCTTCCAATGAACACCCAGGACTGATCTCCTTTAGGATGGATGGTTGGATCTCCTTGCAGTCCAGGGGACTCTCAAGAGTCTTCTCCAACACCACAGTTCAAAAGCATCAGTTCTTCGGCACTCAGCTTTCTTTATAGTCCAACTCTCACATCCATACTTGACTACTGGAAAAACCATAGCTTTGACTAGATGGACCTTTGTCGGCAAAGTAACAAAGGCAAAGGACTTTTGCTGGCAAAGTTTCTTGGCTTATCTGTTGCATTTAACTTCCTAATCACACTTATCTCTCCAAAGTAAGCCTGGGAGCGTGTGCTCAGCCTGATTCCCCTCCTGATTCTGGTTGCTCTGAAAGCCAGAGCATCTGAAAGCCCCTGCCGGATCTCACAGGGCTGCTGGCTCTGGGGGCAGCCTTGTAAGGATGGAGGAGGAACAGTGACTTTAGTTGCAGGGAGCCTGCCATCCTAGAGCCCGTTTTCATGTAAATGTTGCTGCCACAAAAGGAATCCAATGTAGAAAATATCTGCTGTGGAAGCAGAACCATCTCTGACTCAAACATAGTTGGGCTTTTTTTGTTTGTTTGCTTTTTCCTCTTCTCCTTTTTCTTCGTGTTTTCCATGTGCCATCAGCAGCTGAGTAAGGGAAAGCTGAGAGGTTTCAGTGTCCTGGTGCTAGCTGGCCAGATTAATAATCCAGTCTTCCAAACCAGCCATTCAGGGTAAGACAGACTCGCCAGAAAGCACTGGGTTGTGGGGAGCACTGGCTGGAAAACCAGCCTCCGCTAGAAATGCGAGCGCACGGCGGGTGATGGGGTGACTGGCGCTCCGCGCTTCCTCCCGCCCCCAGCCTGCCTCCTCCCCTGCTCATGTTTCCTCCCAGTTTTTAGCAGACCTGCTTCTGAGATGTCTGCACCCCCCAGCCACTCCAGCCTCTGACAGCGGCTGCCCTCTGCTGGGGAGAAAGCGTCACTGGGGTGGGAAGTGCTGAGCTGGACGAGGAAGACCAGTCTCCAGGCAGACCAAGTCCAGTCTGTGGTTACTGTGTGATTAGCCTTGAGGGGAGGGCCGAACCAGTCAGAAAGGTCCTTGCACCAAAATGTTTCCTGAGGAGTCTCAGCTGGGCACTGGGCTTTGGAATGCGACTCTCAGGGATTCATTGCTTTGGGTTCTTTGAGTCCCCTGTTCGAGAGGTGCATTCCTGGGAATGGTGGCTCCTGGCTTCTTCTTGAGTCAGACTTTGTGATCTTGGGTTTCCCACTATGGGTGGCCCCTGAACACCGTCAGTCACTTTGCTTACTGAATTAGCTAGACCCGATCCTTTCTTCAAGGAAGGTGACGGAGGAAAGTGGTCTTAGGGGGCTGCAGAAGGAGGGGGTCTAGAGGTGGCCTCTTGGCTCAAAATGATCCCTCAGAGAGTAGGGGTTCTGAGTGTCGAAGAAGCAGAAAAAGAGTAGGAAGAACCAGACGGAAGCAGGAAACGCAATCCATAGTGGGGAAAGCGTGCACAGGAGAGGTACCTTTGTCATTTCTCACCATTCCCAGAGTGGGCGTTGCTGTCAGCCTGTGGCCAGTTGGCTTCAGAAGGTACAGAGCCAGGAGGATTCCTGTCTCCAGCGTAACTATAGAGTGAGCCTGGTGCATTGCTGGGACTTCAAACTAGAGTACAGCGCGGCCAGACAGGAGCTGTGACCTCACTGACCGCACAGTAATTCTACTTGAGGGATTTATTTTTCCTTCCATGAGCTGCTGCCAAGACTCCTGGTTAGAGTTAATGGGGCTCCCCTGCCAGCAAGTGTCTCCCTAGTGATGTACGTAAACAGTGCCAGGCAGGAAATAGCTTTCCTGTTCTTAATGGGCTTGTTAAACCTCTTATTGAGTGGGGTTTAAATGGCTTTATTATGAATAATAATAGTAAGTAAGCATTATTAGTTGTAGTAGAGAAAAAATGATGATGTCAGCTCTGACTGCCCCTTTGTGTTTTCACCTTGCCAGCCTGTAGGTCCTTTTGCCAACAGTGTCCAGAGATGGGTGGCCGGTGAGACTGGGACCGGTAATTGGGGTAGATGGCAGACTTTGTTCCCTGCAGCTTCCCCATTCTGAGCTCCTGTCCACTCCTGTAGAGTCATTCCTGCTCGCTGTGTCTTTCTGGGTTTCTAGGCTCTTACCCTATCAGAAGAGACAGAACCACAAACTCCTCTCTCTTCATTTTAATTTGTGTTGAAAGCCGTGGGCAAAGGTTCTAAAGTTAAGTTTGGGCATCACGTAGAAGAGATTTTCGAAAGGATAGTGGGTCCTGTTCTCAGTGCTAATTTACAGCTGGGACTGGAGCTATGAAGTGTATCCTAGACTTTAGTAATTTATTTATCAGGTTCAGTGATCTTACTGTAACTTTCTGCAACTGTATTGGTTTTCTGTATACTGATGCTCTTATTTGCCTTAAGGAGATTTGACATCTCCTTAAGCAGTATGTCTGTGAAATCATGGGTTTAATGTGTGAGCTGTTTTTTTTTTTTTTTAACCAATCCATATTAAAATGGATACATCGCAGTTACATTTTTAAAAGTTCATCCATGTGGCAAATGTGTCATACCCTCAAGGGAAATTGTGCCACACTTCTGCAAACACTGCTGTGGAGGTGTGGGCCTCACACTTTAGTGGAAGTCAGAAGCACAGGCACAGCTGGTTAAACTACAGTTTGCTTTTCCGCTCCCTCTGAGATTCTGATTCAGCTGGTCTGAGGTGGAGTCTGTGACCTTGTACTTCTAATAGTTACTCTGGAGATGCTGACGTCCAGGGACCACACTTGCGGTAGCTCTGGCCTGGAGGACTGGGGCCCAGGCTCCAGCTCCTCCTCTGACAGTGGGCATGGTACCTGCGTTCAAAGGTGTGTCTTAGTTCCTCCAGACTGTACCACTGACTCGGTGACTTAGACAGGAAACAGCTGTTTCTCATGTGTCTAGAGGCTGGGAAGTCCCACATCAAGATGCTTGCAGGTTAGGCAGCCTCACATAGCTGAGAGGAAAATCAGCTCCTCTTCTGTTTCTTATGGAGGCATTAACCCCGTTCCTGAGGGCTCACTATTATGACTCCATTACCTTCCAAGGGCCCCACCTCCTGCTTTTATCATGGTGTGGTCTGGGATTATCAAAAATGGGAACTTTGGAGGGCTACGAACATGTAGTCCGGAACAGTGTTTGTTAGCGAGAAATGTTACCTACCATGTGTAGAATTCCTGGCACAGACTGGATGCTGTACCAGGCAGCATGGTTTTTCTTGCAGCCATTCTAACCATTTGTCGTTTTATTTATTTTTTCAGGCTTTAGAGCTTTTTATGGTTCAGTGTGAAGCTCAGCTAGGAAATACAGGAAATTCTGTCAGGTTAATTCTGGTTCTAGGTTCTACTACCAAATTGAAGTCTGTTATGCAACTCTGGGTGGCCAGGCCGTCCTCCAGCAGCGCCTGTCCAGTCTTCCATCTTACAGAGTCCTGGCAGAGACAGTTGGGGGCGGGGGTTGTCTCCATTCCTCTGTGTGTGGTCCAGAGGTGTACTGATGGAACAGAGTTGCAGGAGAGTTCATCCTCGTCGTGCCTACCACTTCTGCAGACAGAGGTTGGCAAAAAAGAGCTTAGGACTTGATGAATGTATGCGCTTGTGATTTTTTGTTTTGAGGCTGCCTAGTCGCTGAGCTCCCTCTCTATGCTTGAGCAGTTTGCTGAAAGGCAGATGGGCCCTCATTCTGCTACTGAAGCCCCCAAAGGCTCGTTTTGCTTTCCCCAGCCTCAGGAGAACCCTGCGAGCCAGGCTCAGTGGGTGGGAGGAAGAACCCATTCTGGTGATGCCCGGGGAGGAGGGCAGTGGCCCATGGTGGTGGTCCAGTGGTAAGTGGGACCCCATCAGGCTGTTCCTGGGACATCACCCTTGCTCCTGTGGCAGCCTCCTGGGACCTCTGCTCATCCTCAATGTATGGTTCTGAAGTTCCTTCATCAAGTCCGTTTCCACTTCTAGTAAAGGATGCTGAGCCAGTGATGGTTTTTAGAGCAGTATAGTGTCATATCACAAGTCATTTTAAAATAACTGACCACCATCTGGAACATGGATTGGAGGACATATGACTAGATGAGAAGACAAATGAGGAGGCAGTCACCTGAGAAAGTGGGGATGGAGATGAGATGAGAGATAAAGAAATGTTTAAGAGGCAATTTTGACCAAATCTGATGATTGGAGGCCTGATTTTATCTTCGAACTCGAAAAATAAAAATGAATTTTCAGTTTTGTGTGCAGCATTAGTTGCCTTTTGGGGAAAGTAGTGATTTTGTTGTCAAGATAGATACCGCCAAGTGAGTGAGAAAATGAGATAAAAGGTTATTGAACAGGGTTATGTGTGGAATACCGCTTAGCTGTGGTCATCTCCATTTCAAATCTTTTTAGTTCAACAAACATTGAACATTTACTGGATGCTAGACATCGACAGTTATTTACCAGATACCATTTCTTTTGATTTTGATGTTGAAAAGGGGTGGGTGTATAGAAGAAAAGTCACATGACCTTACATAACAGATATGATGGTGCAACATGGAGAGCCTGCACGTGTTGGTCTTGAGGTTTCTTTGAGGGCTCACATGAACCCTGAGTGGAGTCTGTGCTAGAAATTTATACAGACTGCTCTTGAGGTCTGTATAAACCTGGCAGTTCCTTGGTGCTTTTATAAACCTTCTCTCTTCTTGCCTCTCACTTACAAGTCACCTCCTGAGTGCCTCTGTGTGTTGAAGGGTTCACAGTCAGATGTTCACAACTAAATGGATGCGTGCCCTTCCAGAGCTGTGCCCTCACCCCCTCCCCATGTGAGTGCATTGAGAAGCTGGCACCTCTGTCTTCTCCGCTCTTTGGAAGAGTCGATGGGTAGCTCCAGGGGCCAGCTCTTGAGGCACCTAGCTCCTGCCTGCCTTTCTGGGGCTTTTCGTTCAAGTGTCAGTGCTGGTGTGTAAAACATGAACCAAGCTGGGTGGAGAAAGGAATTGCAATTCATGTCTGGTGGTTCTCCAGACACGATGCTAGGCTGCCTGACCGTGCTGCTTGCCTGTGTGCTTCTCTCGTTCTGTCTTCTCGGTTCCAGGCTCACCTCCCCTCTCTCCTGTTGCACTTGCTGTTTGGAGTGTCCAGGTGACACTCGTCTGACAGCTACCTGGCTTCTCAGGGCCACCAGGGAGCCTTGTCCAGAGAGGCTGCTCCCCTTGAATGTGTCGCGTGCCCCGGCCTGGGCTGGTTACACGGGCATGTCTCTAGTGTGTTTGGTTCCTAGGGTCCTGATGGGCTGTCCTATGCATCTAGATCTGAAACCAAACCTTCCCTTGGATCAGACCAGTCCAGGAGCTTCACATGGTTATTTCAGATCGCGGTGACTTTTAATCTCCCTGAAGGCCTGTTTGCTCTTTAGCTGATATTACATTCTGCCTCTATGTGTAATGATGTAATATATCAGGACTTGGCGACAGGTACATCCATACCCATATAGCCTGAGATAGAGGATACATCAGCCTTTCCCTACGGCCATGACGCCACTGCTGGTGGTGGGAGGAAGCCGAGAGTGGTGATGGCCTGACTTTTGAGTTTCAAAATCACATTGTAAACCCGAACTTCTCTGGTGGTTCAGTGGTTAAGACTTCACCTTCCAATTCAGGGGGTGCGGGTTTGAAGCTAAGATCCCACGTGCCTCGTGGCCAAAAACCAAGACATAAAACAGAAGCAGTATTGTAACAGATTCAAAAAGACTTTAAAAATGGCCCACATCAAAATAAATCTTAAAAAAATATAATTATGATGATCAACATGGTACTGTCAAACTAAGGATCCTTTTTTAAAAAAGTTTTATCAGCTATTATTGCCACTGTGTCATAAAAGAAAGGGACGTTTTAGCTCCAAAATGTAGGAAAGATATTTTTAGTATAAAGGGAGGTTCTTTATAATAAACAACTATAGAAATCTGAGCACCAAAGAATTCATGCTTTTGAACTGTGGTGTTGGACAAGACTATTGAGAGCCCCTTGGACTTCGAGGAGATCCAACCAGTCCATCCTAAAGGAGATCAGTCCTGAATATTCATTGGAAGGACTATGCTAAAATTGAAACTCCAATACTTTGGCCACCTGATACGAAGAACGGACTCATTTGAAAAGACCCTGATGCTGGGAAAGATTGAAGGCGGAAGGAAAAGGGGGTGGCAGAGGATGAGATGGTTCGATGGCATCACCGACTCAGTGGACATGAGTTTGAGTGAGCTCTGCAAGTTGGTGAAGGACAGGGAAGCCTGGCGTGCTGCAGTCCATGGGGTCACAAAGAATTGTATATGACTGAGTGAACTGAACTGATAGATTCATTTTTAAAAAATCTGATCTCTCTTTGAGAGGAAGAATACTCTTTCTTAAAATAGTAGAAATGACGTCATGTGGCTTCCCAGACCTGGGGAATGGGCAGTAGGGAATGTCCTGCTTTTTTGTGTCTTCAGTAACTTCTGGCACAGTGCTAGGCATCTCGTGGCCCATCTGTTGCTTCTGCCTTCCTGTTTGCTTCTTAATTCCTTCAGCCGTAGGGGCTCAGTAACTGTTTATTCATTGAACCTTTAGGTTTATTCATTGAACCTTTACATGCATGGATATACACACATCGTCTTTATTTCTTAAACATACAAAATACTAAAGCTTTTGATTTCCTTACTGGTAAAAAATCATGAGTTCTCTTTTGTGTGATTGCTGTGGTTATAACCAATGTAACCATCTATAAAATATCACTTACTAAATAAAAATGACATGCTTTTATCAGTTAACATTACTAGCCACATGCCATTTGCACAAGAAAATGCTAGGAAAGAAGTCTGGCAGATATATAGATATACAGATATGCCGCAAAATGAACTTTGCAGCGTAGCAAGTTTGAAGTTACAGCTGCAATTGCAGATGACATCACATTCAGAGCTTTTCTTTTTCCAACTATAGTTTATGTGTCTGCTTCACAGCCTATGTTATTCCTCCTTTGTTCCTCCCTAGTGATGTGTGATGTGATGAACACAATGTGAGTTATGAATAAATGCTTGTTGATTATGTTTTTAGGGACTCTGTAGATGGAGGTGGGTGAAAATTTCCAGGAATCCTGGTGGCTGAGAATCAGTGACCAATGAATGATTATGGGTTAGCGATACAATAGACACATGGCGGGGCAGGAAGTGCAGTTGAGGGTTTTCAAGAGTAAATGTGAAACTGGAGATGAAAATGAGTACTTGAATGATGCAGCTTTTTGAAAATTCTGTTTTGTAATGGGTCATTCTGTAGGTCCCTAAGAACTTGGCATTCAGAAAATCTTATGGTTTAAAGGGAATAAACTGTTTGGCTGGAACACTTCACCTCTGAGGATTCTGAGAAGTCCATTTATGCAAAGTGATTCTTGCATTCAGCATTTACCGAACACAGCTCAGTTGGTAAAGAATCCACTGTAATGCAGGAGACTCTGGCTCGATTCCTGGGTTGTAAAGTTTGCTGGAGAAGGGAGAGGCTACCCACTCCAGTATTCTTGGGCCTGTCTTGTGGCTCAGCTGGTAAAGAACCCACCTGCAATGCGGAAGACCTGGGTTCAATCCCTCTGTTAGGAAGATCCCCTGGAGAAGGGAAAGGCTGCCCACTCCAGTATTCTGGCCTGGAGAATTCCATGGACTATACAGTCTCAGTTCACTTCAGTTCAGTTGCTCAGTCGTGTCCAACTCTCTGCGACCCCATGAATCGCAGCAGGCCAGGCCTTCCTATCCATCACCAACTCCTGGAGTTCACTCAAACTCATGTCCATAGAGTTGGTGATGTCATCCAGCCATCTCATCCTCTCTTGTCCCCTTCTCCTCCTGCCCCCAATCCCTCCCAACATCAGAATCTTTTCCAGTGCATCAGCTCTTTGCATGAGGTGATCAAAGTACTAGAGTTTCAGCTTTAGCATCATTCCTTCCAAAGAACACCCAGGACCGATCTCCTTCAGAATGAACTGCTTGGATCTCCTTGCAGGTCAAGGGACTCTCGAGTCTTCTCCAACACCACAGTTTAAAAGCATCAATTCTTTGGCACTCAGCCTTCTTCACAGTCCAACTCTCACATCCATACATGACTACTGGAAAAACTATAGCCTTGACCAGATGGACCTTTGTTGGCAAAGTAATGTCTCTGCTTTTGAATATACTATCTAGGTTGGTCATAACTTTTTTCCAAGGAGTAAGCGTCTTTTAATTTCATGGCTGCAGTCACCATCTGCAGTGATTTTGGAGCCCCCCAAAATAAAGTCTGACACTGTTTCCCCATCTATTTCCTATGAAGTGGTGGGATCAGGTGCCATGATCTTTGTTTTCTGAATGTTGAACTTTAAGCCAATTTTTTCACTCTCCTCTTTCATTTCATCAAGAGGCTTTTTAGTTCCTCTTCACTTTCTGCCATAAGGGTGGTGTCATCTACATGTCTGTGGTTATTGATACTTCTCCCGTCTGTCTTGATTCTAGCTTGTGCTTCTTCCAACCCAGTGTTTCTCATGATGTACTCTGCATATAAGTTAAAAATATACAGCCTTGACAGTACTCCTTTTCCTATTTGGAACCAGTCTGTTGTTTCATGTCCAGTTCTAACTGTTGCTTCCTGACCTGCATATAGATTTCTCAAGAGGCAGATCAGGTGGTCTGGTATTCCCATCTCTTTCAAATTTTCCACAGTTTATTGTGATCCACACAGTCAAAGGCTTTGGCATAGTCAATAAAGCAGAAATGGATGTTTTTCTGGAACTCTCTTCCTTTTTCCATGATCCAACAGATGTTGGCAATTTGATCTCTGGTTCCTCTGCCTTTTCTAAAACCAGCTTAAACATCTGGAAGTTCACGGTTCATGTATTGCTGAAGCCTGGCTTGGAGAATTTTGAGCATTACTTTACTAGCGTGTGAGATATGGTCTCAAAGAGTCAGCCAATATTGAGTGACTTTCACTAGTATATTAAAGATTATTCTAGGTGGTGGTAATATAGCAGTAGATAAAAGAAAAAGACAAGATGGTTGGATGGCATCACTGACTCCATGGACATGAGTTTGATCAAGCTCTAGGAGATGGTGAGGGACAGGGAAGCCTGGTATGCTGCCGCCATGGGGCTGCAAAGAGTCAGACACGACTGAGCAACTGGACAACGAAACAGAAATTCCTGCCCTTAATCGGGAGCGATAGGCAGTCAACAAGAAGGTAAATATACCGTATTCTGGGTGCTCATGAGTGTTCTGAAGCAAAATGAAACATAAAGTAGAGATAGGGCAATCCAACGTGGTGGTGATGATTTGAAACTTAAGTAGGATAAAGAAGAGGACAAGGATAGATGGGCAGCCCTGATGTAGTGTTGTTTTCCAGGGACCAAAGAAAGATGTTCAGGCAGCTGGTGGCCTCAGATTCTCTGGGTGCAATCTGACTTTGCATCCCAATTAACAGTGACAGCTTACTGCTTTAAAACAGGAAATAAAATGGAAGGAAAGCAACTACTTGATAGCTGACCTGACATTCACTGTTGCAAGATTGGGAACGTACAATAAATGTCACTGACGGAGCAATATTCATGAAGTAAAAATGTCAGTTTTCAATTTGGTATGAGGATGGTTTGACATGTATTAGTCGCGCACAGAATATTTTCATAATTAATGCTTTAATAATGCAGCTGTCCTTTTTCTTCCCATTCCAGATTTAAAGAGAGGAAATGGAGAGAGTCAGGTGAAAGAGCAGCTCTCGCCCTGTTCAGACCTTTCCTGCTAGCATTTGTCTCTTCCGGTGCCCTCCCCTCTCAGTGGCCTTGGCTCCTGATTGGTATCGGTCCAGATTTATCATCTCCATTCGTCACTCACATTTCCAGGAACAATACCAATGGCCTTGTCTGCTGAGGTTTTGCTTCTTAATTTTCAGCAGTACTTTTATAAGTATTTCGAAAGATACATGTTTACTGTAGAAAGGCATATTGGCTAAATCGGAAATCTAAAAATCTTCCATAAGCACCCCACCCAGACAAAATACTAATATGTTGGTGTTTATGCTTCAGCCTTTTTTCCATAATTGTATATATTTACAGATACAAGATCATTCTATACAGCTTGCTGATTGACTTAGTGCAGAGTAAATGTTCTTTTTCATCTTAGGAACTGCTTTTCTGCAGCGTGACTGGGTGGTATTGCATTACACAGACGTAGCATGATATGATTAACTAGTCCCTTTAATTGTCATTTAAATAGTTTCTATATTTTTGATAGTATAAACAGTGTTATGAGCACATATGTAGCCAGGCCTCTGTACATATGTATGAGTATGTATGTATATTTTGACAGATTTTTAGATGTGGAGCTGATGGAAGTATTAGTTATCTATTGCTAGAGTAATGTTGCAAAGCAGGGCTTCTGTGGCACAAATGATGAGCATTATTCACAAGACTGGGAACAACTCGGGGTCCACTAGCTGGCTCTGCTCATCTTGGTTGGGTGGCTCCTTACCTGGGTGTCAGTTGGCTGGCTGTTGGCTGATCGAGGCTGTCTGGGACCCACTGCCCGGGGAACTTGACTCTGTTCCATTGCTTCCCATTCTCTGGCAGGCTGGCACGAATGTGTTCTCATGTCATTGGCAGAGACATTGCAAGCTTGTTCTTCCACATATTTTTCAAGTTTCTGCTTAAATCACATTTACAAACATCACAAAGTAAATTATGTGACTGAGCCCAGCATCAAGGGGCAAAACAGTTGAAGGGGACTGCAGAATTATACAGCCAAGGTGTGCGTTCAGGATGGGGTGAAAAATAGGGGCCACATTTGCAATTTCCCCTATGGGGTCACAAGGCATCCTTATTTTTAAAGCTTGTGATAGATATTTCCAGATTGCTCTCTGGAAAGCCTGAACCAGCTCCACTAACTCTATGAGTCTTCACGGTTTTCCAGTTCTCTTGACTCTTGCTAACTCTGGGGGTGGTTTATGACTCTCCACCTTGGCTGTTTTGATTGACCTCCCTCCCGGTCCTGTGCGTTTTTCTCTTTGGGCTGACTCTTTCCCTGCAGAGTGACTCCAGAGCTGCCCCAGGCTCTGGTCCACACATCCCTCTCATCCAGTCTCCTGCTCACTTGACCTTGTACATGTGCTGACCACGTCTCACCTCTCTGGAATGTTCAGTGATCTGTAAGAGCTCTTTTCCAGCCGTTCTGAGTCAGCAGGCGTTTACTGCACGTCTCTGCCACCTATACCAGTAGCAGGGTAATTGTTAGTTCTCTTTATTCCCAGAATCTCCAAATTTTGGGGGCCAGAAAAAAGCTAAGAATTCAGTCTTTTTTTTTTATACAATATTGTTCAAGAAGATAGTTATTTATGTGGGTATGTGTGTGGATGAAGACATGGATGCAGATAAAAACTTGCCTGGAGAAAATGTTGTTAATAGTATATGTGCATGTAGAGGAATTATGGTGAATTAAAAAAAAAAAAAAAACTAACATGTACAGCAACTGAAAGTCATAGGAGTTAAATGACTTGCCTCCTATTCTATAGCAAACTGACTGCAGCCCAGTTCTGCTGATTCCTGGTTTAATGCTCCCTCGAGATGACACCACAACACGAATTCTGGGGCCCAGCTGTCTTTTTGTTTGATTGTTTGTTTCCAAGCAGCATTGGTGGTTTGGTTTGGTTTTGCAAGAGTGCTTTGCTTTCTGTGGGTTCACAGGGAAATTAAGAATATTTTTAAGTGATTGAGTCATCTAAACCGGCTATGTGAAAGTTGGGTGCATGATATATGTCTGGGTGCATAAATTATCCTGGCTTCAAAATTTGACAGGTGATTCAGGTAAATAGTGAATTTTATCTGTTAAATCACATTAAGGTTCCCAAGCAGATGTATCTTGAATTCTGAACACATAATTTATTGGAAGTATGCAGCTATATTAATTATTTAGTATATACAAAAGGTAAGCTTTGCAGATTTAGAGTAGAATCAAATAAGCTTTTAAGGGACATCTCAATTGTTTAGATTGATTAAATTTCTTGCTGTGAACCAACTGAGGTGGGGTGACTGTGATACAGGGTTGTTGTTTTTTTTTCCTCCTCGAACTTACTTTCACTAGAGTGATTCTGAAGACCTGGAGGTTGGTTAGGAGACCAGGGCGTGTGCTTCTGTCCATGGAAATGGTGAGTTAGTCTGCTTGGAAATGAATCTTTGATTTGTTTTTGCTTGCCCTTTGTCTTATTTCCCTTTTATCCAAGCTCTAAGATATCCAAAAAGAAAAAGAAAGCTTTATTCCTCTGGAGAGTAAGGATTGGCTCCAGTATTACTGTAGCGCTGAAGAGAGAGACATACTTTGAAGTGCTGTTGACCTGGAGAATACCCAGGAGATGTTGGTATTTTGAATGTATTGTCTGAGTCAAAGCCAGATGTTAAATTGAGGCATTTGGGGCCTGGAAGTATGTTACTGTTGCTGAATTAACACCTTTTACCCACTTAGAGCTTTCTGTAAGGCTTCTTAGATCACAGAGGGTGCACATACTCAGAAATGGACACCAACCAGTGGGGACAGAGACTGGGATCTCAGGCTGCTTCACCAAGCAACAGGAGGAAGAATCCAAGCCTCTAAAAAATAAGCATCTCTATAGGTTCTCTTTCCTAGTGCTTCTGTGGTGTTTGTTTTTCTTTATGCCAGTTGACTTGCAGATAAAGACTGCCCTGGAAGCTGAGATTTTGCAAGCCTGTTACAGGATTCAGATGCAGGCTTCAGCCAGTCAGTGAGGGTCTGTTTCTTCTGTGCCTAGATGGACTCCAGTGACCCCTGCTTGTTTATGCCAGGACTCAGGCATCATCCTGCTGTCACTGTTAGCCCCCAACCCCACATGTACCCCCACCCCCACCCCCACACACCTGCTTCTGGGCTCCGGCTACTAATGTGCTTTACTTAATAGTATCTTGGAGTTCCCCTCACATAGCTGTTGGCTGCTTCTGGATGGAAAATGCTCAGTTAGAGCCAAACAAGCATGCTACGAGAATTGAGTATATTTTGATAAAACCGGTTCCGTTAATATGTCCCTTAGGGTGAAGTACATCTCCACTTCTCTTGCTAAGAGAGTCAGTAGCTTTGTTTGCAGCCTGGGTTCAAACTCAGATTGAACTGTTCGAAAGTGTGTAAGACCACAGTGAAATCTGCCTGGGTACTCATCAATGTGTGATTAAGACATGCGTGGGGAGAGATGGAGTAAAACAGGAAATGATGGGGCAAAGGGCAAGGAAATAAGCTGGGGCACAGGCCAGTGAGAGGAGGGGCACAGCCGTGGGTACCCTGCTCGATCAAGGTCAGCTCGGTGGCCCACAGGGTCTGTGCTCCATTATCTCAGTCCTCTAGAAGATCCTGCGAATGAGGACAAGGGAGGTACATGAAGCTCACCTAAACTGTTTTGCTCAAGTCTTGCTTGCCCTGTAAGTCGTAGCTCTGGCTGGAGAATCACTAGCATGGGGCATGAGAAGGAATCTGAATGATAACAGTGGGCATTTGTCAACAGGTTCTTCCAAGTCAAACCCTAGCTGCTTATTTCACCTCTGTATGTCTGTTTCTTCTTATGAAAAACTATGGTAATAATAGACTCAGTCTCATAGGCTCTTAACTTCCTCTACAGGTTTATAGAAATACTCTTCTGTCTTTTAATATTCTTTTAATACTTTTCTTGCTTGAGCATTTGTTTTCTTCTCTGGGGACAGGGACTTTTTTTTTTTTTGACCATTCCTTCCTCTGCTCTCTGATGTTGTATTTATTGTGCACAAGTGGGCTCTGAGATGGTACAGCTGGCTAGCCCTGTACCCCTACATGATGGCTTACTGGGAGCCTAGTTACTCCAGAGCAGGAGGAGCTGAAGAGAAAGAGCAGGAGTTACCTTGACACGTACACATACCTGTTGCAGTTTATACTTTGCTCACACCTGAGCTCAGCCCATCCTAGGACCAACCCTGGTAGGGCTCCAAAGGGCTCAGCATCTGTATCTCTTCATGAAGGTCCTTTTGTATTTTTCTTTGATCCAGTATTTGTCCTTCTTCAAATGTTTATTAATTGCCACGGCATCCTGCTGAATGTTCTTAGGTCTGTTTTCTGTAAGGCTGGAGTAAAGGAAACAGGTGGCTCCTTGGCAGCGAGGCATAGTTCAGGGCGTTTGTGGATGACCCTGTGGCTGCTTCCATCTGAAGGGCTGGAGTGAGACGCTTCAAGATTTCCAGACCTTCAGGATTTTGGAGATCCAGAGTTTAGGGAATTTGGGAGGACTAGAGCAGCTGCTGGCCAGCTCACGCTGCATTTTATGGTGTGCCCACCCCCACATCGCAGCCCCCTTCTTTTGCTTTGATGCATGAGAAGCACCTGTGCTGATTCTCTATCTTATCACCAGGCAGCATCTCTTTTTAGATGCTTATTATCCAGAGAATAATACATAGGCATGATAATATTAACAGATGATCTAGGAAGTGCTATATAAATATTTGTTAAATAAAGTTTTAAAAGTAAATGCAATTCAAAGAAAATTTCATATACCCTGGACGCTCAGTTCTCTTCTGTGGAAGTAACAGCCATCATCAATTTCATGCAGTCCCTTCTAGAAATTGTCCAGATATACACAGACGTGTCTGCATACACGCATACCACCCTGCTTTGCCTTTACATGTGCTATAGGCTGGGAGTGTGTAAATCCCACTGTTTACCCTCCTGCAAGGAACCGTGCGGTTCTGAATGGGGCCTCAGGGATACAAGCATCCACACAGGGAAACTACTTCCCCCTTCCTGTTGTCTCTGGGGCCCAGCCAGGGTCACCAGGGAGACCAAAGCTTGGGAGGTCAGTTCCCTTATCGATCCAGAGCTCTGGTGTTCTCAGAAAGATGACAAGCCAGAATATGGAGTTAAGATTTACTCCTCCTGAAGCTCACAAAAATTTTAATAGTATTGTGGGATGGAGGAGGGAAGGCTATAATTATTTTCTTCTTTTTACATTTCCTTTTAAAAATGATCACATATTAATAATGAACATTATTTATAATGAAAAATCCCAATACCCTTAAGTATTGCAATTCCCCCTGAAGTGAAATCTTAAACTCTTAGTTTATTAAATGTACTAGTGAAGTTTTTATTGATTATAAGCAGGTAACCTCTTTTACAAACAGGCAGTCTCTAATCTCTAAGAATGCTCAGAGTACAGCTACTGGTGTCTTGGTTTAATAGAAGTGGTTCTTAATGAGCTCAGCTTACAGACATTAGGAATGAAATAGAGTTGGTTCTGAGTGTATCTGTAGTGAGTAAACACAGTGCTTTGAGAGTGTTCAAGCAATTTATACTTGATGAATGATGGCATCTCCCAGGGTGCTTTCAAAGTTGCCCCTGACTGCCCTTCTTCTCCTTGCCTCCCTTGTTGCAAGTCAGCACTGTAGGGCAGAGGTTCCCTCACTGTGGGCTTTGGACTCCTCTGGGGCTGGGAGATTGCAGCGAGTGGACCATGGATCCTTCTATGCACAGCACACTGTTTGCCTCATATAACACAGTTACTAGTTTTTCCTTTTTTTTTTTTTTTTAGTTGGGGTATAGTTGCTTTATAATATTGTGTTAGCTCCCTGGTGGCTCAGAGGTTAAAGCATCTGCCTCCAATGTGGGAGACCTGGGTTCGATCCCTGGGACGGGAAGATAACCTAGAGAAGGAAATGGTAACCAACTCCAGTATTCTTGCCTGGAGAATCCCATAGACGTAGAAGCCTGGTAGGCTACAGTCCACGGGGTTGCAGAGAGTCGGACACGCCTGAGCGACTTCACTTTCACTTTTCTGCTGTACAATGAAGTGAATCAGCTATATGTGTCCATATATGTGGTTATCATTGACTGACAATTTCTCATGTGCCAGGCACTGTTCTGGAAACTTTCATATATATTTACTCAGGCAATTCAGTGACCCAGTTGAAGCCAGTAACATTTCAATCTTCTTATTGAGGAAACTGAGCCCCAGAAGGGTGAGGTGAGCTGTCTCCGGTCTCTCTACTATTATTAATAAAGTCGTGGTTCTAATCCATGCCATCTGGTTCCAGAGCCCCGTCCTCATCACTGAACCCCCATTCTTCACAGAGAAGCACATGATGTCTCACGTATGTGGGCTTTCTGTATGTTGAGAATACATAGGTCAATTATGACTGTGGCTTCGGTCGTGGTGTTAGTGGTGAAACAGGTGGGAGAAGAGGTCTGATTCCAGCTGGATTTTGAAGGCAAGCCTGACCGGGTTTATTGAGAGAGGGGCAAAGTGAAGTCGCTCAGTCGTGTCCAACTCTTTGCGACCCCGTGAACACCAGGCTCCTCTGTCCCTGGGATTTTCTAGGCAAGAGTACTGGAGTACATTGCATTTCCTTCTCCAGGAAACTTCCCAACCCAGGGATCGAACCCAGGTCTCCCACATTGTAGATAGGTGCTTTACCGTCTGAGCTACCAGGGAAGTCAGAGAGAGGCAAAGATGATTCCAAAAACATCGAGGTATTAAATATTTGGCCTGAGCCTCTGCAGGGATGAATTATTACTCACTGAGATGGGAAGAGCGGAGAGAGAAGGAGATTTGGGAGGGAGGGTAGAAATTAGGGATTCAGTTGTGGATTTGTTGAGTTTCAGTCTGAGACAAATGAAATAGGTGGTTGGATACAGAAGATAATGAGTTCAGGGAGAAGTCTGGAGTTCAGAATTTGGGAGTCATTAGCATAAACGTGCCACTTAGGGGCCTGAAATTTAATGGGGACACAGACTTGACTGTGGGTAATTAAGAGGTTGAAAGGCTGATCCAGAGGAAGGCTTGGGGACCCGTTGTTTAGAGGAGAAGATGGTAGTCAGCAGCTGGATTGTTTTTGCTTTGAGTAAATAAAGTTTTATTGGAACACAGCTCTTTGCCTTTCTTTGTCTTAAAGCCTCTTTTGAGCTACACTGGTGGAGTTGAATACTTGTGACAAAGGCTTACAGCCCAACAAGCCAAGAGAATTTACTGTCTTTATACAGGCACGTTTGTTCAACCTGGATTAGAAATCAGGAGAGGATGGTGGTCCAGCAAAGGAGACTCAGAAGGAATAGCCGGGCAGGAGGAAGGGGCCCCAGGAGCTCTGCAGCATAGAGCAGGTTGGGTAAGGCTTTGGGAATGTGTGACCTGGGCAAGTTACTTTACCTGTGTGGACGGCAGTCATGCAGAGTTATTGTGAAGATAAAACAGGATGATAGAGGTAAAGCCCTCAGCTGTGCCTGACCGATCGGACGTGCTCATATATAAGTAACTATCTTACAGCACCCGTTTTCCTTCGCTTAGTCTGCGGTCCTTGGCCTCGACTCTGTGCTGGGGTGGTGGCTGTCCCCAGCCCACTTGAGTAAGCCGTGTGATCTGTGCTCAGGCTCTGAAGAAGCCAGAGGAAGTTGAGCCAGCTCCCCTCCAGCCTCTGCTTTTACCTTCCATCTTTGACAAACAGTCTTCACTGAAAGCTTTTGAGCAAACGGCAAATCCAGTTTTATGCATGTCATTTACCAGTGACAACACATTCTGTGTTTCAGGATTTGATAGGCTTCCCGGGGGCCATGTCCCTGACAACAATGGTTGGCAGCTCTCGCCTGGGTAATTAAAACACATAGCCCTAATGCTAGAGAAGGCCCTAGATATCCCATCCATGCTTGGGGACATTTTCTCCCAGGAAAAGCCTTGGATGAGAAGCTTGAAGAGGGAGTGAGGCCTGTTGATGTTGTTCTTCAGTCGCTCAGTTGTGTGCAGCTCTTTGCAACCCCATGGATTACAGCGTGCCTGGCTCCTCTGTCCTCCACTGTCTACCGGGGTTTACTCAGATTTATGTCCATTAAGTCGGTGATGCCAGACAGCCGTCTCACCCTCTGCCACCTGCTTCTCCTTTTGCCTTCAATCTTCACCAGCATCAGGGTCTTCTTCAGTGAGCTGGCTCTTCACATCAGGTGGCTAAAATATTAGAACTGATGCTTCAGCATCAGTCCTTCCAGTGAATATTCAGGGTTGATTTCCTTTAGGGTTGATGGGTGTGAGACCCACTGGGGCTTGTCTAAAGACCCTGGCTCCAAAGCTTGGGTAAGGAAAGAATTACCTTGCATCATGTAATGGTTTGGCGTTCAGCACCCCAGCTTCACCACTGTCCCCCTCTGGGTCCATAGTCTCAGGAGTACACAGAAGTGGCTGTCCTTTTGGGCAGCTCATGAAAGAGAATCTGGCCTTTCCCATTCACTTGTTCTTCTATCTGTTATAGGTCCTCTTCTTTCTGTTATGGCTATATTCCCTGGTTAGTCTCTAAAGTAGTACCTCTTCAAGTCATCCGTGGACCATCAGTATCACCTGGAAACTTGTTAGAGGCACCAGCCCAAGCCATGCATCAGCAGTTTCTGGTGTGTGACCTTGGACAGGTTAGTTTGCCTCTGTGAAATGTGGTGCACCCCCTGTGGAATATGGGAATGATGACAGCACAGGATTGTTGTACAGGTTAAATGAGATGAGCAATCCACTGAGCTCACCCAGTCCTCCAGGTGATTCTCATCACGCTAAAGTTTGAGAACCACTCCTCTGAAGATGCTGCTAAAGATCCCCATTTTGAGACAAACGTTCTTTCCAAGAGAGTTTTTCAGATTTTATCCCCTTATACACCTCAGACCATTTTTACTCTGAGCTAATCTGCCAGTTATCTTTCCAAAATGAATGCTTTCTCATTTTCTTAAAATTGTTACAGGATGCCAGTCATGGTTTAGCTTTTCCTTAAAGACTCAGGGTGCAATCATGAGTGTGATTATTGCTGTGTTGAGTATAGGGCTTTTAGTATCATATGTCTATGTTTGTGTTTTCTTGACCAGTTTTCTTTTAGCTTAATTTTTTTTTTTTTTAGTTGTGTGTGGCTTTCTTCTTCATTGTCTGCATATCAGCTGTTCTTACCATAACTAAACTGGTAGGAGCCCTGTCACTTTGTAATTTTATTTTTAAATTGATTTTTACAGGAACTGAAATAATCAAGATGGTTAATAGGGTGTGCAAAGCAAGAATAAATGAGTAAAAAATAAGAGTAAATAACCAAATGAAAATCTGAGGAGATTTTTATTTTTCAAGGATAAGCTTCTGTACCTGAATTCTCTAGGGTAGAATTTGGATTCTTGCCTGCCTTGCTATTTACTTCTGATACTTTCTCAATGATTGGTGTTTTGAATGACAAAAGTTGTTTTACAGTATTTACCACCCCATCCTTCTTCTGAACATTTACCCCCATGTTATACTTTCTCTTGTGTCTTTCTTCATTATTGATGTATTTTCCTAAAAGATGTAATTCATAATGTAAAATTTATTCACATCTAAATTATTGCTCTTTGGAATGAAAGGGAGTATTAAATGTGAGGTACCCCCTCTTCCTTTCTCCTTTTTTCTCTTATTTTACTTTCTTTGGGTTCCTAAGTCAGCTTGGGATAGAGTACCCAGGGCTGACATGTGAAAAAAAATCTGCATTCTAGGTTTGGTTCTACCACTAAGTGACTGGATGGAATAAGGCAAATCACTTGGCTTCTCTGGGCCTGGAGCTACTGCATTATAAATGCAGATGATAATAATGATAACAATCCTCCTTCCTTGGAGCAGTGTAGCAGGAATCCTAGTAAATAGTGGAAGTGGCAATGTAACACCATACACACCTTATCTGCATGGTGTCAAGGGGCATCCAAGACATTTTGGCCACATGGAGGCCTTAAGGGCGTTTCTTCAGTTCCCTTGCCCCAGGGTCCAGCTGCCTTGGCCCAGAGACTTTGGGACCTTGCTCTGTTTTTATTTATCCTATTTCAGAGTATACCCAATCAATAAAGACGTAAAATAAAGTCACAAAGTGGAAGCTCATACTCACTATAGAAAATGTTGGCAGGAAATACAGCAATAATGATAGTTCCACCAAAAAAAAAAAAAAAAGGCAACCCGGATTGTGGAATGCACAGTGTGTGTGGATGGCGGTGTTTCAGCCGTGTTCATTGCTTTGAAATCTGGTGCATTCTGAAATGAGGACATGCCGAGGGTTTAGACAGTGTGCCTACTTGGCACCTGCAGGTTCTTGGAAGGGACTGGAGGGGTCTTTCAATGCAGGCCTGCCAGCCAAGATTCTCAGATGGGGCATGCCTTCCACTGATTAAGGCTACTCTGGACCTCAGCAGTGAATAGATACAGGGGCCCAAGAAGCCTCCACTTCTGAGATGCAGAGGACACCCCCTTTCCTGAATAACTGGTTCCCTTCTATTCAGTCCATTTGTGTGTCTTCCTCTCCTGGGAGAGATTGCTGACAGCTACTGTCCCTGAAGACACCCAAGAAGGCTTCCACCCTCTGCAGGGAACTTCTGAGAGCAAACCCAGTCCACCTCACTTTTCTGCCAGTCCTAGCCCTACGCTCTCTTTAAAGCCCTATGTAAGTCTGACCTTACTGGCATCAGCAAATCCTTCAGTCTTCAAGACCCTCTCATCTCTGGCCTCTGCCAGCACTTATCACATGAGATTATCTTTGGCACTTATCGTCTGTTGCCTGGTTAGGTAAATGTATGAGGCGTGTGTCTCTCGAATCTTGAGAACGGTGCAAGGTCTTTATACTAGTTGTGCTCTGGGCTTCCCGGTGGCTTAGACTGTAAAGAATCCACCTGCAATGCAGGAGACCCGGGTTTGATCCCTGGGATGGGAAGATTCCCCTGGAGAAGGGGAAGGCTACCCACTCCAGTGTTCTTGCCTGGAGAATTCCATGGACAGAGGAACCCGCTGGGCTACAGTCCGTGGGGTCCCAAAGACCGGGACATGATGGGGCAATTACTACAACTCACACCAGTCTTCTAATAAGCAAATATACTAGTTCTGGTCTTGAGCCAGAGGCACCTGGGGCAGTAGGATGTCTGTCCTGGCTAGGCTGCGGGACTGTGTCCTTGGGGCTGGGTTGGTCCCAAGGACACCATTTGGGGGCAGCCAAAGACAGCAGAGTGAGAGGGAGAAACTGAGTGTCCTTAAAAGCCTGGACTTCTTGTCCAGGGGAGGAAAGATGTCAAAGGCAAGGGTACGATCAGGGTTGGAAATCAAAGGATGAGGAGTCCTGCAAGTGGCTCAGGACCAAGGCTGTGAAGAGTCCCCTGCCAGGGGCTAGGAGGCCTTGTTAATTAACATTGCCTCGTGCTCTTTTGATGTGGAAACAGGCCATTTCTTTTCAAGAACTGCTCCCAGGCACGTGGCCTGTGGAAGTGTCACTCTTTTGTCTGGCCCCTGCCCACAAAGACCACAGCGTGTCACTCCTCGCACCCAAGATGCAGAAGGTGGACTCGGTCCTTTCTTGCTCCCTGGCCTTAGCATATGACTTGAGGGAATGGGGAGCAGACCAACCTCTTATGTAGTGAATGAATGTTCCAGCAAGTACCTTTTAAGGCATTATGGATATAGAAACATTTCCTTTCCCAAACAGTGGAGACTTGAGAACAAAAGCTGGACCAACCCTAAAGGCAAGTTAAACGATTTCTTCATCGAGAGTGAGCATCCTATACATTTAAGAGCCGAAAGAGAAAGCTCGCTGGGGTTTGGGGATGGGGGATTGAGTCTATTTCTTCTTAGGATAATGAATTGCAATAAATTAAGAGGAGATGGAACAATATGGGGGTAGTGACTGTTATCAGAGAAGTAAAATGCTGTTTATATAAGAAGATAAGGTGAGGGGACCGTGGATATGGACAGACTTCTGGCTTTAATTAGCTGACACCTTAGTGCTATTGATACTGGGCAATCTACTTATTACCAAGAAAAGGTCTGTTTTCAGAGTTAGTGAGCTGTGTCCACATGAAAACATTTCAAAGACCAGTGCAGAGCAGGAGGGCCAGTGGGAGTTGAGTTGGTCAGTTGCCATGGTGAACTGATTCCCTGCTGAGAAGTTGCCCCGTCTTCACACAGGGTCAGGGCTGGGTAGGATCATGCTTCTCAAACTCTGATGTGTGTATTTTTCAGCTAGGGGATCTTGGGAACAGTGAGTTCTTATTCACAAGCCTTGGGTGGGCTCAGGGCTGTTTCTCACTGATTTCCAGGTGCTGTTGATGCTTCTGGCCTGTGGACAGTGTTTTGAATGGCCTCAGGCATAGTGGCCATTGGATGAAGATGCAGTAGATCTTAACTTCAGCCCTGTGTGTGGCCCTGGACAAGTCATGCACTCTCTGAGACCGAGTTTCCTCAATGGTAGCAAAGGAGGGAAATAGACTGACCCTCTCCAGTTCTGCAGTTCAGTGTTCCTGTTTTAGTGCTTGAGAGAAGGAAGTGTGCATGCGTGCTCGGTCACGTCTAGCTCTTTGCAACCTCATGAACTGTAGCCCGCCAGGCTCCTCTGTCCGTGGAATTTTTCCCGTGGGTTGCCATTTCCTCTTCCAGGGGCTCTTCCTGACCCAGGGATCAAGCTCACACCTCCTGTGTCTCCTGCCTTGGGAGGCAGACTCTTTACAATGAACCACCTGAGAATCCCCAGGGAGAATGGAGACCTCTGCCTTGTTCTTCCTTAGAGTAGCCTGGAGGTTATGTCCATTGGTCTTGCAACCTGGAAATTTACATGGTTCCTCCACCCTCTGTGTGGGTGGTTTGGTCAGTGTCTGCTCAGAGCCTCTAAGAGTGGATACCAGATTCTGTTGTTCTCTTGAAGGAAAAGAGAACCAGAGACTACAGTTGAGTGACTCCTGCCCCACATCCATCCTTGGTTCACAGGTGACTTCCCCTCCCCACGCATCACTCATTTAGATTCAAACTGTGACCTCTAGGAGTCTCCTGTCCTTTCTGCCTGGGTAGCTGGCTCATTGGACACCCTGAAAGAATACCTAGGCCTCAGACCTCTGAATCCCTTTCTCTAAGATGAGATGTCCAGTTTGTTCATGACAACAATAGCTGCCAGGCCTATTACAGTTATGCAATAGGTTTCTTTTTTAACCAGGTCTTGAAAATGTGTGCATTATCCTTTAGGTAATAAATGAAATAAAAAATGACTGAAAATAAATCGGCTTTGCAAAGTGAGACTGAAGCTTTTCTCCTAACTCCACCTGTTTTTGGGTTCTTGTTGCTTTCTAGGGAGCTGATGGCAAGTGATTTCTTATTAACCCTTTTCAGGGCCCACTTCATCTTTCACAAGTGGTTGTTGGGACTTTGGCCTGATGCCAGAAGAGTCCCTCATCGGTTATTCTCCGAATGGGGAGGTGACTGAAGGAGACATTATCGTGTGTCTTCTAACGCGGGGTGGCTTTTGTTCCTCCCTGGCCTGCTTCCACCTTGAAGAATCAGTTTCCAACTGTCATGGTGGTTGTATTAAAGGAAAATATGTCTTCCTACCCAGATTTTTCAACTGCGGGCTGGGAGGTGAGAGAATGACCCTACTGTCTAAGCATGGCATCAGGATCAGTTTCCCATGGGTCCTCTCAGGCTGCCGCCCAGCACTTTATTTCTGCCTGTGCTGGGGTCTTCGCCGCTGCGTGCGGGCTTTCTCTGACTGTGGCGAGTGGGGGCTATTCTTCGTTGCGGTGCGTGGGCTTCTCATTGTTCTGGCTTCTCTGGTTGAGGGGCACGGGCTCTAGGCTGCAGTGGTTGTGGAGCACAGGCTTAGCAGCTGCGGTGCATGGGCTGAGTTGCTCCGTGGCAGGTGGAATCTTCCCGTCCCAGAGATCGACCTGTGACCCCTGCATTGACAGGGAGTCTCTTCACCACTGGACCACGAGGGAAGTCCTCATGAGCACTTAAGGGCAGCCCGTTGCTTTAGGAATGGTGCAGTCTGCTCCTTGTGTGGCAGACCCACTGCTTGACTGCCGTCTGTCTCTCTCATCTGTACTTGTGATACCTCCCTTCTGGGCATGGGGTGTGACACCTGGGGGCTGGATAACTGGCAAGACGGTCTGGAACATGTATCCCTCTCCCGAGGGAGACACTGACAGAGCCCCTACAGTAAGTCTCACTGGAGATGCCCTCTTGGTTTGCAAGTGGGGAGGAAAACCACAGGGGCAGGAAGCGACCCCTGCCTCTTCAGTGAGCACAGAGACTTGGATTGGTTGGATGGAGGTTTTCTTGAGTCTCTGATTTTGCTTCTCATTAGTATCTCTCCCCTGTGTTCCCAGCCACACTTCCGTCCTCGGTGTGTGCAGAGCTATTAACCGTGCTCACAAGTGGCACATCCGTGGAAACGTGGTTGCTGCTAGAGCGCTGTGTTTGTGTAAAATATTGAACACTCTGTAAAGATTTATCCTGGTTTCCCATCCTGTCCCCTACACTCCCCTCTTTTCTTTACTTAAAGATATGTTAACATTTCTGCTTCTATCGGGAGGATAAAACCTTTAAAATGAGATAGCATGAATATAAAATGCCCTTCTCTGACCGTCTCCCTCTAGAATGAGCTTGCAGACCTTCCAGGAGGCCAGGAGGTGTGGTGGGTGAGTGGTGTGTGCAGCCCTTCGCTGCAAACCCACCTGCCCCAGTCTCTTTCTCTTGTCCCTGTCCCCTGGGAGCCAGCTCCCCTGAGAATGGGCTAGGTACCCAGTCAGCTGGCTCCAAGTCCGCCTTGCTCATTCACATCCCAAGATCCAAGCTTCTCACTTCAACAACTTGGGTCCGTCTTTACAACTTGGGTCCATCTTGGTTGTAAGGGACCCTCTGATTTCCTAAAATATTAGTCTCTGTTCTTCTGTTTGGTCACTGGAGATGCCAGGGGCTGGAATTTGGTCGTGGGTGCAGGTGAGCCGGGGCTGGGTTAGGAAGTGGGCAAACAGTCATCCTCACCCTGGGCATAGCTGGCATAGGCCTGGCTTAAAGGGGTTTGCAGACCACTGACCTCACCCTTCCTCTTAACTGTGGCTTAGAGCTCAGCTTCTTGTGAGCAGGCTGAAGGCTCTCCTCACCCTGTCCTACCTTCTTGCCGCCTGCCTCCCAACTGAGAGGGGCCCGGGCCTGTCAGCTACTGCAGTCTGTGATGCCCATGTGGCATGCGTGGTGGAGGAGGGCCTGGGGCTAGGGGCTGTGGGTGCCCAGTGGCTCTGGGAGGCTTCCCCTCTCCTTCTGCCCCCCGACTCCCCCCACACACCCTACCCCAGCCCCCCACCAGCAGGCCCTGGGCGCTGCGTGCTCCAGGAGCGGACAGGGATGTGAGGCGATGTCTGTGGCCGAGGGGAGGATGTGTGCTGAGCCCTGGGAGGCGCTGATTGGCTGGCGGTGAGGTAATGTGATGCAGTAAATGTGGAAGCGGCAGCCCCGGTGTCCAGGGCGTGCCTGCTCCCTGGCCAGCCCCATCGGCCAGCAGCCCCATCTGAAGGACCAGGTCTCAGGGGTTCTGCAGCCCTCAGGGGCCCTTGCTGGCTCACAGGGCAGGGTTTGTGCGCCAGAGACCAGAGGCAGCATCTGTGAGGTCATGCGGTTCCCTGCCCCTGAACACACTGCTGTTAAACAAACGGGGACCTCCTAGCAAGGGTGTGTGACGGGGACGGACTGGGCTGCCCGCACAGGTCATGGTGAGTGGCAGTCAGGACTGCTGCTGAGGACCTGGCTGGTTTCCAGGACAACCGACAGTGTAACTCCTTGGATGATGTGGACATCCCTACGGTCCTTCCTGTGTACCCTTGTGGGTACATAATTGGGCCAGGAGTCCACACCTGAAATCCCCATTCCAGCCCACTTCCTAATACTAAGTGTAGCGCCAGATTTAGCTATGAGGTATTGAGGAATTCCAGAGGACACTGTGGGCTATGCTTTCCATCCCTTTGTTTTCTTTCCTCGTCAAGGACAGAACTGGCCTCTCAGGAAGAGTTTACCCAGGTTTAGCAGCTTCCAGAGATCACAGTTGGTGCTCAGTAAATACTGCAGGTCAATTGACTAGTCCCTGAGCATCTCCTGCCAACCAGCGTCAGGTGTCGTGGGAGCTGTGGGGGCATGGGACTTGCCCTTGAGGAGGCTGTTTAACCATTCATCCAAAAAATATTCTAGATTATTTACCCTGGGCCTGACACAGTTCTAGGTGTTTAGGCTATGATGGCAGACAAAGGAAAGCCCTTGGTCTCTTGCAGCTAACATTGTGAGGGGAGGTATGAGAAAAAGCAGGAGAGTTGAGATGATAGTGAGGGAGGGTAAGGTGACTGAAGGTGGCGAGAATAAAGCTACTTGGAGGTCAGGGGTGAACTCTGTAAAGGAGTGACATTTAAGCCAAGAGCTCATTGAAGCCACAGAGAGAGAGAGCATTCTAGGGGCAGAGAATTCCAAGCAGGAGGCCCTAACTATGAGACCAAAACCAAGCCAGGGCCAGCTTGGAGATTGCAGGAACAGAAAGAAGAGCAGATGGAGGGGAAAATGGTATGTGGGTAAGGGTGGTAAAAGGGCAGTGGCCAGATCTTTTAGGCCACAGCAAGTAATTAGAATGTCAGACTTCAGGCAGGTCACAGAGATGCATATCCAAGGATAAACGTTCTCGTCATTAATGACAACTTCTGGTGGGTCACGCAAGGAGAGGCAGAGACTGTTAATGGGCTACTAAGTCCTTCATATTCACAAGGAATCACTGCTCTTCTCCTGGGTGCACAGCAATTCTTCTGGGACAGTGCCTTGTAGGAGGGGGCAGCTGGAGCAAACTCTACCTGAAGGGGTCATCCTCAGTTATGTATCATCTAGTCCAAATTCTTTCTTTCCTCCAAAATAATACTGGCTATATATTATTGGATGCTTGGTTTGATTCAGACCTCATGCTCAGCCTGTATATACATCATCTCATTTCAGTTCAGTCACTCAGTCGCATCTGACTCTTAGCGACCCCATAGACTACAGTACACCAGGCTTTCTCATGAAAGTCATAGAACGTAGGTGGTATAATTCACATTTGACAAGCAAGGCATCTGAGGCTCCAAGAGATTAGAGAACTCTCCCAAGATGGCTCATTGAAGAAGAGATAGAAGTAAGCTTCAAACTCTTAAGTATGGACTTTTGGCCATCTTGGCTGGGGATAAATAGCCCAGCAAATACCTCCTAGGGCAGGAGTAGGGGTGGGAGAGAAGGAGACAGAAAGATTGAGAGAGAAGCTATATATATCATAATATCATGGATTCAACCAAGAGGAATTTTGCACCCCGGGGGATGACTGGCAGGGATATCTGGGGAGTTTTCCTTGTCACACCGGGAGGCGGAGAGGGAGTGCCACTGACGTCTAGTGGGTAGCAGCCAGAGGTGCTGCTCATATCTCGTGATGAACAGCACAGCCCCACAGCAAAGACCTGCTGGACCCACGTGTTCATAGCACCAAGGCTGAGAAACCCTGAGTGAAGATCTTACTGGGCAAACTGCTCTTTCCTTCCTCCCTCTTACTTAATATCAGTATCTCTGCCGAGGGATTACTGCCACAGGGTATTTGCAGATACTGAACTAACATCCAAATGGTTATTTGGGGTTCCAGTGGGATGGTGTTTTCCCCAGGTCTCCTTGCCGTTTAAGCTGTTGTTTGGGGTTCCCTGGTGGCTCAGATGGTAAAGCATCTGCCTGCAGCGCAGAAGACCCGGGTTTCAATCCCTGGGTCAGGAAGATCTGCTGGAGAAGGAGATGGCAACCCACTCCAGCATTCTTGGAAATGCTGGAAAATCCCATGCATGGAAGAGCCTGGCGGGCTACAGTCCATGGGGTTGCAAAGAGTCAGACACGACTGAGCGACTTTACTTACTTAGGGAGAGAAAGAGCTAGGTCTCAGGGTGAGAGGGCCCCGGGGCAGTTCTGCAACAAGACTGTAGTTGAGGGAAGGCATCAGTTAACCGTCTCTGCTGTGGTTTTGCCACCTGTGAAACGGAGGTGACAAGACCTCCTCCAGCTACCCTTCAGGTTTATCTTGGGAATTCTCAAAGACAACAGATGTGAAAGTGTGTTCTTGAAAGTACTATGAAAAGTGAAAGTGAGGTCGCTCAGTCGTGTCTGACTCTTTGCGACCCTGTGGACTGTAGCCTAACAGGCTTCTTTGTCCATGGGATTCTCTAGGCAAGAATACTAGAGTGTGTTACCATTTCCTTCTCCAGGGGATCTTCCGACCCAGGGATCGAACCCGGGTGTCCCGCATCAGAGGCAGATGCTTTAACCTCTGTGCCACCAGGGAAGCCCATGAAAGTACTATATAAGTGTGTTATTACTAATCCTTATACCACTAGTCAAATGAAACCATCATCATTCTGCCTCTGACAACACTGATCTGTGGAACCATTAGAGTTCTTTATGTTATATTCTGAAAGAGCCGGAGAGAGAGCTGTCGGGGGCCTGAAAAGATGGCTCACAGGAAGAGAGCCAGCGAGACACCTGGGAATTATTCAAGTGAGGTGGGGAGACATGTGGTCTCTCATTCAGTTACTCAGATGTCCTTTGTTCACTTTCTTGCATCCCGATTACCTCTAGATGTAATATAATGACTTTATTAATAAAGTTGTTGCCCTCTTCCCACCCCTGTCAGAGCTCTGAGGACGCAGTCGAAGCAGAATAATTAATTAATGGAAATGAAGAGAAAACAGATCTTGTAATGGCTACGAAGATCACAGAGCAAGGAGGGAGCTGCAGAAATTTCTGGTCGTGTTTGATACTGGCCAGTGCAGAAGAGGCTGGGCAAGTCCTAGGATTTCAGATCAACAAGCAGAATATCTTGGGAAGAGCCTCTTATTTCTCTTTCACCCTGAAAGGCATAGAAGATAGGAGAGCAGCCTCTAGACCTCTTCTCTGAGGCAGCCAGCATGTTGCTAAAGAAGACTGGGGGCAGCGGAGGCAGTCTGGGATGCTGTAACCTGTGTGGAATCAGTCCCACAGAGAAGGGCAGAAAGAAAAGTTAATTTAGTGGTCTGACTTCAAAAGTATGTAGATGAGTCCCCTATAGAAAAATCTCCCTTGACCTGTTTGTTCACTGGTATCTGAAATTCCTTTAAGAGCATGTAACTCTTCCCTATGTGTAATTAAAGATGAAATCCTATTCTTCTAGAGACAGAGAAGTTATACTGTCTTAAATTTATCCTAAAATGTACTGTGTGATTTCAAAAACTGAGGAAGTTTTTGTACTTTCCCCTAACTCCATGGTTTGAGCCTAAATAAAGGCTGCTTTGCTTTGCCTGAGTATCTAAATTAAACTGGCTATAACCACACACCTTCCCTGGGATGTCACTGGTTGACATCATTCTCATAACCCTAAAACTCTTTGCCGTTTGCTTTTGGGCATCTGACTCTGGTTGTATAGGACTTGGTGAATTCCTTGTCTTTGATCTCACCAAGAACTCTGCAGAGGCTCCCTGGGGTAGGGGAAAGAATATGCCAGGGACCAGCAGTAGGAGTAGGCCCGCCTTTGTCATTAAGGAGTTGGACCTTGGGCAAGCCATGAAAACTCTTTGGACCTTAGTTCCTCTGCCTGTTAAGAGGGAAAGAAAGAAAGTGAAAGAAAGTGAAGTTGTTTAGTCATGTCCGGCTCTTTGCGACCCTGTGGACTATAGCCTACCAGGCTCCTCTATCCATGGGATTTTCCAGGCAGGAGTACCTGGAGTAGGTTGCCACTCATTTCTCCAAGGAATCTTCCCTACCCAGGGATCAAACCCAGGTCTCCCTCATTGTAGGCAGATGCTTTACCATCTGAGCCACCAGGGAAGTCATTAAGAGGGAGATTGGGATTAAATATCCAAGGGACTTCCTTACTCTAAGATTACAGATTGACTTTTCTTCATTTTGTTGAGGGAAACCTCTCCTTCATTGCCACCATCTTTCAACCCAAGTTAGTATTTTCTTATCAAAGTTAGTATTTTCTCATCAGTCTGAGTCCTTTCGAGAGAATAGGAGGTGCGGCCATGATTCAAGCATTCTTGGCCAAGGGTGTGGAGAGGGTGGCTACAGTTCAGGGGGATCCAAACAGGGCCCATAGTCCAAGGGGTTGCTGAGACAAGGAGGGGCAGCAGGTCCATGAGTCAAGAGGCCATGGCCGATCTTTCTTGGCAGATTGTTGTCATCCCAGAAAGACTTGGGCAGTGGGTTACTGATGCTGACTTCCGTGGAATTAGAAGCAGGACCTTAACACTCACCCTTGGGGAGGCAGAGCTCCAAGGGTCACTGGCTCACAGCTGTGAGCCAACTAGTATAGACAGGTTGACAAGATAAAGCAGAGGCTGGACAACGGTACAGAGTAGCAGACTCTGAGTTCCTCGTTTTCATGGATAATTACTGTAGCCTTCAATTTCAGGCACAAGGCAGTGTATCTGTGTACAATTGACTCCTCTTTCAGGTGATGGAAACAGGGCCCTTGGAGAGCACAGGACTCTTGCCCTCTAGTGGCAGAAGTAGAGCTGAGTGCACAGTTCCTAACCCACAGTTTGATTTCTGTTGGCTTGGTGATGGACCTGAGCTTGAGCCAGGGTTCACAGAGCCCCCGGGAACACAGAGCATCACAGGGAGCTCAGGGGAACACTTTCAGCACCCCTCCTGACTTGAGATGATGCAGAGGGCTTACCACCCCTCTTATTTCTGCAGGCGAGATTGGCTGCACAGAAAGGGCTTTGGTTTGCCCAGAGTCAGCTGCAGAGCTGCAGAGTGCCAGCTTCTTCCGCAGTCAGGTGTCAGTGTTTGGAGAGTAGCTAAGGCACCTGGAATCTTCTCTTAACAGTCACACATTTGCTTGTGTCACTTCTGCCTTGGTTAGATGTTGTCTCCAGCAAATGGATATCGTTTTGTGGTTTTCCAATTAACACTTCCCAAGGGGAGCTGGTTAATATGGATGAGGCTTTTTAACATTTGGCTTTGAAAAGAGGGTTTATGCAGTGAGAGCAGAAGGAGCCAGCATCTTAGTAATTGGCTAAGGATTGCAAGGGAGGAAGGCAGTCTGGGGGCACTTGTCATTGGGGGCATTAAGTGTCTTTGCAGAATATATTATCATGGTTCAGATTTTAAATGCTTTTTCAGGTAAAATTGAAGGTGGATCTAGGTGGAGATTATTCCAAGAAGGCTAGAACCCTAGACACTAATTGCAAAAAAAAGGAAAGAAAGAAATGAGTTGCTGAAGGTCATATGGATCTTGTTGACCTGGGGCTTTAGGTAGAGGTTTCTCAGTAGGGTTTCCTTACTCTGACTTTTGCCCTTGGCAATAGGCAATTAAATAAGAGGATTGATTTATGGAGAGGTCAAAGAGTGTAGTGGGGTGAATAGATATGCAATATGACCTCTACTGCCAAGAGAGTCCAAAAGTCCACAGGGCATGGTCAAGGTGACATTTGGTATGCCAGCACCCCTATCCTTTGGGAAAGAATGCCCGAAGACCTAGCAAAACTCCTCTTTGACTTCCCCCTTAACAGTATAAGCCAGAGAAAGGGAATGGGTAGAAATAAGACATTTCATAGTGTTGAATAAGACTTCTGTGAAAGCACATGGTGGCTTTCCATCATGAACTTTGGAGTGTAGTTTGCACTAGTAAAGCTACTGAGTGTTCACATGAGCCTCTTTCAGAGCATGTTGCAGTTATTCCTTTGTAAATGAGGAGCTTGGATTACCTTTATTACTTTATAATAGAAATTCAGTCTTAGTTTTCATTCCCTACCCTTTCCATTGCACAGTTAAGGTACCTTCTAAGGAGAGTGTACCTACAAGAATGCATTTTATACTGGAGCCTGTGCTCCTTATCTGCACACTTTGTGTCTTACAAGCTTTAGAATCACCATTGGTTATTCCTTTTATCCACATTTCTCCAGCCCCCATTGCTACCCCAAACAGCACCAACCTCCAATTCAGTCATTCACTCAGTCCCGCTGACTTGTTTTTACAGCCTGAGATTAGGATTTTTTAAGAACTTACTTTATTGAAGTATAGTTGGGTTACAATGCTATGTTAATTTCTGCTGTGCAGCAAAGTGAGTCAGTTATCGATAAACATACTCTTTCACATATTCTATTCTATTATGGTTTATCACAGAAAATTGAATCTAGTTCCCTGTGCTATACAGTGGGACCTTATTGTTTGTCCAACATATGCTAGTTTGCATCTGCGAATCCCCGAGTCCCAGTTCATCCCTCCCTTCTCTGCTCTCCCACTGGCAACAAGTCTGTTCTCTGTGTCTGTGACTCTGTTTCTGTTTCGTTGGAAAGTTCATCTGTGCCATGGTTTAGATGCCACGTGCAAGTGATATCAGATGGTATTTGTCTTTCTCCTGACTTACACTTCTTGTGATAATCTCTAGATCCCTCCATGTTCATGCAAATGGCCTCATTGCCTTCTTTTTATGGCTGAGTAGTATTCCATTGTGTATAGGTACCACATCTTCTTTACCTGTTCATGATATTAGTTTTTAACCAGATCACTCAATCAGTGTTCACTCTATGCAAACATCTCTTCAACTTTGGAAAGCCCTCGTGAGCTAGCACACCAGGGATACCTGTGGTGATTCTCAGGTGTTTGCTGGGACAAGGTTAGATGATGGGGAAAAAGAGATGGAGTGGTCAGGGGGAGATGGGACCCCGTGTGGGGAGGCTTGATGGGTGGTGGTGGGAAGATTGGTGCTTCCAGCTGCAGGCTGGGCCAGGCGGTGGACGACAGGAGGTGACTTATGAGACTTCTGGAAGCTCTCCACTGCATATCATACTCTCCCTTCTCAGCTCACAGATGGCTGAAGTAACACCTTTAACTAGATTCAGAGATGGGTACTTTAGGAACAAGAGAGGGAGAGGCATGTGGAGGAGTGTATGGGGGATGGTCTTAAAGAAAAAACTTGCTTATTACTCAGTTTTTTCCTGCATTGATCATAGTCCTGGGTGCATGGGAACCACTAGAATTTGACCCACTTCTTGCCCAGCTTTCATGCTCCCTGTCTTGTTATACAGCAGCACTTGGAGAGCAGGTGGCTCCTACCAGCTGGTGCCGAAAGTGCCCCAACTTCAAGATATTTATATTTCACTCACGACAACCTTCCTGATCACACACGTTGTGACAAAGTCAAGAATGTGATCACATGTCCTTTCAGGCCTCCCTTCCTCTCCCCCAGGTAACACTGGCCTCCGTGTTCGTAGCTGATGACAGTTCTGAGCAGCTTTACAGGGGGATCTGCTCCCTCCGCCTTTGGCTTATGGGCTGTCTGATTGCCTCCGCTACTTTTATCCCGTTAGAGCTTCACTCCTTTTGGCTGCATATGAGATGCTGGTGCTCCTGAAGGCTCTGCCCTTGGCTCCCCTTTGCTTCTCCTGTAATCCTTGTTCCGGACAAGTTCAAGCATCCTCTCCATGCTAATGAGCCTCAGCTTCAAATTCCCAGCCCCTATCTCCTTCTCCTGGGCTTCAGACCAGCTTCCTATTAAACATTTCAACCGATTTGCCCCACAAGTACCTCAAATAACACATTTAAATGTAAACTCATTCTCTGCTCCACAAAAGTTGTGTCTCTGTTTCTCAGTAGAAGAGTAAAACAGAATGGAGAGAATGAAAGACTTCATTGATTCTCACCTGATCATTACCTACACTTCTTCCCCTGCGCATCCTACCTACCCCTCTGCCTGTTAACCTCTAATTTGCCACCTGGTCTTGGAATTCTACTGCTCAAGTATTTTTCTAGGCTGACTCTACATTGCCCTCATTCAGGGTTTCATCAGCTTTATTTGTCCTTTGACATTTGCTTGACTGTGTCCAGGAGCTGTGTAAGGTTAGTCTCTAAACGAAAATCTGGATACAGTTTTAAAACAAAATGTTATTTTAATAGAGTCTGGATTCTTACTCAAAGTCTTCAAACACATTCTTCTAGGAACCCACTAAAAGGTGTTTGCTGGCCTTTCCTATACTCATTCATGATGCTGCTGATGCTGCTAAGTTGCTTCAGTTGTATCTGACTCTGCAACCCCATAGACAGCAGCCCACCAGGCTCCCCCGTCCCTGGGACTCTCCAGGCAAGAACACTGGAGTGGGTTGCCATTTCCTTCTCCAAGGCATGAAAGTGAAAAGTGAAAGGGAAGTCACCCAGTCGTGTCCGACTCTTAGCGACCCCATGGACTGCAGCCCACCAGGCTCCTCCACCCGTGGGATTTTCCAGGCAAGAGTACTGGAGTGGGTTATGCTTCATGATACTAGAAGAATTTAAAAGAAATCCATCTGTGAGATAACACACTTCCCGAGGCTCTCAAACAATGCCCAGGGCCATTATTTTTGGTCCTGCAGTAACTTTGTGAATAAAATACCGAGCTTCTTCATGCTAATTTCCTATTGTGGTCAGCTAATGAGCTAGTGAAGATAGTCCTTCATGAAAGTCTTTCGTCTGTCTGTAACCTGAAGAGTATTGATATTTTGATCCCTTTGGCACCCTCATCTTCTTCCATCTTGGCCCCTTCCACCAATAGGTATAGATTTGTGGATTTCTTTTACACTATGTACTCAGTCTCTCAGTCATGTCTGACTCTTTGGGTCCCCATGGACTGCCCCATGCTGGGAAGGTTTATTCCACTTGTGCTCCTTCCCATCTGGGTTCCTAACATGCTTGGCTGAATTCTCCGCTCCTTGGGTTTCTCCTTGAAGATTAAGATCCTATCTCAGAAAATCTGGTCATTGAGAAGTTTGGGAAAATGGTAGCAGTTACTTGGGAGTTCACTTTCCCTAGCTCAGGATGGTGTTCATAGGTGGACTCAGCTTTAAGAGCTGCTGTTCTGCGTGAATCGCAATAAAATCATCTGAGATGCACTGCCGACCTGCATAGCTCATGAGGAATCTCAAGGTCTCCTGTCATCCTCCTTTCAAACACTCACAGTGATTAATTCTATAGAAATCACTCTTGGTGCTTCACCTTCAGAAAACAATTTTCTTTTTGAATACATATGGGATATAGAGGCTTCTCGCAGGGAAGAAAAAATCAGGTTTGCTTTTCATATCAGCTACTTTTTTTAATTCCGAAGAAATCTACCTCTAAAAGCAAGCAAAGCATCCCACGGAGAAGGTTGTGCCTTAGGTTTTAGAGCCTCGCGGTTTTATCAGGCCTGCTCTCCTCTCTTCTTAGCCTTCTATTCAGGTCACCCGGGTTCTTTCCTCTTTGCTGATGGCAGGGACTGATCTGAGTGAGCAGGGTTGCTATGGGAAAGAAAAGTGAACTGTGCAGTTGTTCTAATTCTTCATGTCTGATGTATCATTGTGGGTCAGTACAGCTTTTGTTGAGAGAGTAGTGAGCTGGGGAGGAACCACGGGGCTCTATGGGGTCTCCAGTTTTAGGAAGATCATTTTCTGGTCTGTGAGTCATGGTCCCATCTGTGTGTGTCTGAGGGAGGGTTTAGACCCAGATGGAGTCAACCCCATATTCTGATCTCTCATCACCCTGAACCTCTGGCTAGGGCTAGGCGCATTGAGTGCCATTCTGAACCAGCCTGGTGCCTTTGGAGTCCTTTGAGTAAAGATAACTCTGGTCAGTCATAAACCCACCATGGTGCTCAAAGGGGAGAAACTCTTTCAGAATGACTTTAGCTGCAGAAGGAGTCAGATGACCACCTCCCTTCATCCATGGCCTCAGGTCGGGAGTTAGGGTCAAGGGGCGTCAGAGCCTGCAGGCCTGTTCTGTACTCAGCCTGGGGTGGCAAGGCAGCAGGTTGTCACCCTGGAGTCTTCCAGTTCCAATTCAACCATTCATTTGCAGTCTTTTGCCCCCTCTTTTGAGCGGCAGTGGGAAATAGACTTAAACACACACACACAGACACACCAGAACTTCCACACAGAATGCTAGAAGCAGTATGCCCTTTGCCTGTCCCCAGGATGCCCAAAAGTTTTCTCCATTGCCCCTTGTTGCTTTGCTTTAGCCCTGTTTGTTCTTAAGACATTAAAGCGCCTGACTACCTACTTTACAAGGATCCTCATTTCTTTATCCATCATATTTTCTTTCTTTTCTTTTTTATAGTCTTAAGGTCTGCAATAAAGAGCACTTTAACTAAAATCCTGGGCCTCCTGCAGCAGCTGTGGGAGTTCCCAGCCAACTGTCTTGTCCTCTGAAGAATAAATTCCCTTTGACAGTGCCACTTGTGAGAAAAACAGAGCCAGGGTGGAGGATCTTACCGATAATTTAGGAAGCAAGAGGAGTTATTGGCGGGTGGTAGGGGAGGACAGAAGATGGATTAATATTTTTTGCTTTATCGCTTGGCATGTTCAACTTAATTATATTCCTTGGGAGACCTCTAAACAGTCATAATTAGGAATTATGATAATAGCCGCTGTGGCCTTACACGTGTTCATTTTACTGCCTGCCTCTTTGTGACTGTGGGCTGTGATTAATTCCAGTCGACATCACCAGGACAAGACCTCTCCCTGTCTCCTGGGACCTTTTGACTTTGGATGGCCAAGCACAAGGGTCAGGAGCTCCTAGACTAACCCCATGAGCTAAAAAGAGTGACCTTCACCAACTGCATGCAGTCATAGGAAATGCTGTTGGGAGTGTCAGCCATGGTGATGAAAATGAACATTTGGTCCCATTTTATCCTTTCTCTTCTTCTGCCTTTGCTATGAATTTCTTTCCCTTTTTTTTTTTTTTTTTGTGAACTTGAAAATATTATTTATTCATTTGTTTTGATAGAGAGGAAAGAGGGTTACCAGGATAATCCTTCATATTTAACGAGTTGATGGTACAGAGGGATAACCCCAAGAAGAGTGTGAAAAGGAAACCCCTAATCAAAGTTCTCAGTTGAGTACCAACTACTGTAATAGGAAATTTAGTTTTAAATCGAGGCAAGATCCTCTTTAGCATTTTTGAGATCCGTTCTCCTTTCGATCATGAAGGCAAAAAGTGAACACTTGCTTGCTTTTAACACAGCTGCTTGTCATCCCTAAAAATGATTTGAGATATCCTTTGCTCTGCTGATTTTATTGGAGAGGAGTTTGTGTCTTGAGGAGATAAGGCATTAACTGGGCAGAGCCACAGCATCTCGAGAGCCATTTAGAGGCCTGGGACTGGCCATCTCCAACGGGAGTATCGAAAGAAACCCTTTTACCCTTAGGCTGATCAGCCTCAGACACTTACAAGAACCTGTCACTAGCCCAGGTTAGAGTAACAATACCCATGTTAAAAGTCAGCCCTCAGCCCTCTTTTTAGTACCATCCTTCCATCCTGGATGTTATGACAGACCAGAGGCTTGAATACCAAGTCCTACCTCTCAGGACTGTCATCTCAAAAGATATTCAAGATCAGATTCTGAAACCACATGGTCCCGAGCTTAGGAAATTCACCATCAAAGGCTTTTCTCAGAACCTTTCCCTAAAATCATGGTTCTAAAAGACATAGTATCAGGCCAAGGATTTTGGTTTCCTTTCTTCTCCCTCCTCTCCTTCCACCCCGCAAGCTGCCTCGGAGTTGTCTCTGCTTCTTTTAAGCCATAGCCTTCCCTGAGGCTCAGGAGGAGCTCTGCTGTGTTTCGATGAGATGGGTCACTTCCAATGTCACTGTCCGCACTCTCCAGGAACAAGGAGTCATTCGTGTCTTGGTATCTAATTGTGTAAGTTACAGCACTTCCTTGGAGCTCTGAGGGAAAAGCTGAAATCTTGCACACAGATTCTGCTAGAAATAGATGGCTGTGCTCTATAAAAGGAGAGAGAAATTCTGTTTGAGTGATGCCATTAGAATGTTTAAAAGAAATCCAGAGGGGAAGAAATAATCGAAGTGAATAACACGTATTGGGTCTCTGGCCCCTAATTTGACATTCAGGTCCGATCAAAACTAACCCTGTCAGATCTTGGAATATACTGTCCTATAAAAATGCTACCAAGCAAGGAGCTTTATTATACACAATCGTGAAAAATATGGGAGATGCTGTCTTTGGGTATTTTTCTATAAAATCTTTACTCATTTCACAGCCTTTTACAAGCACAAGCTAGAAGTGCCATGTTTAAACACCTACATTTGTTGGGATTTCTTTTTAAAAATAAAATAAACAGAAGAGTCAGATTTCACACGTGCTAAGTAGTATAATAGTAAATCGTATTTAACAAGTTGGGAAAACGTCAGTTTTCATTGGTGTACAAAATGTCTACATGTAAATACTGGACTCACTATTAAATGAAGGTGCTGCCATCAGTTTTTTAAAAATAACAAAATTATCATGCAGGTCAGCATGTGGAATCTTCATGTGACTGCAGGTGTGTGTGTGTGTGTGTGTATCTGTCTGTCTGTCTGCATACTTTTAATTCCTCAGGATTAGTGGAATGACAAAACGTGTGAAGGAAGAAGATAAATGCTGACTATTTTAAGCAGCACAAAAATGTGAGGAGGAGGTGGAGGATAAAAAAAAAAAAAAAACAAAAAACGATCAAGCAGGAAGAGGGACACGGGTATAAGACTAGAAGAAAAGATGAGTTTCTTTAAACCAGAAAAATCAAAGGGATGTCTTTCCCCCTTACGGCAATAACCACTTTTTTCTAGGGCTTTATGCATTAACACCTAAAAAATAGATTTGCACTCTAAATACAAGCTGTCTCCAATGCATATCTTTGGAATTATTTTCCCCTCTGATTCCTTTGTGGTCTTATGACAAGGCCATACCCTCATCTGACATTTTTAGTTAAGAAATACCAACCTAAGTTTTCTTTGATCATGCTGTTTTCCCTTGCCTGGAGACTCTGTTTCTTTCCTCACCAGCCAATTTTTACCACTCTTCCAGACTGGCTCAGCTATTTCTCCACCCCATCTGTCTTGACCCTCCTCCTTAGCCTTGCTGTGTTTGCTGGCTCTGTATTCTCAGATCACATAATATTTAAATGAATACTTACTGTCTCTCCCATGAGGTCGCTAACTACAAGCCCCAGAAGGGTATGGCCATGGCTTGTTCCAGTTTGTAGTCCAGTAGTCTAATGAGATGTCCTGGGTGCTCAATAAATCTTCTCTAAGCTCAAGCGTATTAGTAGTTTAATGCTCCAGTCCTCAGTGAAGCTGAGGCTTACTTTCAGAGGAGACAGTCAGCTAGGGGTCATTTCTTGTCTAGCCCCTGATCATGTGTTTACAAAGGGCTTCCGTGGTGGCTCAGTGGTAAAGAACCTGCTTGCCAACGCAAGAGATGCAGGTTTGATCCCTGGGTCAGGAAGATCCCCTGGAGGAGGAAATGACAACCCACTCCAGTATTCTTGCCTGGAGAAGCCCATGGACAGATGAGCCTGGCGGGCTACAGTCCATGGAGGTCACAGAAGAGTTGGACATGACTGAGCGGCTAAACAGCAGTATGTTGACAGCCATTGTACGCTCTCTGCTGCAACGTCAAAACACGTCCTTTTCCACAAATGGAGTAAGCTCTTGTTGGGGAATAAAAAAATCATAATGACTGTTTTCCAGTAATATGTATATGTGAGTGGGAGACTAACGCTGTGGTTCTTTGTTTATTGAGGAGGAAGCATTTTCCTTAAGGCTCCATGCTTTAGGTGATTCTCATCATTTCCTGCTTCCCATTGTCCGAGGATGGGTTCTGTGAGATTATGGCTGGCCTGGCTAGAATTTTTTCGACTGTAGTCACGCGGTCTGCTGGGTCTCAGACTATCATAAGCTTTTGTGAGCAGTCTTCTGTAGGTTTCTGAGGTGTGCAGGTAGAGCTCCCTCTCAGCTCGGGGGAGCACTGCTGTCCCTGCCCCTCAGGGTGCCCCGTGGTGTCTCTGCTCGTGCAAAGCGCTCACTGCAGTGGCATAATTTCATCACAGGATCAGTAGTTTGAGGCTTCAGAGATGAATCTCAAAATAGGAATTCTTCTCCTGCTAAGCTTCCGTGGCTAGCACCCTATCCTCCTTGCCTTTTTTTTTTTTTTTTTTTTTTTGAACTGGCTCCTTTTATTAATCCCAAGGGACCAAAGTCTAGGCACTCAGGACAACTGCCTCTCTAGGCAAACCTGGGCTCTGGCCCACTGTCCTGAGATGGGGAGCTTGCTTCCTTTCCCTCAGTCCCCTCCACCCTCCGGCAGCCACGAGGAGTCTGCAGGTCCTCCTAATTGCCTCTTTAGGCCAGTTTTGTTATTTTCCACTTTCCTATGTGCATTGTGCTAGAGGCTGAAGATCCAAGCCTGTAGCAGGCAGAGCCCTTTCTTAGTGACCTGATCATGGAGCGCCTTCCCAGCGAATCTGTTCCTATCAAATTTACTTTGAGTAAAACTGGATAGTTGCATCCTGGTAAGTAATGGTGGATCCAGGCATGCTATGATGCTGTCCTCCAGTTTAAGCACTGGTATGTGTTGAGGTTTCTGTGACTGTGTGTTTATTTAAGGACATGGCAAAGAAAAGTGAAGTTGCTCAGTTGTGTCCGACTCTTTGCATCCCCATGAACTATAGCCTACCAGTCTCCTCCAGGCAAGAATACTGGAGGGGTTGCCATTTCCTTCTCCAGGAGACATTCCCAACCCACGGATTGAACCCAGGTCTCCCACATTGTAGGCAGACGCTTTACCGTCTGAGCCACCAGAAGGACGTGGCAGTCTATCCTTATTCATGCCCTCAAGTATCCATAGCCCCTCTTCTACAAGGGGACATCTTTGGGCTAACATTTGTAAGATGCTGAAGAGCTGGCTTGCCAATAGTCCCAAGTGTTTTCTGGGCACTCTGAAGCTAGTATGAACATGGCTATTAGGGGAAGCTTGAAGTTGGTAACTTGGGAAGATTTTGCTTTTAAGCCTTTGAAATGAAAAATAGAGACAGGAGGGGAAATGGCCCTTTGCTAAGAGAAAATGTTGAGGCATAAAAGGCGCCAGAGACAAGAGACAAAAGTTGTAGATTGTTGTTGGAGATGCTAGTGGTTCTAAGTATGTTTCAGATGGGAGTCACAATGGAGTCCTTGATGATGGTCTGAGATGTCAAAACTCCCTAGTTGTATTATGGACATCTTGACATCTTGATCTAAAACCCACGTTCAGCCCAAAGAGATGTGCTACCAGTGTTGCCATCCAGAGCCACTATGTGGAACCAATATATCCTAGATGTGTCTGCGTACTCAGACATTTCTCTTTCCTGTTTTTAAACAGATCCACTTATTTATGTATGCATGTATTTATGTGCATACTTATGTAAATCCCACTCTGAATTCTCGCTAGTTGGGACATGATGATTGACAGGGAAGCACTGTTTTAGGAAATCTGGTGTGAGGTGTAGTGTGGGCAAGGAAACTCTTCTTATTGATCCCTTTGTCACTGATGAGTTAGTTGCATTGATGTCTGGGAAGGAAGTCAGAACAGATTTAGAAAATAACCTTATTTTTTTGTCAACTGAGATGGGTAGCTCATTCAATCAGTAATCAGTTATGACAACTGACAGTGTGCCATGATATAGAGGTGAGCGGCCCAGGGATGGTCCCTGACCTCAAAGAATACCACAGCATGGTATGACAATACTACCTTTAAGGTGTCGGGGACCAGGAACACTTGGAGAAGAGGCATCTGACTTAGACGGAACTTCACAAAGGTGGCCTGGAGGAGATGGGGCTTGAACTGTGTTGCAAAGGATAAGGAGGGCACAGAGGGACAGGGCAGGAGAGAGAGGAATTCCAGGAAAAGGACTGAGCAAAATGGAGGCAGGCAGCCATCAGCATATTTGGGGGCTGTTGCTGGATGGGGACTGTAGCATTAATAAATTCACAGCCCTGTTTACCTCCCACTGTGTAACGGGAAGAGAGGGAAAGAAAGAAAGGTGAGAGGAAGGAGGGAGACAGATTATGGAAGCACAAGTTATATTTGGGAAGACAGAGAGGTGGATATAGTTTCTTAGCCTTTTAAGCCTCATTTAAAAATCATATTCAATTGCAAACTGACAGTCCATGCATCTGGCATGCAGAAATATATATATATTTTAAGTTGAGCCAACATTTAACAATTGGAGATTTTACTCAAAAATAGAGATGCCTGGATTCTTTTTTTTTTTTTTAATCAGAAGATCTGGCCAGCCAGGTTCCTGTTCTCCCAAGGGCACAAAAGCTGTTGCCCCTCTTGGGTGAAGAGTCAGTTGTCTCATCCTCCACAGCTCCATCACCCCGGGGTCTGTGCTGGTCACTCGCGCCAGCCTCACCTCTGTTACACGTCACTAGACCCATTCAGTGATTTCTAAAATCCTACATAAATTTACAAATCCATCATTCTGTGGGAAAAAAAAGTTCTGGAAGAAAATATTACAGATTCTGCAGCGTCCAGGTCTGAATGTCTTATGTGAAAGTGGTTTTTCTCTTCTGAATGGCGAGCATTCAGGGGTCCAAAACTGTTCTCTAAAAGGGCGGGCACCAGGGGGCATGTGAAGCGGTGGGTGGGGTGGGGGAAGAGGATGGAGCCTGTGATGAGAGGAGGAATCTGATGAGCTCAGGATGTCTGCCGCGCCCCCTGTAGGGCCTGAGCGGCCCGGGGCGGAGGGTCTGCTGCCTGGTGAAGTCAAAGTCGCTCAGTCGTGTCCGACTCTCTGCGACCCCATGGCCTGTGCAGTCCATGGAATTCTCCAGGCCAGAACACTGGAGTGGGGAGCCATTTCCTTCTCCAGGGGATCGTCTCAGCAATATAGACGGGAAAACGGGCTGACGCGTCCGGCGCAGGCTGAGCTCTGGGCCTCCTCCTGCCCCAGCCCCTGCCCCGCCTGCTTCTCTCTGCCCCTGACACCCCGTCCCCCAGCACCCAGCAGCACTTGCTTCCCCTCCACCTGCCTCCCCCGGGCTTCCCTGGCAGGTTCACCGGGAAACAACCGGGTCTCCATGGCAACGTGAAGACAGCTGAAAAAATGGCAGCTACATGCAGCTGCCCCTCATTTAATATCGACTCTGGCACTGACAGAACAGATAATGGGCAATAACACACCATTATGTTGCGGGAAAATGAAATGCTTCAGCAGAAGGCTGTCGTGCTGGGGGATTTATGTGTTACTGTACCGGCACAGATTTCTCGTGACTTCCCTTCTTTTTCATTCCTCCTTTCCCATGGCAGAGGTTTTTCTCTCTCTCCTTCAGTTCTTTCCCAGTCCTCTCTCCTGTAGCTTCTCTTTTGTAATTCTTCTTTCCATCGTCCCTCCCTCTTTCCTTCCCCCTGTGAATCACTTATGAGTGTATATGAAAGCGTAGTATACAATAGTCAGAGCAATTATTTGCATAATGACTTACAAGTTACAAAGCATTTTCAAATACCTTTTCTTTTTCATTTGGATGATGAGACAGCCGTATGAGATGAATAGGACTTGGGTGCTGATATTTATTTTCCAGATTTTTTTTTAAAGGCTCAGAGAAGTTGAATGATTTGCACGAGGTCGGATAAGTAAGGTAAATGTCAGAACCTTCACTTCAACCCAGATTGCTTGGACCCTAAAGAGGGTTCTTTCCTGTTCACGAACTGGAAACTTTAGAGTTACCAATCCCTGCTCACGTTAGCGGGGTTTTGTTTCTAACTAAATTATCCTCAGTCCCAGAACAAGTCCCTCAGGCATTGGGATGTAGAAGGACACTCTTCAGATCTTTAAAGATCTTGCAGATCTTGCCTGCCTGCCAGTTGGCCTTGAGTTGTAATAACTGTGGATCATGGTTGTTTTTGTTTTAATTTTTAAAATCCAGTGTACCTCTATCTGCTCACTACCTGTCATTGCATCATTATGTAATCATGTAATCTTGGCACACAGAGGGGACACAGTGAACTCTTTGAGTTGAAAGTGGGGGCATTTTGGGGGTGTCAGCTTGCCCTTTTGCCAGAAGACCACATAGTACATTGAGAACCAAGGGGCATGGCTTCTGGGCTTGGAATCCTCCTCTAAGCTGTTGCCATTGCTTAAGATTTCTTTCTTACATCTGCATACAGCGTCCATCTTGTCTTGAACGTTATTTAGTGGACTTCAAAGTGTAGAGAGATCTGGAATCAAGTTCAGAGTTCATTTGGTCTTGAAAGGTTTACAAATAAAATAAGAATGGATATTCCAATTATGTGTTTATTTCTGGTAATTGTGACTGAGGAGAGAACTGAATAACATAAAATGTCTGGGCATCTAGAGGAGGTATAGTGTAAATAATATAGTGGCTTTTGAATCCTAGGAAAGAGTGCTTTGTGCTGATAGAGAGCAGTGCTTGTATTTCACAGCAGAAGTTTTTAACCTGGGGTCTCTAAACTCCTTAAAAATGGATGCAGAACTTTACATGGACAAGGTGATACAATGAAGTGGCTCATCCCTCCACCTTTGGCCATACCAGTGTCTTTGCTGTGCCACTTGCCTGGTCTATTGCTTTGGAAAAGTTACGCTCTGGAGGTTTTGGATTTTTCAACCTGTCTGTGACTCAACGGTTGCTGTTGTGTATTGTTCTTATTCTATGATTTTTTTTTTCTTTTTAAAAAATGCCTGCACACTGAATTTCTCTTCTTTGGCAGGCATACCCATTTTTAGCTATGGAAACTCAAACAGGCCTCTGGCAAAAATGCTTTCTAGGTGGTAAGGAAGCTAAGGAAACCAGGCTGCTAAAATTATGGCAGTCCTGGGTTGCTGCTGCTTGGTTTCCGTGCCTGTGTAGTTATTTCCCTGTGGCCAGTTCCTTAGAGACAGAACCTGTGGACAGAACCTTCATGTTGTATCGTGCAATTGTGGACTGTTAGAACCGACAGGAGCCAGAGGTCTCTCCACTTCTGCAGCCTCTCAGGCCAAGTCCTCCCTGCATGCAGAGCAGTTCTGCGGCTGAAGACCTGCTTTGCTAACCGACCCCCTTGCTCACTTGTCTCTCTGCCCCCTTTACTTTGCTTGACTGTTTGAAGCTGTTAAATAGATTTACTGCCATCCTTCATCTAAAGGTGGTATAATCTAACAATAGAAAACATTTATTCAGTGTTTATGCTATTCCAGTTGTTGCAATTTCTTTTTAAAAGCAAACATGGCTGGTTTGTAAGATGAGTGCCTTGGGGATTGAGAAATATTTGTAAATGTTTTATCACTTAATAGATTTTAAAATTAGATTTTAACATTTAGAAGAGTGTTCAGAAATTGCTCCATTATCTGATTTTTTTGTTCATTATTCAAAGAAATGTGAGAATAATAAGCCTCTTATCTAGCTATTGAAATTTGGAACTTCAAGACAATCGTGAATTTAAAGTTAGCAAGAGATAAGGGGACACAGTCGTTAAACCAGAGGGAGAGTTGTCTCATGGTCCATGTGCTTTCTTTCCATAGGAAAGACCTGGAGTTAGCCAGAGAATTTGGACTTAGTTTATTCTGTTTTTTTTTAAAATTTTAATTGGCAGATAACTACTTTACAGTATCGTGTTGATTTGTGCCATACATCAAGGATATGTCCTCTCTCTTTTAAACCTCCCTCCCACTCCCCATCCCATCATTCCCCTCTAGGTTTCACAGAGCATCTGATTTGAGCTCCCTGCGTAGTACAGCAAATTCCCATTGACTATCTGTTTTACATACGGTAGTGTATGTTTCCATGCTACTCTCTCAATTCATCCTGTCCCCTTCCCCCACAGTGTCCAGTCTGTTCTCTATGTCTACATCTCCCTGCTGCCCTGCAGAGTCTCACCAGTACCATCTTTCTAAATTCCACATATATGCATTAATATATCATGTTTTGTTTTTCTCTTTCTGACTTGCTTCACTCTGTGTAACAGGCTCTAGGTTTATCCACCTCATTAGGACTGACTCAAATGTATTAGGACTTAGTTTTTATATCAGGCAGAAGAGCCAAGAGCTGGACTGGGACAGCAAATAGAGTTAGTGGAGAATGTTGGAGGGAGTCAAACCTGCTGTGAGCTAGGAGGGCAACAGCAGGGACGGAAGTGCCCTGGGAGAGGCCATGGAAGGAAATCCTAATAGATTCAGGATTTAGGATGCTGGCCCAGGGGACCAGGTCTGTTGGGCTTAAGCAAGAGCATTTAGAGAACAGGAAAATCGAATGTACTCTTAAACCAGAGAAGCACACTCAGAAATCTCAGAGGACTCAGCATTTCTTAGGGAGCCAGCATTTCTTAGAAACTTCATTAAAGCTTCAGTGAAATAACTGATGTTCATCAAGATCCTAAAATCCTAGACTCTTTGGTTTGAATGGATCTTAGATATCATTCAACTCTGGGCTACTCAAGGTGTTTCCTACAGATCCGTGCTGTCCATGGCTTTTTATTACTTATCTACAAGAATAAAATATGGAGGCTGAGGGGAACCGTTGAGGCACTTTGATAGTTGCTCCATGCTGGGGCATATCCAGGTCAGTGGACTAGTTTTGTTGAACAGGGTATCAACCACTCAGTGTTTTCAAACTCACTTGGTGAGTCACATGTGGCATGAGCTACTAGTTTCTTGCTGTTCCCATGTACTGGTCTGGATTGATTGGGAATTTAAGGACAAGCAGACAAAAACAGATTTGGTTCCTCACCATGAAGACTTTGCAAATCCCTTATCTCATTAAAGAGCCTGTTTTACATATGAGAAGATAGATGATTTATTCAGTGAAGTTTAGAAGGATAGTGGCAGAAACACAATGATACTCTAACTTTCAATTAAGCAAATTATGTCCAATATACTCTATTTTCTAACACAGGGAAAGCATACAATATGTTTTAACAATATTTCTTTAAAAATATCAACCATTTGAAATATTTGGGCTTTTAAAGGTTTAACCTATCATCCACAGAATCCACCAAGTGAGGTTTTGCCTTGTATACAGATACAACTGTCTCACCCCACGGAAGATGGATTTAACACTCAGACTTTGTTGTTCTCTTGAGGCATTGTTTTGTTTCCGGGAATTATTAAAGACTGTAGGGTCATGCTAAATGGCAATTTTATGGGTCCGTTTTGCCCGAGGCTCTCTCTAATAGTGAGCTGGGTGCTGAAGGAACTCTTGTGTGGGGCACAGTTCCTAATAATAGTCTAAATGGGGGCTCCGCAGCTAATGGAATCCAGGGGCCTTGCAGCATGTCTGAACCTCCTTCAGCTCCCAGTTTATCCCATTGAGGGGTGTGGGCCCAGGGAGAGCAGAGCGTCGGTGTGCCCGTGGATACCCGTGTACCCACTTCCATGAGGTCTAGAGACAGATCACACAGTAAATACGGACACTTCTCCCACTGCCCTGCCTATGTTAGGCTGGCTTTCTCCTATGAGTTGAAATTTTGAACCAGCTGGAAGTAGATAATATCATGGTGGTTACACCACCACAAGGATAACCATACCTCATCTGTAAAACATTACACATGTATATCATTGGGTCCCCACCATAATCCTACAGGATTGACAAGGCAGCTACTCTTCGATCCTCTGTTAAGAGGAAGGGCAATAAAGGGCGCAAAGAGATGGAACAGATGCTGATTTTATCCCTCAATGTAAACTCAGACCCACGCACACGTGTCCTCCATGGTCGCTGTCCGCTTCTCTGCCACGATCATCTTGTCACCTGAGCATTTGTAGAAGACTAGCAACAGTCTCCTTGCTTCACGCTTAGCCCCTCCGGTTGATTGTTTACATAAATGTCAGAGTGCCTTTTTGAAGTATAAATCATGCCATATCACTGTAAGTTTAAAAGCCTTTCATGGTTCCTATTTTTCTTTTTAGAATGAAGTCCAAGCTTTGTGACACGGTTTGCAGAGCCCACCATGCTCTAGCACGTGACCGCCTCTGCAGCCTCATCCCATGCTCTTCTCCATTCACTCTGATCCGTCGGTGCCATTAGATTTCAGGCTCATCAGGTTCTCTTCTGCCCTGGCGAGTCTCTCCCCACCCTCCCTGTGGCTAACTTGTGGTCATTTGCAGACTCCACTTTTAATTCTGCTTCCTCAAGAGGGCATCCCTGCAGCTTCAGTCTCAAACAGCCCCGCTCACTTTCTCTTTGTTTGTATCCCAGCCTGATCTTGTTGAGCTGGACATCATTCATGGTTACATCTGCCTGTGGTCCTCTCTGTTTGAGGGTGGTTTCCCTCCCCTGATGGCAAGGTTGCTGAGGGCAAGGTTGCTTCCCTGGTGGTTCAGATGGTAAAGCGTCTGCCAGCAGTGCAGGAGGCCTGGGTTTGATCCCTGTGTCAGGAAGATCCCCTGGAGAAGGAAATGACAACCCACTCCAGTTACTCTTGCCTGGAAAATTGCATGGACGGAGGAGCCTCGTAGGCTACAGTCCATGGGATTGCAAAGAGTTGGACATGATTGAGCAACTTCACTTTCCTTCACCTGACTGCAAGGTTGCTGAGGACCAGGCCCAGGCAATCTTGTTTTACCAGTGACTGTTCAGCCCATAGCTCACTGCCTTCCTCAGAACCAGACCACTAGAGATGTTTGTTGAATAGGGAGGGGATGATGGACCCGAGAAAGCACAGATGGGCAACAATGGTGTGAGATGGTGCCTCTCTGTCTCTGAAATAATTCCTGATTCCCTCTGGTTTTGTTCTTGCTGAAAACACGACCGAGGGTTCCTGGTGGAGCCTGTAGCTGGGCACATAGTGGGAGCTTAATCCACCTCTGAATACATGAACTGGTGTGTAATGAAAGAGCAAGTGGTAAGCATGCATCCTGACAGACCCCACTGCTGGGCTTTCTTTGTGCAGATGGTGTTAGAATGTTCCAGCCCCCAAGCTGCACTACCCTCCACCCTGCTTCAGGGGGCTGGATAACCGCCCCTTCCCCCACACCACCTGCACACACTGCTGCCTTGCACCAAAGAGCCTCTGACCTGTCATTGTCCCTTTCTCTTGCCACTGCTGAAGTCTGTTCTGAGTGAGGAAGCAGCTTGGTTAGAAAACAAAAGCCCCGGTGTTTTTCTTTTCCTAAAGAATACCATCAGGGCGAAGGCTATGATTAATACACATAATTGAAACAAATGGCAGCTAACTGCAGAAAACCATCTCCCAGCTGTTGGAGGAAGGAAATTGCTGACAGCCGGTCCCCATTGAGTGGCTACCAATGAGCAGAGCTGCTAGGAGCAGCGAAGAATACACATCACCCTCCACGGCCCTCCAGGGCTGCTGCTCGGGCCAGAGAGGCCCCAAGGACTCTGGCTCGTGTGTGAGCTTCACCATCCAACTGTGACGTCATCGGTTCTTGGGGCGGGGGGCACGGAGCGGGGCGTTCTGTGTCTGGGGGAGGTGGCTCTGTCCTGCAGGACCGGCTTATAGAATCCTCTCCCAGGCAGCACTACTGCAGATTCCGGGATGAATCTCCTTATGAGGAGATGCTTCTTTCACACTTCTCTCCTTCCCCTTGTCCAGCCATCCTCTGGTAGTGGGGTGGAGAGACCAGTAGGCAGGAAAAAGATTTGAGTTTTTGCTTTCAGTCTGCTTCTTCATCCTGATCAGACCTTTGACCTTCTGAAGCTCAATCTGTAATGTGAGATAGCAGACTGAGAGATCTCTGTCTGAATTTCAAGTTTTAAGAATCAGTGAGAAAAACAAGGTGTGTGTATATATATATATATATATACACACACACACACACACACACACACACACACACACACTTGTAAGTGTATATATGTATTTATATACTTTATGTAGATATTTATCTCCTATCATCCTTCTCTGCCCACCATTTGACAGCACCCCAAAAGTTATATGGTTCTTGTGTCAGGGTTAAGATGTGTCTGGCTAAGCTCATACCTAGTTCAGGTACAGGCTTTTGTGAACACATAAATCAGAAGCCAAGAAACCTGAAGCCAGACACACCCAGTGCACGCAAGCTCCTTTAGGCTACCATGCTAGGAGTGACCACATGTGCTTTATTTTGTTCGTGTCATAATTCACTTATTTATTCAACAAGTATTCAACATGTACAATTAATATATGCAAGATGGAGGGAATCCCAGAATCAGCAAATAAAATTGGTTTCTACGTGATACAGTAAGTACGAAAAATATCCATCTGGCACACTAAGTATAGGAAAGATCTAATGAACACTCCCTCCCCTGCACTCTGTCAATTTTCCTTCTGCTCCACATTAACAAGTGTTCCAGGGCAGCTTCTGCCGACGACACACGAGCTAAATGTCAGCCATGTCCTACTTGCACATATACTTTTGCTTTGACAAAAGTAAAACATCTCAGACACCAAACAAGTGAGAAACAAAGCCTTGGGCTAAGGTGTGCTATGGTATTTGATGCGGCTCTTTCTTCTGGGTCTTCGGCAGTGAGAATGGTGTCCTGTGGCTCGCCTACCCCAGCATTACTAAGAAAGTCAAAGTGGTCATCGCCCAGTCATGTCTGACTCTATGCGACACCATGGACTGTAGCCTGTCAGGCTCCTCTGTCCATGGGATTTTCCAGGTGAGAATACTGGAGTGGGTTGCCATTCCTTTCTCCAGGAGATCTTCCTGACTCAGGGATCAAACCCAGGTCTCCTGCACTGCAGGCAGATTCTTTACCTGAATCTGGCGCACATCTGAGCTACCAGGTGTGATCACTAAGAAGGTGAGTGCAGGACTCGGGCCCGGACGTGCTGGGAAGTCAGCCGAAGGGCAGTAGCAGCAGCAGGCCAGCCTTGGGATTGAGTCCACCATAGCCCCCATCCCTCTGGAAGCCTGTCTGCTCTGTGAGTGCTGACTCTGGAAGTGCATGCTCGAGTGAGTATCAGGGCCTCGGAAACAGCTTGGAGAGAAGGTTTTCCCAGAAGAATTCACCTTAGTGAGCTTCCTCCTTGTGCTCTCTGCTGTTCATCATCTCTTTATCCTCAAACAATCCAAGATGTAACGCGCTCTTCTTTGTATGAATAAGAAAACTGAGGATCACAAAAATTAGACGCGTTTCTTCAAGGTAACCCTGTTAGTTGCAGGCATCAATAGTAACATATTGTTTAGTGCTTTGGTGCCAAAGAAGAAAAACAATTTCTTTCTTCAAATAGAAGGGGACTTCAGTAGGGATTAAATGGGGAAAGAGCATTATTAGAACTTTGGGAGTTTCACGTCTATCTCTGCCCTCTGATTATTTCCGTGACTTTTATGTGTGACTCCCCTAATGGGGTAGCCAGTCAATTTTGGAACCTTATATAAGTGAACTTTAAATCTGTTAACTGTTTGCAACCAAGATCGTCTCCTTGAGGAATTCCATCAGAGAGGGAGGAGCATGATCCAGAAGCCAGAAGCCTTCACGTGCTGCTTTGGTTTTCTTTAGGGCATCTCCGCTACCTCAGGTGAGAGTCCCAGGATGTGACTGGGATGAAAAGCCGCTGAACGCTGGGAAAAGGTTGAGGAGCCGTGCCCTCTTGTCACACTGTCACTTTTCACGTGGATAACCTTGCTTCTAAAATTATATTTTGAATTTTCCATTTACTCTCACTGCTCTGGAGGGAATGTCCTTCCCCCAACCCCTCGAATCCATATGTTGAAGCCCTAATGCCCAATATGACTGTATTTGGAGAGGAAGTCTTGGAGAGGGATCAGGTTTAGATAGGATTTTAAGGGCAGAGTCCTCAGGATGGTATTAGTACCTTAAAAGGAAGAGAGTGACTTTGCTGGTGGTTAGGCGGTTAGGAATCTACCTGCCAGTGCCAGGAACGTGGGTCCGATCTCTGTTCTGGGACGGTCCCATAGGCCACGAGGGAACTAGGCCCTTGTGCCAAAGCTGCTGAAGCTCACGCCACGCTTGAGTCCACGCCCTGCAACAAGGGCAGCACAGCAATGAGGAGCCCACGCACCGCAGCAGAGAGTCGCGCCCACTCCCTGCAGCTGAAGAAAGCCACCACACTGCAAAGGCGACCAGGCACAGCCAAAAAGTGAAAGTTGCTCCGTCCTGTCCTGTCCCACTCTTTGCGACCCCAGGGACTGTCGCCTGCTGGTCTCCTTTGTCCATGGAATTCTCCGTGCCAGAATACTGGAGTGGGTAGCAAGCAGCTCCCTTCTCCAGGGGATCTTCCCAACCCAGGGTTTCGAACCCAAGTGTCCCTCATTGCAGGCAGATTCTTGACCATCTGAGCCACCAAGCCAAAAATACTACTAATAAAGAAATCAATAAAACTTATATTTAAAAAAAGAAGAGAGACCAGAGCATGATCATTTCTCTCTGTCTCAAGTGAGGATTCAGGAAGAAGACAGCTATCAGCAACCAGGATTTTACCAGGCACCTGGTAATCCGCCAGCACCTTGATCTTGGACTTCTTAGCTGCAGGACAGAGAGAGACACATGTTTGTTGTTTACCTTACTCAGTCTGTAGGATTTTGTTACAGCAGCCCTCGGTGACTAAGAGACCTGCCTATTAGGTGAAACAGGGCTAAGGAGTACCTTCCAGGTGTGTGTGTGGGGGTCGGGGGGTGGACCTTAATTTATTCTCTTGGGAATCAGTTAGCAAGTTGGCATCCTGATGGTAGGATCTGATGAAAGGAGTAAGAGTGCATTTGAAATTGTTTCAACTTTGAGACACTTTTTATCATTCAGACACACACAGAATGTTTACTGAGGTGTTGCCCTGGCCCTTTGCATAATATTTGGATAGCACAGTCCTTTGCTGCATGCAGATAATGTTAGATGGCTAGAAAAATAACCTGCTTGAACTGCTTCTCATTTATTCCCCCTCCCTCTCGTATCTTTGTTCACAGTAAACACATCAATACAGAGCAGCTAGAAAATGAACACTTCTCCAGCAAAGGTTCATGTGGGTTTCGGTGGGTGCTACTGCATCTCAGAACAGCAGATATGGCAGAAGGGGGGAAGCACTGAAAAAGCAGGCACCCCTTTTCCTGGAGTGGACAGTGGTGGTGGCTTTGGTGTCTGGGCATCAGAATGTGGAGGAAGATGAGAGGACCATATTAAGTTTATGCTGCTGGAAATGACAATGAAAGCCAAGTCAGAAGATGAGGATGGTGATCTGCTGAGTGCTTACTATATGCCAGGTTCTGTTGTAAATGCTTTCCATGTGTTCATTCATATCTCACTGCAACCTCAGGTGAGACTGGATGTTATTATTCTTATACTCATTTTATAGATGTTGAAAAGGAGGCTTAGTGAGTTTAAATAACTTCCCGGTTCACATCCATTAACCATGAGGGTCAGTGTAAGAGACCCACAATTCCCCACAAGATATCAAACAAGTTAAGGGTTCCTGTTAGTTTGGGAGGGTTTGTGATTCTGGAAATTCTAATCTTTCAACTTCAGAAGCACCTGCCAGCATTTTAAAGGGATGTTTAATTCCTCTGCGTTATCAGCTGTCAGAGTAAGGAAGAGGATGGACTTGGGTAAAGATTGAATCGGAGCCACATGCTGTCTAGTTCCAGAACCCGAATGGCAAAGAACCAGCAGCATTTAGAGCATGAGGAGATATTTTTGAAGCCCTATCTGCTCTTGTATTGTCCCCCAGTTATGTGAAGCACCTAGAAATTTTTTTTTCTGTTTTTCAGAAAAATAGATTTCCTTCTATTTTCATGAAGAAATAAGACACTTAGTATTTTCTCCTCCTTAATAAAATCCCTTAAATGTTGACTTCACTAGCTATATAGTTTCCTAATTTAGTCATGTTAATCTGAAATTAACCTTTGAACACTGTGGATTGGGGAGGATTTATAAAACCACATGAGAAAATGGCCATTCTGTTTTGTGGGGTCAAGTCAGTGAATTGGTACCTATCCCCACTATTCAGGGCAGTTATTTATATTTAAGTAACAAGTGCACTAATTATGAAAGAAAATTCATTTTTAAGTCTCTTGCAAGATTTCCACACAAATGCAGCAGAGATCTTTTTTCCTTTATATCCTTAGAGATAATAAAATCAGGCTTTCTTTCAAAGTGCATTTGTTAATTTTTAGAAATTGTCATACTGACCTTTCTTCCAATTAGGATGAATTAGTGAGACTTTTGTTCTGTTAAGCTGTATGTTAAGTACCATTGTCCTTGCTTGAATTTTCTACCTCAGAGTCCTCTGTTTTGGTTGATGCGGTACTTGCTTGCATCTATTATTTGGGATAGCTTTTTAAAAGCTGCCACTTTGGGGCAAGGTGGACTGACCTCTGAAATGCATTTGGACATTTGGACACTTATGACAGGGGCTGGCACTAGGTGGGTGGTAGACTCTTGCAGATTTAAGTACAGAGGGTATACTTACAGCCTATTAGTTCTAAAGCATTGGTGCTCTGAGAGGAGACTTTTCTGGGTGGCAGTAAAATGTCATTTTGAAATTTAAAGTTAAAAGGTGAAATGGGATGGAGCTGGGTCAGTGCCTTGTGATCCTCTGAATTAGTGATTACTTGGAAATTCCACCTCCTGCCCTCCCGGGGAGTGAACAACCTTTGAGACAGCATCCACTGCCCACAGTTGTCACCCAAGACAAAACCCATGTGTGACTTAGGACAAGAAAGAGCCATGTTGCAAAATGGGGATGGCAGAAGTATTGAAAGTATGCTCTGGTGCAGCTCATTCGCTTCCTGCAGGCCTTTTGTTCTCTGATGGTTTTGTGATCATGTAAAATTCAGCTGATTTGTCTTCTGGTCCTGCCGAACCTTTTCACTGTGGCCAGAGAACATGCTTGGGAATTTGGGGCCTGGGAATCCCTTAGAGAATTTTTCTCTCTTCCCTTTGGCCCCCAAAAGTAATGAGCTTTGGGGAGAAAAAAATCCTAGGGAAAACGGAATAGTCTGTTGATTTTCATACTCTCATAGAGCTTACAGTCAGCACTGCTTTTTTTGTTTGTTTAATTAATTAATTTATTTTAATTGGAGGCTAATTACTTTACAATATTGTAGTGGTTTTTGGCATACATTGACATGAATCAGCCATGGGTGTACCTGTGTCTCCCATCCTGAACCCCCCTCCCACCTCCCTGCCCATCCCATCCCATCCCATCCCTCAGGGTCATCCCAGAGCACTGCTTCTTAATGTGGTACAAAGACAACCCCCAACATTCCCTCTCTCCTCCAATGAATGGAGGGTGCTTTGGGCAGAGTAGGGAAGGCACTCAGGGTTATTAGCAAGTGCTTCTCTTCCAGCAAGGCCATGAGCTAATGTAATTTGTGGGAGAAATGTTCCGGATTGTGTATTTCTTGACTTTTACATATTTTCATTTCTTAAACCTGGCAAGGCAGAAGCTTTGTCTTAGAAATTGCTGTCCTCTTGCATTAAGGTTCTTTGAAGCAACTGATGTGCCTTGTTTTAAGATTTAAAGTGTAATTTTTCATAGGCTGTTAACAGTGAGCACTGTTGCTGTTTGGTTGCTAGGTTGTGGCCGACTCTGTGACCCCATCGACTGTAGCCCACCAGGCTCCTCTGTCCCTGCGATTTCCCAGGCCAGAGGAAGTGCGGCTTTAAAATAGGTGGCCATTTACTTAAGAAAGGGCTTTGGCTGTCTCTAAAGTGTGGGAAATTCTTTTTGTCCAACACGTGAAACTCTCAAATTGTCAGCTGACTTGTGTGCTGATGTGTCTTAGTCCCCCTCTCTTTAGGCAGGGCGTGTATAAAGGACTGGCGGTCGTAGACTCCATTCTCTATGCTAGCACACGTGCCCCTCCCATGCAGCTAGGGAAATAACAAGGACCTGATTGGAAAGGAGGTTCATGGTTGTAGGGCTGGACACCCAGTAGACATTTAATGAATCCTTTGATTATTGTCTTCTCCTTGGCTTTCAGCCCAGTGTAGATTTTCTCTGGCCTGTAGCTGAGAGCTGATACCTGCAGACTTGTTTGTTTTACATATGTAGCTAGTAGTCAAAATGCTTCCTCCACTCGTATGAAGGCAGGGCAAGCATTAGGCACAGTCAGAACTGGCAGTTTCTGGGAGATGGGATATGAGGGACTCCATGGAGTTCCCCCAACCAAAAGAAATAGCCTTTCTAATCCCTGAAATATTACAATTATGGGTTTATTCCATTGGATCAAGCAATGCGCCTTCCTTAAAGAAATGCAAGTTCTCTCACATGGAGGAATAACTATTGTGTGCTTAATATAATCTCTGATGGGCTTCCTGAGAGCTCTGCAGTAAAGAATCTGCCTGTGATGCAGGAGACAAGGGTTCGATCCCTGGGTTGGGGAGATCCCCTGGAGGAGGAAATGGCAACTCACTTCAGGATTCTTGACTGGGAAATCTCATGGACAGAGGAGCCTGGCAGGCTACAGTCCATGGGGTCACAAAGAGTTGGACATGACTGAGTGACTAATCATCATGTGTGTAATCTCTGGTCCCACAAAGGGTATTAATATAAGTGAGATGCACTATGAGATGCACTATGCTTTGTCAGGAAGGTTAGGGTTGTGTTCTTGTTTGTTATTTGATTTTTTTTTAAATTTACCCTCTGATTGATGGAAGACCAAGGATGCTAACTATCCATTGCCAACAGAAGGTCACTGGCAACCTCTGTGTCCTTTGCAGGGAGGCAAGCTTGTTTTGAAATTAGCCTGGCTTGCCTGCATCTGGGAGGGACTCAGGCAGAGAAGGCCCTGCATGCAGGAGCTGAAAGGGAGCATTGCTTACCTCCAGATCCTCCAGACACAGGTTATCCCTGCCACCCTCCCCGCCCCCCACACACCGGGAAGTGAGGCAGAAATGACTCTTGGCCATCAGCCACAGTTTTAGAACTTCCTTTGGCCTGAATCCTTGGCAGATCGAAGTGGGCTTTGAGGCTTCAGAGGAGGGATCAGTGATTGATCTCACTCCACGTGTGTGTGAGGTTTGAGGCTGCATGGTGAGGCAGTACAGGGCGTGGTGAAAAGTGAATTTGGGTCAGCCAAACCTGGGTGTGAACCTTGATGCTGCCTCTTACCAGCTGAGCCACGAGGGACAGATTACAGAGCCTCCATTCTCATGTCTGGAGAACACAGACCATGATGAGCATGCTTGCCTCTCGGAGTTGCATAGGACCAGTCAAGGAGGGGAGTATGGTGCTCAGTGCGTGGTCAGATCTCCAGAGCCAGTTACCGCCATTATTCTTAAAGAGTGAGAAGCTAACAGATCAATGCAAGGGCACAAACCACTTGGAGCTGCTGTGCCAGAGGGTCCATTTAGACCTTGACCTCCAGCAAATACTCAACTTCACCTTCTTTTGTCTAGCTTGTTAGATGATGAGTTCTAACCAGGCGTGGAGCTTTCCTTCACCTCTCTAACCAGGGTGGGGTGGGGCGGGGTGGTATTGAGACTCTGCTGTGTCTGAAAAAGCATCCTAGTTCATGGCATATTCCGCTGGACAGAGAAATGAAATCCATCTCTCACAGATCTGCAGAAAACTGTCATCATGGGTGCTCCCTAAACTGTCCAGAGGTAAAGGCTGTAGCATTATTTTCCCCCTTCAAAATCAATGTAAAACTTAGAAAAAATAATTCTCTTTTGTCTTTAGACATGTTTGTTTGTTCTGACCTCTCTGTGAAAGTGATGGTTGCTCAGTTGTGTCCGATTCTTTGTGATCATGTGGACTGCATAGCCCACCAGGATTCTCTGTCCGTGGAATTTTCCAGGCAAGAATATCGGAGTGGTGGCCAGTCTTTTCTCCAGGAGATCTTCCTGACCCAGGGAATGAACCTGGGTCTCCGGCATCGTAGGCAGAGCCACCGGGGAAGTGGTTGGATGTATATATTCATCTCCTCAGATGTGGTCTTAGTCAGTGTCAGATAAAAGTTACCAGTGCATTTCAGATGAGGAGGGAAGGGATGCCGTTTGCCAGGTGGGAGTGACACAAGGCGTGTGTTCGTGGGGTCTTGGGAGGGCCTTGAAGGATGGATTTGAGGCTGTTGACAGGTAGTAGGCTCATCTGTGTTACTGAGACAAGGAGCTCTGCATTCAGGGCGTTCCTGGACCACTTGGCATGCTTGTCAGGGCTGCAGGGAGTGGAGCGCCTTTTTATATGTCACCAGCTATTCCATGCCATCGCTGCTTCCTTTCTTGTCCTTTTCATTTTCCTTCACCAGGTTCTCAGATTTATTAACAGCCTTTTCATGACTGCTGCAGCCATCAGGATGAGCAATAAAGAGGCCAGGAGAATCCAGTCTTCTCGTGCTTGTCCCTCTCCACTGTGTTGGCTTATCTTTTGTTTCCCCTGTTTTTTTTCTTTTAAAGAAAGTTATGTGTTGCTGCTCTGCATCAGTCTAGAGTCTCTTTGCCCCCTCCTTCGTTCTCTTTTACTGATTTTAATTGTTTTGGTGCTTTTGTTTTTCCCTGGACTTGAGCACGATGGGAAAGGTCAGCTGTCAGAAGAGGGGCTGAACATGGCTGATAAGGCTTTCAGGAGATTGCAGGGGAGTCATTCAGCAGCATTCCCTCCCTGAAGTCCTAGAGTCTGCACTGATGCAGAGGGAAAAGAAAAGGAAGCTCAGAGTAGCAGAGGTAACCCACATTGAGGGTGTGGCTTAGCCGTGTGAGCTCTGGGCAGAGTGCTGCTTACCCAGAGCCCTGCTTGCCCAGAGCCCTTCTCCAGAGAAAGGAGTTGCCCAGTTCCACTGAGCTCTGGGACATGGATGTAATGTGTATCTGGATGTGACACGTGTGTAGGAGGCCTTGGAGAAAAAACTCAAGTGAGAACTCGGCATCCAGCATCTTGGAGATGAAACTTCTGGAGTTGGCCCTTCAGTTACTGGGTTCATGTGTCCACCCTGTTGTTATTTTGCAACTAACTCACTTACATAAAAACCAGAAAGCCTGGGTTTTTGGTCTTATCTCAACTGCTAATTGCTTTGGACAAATGCTGAACTGTGCTAGGCTTGTATAAAGAAGTAGAAAATGATTTTCAAAGTACCTTCCATTGCTAACGGCTAAATTTCACTTTACCAGCTCTATCTGCAAGGCATCAGTGAGAAGCATATCTTTCCTTGGAAATGGATGTGAAAACATGTTCATTCCTTTTTCCCTCAGTGCCTTGAGATAAACCCCAAATCACGGTTTTTGGGATTCATCCATGTAGCCTGTCCATCAGGATATTCATGGTGAGCCTTTAAGGAAATGGTACACATCTTCTGCAATGGAAAAAAAGAGAATAGATTGTATGAACAGTAATATCATCAGGTTGCAATAATTCTGTGTGTTTTTTTAAAACCTGGTCACACTTCAGGATGACCCAGTTGGAGGATACTCTCCATGTTAGCCTACCCAAGAAATGTGACAGGGCTCTTCTGTTTTCACTCTTGACCTCCCACATGTCTAGTGCTCTCAAAATGTGGTGTCTGAACGGATGGCTAAGTGATCAGGTGAGTGACTTACAGGCTTCAGGTAACACATTGTCAACTCTCTTTGTTTGACTCTCAGTAATGATTACACGAGGCTTCTCAGGTGGCTCAGTGGTAAAGAATCCATCTGCCTACAATGCAGGAGACCAGGTTTGATCATTGGGTTGGGAAAATCCCCTGGAATAGGAAATGGCAGTGCCATCTAGTATTCTTGCCTGGAGAATCCTATGGACAGAAGAGCCTGGCCAGTTACAGTCCATGGGGTCCCAAAAGTCAGAACTGCCTAAAAGACTAAGCAGCAGCAACAATGATTGGATACAGTGTGGGCTTTGGGTAGATAATGCAGAATGTGAAAGGTGTATAATCCGATTATATTGGTAGGTCTGCTGTCTTGCCATAGAAACCAGCAGGAGATGAATAAAACTTGGCTAGCTTGAGAGAGTCATCAAAGAGGGTTCCTATCCAAACTGGCTACTCCTGATCTCAGGAGAAGGGCTTTTATATAAAAACCTGACTATATATATATTTTTAAATTGAAGTATAGTTGGTGTATAGTATTACATCCATTATGGGCATACAATATAGTGATTTATAATTCTTAAAGGTTATGCTCCACTTAGTTATTGTAAAATATTGGCTATGTTCCCTGTGCTATATAATATATCCTTGTAGCTTATTTTATACATAATTGTTTGTGTCCCTTACCCCTCACCCCGAAATTGTCCCTCTTTAGTTCCCTCTCCCCACTGGTAACCACTCATCTGTCCTGTACATCTGTGAGTCAGCTTCTTTTAAAAAAGATTTATTTATTATTTGGCTCCGCTGGGTCTTAGTTGGGATACTCAAATCTTTGCTCTTCATTATCGCATGTGGTATGTCTAGCTGTGGTATGTGAGATCTGCTACTGCTACTGATGAGTTGCTTCAGTTGTGTACGACCCTGTGCAACCCCATCGATGGCAGCCCACTAGACTTCCCCAGTCCCTGGGATTCTCCAGGCAAGAACACTGGAGTGGGTTGCCATTTGCATGAAAGTGAAAAGATCTAGTAGGGATCAAAGCCAGGACCCTTACACTGGGAGTGGAGTCTTAGCCACTGGGCCGTCAGGAAGTTACTCTTTTTTGTTATATTCACTAATTTGTTGTATTTTTAGATTCTACAAATAAGTGATGTCTTACAATTTGTCTGATTTAGTTTACTTAGCATAATGCCCTCTACATCCATCCATGTTGTTGCAAATGGCAAAATTTCATTGTTTTTTTTTATGACTGTGTAATATTTATGTGTGCATTAAATATATATGTGTATGAATATATATACACACTTAGCAATGTAAGTATTGTTGCTGCTGCTGCTGCTAAGTCACTTCAGTCGTGCCCGACTCAATGTGACCCCAAAGACGGCAGCCCACCAGGATCCCCCATCCCTGGGATTCTCCAGGCAAGAACACTGGAGTGGGTTGCCATTTCCTTCTCCAATGCATGAAAAGTGAAAGTGAAGTCACTCAGTCGTGTCCAGCTGTTCACGACCCCATGGACTACAGCCTACCTGGCTCCCCCATCCATGGGACTGTCCAGGCAAGAGTACTGGAATGGGGTGCCATTGCCTTCTCCGGTAGGTACTGCTAAGTCCCTTCAATCATGTCTGACTCTTACTGTAGCCCACCAGGTTCCTCTGTCCATGGTATTCTCCAGGCAAGATCACTGGAGTGGCTTGCATTTCCTCCTCCATATTTGTGTGTGTGTGTATGTATCTATACACACACAGCATCTCCTTTTCCATTCATCTTTTGATGGACACTTATGCTGTTTTCATATTTTGGCAGTTGTAAATAGTGCTGCTGTGAGCTTTGGGGTTCATATATCTTTTTGTATTAGTGTTTTTAGGTTTTTCGGATATGTATGCAGGAGAGGAATCACTGAGTTATGGCAGTTCTGTTTTTAATTTTTTGAGAAACTGCCATACCGTGCAAAACCTAACTCGTAGAGGAAGCAATGAGATTGAAGTTGGACCCAAGTCTACCTTCATTCTAAATGCCTTTCTTGTCAGTTATTGTAATTGGATAGCCTTGAGTCTGTTAACCTCAGTCCCCACTTTGAAAACTGCAAATAATAGTACCTGAATAGATTATTGTGAAGATTGTATTAAATGTCATGTGCATAACAGCTGAACCAGAGCTAAAGCCCCTGAAACACAGTAAGCTTCAAAAATGGTAGTTGTCTTCATCATCATCATTATCATCATCACATTCAACTCAGGGACTATGGACATTTTCTGGTATGTAAAACACTGATAATGCCTACTCTCTAAGGCATCGTAGGATTGCAAAAACAGTATTTGCAAAGGGACCCTCACTATTCCAGGCACATCGTAGAGGAGCAGTGACGTTCTAGCTTCTTTCCTTCTCCTGTCTTTGATGCCATCATGCTTTCCTATTTCATCTGACGGTGGGGCACTATTGCTGTTTTGTAAAGTGGTCCAGTGTCATTGAGGGGTGGCCAGAGGCCCCCATTGTTTGGGAACCCATGGTTAATTCCAAATCTGTGGGCTGCAGGGTATTTCAATGGTAATTTAAGTTGTGATGATGATGTTTTGCTGTCTGCCTGAGTCCTATGTTGATTTTCGTTGATGTAGTCCATCTGTCATGACAGGATCACTCCTGAAGAGAGATAGGACCACATTTCTGGGCCTTTAAATCACAGAATGAGATTCAGTCAGCTTCCTCTCAGACTTCAGTTGCCACCATATCCAGATGCATCTTTGCTGATAGCTGTATATGGGTGTCACCATATGATGGACAGGGAGGCCTGACGTGCTGCGTTTCATGGGGTCGCAAAGAGTCAGACACGACTGAGCGACTGAACTGAACTGAACTGATGTCTGGCAGGAATGAGCCAGCAGTTCTACTTGGTTTTTTTTTTTTTTTTTTTGAGTCTTGGATGGTATTTTTATATGTCTTTCCTCACTTATCATTGTTCTGATTCATTCACTGACAAATTGTGGTCAGAAGCCTTGATCAACTGGGGTAATATGCAAATATGTCTGGGATAGTCTGTGTAGCCTCTTCATATCATAGCTGGATATCTACCTCACTCCTGATTGTATCATAACCCATGGACAAGAGATGCCATTGACAAATCTTACCCATTAATGAATGTCTGAAGAGGATTACCATTTTGGTTTTATTGACATCATGTTGTTTAGTCAGTAAGTCATGTCTGACTCTTTGAGAACCCATGGGCTGTAGCCTGCCAGGTTCCTCTATCTGTGGGGTTTGCCAGGCAAGAACACTGGAGTGGGTTGCCATTTCCATATCTTGGGGATCTTCCCAACCCAGGGATCAAACCTGCATCGCCTGCATTGCAGGCAGATTGTTTACTGCTGAGCCACCTGAGAAGCCCATTTATCCACATCATAGGAACTGTAAATATCCATCATAAAGGGCTACACAAGAAAACCAAACCAATTCAAGCATCTCTTTCAGAGTCTTATAATCTCAATTTTGTGTGCCCTTTCTAATAAGAAGTCAGATAATTTTTCCCTCTCTGTGAAACTTGAGCACACTTCTGACTGTACCCTCTGGACTCAGAGTCCAGCTGTTTGGCCCTGGAGCTTCAGTGAGCTTGCTGGAGTGATACAGCGTCTGTAAATGGTTTATGAATCATCTGACTTAGAAGGAAGGTTACCATTTTAGATTCAGTGCATCAGAAGGGGATTTCCTTTTTATGCTTTCATAATTAAGGGCTTTTTTAGCATTTATGTATTTTCAGTGTTTCAAATTTAGAGAATTCTTACAATTTTCTCTATCATTCTAATGATCTGTATTCATATCCCAGGGTATGTTGTTCATACATCTAAATGTTGAAAATCTACCCTTGTTGAGCAGATAGAGGTTACCATAAAAGCTGCAGAAGGATGCTTTACCAAATTAGATAATGTATGTGACAGTGGCTTGGAATATGTGACAGAGTGTGCAAGTGTGTGTGTGTGCATGTGCGTGTGCACACACACACACGCACATGTATTTAAATTAATAGTTCATCTCCCACAGGAATACTGTTGACAGAGGCCTTTGCAAAATATACCCAACCCTCAGCAGGAGAGAGCATCTAAAAGAAAGCATGTAGTGTTTAGAGGTTGACCTTGGTGTGTATTTTGAATCTGCTTCATATTAGCTGTAGTGTTGTACATGTATTTCAGCCCTTGTGAATGTCAGTTTAATCATCTGTGAATTGGGGCTAATAAAACTTTATTTCATAGGGTTTCTATGAGAGTTAGATAAGAAGCATCCAAGTATTCCAATAAAAGGCTCTCCTTCCAGATGACATATGAACATACAGAAATGTTATTTCTATTAATAATACTTTGGTTTTGGTGCTTAGTGTTTTGAATTCTTGTAGCTCCAATCGCCAAAAAAGTCTTGGTCAATTCTTGTCAGATACTCTGTGTGCAGTGTTTGTTTATTTAGACTCTGTGTTAAAGCCTGGAGCATAATACACATTCAATAAATATTAATACCTGGCCTTTTTACACGATGGCAAAAAAAAATTATGCCTGTTAAAAAGCTCTACTAATAGTCTGAGGTGAAGAAATGATGCGAATGAAATAAGCACTTTATTCTAGTTTATTTAGTTCAGTTTATAATTGAATTTGCCGTCACTGAAGATTTTCTCCTTTATTTAGGTTTCCTGAATTAAGTCGCTGATTTGTAAGTCTGCCTGCATTTTAGAGAACTTTCCCTCTCCACCCCCCTTTCAGCATACCCCATCCTCATCCACCTTCAGGTTCACTAAAAACTAAACCCTTTTGTTCAGTTACACAGGACCCTGAGCATCATCTGTCCCTTCCTGAGAGTCTGGGCATGGGACAGTTTTCATTTTTGTCAGGATCAGACCCCACCTCCTCCTGGCACCGGTGTTTCTGCAGGAGGAAAAGGAGACGCACACTTCATCATAAAGGAAGACGCAGCCCGTCTCCAGGATTTGCCCTCTGCGTTGGCATATTTCCGCAGTTTGTGTCTCTAAACGGGGTTTTAATCACCTTGGCTCCAGTGCTCAGCACTGAAAGCTTTAAGGGTGCTGCAGAAATGGTAGATTAGCCACATTTAACAAAATAGAAAGTTTTCATTGTGCCATAAAAAGCCTTATTGATCTTGTCCAGGCATTGACTCCAGGGCCTTTTAACCAGCCATTCTGTCTAGACTTGCAGGCTAGCGCCCGAGTGCTAACAAAGGAGGGCTGGGCTGCCTGCTGCCCTGGAAGGCCAAAGGGGTGGGCAAGGATTCAGGTTTCTCAGTGGGGATTTTCTTAAAGAACTAGAGGGATTTTATTCTGTCATTGGGAGGCCTGTGTGGAGACTTGTCCCCCAGACCCCAGCTGGCTTTCTCTGCCCCCAGCATTGGCTGTGGGGCCGTCACATGGCGGTAAACACAGGTGTCTTCTCTCCTGTCACTTCCATCAGCTTTTCCCCTCTTTCCTCCTAAGAAGCCAGGCTGAACCCTGGGATGCTGAGGCACTTCGCAGTGGGTCTTCAGGAGTGGGCAAGGCAGGAGGAGAACCGATTACTTTAGCATTGCTGTGATCAGTTCAACTTCATTTCAATTCAGTCTTCATTTAACACATTTTGGGGTACATGGGAGATTTTGAAAAGCTATGAATATCTGCCACTCACAAAGATACTGTGGAGGAGTTGACATCTACCTGTAAATAGCCAAAGGATTGTGCAAGATTGATCTGGTGATTTAGGTATTTTATCAAAATCATCTGCAGGGATTTAACTTTTAAAAATGAATGCTTATATTTCAAACATAAAAGAGAACAGACCCTGTAGTAGAGGATATTATAAACATTGGCTTAGTTATCGCCCATATGGAACAGATCTTAATGTTTTGCCATTTTTACTTTATGTCCTTTCATAAAGACAGTCCTGTTGAATATCTCCCTGTTTCCCTTTCTCTTCTCCCTCCCCAGAAGTAAACGCTATATGCAATTGATGGGTAGATTTTTTTATTTTTTTGCATATGAATAGTGCTGTAATATATAATGATTAGTGATCATTATGTGTGCGTATGTGTGCATAAATCAGTGGAAGTAAAATTTATTGGCTACACACAGTTTATACTCATTATTTTCTGTTTATCCTGGGCTGAATGAAGGAAATATTTGGTAAAAGTCTTTAATACCTTGTATTGATTAATTCTTCCCTGTTGATCACTCAAATGAAGCTTGGCAATCTCTCAGTATCCTTTAGTCATTTTGGACTAGTAACCATTTGAGCTCCTGAAATGTCTGTAGGAAATTTCACATAACACCAAATCATCTTGTTTTTGTTTTGTTTTTGATATTTAAAGGTGGAGAATTTCACCAACAAGATGATTTAGATTCCCTTTCACTTTTCACTTTCATGCATTGGAGAAGGAAATGGCAACCCACTCCAGTGTTCTTGCCTGGAGAATCCCAAGGACGGGGGAGCCTGGTGGGCTGCTGTCTATGGGATCGCACAGAGTCGGACACGACTGAAGCGACTTAGCAGCAGCAGCAGCAGACTTATTAAGATAGGAAATAGATTAGGTAATCTTCCAAGGTTTCTTCTGATGCTACAGTGATGATTTATTACGGAGGACTTTTTACTTGTTTTCATCTTGAATGAAAAGAGAAATTTTATAGAAGTATTTTAAAATTCTATGCGAACTTAAAAACCCATGTATTGCTTCTACATATCTTAATGTCTGTTTGAATTTTCCCTAATTCTGTGAACTTTTGTGACATTTATATTCCTTCCTGAACATTATGTGTGAATACAGTGAGTATTTAATTTAGTTAGCAATTAGGGTTAGTACCACTGTAAAAATAAAAAATTATTTTAGATGATCTGCTTCCTGTTCTAGGATCATTCTGGATGTATTTTATTGTTATTAATTTTGTTTTTATCAAAATTACAGTCTTCCATCCTCTTCTCTCCCCCTCTGTGTCCCTAGTAATTTTTTTTGTCCTCATCAACTCTGTAGAATATAGTCTCACAATGAGATGTTAAGTACTCTGTACAATTGCCTTAGTTGTTGTAGAACTTTGACAAAAGATGCTAGTTAAAAAAAAAAACAAAAACAAAAACCATACAGCTTATTCTTTGAGGGCCGGGCCAAGGTTGAATGGTTATGTAAATCTGTGGATGTGTGTACTTTCTGTATTTTTTAATTAAAAAACATAAAAACTCAATCTAAAATTTATCTACAAGTTTGTGACCCTGGTTAAATTTTTACCATTCTATTCACCCATATCCTCAGTGTAAGTTCAAGAAATGCATCTTAGTAACACAGTGGCACAGAGCTGGCTTTAGTATTATTGATATAATCATATTTACTTAACATTGTAAGTTCCAGGTATGTCTGTTATCTCATGCAGTTCCAGGCATGTCTGTTATCTTCAAAATCAGAGTGTGAGAGTAGTCCAGGCACTGGTTATCTGAGGTGACATCTGACAACCATAGGGTCCTGAATTAATTGAGGAACAGACACAAGAGTGTCGCTGGCAGTCAGGTCAAGGATCCAGACATTGTTTCCAGTGCTGGGAGAGCTGGGTTAGAGAATGTGGCTTTGATCTGCAGTCCTACTGGGCCTCCTGGTAATTTTCCCCCTGAATTAAACTCAATCGCTCAGCCATAGGTTGAAGAGTTAGAAAACCCCAGGCCTTCCTTCTCATGTAGGGGCAGAGTCTACCTTGATAGATTTCACTGCCTGGGGGAGCCTAGAGGAGAATGCATGATTATATTAGGAGGGGCAGAGCTGAAGGAGAGAGAAAGACAAGTCATATGGAAATAGTGACCACTGAACTAAGAAGTATCGATCTGTGGGCGTCAGACTGCGCAGACGATTGACTTCTCTCCTTGGAGGATTTGAGTTGGTAAAAGAGAGAAGGTCCATGTGTCACTCCAAATGACTGCCTTCTGGAGAGTTGGGGAGAAGGGGATGCTTTCCTGAAGGCATGGGACAGGAAAATGGAGTTCCCTCTACAAGAGAGAGTGTGTTGTCTGACCCACAATTAAAATGAGAAGCCGGTAGTGAAAGAAGTGTAAATACAGTTTAACTCGTGTAGATCTGGTGGTTGTGGGAAATGAAAGGCACAACATATCACATAAATTATTACCAGTGGGCTGGCAGGGAGAGGCAACACTGTTGCTTCAGGCCAGGGCCCCTCGGTCATCTCGCTCTCTCTTGGCAGTGTCTCCTGGATTCCTCCTTACCTCTCTAGGCATTAGTCCATCCGCTGGATCTGTCGATGCAACGCACTCACCAGCTGAAGCTCTCCTCTGCCGGTTCTCCTCCCGGTGCCCCAGGAATATGACTCTTAAGGCTCCTGCCTGCAGCTTGAGCCTTACGCGTGTGCTGCTGTACCCACACTGAATTTCTCACCATCCCCTGGGCACCCCATGCTTTTCTAATGATCCTACCAGTGAAGCCATTGTTTCTTTTAAGTAGAACGTCATCCCTTCTTTTGTATGGTGAACTCTTACTCATATATGAAGACCCATATCACCTCTTAAGCATTTATGACACTTGTAATCACTTTTTAATATGTGCATTATCAACAACAGCAACAGCTAATGGGGCTGGGGCCTAGGCCAGGAACTTTATCTGATTCATGTTTCACAGTGAATCTATGAAATATGTACTGTGGTTTTTCTCATTCTGTAGTCTCGGAAAGTAGGAATTAGAAAAGTTAAATAGTAAGCTGAGGTTTCAGAGTTAGGTAAATTCCAGGGCTGGCTGTAAAACCCAGGTCTGTCCATTTCAAAGCCTTATTTTTAAATTCCATGTTATCAAGTTCATAGTTCCCCTGCACTCTGAGCTACAGGAGGGTGGCCTGTTTAATGTGAGTCCATGGCAAGGTCTGTCATTCTAGTTTCTTCAGCTTTATAATTTCTCTTCTTCTGTAAAATGGAGGTGAATTATTCTTATTCACATGGTACCTCACCTCATGCATACTAGGTACCTGGAAATACTTATTCCTTGAATGAATAAACAGAAAATTTAGCTTTTGTTATAATACAACTGAGAGCTATGAGGTCTTCAGGATGCTGTTAGCTTTCTAGTGATTTCAGTGAAGTGTGATTTTCCAGGCCATTCTTTTGTGGATTTGAGGCAGCTCCCCTCGCCAGGATCCTGGCTGTTTACTTTCCAAGTGACAACTTGATTTACTATTTTCCTTCTCATCACTTTCAAGGAGCATCTGCAGGCTAGTGAGTGACCCAGGCAGCGTGGAAAAGTCCATTTATTTCTCTGCTGTATCTCTCCTACAGTCTGTGGATAAGGATTAGAAATGGCCTCAGGAGGTCAGGTTTCCCATGTGTGTTTTCTTTTGTAGTGCAGGATTGCTCATAACCACACAATTTGCTGTCTGGGGTGCACTCTGCTTTTAAAATACCTGTTTGGGGGATGTGGCAGGTAAAGGATTCATCGTTTGTCCTTGGTGGATGGCTCTGCAGTTTGGTCCATGGAAATGCTTTGGTTGGCCCTAAAATGCATTGTAAGGAAATGGGACTGGAAGAAGCAAGAGGACAGTCACTTGTGCAGTCCTTGTTTTCCTTCTTACTCAGCATGTTTCATCCCTAATTCTAGCAGGGAGATGTCCTTGGGTGATGTCTAGCAGAATCCTCTCTAGGAAGCAGATTTCTGCTTTTCCCTCATTTTTGCAGATTTGGTCCTCTCATAGCCCAACCACTAACTTGGGTGTCTACACAGAGCTTGTAAGAAGCCCTTAGAGGTGGAAGTTGTTCTGTATGTTGTGTTTAGCAGGTTCTATGGGAAACAGAATTGTGTGTGAACAAACTCACACCCATCCACCTTAACTTGTTCCTTTGCCAGCAAATGACTCAAGACAGGCATTTTCCCTGAGGGTGACTTTCAGATGGAGTGGAGATACAGCCCCTGTAGTAACGAGTAGGATGGTTGTGGAATTGTGGCCTTCTCAAGGAGCTTATTTCTGGTTTCTGTACCCCCCCTGCCTTGGGCTCGTGCCTCTCCCATCCTCCTCAGGGCTTCTTCACTTGGGTAGAATTGCGTGATGTGTTAGTATCCAACATAAGACCCTGAAACCTCTCATTGCACCTGCACCCATGGAGAAGGGACAAAACCCTGCTGAATCTGTGGATCAGAGGAACGGAGTCAGCATGTCAGCCTCAGGACCACCTCCTTTGTCTGCCAGGGACGGCAGCATAGCTCATATTGTGTTTTGAGGCTCATTAGCTCCAGGGTGGGCCAGGCCAGGATGGCCTACTGGGGTTATCTTTGCATCACTGCAGAATAAAGTACCAGGCTGCTGCGAGGCCTATTGAAGGATGAAGAATTCAAAAAGATGAGAGCAGGGTTTTGTTTATTTTTTTGAAAAACCTTTTATTTTATTTTGGGGTTCAGCCAATAAATAATGTTGCGATAGTTTCAGGTGAACAGCAAAGGGACTCAGACATACATATATCTGTATCCATTCTTCCCCCAAACTCCCCTCCTGTCGTCCAGGCTACCACATACCACTCAGCAGAGTTCCATGGCTGTACAGTAGGACCTTGTTGGTTATCCATATTAAAATATAGCAGAGTGTACCTGTCCATCCCAGACTCCTAACTATCCATTTTCCCCATCCTTCCCCTACCCCCAGCAATCATTGTGAGTCTGTTTCTGTTTTGTAAGTTGGTCTGTATAATTTCATTTTAGATTCCACATATAAGGGATGCCATATAATATTTCTCCTCCTCTGTCTGACTTACTTCACTGTATGACACTCTCTAGGTCCACCCATGTTTCTGAAAATGACATTATTTTCTTCTTTTCAATGGCTGCATAGTGTTCCGTTGCACATATATGTGCCGCATCTCACCTCTTGCTCTGTCGTTGGCACCTAGGTTGCATCTTTGTCTTGACTATTGTAAACAGTGCTTCAGTGAACACTGAAAAGTGAAAGTGAAGTCGCTCAGTCATGTCCGACTCTTTTGTGACCCCATTGGACTGCAGCCTACCAGGCTCCTCTGTCCCTGGGATTTTCCTGGCAAGAATACTGGAGAGGGGTGCCACTTTCTTCTCCAGGGGATCTCTCTGACCCAGTATCCTGCACTGCAGGCAGATGCTTTACCCTCTGAGCCACCAGGGAAGCCCTTCCTAGTGAACACTGGGTGCAGGTAAAAGAGGAGAAAAGTTTTGCCTGTGTCTCTGGAATCTGTCCTCAGAAAGCTGGCTCCTGCTTCCTTTTCTGGAACATAGCAGGTGTTCTGCTCGGGCCCAGTAGTTACAGCCGCCCCAGAGGGACTGGCATTCTAACGGGCTCTCCTCAGTGATAGCTAAACATTCCACGTCTAAGGCTCTTTCTCTGATGAGGGTGAGGAGTGTGATCTCAGCCTGGCTTTTTCTAACCCGCTGCTACAGGGGATTCTGAGTTGAGCTGGCCCCGCTCCCAGGTCCCCTGCCTGAGCGGCTGCTCACCTGTCATTGTCAGCAGTTTTCCTTTTGACAGAAGGGACTTCATGCAGTTGCAAGACATCAGATACAGGGTCAGGCACCTACTCCTCTGAGAATCTGAATTCCAGACGAGGGTGGTGGTGGGCTATGGTGGCAAAAGTGATGGAATGAGAGTCAAGAGTTCTGAGGTTTTGGAACTGCTCTAAATGCTTCCAAGCGCCTTGGATGACCTATGTAAAGTGTGTGTCCCTCTTCCTCGTGTAATCATAGCAAAGTAACCTCACAGACTGTTGTAGGAATACAAAGGATGATTAAGAAAGCATTTGGAAATATAGAATATTTTTAAAAATGGTGAACAGAATCCCCCCTTTACCCATTCCTGGGTTTCCCTGGTGGCTCAGATGATAAATAATCCACCTGCAGTGCAGGAGACCTGAGTTTGATCCCTGGGTCAGGAAGATCCCCTGGAGAAGGGAATGGCAACTCACTCCAGTACTCTTACCTGGAGAATTCCATGGACACTGGAGCCCGGTGGTCTACAGTCCATGGGGTCACAAAGAATTGAACACGGCTGAGCAACAAACTTTCATTTTTCACTTTACCCATTCTTGACCTGTTCTCACCTGAGCCCTTTCTTGCCCAGTGCTGTGTCCTTGTCCTCAAATTTTAACCTGTGGCCCTTGGCTTTCCATGGCTGCATTTGGATCTAAAGTAGCCAACCTTTGGCTTCTTCCTGTGGTCTCCAGGTTTTTAGAATCTCTGTCTCTCAAGTCCGTAGGTTGTCCCTTCTAGGAACTTTTGCTTCCATTCTTATCTAGTGAAATGCAAATCCCACTAGGTTGTATCAACGTTTGGCATGAAGCGGTTTCAGGCACCCCCTGGAAGAGTACTTCAAATGTGTTTTCTTATTTTCCCTGGGCCCTCTGCCTTCAGCTCTCATTTCTTTCCAGTTCACTCTCAACCCAACAGAAGCTGCATTGAATACTCTTATATTTAAAAAATGCACATCAGACCCTCCATCCTCTCAGTAAAGTTAGGCATTGGTTCCTCAGGACCTTTAGAATAAAATTCCTATTTCTTAATCTCACAGCCTAAGACATCAAGCTATCAGTAACCACAGGCCCAATTCAACAGGAACTTCTTAAGTTCCACAATAAAAAACTATTTTAATCTATTTTGGAATTTCTCAGAGAAATAGTTATTGATATATAAATCAGTAGTTGGATTTTTTGGGGGAGAGAGTAGAAAACAGAACTGAGTAAATGCTTATTAATGCTGTGTATATATCAGTCTTTGGATTAATAAGTCATTTGAAAGATCAGTGCTTTATATGTCTACACAAACTGATTCAAAACCTCAAGTTATACTTATCTTGATTGCATCTAGTGTTTAATCAATTGTACACTTACAAGTAATGGGCAAACGATTTGTTGTCATACAGGGTTGAGCTCTGCTTTTCATGAAGTGAGAGTAACATTTTTATTTTAACACTTATGCAATTGATTGTAAAATTTGGGGTGATAGAATCTAAATGAATCTACACAGTCCGTTAGCCACTTCAGCACCTCCCCTCTTGCCAGGCTGTAGCTTGATGCTAAGCCGTTGTATGCTGTGTTACATAATCCCCTGCATTCATTTTCTCTACTTATTTAGCCTGAATACGTACAAGGTGACTGCAATGTCTCTTCCCCCTCCTTCTCGGTGTAAACACTCACTATAGAAAGCAGATTTGGGGGCATATTACATCTTTCGAATGGAGAGTTTAGAGAACTGAATTGGCTTAGAAATGTGTTTGTCACTATTTGGGTTTGCACCTTTTAGTTATATTCACTATCAACTTAGTATGGTTTTCAAGGTGATAGGTGATAAGAAAGTGCTTGAGCTTTAGCCACTGGAAGGAAATTAAGACAGTTCGGGCTTTTAGGAGAAAAATGTCAGTTGTGAGAGTATACAGAGGAACAGTTTCTTCCAGGTCCTCAGTCTTTCTCCTGGCAAACCCCTGGTTTGCTCTTTTAAAGACGGGTCATGCACTGCCAGTGCCTCTCCTTCCTGTAACGATAAAGGGAAAGGAGCCTGTGAGTTGAAAATGATATGATTTTGCTTATCTAGAATATGATCCAGGAGTAGCTTTCAGTGGTCTGCTCTTCATTGACATGTGAAGGAGACACACGACATATGGGGCGACACTGCCTTCTCCAGCCCAGAGAAAGGGTTAAACTAGGGGAAATTCACTGAATGAAGAGAGTTAGAGGGTTGTGAACTGATGCAGAAGTTTTCATTGTTGTTGTTTAGTAGCTAAGTCCCGTCCGACTCTTTCTGGCCTCATGGTCTCTAGCCCACCAGGCTCCTCTGTCCATGGGATTTCCCAGAAAGAACACTGGAGTGAGTGCCGTTTCCTTCTCCAGGGGATTTTCCCAACCCAGGGATTGAACCCACCTCTCTTACTCGGCAGGTTCTTTACCACTGAGCAGATATTTGCAAAGTAATATACTCTCAAGCATGCATAATAACATCTTCATTGATGAATTTGCATGGGTATTAGCATAAATATGTGTGTGGTTTGCATAGTTTTTCTCTCATTTGTTTTATTTCTTATTTATTTACTGTGATGGCCTCTTAATGATATCATTTTTCTCCTGTGGCCTTCTACATAAAATGGGCTCTTTAGTTTTCAATACACTGATTCCAGGAGGAAAGAGAAACGTTTCTTTTGGTGAGGAAGTGTGATTTATGTGGGGGTAGGGAAATAGGTCTGTGGCCTACTTTATTCAAGGTTTGGGATGGTTTGTAAAGCAACACATGGCTCAGTGGAACCATTCCTTCCCTTTGAGCAGCAAAATAAGGGCAGGTGGTAAATCCAGAATGAAGGGCAAAGGAAACTGATATTTGGAGAAAAGTTTAGAGGCAGCAGAAGCCCAGAGTAGGACAAACTGTCTGGTCTTGGGCAACTCATTTATTCCTAGTCATCAGTTTCTACTTTAATAAAAAAAAAGAATGTTTTAAATCAGGCAATCTCTAAAATCCTTTATAGCTCTAAAATTTATTATTTTGACAGACTCCTTGGTCTAATTATGTGAAAAATATTAATCACCACATAGTATATTAAATAATATCCCGGGGCCTTGCTGTTCTTTGTCAGGCCTTTCCCCTTTGAAGGGTACTCTGTGATTAATTGAGGCTTTTCTTTACAAGCCCTCCTTTCCTTGCTCATTTATCTGAGTTTGCTGGGCACACAGGTGTAAACTAAATGTTTATAGAAGACACCCACCAATACACCATGTTGGGTGCCAAGGACGGGGCGTGGTAGTTGGTTGTGCACACATTTGCATTGTTAGGAAGAGAGCTTAGCGGAGATAACTGCATTTGATTTGCCATCTTCTGCTGTAAATCAGGGTCACCTCCAGTCTACTGTACAAAAGAGCTTGTCCAGTTGAATTCTGACAAAAGTATTTCTGCAGAAATGGGAAGAGAGGTGATGAAAGTAGGGCACTAGGGGATTGGATGGATGGACCTGTTACAAAGATGTAGTGCCAAATATCTACTCTGCTTTTGGGGGGGTGGGTCTCATTTTGGTTAAAATACATCTGGCATGGGTTATGTGCTGAGTAGTACTTACTACTTATACGTGTAAGCAACACCATGGTCACTTAGCAGTGGACAAGTCCCTTTTGCTTATAGCAGTTAGTGTGCAGACAGAAATGTACAGGCCCTCTGGAAGATACAGGACACACTTAATCTTTTTCATTCTTTGGAGTGTGACATTGAGTTCACATTTTAATGATGTGGTGATACTATGATGAAATGAATACTATATATTGGGTGGTCATCTCTTCACATTATGAAAGTGATGATTATCTCATAATAAGAAAATAGTTATTTGATTTTCCTTAAGACTTACCAAGGGCTATGATGGTTGATAAGGATCTGAGTTAAGGTAGATTAGCTTTGGTTAGGTCTAGACGGAAAAATAGAATTTTCTCAACTTTACTTTGTAGCCCCACCCCACCCTACCCCCCTTTAAAGGGAAACTGCATATCTAAATTTGTATTATTGCCCATTTCCTTTTATCGAGAGGTACTTTTGACCAGCCCTGATACAAAGTTGTATAGTGGCTGAGTCGTATCCCACACTTTACGAGCCCATGAGCTATAGCCTACCAGGGTCCTCTGTTCATGGGATTTCCCAGGCAAGAATCCTGAAGCGGGTGCCATTACCTTCTCCAGGGGATCTTCCCCACCCAGAGATCGAACTCGAGTCTCTTGCATTGGTAGGCGGATTCTTTACCTCTGGGCCACAAGGGAAGCCCTCCACTCCAAGTGGGGTTGCCCGACAAGAGGACAAACAGGGAGTGTGCGTGCTGGGTGTCTAAGGTATAAATCAACAAATAATTAAATTGAATACTTCCTATTCCCTTGCCTTAAAAATAGATCCTCGAAACTACCCGGTTAAGTCAGGCTCACATGTAGCATTTCCAGATTCCGGGGAGTTCTGCTTCGGGAAGTATCGGCACAGGCAGAGCTAGCCCCTCTGGCTGGCTCTGTGGCCTTGGCCCCTCCTCAGCTGCATCGCTCATCACAGGGGTCTGGCACAAATGCACATGCCTTCCTCCCCCACATGGCCAAGGTCTGCGTAGACCTGCACAAATAATGCCCGCGGCTAGCCCTCAGACCTTGAGGGATGCACACTGGCAAGCATGATTTGCCTTCAGAAAATTGATCCAGAGAAGAGGCCTGCACAAGCCCTGGGAACACATTGGGGCTCTTTGGGTAGCAAACTGTAGTCCCACAGTGTCAAGAATATGGCCTTTAAAGAGAGTCTGGGTCCCAGCGGGATACCATGTTGGCTCTGTGGACCCCTGGTCCTATGGAGAGATGTTCCACAGGGCAGTCTGACCAGGCCATCTCAAAGACCTTCAGGGAGCGGTCCCTTGGAATAAAAGGGAGGCATTGCTGTCTAGTGTGATATCAAAGCATGTTATCAAAGTCCGTTCTGTTCCCTTTTCCTCATCTGCTCAGTCATTTCCTCAGGTTCAACCTCCTTTTCAGAAACCCAGTCCTGTTCCACTGGGCACAGGACTGTACCATGGAAACCAAATTTAGCCATGTTACTGATGGATAGAAATTAGAGCCAAATCTTTCAGGGTAATTGACTTTTATTTATTGGTCAATAAAAGGTACCTGGAGCTAAAGAACACTCTGTCAGAACAGTTAATTATCCATGCTAAACCAGCCCTTTTACAGGCATTGAAAAGCCGATATTGATGCAAAAGCAACATAAGCCTCACTTTACCGTTTTGTATGAATTTTCCCTTAAGTTTTTCTCTGGGAAAATTTGAAGGCAAGGCAGCAAGCCTTCCTGCATCATCGTTTTAGTCTCCTGCCCTTGTGTGCACACACAGCTTCTTAGCTAGTTTCCCTGGTCCTTAGATACAATCCTGTGGAAGAGGTGCTGTCCTGGCACCAGGCCCCTGGCAGGGCCAGTGCCCTGTAGGTGTGTGTGCTCTCCTTGGTATTTGTGAAGACCTGGCTCCTGCCAGTCAGAGTGTTGACCGCTCTCCCCTTTTCTTTCCCTGCAGCTCGAGAGGAGAATGTGGCCACTTTCCGAGGCTCAGAGTACCTGTGCTACGACCTGTCTCAGAACCCGATCCAGAGCAGCAGTGATGAAATCACCCTGTCCTTTAAGACCTGGCAGCGGAATGGCCTTATCCTGCACACGGGCAAGTCGGCTGACTATGTCAACCTGGCTCTGAAGGATGGCGCGGTCTCCTTGGTCATTAACCTGGGGTCGGGGCCTTTGAGGCCATTGTGGAGCCAGTGAATGGAAAATTCAATGACAACGCCTGGCATGATGTCAAAGTGACTCGCAACCTTCGGCAGGTAATGGCTGAGGGCAGAGAGTTCCCGGAGGCTCCTCTTAGGGGGCTGGGGAGGGAGCGTGAAGTAGCTGATGGGTTAGGTTCCATGGAGAAGGGTAGAGGTACCATATGGGTGTGCATTTGCCAAGCTTTCTCCCAGCCTTTACAATTTCACAAGGATAATGATTAAAATGTGTTTCTCCTCTTACTTCAATTCTCCATGTGTGCTTGTTATTTAAGAAAACAATTCAGTTGTATAGATAATAAAAGTTATAAATACTTTCCTTTTATTCTGCTTTCTTTTTTTATCATCTTGATTACATTTATACCTTGTATTATTGTTAAATTCAGTTAGGGACAGCATTTTATTTCTATAGCTTGGTAGATTTTCCTCTTTCTTTGAGTGTATGTTTTGTTTTTAAGTAAGTTGGCCATTGCCACGATGCCATAATTTTAATTTCTTCCAGAGGAAGTTTTTCTTTTCTCTCCCTTTTGATTTACCAGCCCCTCACCAATATTTTTTAATATAAATTTATATATTTTAATTGGAGGTTAATTACTTTACAATGTTGTAAAAGTAATTCACCAATATTTTTATTCTTTAATTTATTCTTTTGGTTGTTTTGTTAACCTCTAGCCTTGGAGGAATTAGCTGGAATCTTTCTGAATTCCTTTGTTTCTCTGTTCCTTGCTGCTACTTTATTGCCCCTTTCTCTACCTCCGAGACTCTTCAGTTGACTAGGAGGCCTGGAAAGTGGAAGGACCTACATTAAAAAGTCAACTTGGGAGCAGCCTTTCCTGGTTCTGTACGTGCTTGAGAACTCCCATCGCTTGCTGATGCTAAGCAGGCAACTCCGTCAGGTGACAACACTCTCAGAAAACCTTAGCCAAGTGAAGTTGTTTTCTGTGCATAACTAATAATAATAAAACGATAGCAACAATAATAATATTTCACCAGCCCACATCAGGAAAAGATTAAAATCACTTCCTGTAAAAGTCAAGGTCTGTCCTGAGACTGCCTTTTCCAGGTTCTGTTTTTTCTTCTTGTGAATTTGTCATTAAACCCAGTTGGACAGCATTCATCCTTTATTAATCAGAAAGCATTATGTAAATTTCAAGAAGGTGCTTATCAAATTTTCTTCTGCAGTATGATTGATTTAATGCCTTCTGTAAACATGAAGGCATAAGAAGTGAGAGGTATGTGCATATGTTTTCTGTTTGATAAAAGTGTAACTCCTTCATAATGCTAAATAAGTGGAGAAGGCTCACCCACAGCAGAAACATACAATTTTCAAAACACCCATTTCCATTCTTAAGCATGTCAAGGAAGCCCTGGGTTGGCTATTTTAATTTATCTATGGTGCATTGCCAAATCGTAAGAGTTAGAGTCCCCAGACATCCTAATACACATAGATCGAACATTTTTGAATCACCATTTTATATTTCTCCTGCAAGGCCAAAGAATTCTATTGCTGACATTTTCTCTCATCGTTCCCCCACCTGCACTTAGAGGGAGACCCTCTCAGCTGCTAAGAGAGCCCAGGTGAAATGTCCATTTGCTAACATATAAGGGCTTGAAATGTTTGAGTTGCAGAGACTAGACCAAAAAGGAAAATATGACCTTTTGTTGGGTTCCACTGGCTGGTACACAGTAGCGCCCTTCTGGCATTAGTCAGTGGAGGGGGAGATTTTCCTGTCCTGGGGAACAGAATCCGGTTGTGTTTCTCACCAGCTGCTCTGCTTCTATATCTCTCTCCCACCCCACATGCTTCCTTGCCATTCTAGAATGATAGCCAGAAAAGGCTCACTTTCATTTCTACTAAAAACACTTCTCTCAAATAGAGTTGGGCCCTAATTCAGTCCTTTACACTGAAATGGGGACAGACCAGACTGTGATTCAAATATGGGTTCTGCTGTTTGAGTCTCAATAAGCAGAGGAAAGCCATGCTGGGGGTTTCTTTTCCTAGTTCTGAGCCCCAGATCTACTCTGTGCCCTTGGACAAGCCATTTAACCTTTCCACACCAATTCCCATTTGCGAGATGTTGATTACAACCCTCTCCAGCCATGTGTGGTGGCTGAATATGCAAAGCACCTTATGTTCCAGGAGGGTGATGAGCTCATCTGTGGTCTGGGTGCTAGACTCACTGGGACACATAAACGATTTACAGGCCGAGCGTTCTGTCCGAAGGTGACTGCCTCTGTCTGTCCCTAAGGATGCAGTTAAGAAGAGCTCTTAAGACAAGGCTAGTGAGGCTGGAAGGTGTTGGGGGCATTTCTTCAGAGGGAGCATGAATCTTTTGGATAAAGTGCACCTAAATTCAGACCTTGCTGAAATTTGGACTGAATTTTGCATCCAAATGCAATTTATTAAAAGAGAAAATACCTCAGAAAAGCAGAGTTGACTTTGCAAATAGAATCCTTTCAACCCTGAGTCATCTCAGATGATTATTTTTCCCATGAAATACAGTTATAACAACTTTTTGAGTTCCCTAGGATACGTTTGAAGGAGTGGAAAGCCCTCGTCTATTTCAGTTAAACGTAATCACTTCATGAATATTTGATAAGCTGATGGCAGCCACGTCTGCCTTTTTGTAAGGGGTGAATGGCTCTGTGGTAAAGGTTGACCTGAGGAAATTGTATTGGAATTTCCTTACCAAATGGAGCAGAGCTTTTCCCCATTCTTCCTTCTTGGTCATCTACTCATGGTTCTGCTTTGGGGCTGAAGTCACTCAGTGAAAGTATTGGTTTGTTTAGTAGCTTTTAGGTTAAGTCAGGGCCAAATTCGGGCTTCCCAGGTGGCCCCTCATGGTGAAGAACCCGCCATCCAATACAGGAGACATAAGGGATGGAGATTTGATCCCTGGGAAGATCCCCTGGAGGATGAAATGTCAACCCACTCCAGTATTCTTGCCTGGAGAACCCCATGGACAGAGGAGCCTGCCAGGCTACAGTCCATAGGGTCGCAAAGAGTCGGATACAATGGAAGCGACTTAGTGTGCAGGGCCAAACTCAGGTACTTGATTGAGGGTTCTGAGTAGTGGAGAAAATGTGGATTATTTGTTCCAAATCATTGCCAGGATTAGCACCAAGGTAGTAAGGAGTTTTTGTGGGTTTTTGCTTTGGTTTGGTTTTGGTCCATGACCTTGAGTCCAAGGTCATGATCATCACAGGACTTGCTTGACCTCGATATGCCACTTTAATCAAACTTAAGCATAAAACTGAGTTACTCATCTTTACCTACTCCAGCCTCCCAGCTCAGGGTGCACTGGCAATTTAACATTTGAAAGCTGTGACGAAGAGACTTATCAGAGGGCTTCTATAATCACGTTTAACCTGCCAGTCCTCTCTGCTACCCATGCAAGAAATTGCTTCAAAGCTTGAAAGGCATTCCTAAGGTGGAATGAGGGGAGCACGATGCCAACAGTAGGCATTCCAGCAGAGCAAACCAAATAATGGCATCACTGGATAATGATGAAGACTCGTACTATTTTGACACATTCTAACGACACAGTTACTCTAACCCATGAGGGCAGGAAAGAGAAGAAAGTTCCCCTCCTGCCTCACAAAGGCACCCCCAAGTCAAGACAATTGTGAATCTTTAATTTACCTCTGGAAATGCAGAGTGAGCTATGTTATATGGCCTTCATCTGCCCGATTTGAACCGGGAAACATTCTAAGCTCTTTTTGTTCTAGGAGAAAGTCATGATCATCCATGGATGTAGTCAGAGTCAGATGTGAAAAATAAAAAATCCCCCAAAGTACGGGTATTTCAGTTCTATTTATCGATTTACTGAAGTTCAATGATAAACTTTGGGGGTCTTTTCTTTCAGGAGAGGTGGATTGTATATGTGCTGAGGGTGGGAAGGGCGTGGGGGCAGTGTTCATTCAGAAGAGCCCTTGGAAAGTAAGTATGATGCTAGTTCCGACCTGGGTGAGGTCCGGTCTGGTGGTGTTTGGAGAAGCGGGAGTTTCGGACGACAAGGTGGGCTGCAGCTCCTTCCCTGGCTGCGAGCCGGCGCCAAGGTTTTCCATAGAGTCCTGGTCTCATTGTCTTCCCCCACTCTCTCTTTCTGTGTCAGGTGCCTTTTTTTTGAAAAACTAACCCAAGATCATTCATGCGATGTGTCATTTTACTAACCGACTAATGTACTAACACCCTAACGACTCATCTTTGTTTTTAGTTTTTTAATTAACAATCGTTCTGTTCACAATTTTTTAATTTCCTTTCTTCCCCCCTTTTCCGCAAAGCACTCAGGCATCGGACACGCTATGGTAAACAAACTCCATTGTCTGGTAGATATCATTCTTATTGTCTCTTTTTTGGGTTTGCCGTGTGTTGCCCCCTTTTCCTCCCCAAACCCCACTTTTATCCTCTTTAGACTTGTTTGTTTTTAAAAATTTTTGTTGTTGGTGTTGAATGAAATACAAGCCTTTCTTTTCTTTAAAAAGAAAATGGAAGGGGATGCACCTGTCCTGACAACATTTGGATGACTTTGGTTGGGACAGTTTCCTTTTCTCCACGATTTTTTTCTAAAAGAAATTTTTTTAAAGAAATATTCTTTGTTCAGCTAAATTCATGTTGTTTTCTTATTTTGCAACTTCTAAGTTACAGACTAGGGACAACTGAGATTTCTGTTGAGGACTTTCTTCTCTCTGTGTCTTCCTACCCCCTCACTCTTCCAACTTTCTTCCTTCCCCCAACCCCCAAACTCCTGAATCCCCCCTTTTTCATTCCCTTTTGTGTGGCCGTGGCTGCCACAGGTGATCTGGGGAGGAAAGTACTCTGCTTCCTCTGTTCTTCCTTTCCCTTCTTGCTCCTTACCTTCCCACCTCGGCCAAAGGGAGCTCCGCCAACTGTGTTCTCCATACAAACTCTGCATGGCATGTTCCTGTCTTGTGAATTCCCCATTAGCATCAGAACCTGTCTCCTCATTTTCCTCCTCGCTACTAACAACCTACCGGTCATCAAGCCTACACCACTTTCTTTTCTCTTTCTGTTTTTTTTTTTGGTCTCCACCCTTCTTCGTTCTCCTCTCATCCTTCATATATTTTGGGGTTGGGTTTGGACTTTTTCTTTTCTTTTTTTGTTAGTAAGGGAGGTGGCAGGCAGGGGAAAGATGAGCCTTTGGTGCTGAGTGTGTTTTCTTTCCTCACTTCCATCTTGTTTTTCAGTTGATTTAGCGCATGTAGGTGTGAAGTGGATTTTGGTTCTTTCCTTTCGTTCTCTGCACCCGGTCCCACGCCCCTCCCTTCTGTTCTTCTGCCTTCTCTCTTGGCTCCAGATAAGTTCGCATGGGTGTGTCAGCGTATGGTGTGTGCACGCTTTGGGGCCTCACCTTTTCTCTGCGCCCTCTGCTCCTTTCCTGGATGTTGGGTGTATGGGTGCTACTTCTTTCTGGTGGGCATTATCTATTTATTTATTTTGGCTCTTATGCCTCATCATTCCTTTCTTTGCTAGCATTGCCTTTTGGTTTGGATCGTTTCTTCCCTGGGTGGTGGCGATGGCAGTCAAGGGAGGACAGGGGTTGATGTCCTGGGTAGTCCACAGCATGTATCACCCATGACTCATCAAACTCAAGACCCTTTTCCTTCCCTCCCTGAATGCATGTTTGTCAGTGTGGTGTGAGCCCAAAAGGAAATAAATTTAAAAACAGAAAAAGAAAAGAAAAACAGAAACAAAACCCATCAACAACCAAAGACCAACCCCTAACAAACCCCATTGTCTAATGTCTCCTTTGCTGTTTCTCACGACCACCGTAAATTACAATCATTCAAAAATAAGCCATCATTTTACCAATGAACCGAGACAAGTGATGTCGTCTGAGGATAGTTCCATTTTCTAGCCTGACTGAAGAGGGCATTGGGTAGAGCGAGCTGCTCAGCTTGGCAGTTCTGAGAAACTCTCCCGGGAGTCTGCAGGCGAACACCGGAGGCTTGGGCCACAGGGAGGCAGACCAGAAAATGGAACTTGGCAGCACATATCAAAATCGCACCAAAATTAGAAAGAACACCTCACCCAAATCTTAATGAAAGTGATGCCACAGGTAGGGCAAGCCCCCGGATTTTGACAGGACCTTAAGGTCACTGTTGGGATTTCTTTTGTCCCTGTGTCCCTCCACCAGGTGACCATCTCTGTGGATGGGATCCTTACCACGACAGGCTACACTCAAGAGGACTACACCATGCTGGGCTCAGATGACTTCTTCTACGTGGGAGGAAGCCCGAGTACCGCTGACTTGCCAGGCTCCCCCGTCAGCAACAACTTCATGGGCTGCCTTAAAGAGGTGAGTTCACTCACTGTGACTGTCTAAGCACAAATGAAATTTCTGGTTCAATGACTAAATCTGTCCTCTGATCTATGAGGTCAAAAGTTGTAGCAGAAAAGACTCTGGACTTGGAAGTGGAAGCTCCGGGTTTTGATCCCAGCTTGGACAGGTTACAGGACCATTGGTTTGCCACTTAAATACCCTGTGATTCTGTATGCCCATCTAACTAATGAATCACCTGATCCCCACAGGTAGCTGTGTTTTAGAAATGAAATGAAATAACTCAGATGAAAAGATTTTGAAGTCACAAGGATATAGACCTGTGTAAAGTTTCATTTTGTACTTTCAACTCGGCAAATCAGAAAGCCTTAGCTAAAAGGGCTTCATTTGCAGTTGTGTGTCTTGTCTAAAACATAACATATGTGTTACTTTACCTTTGCTGAGCTTGGTGTTCCCAAGAGTCTCATTATTTGAGATGAAGAAGAATTCTCAGAATGTAATATTAAGGCCAGAAAACTGGTTTTTCTTTTCTTTTTTTTTTTTTCCCTCCTGGAGAGCTAGCTAGCTGTGAGAAAGCGGTGGGGTTTTGCCATTACTCATTTATTACTATTGTAGCTGATATGTTGAGACCTCCGTCTGAGAGCAAGGGAACTTGAGTCAAGTTTACACTTCAGTCTCTAAGGTCAATTGTTGAGGCAAAGGAATCAGACTTGATTTGCTGGATTCTTTCAGCAAACAGTGGCATCAGCACAGCACACGGCACTTTTTTGTTTAAGCTAACCTTGATTACCATTTCCCTGGGGAAATTCCTTGAGAAACTAACAGTGTTCTTTCTTGTAAATAAAGATCCCTTGTGACATGTTATGAATCTCCTCTCAGGGTACATGTTTCATTCTTATTGTAGTTACTTGAACTTGGTTGCATATTAGTCACGTATGAGACAGCATCATGCATGGATTTACTCATGCCACTCAGCTGTGAGCCATGTCTAGACAGGAGTTGGGTCTGTCATGCGTGGCATAGAGCAAGTCCATAATAAGTATGCATTGAATGGATGCGCTTATCAAATAATCATCATTGGGTACCTTTTTTTTGGCTATAACTAAATATAAGGCTTTTTGTAAGCCATGATCTGCATAGTTGAGGAATTTATAATGTGGGAAGAGAGATGAAGCTTCTAAGGAACAGTTACAGTTCAGGACACTGTGTGTGCAGTGCCACAGATGAAATGCTCTAACTGAGCAGAGGAAGCAGATACATTTTAGGTGGGCGTCAGCATTGGAGAAGAAATGATGTTTGAACTGGGCCTTGCTGCAATAAACCATGTGTACATTGAGAGGAAGGGGTAAGACAGAGATGTGAGAAAGGAGGGGAAAATCCAAGTACAGCTGTGTATTGTTCTTGGTCTGAAGGGAAAATGACAGGGAGAGAATTCATAGTGTGTTCTCCTCTCTGCTGGACGTGACCTAGCCTTCTGCTGATCACAGGGACCACAAAGGTCATTCCTGTCGGAACTGTGGTAGACAGCACGCCTCTTCCCTGGGATTTATTCCCATTTGAATAGGATAAAGGTATAAACTTCTCGGTGACTAGTGAACCTTGAAAGAGTCTTAAACACTGTTAAATCACATGCCATTGGAATTGCCCTCTCATCAGAAATAGATGGGCATTTTTGTTTCCTCACTGGTGGCTCAGGAATGAATGATGCATTGAGTACTGTGCAGAGTGCATCGCTTTATGTAGTGAAACAGCCCCGAACCACCTGGAGTCTCTCCAGGACAGGGTCTAGGGGTGGTCTCTAGCACTCATCAACCCCCCACTCTCGCCAACCCCCAACACAATTATGCTTTTTGAGACAAGGAGCAATTTCCCAACTGCAAATCTATCAGTCAGTCAAGAAGGATGCCCCTGAATATTTTGGAACAAGCCTCATAATAGTATGAAGATATCTCTGATAGTTTTATCCATGGAGAGCCTAAAGTAAATAAAATTTACACACACACATACCACTGTCTCCCTGTAGAGAGCAGACAGCTTCAAAATCTATGAAAAGTAGCACTTAATAGCTTAAAAATTAAAGATAGTTCTGAAAACCAGTAAATGACAGAAATAAAAATAACATATTTTATTTATGTGTAAATAAAAATATACATATCTTAGCTAGTAGCTAAGCAGAACTTAAAGCCAGATCAAGTCAGAAGGAATTCCAAAACAATGAAGGATATGGTAAGCAAAACTAGAACTTAATCTAAAATTATGCCCCATCTCTCCTTTACATATATTAGATAGTCTTTCTAAGGGACTTAGGAGGCTTCTCATTTGTCTGAGTGTTTTAAACAGATAACTTTGAGTCTAATGAAATCCTAGCATATTCTTTCTTTCCATTTAATTATTAAAATTCACTTTTCTGTGGGCAGGTCTAGTAAATTCTTGTTCTTGTCGTTTCTTCTTGACAGTTTAGTAAACAATAAAAGCTCCCAGCTATGTTGGGACTTTGCTCCTTGATAAATCTCAGTTACCCACTTCATCTATTTTCCTTTAGGACAGTCTGCAGTTATTTTCCAATTTCTTCTTTCCTTCCATATCTTTCTTCCCCTTTCTGTCATCTCTGGCCATTTGTGGTTCTAGGAGCTGAGTGCTTTTATGTGTTTTGGTTTGTTTCAAAATGGGGACCTGAGGAAGACACTATGGGATTTATCTTTTGGACCATTGATAGTTTGTAGCACAAAGTTGTTTCTATCTTTGAAACTACAGTTACTTTACTTAAAGTTAAGTTCTGGCTCCATACTTGGGTCAAAGCATCTGTGGATTTCGCCTGTGTGCACAGCTCCTAATTTGACACCAGCGTAAAAGCACGACATGATCCAATTATCATATTCTACTTTGCACACCCTAGTTATCAATTCAAGGTTTGTATCTACTTAAACATCACAAAATCCATACTTGTTCCTCTTCGTGTTTCTGTGTTTTAATGTGTCTGTCTTACTTTTGTTCTTGCCATGTCCCCAGCTCCTAGAATGGTTCTTGGCACCTAGTGGGCTCTCAATAAATATTTGCTAAATGAAATCACATGTTTGTAAGTAAAGAAAACAAACAAACAAACAAAAACCTTTAGATAAATGCTCTTAGGCACACTTGACTATGCGACTTTCTTGGAATCATTAAAGAACATCCTGGCATGGCAATAGTCGAATCTTTCAGGAACCTGCCAGCTATCTGATATGAGAGAAGTGTTACATAAAAAGCCCAGCATGGCTAAAAGAAATACATTGGCACCCCTTCTGGGAAGAACAGGATTGAAAAGATTTTGAGGAGGCATCATAGTATAAGTGAAAAGAATGCCAAGTTTAAAAATCAGAAAACCTGGTTGGGAATTTCAGCTTTTACTGCCTGTATGGCCTGGAGTAAGCCACTGGTCTTAATTGAGCCTCAGCTTCCTAACCTGTAACATGGAGATAATAAGACGTCTGTTGTGTTCTTAAGAACGAATGGAAAAATGTATGTACAAGTGAAACCGTACATTAATATACAATGATGTTTTGCTACAATAATTATGATTAAGGATTATGTCATGATTCTTATAAAAACAGTTTGTGAATATAAATGTAAGCATAAGTGAATGTTCATTAGCACACACAGTGTCTGTATTTCCCATATTACCAAGTCTCTGTTTGGGGGAGAACAACTTTTGAGGTTTGCCTTACTAAAATTCTCTTATTTTCACTGAAATAGGGATTGTCCATCTCACCCATGCTCAGTCTTTACCTGGCCTGTTGCCTTAGGAAATTTATCTGACACCTATCAATCTCCCTTCCATTAAAATGTGAGCTCCATGAGGACAGAGGCCTCATCTGTTCACAGATGTTTCACTAAACACCTAGAAGACTTCTTGGCTTAAAATAATGCATTCAATAAACATATCATAAGTTAATTAATGAGCAGACCTCATGGAGCTCTAAAATCTGAAATTTGGATACACAGGTAAATGCTGAAAACCTACAGCATGCCACGGATATGCTAAGATACAAAGATGCATCAGAATCCTTGCCTTAGGGGACCTCATAGTTAGTGGGGGACACACAGATATATTTTTAAGGAAAAGCATTTAATGCACAAAAAGAGGCATTCTCAGGTACAGTGGGGCTGATGAGAAGAACTTAGAATATCACGGGGTTCAGGAAAACTCTGGAGGCGATGATGCCCAAGAAGAAGCTTGAAGACAAACAGAAATGAACAGGGAAAAAGCGATGCTGTGGGGTGATGGGGCAGCATGAGCAAGGGCCAAGAGACAAAGCAGGTTGTGGTGTCTGGGTGAGGAACTTGCAGATGGCTTGCCAATGTCTGGGAACAAAATACAAGATCTGGAGTTTTGATGACGTATCAGCAGAGCTAGTTAGGGGCTAAGTCATGCTCTACCCTTGGACTTTGGGTAATGGGGAGCCATGGAAGGATCTGAAGTAATAGAATGACATGGATTGGCAGGTTGTCCATCAGACTTTACATTCCCTGAGAACTGGTTAGTCCACCTGCTGCTTCTACTTGATTTACCCTTCTCTCGCAGGGTGCTGAGGAGCAGTCAGAAGGCTAGTCCGTTGGCTTTAGCCCTGGGTGAGGAGGGTGGGTCTCTGGATCTTCAGGTTTCTGCAGAAAAGTGCTTCCTTCTGACTCCCATTTCATTTTCCAGTGATCTTCCCTGTCAGGACATACGTTTATCCTTCCCTTCATCCTTGGCATTCCTGAGCTCTCATAGGATGAAGCAAGGGCAGGAGAGGGAAGCTCAGTTCAGTGCTGAGTTTCAGGGTCAGCGTCTCTGTCATCAGGACCCGGGGCCAGCTCACACCCATCACATTTTCCTCCTGTGTTGCGGGATCTGGTCCTTTCTACCCCATCCTCAAGCTGTTACCTCTGCAGTGGTGTCTCCATTTGCCTCTCTATTGCCCAAGGGAAGCTCCTGCCGTGCTGAACCCTCTGAGATCAGCCAGTCTATTGCACTTCTCCTTTCTGATGGCCTTTCTAGTGGGGAGGATGGAAAGCAGGAGAATGGGGAAAAGTTAACACATATTTAAAGGAAAAGGATTGGGTAAACCATCACTGTGCACATTACATTCCACATCCCTTTGTGATTATTAGCCATTTAAAACTGAATGGGATTTTGCAGCCAGAGATAGTCTCTGAACAGATGATTAATGGTTTAATCTGTAATAACTTTACATTTTATAGAACCCTGATAGGAGTCCACATCTGGTGAACCAAGCTATTTAAGGCAGTGTTAATTCTGTTAATTGCTATACGTTTATTTGAATTGCTAGCACCTGCGGGCTTTGGGATAATGTGTTTGTTGTTGCTTTTGAAAAAAGAATACACTTATTTTATCTAGTTTCACTGTCTTTTGCTGCTATCTATTATTTGATCACAATTTTTCTTCTGGTTTTTCTTTCGTATTGTCCTGTTTTTTTACTTCCTATACCTTTCCCCCCCTACCCCATTCTCATTTTCCTTAACTTTATGCTTCTCAATCTCTTGTTTTGGTATCCTTTGTGATTTCTCAGGTGATACCAAATCACTCTGTCCATAACCAGGTAAATTTAGGCCATGGCACTGGGCCTAAAAATTCCCTTTCCCTAGAGTCAGAAGAGGTTGGAAAATGAGAGGAGGGTTGGCTTTAGGAAGCACAAATCCAGGTTTTGAGTCTTGCCTAGACTTGTTCATTACCAGCTGCAAGACTCTCAGCATGCTACTCGACTGCTCCCAGACTCAGCTTTTTGTTAGATAATAATAATTCAGGCATTTTTACATGGGAGGGGGGCAAATGTGGTAAAAAATGGAAGTGCTTAGTAAACTGCAGAGTACTGTGAAAATGCCGGTATAACTTTATGTTGTTAAGTGAAACCAAACGCACCTGTTAAAGGAATCACTTGCTGCTCTTTGCTGTTTCTGCAACTAATAATAATAATGAAGATGGGAGAGTCCAATTACTTTAATAAAAGAGCAACTGAATTAGAACCTGGCCACCAGGTCCATCTCTGGTACTGACTGGAAAGCCATGACTCCTCTGTGGGCACCCATGTCTTGATCTGTCAAATGAGGATTGTTTTCACTGCCATACCAAACATACCCTGCTAAGGAGCCCTTCTGATGTAGAAAGACAAACTGGATAGCAACACAGGATTTGTTTCCCTCCTGTTAGGAAGAGATGCAGAAAAGAAGGGTATGGGTTTGGAGGAGAGAAGGCTTTGGCAGAATGGAAGGACTGATAACAAAGAAGGAGACCGAGAGGAACAAGATTCCCACAAGGCAGAAAGAAATAGCGACAGGAATCAGAATCTGGGAAACTGAAGAAGGCAGCAGCGGAAGACACGGAGGAAGAGACACTGTTGTCTCGGGAGCTGTCTGTTGGGTTGACTGTAGAAATTGCCATTTTCCTGGGTTAAAAAGTCAAATGTTGACAATGTCATGTGATTGAGTTTAAGAATGAAAGTTGTGGGCTTCTCCAGTGGTCCAGTGGCTACAAATCCGCCTGCCAGTGCAGGGGACGTGGCTTCGATTCCTGGTCCGGGTAGATCTCACGTGCTGCGGGACAACAAAGCCCATGTGCCACACGTACTGAGCCCACACCTGGAGCCCACACACCACAAGGAAGAGCAGCCCCCTCTCCCAGCAACTAGAGAAAGCCGTGCCCACCAAGGGAGACCAAGGGCAGCCAACAGTAATCAGTAAATGCATTAAGAAAAAGAATGAGAGCTTTCTTAAAAAAAGAGAATACATTGGATCTTCTTGAATTGGGGCTTCCCTGAGAAGCCAGTTGGTAAAGAATCTGCCTGCATTGCAGGAGACCCCATTTGATTCCTGGGTTGAGAAGATCCTCTGGAGAAGGGATAGGCTACTCACTCCAGTGTTCTTGGGCTTCCCTGGTGGCTCAGCTGGTAAAGAATCTGCCTGCAATGCAGGAAACCAGGGTTCGATCCCTGGATTGGGAAGATCCCCTGGAGAAGGGAAAGGCTCCCCACTTTCTGGCCTGGAGAATTCCATGGACTGTATAGTCCATGCAGTCGCAGAGTCAGACACAACTGAGTGACTTTCACATTCACTGAAAAGAGATTAATCTCTGGGTTACCAGGAGCTGAAACGGGCAGGGGAGAGAATGGCATACAGTGTCACAGAGGAGGAGTTGAAACCCTGGGCTACTGGAGATTCATGATGAATGTGGGGCTTATGTCACAGAGGAGCAAGGTGTGAGCATTTAGCCCTGGGTGGCTGTAAGAAAGCAGTGAGAGGTGAAAAAGAGTACCCAGAGGGTGAGCCTTCCAATACTCAGGACTGCAGTGCTGTTAACAAACAGGGACAGGCTCTTCAGTTAATGCTAGAAGAACATGTTAAAGAATGGTTTGCTCCTTATAATTGATGGGCTATTGGTGAGAACTAAGATATGAAAAACATTTTTTTAAGAGACCTGATGCTCACTTTCCCTTATTTCAATGACTGTTTTCTTGATTTTTATTCTCCCTTATGTTCAGTCCACTGATCTAATGTCATCGATTCCTTCCTGGCTCCCTTGGTGAGCATGTGAGCTCCCAGTCCGTCAGGAACTTCCATTCCTCTGGCTGGAGTGATTTTGTTCATAGCTGGACACCTAACCCAGTTTGTATCAGGGACAGGTATTCCATTTCAGGACCTTGTATCTTGTAGGGAAATACTTATCCTTCTTCTGAGCTCCAACTTGGGATGGTATAGAATTTGAGCTTCTGGCTACCATCTTGCCACCCCATTGGGACTAAAAATGAAGCTAGAATGGAGAAAAGCCGAGCTAAAAGATGGGGAGAAACTAGATTCTGGTGTCATTTTTGAGGCCCTGGATCAAACATTGTTCCACCTAGACCATTCGTGACTTTCCAGCCATGGTTGGACACATTCCTTCTTTTGTCTAAACCAGCCTGAGCTAGATTTTCTATCATTTGCAACAGACTTCTAAGTGATGTGAAAGAATTCCTTACTCCTATTTTACCCCTGTCTTCTCTGATAAGAAAATAGGTCTTTGGCCAGGGAGAAGATTAAGTTAGGAAATTTAATATCAGAGCTTGTTAAGTAGCACCTAATTGCCATGCATTAACTTAAATTTATTGACTTAGATGAATGATACAGAGAGAATTTGAAAGTAAGATTTTGAAATCCAGTTGATAGTTTTTGAGAAACTGTAGAGAATGGAGGAGGTTCCTAATGACGAAAGATGGAAAAAGTGTAGAGCCTGCATGCCATGGGCTTATGAGCTTCAGTGGTGTCTGAGGAAGATTTTGAATTTCATAATGAACAGAAGATATGAGCCCACAGAAGAAAAAAGAGAACTGTAGTAATTCACTAAAAACAAACCATATGAGACTAAATTCACAAACATTATTCAAAATTGATGCTATCCTTAAAGCTCAGAAAAGTACTGTGGACCTAGCATTACTAAATATCAGCAAGGCATTTGACAATACACTTTGTGATATCCTCATCAACAAGATGAGGAAAAGAGATTGGATAGAAGAGCTATTCAGTAAAGGAATAACTCTTTAAATAAACACCCGAATCCTGGTGAATGGGTCTCACATGGACGATTCTGGTGAATGTCCAGTGGTTTTCTCACTCTGCATTTATATTAGGAGCTTGAGGGAAGGTAGGAGAGAATGCTCATCAACTGTGCGAGTGGCTCGGAGCTGGAAGGATAAAAGTTCTGTGCCTATATGTTCTGAGACTGAATTAATAAAGGTGTGAAAAGAAAAGAGATTTCGGTTCTATAGTGTAATTGATTGGCTGAGAGCGTAGAGCCTGTAGCTAGAGTTCTGTTCCCACTGGCTGTGGCTTGCCGGGCAAGTTCCCTAACCCTCTTTGCACTTTACTTGCTTTTTGAGTGGGCAGAATATACCTACTTGATAGGGTTCTTGTAAGTGTTGACTGAGATAATAATCGTAAAATCCTTAGCACCATGCCTGGCATACAGAGAATGTTGGGTAAGTTGCATTTATCAGCATCATTGTGATCAACACTGTGTGACGATGTGGTTACTGGGAATATTTCTCTGCAGTTCTGGATAATAAGGACTTAAACGTTTGGCTGACTAATTGACAGATTAGACCATGTTTAGAGCTGAGCTATGAAAAAGATAACAGTGTGCTCAAGAGTCTGACATCAAAACGAGCTGACTGATGGATCCAGAAACACTTAGCCCGGGGAAGGGTGCCTGAGCCCATGGGTGGAGAGCTGTCTTCATACTCGAAGGACTGTCTTATGGATGTGGATTTAAATGTGGTTCATATATCCTTAGGCAGACGCATTAGGGCAAGTGAGTGGAAGCTGGTACTAAATACAAGACAATCATTTCAACGAGAGCTAGTGAAAGCTACTTTAAAAAGAATGTTTTCTCTCTTACTCAAGGCATCCCAGCAAAGCACCAAATGAGTAGCCAGTCTTGATTTTTCTAGCTTCTTTCTAAACATAAGATTCTATATACATACATATATATAGCCACTAATTTTTAGATTCTAGTCCCTTTAGGCCACTGTGTTGACCTGTATTGAGTACTGTGTAGGGTTCCCTGTGCTATACAGCAGGTTCTTATTACTTATTTGTTTTATATGTAGTAGTGTTTATATGTCAATCCCAATACTCCAATTTATCCCCCATTTTCTCCCTTGGTGGGCTCCCCTTGTGGCTCAGCTGGTAAAGAATCCAACCTGCAATGCAGGAGACCTGCGTTCGATCCTCGGGTTGGGAAGATCCCCTGGAGAAGGGAAATATTCTGGCCTGGAGAATTCTATGGACTGTGTAGTCCATGGGATCACAACACTGTCCCCCTTGGTACCTATAAGTTTAGTTTCTACATCCGTGACTCAATTTCTGTTTTATAAATAAGTTCATTTTTACTATTATTTTTAGATTCCACATATAAATGATCTCATGTGATATTTGTCCTTTTCTATCTGACTTTCTTCACCCAGCATGACAATATGTGTATCAAATTATTATATTGTACATCTTAAGCTTATACAGTGTTAAATGTCAATCATATCTCAGTAATGCAATTACTGAAAAATATTTTAAAAATCCCCCAAACTCACATAAGATCCTATAGCTCTATAGAAAGTGAGCCTTCTGAAAAGAATGAGACTAATTAGACCAGACTGACTGAAGACTCTCCTGATTAATCTCCAAAGCAGTTAACTATACATATCCCACAGAGACTCAGGGTTGCCCTTGTGGTAGGATTTGAGGTTCCCAGCCACTGTCCTCACTTATTAGTCACTTACAATTATTTCTCTTTGCTCAGACCTTCCCGGGCATCATCTCCATAACCATTATAACCAAAGCAGTTATGATCATAATAACAATAAAGAATAACTGTTTCTGAGCACTTAACAATGTGGTGCCTGTGGAGTATGGGTCTTTGTGGTTAAGTGCTTTGTAGATATTTCCTAATTTAATCCTCACAACAAACTTCTGAGGTGGATTCTGTTCTCATTGCAATTTGATTGTAAAGATGATTTACATTTAGCAAGGCTTGGAGCTGAGATCTAAACACTGTTGCTTTCTGGACTCCTACTTTCTCATCTCTGCCAACTCAGTCGAGAGACTTGGTGAAGAAGGAAAAGAAAAGGCTTTTCAGGAAAAGGTTGGTAATTCTGTGGCTAACCCCACTCTAGGGAATGGCCTCACACTTCTCTTTAGAGGCTTCACTTCAGAGGAGAGAGAGGTCATTTAATTCAGCAAAAATGTCTTGCTGGGAGACTGGATACAATTGCCTATTTCTTTTACCTTGCCACTGATTGTTCTGAGCAGAAGGCAGTTATTGCTTGATTTCCAACTCTGACTGGACAAATTGATATCACTCAACCTGTTAATGGGGGAATGATTTTCATTATGGGACATGAGTGGTAAGTGGCTCCTCTTGGCATAAATGCCAAGAGACGAAACACCTTTGTCTTGAGATGGGAGCACGTCTGTCCTTTTATCCCTTCCTAATATGTTCTGTGAAGTTGGGGTTATTTGCCTCCAATGCCCTCAGAAAGCCAGAATGAGGAGCTTTTAGGCTTAAGATGAATTTTCAGGCTGATTCTGGGCATCTCTCATTTAGTTTTGCCATCTTTTTTTCCCCCTGTTCAGGATAAATTCAGTGGAACTCATTGCTTTCTAAAAATGTCACTTATTTACAGCAAATGTAATCTACCACAACATTCCCACTGAGACAAAATCTCTTGTGTCTTCAAATGCCTCAGAGGAAACAGAAAAAGTAGTCTTTGTACACATACACCTACAGGGATAAAGTCATCATTGAGCTTATTAATTAGCTAATGCTTTTTAAAATTGCTTTGCGAACGCTGAAATGACTCTGACATTAGCATTACGTGCTGTTGTAACCTCTTGTCCCAATCCCCGTATGGACAGTATGCCGCGACTATTTTCTGCATAAATTTCAAGAGAGGTAGTGGGACACGTTTTCCACTTGGCAAATCAGTGGATATGCAGCGGAAGGAAGCAACATTGCACATGGACTACTGACCGATAAAATTCTCCGTCTTCCCCTCCTCCAGCTTCTCCCTCACAGCCAGTATCCGCAGATGGTCCATCTCATACTCTGGGGTGAAAATGGGAACACTTTCACTTTTGCTTGGTCAGTTCCTCTTCCTCCTCTTGTAGATTTACCTTCAAAGACAGTGGCTCAGCTGGTAAAGAGTCCGCCTGCAATGTGGGAGACCTGGGTTCAGTCTCTGGGTTGGGAAGATCCCCTGCAGAAGAGAGAGGCACTCCAATATTCTGGCCTGGAGAATTCCATGGACTGTACAGTCCGGAGGGTCGCAAAGGGTCCGGCATGACTGAGCGACTTTAACCCCGCTTCACTGCAAAGATAGTCATCGCTACCTTCTCTCCTCCTGTTTTATAGGATGAGCTCTCCTCTCCTCTGAGTGTAACTGCTGTTCTCTTCTGCCTCTTTTGAGATTTAGCCCTTTTAGGGAATCTCTCCCTTTTGGTTCCCTTAGCTCTTCTCTTAACCTCTTTTCTATTCCCTCAACTAGAGATATGCTCCGAATCATTTTGTTGATCCTGTCTCCTGCAGAACCTGCACCTTAGCTCTTTCCCTGTTACAATGAAGGACTTCTTAGGAAAACTGCACGTGTGTTCCACCTTCTCCACCTCATGGGTACTCTGTTCCCTCTACAAGTGCATGCCCGGCATTGGAGCACCACACTTGTCCTCAGCACTTGAGCAGAATTATCTCTGGCTTTGTCTTGCTTAAGCTGGGAACACTTCACTGTATGATCTATGGTGCTCAGTTTTTAGATGCATTGTATTCTAAGTGCTATTATACCTTATACTACATTGTATTGTATTTTAATGATCCTCTGCTCATCAGTTCAGTTCAGTCACTCAGTCGTGTCCTACTCTTTGCGACCCCATGAATCACAGCACGCCAGGCCTCCCCCTGTTCATTACCATCTCTTGGAGTTCACTCAGACTCATGTCCATCGAATTCATGATGCCATCCAGCCATCTCATCGTTGGATGTCCCCTTCTCCTCCTGCCCTCAATCCCTCCCAGCATCAGAGTCTTTTCCAGTGAGTCAACTCTTCTCATGAGGTGTCCAAAGTTTTGGAGTTTCAGCTTTAGCATCATTCCTTCCAAAGAAATTCCAGGGATGATCTTCAGAATGGAGTGGTTGGATCTCCTTGCAGTCCAAGAGACTTTCAAGAGTCTTCTCCAATACCACAGTTCAAAAGCATCAATTCTTCAGTGCTCAGCCTTCTTCACAGTCCAACTCTCACATCCATACATGACCACAGGAAAAACCATCGCCTTGACTAGACGGACCTTAGTCGGCAAAGTAATGTCTCTGCTTTTGAATATACTATCCAGGTTGGTCATAACTTTTCTTCCAAGGAGTAAGCGTCTTCTAATTTCATGGCTGCAGTCACCATCTGCAGTGATTTTGGAGCCCTCCAAAATAAAGTCTGACACTAGGTTTCCCCAATAGTACGAGCTTCTGGAAGGCAAGGACTAGGATTTCTACAGATTGAGTACTCACTGTAGCATTAGACATAGGTCTTGCACATTAGTATCTGGAAAATATTCTTCAAAAAATAGATATTTGCGCATATCAGTAATAACATTATTGCTTTACATTTGCAGTGTCTGCTGTATCCATTTTCTGAACAGTGTATCGTTGACTCACTTCTTCGTGACTGCAGTAGATACTCATGGAGTGCTCTAAGTGTTGGAGTTTGTGATAAATGAGACCCTGTATGAGATCCCTGAGCTTATGGAATTCATGTTAGGGCTGAAGGAGATAATAGTCAATGTGTAAACACCTAATTAAGATACTTTAAAGTAATGATATGTGGTATGAAGTAAGTAAAAGAGAATGTTTGTGATTAGACATCAGGCTTCTCTTCAAAAGCCCGAGATAGGCAATATCAACATAGCAAGCTTACCTCCACCTCGGGGTCTTCGTGACTGGCAAGGAGATCGGGTCTCTGTTTTCAGACTGAGGGGTCAGGGAAGGGCTCCCTGAAGAGGTGACGATTAAGCTGGGACCAAGGATGCAGGAAAGAGCCACACAAAGATCTGGGAGAGACTCTTTCAGTCTAAGGAAGCTGTGAGAATGAAAAGGACTCCAGGCAAGTGAAGGGTGGTGTGTTCCAGGCATGGCAGGGATACTGATACAGAAAGCAAACTAGCGGTTACCAGAGAGCAGTGGAGAGGGGTTGGAGCAAGTTAGGAATATTGCTTAAGAGATACAAACCACTATGTATAAAGTAGATAAGAAACAAGGATATATTGTACAGGGCAGGGAGGGTTGTAGCCATTCTCTTTTAATGACTTCCACGGAGTGTGTAATCTGTAGAAATACTGAATCACTGTGCTCTACACTGGAAACTAAAATAGTTTTATAAATAAAATACACTTCAATTAAAAAGAGAAGTGATAAGGAAACCACTGTGACTGTGGCTCAGAGAGAGGTGGGGAGAGGGAGGAAATGTTTGTGTTTAGACATCAGGCTTCTCTTCAAAGGTCCAGGCTAGGCAATATCAACATATCAAGCTTACCTGCACCTCGGGGCCTTTGTTTGCTATTTGTCTCCTGTCTAGGTTGAATTTCTCTCTCCCTTTATGCAAGAGAGCAGGGTGGCTCTCCAGGTGTCTGAGCTCAACTGTGCAGTGTCTCCTCTCCTGTCACCACCTGGCATTTACTGTTATTCCCCCTTTCTCTTGTACCTTTGATCTTTGTTTTTCCTTTGCAGGCTACAAACATGTGCTACTCTAGCCTATCCTTGCAGGAAACCCTTTCCTTTACTTGTACCTTCTTAAACTCAGAGAAAATATATTTCTTGTCCAGAGATTGTAGGTAAGGAGAAAAAAACACAGAATGGTTTTGAGATTTGAGAAAGGACTGATGACTGTAGTTCAAAACATGAACTCCTTATTGCCAAATTCAGACTTAAATTGAAGAAAGTAGGGAAAACCACTAGACCATTCAGTTATGACCTAAATCCAAATCCCTTACAATTATACAGTGGAAGTGACAAATAGATTCAAGGGATTAGATCTGATAGACAGAGTGTCTGAAGAACTATGGACAGAAGTTCATGACATCGTACAGGAGGCAGGGATCATGACCATCCCTGAGAAAAAGAAGTACAAAAAGGCAAAATGGTTGTCTGAAGAGGCCTAGTTGAGAAAAGATAGAAGCTAAAAGCAAAGGAAAAAAGGAAAGATATACCTATCTGAACTCAGAGCTCCAAAGAATAGCAAGGAGAGAAAGCCTTCTTCACTGATCAGTGCAAAGAAACAGAGGGAACCAATAGAATACGAAAGACTAGAGATCTCTTCAAGAAAATGAGAGATACCAAGGGAACATTTCATGCAAAGATGGGCTCAATAAAGGACAGAAATGGTATGGACCTAACAGAAGCAGAAGATATTAAGAAGAGGTGGCAAAAATACACAGAAGAACTATAAAAAAGATCTTCATGATCCAGATAATCACAATGGTGTGATCACTCACCTAGAGCCAGAGATCCTGGAATGCAAATTCAAGTGGGCCTTAGGAAGCATCACTACAAACAAAGCTAGTGGAGGTGATGGAATTTCGAATTCTAAAAGTTGATGCTGTGAAAGTGCTGCAGTCAACATGCCAGTAAATTTGGAAAACCCAGCAGTGGCCACAGGACTGGAAAAGGTCAGTTTTCATTCTACTCTCAAAGGCAATGTCAAACAGTGTTCAAACTACCACACAACTGCACTCATCTCACACACTAGCAAAGTAATGCTCAAAATTATCTAAGCCAGGCTTCAAAAGTATGTGAACTGTGAACTTCTAGATGTTCAAGCTGGATTTAGAAAAGGCAGAGGAACCAGAAATCAAATTGCAAACATCTGCTGGATCATCAAAAAAATCAAGAGAGCTCCAGAAATATATCTACTTTTGTTTTATTGACTATGCCAAAGCCTTTGACTGTGTGGATCACAACAAACTCTGGAAAATTCTGAAAGAGGTGGGAATTCCAGACCACCTGACCTGCCTCCTGAGAAATTTGTATGCAAGTCAAGAAGCAACAGTTAGAACTGGACATGGAAAAATGGACTGGTTCCAAATAGGGAAAGGAGTACGTCGAGGCTGTATATTGTCACCCTGCTTAATTAACTTATATACGGTGTACATCATGTGAAATGTCAGGCTGGATGAAGCACAAGCTAGAATCAAAGATTGCCAAGAGAAATATCAATAACCTCAGATATGCAGATGACAGCACCCTTGATGACCAAAAGCGAAGAACTAAAGAGCCACTTGATAAAAGTGAAAGAGGAGAGTGAAATAGTTGGCTCAAAATTCAACATTCAAAAAATGAAGATCATGGCATCTGGTCCAATCACTTCATGGCAAATAGATGGGGAAAGAATGGAAACCGTGAGAGAGTTTTATTTTCGGGGCTCCACAATCACTGCAGATGGTGACTGCATCCATGAAATTAAAAGACACTTGCTCCTTGGAAGAAAAGTTATGACCAACCTAGACAGTAAATTAAAAGCAGAAACATTACTTTACCAACAAAGGTTGATCTAGTCAGGGCTGTGATTTTTTCCAGTGGTCATGTAGGGATGTGAAAGTTGGACTATAAAGAAAGCTGAGCACTGAAGAATTGATGCTTTTGAACTGTTTTGTTGGGGAAGACTCTTGAGAGTCCCTTGGACTGCAAGGAGATCTAACTAGTCCATTCTAAAGGAAATCAGTCCTGAATATTCATTGGAAAGACTGATGCTGAAGCTGAAATTCCAATACTTTGGCCACCTGATGTGAAGAACTGACTCCTTGGAAAAGACCCTGCTGCTGGGAAAGATTGAAGGCAGGAGGAGAAGGGGACGACAAAGGATGAGATGGTTGGATGGCATCACTGACTCAATGGACATTAGTTTGAGCAGGGTCCGGGAGTTGGTGATGGACAGGGAAGCCTGGTGTGCTTCAGTCCATGGGGTCACAAAGAGTCAGACATGAAGTGAACTGATGAGAAAACTCACATGGATGACCCATGTCCTCACTACACTAGAGACAGGTCACAGTGTATTAAGTGTGAGAAGAATGCATGCTTATATATAATCCAGTAGGTTTAGAATAGCTGACAGTACTGTCATCAAAGTGAATTTGCTCAGCTGTGTCTGACTCTTTGCGACCCCATGCACTATAGCCTACCAGGCTCCTCCATCCATGGGATTTTCCAAGCAAGGGTACGTGAATGGATTTCCATTTACTTCTCCAATGGCTCTTCCTGATGTAGGGATTGAACCCGGGTCTCCCACATTGCAGGCAGACGCTTTACCATCTGAGCCATCTAGGAAGCATCAACCTTTCACTCAAATTGGAAACGTTTGGGTGAACCCTGATCTTTCCTTCGCACTCCCCTTCTTCTGCTCTGCTTTCATGGCATCAGCCATACATCCCATTGACATGCCCCCGTTGTATTTCTCATTCATTTCTTTCCTTGCTGGGTGGTTGGCTCCCTCCTTTCCCACTGCCCCTGCCCGTTGTCATGGTGTCATAAGGAGTCTTCCTTCCTCTGGCCTCTGCCGGTTTCTCATAGTCCGCATCCTGCCCCACCTTGTCTTCTCTGCTGCACATCAGCAACATCATTGCCCACTGAGAGCCCATGTTCTCCAGCTGCCCGCTCATGGCCTTCTGTAGTCTGGCTTCAGCTTTCTTACCTCTGCTTCATACCTCCTCTCCCTGCTGAACCAGAGTGGCTCTCACATCTTATTCGGAATATACACTTTGAGTTATTGCTTCTGAAACTTCTGTATTTGGATCTCTGCCATCTGACTCTCACACATTCTTCCAGGACTCGATTCATGGTCGCCTGCTGGGCCAGTCACCTTGGTCGGCAGTGTTATTTCTCACTTCTGAGTTCTCCGCTTGTGTATATGACATGTATATGCTATCTGCATATCTATATATGGTATGGCATGTGAGAGCGCAGACTTTGGAGCCAGATTTTCAGACTTTCAATTTTTGTTCTGCCACTCACTATCCACATGTCCTTGGCCAAGTCAGTTAGCTTCTCTGCAACTCAGTTTCTCCATCTATATGCTTTTTAACTGATGTATAATTGACTTGCCATGTTGTGCTGGTTTCTGGTGTATGGCAAAATGATTCAGTTATATGTATATACGTGTGTGTGTGTGTGTGTATATATATATATATATATTCTTTTCCATTATGGTATATTATAGGATAATGAATATAGTTCCTTGTGCTATACAGTAGGACCTTGTTGTTTATCTCTTTTATATGCAATGGTTTGTATCTGCTAAACCCAAACTCCTAATTTATCCCTCCTGTACCCCCTTTCTCCTTTGGTAACTGTAAGTTTGTTTTCTGTGTCTACGAGTCTCTTTTCTGTTTTGTAAATAAGTTCATTTGTGTCGTATTTTAGATTCCACATATAAGTGATAAGATGGTGTTTGTCTTTCTCTTTCTGACTTACTTCCCTCACTATGATAACCTCTAGGTCCAGCCATATTGTGTAAATGGCCCTATTTCATTATTTTTATGGCTGAGTAGTACTCTATTTTGTACATATACCATATCTTCTTTCTCTGTTCACCTCGCAGTGCACATTTATGTTGATTCCATCTTTTGGATATTGTGAGTTGTGCTGCTGTGAACAAAGGAGTCTGTGCATCTCTTTGCATTACACTTTTCTCCAGTTTTATGCCCTGGGGTGGGATTGCTGGATCATATGGTTGATGTACTTTTAGTTTTTTAAGGAACCTTCTTACTGTTTAGTAGTTGCACCAGGTTAAATTCCCACCAAGAATGTAGGAGGGCTCCTCTTTTTCTCACACCCTCTCAGCATTTGTTATGTGGACTTTTTAATGATGGCCATAAAATGGATTTTTTAATAATACCTTCCTCATGGAATTTTTATGAGAATCAAATGAAGTGATATAATACCAGTACATGGTAAGTGCTCAGTAAATATTGGCTATTATTGCCATGTATTTGGTCTTTAAAATGCCTTGCATTTGTTAACTTTTCTGGCAGACATAAATCCCTTTGAGGCAGAGAGGTTTTTTAGTTTCAGCAATAAAGTTTATACTGTAGGTTTATTCATTAAAGAGAGTAGGAAGTAATATACATCCCTTGAATGATGTTCAAGCTGGTTTTAGAAAAGGCAGAGGAACCAGAGATCAAATTGCCAACATCTGCTGGATCATGGAAAGAGCAAGAGAGTTCCAGAAAAACATCTATTTTTGCTTTATTGACTATGCCAAAGCCTTTGACTATGTGGATCACAACAAACTGTGGAAAATTCTGAAAGAGATGGGAATACCAGACCACCTGACCTGCCTCTTGAGAAATCTGTATGCAGGTCTGGAAGCAACAGTTAGAACTGGACATGGAACAACAGACTGGTTCCAAATAGGAAAAGGAGTACGTCAAGGCTGTATATTGTCACTCTGTTTAATTAACTTCTGTGCAGAGTACATCATGAGAAACGCTGGACTGGAAGAAACACAAGCTGGAATCAAGATTGCCAGGAGAAATATCAATAACTTCATATATGCAGATGACACCACCCTTATGGCTGAAAGTGAAGAGGAGCTAAAAAGCCTCTTGATGAAAGTGAAAGAGGAGAGTGAAAGAGTTGGCTTAAAGCTCAACATTCAGAAAACGAAGATCATGGCATCCGGTCCCATCCCTTCATGGGAAATAGATGGGGAAACAATGGAAACCGTGTCAGACTTTATTTTGGGGGGCTCCAAAATCACTGCAGATGGTGACTGCAGCCATGAAATTAAAAGATGCTTACTCCTTGGAAGAAAAGTTATGACCAACCTAGATAGCATATTCAAAAGCAGAGACATTACTTTGCTGACTAAGGTCCATCTAGTCAAGGCTATGGTTTTTCCAGTGGTCATGTATGGATGTGAGAGTTGGACTGTGAAGAAAGCTGAGCACCGAAGAATTGATGCTTTTGAACTGTGGTGTTGGAGAAGACTCTTGAGAGTCCCTTGGACTGCAAGGAGATCCAACCAGTCCATTCTGAAGGAGATCAGCCCTGGGATTTCTTTGGAAGGAATGATGCTAAAGCTGAAACTCTAGTACTTTGGCCACCTCATGCGAAGAGTTGACTCATTGGAAAAGAGTCTGATGCTGGGAGGGATTGGGGGCAGGAGGAGAAGGGGACGACAGAGGATGAGATGGCTGGATGGCATCACGGACTCGATGGACATGAGTCTGAGTGAACTCTGGGAGATGGTGATGGACAGGGAAGCCTGGTGTGCTCCGATTCATGGGGTCATAGAGTCGGACACGACTGAGCGACAGAACTGAACTGAACTGAACTGAATGAATTTCTTGACTGACTGTAAGGAAGTTGGTTTTTCTTCATACCACAGTTTGACCCCATCTGCAAAATGAAGATAATAATTTCTTCTTTATAAGATAGTGCACAAAGCAACTTTCATTCAATAAAAGGTATGCACATGTATGGTATATTAATTCATTGACCTCATATTTTTTGAATTGCTGGTAATCAAATGATATTGTGATGGTATTAGCATGGTTTTTAACTCGTAGACAGTTCTAATGGAACAGTTCTGGAAGTTAATGTTTAAAATGCTAAAGGAAATAAAACTTACTTACAGCATCAGATATTAGCTTGATGCTCACCACTGTCCCTTTCAAGTCTAAAATTTGTATAAATTATTAATTGCTTTAAAATGTCTTACAATCCCTCAGTTACCTTTAAAGGATTGATTAGATGAGCCTCTATTATGTTCCAGGCATAGTGTCTGGAATACAAAGCGAACTGGGCACACATCTTTCCTTGGGAGATTTTTGAGTTCAGCGGTTGGCAGCTTTTTTGGCTTTTTCTGCAGAGGGCCAGGTTAATGGTTCTCCACTGGTGGCAGTTTTGACCACAGGTAACATTTGGCAGTGTATGGAGACACTTTGGGTTGGTAAGAGTGGTGTGAGGGGATAGACGGAGTGAAGCAAAGGGGTAGTGAAGTGATGGAGTTGGAATGCTACTGGCATTTAATGGGTCGAGGCCAAGGCTTATGTTACCCATCCTGCTACACAGAGGACAGTCCTTCTATGGCAAAGAAGTATCCAACCCAGAGCTTCACTCGTGCTAACATGGAGACTCTGGACCAGATAATAAATAGTAAGTCGGTAGTAAAGATATCGTTTTGTGGCCCAGGGGTCTCTGTCACAGCTACTGAATTCTGTCATTGTACCAACATAGCAGCTACAAATAATAGGTAAATGAATGGGTAAGTCTGTATTCCAATAAACTTTCTTTACATAAGAAAATAGAGAGTGGGTTGGATTTTGTTCTAGGACAGTAGTTTATTGTGCCCTGCTCTAGGTGACATGATAAACACAACCGTATAATTACAATATATTAAGCTGTGTGGTCCACGTTTTCACAGGTTTTTAGTAAAGCTCACAATATGGACAGTTTGCCTAACCTGAGATATTAGAGATGGTTTCTTGAAGGAGAAAGACTATAACAAAGTTTTTTGTTTGTTTGTTTGTTTTCTTGAGTGGAAGAGGGAAAGTGAAAATGTTAGTCACTCAGTCACGTGCAACGCTCCGCGACCCCATTTACTGTAGCCCACGAGGCTCCTCTGTCCGTGGGATTCCCCAGGCAAGAATACTGGAGTGGGCTGCCATCCCCTTCTCTGGGGGATCTTCCTGATTGAACCCGGGTCTCCTGCCTTGCAGGCAGATTTTTGCCATCTGAGCCACCAGGGAAGCCCCAGAAGAGGGAATAGCATCAGCAAAGGCATAAAAATGTAAAACGTGTGGAATAGTGTGGCGAGCGTGAGGGACTATAAATAAGAATAAAGGAAGTAGGAGAGGTAGGAATAGCCATACTAGCAGCCAGCACATAGTAGGTGCTTACTATGTGCCAGGAACTCTTTTCAATATTTCACATATGTTGATTCATCTCCTAGAAACAGAGCTCATTGTGGCTGGGGTTATGAAATTAGGTTGAAGGCGTGAGTATGTTCTTGAGCTAGGATTTTGTTCAACACTTGGATAAAACTAAGAATGACAAAAGCATCAAGGAAGCGATTAGTAAGATGTCTCAAACTGATTGAACCTTAAGAGTCAGAGTAGAGAGAGGTCACAAGTTTCTGGTTTGGTGAGATTAATAGAATATAGAAGTTCTGGGGGAGAGGTAAGCTTAATGGAGAAAATGGTTAGTTTAATGTTGAACGTGTTGTATTGGAGATACTTGTGTTCTCTGGAGTTCACAGTCAAGTTCAGATAGATGGAGCTGCAAGTATAACATTATTTAAAATTGATGAACTCAGATAAGAAAGCACGTCAAATAGAAGAATCGATTAAAAATATAAAAGAATCCTGAGGGCCATTAGTATTAAGAGAAAAAAAAATGGATTTAAAGGAAAAATCTAGGAGGTAGGAGAAGAATCTGAGAAAGTGATATCATGCATGGCAATAAGAAGACAGTTTCCAGGACTTAGTGCTAAAGTGAGCCCTGGGAAGTTGAGAACTGAAAGGGCCATGTAGCAGAATTCAGAGTTCAAGGGTAAGTTTACTCTGCTTTTGAATCAGTGATACATAATCATTTTGAAATTCAAAGGCAAAGAAATCAGTACAAGTGGAGAAGCTAAAGATATAAAAACATAAATGTTGACCCAGTATTCCAGGAGAGAATTCTAAATTTTTCTTAAGTATTCATTAGGCAAAGTATGTATAAGAAATCTCATGGAGAAATACTTTGTGGGCTTATTTTGAATTGTGATACATTTTTAAAAAAATGCATTTTATGTAATCTTTCAACAATTAATATTTTGTATTTACATTCTCCTTCCCCCTCATTGATTAGATCTATCATTAGATTTTACTGAAGTTGTGGGCTTGAGGGACTCAATATCTATGTGTTATAATAAAATCTAAAAACCACAATTTTAGAACAGCAAAACTTCGGGGATATTATTATGTGATTAGCAAATAGGACACCAACCTCATAGATGTGATATTTTAAGACACCAAAAATTATGTCGAACACAGTGTCAGTTTAGTTGAGTTCAATTCACTTCAAGTCTTTCATTGAATGCCATGCATTTTTATTAACAGTGATGTGACAGAATGTTTTGCTCTCGAGCAGCTTGCCATCTTATCTGTTTTGTATGTCTATTGCACAAAGGATTTACAGCAACTAAATGTGTAGTTGATGGGGAAGGATTTACATACACAAAAACACTTGAATTCTAATCATGAAGAAATGTAATGAAATGCTGTTATCACAGGTGGAATCAGTGGTGCAAGCAATGTGTATTCTCAGGAAGGATGAGTCTAGCATGTACCGGAACACTGGAAGGTAAATCATCTCCGTTTACCAGCTCTGTGTGATGTTCTTCTCTGGAGAGAATTTAGTTAACTAAAGTACTTTTCTAACAGAAAAACAACAGTGATAGAGAACCAAGGGGTGATCCAAGCTACCTTGGCTCCTCGAGGACACTGTGTCTTACCTGTGCGTTGTCCTGGGCCAGGGCACCATGGCTGCCCTGCATAGGTGCACTGATGACATTTGGTCATTGGATTCGTGCAGCGGAGGCAGGTTGGACCGTGTGCTTTGTGGACGCTCTGCAAATAATGGTGCTAATGACAAAGAGCTTAAAGATCAAGAGAAAGTGAATTGTGAGAGCTCCGTCTGTAGAGGACTGCAGGTGAAAATATCTTTGTAGAAGAAGAGAAGGCTAAGTGTCGGATTCATTATCAAGTGGGAGTTGGCCACACCCACTGGGTTCTTTCCTCTCTTGTAACAGCACTGGTTCATAAAAATGTGCTTTCTGTATGAATTGTCCTCAGTCAGTTGCGTCCCATTCTTTGCCACCCCATGGACTATATAGCTCACCCCGTGGACTGTAGCTCATCAGGCTTCTCTGTCCATGCGATTTTCCAGGCAAGAATATTTCTTACTCCCGGGGATCTTCTAGACCCAGGGACTGAACCAGCGTCTCTTGTATCTCCTACATTAGCAGGACGATTCTGGGAAGCCACAGAATCTACAGAATGAATGAACCAGTTCTAGCTTAAGATGGACAGATAAAAAATAAATGCCCAGTAATTCCACCATAGCAGTTTCTTATGAAAGAAATTTAAGGTTAAGGTAAAAGTGAAAGTTGCTCAGTCATGCCCGACTCTTTGAGACACCGTGGACTATACAGTCCATGGAATTCTCCAGGGCAAAAGACTGAGAGTGGGTAGCCTTTCCTTTTCCAAAGGTTAAGGTAAAGTTTTATTAAAAAAACTAATGAAATCTGTAACACTTTTGGTTCTCACCTCTAAGGGTTAATCACATTGGCTGTTTCACAAAATAGCACTGAGAATGCCTGCACAGTGATTTTTGCTGGCTTTTAGTCCCTATAGGCAAAAAAGCCTTTCTGAAAGAGATTTGAAAATTGTGGAGTCTGATAACACTGGTAGTTGTCAGGTTTTTCTCTAATGAACAGCTTATCAGTAAATGTGCTCAGTGGTTAATTACCACATTAGGGCTTATTGGTGGGAAGTGTAGTAGAATGCCCATTATCCTTAGGCAAATGGGGATTTACTGCAGGTTAAATCCTGTGACCTGAAATCTAAGTCGCCTGTCATAAATGAGGAGACCTATGTCGTAGCCCTGCTGGGATTGGCAGTGACAGAGGACCCTGGGAGTGGAGTGAATCAATCATGACTGGGTGGGTGGGATTGCTCTTTGGAATGTCTCACAAAGGCTAGTGGAGCTAACTGTGCTTCAGAGGCTGTCGGGTATTTTTGTTTTGCTTTGATTTCGTTTAATTTTTCAGGGCAGCCAAGTGGCCCAAGCCACACATGATGCCAAAGGGTGTCTTTCAGCAGGTGGCTTGGGATATTTGGGATGGTGAGAACCAGAGATGTGTCATGCTTTCGAGAGACCTGCCCAATTAGGGTGTGCATCCTCAGATAAAGATTCGAGACTCCTAGGTGTTTCCATCAGCTTTCAGTTCAGTTCAGTCAAGTCACTCAGTCGTGTCCGACTCTTTGAGACCCCCGTGGACTGCAGCACGCCAGGCTTCCCTGTCTATCACCAACTCTTGGAGCTTACTCAAACTCATGTCCTCAAGTCGGTGATGTCATCCAACCATCTCATCCTCTGTCATCCCCTTCTTCCGCCTTCAGTGTTTCCCAGCATCAGCATCTTTTCCAGTGAGTCACTTTTTCACGTCAGGTGGCCAAAGTATTGGAGTTTCCGCTTTGGCATCACTTCTTCCATCAGCCTCGATTTCTATCACAAATGCCATAGACTGGATGGCTTAAGCTATAGACTGCTTCTCCCAGTCCTGGAGGCTAGGGAGTCTAGGATCAAGGTTGCCACAGATTTGTCTAATGGTTTTCTGGTTTGTCAGTGGCTGTCTTCTTGCTATGCTCTCACGTGGTGGAGAGATAGATCATCTCTCTTGTGCATCTTCTTAAGAGGGCACTAATCCCGTCATAAGGGCTTTACTTTCTCGACCTCATTACATTTCAAAGGCCCACCACTAATATTATCACTCTGCGGATTAGGGCTTCATCATATGACTCTGAGTTGGGCGGACACGAGCATTCAGCCCATTGCACTGGAAATGGGCTGAGTCCCATTGCTTGGGACTCAAAGCGGAAAAGGCCAGACTCAGCACACTAAGGTTCACAGCCGCCTCTGATATTTCAGGAGAAATGGAGCTCAAGGCAACAGTCAAGAGAAGGCAGGTCTGCAGTAGAACACGGTGAGTGTCACACCGGGGTCTCCTGGGAGCCAAGCTCCAGAGTGCCCCTGGGTGTACAGATCTAATCCCACACCCTTACCAGAAGCTGGGCCAGAGGTGGCTATTGAGCCTCTTGTCCCTCAGGACTGACTCAGGAGAGAAGGTCACTTGGGACCCCGTGGGTCTCTAAAGTTGCACTCTGCTGACTTGAGGTTGAAATCAGGCAGGAGCTGGTCTGACATAGTCAAAGCCACATTCAAATCTATTTGCTTATAAAAGGAGGTTGGTGTTTAGGGACTTCTAATACATTCATGGGCACTGATTGATATTTCTGCTAATAGTAGGGGCCCTTTGTGAAGGCCTGGAACCCTGGCTAATATCCCCTACCCCTGGCCTATTGAAATCCATAACTAAGAAGAAGAGGCTCTCAGCATCTCAGGGACAGGAAAATCTTTATTTCAGAAGTCTCTTAAATGAATCATTTCCTTTCCCAGAAAGGAAACTAGAGCCTTTTGTGCCTAGGGCTTGTGTCCAGGTAATTTGGGTGGGGAACAAGATTTCTTACCACACCAAGAGCATTTGTGTGGCTGGGCAAAGGAGTTGTGGTTTCAGTGCTTATCCATTAGCAGTGAATGTGGTGGGTGAAAGTTCTTTAATTGGTCTCACGGGTGAAAACAGCCTGGTATTTATAGGTTATCAGCAAAAGGAAGTTGGAGAGGCTCCAGGTGACTTGCCAACTTTATCCCAGTGACTTTTAGGTCTTTCAGGTCACGTTAAAATAATTCACTTGAATCAGAAAATCTGTTGTCCTTTTCATTCCCATCCTGCATTTCATGGTCTTAGTTGTTAGAAGCATCCATAGAAAGCATCCTTCCATCCTCATAATTCCCCATTACAAAGAGTAGCATGGCTTTCTCATTTAAGGACAGTACAAACCGTTTTAGCTGTAAGATGTAATCTGTGAATTACTGAGGCAGACAAGGAACATGGAGCAGCAGTGTGTTTCCCATACAGCAAGTACTCAGTGGAGTGAAGAACAATTCGAGAGGCAGCCAAGAAGCTGGGGCCAGGGCCAGAAGCACTTACTCACTTGTTCAGAAAATGTTAGACCAAATGCAGCTTTGAGGTACCAGATACCCTATCTGGTATCTTTGTCCTACAAACTGTCTTCAAGTCTAGGTAAGAGGCAGAATTGAGGGACGTTCTTTTCCTTGAACCTCACATTCTTGACTGCTTAGTCTTCTAAACATTGGAATCAGGAGGGTCTCCCAAATGTGAATCAGTCCAAAATCATTATATAGCAACCAATGCATGAGACATAAAAAATAAAGCAATGAAAAGAATCTAATTCTCATATAAAAGAAAGACACATGAGGTGGTTCTCCTCGAGTCCATTATATAGAAAAGAGGCCCAAGAGGAAAGCTTTGTGCAGAGATCCAGGAGAGTAGCTGACCCACTTTATTTCCATTTACTAAAGCTTTATCCCTCTTAATGGGCTTCCCAGGTGGCTCAGTAGTAAAGAATCCATTTACCAATACAGGAGATGCAGGTTCAATCCCTGGGTCGGGAGGATTCCCTGAGTAGGAAATGACAACCCACTCTGATATTCTTGCCTGGGAAATCCCATGGACAGAGGAGTCTGGCAAGCTACAGTCCATGGGGTTGCAAAAGAGTAGCACACGACTTGATGAGCAAGCACACACATACCTGTCTAAAAGCTTTCAGTCCTTCTTAAGTAGGTACTGGGTCACTGATAAATTAATTTTGCCCTCAGCCATTTCAGAGCTTGGAGAAGAGGTGAGAAGAGAAGCTCTGAGCTATCCCTGTGAAACTATAGGATAAAATAAATTTCATCATTATGCCAGCTCAGACATATTGGTGGTAGAGTTACAAAGGATTCTGTTTCACAGGAAACAATTTTCTTTGTATTGCTATGTTGCTTTGTAGTTCATGTTTTACCATTTTACTGTACATGTTTATATCCTTAAGCAAATTTTCTATAATCTGCATGTTTAAAATTTATACAAATGATGTCTTACTATTCATATCTTTGTACAACTTGCTGTTTTATTCAATATAACATTTTTAAGATTTATCTTAGAAGATTCACTTAAAGATAGAAGATGGTAGACTTCAATTATACATGTTAACTTCTGTTTAGCGTCCCACTGTCGGAACATACTTTGTTTTGCTTATTTCATGCCATTTTCTAGTGCGGCTCAATATTTAGGTTGTTTCCAGTTTTCAGCATTTCAGTTAAGGCTAGAGTGAATGCCCTGCATGTGTTTTTATTCATGTCTGTGCCAGAAGTGAAGTTGTCTATGGGTATATCTATAATTTTACCAGATATTGCCAAATTGTTCTCCAAGTTAGTATGCAAATTTGCACTCCCACTAGCAGCAGGTAAATGTCTCCTTAATCTTTGACAATATTTGGCATTGATTGTAAGTCATATAGTCTAAACCAGCTCAATGGAGGTTAAGCAAGACTTATCCTATAAAATATTGTATAAAATACATACTGACAGCTTTCTCTCATTTTAAGTTCCTCACTCCTACTGAGAATCCGCAGACTTTAAGGGAAATAAACTGTGTGCTTCCTTTTTCCTTCTTACTCTGCGAAGCCCCAGTGTGAAGCTGCCCATTCAGATCTTAGTTTGGAGCCCATCTTTTTATCAGAAGAAACTGGTTGTCCTTCTGCTTGAAAATGATGTCGTTCTTCTGAAAAGTGAAAGTGTTAGTCACTCAGTTGTGTCCAACTCTTTGCTACCCCATGGACTGTAGCCCACCAGGCTCCTCTGTCCATAGAATTCTCCGAATGTTTTTGCCATTTCCTTCTCTCTGGGATCTTCCTGACCCCGGGATCGAACCTGCGTCTCTTATGTCTCCTGCATTGGCAGGTGAGTTTTTTATCCCTTGTGCCACCTGGGAAGCCCAAGATACACACTACATTATATAAAATAGATTAACAGAGAGCCACTGTATAGCACAGGGAACTATATTTAATATCTTGTAATAAATTGTAATGGAAAAGAATCTGAAAAAGAAAAAAAAAATATATAAAAAACTAAATCACTTTGCTCTCTACCTGAGACAATGTAAATCAACTATACTTCATTTTTAAAAAAGCTAAAGTAAAACACAACAAAATCTCCAAAGCAGATAATTATTACTGAGCAACCAAAAATGAAGGCATCAAAACTGTTTAAAAAAAAAAAAAGGATGTTTTCATGGAAAATATTATTCCCCAAATATGTTCATTCTTTCCCACTTTAGGATTTCCTTTTCTGGGATGTTGATGGGTAGTTAGGAAATTCTTGGGTTCTCCCCTAGAGATGAGTTTAAAATGTGTGAGCAGCATTTGAGTCTCTTGGAACTATGGCTCCCAACAGTTCCTTTCATGGAAAGTCGTAAAGTTATGTCTTAGAGTGGACTATGTAGTTGACCTCATCTGCCATGACCATTACTGTGGCCCCCTTTATGTGTCTTTATCTTGTATTTTCTACAAAAGTTAAAGCAAAATATTTATTTCGTGACAAAGAAACAAAACTTCATCATGTAGTTTAGCTTAAAGACTCAGATGTGTGCAAAGCAAATTCCCTCTCTCAATTATTAATTTCAATTTGATAAGTTAATTTTAGTAGCATACCAATATATAGAAAGCTATCTATTCTTCCAGGATCATGGTGCTGAGATTTTTCTACCAAGAACGGTGTCAGTTTTGCTTCAATTTTTTTGTTAATAGGAAGTGAAATTTGATGCTATAGTGTTCTCAGTTCAGTTTTGTCGCTCAGTCATGTCTGACTCTTTGCAGCCCCATGGACTGCAGCACGCCAGGCTTCCCTGTCCTTCACTGTCTCCCAGAGCTTGCTCATACTCATGTCCATTGAATCAGTGATGCCATCCAACCATCTCATCCTCTATTGTCCCCTTCTTCTCCCACCTTCAGTCTTTCCCAGCATCAGGGTCTTTTCTAATGAGTCAGTTTTTCAGATCAGATGGCCAAAGTATTGGAGCTTCAGCTTCAGCATCAGTCTTTCCAATGAGTATTCAGGACTGATTTACTTTAGGATGGACTGGTTGGATCTCCTTGCAGTCCAAGTGACTCTCAATAGTCTTCTCTGACACCACAGTTCAAAAGCATCAATTCTTTGGCATTCGGACTTGTTTATGGTCCAACTCTCACATCCATACATAACTACTGCAAAAACCATAGCTTTGGCTAGATGGACCTTTATTGGCAAAGTAATGTCTCTACTTTTTAATATGCTGTCTAGGTTTATCATAGCTTTTCTTCCAAGGAGCAAGAATGTTCTCATAGACAACTGAAACTAGTTTGACGAGGATGGGAAGTTTGAAATCACTAAATTATTGGGCTTGGATAAATTGAGTATTCCTTGATTAATTTATCAAGTAACTACTAAGTGCTTCTCTGTTGGTATATGTCAGGCACTGTGCTAAGTGTTGATGATACAGTGATGCTCAGAGAGAAGATATCCCATACCTTGTTGAGATCTGAGGTCTGGCTTCCATCGTCTTTTTATAAATGAGGTTTTTAAGGGTATAGAATTCCATAGCCAAGTGGAAGGATCTTTGATCTTCATAGCTTTAACATTTAACTTGAAAAGTAGCATAAAGGATCTGTAATATGTGACTTAAGACTACTTGTGTATGTGTTCTTCTATTTGGTTTTAAGTATTTTGACTTCGGTATGAATTTTTATTATAAATGTGTTTTGTAGTCAATGGTAAAAAGAGGAAGATGGAGACAGAGACATACAGAAAGAAACCATAGAATGAAGTGACCATTTTTAATATGCAAGTGCATAGGAAGACGTAGAAGCAAAAGCTGAAAAGTGTGATAAAGTATGTAATTTTTGCAAGAAAAAAATCTTCAATTAGTGTTAAAAAGCTAAAAAGACATTTTTTCCTTAGTGATATTCTGACTGTATCTTTCTCTGCTTTAGTTTTGCTAGCCAAAGGGATACAGAATTAATATAAAATTGTTCCTTCCTCCAAGGGGCCCAAATGAAAAATATTGGCAAACATGTTGTAAACAATTGTAGTAATTATGATGAAGAATAAAAGATGCCAAATGGGAAAGATGTTTAAAATACTAGGTAAGGTTTCTGTTTCTGTTGGATAAGCTTATATTAAAGTGACCCTGTCACTAATAGCAGCTAGAAAAGCCAGACAAAGCCTAAAAATGGTCAATCTGTAGACATCAGAGATCTACCGAGAGAGAGAGGGCTCAAAGGGCCAAGGTCCTGTAAAAAGAGAAGAAAAGCACAGAAAGGTGAGACCAGAAGTCTCACCAAAAGCATGTATTTTCCCCTCAAGATGTTTTCTAAGAAGCCAGGCAGCAAGTGGTATCCCAGAGGCTGAGAATGTGAGCAGGACCTTCGGTAGGAACCTTCAGTTTCATGGACCTGGTAGACAGAAATTGAGTCCAGATTTATCAATAAGAAGGAGCCTTGACAATATTCCATTCCTGAATATATGCCAGCAGAAATGCAGACATATTACATCATAGTCTCTACACAAAAATATTGATAAACACATGGTTTAAAAATAACCCCAAGCTAGAAATAACCTACAGGGCCACAGACAGTAGACTCAGTAGACTGAGCTATATTCACAAAATGGAATACATTTGATGAATACATTGTTGATGTATCTACAACAACATAGCTACATCTTATAAACAGAATATTGAGTAAAGTAAGTCAGATGAGAAGGATACATGTTACAATTCCCCCTACATAAAGTTTTTAACAGGATAAACTATTCTATGGTGTTATAAATCAGTTAGTTATCTTTGAAGAAGAATGGGGTGAGTGGGGAGCAGGAGGGAGGCTTCTGACATGTTGGTGTTTTTATATTTCTTGGTCTTGACGTTGAGTACGTATAGGTGATCACTCTGAATGTTATTAGAGCTCTTGATTTGTGTACTTTTCCAAATGTATGCTTTAACTAAATTTAAAATATGTCAGCCAAGAGATAAACAATGTGTTTTTCTTGAGAAGGCCTGAAACAAATTTGAAAATTGGCCATGATTATTTTGCAGAAATAATAGATGGAAGAGATAGGGAAAGAATGTTCCATTAAAGGAACAGTCTAAACCAAATATATATAAGTGTAAAGATTTATGGTATTCTCAATTAACAAGTGTTTGAGTGTGCCTGCAAAATTCAGTATGTCTGGGGAAAAGGGTAGGAGATTAGGCTGAAGATATAGGTTGGATCCTGTTTGTAGAGTGTCATAAATTAATGGCAAAACATAAAGAGATGGCAGGTTCTTGAGCAGAAAGTATAACACGGAATTTTGGATTGGGCTGCATTTGAAATACTAACAGCTCGAGCAGGTTATGCCAGTGAATTTTGAGTTTGGAATTTGAGTTCCCATTTCCCACAAACTGCTTCCTTCCCAGCATATATGTGAATGCAGAGTCTTCTGTCTCATTTTAATTAAGCCTTTCACTTTTAGCAACACAAAGTAGAGTGGTTTGGTTTTTATCAGTTTGCATAAATGACTCCTTTTATGTAACTCTTGCCTGTCGTGGTCCCTCTCCTTTGTAGATGTCATTAAGCGAATTCCCTGGCTTTAAGAGGGCCTCCCCCAAGGATCACAGTGGCCAGTCCACATTTTGACCCAGATAGTCCACATTCTGAGGAAATGCACCCTAAACTACACTGTATTCCAAATGGTCTATGGATTGGCAGGAAGAGACCATAAACACACATTTCATTTAATTTCTTACTTATTTAGGGATAAAAGTGTTGGGTTGGCCAAAAAGTTTGCTTGAGCTTTTCCCATGGATGTTCTAAAAAACCTGAATGAGCCTTTTGACCAATCCAAAATTATCCCAGACATGGTGACCATGTAATACAGAAACAGGTTAATGTCTCCTGATACGGTTTTGCTTGACACCCGATGTCGTTTACAGCAGCAAGCAGCAGCAGGAGATACTGTTCATTTGGGGTTGAGTCCTTCAAAGTTTCTGGAACACTCAGGCCTGCCCTGTATGCTTGGGACTTCTGTCACATTCTAAAAGAATTGGTACCAATAGTCTATGCATGTCTGTTTAAAAGAATGTTTTCAAATACTGGAATCCCTTGGCTCTTTATCCAGATGAGACATATCAAAGCCACTTCATCTAGAGGGGAATCAGCATCTATGTCCTGGACAGGCAGCTTTGCTTCTAGCTTGGAGGTGTTCTGGAAGACATTTTTCCATATTGAAACCAATACCATGAGTATGTATTAAGCTGCTCCAGTCATGTCCAGCTGTTTGCAACCCCATGGATTTAGCCTGCCAGGCTCCTCTGTCCATGGGGATTCTCCAGGTAAGAATACTGGAGTGGATAGCCGTTCCCTTCTCTAGGGAATCTTTCCAATCCAGGGATCAAACCAAGGTCTCCTGCATTGCAGGCAGATTCTTTACTGTCTGAGCCACTAGGGAAGCCCCCTTTGACTCTTGGGCATGTTTTAATAATAGGCTATGGCTGTGTGGAGTGATGTAGGTCTCTAGAGGGGTGTGGCACAGAAGAGTCAGTTTATGTGGAGATTACATTCTAAAATTGATGCATTGGGTAGGAAAAGTGGTTTTAGTTAACTTTTTAGTTAATGGATTAAAAATGCTTTTTTAGTTAACCCTTAACAAGGCTTTAAAATCACCCCCTGAAGTCCAGGACCCTTGAAAGTTTGAAAACCAAGAGCTAGCATCCTGACATCTCTGTGCATTTCTCTTAAGGCAACTCTTGCCAGAAGATACAAAAGCCAAGCTAGTTGGAATGAGGCCAAACATTAGGTGGTAAATAGACAATTCTCTCACCCCTTCTCATTTTCTTCTGAGCGTGGGCAACTGAACTTGAGTAAGTTACTCTTTCAGTTCAGTTCAGTTCAGTAGCTCAGTCATGTCTGACTCTTCGCGACCCCATGAATTGCAGCACACCAGGCCTCCCTGTCCATCACCAACTCCTGGAGTTCACTCAGACTCACGTCCATCAAGTTGGTGATGCCATCCAGCCATCTCATCCTCTGTCGTCCCCTTCTCCTCCTGCCCCCAATCCCTCCCAGCATCAGAGTCTTTTCCAATCAGTCAACTCTTCACATGAGGTGGCCAGAGTATTGGAGTTTCAGCTTTAGCATCATTCCTTCCAAAGAAATCCCAAAGTTGATCTCCTTCAGAATGGACTGGTTGGATCTCCTTTCAGTTCAAGGGACTCTCAGGAGTCTTCTCCAACACCACAGTTCAAAAGCATCCATTCTTCAGCACTCAGCCTTCTTCACAGTTCAACTCTCACATCCATACATGACCACAGGAAAAACCATAGCCTTGACTAGACAGACCTTAGTCGGCAAAGTAATGTCTCTGCTTTTGAATATGCTATCTAGGTTGGTCATAACTTTCCTTCTGAGGAGTAAGCGTCTTTTAATTTCATGGCTGCAGTCACCATCTGCAGTGATTTTGGAGCCCCCAAAATAAAGTCTGACACGGTTTCCACTGTTTCCCCATCTATTTCCCATGAAGTGATGGGACTGGATGCCATGATCTTCGTTTACTTGTGCTAATAAGTAAATTGAACTATATTGTGCTTTAACTGTTTTAGGTTCATTGATTCACTTTTTGTAGGTAGCGTGTGGTGACAAAGGTAAAAATGTAGTGACGGGGTCTTAGTGAAGAGATCTGATGCTGGTCAGGGAAACTGAAACATAAATGCCTGCCGTGCTGTTTGTGAAGTGCTTTAATGAGACGCTGCTTCAGGGTTTCAAGGATCATAGCAAAGGGGCCAGTGAAGCAATCAGAAGGATGTAAAGGGGGGCACGTGGTCCAAGCCACCCTCTTTTCTCATGCGATTATTGTGTCAGCCTTCTAAATGTTCTTCCCACTTCTGTTTTCTCTTCTGGTTTTCCCCTTTCGCCTAGTCTATTCTGCCTCCCTAGCATTCAGAATTTTCCTCTTAAAACATTAAAGGAACACACAGCTCTCTGCTCAGAACCCTCCAAATGCTTTCCGTCTTGCTCAGCAGCCGGGCTCAGGTTCTTAGGAGGCCTGTGAGACCCTGCAGGCTCTGCCCTTACCACCCCCTCTGCCCTCATCTCCAGTTTGCCCCTCACCGTTCCCCCTGATCCAGCCACACCAGCCTCCTTGATGGTTTTTGAATATCTCATTTACTTGACTGCTCAGAACTTAAAGAGCTGCTGTCTGTCTGCCTTTAATTCTCTTCCCTAAATGAGAATTAGGGCCTGATCCCCAACGTTTTCAAGTCCTTGCTGAAATACCAAAGTATTTTAGAGGCCTTTCCTGGCTAGCCTGCGTAACTGGTAGAAACACTCCTTCCCATCATAGCACATGCATTCTCTTTCAGCTTGCTTATCACCATATAATATACTGTGTGTTTATGTATTTATTTGTCCCACACGCTTAGATAGTAAGGTCCATGTGGGTAAGATTTTGTCTACTTCAGGACCATGCCTGTACATAACAGTATTCGCTCAATAAATATTTGTTGAATCAATAATTTATTTTTCTTCTCTTACAATGTCTTTCACATATGTTTACCTAATATAGATGGATAGATAAGTGATGAATATATCCTCTTGGCACCAGCAGAAGGAAATATTCCCTAGTGGACTGTTTCTCTGGAATAACATTAACAGTTCTTAATGGGAACAGAAGATTTAGTCAGAACCTGTCAGGAACTCTTAGGTTCTGCTGAGATAACATCTCAGTCACAATTGGAAATGCCGTTTAATCATTTACAATGATTGAAAGCAGAGTTTGGTTTAGGGGAAGGCTTTTGCTGGGCAAAAGAGCCTCTCTCATATTGAAAAATTGATTGGTAACACCTGGTTAGCTGTTAGATTAAATATATATGTATATATGGGCTTCTCTGGAAGCTCAGCTGGTAAAAACTCTGCCTGCAGTACAGGAGACCCTGGTTCAATTCCTGGGTTGGGAAGATCCCCTGGAGCAGGGCTAGGCTGCCCACTCCAGTATTCTGCTTCCCTGCTGGCTCAGATGGTAAAGAATCCGCCTGCAATGCATGAGACCTGGGTTTGATCCCTGGGTTGGGAAGATCCCCTGGAGGAGGGCATGGTAACCCACTCCCGTATTCTTGCCTGGAGAATCCCAATGGACAGAGGAGTCTGACAGGCTACAGTCCATGGGGCTGCCAGCAGTTGGACACGACTGAGCACCTAAGCACAGCACAGCACAACGTGTGTGTATATGTATGTGTGCATGGGTGAGCACCCATCTCCTTTTCTTTTTGTATATTGTGTGTTTAATATGTACTTTTGTATATGTAAGCATAATATGTATATGCATGACCTAAAGTGTTAAAGGATCTTCAAAGTCAAAAGATTTGACCACCACAAAGAACTCTGAAGGTTCAGCAGAACCCTTGATGCTTGAAGAGCTAGAAATATGGGGAAGGCTTACAGAATTCCCCTATGCACTTTCAGCTTACTAGTTACTACTTCCGGCTGAGGCTAGACCTACAACAGTGAGTAGCAGCAACAATGAAAGTCCCTGTTTTCATAGAGCTTATGTTATATGGTAGCTGGAAACAAGGAGTAAGAAAACAAAGCTAAAGTATTATATATGATGATACAAATGCTTTGAGGAGTAGAAACGATATATAGCATGATGAGGGAGTGCAAGATGATGGAGTGTCATTTTAGACAGTTGAGTTAGTAGTGAGCTCATGTTGCTTGACAGGAAGTCAAGGATCAGTAATTGCAAAGACCTAAAAGGAAGTGACTGTCGAATTCAAGGGGTATACAAGAGAACACAGTAAACAAGACCGACTTGTGTGGAACCTTTAAGGCATGATAAGGGATTTGGATTTTATACTAATTACAATGAAAAACCATTTGGGCACTTTGTAGCAGGGAAGTGATTGATCTGCACTTAGAAGCATCCCTCTGACTGATCTATGGGAATGGATCATAGTATGCACTAACAGAGACAGAAGATGGTCAGGTGGCTGCTGTTACCAGGCTGGCAAGAAAATAGAGCCCTGTGAACAAGAGTAGTTAACAATGAGATGGTAAGAAGTGGATGGATGAGGGGTGTATTTTGGAGATGGAGTCAGTAGGATTTATTGATGAATTGAGTGTTGGGTATGAGAGGTGAGTAACTGAGGATGTATTTATTAGGATAAGCTGAGTTGTAATATGGCAACAAAATAATTCCAGAATACCAGAGGCTTAAAACTGTTCACCAACACTTTATATCCTTTGTGTGTTGGCTGGAGGCCTTGGTATTTTTATTACTGTTCTCACTTTGGAACATGGGATGACAGGGTCACCACTCGTGGGAACATTGGTGATTGAGACTGAAAAGGGAAAAGAGAAATTTAGAGGATTTGAAACTTGGAACAATGAAATGTTTGGCCTGAAATGACACATCAATTCTGCTCAAAAGGAATTGGTCAAAAGTAATCACACAGCTTCACCTACCACAAGGAGGCCAAAACATACAATCCTACCTCATGCCAGGGAGGTAAAGAGTCAGAATTTCAGATGGCAGCACTGTGAATCCACGACATCGTCCAGGTTAGGACAGCTGTTAATAACATTGTCTAAATGGGGATGCTTAGAAGAGTGAGCTTGGGAAAGGTGAAATCAATATTTCTCTTTTAGCCATGTTTAATTTAAAACCCTGTTCAGTGGAGATGTCAAGAAGACAGTGGGAAATGTGAGTCTGTTGACCAGAGGAATGCTGTGGGCAGAGATGTAACTGTGAGCATCAACCACAGAATTATAACATTTAAAATAATGAGACTCACAGATTGTAGCTGGAATCAAAAAGAGGGCTAAGAGCAGAACTCTGGGACTCTCAGCAGGTAAAGTCTTACGGAGGAGTAACCAACAAAAGAAAGAGAGAGATTATTTGGGTAGATAGAGACACCAGAGAGTATGGGAATCTTGAAAGAACTTGTGACGCATACCTTGCGAGAATGCTGAGATGTCAAGGGGCTGAGAGTGAGTCATTGGTTCTGGCAAGGCATTGCCCACTCCTGGGGTGTGCCGTGGGCAAGAGACTAATTTAAAGTGGGTTGAGGACAGATAGTAAGTGTGGAATTGATGAAAGTAGCAACAGACAACTTTTGGAAGAGTTTTTCTCTAATCAGAAAAGTCACATGGGGTCTTTAGTGAGGAGGGACAGGGCATCAAGAAGAGAGGGGGTGAGAAGGGGGAGAAGATGTGCAGACAAGAGGATGATTTTGTCTCTTGAAATACTTTGACCTAAAAGAAAGGCAGCTGGATCAAAAATCCTCAGATATTAGTTAGAGATATGAATATGAACAGAGAGAGGAATCAGAGCTGGCATGAATATGGCATAAATATTTAGAAGCCCTCTGTCTAGGGAGGAGGGAGAACTGGGAATGTAGATGAGTTGTGATAGAAAATGTGTAGAGAATAAAGAGTGGGGAAATGAAGGTTTTGCCTTAGGGAACACACCTTAATATAATTAGGAGAAGAAGCAGTAGCTAGTATGAAATGGGAAAAAATAGGTTGACTAGATTATGTGTCATAGAATTCAAAGAAAGAGACTTTCAATACCTTTTCAAGAGGTTTTCCTTCAAGTTCCATGGTCTTATAAATATGTAGTCCACACTCTATGCCTTGATGCCAGATTCTCTGTAGACACTATTACAGTTGGTTAAATATATTGCTAAGAACTGTGGAGGGCTTCCCTGGTGGCTCAGTGGTAAAGAATCTGCCTCCAGTGCAGGAGACTTGGGTTTGATCCCTGGTTGGGGAAGATCTCTGGGAGAAGGAAATGACAATCCACTCCAGTACTCTTGCCTGGGAAATCCCATGGATAGGGAAGTGTGGAAGGGCTATAGCCTATGGTGTCACAAAGAGTAGGATATGATTTAGTGACTGAACAAAAACTGTGAAACAGTTAGGATAATGTTTTTGTGTGTGTGTATCAAATACATGGGATTGATGATGTTCTTTCTTCTGTTGTTTCCTCTCATTGTCTTGAAATTTCTCTAATGAAGTTGACTTAAAATATATTGTTAGTACCATACTCATCACTGTCTTTTCTTCTCCACTTTCTCTTCCATCTTCACCATCATCACTTGCCACTATCATCATTATCAAAATAATTATCATCACCATTAAAACCTCATTAAAGTAATTATTTTGGTATTTTAATAATTGCGCTAGCACTACTGAGAGGCATGCAGTTTAGAAAGCAGGGTATATTGACAGCACTGTTGATTGTATGTTGAGTACTTACTGAGTGCTTATTTCAAAGGGAACTTGATTTCTGTCCTAAGTTCTTTCAGTTCAGTTTCCTAGGAGAAATAACAGAAAATCAGTAAAGAAAAGAAGTGCTCAGACGGAGTACAGGAGATTAAGGCCTCAAGCTTATGGTCTTGCTAGATTACTTGGGAGAAGTTTTTTCACATGCTCAGGTTGTGGTCGTTCAGTCACTTGCTGCTGCTGCTGCTGCTAAGTCACTTCAGTCGTGTCTGACTCTGCGCGACCCCATAGACGGCAGCCCATCAGGCTCCCCAGTCCCTGGGATTCTCCAGGTAAGAACACTGGAGTGGGTTGCCATTTCCTTCTCCAATGCATGAAAGTGAAAAGTGAAAGGGAAGTCTCTCAGTCGTATCCGACTGTTAGCGACCCCACGGACCGCAGCCTACCAGGCGCCTCCATCCATGGGATTTTCCAGGCAAGAGTACTGGAGTGGGGTGCCATCGCCTTCTCTGGTTCAGTCACTTAGTCATGTCCAACTCTTTGCGACCCCTTGAACTGCAGCACAGTAGACTTCCCTGTCCTTCACTGTCTCCCAGAGTATGCTATAAGAATCATATGTAATAGTCTTGGAATGTAAATGAGAGCAAAGTGCTGACTACATATCTTAATATCAAATGGAGTCAAACTGACTTGTCTCCTTCTTCAAGCTAGGGATATTGTGGCTTTATGACATGCCTTCTCTGGAGTATGATTTGGTTCATTTTCAGTTCTGGTGGGTTGTGGGGCTTCTTGGTCTAACCATCTCCTTCCTCCCTCTTTCTTTTTCCATTCCTCCTTCCTTCCTCCCCAGAACTTCTTACTCCTACTGTTGACTTTGTTCTATCAGTGACTTGATATCTATCTAAATTAGCCAAGCCAGAGACCTGAAAGTCATTATTGGTTTCCCTTTCCTTAAACACTCCTCCAAGAGTCTTCCGTCCCTAAGCCGTGTTGACTAGACTCATTGTCTGTCTTACCTCTTGCCACTGTCTTGGTTCAGCTTTTCATTCTCTTGTAGGTTACTGTCTTGCTGTGGATCACAGACCAAGTGTAGGACAGCAGTATTGAGAATAGATTGGAGGAGGAGACATTGGGGTTGGGATTGGGGCCCATTAGGAATCTGTATCTTACAAGTCCATGTGAGATTTAACCCAGGCTCCATTTCTCCAGAGCTGAATTGACCATTCAGCCCTGAGAAGCTACTGCATCCCTACATATTCCTCTTCTAACATAGCTGCCCATATATATGTCTACATGTGTAACACTTCTAGTTAAAATTTCCGTAAAGTCAGGGACCCTACTCAAAGCATAACATTCAGTAAGTTCTCTATGGTTGTTCACTGGATGATTAAAGAAAACAGAGGCCTGAACAGGACCAGTGGAATGGAGTAGAGAAAATGAATGTGAAAAACTTGTTGGATATGGAACCAAATGGACATGATAAGAAATCGATACTAGGGACCGTGAGGAGGGGAGGATCAGATATATCTTCAAAAATTTGAACTTGGGGTGACTATTAGCAGATGTAGGGGACTTGAGATGAGGAATCTGTGAGTTTGTTTTTAAGCAGGTTGATTCTAAAGTTCTTCAGAGAATTTTAATTTTAGGTGAATGATTGTTCCAGTGGACAATTCAGTTGGGGTTGTGGGGCTTTGGAAAGTGTCTGGTTTAGGGATAAATATGTGTGAGTGGAGGATATTACCAGCTGAGATACAGTCATGAAAAAGGGAAAGAGAGCCTCATCAGATGCTTAGGGAAAGCCTCTTATTAAGCAATTTGGAAAAGATGCTGATGACAGGAAGAAAGTGAGTCATCAAAGAGTTAACTTGCAAAGTGTGCAGTCAGGAAACCCTGGAAAAGAGAATTTTGAAGAGAAAGTTATAGACAAGAAATAGGTACTTCACAGATACTGACTGTTCTGAGCCTTTTTAAATTTAGTTAATTGTACATTAGCAATCTTGCTTTTTTCATTAAGAATAATTTAATCATAAGTTACAAATGATTTCTCTTAGGAAGCCACTAAGTTAAAGCATAGTATTTTAAATGCTACAACGACAAGGTGGCAAAAATTCTCTCGTCTTTCATCCATGATTAAATGAAATACCTGTTATTGACTTTCCTTGGAAATTTGTCCTCTAGCCATACAGTCAAGTGGATAGTGGTAGAAACCAGAGATTAAAAACTAAGTATCTTGACTTATTCAGCTTCCGCTTGTGACTTTCTGTGCTCACTGTAAGGTGTTCAGCAGTAGATTTTGGTTTTCTGATAGAATTCAGGTTGATGTCTTGCCTTTACTTTGTGCTGGATCTAGGGGCATTCTAGTTTTCTGTTGACTTTTCACCTTTTCTATACTTTCATAGGTGGAACAAGAGTAAGAGAGCCCTAGAGAGATCCGAGCAATCTTTTTGGTGCAATAGTCCATGGCATCAGCATCATCTTCAGGTCATCCCATAAGGAGACCAGGGAGAAAGATGCCATTCTCATGTCTTTCTCAATCCTTGGATTGTCATAAATACAGAAGACATTAGTTGGTCAAAATTATGTCAGGCAGAAGTGTTAAGTAGAGAGGTTTTTTTTTTATTTTACTTTCCATAAATTTGTGTGTTTGCAGTATTTCATAATAAAGCATTTCTAGCACCTAGAAATAGTTAATATTTTAACATTAACTACTGTAAAGTTCCACATGTCTACTATACATATAGAATGCACAGAAGAACTATACGAAAAGGTCTTAATGACTCAGATGACCACAATGGTGTGATCACTCACCTACAGCCATATATCCTGGATTGTGAAGTCAAGTGGGCTTTAGGCAGCATCACTATGAACAAAGGTAGTGGAGGTGATGGAATTCCAGGTGAGCTATTTCTAATCCTGAAAGATGATGCTGTGAAACTGTTGCAATCTATATTCCAGGAAATTTGGAAAATTCAGCAGTGGCCACAGGACTGGAAAAGGTCAGTTTTCATTCCAAACCCAAAGAAAGGCAATATCTAAAAATGTTCAAACTACTATGAAATTACACTCATCTCACATGCTAGTAAAGTTATGCTTAAAATTCTCCAAGGTGTGTGTGGGGGGGGTGGCTACAACAGTATGTGAACCGAGAACTTCCTGATGTTCAAGCTGGTTTTTGAAAAGGCAGAGGAACCAGAGATCAAATTGCCAACATCCGTTGAATCATAGAAAAAGCAAGAGAATTCCAGATAAACACTTACTTCTGCTTCATTGACTAGGCTAACGCCCTTGAATGTGTGAATCACAATAAATGTAAAAAATTTAAGAGATGGGAATACCAGACCATCTGACCTGCCTCTTGAGAAACCTGTATGCAGGTCAAGAAGCAACAGTTAGCAATTGGACATGGAACAGACTGGTTCCCAATAGGAAAAGTAATACGTCAAGGCTGTATATTATCACCCTGCTTATTTAACTTATATGCAGAGTACATCATGCAGAATGGTAGGCTGGGTGAAGCACAAGCTGGAATCAAGATTGCCAGGAGAAATATCAATAACCTCAGATATGCAGATGACACCACCCTTGTTGCCAGAAAGTGAAGAGGAACTAAAGAGCCTCTTGATGAAAGTGAAAAAGCTAGCTTAAAACCCAACATTCAGAAAATGAAGGTCATGGCATCCAGTCCCATCACTGCATGGCAAATAGATGGGGTAACAATGGAAATGGTGGCTGACTTTATATTCTTGGGCTCTAAAATCACTACAGATGGTGACTGCAGCCATGAAATTAAAAGATGCTTGCTCCTTGGAAGGAAAGCTGTGACAAACCTAGACAACATATTAAAAAGCAGAGACATTACTTTGCTGACAAAGGTCCATCTAGTCAAAGCTATGATTTTTCCAGTAGTCATCTATGCATGTGAGAGCTGGACTGTAAAGAAGGCTAAGTGCCAAAGAATTGATGCTTTTGGACTGAGGTGTTGGAGAAGCCTCTTAAGAGTCTCTTGGACTGCAAGGAGATCCAACCACTCCATCCTAAAGGAGATCAGTCCTGGGTGTTCATTGGAAGGACTGACACTGAAGCTGATGCTTCAGTTTTTGGCCACCTGATGCAAAGAGCTGACTCATTTGAAAAGACCTTGATGCTGGGAAAGTTTGAAGACGGGAGGAGAAGGGGACGACAGAGGATGAGATGGTTGGATGGCATCACTAACCCAATGGACATGAGTTTGAGCAAGCTTCGGGGGATGGTAAAGGTAGGGAGGCCTGGCGTGCTGCAGTCCATGGAGTTGCAAAGAGTCTGAGACTGAGCAACTGAACACCAACAACTATACATATAAATACAAATATCTAAATTCACGTTTTAAACAGTATTTAGCTCATAGACTTCACAGTACTTTTTCTACATTCTATTTTCACTCCAGGTATCATAAATAGCTTTTATGTTAATGCATATGTATTTAAAATACTTTAACAGCTTATAATATTTCATAATATATTTGTATGAAGATCTTAAACCAGTCTTATACTGTCACATATTTGCTTCTAATATTTCATCATCATAATCAGACCACAATAAATATTATTTAAGAAAAAAATTATATCAGGCAGGAAAATAAACATTCTCTACCTTTGGGATGAAAGAAAATGTAGACAAGGGCATGGTCAGTTAAATGGTCTATTAGAAATGGGAAAATAGTGAACATGTGGTCAGTGCTATGGAAGTTCCAAGAAAGGTCTTTGGTAAACTCTCAAACCATAATTTTGTACTATCTGCTTTGTTTACAAGTAGAAGCATCCTTTGTTAGTGCCAGGATGCCCTTAGGAAACTTTTAAAGAAACACCTGATAGTGGTTACTTCCATGCTAGTCCAAAAATAAACTCTAAAGATTAAAGAGTCAAAGGTAAAAGTGGGTAGGTTTTTTCCCCAAGTCTTAGTTTCTTTCAGGATATCTATTAGACCTTTCGGAGAAGGCGATGGCACCCCACTCCAGTACTCTTGCCTGGAAAATCCCATGGACAGAAGAGCCTGGTGGGCTGCGGTCCATGGGGTCGCGAAGAGTCGGACACGACTGAGCGACTTCCCTTTCACTTTTCACTTTCATGCACTGGAGAAGGAAATGGCAGCCCACTCCAGTGTTCTTGCCTGGAGAATCCCAGGGAAGGGGGAGCCTGGTGGGCTGCCGTCTATGGGGTCACACAGAGTCGGGCACGACTGAAGTGACTTAGCAGCAGCATTAGACCTTTAGTAATAGGTCCTTGCCTGTTTTTTGTTTCTTTGACCATTCTAGTTTATCCTGATTAGATGGTACTAAGCTTTCAAGCTACTGATTTGGATTTCAGTGGGCATTGGTAATAAAGTGATACACTGGTTTAAGTATGCAGCGACAGACAAGTCTTTGTTGAGGTTTTGTGAATAATCAGAGGAGTCCCTAGATGGGAATAATTTTCTGGTAAACAGTAATGGCATTGTGGTTGAATAAAGGCTTTTTATAACTGTTTCTTCCAAAGTAATTGGAATATAGGAGTCAACCATGGAGCTTAATGGTTTTGTGAATTCATCTGGTCGTCAGATGGACTTGAGTTCAAATCCTAGCTTTGCCACTTGAAAGGTTTGAGAGCCTGGGTGAGTCATTTAACTCTCCAAGTCTCAGTTTTCTCATCCATAAAGTGGGATAGTGATGTTACCCCCATAGAACTGGTGTGATTATTACAGGGAATTCTAAATATAAAGCATTTATCACCATGCTTGGCACCTAGTATATATCCTTCATTATCAGTAGTAGATGGAGATAACAGAACAGTCAGTAAAGCCTTCCCCTGTCTTCCAACAAGTCATCAAGCCCTCTGAGCTTTATTTTTGAAAATTTTCTGGAATCTTTCCCTCCTATTTTTGTCTTCACCTCTCTAGACCTGGACATTACTTCCTATTATTTGGACTTTTTTTTTTTTTTTAATATGCTGCACACAGTTGCCATGTTGATCTTCACAAAACTTGTTTCTGATTATGCCTTTCCTGCTGTGGATCCTCAGTGCTTAACCTGGGTTTTAAGACTGTGATTTGCCATGAACTTATTTTATCAGCTTGATTATCTCTTTTTCATTTCCTTGATGCAATTCTCTTCCCTGACACATACATCATCACCAAGCCATAATCATTCTATTCATTGTACTTTTTATACTTCTGATCTTATATATGTCATGCTGCTGTAGATTTTCAAATTGTTTTTCTGTTTTTAATTCATTCCTGTGGCCATCAGAGTAATCTGTTATGTAATGCCAATCTGATCTCATCACTCTCCCGCCTGAGTGATTCCCCACTGCCTTTAGGACCAAGTTCAAGCTTTGTAGGAGGTTTTCTGGGGTCTTATGCAGTTATTCTTCTCCTCTTCCACCCCTCCCACAACTCTGTGTAATTCAGCCTTACTGATCACTCTCCATTCTGTGAAGACACCAAGATTTTTCACCCTTGTCTCTCTTTCTCCATGTTTCTTTTCTTACTTTCCTCTTTGTTCTGGCTGATGTAAGTCGTATATCAAGCCTCACCTTAGACTGACCCTTCCTCCTACTTACAGGTTGAATTAGTGCTCATCCTTACTTTCATGGTGAGTAGGAATAGTTTTAGACTTCCCAGGTGGCTCAGATGGATAAGGCGATGGCACTCCACTCCAGTACTCTTGCCTGGAAAATCCCATGGGCGGGGGAGCCTAGTAGGCTGCAGTCCATGGGGTCGCGAAGAGTTGGACAGACTGAGTGACTTCACTTTCACTTTTCACTTTCATGCATTGGAGAAGGAAATGGCAACCCACTCCAGTGTTCTCGCCTGGAGAATCCCAGGGATGAGGGAGCCTTGTGGGTTGCCATCTCTGGGGTCGCACAGAGTCAGACACGACTGAAGTGACTTAGCAGCAGCAGGTGGCTTAGATGGTAAATAATCTGCCTGCAGTTCAGGGGACCTGGGTTTGATCCCTGAGTCAGGAAGATCCTCTGGAGAAGGGAATGGCCACCCACTCCAGTATTCTTGCCTGGAGGATCCCATGGACAGAGGATTTTGGTGGTCTACAGTCCATCGGATCACAAAGAGTCAGACACACATGAGTGACTAACACACAATAGGAATACTTTTCAAAAAACCCTTTGTCATGCACATTGCTAACTTTTCTGTCTCTCTTTCTATCAGAGGACTGCTTTGCTGTATCTCCTTCATCCTGTGTTTCCATGGAGCGTGACACTGAATGAATAGAGAATGGGCATGTGGCTAACCGATGTGTGTGTATCTTTTTCCTTTAATAGAGTGACATCTTTGAGGGAGAAGTCAATGCCTTGTTCTTCTTCAGACACTCCACATTTCCCAGCATGGCCCTTTATAGTAGTTGCTCAATAAATGCTCAGTGAATGAATAACGATATACATGCCTGTCTTCCCGAAAACATGGTGAATACTTCAGGAAAGAGATTGTGTTATAAAAATTAGATAGCTTCTAGTACAATAAATCGCACATAATCCATGCTTTAATTCTTGTGTTTCATTTTTTTGCTTTGAACTCTGGCTTTGGTGGCTTATCAGAATCAAGCATCCTCTCATCATATAAGCACATACTTGATTGAACTGTGGGATCAAACACCTGATAGCTAAGTACAGCTGGTCATTTAAACTTCAGAGACAGTGCGTCCTAGGATCCAAGTACTCGTGTTGATAGGCCTGCATAGCTTTCCATTCTTATTTGATTCTTCCTTGTCAAACCTGTTACACAAATTAAGTCAGAAAGAGAAAAACAAATAGTGTATGTTAATACATACATACATATGGAATCTAGCAAAATGGTATTGGTGAGCCTCTTTGCAGAGCAGGAATAGAGATGCAGCTGTCACGGAGGGTCCTGTGGACACAGCAGGGCAAGGAGAGGGTGGGTGAATCATGAGAGTCACACTGACATACCTACACCACCAAAGAACTGATGCTTCTGAACTGTGGTGCTGGAGAAGACTCTTGAGAGTCCCTTGGACTGCAAGGAGATCCAACCAGTCCATCCTAGAGGAGATCAGTCCTGAATATTCATTGGAAGGACTGAAGGCGTAACTCCAATACTTTGGCCACCTAATGTGAAGAAGTGACTCACTGGAAAAGACCTTGATGTTAGGAAAGATTGAAGGTGGGCGGAGAAGGAGACCACAGAGTCTGAGATGGTTGGATGGCATCACTGACTCAATGGACATGGATTTGAGCCAGCTCTGGGAGTTGATGATGGAAAGGGAAGCCTAGCATGCTGCAATCCATGGGGCTGCAGAGTTGGACACGACTGAGAGACTGAAATGAACTGAACTGAACTGACGTGTAAAATAGCTAGCTAGTGAGAAGCAGCTATATAACCCAGGAGTCCAGCCCAGTGCTGTGGGATGACTTAGAGGTGTGGGATAGCCAGAGACGTTGGCAAGGAGACGTTGGCAAGGAGGCTTCAGAGGTAGGGGAAATACATTGACTCATGACTGATTCACATTGTTGTGTGGCAGAAACCAATACAATATTGTAAAGCAATTATCCTGAAATTTTTTTAAAAATCCAAAACAAAAACAAACCTGAGGAATCTGTGTATGGCAGGCATCAAAGCAGGTAGACCTTGCCCTGGGAGGAGAATTGCAATTCAGACTCTAACAGGGGCTAGGGAACGAGAAGAGAGAGTATGTATGTTTCCTTTGGCTGCTGTAACAAAGGATCATGAACCAGTGGCTTAAAACAGCAGCAGCAGCTTATTCTCTTACAGTTTTGGAAGCCAGAAGTTCAAACATCAGTTTCACTGGGCAGAATTCAAGAGGTCAGCAAGCCCCTCCCATGACCGCACCCCAGAAGCTGCTGGGCAGAACTGCTCCTCTTTCAGTTTCTCTTGCTGCTGATAATCCTCGACCTGTGGCTGCCTGTCTCCAACCCTGCCATCACCTTTATGTCGTCTTCTCTCTGTATGTCTACTCTCCCTCTTCTTCTTATTAGGATACAGGTGATTGTATTCAGGGCCCACCAGGATAGTACAGAATCATCTCATGTCAAGAGCCTTAATCACATTTGCAAAGACCCTCTTCCAATAAGGGAAAGGAAGGAAGTGGAACCCACTCTGGTACTCTTACCTGGAAAATCCCATGGATGGAGAAGCCTGGTGCAGGCTACAATCCAAGGGGTCACAAAGAGTTGGACACGACTGGGCATCTTCACTTTCACTGTTCCAATAAAGTAGTATTTTATAGGTTTTTAGCAAATAGGTCCCATTATCTTGGAGAAAAAAAAAATTCAGCCTTCTACAGAGACGGACTTGTTCCCCTTTGCAAACTCCAAGTGCTTATTCTTCCAGGACCTTGGTTTGCTTACAGACATCCCTCATGAGTAAACTGAGGGCCCTCGTGAAGGAAGCCAGGGAATTCTGTCAGGAAGGGGCTAGTTTAGGTCAGTCTGATGTCACTGGACAGGTGGCTAGGGTAACGTTCCTGATTCTCATTATGAAAATAAACAATTCATACTTACTGAGGAGCTAAGTAAGTACTCAAAGGGCTGGCTGGAGGCCTGGGCAGGTCCACAGTCACGGCCAGGGCCTATGACCTAGCCCCATTTTGGATGGTCACGGTCTAGTTCTGGGGAGCAGATGTGCTTGGCTAGCCTGGCTCTCGCTCTTCCATGTCCAGAAGTCGCTTTTGCCATCTTTCTCATGAGGAGGGTCACAGGGGATGTCAGTGGTCACTGGGAGGGGAATTCAGGCCTGTTCAAGAGAGAAGCACTGGAATGGGCCCTCATACACAGTCAGAACGCGGTCGTCACTAAGTTTCGAATTAGCAAACTTCAGCAGTTGAGTTTGGGAAACAGACTCACCCTGGCTCCTGCACACTTCCTTTCCTCCTCTCGCATATAGCCTGGGGAGGGCCTGGACCCCAGGAGAAATCTTCCACAGGCTCTGACAGTGGCCTTGAGCTTGCTCCATTCAGTGCACCTACTTGAGCATAACCCCGCTAACCTAGACCTCAGGTAGGAGAGCCTCCCATCTCTAGTGATTCTCTCGTGGTCCAGCTAGTTGGAGAAGCTGGATTATAGGAGAGATCTTGGGGAAACACTGTGTTCTTCTGTTGTATAGAGGTAGGGTAGTCATAGTTACTGAGCACAGGTTCCCAAGCCAAACTTGCTTTAGATTCTGGCTGTAGTATGTAATAGCTCTGTGACCTTAGATATTAAAATCTCGGATTCTCCTTTTCTCTTCTGTAAACTGAAGATAATAGTAGCCAACACTTATATTTACCAAGAACTAGTCTAAACACCCTACGTGTACTTACTCTTCTAGTTTTCACAACAATCTAAAGATAATCATACTGTTATCATCATCGTCCCAATTCAAAGATGAGGAAGCTGAGGTACACAGAGGCACAATAACCTGTCCAGGTTATGCAAGGACAAGTGCAAAGCAAATGTTTGAGCCCACATAGTTTGACTTCAGCAACTGTCTTTTAACTCTATGTATGGTTAGGCCACTCAAGATGCCCATTCTCTTGCGCTCTGGACATCTTCTGCTTGACCCGGCCCTGGTTCACTCACAGAACTCTCCAGTCCTCTTAATGATAAGGCTTAATCCATAACTGCCTGCAGGCTTGGCCCCTGGCCCAGAGGCTGGTTTCCCTGGTAACGCTAATGAGCCATCCTGACGTCAGTTCCCCTATAAATGGCGGTGCCCTCCTTCCTGAGTAGGGAAGGTGGCTGCCATGCTCTGCCTCCTGCTCATGGTGAGTGTGTTGCTCCAGGACCGTTTCTGTGCACAGGTGAGACCCAGTCCTGTCCAGTAAACCCTGGGTGTCTCTGCCACTGTCTTCAGGCTTTCTCTTTGGTCCCCAGGCTGGGCAGCTGCAAGGCTTGATGGCCTATGTGGTGCCGCCCAGCAAGGGAAGAGAGCTTCAGGAGGCCGAGGATATGCCTGTGAATGCTGCATTGTCAAGAGATAAGGATGGAAGTGGGAAATGGCAGGGGTAATCCCGAGGTGGCCGTCCATCAGCCTGTGGGGTCCTGTGGCAGCTGACCACCACGGAAGGCGTCTTTCTCTTCCATTATATTGGTGGCGTCCTGTTAACCCTCAGAGTCTCTTTCCTGCTGAAAAGTAGCAGCCCCAAGCTCCTGGCTCATTTGACTGCACGGGGGAGGCTGGTGAATACAGACAGAATCTCAAGGACTGAGGTTATCTGTCCAATACTTAGGTATTATCTGACCCCTCCACAGTTATAGACACTGGCTTTAGGGATATTAAGTGGGGGGACAGACTTATGAGTTGGACGTGGCCAGTTACCTGGAAGGGCTTGCTTGGGGCCTGTGGCAACAGCAAAGTAGTAAGAGTATCCTTGGGCCTCTGGGGCAGCTATGGATGTGGGCAGAGCTGTCATAAGTGTGATGGGCACCAGCCCCGTGCATCTAGAGAGCATTACAGCAGGTGGAAGACCTTACCAGTGGTCTACCTGGGTCATCCAGTAATGCAGAAAATCACTATTCAGTGTATGATGTAAGGACCACCACCCCCCACCATGGACATTGGATAGTGACCCAGGAATCCACCTTACCAGCCATGAAGTTCAGGAATGGGCTGATAAAAATGACATACGCTGGAATGTTCACCTGTCTACAGCCCTGCTGATCTCTGACTAATTGAAAGGATGATCAAGCAACCTAAGCTGTTGAGAGAGAAACCCACTCTCTCAACACGAGGACCAGGGGGCTGACGAGCCCTGCTGCTGTGACTGAACATGCCAGGAGCAGCCATCCCAGTGCCTGTGGCATGTTAACCAGGCGGGTCAACCGCTAACCACTGAGGGACCCCTGCCCACTATCGGTCAGGACAGTGGCTCAGGTTTGCCCTAGCCACAGGACCCACCCAGGGGAGCACATTATAAAAGCTGCAGGGCAGGAGGATATGTCCCCGGTGGTTTGGGTTTGTACCTCATGGGGAACAGGAGTAGAAGAGAACTTAGATTTCACCTGTCTTCTACCTGCCTCACTTAAGACCATTGAGATGATTAGTCCAGGCCCTCTACTGGAGGAAGGCACCGTCGTGTTAACCCTGTGCTCTGCTGTTAATCTGCCTCTCCAGTACTTGGCATCGGCTGTGGGGACTGAGGGTGCCAGCCAGGACAGAGACCTCAGGTAGGGGTGGCGTGATCTCGGAGTGCTGCTGTGGCTTGTATTTTGCTTAATGATCATAATCTTCCCTGTTCTGTGCCTGTCAAGCACCATGAATTTCCATTTGCCTGCTAAACTTCCATTTTGCCCCTAGTCTGAGCCGAGGTCATCTATTTGCAGACTGGGTGACGATGGCGGCCCCACTGTGCAATGAGTCTGATGGCTGGGTCTGCAGTGAGATGCCGTTGTTTTCCTCTTCTGGACTTGGATAAAAAGTTGACCCAAAGTACCTGGCTTCCCCTTTAGCTGCTGTTATTGTCTTGCATTTGTGGTCTTTGGTTACAGTGCACCTCAACATGCCTGACCCCAGCGGTACTGCAGAAGAGGGGTGCCCAAAATTATTAGGGTCCTGCAGGGCATGCGGGGGTGGAATGTGCGCTCAGGCAACTCAAGACGGTTGCTTTCTTGCTCCTTATATATCTTCGGCTTGACCAGTCCCTGCTTCACTCACATGCTGTCCCATCTTCTTAATTATCGGGCTTAATCAGGAACTGCGCCCCTGCCCCCTGCCCCAGCCCTGGTTTCCCTGGTAATTGTTGAGCCAACCTGGTGTCAATTCCCCAGCCTCTTCCGCCCCTGAATAGGGAAGGTGGCAGCCATGTCCCACCTGCTGTCTGCCATGCACATTGGGATGTTGCTCCAGGACTTTTGGCTGCAGATGTGTAAGACCCCGTGCCCAATAAAGTGGTATTTCTGTAGCTGTCTCTGGGCTCTGTCTTTGGTCAGGAAGCTGGGCAGCTACAAGGCTTGCAGTCCAGTACCCTGGTTATGCTACCTCTCATTCCCCAGTTTGTCATGAGGCTCCAACAGGGCAGCCATCCACCACAGGTAGACTTGGAACATTCTGGGTTACCTGTTGTCTGGATGAATTATTTCCCTCTTTTACTCTCAAATGTCGTGTTGTATCTTGGTTTGGATATTTGTCATATGAGGATTAAATTATTTTGTGTAGAATACTGAGAACAAAATGTGTCCCACGAAAGGCCTTCCATCAGGGTTAGCTGTTGCTGTGTCTAGTACTGCATCTCTCACCATCATCCTTGTTGCCCTGGCCCATGGTCATTCTGAGTCTGGGAGGCTTTGAGCTAGTCAGTTAATTCAGGTTCTGCAAATGCAGCATCATGGGAGTCACCATTCCCCATTTTCACAAGCATATTAAACGTTGCCCATGGGTCACAGCCCGGCAATCTTTCCCATTTTGTGTCCTAGGCAGCCTCTCTTAATTGATCAAGCTTGACATGTGAAATTAAAATTATTTGCGATACCTAGTTTCATTGAATCTAAGATCCCAATGTATGATAACTGAATTCAAGCTGAGCTTGTGGGTTACTACATTTATATTAAAGCTTATTTGATTCCTAAAAGTGATAATGAACTTTGAGTATCTTTAGGCACCCTATATTCCTTTCATGAAATGTTCCTCTCACCTATTTCTGTATTATTTTTTTACCTCTAAAAGAATTTTAATTCGTAATAGTTGTCTATTACCTGCCTGTAATTTAATATCTCATTGTAAAAGACTATTGAAATGCATAGAAATGGACAAAATATAAACAAGGAGTGAGTTGTGATAGGAATTATAGTTGATATCAAAGATCCAAGACTTAGAAAAGCTTTCTTTAAATGTGATTTGTGTGACTGGTAGTGAAATTCATTTCAGGCTGGTTTTATGTGGCGTAAGGGACATCTAGTGGTTATGTGGTTCTCTGCAGATGTACTAGAGGTAAAGTGACAGGTGTAAATCCTGGGACTAAGGGCCATCACCTTGAAAGGGTGCCCTCCAAAGGAGGTTGGCTTCATTTTACCCACAACTCTTTATTTTGATGTTAACAAAGGGTACAGACACCTGTTTAGAAAAAAAATCAACTTGAGTTCTAGCATTTCTGTCTACATCACTGTCAGTTTGAATTCAACTCTTATTTGCTGCCGTTTGCACAAGGTTAGAAATGGTTCTGTTATCAGGCACCTGCCAACCTGGCATATTCATCTTATACTCTCCTTACCCCTTCTGCTGATTGCAGAGGGGCTCCTCTGGACCACTTTGAAAGGCCATCTGATTAGAGCCTTTATTATCCTGGTAGCAGAGCTGCTTGGCGGGCCAGGCAGGAAACAGCTGATAATTGCTTCTGACAGCAGAGCCCCTTTTTAGAAAGGTGGGGACCATCAGAAAGCCATGCACCTATTATATAAAGCCCATATGTACTTTATACAAATAAGTGGGCTTCACATTATGAGAGAATGAACTGCAGAGCCCCTGTGTGAACTGGCCATCTTGGTCCTCCTGGAGCTTGTGCGTTGGTCAGCACCTCTTGGAAGTGTCTGTCACTATCCGTGGTTCTGAACCCACTGCTTCCAGTTTTCTGGGCTGCACAGAATTCGTGGCTTTCCTGATATACTGCTATTGTTGCCAGCCAACTGTGTTAGACTTCTTCAAGGTTCTGTTTCATTGAGTCCTTTATAGTAGTTCTGCCTTTGGGCCTTTCATAAAATCTTTCTTCAAAAGCTATTTGGCATTCCTCTTGCTGTCTGTGTTTTTGCAGGACAGTTGGTAGCAGCCAGAAGTTGCTCGCCATGGTCAAAGGCTTCACTGTTGGGGATTCATTCTTATTCCTTTTTTTTTTTGTCTCTGAGTGCAGGGGAGAAGGGCTCTGAGGTATTGTTTCAAAATCTGTTTTCTCTGACAGTCCAGTCTGCATGGTTGTAAAGAGGTGAGCACTCATCTCTTAGCAGGCTGCAGGGTGAGAGGCAGTTCTGGTGCTGAGCTTTGTCAGGCAATCTCCTGGAGCATCTTGCTGGAATTTGCAGTTGGGCTTTTTGCTGCTGCTTCTCTTAGTTTTCTGCCAAGACACACAAACTAATGACAGCTGTCATTCGAGGGTGCAAAAGTTTCCATATTTATAGCTTAAAATATAAGCACATTTCCTAAGCATCCACAATAGGGAAAGCAACTAACTATTCAGTGGTCCCACCAGATGCTTTTAACCGTGTGATACTTCAGTTTTCTATATTCTTGTCTCCTCACTTATTGTCAAGCAGAATGAGTGTACAGGCTTCTTTTTGCCTTAAGTCCTCTTTGACTTAGAGGCATCAGGATATAGACTGATTTCCCTTGCCCTTCTTTCTCTCCATTCTTCCCCATTCTCCTAAAATATATATACTGACTTTGTGTCAGGCCTTGGAACAGACCTTGGGAAACACAGGGAAAACACCAAGTCTCCCACTTGAGACACTCCCAGTCTACTGGGGATAGACAGACAGTGAGAGCACAGCATGATAAAGTCTATAATAGCTGAATACGGTGCTCTGGGAGCAGAGGGGAGGGAATCAACTGTGGGTGGAAGTGGAATGGGCAAGAATGTTGGGGAAGGCTTCCGAAGTAGGTGATACTCGAACTGTGCCTCTCATGTGAGCAGCAGTTATTCACATGGAGAATCTAGGTGAGGCTTCTGCCAGGGATGGTTTATTGGAAGAACTGCAGAACTTTGGCATAGTTGGTGATGATGAAGATGGACTAGACCAGGAAGACTATGTCATGCTTAGAAGTCTGCGTTTGATTCTGAAGTTGGTACAGAACCATTGAAGACTTTCAAGCAGAAAGGACATTTTATCCCCGGAGAAAACAGTAAGATGATCAGAGCCATTTCTATTCCTTGGAATAAAAATAATGGGCGATTCTGAGTGATTCAGGAAGGCACATTTTAAATCTTGTCACCTTTCTAATCTAACTGCTAAAGGCTTCCTTTCTACTCTAATGGTTCCTTTTCCCCCAACTGCATAATGACTGTATTTTTAGAGCTTTTCATAATGAAGTACCACCTACTCATCTGATCTTAGTTCCCCTCTTTGTGTAACTTTCACTGTCAAGTTGGTGCCCTCGTCAGATATTCTAAGACAGAAAGAAACATAGGGATTCATGGGGGTAGATGTGTGTAGTACTTAAGAGAATATCAGAACAAGAATTAAGAATGTATTAAATTTGTTGAGCCTCAACTGTGTGTCAGACTCTGGGGATCCATTAGTTGCCCCATCAGAAACGCACAGCCTGTTTATAATATCATTCCTAAAAAGTAGGGGGAAGAGAAATACAGTCTGGGCCAAGTTTCTGATTACAGAGCCTGGCACACTCATTAACTGGAGTGACAGGTGCCTCATATAAAGTATCCTCCAAGATTTCTAAGCCTTTCATATCAGATTATATTTCATGTCTTTGTCTTCCATTGTCTAGAGCTAAAGTTATTTAGCTAAAGTTATTTAACATATTTACATGGATTTTCTTATGTTTCCAGTATTCTTAATTTGCATTAGTCAAAATGTTAGTCGCTTAGTCATGTCCAACTCTTTGCAACCCCATGGACTGTAGGCCGCCAGGCTCCTCTGTCTTTGGAATTTTCCAGGCAAGAATAATGGCATGGATTGCCATTCCCTTCTCCAGGGGATCTTCCCAACTCAGGAATTTCATTTCTCCTGTATTGCAGGGAGATTCTTTACCATTTGAGCCACCAGGGAAGCTTACTTTAAGTTGGCTTAATCTTCATTTACGTTATGTTGGCTTTCATGCTAGAAAGTAACCAGAGTATAGGTAGGTTCACCTCAAGTTTCAGCTCTTTGAGTAGTGATAACTTCATAGGGCACTGCCTTGAATTCTGAGGCTTCATTTGGGTTCAGTGAGAAAGGGAGTAGAATAGAATTAGACCAGTTAGCAATGTCATCTTCCAGAAAGGAAGAAGAGAAATGTATATTTGCTAAAATGGCGCTACGAGATGGGAGAGTTTTCTGTCCAATTGTGGCTTAAAGGGTCACCTGGAAAACTTTCCTAAACTATCTAGAAACCTTTTCACTATTCACTGATAAGGCCTATCTTGGAGAACCATGGCCCATTTATGGACATTCACATCTTATTTCTTTGCCTGATTCTGGTTATGCCAAGTATATGGTCTGTCTATGCCAAGTTCTTGGTTCATTAATTTAGTAAAATCTTCAGAGTGTCTGTAAGAATGATAAAGCTTGAATTGGTACATCTTACATCTTGTGATAGACTGGACTTTTATGATATAAATACCCCACAGATTTGGTTGGCTGAAAAACTTCTCTATGGAACACATAGACACATGTGCCTAATCAACCTTTTAGCTGAATGAAAGTCCTAAGACTTCCTGGTGGTCCAGTGGTGAAGACTCTGCCTGTCAATGCAGGGGACTCAGGTTTGATCCCTAGTCTGGGATGATTCCACATGCCACGGCAACCAAGCCTGTACATTGCAACTATTGAAATCTGCATGTTGTAGAGCCTAAGAAAGTTCTCTTTCCTGAAGAATAAAATTGAGAGATTGGAAGTCTTAAACTTAGTGTTTCTGTCTGTAGTTGACCACAGACTTACATGGTCATTGCTTTCTCTTAAAGAATCCGTCAAGGGTATAGATGCTTGCCTAAGCCTTCAGGCTTTGTGCGGCTCTGGAGCTGGTGCCTACGGCCCTGGGTTTATAAGGTCAGACTAAATGGCTGCTGCGCAGTGCTTGCTCATGTGTTCCTCTCTCTCCGTCAGGCTTTTTTTTTTTTTTTTTTAAATGAGGAAGGATCTGAAGACTTTGCTGATTCAATTTAAGTACTGACATTTGTCTGGATTCTTCCTATGACTCCAGCTTGCTTTCTGTCCCTTTTATTTTTCCTGTCTGTCTCTTGCAAATGGAACCTTCACTTCAGTCGCTCAGTCGTGTCCGACTCTTTGCAACCCCATGGACTGCAGCATGCCAGGCCTGCCTGTCCATCACCAGCTCCCAGAGTTTACTCAAACTCGTGTCCATTGAGTTGGCAATGCCATCCAGCCATCTCATCCTCTGTTGTCCTCTTCTCCCCTGCATTCAATCTTTCCCAGCATCAGAGTCTTTTCAAATGGATCAGTTCTTTGTATCAGGTGGCCAAAGTATTGAGTTTCAGCTTCAGTCCTTCCAATGAATATTCAGGACTGATATCCTTTAGGATGGACTGATTGGATCTCCTTGCAGTCCAAGGGACTCTCAAGAGTCTACTCCAACACCACAGTTCAAAAGCATCCATTCTTTGGTGCTCAGCTTGGAACCATGGACCAGAGATTATAAACTGGTAGTCTTTGAGATCTAGCTTTCAGATATGTATAGTTTGACCCACAGAGTATTGGATCACCAAGCCTTTTTAAATTTTATTTTTTTAATTCATCTCTAATGGAGTATAGTTGCTTTACATATTGTGTTAGTTGCTACTGTACTAACACAACAAATGAATGAATGAATCAGCCATACATATACATATATTTCCTCCCTTTTGGATTTTTTTCCCATTCAGGTCACCACAGCGCACTAAGGAGAGTTCCCTATGATAGATAGTATGTTTGCCCAACCTTAAAAAATTTTTTTTAATGTATTTAATTTTTAATTGAAGGATAATTATGTACAGAATTTTGTTGTTTTCTGTCAAACCTCAAGTTAGTTAATTGCCACTATTTCTCCTACAGGTTTCAACTTTATCTGGAGTCTTTTGGCCTTTACTTTGAGCCTCAGGACTCTCATATTTCTTGGCTCTTGCCTTGTAATTCTGAAACTCCATTCCCATTTTCTATTTCTGGGGCTTGGTTTTTATCTTTGGCAGACCCTGAGCGCTGTGAGCAGAATAGCAACCTTGGAAATGATGTCTGTGGTATGCAGCGATGGGGGCTCAGGGCCCCAGCCTGGGTATCAGCTGCAACTCAGCAGGCGAGTGAGTCTGCTGACCCCTGTTAGCCAGACCAGGGGTGCAGATGTGGCCTCGGCCATGCCAAATATCAGCTGCTCTGGCTTTGGAAGCAAGAGGACCATCTGCTGCCCCATTTGTGCTAGAAGCTCACTGCTGGAATTTGGTCAGTGGTACACCGCGGCAGAAAATGATGTTAAGGATCATGAATCCTAAATCTGTAGAAGGGCCTGGTTTGTGCGAAAGACAAAGAATAGATACCACTAGGCGTTTTCATATCTTATAAATGCCACACTAGGCAACTAATTCCAACTATCTAAAGCTTCCCTTTCTTTTTTGTTTTTATGTAATGTATTTATTTTAATTGGAGGCTAATTACTTTACAATATTGTAGTGGAATCTTCCCTTTCTAATGATTCCATGTCAGGCTATCCTCTCTGTTGATCTAGTTATGGCTTCTCACAGAAACTGACAAAATGAAGAGAAGCACCAGAAACTGCTGAAGCACTTTGTAGCTATGACATATTACCTCACATACCTCTTACAGCCCTGTGAAAGGAGATGCGTTACCTGTAAGTCTTCGACGTGAAGAACCTTAACCATTGTCCAAGGTCGCACAGCCGGCAGGGGGTGGAGCTGGACTCACTCTACTTACTGCAGCAGGAAGTCCATGACGTTGACCTCTACCTTGCACTGCCACCTGAGTCCAACATGGGATTTAATGCAGATATGAGCATTTATTAATCACCTCTACAACTAGATGCTGGTTCAGATTTTTAAAGCTGTAATGCATATGTTTTGCTGATATTTGAGGTTTACTTAAAACAGTAAGACCTGTGCTTACCGAAAGGTAATAAGGTTGAATGTTTTGAGTGATAGATGAGTTGTAGACACTCCCTAGGAAAGAAAATCACCACCGACCAGAGTCATCAGTTGCCTGAAGGGTGGAGGGGAAAGAAATAGAGAGAAAGTAGGATCTGTGATTCTGTGACTGCCCCAGATGCAAGGTGCTTTCCCAGGGCTTCTTATTTATTTATGCAGAGTAGAAATGTCACACAATAACAAGATTATCCCCTGGTTTATCTAGAAACTGCACAATCCTGAAAGCTGAAGAGAAAAAGCTCATTTTGTTATTATCTATTGTCAAAGGATTATGTTGGGGAAGGGAATAAATCTTTGTCTGTTGCTGGTCATATGTAAACTGATCTGCACACAGGTATAAAGTCAAAAGGCTTTACTGGGATTTGTTGTCAACACTGTTCCACCCCAGGGCCCCTGACATTGGCTTTTCACCAGTCTGTTTTGTCAGGCCCACATACTCCAGAGGATGTCCCCCAGAGTCCTGACTTCAGATACCCTCCACTGACCTGGGTCAGAACAGTGGCGCTCCGTCACCAAGTCATGGGCCTGTGAGTCACAGTCCTATAAGACGGTCTGGTGTTTTTTTAAAATTGAGATTGCCCTATATGTAGACACGTAGAGGATTACAGGCACTTCAAAAACAAGAGAAAAGAAAGGCCATGTGGTAACTCTGCTCTTCCTGGACAGAAGAAACAGAACCACAAGGCCATCTGGGCACCACCGGGCACAACCCCACCCTCCCAGGTTCCTTCTGGGTCCCTTGCTGGAGAGCCCAGGGATGTGGCATTTACTGCAGGATATGTGGACGTGTATTTAAAACAGCATCCAGGGTGTCCTGGGATGAGATGGAAGAGGGAGGAAAATACTCCCACGCGTTCTTGGTAGGTGGTGACTCTTTTTATTGTTTTTGCTATCATAGCTTATCTTACTCCTGGTACTGTTCCTGTGTTTCTCTGTATCAATGATTAGGGAGACATATAAGAGGTATTGTTCTCAGTTCAGTTCAGTTGCTCAGTCATTTCTGATTCTTTGTGCCTGCATGAACCACAGCATGCCCGGCCTCCCTATCCATCACCAACTGCCAAAGTCTACCCAAACCCATGTCCATTGAGTCGCTGATGCCATCCATCCATCTCATCCTCTGTCATCCCTTTCTCCTCCTGCCCTCAATCCCTCCCAGCATCAGGGTCTTTTCAAATGAGTCAGTTGTTCTCAGAGAGTGTTCTAACCCTGAGTTTCTGTCCAGAACTGTTTTACTGTCTGACCTTCTAAATACTCCCATGAACTGCTACCCCTTAGATTCACACTCCTGGGCTTGCCATGTTCCTTGAGCACCATGGAAGAGTTTAAAAAGCACAGCATGTAGATTAGAGTAACTTCTCCTGGGGAGTCCCAGGTGGTCCAGTGGTTTTGAATCTGTGTGCCAGCGCAGGGGACATGGGTTCGATCCCTGGTTCAGGAAGATGCTGCGGAGCAGCCAAGCCCCTGCACCACAGCTACTGAAGCCTGTGTATTCTAGAGCCCGCGCTCCACAGCAAGAGAAGCCGCCCGTGGAGAGACGCACTCATGCTGTGACTAGAGACTAGCCCCAGCTCGCCACAACTAGAGAAAGCCTGCATGTAGCGATGAAGACCCGGCACAGCCAAAAATAAACAGATATTAAAAGAACAGCAGTTTCTTTTCCAATCAAGGCCAATGGTCTGGGCAGTCAGGCAGACAGCTCCATCATAGGTAGGCGATGAAAGTCTTCCAACCTTATCAAATGTTGGATATGAGCAAGAACCAGAGTAGTCAGAGAGGGCCTTGAGTGTGTTTAGGGGTAGATCCTGGTGTAGAATCATCATTTAGAGGTTGGAGAGGACAGGAAGGCACTGTAGGCTGGGAAACCTACATGATAAGCAAGTATGCAGAAGCCCTGACACCAGAGTTCGCACAGGGGCCTCCAAGTGCCTCAAAGTGGGGAGGGGAAGGGTAGGGATCCGTTAGAGAGGACGGCCCAGATAGGAAGGGCTTAATAAGTCTGGATGGAGCTGGGTGTGTTTTTTCGTGCCTGATTTAAGGAGTTTCAAGCCTGCACTACTAGAAAGCTTAGAAATGGCCACCCCTGGAACATGACCTTGCCTCAGTGCAGTCAGAGAGATCTGGGTTCAAGTCCTGGTTATGCCCTTAAGGGACTGTGTGATGTTTGACAAGTGCCTATCCTCTCTGAACCTCATTTCTGCAAAATGAGACTGATGTTACCTGTTTTACTTCCTTAATGCGGAAGATGCACAGTAGCATTGTTACAGTGTCTGGCACATTGCAGCCTCTTCATAGCTGGTGATGTTTTACTGTATTGCTCCTGCTATCATAGCTTGCCTTACTCCTGGTATTGTTTCTGTGTGCCTCTGAATCAAAGATTAGGGAGACATACAAGCGGTGTTGTTCTGAGACAGTGTCTTAGCCCTGAGATTCTGTATACAACTATGTTACTATCTGACCTTCTAAGCATGAGCTGCAAGTCCAGTTCAGTTGAGTTTAGTTCGGTCACTCAGTTGTGTCCAACTCTTTGTGACCCCATGGACTGCAGCATGCCAGGCTTCCCTGTCCATCACCAACTCGCAGAACCTGCTCAGACTCATGTCCATTGAGTCGGTGATGCCATCCAACCATCTCATCTTCTGTTGTCTCCTTCTCCTACTGCCCTCAGTCTTTACTAACATCAAGATCTTTTCCAGTGAATCAGTTCTTCTCATCAGATGGCCAAAGTATTGGAGCTTCAGCTTCAGTCCTTCCAATAAATATTCAGGACTGATTTCCATTAGATTTACTGGTTGGATCTCCTTGCAGTCCAAGGGACTCACAAAGTCTTCTCCAACACCACAGTTCAAAAGCATCAATTCTTTGGTGCTCAGCTTTCTTTATGGTCCAACTCTCACATCCATACATGACCAGTGGAAAAACCATAACTTTGATTAGATGGACCTTTGTTGGCAAAGTAATGTCTCTGCTTTTTAATATGCTGTCTAGGATAGTCATAGCTTTTCTTCCAAGGAGTGAGTGTCTTTATTTCATGGCTCCAGTCACCATCTGCAGTGATTTTAGAGCACAAGAATATAAAGTCTCTCACTGTTTTCTGTTGTTTCCCCATCTATTTGCCATGGAGTGATGGGCCCGGATGCCATGATCTTACTTTTCTGAATATTGAGTTTTAAGCCAGCTTCTTCACTCTCCTCTTTCACTTTCATCAAGAGGCTGTTTAGTTCCTCCTCACTTTCTGCCATAAGGATAGTGTCATCTGCATATCTGAGGTCAGTGATATTTTTTCTGGCAATCTTGATTCCAGCTTGTGTTTCATCCAGCCCAGAATTTTGCGTGATATACACTACATATAAGTTAAATAAGCAGGGTGACAGAATACAGCCTTGAAATACTTCTTTCTCAATTTGGAAACAGCCTGTTGTTCCATGTCTGGTTGTAACTGTTGCTTCTTGACCTGCATGCAGGTTTCTCAGGAGGCAGGTGAGGTGGTCTGGTATTTCCATCTCTTTAAGAATTTTCCACATTTTGTTGTGATCCACACAAAGGCTTTGGAATAGTCAATGAAGCAGAAATAGATGGTTTTCTGGAATTCTCTTGCTTTTTTATGATTCAGTGGATCTCAGCAATTTGATCTCTGCTTCCTCTGCCTTTTATAAAGCCAGCTTGACCATCTGGAAATTCTTAGTTCACGTACTGTGAAGCCTCACTTGAAGAATTTTAAGCATTACTTCACTAGCCTGTGGGATGAATGCAGTTGTGTGGTAGTCTGAACATTCTTTGGCATTGCCTTTTCTTTGGGATGGGAATGAAAACTGACTTTTTCCAGTCTTGTAGCCACTGCTGAGCTTTCCAAATTTGCTGGCATATTGAGAGCAGCACTTTCACAGCATCATCTTTTAGGATTTCAAATAGTTCAACTGGAATTCCATCACATCCACTAGCTTTGTTCATAGTGATGCTTCCTAAGGCCCACTTGATTCTGCATTCCAGTATGTGTAGCTCTAGGTGAGTGATCACAGCATTGCAGTTATGTGGGTCATGAAGATCTTTTTTGTACAGTTCTTCTATGTATTCTTGCCGCCTCTTCTCAATGTCTTCTGCTTCTGATAGGTCCATACCATTTCTGTTCTTTATTGTGCCCATCTTTGCATGAAATATTCCCTTGGTATCTCTCATTTTCTTGAAGAGATCTCTAGTCTTTCTCATCCTATTGTTTTCCTCTATTTCTTTGCATTAATCACTGAATAAGGCTTTTTTATCTCTCCCTGCTAATCTTCGAACTCTGCATTCAAATGGACGTATCTTTCCCTTTCTCCTTTGCTTTTCGCCTTTCTTTTCACAGCTATTTGTCAGGCCTCCTCAGACAACCATTTTGCTCTTTTCATTTTTCTTCCCCTTGGGGATGGTTTTGATCACTGCCTCTTGTACGATATCAGAAACCTCCATCCACACTTCTTCAGGCTCTCAGATCTAGTCCCTTAAATCTATTTCTCATCTCCACTGTATAATCATAAGGAATTTGATTAAGGTCATACCTGAATGGTGTAGTGGTTTTCCCTACTTTCCTCAAGTTAACTCTGAATTTGGCAATAAGGAGTTCATGATCTGAACCACAGTCAGCTCCCAGTCTTGATTTTGCCGACTGTATAGAGCTTCTCCATCTTTGGCTGCAAAGAACATAATCAGTCTAATTTTGGTGTTGACCATCTGATGATGTCCATATGTAGAGTTGTCTCTTGTGTTGTTGGAAGGAGGTGTTTACTATGACCAGTGTGTTCTCTTGGCAAAACTGTTAGTCTTTGTCCTGCTTTATTTTGTACTCAAAGGCTAAACTTGCCTGTTACTCCTTTTGACTTCTTTCTTTTGCATTCCAGTCCTGTATGATGAAAAAGACATCTTTTTAATGTTAGTTCTAGAGGGTCTGATAGATCATCATAGAACTGTTCAACTTCAGCTTCTTTGACATTAGTCATTGGGGCACAGAGTTGGATAACTGTGATGTTGAATGGTTTGCCTTGGAAACGAATAGAGATCATTCTGTCATTTTTGAGATTGTCCCCAAGTACTGCATTTTGGACTCTTTTTGTTGGCTATGATGGCTACTCCATTTTTTTTTCTATAGGATTATTGCCCACAGTAGCAGATATAATGGTCATCTGAAGTAAATTCACCCATTCCAGTCCATTTTAATTCATTGATTTCTAAAATGTCAATGTTCACTCTTGCCATCTCCTATTTGACTACTTCTTATTTACCTTGATTCATAGACCTAACATTCCATGTTCCTATGTAATACTGTTCTTTACAGCATCGGACTTGACTTCCATTATCAGTCACACCCACAGCTGGGCGTTGTTTTTGCTTTGGCTCTGTCTCTTCATTTTTTCTGGAGTTATTTCTCTGCTGATCTCCTGTAGCATATTGGGCACCCATCAACCAGGGGAGTTCCTCCTTCAGTATCCTATCTTTTTGCCTTTTCATAGTGTTCATGGGGTTCTAAAGGGAAGAATACTGAAGTGGTTTGCCAATCCCTTCTCCAGGGGACAATATTTTGTCAGAACTCTCCACCATGACCTGTCCATCTCGGGTGGCGCCCCACATGGCATGGCTCATAGTTTCATTGAGTTAGACAAGGCTGTGGTCAATGTGATCAGTTTGGATAGTTTTCTGTGATTATGGTTTTCATTCTCTCTACCCTCTGATATATAAGGATAAAAGTCCTAAGCACAACTTATTTGATAATTCAAAATCAAAACACTTTTAAAAGGATTCAAAATTGTACAAACATACTTACACATGTTCAAAGAATAAAAGATAGTGTGCAGAAGGAAAACATCCACAAGACTGTCAGAATTATGGGGGCATCGTGTCAGAAAGGATTCCTCAAGAAAGTAGCATTTAAACTGAGACCAGAGGACAAGGAGTGTGTACTGGATGTAGATCAGAGCAAAAAAGTGTTTAGTAGGGAACAAATGGCTCAGATGGTTAAGAATCTGCCTGCGATGCAGGAGATCTGAGTTGGATCCCTGGATTCTGATGAAACCCTGGAGAAGGGAATGGCAACCCACTCCAGTATTCTTGCCTGGAGAATCCCAGGAACAGAGGAGCCTGGAAGGCTACAGTCCATGGGGTTGCAAAGAGTCACATACTAGTGAGCGACTAACACACAGACAGACACACAGACACAGGGGAGAGAAGAGGATCATTAAAAGAATCAAAGAGCTTTAAGTTGTCTGGACTAGAGAATGAAAGGATTGGGGGAAAGAAAGGGAAACAAGTTGGGAGAGAAACAGGGACAGATCATCCTTGTCTACATTGAGGGTTATTAAGCAAGGGAATGCCTGATCAGATTTAATGGTTTTGGAAAAATTCACTGTGGAACTGTGGAGAATATGAGGGGAAGGAGCAGGGGTTCTGTTAGAAGGCCATTGCAGAAATCCAGGGAGAAATTGTGGTTGACAGAGTCTGGCACTGCTGGAGTAGGCGAGGGGCTGGTTTGAGAGATCCTTAGGACTTGACAGCTGGACAAATTGCAAGTCCAAACAGCAGCTTTTATAAACCTGAGGTTGGAGTTGTCACTCTTTGGCACTCTGCCTCTGTCATCCCGGGCTGTGTGGCATCTCCCATCCGAGCTGTTTCCACTTTGTCTCTCATTGCTCCTTGGGGCTAGTTGTCAGCCAAGGTGCTCTCTGCCACATCTTTTCCTAGGTCGGTCATCAGGCAGGGCTTTCCATTTCAATGAAAGCCTGAATTTACAGAAAATACTATACCAAATTAATGCTTTCGAATTGCAGTGCTGGAGAAGACTCTTAAGAGTCCCTTGGACTGCAAGGAGATGAAATCGGTCAATGCTAAAGGAAATCAGTCCTGAATATTCATTGGAAGGACTGATGCTGAAGCTCAAGCTCTAATACTCTGGCCACCTGATGCGAGGAGCCAACTCACTGGACAAGACCCTGGTGCTGGGGAACATTGAAGGCAGGAGAAGAAGGGGGCGGCAGAGGATGAGATGGTTGGATAGCATCACTGATTCAGTAGAACTTGAGCCAACATCTGGCGATAGTGGAGGACAGGAAAGTGTGGTGTGCTGCAGTCCATGGGGTCACGAAGAGTCAGACACTACTTAGTGTCTGAACAACAGCAACTATACTAGGTACTAATTTGCCTTGTACGGGAGTGCACTGGCGTTTCTTGCCATCGTGCCCTCCCCAAGGTGCTGCTACAGTTGTGCATGGCCATGCCATGGTCTTGCAGTGGGCGGGTTGGCAGGGGTTGGGGTGGGGAGGTGAAGATGCCAACCATGGAGCTTCTTAATTGAATATCACTGGGCTACAAGGTGCTTTCCTGTCCCTTTCTTACTGGTAGGAGAGCCTCAGAAGAACATCAGTTCAGGCCCCTGCCAGTTTTCAATGGTACCCCAGTACTGCTGGAAAACACGGTGTACTGTGTTCCTAGGTTTACGTACCAATTAGGATTCTCTACGTTCTACCAGATATAATGTCCCATTTAATCTTGATAATTGCTCTGGGGCTGGAGGGAAAGAGGAACAGTTCTGGAACAGCTATTGAGTCTCCTGCCTTTGGAAATAAATACAATGGGACTCAGAGAGGTTACTCAGCTGTCAGTGGGAAAGGTGTGCACAGAAACTGCAAATAAATAGACTAGTAATTTCAGGTCCATGGTGTAGCTAGAGAGTTCATTTCCAAAGAGCTTTTGAGAGAAGTCTTTGTCTGGCCAGTTCCCAGCTGGGATTCTCTTGTCTATGTCTCCAGAAATCTGCATTCTAGTTATTCACTGTCTGTCCCAGTCTTGGTTCTGTACCCTTCTCAAAGAAGAGTTCCTCTTCATAGGATGCTGCATTCTTTTGAAAGGCCCTTTTCATTTTATCCTTCTGCCTCCTGTAGAGATGTTTGAGTTCTTTTTCCACTTATTATTCAATGGAGTTGAGCCTCAGTCTGTCCCTGTGGGATTTCCTATTGTTCTACGTTAATAATTAACCTTTACAAGAGCTCTGGTCATAGGCGTTTAGCCCAAATGCAAAGAAAGCTGAAGTTAGGTTATGACAGAGAGCTCTCACATGTTGATTTATGGGGATTAGAAAGGAGAAGCTGCTAGCCATTAAACATTTTTCATTTCTTTTCTCACGCACTTGAGTGATTGCCTAAGAATCTTGCAGTTTTGTTTTTTTTTCCCTTTTACACATGGTCAGTCCACTAGAATTAAGAAATTTAGCTTTTGAACTGGGAAGTTGAACATGCGTGATTTCCAGCATATTATAAATGAGCTCATGGGTGCTGGTGGTACAGCCTTGTGCTGAATGTCCATAGATGGCAAAGCACATGGACTCTGGAGCTAGCTCCCTGGGTTCAAGTCCTACTCTGGCACTTAACTGTCTGTGTGACCATGGGCTGGTTCCTTAACTACTGGCCGCGTCTGTTTCTGCATCAGTCAAATGGGAGAATGATGCTGGGTACCTCAAATGGTGTCGTCAGGATCTGATGGGGTGCTAGACTTCAGATCCTGAGTGCGGAGCCTGGGAGGAGTTGCTCAGTAAATATCAATATTGTTACTGTCCTCAGTGTGACTATGATGTCACCCATGGCGAAGGTCGTATGGTAGGAGAGACCTTTTCAATTCTTTGTTGTTAATCAATGTGAAAAGGCATGCATCTTTGCTTGATTCTTTCCTCATGTTGGGAGAGAGAAGAGAAGCAATTCTACAGCTAGATGTTTGGGATTAAATGATATATACTGGAATGACTCTCTCAATTAACTTTTTATCACTGAGAAGAGTTTTAAGAGTTTATCACTTAAGTCTCGTTATTTTACTGAAAATGAAGATAAGACAACTTTCTCAGGGCTGCAGAAAGGACCAAGTGTGTTAACAGCCACCCTCAAAATAGCTGAGATGTTTGTTCCCATACTCCATGTCCTTTCTAAGTGCTTCCCATGTAGCAACTCATTCCATCCTTAAGAAACAGTCTATTCCTATATTCCCATTGTCAAAGGAGGAAGCAAACCAGAGCACATTAAATAACTTTGAGGTTCACACAGCTTGGAAGTAGTGGATGCGGGATTGGAACCTAAATCGAAGTCCTGATTTAGAATTTGAATAAGACAATGTGAAGGACATAGCAAAGTGGTCTATATAATAAGTACACTAAGATGCTAGCCCCTTTGCCCTCTGTTTTCACCTTTTATTTTTACGGTATGGATGTGACATTGCCTAGAGATCAAAGGACCGAGACCTATCTGAGGGTACTGCATCAAAATTCAGTTTTAACAACCACAAAAACTCTGAAATTCTAATTTGGGAAACAAGATTAATCCCTACCTCTACATAGATTATATGAGGTTTAGAAAGTCATAATTTTTAAAAATGTTTTAGGGTGTTTCATTCTCTTACTTTGTGTATATAGAGGATACATGCAATGTGGAGAAAAATATAGATCTTCCCTCCCAACGCTTAACACTCAGTCATCTTTAACACAAAACAAAACAGTACAGCAAGATACAGTGAAAAAAGTAAGTCTGTCTCCACTCCTGAATATTAACTCCACAAATCCTCTCCCTAGTGGCCATTTTATAGTTTCTTGTGTTTCCTTCCAAAAATGTTTAATGCATTTGCAAATATATATACATAAAATGCACACTTCCTAACACACACACCCACTTTGCATAATGATAGCATAATGCACATGGTTCTGTTCCTTGCTGATTCACTTAACAATATTACTCAGAAAATCCATGTCAGAACTGGGAGTGCTGCTTTGTTTTTGAGGGCCGCCTCATATTCCATTATAAGGATGTGCCAGCCTGTCACTGACGGTCGTTTAGGTTGTTTCTGGTCTTTTACTGAGGACGCTGCAGTAAATATCTCTGGAAGCATTTGTGTCTGTGCGACTCAGTCTCTCTTGATTTCTGCTTGCATTGTGTAACTTTCTGATGCTGCAAAAACTCGGCCAGAAGGAAACAGACAAAAGGAACACAGTGGAGATACAGGGGCTTATTCACGGCTTGTGCGCACCTGAGAGGTTTGTGCAGCTGCTTTTCAAGTGCTGTGGCCGTTTCTCATATTATTTCAGACTCTTGTGTCCTGAAGCTTCTTCTCGGGCCTTTTCCCTGAGTTCCCAGTGAGAGATGGATGGTTGCAGCTTGCAAGATTGATTCATATGGCACTTGTTTGACTTTTGACAGGTTGTTTATAAGAATAATGACATCCGTCTGGAGCTGTCTCGCTTGGCCAGGATTGGGGACACCAAGATGAAGATCTACGGTGAGGTGGTATTCAAGTGTGAGAATGTGGCCACACTGGACCCCATCAACTTTGAGACCCCAGAGGCTTACATCAGCTTGCCCAAGTGGAACACCAAACGTATGGGCTCTATCTCCTTTGACTTTCGCACCACTGAGCCCAACGGCCTGATCCTCTTCACTCATGGCAAGCCCCAAGAGAGAAAGGATGCTCGGAGCCAGAAGAACACCAAGGTGGACTTCTTTGCTGTGGAACTCCTCGATGGCAACCTGTACCTGCTGCTTGACATGGGCTCAGGCACCATTAAAGTGAAAGCCACGCAGAAGAAAGCCAACGATGGGGAATGGTACCACGTGGATATTCAGCGGGATGGCAGATCAGGTAGGAAGAGGCAGGGTGTATGCAAACTTCCCCTTCCTTACAGTTTTTTTTTTTTTTTTAATGTTTGCACTTGCTGATTCTTCTGCTATTCTCCTTAATGCTTGTTGTAAGATGATGTTACTGAACAAGACACCTGTCTTATCAAAGGCTGACATTCTTCTCCTCATCTCCCCTTGTCACTCACTGCACAATGGTTTCAGTGATAGCTCTGAGACCCTGGGACTGAGGATGGTTTTACAAGGAGCATTCGCACTGCTACCAAAGTGACTGTCATGTCACTGGTGTGATGGGTTTTTTTTTCCCCTTCTCTTCTTATTCTCCTTTCTTGTATCACCATAGAAACTAATTGTGACATCACAGATGCTGCTCTATGTGATTACTCTTGTAGAATAAGCCGCACTGTGCAAGGGTTTATGCAATGATACACCCTTCAATAATTGTCAAGAGTCATATTGCAGGGGAAAATTATGACAAGAAAGGAAAAGACAAATTGATTTTTCCTGAAGTCATGTTCAATTTAAAGCCTTCCTTTGGTGTGAAAGCCTATATTTCACTGTTTGCTCAGACCTCACTAACTCTCCCTTCCTCTTCATAACCTTCTGCATTTGCTTCAAATGGCTTTGTTTCTGCAGCCGTGGATCAAACAAGCTAGCCCCAGGCAGTACATAGCCACTGTGGAATAGTAACAAAGGATGGGAGTGGGGAAACACAAATAGAGAAGCTGAGGCTTTGGAATGCCTGAACAGTTTGCCTGCTTTCTGTGGACATGTGGCGATGAAGGTCACATCCTGTACCATCAGAAAGGACATTTCACCCCGGGTAGTAATTAGAGCATTTGAATTTCGCATTTATTTCCTGATTCTCCATTTAGGTAGTATCATACTCAAGAAATGTCTCAGCTCTGTTTGCCATATTTTGAAGGTTTTACTCTCCTGGTGAACACAAAAATGCCTTCCTTTTGGACATTTTGTTTCTGGGTGCATTTGGCCAATAACAGAAAGCAGTAGGTTCCCCTAACAGGCTGTAGCCAGGGATGGCCAGGCATGCGTGGATGGCTCTTCGACATCCTCCCAGAGCTGGAGGGATGGCGGAGATGAGCAGTGTTGCCCTTAGGAGGAGCCGCTTAGGTTCCGTGCAAAGGGCAGACGGGTGGCAGATTGCAGACCTGGATGGTTTATTGCCCAGCAGGCTGCATTATTGATTGCCTGAAATTTGATTGGAACCAAGAGACTTCAAATGAAATGTGCTTGTTGGGCAAGAATGAGCATTTTGTTCTTTTTAAGCAGAAAGCACACAAACTTAATTTCTTCTGAGACCAAATCTTTCAGAGTTTATCCATAAATATGTCTGCTGGGGCAGAGCAAGAAAGCTATCTGAGAATTATAAAGGAAACACTCCTGCTAGTTTTTAAGACCGTGCACACTGGGTCTTTGGACTGGTCATGGTTGACGGCTTTCATGATTGACTAACCTAGACCTTGGCACAGCTTAAATGTCACCTATCTGAGTCACAGGCAGGCTAGAACATATAAAATTGCCACATATCTATTTCTGTTTATTCTCAACACTAATTGCTTTTTCAAGTAGGGTGTTATTTTGTCTGGTTAGAACCATCAGACCCATTTTTGGCAAACAAATTTTGATTGCAAAACACTTTAATTTTATACTTGGGTGCTGTGGCATTGGTTTGGAGAAGGAAATGGCAACCCACTCCAGTATTCTTGCCTGGAGAATCCCATGGATGGAGAAGCCTGGTGGGCTATAGTCCACAGGGTGGCAAAGAGTCGGACACGACTGAGCGACTTCACTTTCACTATGGCATTGCTTAATACTTTGATACACTGATAAATTTGATCAAGACCTATAAAAATTTACTGAGTAAACAAGGAGGCAACAGAAAATGAGATGGTTGGGTGGCATCACCAACTCAATGGACATGAATTTGAGCAAACTCCAGGAGATAGTGAAGAACAGGAAGCCTGGTGTGCTGTATTCCATGGGGTGGCAAAGAGTGGACATGACTTAGCTACTGAATACCACACACACGGATAAATTTGATTAAAGCCTATAAAAATTTACTGAGCAAGCAAGAAGGTGATAGAGGATGAGATGGTTGCATGGAATCACTAACTCAATGGACATGAGCTTGAGCAAACTCTGGGATATAGTGAAGGACAGGGAAGCCTGGTATGCTGCAGTCCATGGGGTTGCAAGGAGCTGGACATGACTTAGTGACTAAATAACAAAAAAATAATTGTCATATATAAGCAGCATAACAACATTTTAATATCTTTTTATTTTTTTTTTTTTTTGAGAGAAATCCCTTTGTTTTATTTTTTTGAAGTTTATGAAGTATTTTTTTATAGTGATGCAAATTTTTTTTAAATTACATTACTGTATTTGTTTTGCCATACATTGACATGAATCAGCCACAGGTGTCCACAATCTCCAATGCCAAAGCCCCCTCCCACCTCCCACCCCACATCCTCTCCCTGAATCATCCCGTGCACCAGCCCCATGCGTCCTGCATCCTGTATTGAACATAGACTGGCGCTTCATTCTTACATGATAGTATACATGTTTCAATGCCGTTCTCCCAAATCATCCCACCCTCTCCCTCTCCCTCAGAGTCCAAAAGTCCGTTCTATACCTCTGAGTCTCTTTTGTTGTCTCACATAGAGGGTCTTCATTACTATCCTTCTAAATTCCATATATATGTGTCAGTATACTGTATTGGTGTTTTTCTTTCTGGCTGACTTCACTCTGTATAATCGGCTCCAATTTCATCCATCTCATTAGAACTGAGTCGAATTTATTTTTTTTTAAGGGCTGAGTAGTACTCCATTGTGTATATGTACCACAGCTTTCTTATCCATTCATCTGCTGATGGACATCTAGGTTGTTTCCATGTCCTGGCTATTATAAACAGTGCTGCAATGAACATTGGGGTACATGTGTCTCTTTCAATTCTGGTTTCCTCGGTGTGTATGCCCAGCAGTGGAATTGCTGGATCATAAGGCAGTTCTATTTGCAATTTTTTAAGGAATCTCCACAGTTTTCCATAGTGGCTGTACTAGTTTGCATTCCCACCAGCAGTGTCAGAGGGTTCCCTTTTCTCCACATCCTCTCCAGCATTTATTGCTTGTAGACTTTTGGATTGCAGCCATTCTGACTGGTGTGAAATGATACCTCATTGTGGTCTTGATTTGCATTTCTCTGATAATGAGTGATGTTGAGCATCTTTTCCTGTGTTTGTTAGCCATCCGTATGTCTTCTTTGGAGAAATGCCTATTTAGTTCTTTGGCCCATTTTTTTATTGGTTCGTTTATTTTTCTGGAGTTGAGCTGCAAAAGTTGCTTGTATATCTTTGAGATTAGTTGTTTGTCAGTCTCTTTAACAGGTGGTGCTGGGAAAACTGGTCAACCATTTGTAAAAGAATGAAACTAGATCTCTTTCTAACACCATACACAAAAATAAACTAAAAATGGATTAAAGATCTAAATGTAAGACCAGAAACTATAAAACTCCTAGAGGAAAACATAGGCAAAACACTCTCCGACATAAATCACAGCAGGATCCTCTATGATCCATCTCCCAATATACTGGAAATAAAAGCAAAAATAAACAAATGGGATCTAATTAAAATTAAAAGCTTCTGCACAACAAAGGAAACTATAAGCAAGGTGAAAAGACAGCCTTCTGAATGGGAGAAAACAATAGCAAATGAAACAAATGACAAACATTTTAATATCTTTTTAAATGTAGATTTATTTTTATTCAGATATACTTTCATTATCACTGTTAATTAGAAGTTTAAAAATTCAAAAGGGACACGAAATAATTAGTCTTAGAGACAGAAAAATGGGTCTTAGATGTTATGTCAAACTTACAAGTTTTAAAAGTGACATTTATACAGTGTAATTTAGCTCTGATAAGTAATTTTTATAATCAAATTATTTCAGTAACAACACAAATTACCATATTACTTTTTAGATTTTTTTGTTTTACAATATATTCTTGTCAATCGCTTATTTAAAAATACTTAAACCTGATAGAAACTCATTTTTTAAACAACGTACCATGGAAGAAATACAGTATCAGAGACACTCCTGTCCTTTACACGCTGTGGAGATGGGGAATACTACAACTGAAAAAAAAAAGGCTCTTAACGCATTTCCTGGGGAGCACTTTAATATTTACACTTGGGTCTGTTGTTCTTTAAACAAGTTTAGATTTGAAGAAATTTCAGAAGAAGGCTTTTTAAGAAATGAAGAACTTCATTTCTTCCTGAGAATATTTTCTGGTATGTTGTTCTTATCAGTTCAGTTTAGTCAGTCGCTCAGTCATGTTCAACTCTTTGCAACCCCTTGGATTGCAGCATGTCAGTTTTCCCTGTTCATCACCAATTCCTGGAGCTTACTCAGACTCATGTCCATTGAGTCAGTGATGCCATCTAGCCATCTCATCCTCTGCCATTCCCTTCTCCTCCTACCTTCAATCTTTCCCAGCATCAAGGTCTTTTCCAGTGAGTCAGTTCTTTGCATCAGGTGGTCAGCATATTGAAGCTTTAACATCAGTCCTTCCAATGAATATTTAGGGCTGATTTACTTTAGGATTGACTGATTTGATCTCCTTGAAGTCCCCTGGACCCTCAAGAGGGTCTCCAACACCACAGTTCAAAAGCATTAATTCTTAGGTGCTCAACTTTCTTTATGGTCCAACTCTCATATCCATATATGACTACTGGAAAAACTGTAGCTTTGACTGGACGAACCTTTGTTCACAAAGTAACGTCTCTGCTTTTTAATATGCTGTCTAGGTTGGTCATAACTTTCCTTCCAAGGAGCAAGCCTGTTTTAGTTTCATGGCTGCAGTCACCATCTGCAGTGATTTTGGAGCCCAAGAATATAAAGTCAGCCACTGTTTCCATTGTTTCCCCATCTATTTGCCATGAAGTGATGGGACCAGATGCCATGATCTTAGTTTCTTGAGTGTTGAGATTTAAGCCAACTTTTTCATGCTCCTCTTTCACTTTCATCTAGAGGCTCTTTAGTTCTTCCTCACTTTCTGCCATAAGTGTGGTGTCATCTGCATATCTGAATTTGTTGGTATTTCTCCCAGCCTGGTGGTGCAGAGGTTAAAGCATCTGCCTGCAATGTGGGAGACCTGGGTTCGATCCCTGGGTCTGGAAGAACCCCTGGAGAAGGAAATGGCAACCCACTCCAGTATTCTTGCCATGGATGGAGGAGCTTGGTGGGCTACAGTCCTTTGGGTCGCAAAGAGTCTGACACGACTGAGTGACTTCACTATTCACTAATCTTGATTCCAGCTTGTGCTTCCTCCAGTCCAGCGTTTCTCATGATGTACTCTGCATATAAGTTAAATAAGCATGGCGAGAATATACAGCCTTGACATACTCCTTTTCCCATCTGGAACCAGTCTGTTGTTCCATGTCCAGTTCTATCTGTTGCTTCTTGAACGGCATACGGATCTCTCAAGAGACAGGTCAGGTGGTCTGGTATTCCCATCTCTTTCAGAATTTCCCAGTTTGTTGTGATCCACACAGTCAAAGGCTTTGGCATAGTCAATAAAGCAGATGTTTTTCTGGAGCTCTCTTGATATTTTGAGGATCCAACTGATGTTGGCAGTTTGATCTCTGGTTCCTCTGCCTTTTCTAAAACGAGCTTGAACATCTGGAAGTTCTTGGTTCACTTGAAGAAAACTGGCTTGGAGAATTTTGAGCATTACTTTGCTAGCATGTGAGATGAGTGCAATTGTGCGGTAGTTTGAACAGACCTATATTAAAATGAATAGTTATAACAACATTTCGTCTTTGTGTTTTAGCCCCTTAAGTCTTCTCTGGCATTTCTGCGATCCTGTGGACTTTAGCCTGCCGGGCTCTTCTCTCCATGGGATTCTTTAGGCAAGAATACTGAAGTGGGTTGCCATTTCCTACTCCAGAGGATATTTCTGACCCAGGGATCAAACCCACATCTCTTGTGTCTCCTGGATTGGCTGGCAGAAGCTTTACCACTGAGGCTTCTGGAAATCCTTATAAAAAGTTAATTGTATCTAATTGTGGAGCCTGCTGCTCATCCTGAAGAATATGACTGCAAGGTGATCTTGGGAACCTTTTATTTTCATTCCCCAACTGGAGGACTAACTCTCAAAACAGTTGTGGTCACACACTTAGAGGAGGATTTTGCTCAGGATGGATTGCTTAAGGCTCCACTATTTACATTGGTTCCAGGTGCTGTTCTTCACTTGGCAATAGAAGCTCCTTGCTGTTAGTTGGTGATCCGATTATTTTGGTGGAGTGTGGTAGGTAAAGAAGGCAAACTGTGCAAGAGAGATGTCGAGGCTTGAGTCCCTTTCTTCATTTGTAAAATAGAGGAAATACGAACATCAGCCACAAGATTATTTTGAAGCTTGAGTCCAGAAAAGCACAGAGAGTACTAAATATGTTGGCCAGGACAGTCTTACTGTTATATAGGGTTTTTTTAAAGAAGATTTAAAAGCAAAAGGCAAAGCTGGTTTCTCCAGGAGAAAATTTGCAAGGGAGACTTGGGGGAGTGAGCCGAACTGAGCTCCCCAGTGGCCCCTCCTGCTCTTTCTGCTTTGCGCTTTCTCTTTCCTTTCTCTTTCCTTTTTCTTTCTGGCTGCGCTTTTAATTGAGAGTATGCGTCACTTTCTTGATCTCATCTGATCTCCCAGGCCCTTCATGCTGTCCTCTGTCATAGCCAGGGAGGGAATTGATATGCAGATGAGGGAGAGCTGGCTGATGGATGGCCCTGTTATCCTGGTACCAATAAAGGACTTTGAGAAGACTAAAGTTTTGAAAGTTTTGGCATGACGTTCAGATATCAGTTTGATTTTTCAGTTAGGAAATTGATCTGTAAGTGGGTTTAGGGACTGGTGCAGGGTTCAGTTCAGTTGCTCAGTCATGTCCGACTCTTTGTGATGCAGGGTTAGAAAGCCATTTAAGACTGGAACCCCAGTTCCCAAGTTCCCAGGTCAGGCTCAGGGTTCCATCTGTGATCTCGTGTGCCCAGTCCAGCTCTGATCTCATCTCTTTTTGACTTCCTCTGGCAACCTCGATTCTAGCCACACTCCTGCCTACTCCAGGACCTTTGTAAGTGCCATTCCCAGGGCCAGAACATTCCTCTTCCCCCTGGACTTGGCATGCCTGAATCCTTCTCAGCATTCTGGTTTCAGCTCACCTGTCACCTGCTTAGAGAAGCCTTTACCAACCGTCCACTTGAAAGCAGAACCCATCTGCTGGGGCTGCTACACCCATTTAACTGCCTCCCCCCGCCCATTTGCCATTTGTCTTTCTCTTTTGTTTATTTAGTGATTTATTTATTTTCTCTTCCTCTGCTCTGGAACATCGTTTTCATGAGAGCAGGGGCATGGCTGTCAAATTCGTGTCTGTGCCTAGAACTATACTAGAGATAGAACAGGTTCCAATACGTACTTGTTAAGTGAACACATGAAGAAACATGTTCCAGTTAAAATTTATCAAAAGCAGTGAGTGTTGAAAATACATACTGGCTGGACTGGTACCTAAGACAAGTACAGAGGATATCAGCGCATGGAGAGAGAGGAGAGGAGAGAAGAGCAGGTTCCGTCCTTCTGGCAATGGTGAGCCAGTGGTGAAGACTCAGGCGGCACTTATAGACTCTGTCCTAGGTACATACAGAGTAAAAAGCACCTTACATATATGAGTTCATCCGCCTGCAGTCCATAGGGCTGCAAAGTTGGAATTGACTGAAGCGACTTAGCATGCATGCACACAGCCATCACGGCAACCTGTGAGGTGGGACAGTTCTTTTTCAATTTTACAGTTGAGGAAATTGAGGACCAGAAAAGTGAAGTCACTTCTTCAGGGTTATCTGGCTAGTAGGTGGCAGAGCTAGGATTTAAACACAGGAAGGAGGGGTGCTGCTGTCAACCTATATGGCATGCAGCCTTTCAGCCAAGACTTTTAGGTAGAAAAAAAAAGGTAGTATTTTAGGTACTGGCCACTGGGATTGTCCTGGGTCTTCCTCTGGGCTCAGCTGTCTTACCTGCCAGAGACCAGAACCAAATGACCTGCACTGCCTTTTTTATCATCTTGTGACCTTTCATTCCCCGCTCATATGGTTCTCTCCTGGCCAGGCCGCGCTAGTCTCCCATTTCACCGCTAGGTTCCTTTCATTTGGTTCATCAACTGGGAGGCTCACCTGGGATGCCAGGAGGGCTGAGAGCTCACTCTTTGTCTCCATCCTCCCATCCCAGGTACCATATCAGTGAACAGCAGGCGCACGCCGTTCACCGCCAGCGGGGAGAGCGAGATCCTCGACCTGGAGGGGACATGTACCTGGGCGGGCTGCCGGAGAACCGCGCTGGCCTCATCCTCCCCACCGAGCTCTGGACCGCCATGCTCAACTATGGCTACGTGGGCTGCATCCGCGACCTGTTCATCGATGGGCGCAGCAAGAACATCCGGCAGCTGGCGGAGATGCAGAACGCTGCGGGCGTCAAGTCCTCCTGCTCGCGGATGAGCGCCAAGCAGTGTGACAGCTATCCCTGCAAGAACAACGCCGTGTGCAAGGATGGCTGGAACCGCTTCATCTGCGACTGCACGGGCACTGGCTACTGGGGACGGACCTGCGAGCGGGGTGAGTCGTGTGGGGATGCGCTGGGTGAGAGTGGGGAGACGTGCCTGGGCTTCCTTTGCTATCGCGGACACATCCTTTGCACCTCCCTGTGCTTGCGTGCTTCTAGGGGAGAATTTTCTTGGGTTCACTGCTCTCCAGATGACACCCTTTCTAGGTCTGGATGTTTGGTTCGATTTGGCTAGGACTGGATCGTAGAGAGGGAAACTAGCATAAATAGGAGCTTGGTCATGATGCTTTTTTGATGGAGTGTTTGACATCTTCTCTTTGAGAAAGCCAATACTTTTTCTTTGGGGATTCTGGGTGGGCTCACCAACTGGCTGTTTCATTTGTTCCTTGAACTCATGCTTTTTGGGTGCTTTCTCTGGGCTAGCTATCAGATTAGGGTTTAAAAATACACTGTAGAATAAAATAGCCCCAGCCCTGTTCTTTGGAACTTGCTGCTTAGTGGAATAGTTAGCTGTTAAATAAATAATCACTTACATGTTGAGTTTTATGAGGCAATGGTGTGTTGGTTAAGAACATGAATTCTGGGGCAAGACTGGATGAGAAATGTGGCCTTTGTAGAGTGATATAAACTCAAGATAATATCTTTGAGACTTGATTTCCTCTTCTTTAAAATGGAGATAATCAGGTTCCTTCCCTCATAGCTCAGTTGGTAAAGAATCTGCCTGCAATGCTGGAGACCCCCAGTTCTATTCCTGGGTTGGGAAGATCCCCTGGAGGAGGGATAGGCTACCCAGTCTAGTATTATTGGGCTTCCCTTGGGGCTCAGCTGGTAAAGAATCTGACTGCAATACGGGAGACATGGGTTTGACCCCTGGGTTGGGAAGAGCTCCTGGAGAAGGGAAAGGATACCGCCTCCAGTATTCTGACCTGGAGAATTCCATGGACTGTATAGTCCATGAGGTCTCAAAGAGTCGGGCACGACTGAGTGACTTTCATTTTCTTTCCCTGTTAAGTGAGTGGGTTGCCCTTTCCCTTCTCCAGGGGATCTTCCCAACCCAGGGATCAAACCCAGGTTGCCCACATTGCAGGCAGATTCTTTACCAGCTGAGCCACCAGGAAGCCTCCTCCCTGCTATTAATCAGGATTGAATGAGTCAATAGATTCCTGCACTATGGAAAGCGTATAGTCAATGCCAGTGATTGTTATGGTTATAATGATTGCCATCGACATCATTATCGGGAAAGTACAGAAAAGCTTGGAATTCCTTTTCAGGGGGATCCAACATACTGTAGGGATTCATAGAAAGCTTCTGCAGAAAGAAATATGTAGGTTGAGACTTGAAATATGAGTAATAGCTAGCTTGGCAACAAGGTGGGGAGAAAACCATGTGTCTTAGATTGGAAGGATGTAGTGTGCCAAGAGGTAAGAGAACATGGCACAGTTGAGGAACCAAAGTCGATAACTAAGTGGAGTGGGGAGTGAGGGTGGGGGAAGGGGTATGAGAGGTAGCTGAAATGTTGCGGAACAAACAGTGGGGCTGGCCCTTTAGAAGAGACCATCTACCACTTTAACTTCTTACATTTGCACTGAATTTACAGTTTGGGTAAAAGGCAGAGATAAAGGTAAGCAAAGAGATTACATCAAGGTACAGAGATGCCAGTCTATAAGCCATGTCCAGATTGCAGCTTGGTTAATTGTTTTACATGCCAATGACACACAATTTGGCTGACTGTCTATGAATTGTCTACCTTGATTTTATATGAAAGGATACTTTAGATAACAAATTTTTGCTGAGGGCATAGCTCTCTAGAGCTTCAAGAATACTGTGTCTGGAGTAGACATAGCTTCTGCCTCCAGAAGCTTATCATGTATTTAGCTGAGGAACTGAGACATCTACATAGGAAGCATAGATGTTTGGTTCTTGTATAGATGATGTAGGCCATCAGTATGGGCTGGACTACTAGAAGAACATGGAATTTCAAAAAGACCTTCCTGATTAGTGACATACAAGGCCTCATCTCTTAAGTATACCAGTGGCCAGAGTTGTTCAAGTTTCAGAAGACTGGTGATGAGAAGGGATCCTGGAACAGGCTTGGGTAACAAGGCAAGGGTTTTCAAAGACTCATTTTTTGAGGTCAACCATATAGCTAGCTAAAGTGTGTTTCAAGAGAACTGCAAACCTTCACTACCGCTGGACCAAAAAAGAGGACACAGGATATTGGAATAAAGGATAAGGAACTTTCTTGGGGCTCATGGAAGTTAAATTCAGATTCACTGAATTTTCAGCGCAGCGACCCCAGAACATGAGCTAAGATGAGGAGGTGGCCATCTGGAACATAAGTGGGCCTCATTTGGCTGGCCACTTTGTTGAGCTCCTGAACGCTTTCCAAATCTCTTTTATTGGGTAGACAATCTCAGTTGCTGGTTTGGGGAGACAGGTCATTTGACCATTGTGATACATGAGACCATCTGGGTAGAAGTCAGGATATTGTGGATGGTCCATCATCAAGGAAGGTGGTGTAAGAACCCAAGGTCCCATCAGACATCTCTTTCCAACACAAGGGCCTTGTGATTACTGAGGACAAGCAGCGGTGACTGGAGATAGCTGTGCAGGGTGTCCCTGGGATCACCTTTCCACGGGCAAATCAGTGGAGAGTTGGTCCAAGGTTTGCCAAATACAATGAAAGTCATTGCACATTTTATGTGGTCACTTTTGACTGGTCATTAAACGGCAGCTGATTGGGGATATATGAGGGACAATTATTCCTGGTACAGTGCAGCCAAAAAATCATCCATTGTGGCCAAATGAGAAGGAAGCTAGCAAATTAAGGACATTTGATCTATATGTCGCTCAAACCCCAGACGGGTCCACTGATTGTTTTGTTCCCCGGCTAATTGTCTTCTGGTCCTGTATTGTTCCCGACACTGTGTTCAGAACAAGTCAGTGGAGTGTAAAAATGATGGGACTCTACTTTGTTGGCAAAGAAAATAGTTTCCCTGTGACATTGTTTATCTTTATTGAAACTGATTCATCAGCGGAGATGCTTTTTGCGTCTCTTTCGTTCATTTTTCATACATGCAGCAGACATTTGTTGAAATCTGAATCCGTTCCAGGCACTGTGTTAGAGGCTGGGAATGAAGGGGAAAAGAAACTGACATAGCCCCTGATTTTGATCGCGGGATGTATAGTCTTTGGGGAGAGGGAGAAGTGGGGAGTGTGCTAATGTGTGGCAGATATCAGGCCTGATGTCTTAGGGGATCAGGAGGGCAGACAGATGGGAGAGGCCACGCCTATATGGGTGAGTGGTTGGCAAAGGGGGACCTGAGGTTACTTAGATTTTTAAAATCTCCTTTTAATAACAAAACTGTGGCCTCTGTCTGTTTCTGACCCTCAAGATCCATTGCAGGCACTTCTGAAGAGTGGTAAAGGGTGAGTGTTAACACCCTTATGCAAGACGGTCATCCTCTTTGGCAAGGAGTGCTGCCCCACCCAACATAACACCATCAATATGTTCATTCAATTTACAGTTCTCTAATTTTTTTTTTCCTAGAAGCAGTACTAAGCCTGAAATTCATTTGTACCAAATTTGAGAAGACTAAGGCAATCCCTAAGGCAGTGTGTCCCATCTAACCCCAACTCTGTTCTATGTTTGGGCTTCATAGTAGTCTCTATCCCCTGGTGCTGTTGGCCACACAACAGAAATGGTGGTTGAAAGAGGCACTTTTATACATAAAATGGAGAAAGCATAGGCAGGATGCTGAAAACCAGTGTTCAGAGAAAAAGCAGAATTAGGGATGGCTCTGGGAAGACGCCAAATGGCCAGGAACCCAAGCAAAGTGAGCAAGCATACCCATCTTGGATACCACTCCCAGGTTAAAGTTGTCAACCAGAGACAAGGGAATAAGGCCAAGGGAACCAGGAACTGTATGAGTACATGGAAGTGTTAGTTACACAGTCGTGTCCAACTCTTTGTGACCCCAGGAGTGCTTCTACTACATATGAGGATCAGCAACTCTAAATTTTGACATATAGCAATTGGCTTCATGTTGCATTTAGACTTTTTTTTTTTTTTGCCATGATCTGATACTATTCTAAGGAGATGTAGATAGATTCACCCATCCCAGTTGTTCAAATGTGGCTGTTCTGGTTTGTTCTTTGTTAATCATAGTGTTGTGGGAGACCTGTCCATGACCTAAAAGCTAAGGACTTCCTGGTGTAGCTATTTCATGCCTGTTTGTTTGATTGAAGCACATCTGCTGGAAGACTGCTTTCCATTTTAAAAGTCCTACTGTACAGAGGAAACATTCTATCTTATCTATTGTAGGATGATCAGTTGACATGGGACAACATAGGCGTCTTTTCCTTGCCAGTGTAGCCAAACTGTAGTTTAATTAGTGGGGGCCAACTGTCCATAGGCAATGTTGTGGGTTTATTTGTGGACCATCAAACTTCAGTTTGAGGCTGCTGCAGATTCTATCCCCTTACATAGATGGCTTTTTCTGAATGCCTACCATCATTTATTTAGCAAGAAATAGAACAGGACTCAGCACAAGCTCATTTCTATGCCAAAAATAACCTGCACTCCAGTACCTAGACTTGGGATGACCTAGTGGTTAATGGCATGAATTTTAGAATCAGATGGACTTGCTTCCTAAAGTTGGTTCTCTCAATAGTTAGGAAGTATACAACATATTTCTTATTTTTTCCAAGTCTGTTTCCTTATCTGTAAAATGGAGAGACTGATACTTACTAGATAAGGTTCTCTTGGTTGCAAGCTTCAGAGCTGACAGTGGCTAACAGAGTCAAGGAATGAGACTTACCACATGATTTGTTGTTTAGTCGTTGAGTCTTGTCTGACTCTGCGACCTCATGGACTGTAGCACATCCAGGCTTCCCTGTCCATCACCAACTCCCGAAGCTTGCTCAGACTCATGTCCATTGAGCCAGTGATGCCATCTAACCATCTCTTCCTCTATTGTCCCCTTCTCCTCCTGCCTTCAGTCTTTCCCAGCATCAGGGTCTTTTCTAATGAGTCAGTGCTTTGTATTAGGTGGCCAAAGTATTGGAGCTTCAGCATCAGTCCTTCCAAGAAATAGTCACGACTGATTTCCTTTAGAATTGACTGGTTGGATCTCCTTGCAGTCCAAGGGATTCTCAAGAGTCTTCTCCAACACCACCGTTCAAAAGCTTCAGTTCTTCAGTGCTCAGCCTTCTTTATTGTCCAACTCTGACATCCATACATGACTACTGGAAAAACTGTAGCTTTGACTATATGGACCTTTGTTGGAAAAGTAATGCTTTTGCTTTTTAATATGCTGTCTAGGTTTGTCATACATGATTACCTAGAGAGTTATTGATCAAATGATCTCACAACCTATGTCTTGAAAAAGAAGCAGAGCGGCTCTGGGGAGCCCAAGGCACTGCAATTGAAGTGATGCATCGCTCTTGACCTACAGTATCTGGAGTTTCTCATGAAAATTGACATTTTTCAAAAAGAACCTGATTGGCCCAGTTTAGTTCATCTGTCTGTTCTACCAGTCAGCTCTGTCCAGGTGGGAAGCCACCTAGAATAGATATAAACAATCACCTACTGTGTAGGTATGGGATCTTACTGAACTGCTTTCTTGGTGCCCTTTCATGGTTAAGCCTGGGGTACCCTGACCCATAAGGCCAGCCACCTGGACTACTTCTATCTGATAAAATATCTCCTAGGGTCCTGGAAATTGGATGCCTTTGAGAATATTAATTTGTAGAATCAAGAAAATGTGATAGGGTAAATCTGCTCTTCTCACTGGTCCCCGGGACTCCAGTGATCTGACATAAACTCCAGCTGAAAACCAAGAATGCAGATATTTTGAGTTCTGTCAGATGACCCTGTTCCAACAGGAAAAGCTTGCAGGCAGCAGCTACTTGGGGACGTCACTCCCAGCCATCCCCATCCCCTCTGCTGGCTTCTGTGTACTTCTGGAGCAGCAATGAGTGGTACCCTGAGGGGCCTGGAGTGTGTCACTTGGATGCCACATGGAAATCAGGACATCGGGAAATAGTAGAGCTGGCAAATTCAGCTAACCCTTATTTCTGTGAGTGAGGAATTGGAAACCCTGAGAAGTTAGTCACTATAACTTGGGACTGCTGTAGAATGGTTGAAGTTCATGGTTCCTGACTCCTAACCCTCCATATTTTCCATTACACTGGTTAGGCTTTTCTTTTCTTAAACATGAAAGAGGTTGTATTCTAAAAGTTCATTGAAGGAAAAACAGTGCATTGGGTATTTTTGTTTGCCACAGTTTCCAGCACTGTGTTACACACATACCACAAGGTTATTAAATATTGGAGGGAGGGTCCCAGTTGCCTATCCTGGGTCTCCTCCTGCTCTGTACATTGCCCTTTGTATCCTCATCTGTTGCTATGGTTATCTACGTGCCGATAATTCCCAAATAAGTTCTCTAGCCTAGAACTGTCTCTGAACTGCAGATTTCTATGTCCAGTTGTCTCCTTGATGTTTTCATTGGGATATCTGATAGCTATCTGAATCATAACATTGAAAAATAGAAATCTTAAGTTCCTCTTCCCTGACTTAGACTGCTTGTTTTCCTTGTAGTTTTCCCTTCTCAGTAAATGGCATCACCACTGCCCTGTCCATTCCCTTGGTTTTGTCTTCTCCTATCTCATTCAGTCTCAGCAAGTTCCTTTCATCTCCTCAATATCCTGTGTCCTCTTTTTGGTCCAGCGGTAGTGAGGGTTTGCAGTTCTCTTGAAACACACTTTAGCTAGCTATATGGTTGACCTCAAAAAATGAGTCCTTGAAAACCCTTGCCTTGTTACCCAAGCCTGTTCCAGGATCCCTTCTCAGCACCAGTCTTCTGAAACTTGAACAACTCTGGCCACTGGTATACTTAAGAGATGAGGCCTTGTATGTCACTAATCAGGAAGGTCTTCTTTGAAATTCCATGTTCTTCTAGTAGTCCAGCCCATACTGATGGCCTACATCCGTCCACTTCTCTCCCTCTCTACTACCCTAATCCTAAGTCAACCTACATTGATCTGTTCTTTGGAAAACTGGATAGCATGTCATATGTTATGAAAAACTCAAATTTGTTTTGTGCCTTGCTTAGAGTATTGAAGTGAGATTGTTAAAATGTTTAAATATTCAACACATTCTTAAGTAACTTTAGTTCCAGTGGCTTTTGGTCCCTCAAGTTGTAGGAAATGAAGCTGTGATACTTTTTGGAATTAACTACAACATTCATGTAGTTAGGACTTCCCTGACAGCTCAGTTGGTAAAGAATCTGCCTGCAATGTAGGAGACTCCAGTTTGATTCCTGGGTAGGGGAAGATCTGCTGGAGAAGGGATAGGCTACCCACTCCAATATTCTTGGGATTCCCTTGTGGCTCAGCTGGTAAATAATCCACCTGCAATGCGGGAGACCTGGGCTTGATCCCTGAGTTGGGAAGATCCCCTGGAGAAGGGAAAGGCTACCAACTCCAGTATTCTGGCCTGGAGAATTCTGTGGACTGTGTAGTCCATGGGGTTGCAAAGAGTTGGACACAACTGAGCGACTTTCACTCACTTCACTTTCACATGGTGATTCCATACCTTTGTCTCTACTAGGCTTAGTGAGCTAAGTTGTGAGTATAAAAGTTTGTAGAAGACCTGGTTTTAGTTCTTCATGAGCTCACAGTCTAATGGAGGCATTGGAGGTGTAATCTACAAATTGTTATCAATCCACCAAGGGCAATGATCCAGGCATAATCATAGGAAACAATGAGGTAACAATTAGAAAGCAAAATAGGTCCAACATGATATAGTACTTTAAAAACAGCTCTGGATCTGTTGGGGTCTGCTGAGACTGACTCACTGACGTGGGAACAGAGGAAAACCTGGTCTCCAAGGTCAAATATAAACATGCTTGTTGCTTTCCCTTGTTTCAGTACCATTGAGACCTTGCCCCATTTCCCTAGGAACACATGGGCCCTTTATTTAGATCTGTGACTTTGAGATTCTTACTTGGATCCTCTGGCTTCCTTGTTCTGAAAAAAATAAAATGAGTCAGTTGGGTTTCATGCTCTCCCAGGGCCCATTCAATTATAAAACTCTGTGACTCTCAAATGCCATCAGCTTGGCAATGCCTTCCCTTATCCTGAGTAGAGGGGTAAAGGTGACTGAAGGGCAGAGCAGGGATGCTAGTCCTTGTTCCTTGCAGTCTGCAGTACTTTCTGGGTTAGGAGACTAGGTTTAGTTATATCGCACTGCAATGAGGTTGTCACCTCTCCGATTCATTCATCTAAGAAAACAAGTACCTTGGTATACTGGGGATACTTCAGGTCCATGACTTAAAAATTTTAATTGATTGATTAATGAATAGACTCTTGGATTTCTTAAGATCACTAAAAGGCTGTCTCTTTTTAGTTCATTTTTTTACCCTCTTTCAGTGAGTAAATACATGTATTAGAGAAAGGAGGCCCCCATGGAAAATATAATTCATCAACCAACATATCCCCCTTTTTTAATCCATTGGTGCTTAAAATTTTTTTATTTCATATTAAGAGTATAATTGATTAAAAATGTTGTATTAGTTTCAGGTGTATAGCAAAGCAACTCAGTTATACACCTACATGTATCTATTCTTTTTCAAATTCTTTTCCCATTTAGCTTATTACAGAGTATTGAGCAGAGTTCCCTGTGCTATACAGTAAGTCCTTGTTGGTTAATCTGTTTTAAATATAGCAAGGAATACATATTCATCCTAAAGTCCCAATCTAGCCCTTCCTACCCCACACACTTCGCCCCTGGCAACAGTAAATTCCTTCTCAAAGTCTGTGAGTCTGTTTCTGTTTTGTAAATGTGTTCATTTGTATCATTTAAAAAAATATTTTGCAGATGAACTATATCATATGATATTTGTCTTTGTTGCACTCACTTCACATAGTATGATAATCTCCAGGTCCATCCAAGTTGTTGCAAATGGCATTCTTTTTAATGGCTGAGTAATATTCCATCATGTATATGTATCAGATCTTCTTTATCCATTCATGTGAACGGACATTTATTTAAGTTGGTGAAAAAGTAAATATGGTTTTGCATTATTGAACTTTGCTCTTTGATATTGGAATGCTCTTTAATAAATGTGGTTCTGTTATACATCCTTTTAATGTGCATTTCTTCCCTTATGTTCTTTAATGACTCATTACTTGTTTAGATTTATTTTAGATTAGGGAAATGATGTTAGGCAAAAAGCAAATTTGAGCAGTTTTCTTATTGGGGTTCAAATTGGGTTATAAAGCAGCAGAGACAACTTGCAACATCAACAACACTCTTGGTCCAGGAGCTGCTAACGAACGTGCAGTGCAGTGGTGGTTCAAGAAGTTTTGCAAAGGAGATGAGAGCCTTGAAGTTGAGGAGCACAGTGGCCAGCCATCAGAAGTTGACAATGACCAGTTAAGAGGATCATTGACACTGATTCTAACAACATGATAAATTGTTGAAGAACTCAGTGTCTACCATTCTGTGGTCATTCAGCATTTGAAGCAGATTGGAAAGGTGAAAAAGCTCGATAAGTGGATGCATTATGAGCTGACCACAAATTTTAAAAAATTGCTATTTTGAAGTGTCATCCTCTTATTCTATGCAACAATGAACCATTTTTGATCAGATTTCAACAAAAAAAAGTGGATTTTATACATCACCTGAAATGACCAAATCAGTGGATAGACCAAGAAGAAGCTCCAAAGCCCAGCTTGCACCTAAAAAGGTCATGGTCACTGTTTGGCAGTCTGCCAGAAGTCTGATCCACCACACTTTTCTGAATCCCAGCAAAACTGTTACATTTGAGGAGTATGTATGAGATGCACCCAAAACTGCAGTGCCGTCAGCCAGCACTGGTCAGCCAGCCAGAAAGGGCCCAGTTCTCCATGACAGTGCCCAGTTGCACATCGCACAACCAATGCTTCGAATGTTGAACAAATGGGGCTACAAAAATTTTGCCTCATCCACTATGTTTACCTGACCTTTCGCCAACTGACTACCACTTCTTCAAGCATCTCAACAACTTTTTGCAGGGAAAATGCTTCCATAACCAGCAGGAGGCAGAAAATGCTTTCTGAGAGTTCATAAAATCCTGAAGCATGGATTTTTATGCTACAGGAATAAACAAACTTATTTCTCATTGGCAAAAATGTATTGATTGTAATAGTGCCTACTTTGATTAATAAAGATGTGTTTGAGCCTAGTATAATGATTTAAAATTCACACTCTGAAACTACAGTCCGTTTTTTCTAAAATGTATATATTTTATTGAAGTATAGTTGACTTACAGCGTTTGAGGTGCACAGCAAGGTTATTCAGTTATACAAATACACATATATTCTTTTTGAAATTATTTCTGTCCTAGATTATTACAAGATATTGACTATAGTTCCCTATGCAGTAAACCTTTGTTGCTTGTTTCATATCTATTTTTTAATTAGAAATCTAGCATTCTATTTATGCTAAATCAAACAAGTAGAATCAAAATGTCAATTTTTTTAGTTAACCAAAAATAAATGTTTTATAAAATATATATCATATATTTGTATATGTATATTAAAGCTTTTCTACTACACTTGATAAATGCTTGAGAAAGTACATCAAAAGAGAAGAAATGGAGAAATTGGAGAACATAAACTAAATAGAAGCACTGCATATAAAATAGAAAGCATGAAACATATTAGGTAATAAAAGTAAAGATACATAGTCCACTTGTTTTAAACATGACTGCTCATTAGAAACATATGGAGCTATGGAGGGAAAAAAAAAGCAATACTGTAGCATTTGTTTTATTTTTTTCACTATTGGGAGAATTTTATTTATTTTTTAGCTGAAGGATATTTGCTTTACAGAATTTTGTTGGTTTCTGCCAAACATCAACATGAATTAGCCATAGGTGTACATTTTTCCCTTTCCTCTTGCACCTCCCTTGAGCATTTGTATTTTACAAAAAATTTCAAGATAATTCTGATATGCTTCTGGATTTTAAAAAGTGATTACAGGTTTTTCTATTAGATCCTAGTTTTGGTGATATAGAGTTCTTTTATTTTTCTGTAGACCAATCATGATACAATAGTATTTAGTATTAGTTACATAATCCGGAGAAGGCGATGGCACCCCTCTCCAGTACTCTTGCCTGGAAAATCCCATGGACAGAGGAGCCTGGTAGGCTGCGGTCCATGGGGTCCGCGAAGAGTCGGTTACGACTGAGCAACTTCCCTTTCACTTTTCACTTTCATGCATTGGAGAAGGAAATGGCAACCCACTCCAGTGTTCTTGCCTGGAGAATCCCAGGGACGGGGGAGCCTGGTGGGCTGCCGTCTATGGGGTCACACAGAGTCGGACACGACTGAAGTGACTTAGCAGCAGCAGCAGCAGTTACATAATCACAAGAATAAAAGATGTTTATCAGTTTTCACAGTCAGTAACCAGACAAAAAAATAAAATATAATTACAATTGCAAGCCATAATGGGAACATGGTTAACTTAACAATATAGAATAATCACATACAGTTTGGGGAGGTCAAGCAGAATGACGTGGTAGATGGAAGTGCACACCTGCACATGTTTCCATCCACCAGCCCGTCTGTGGCCTTTGCTTGGTGCATTTAATCCGTTTACATTTAAAGTAATTATCAATATATATATGATCCTATTACCGTTTTCTTAATTGTTTTGCGTTTACTTTCTGTAGGTCTTTTACTTCTCTTGTGTTTCCTGCCTAGAGAAATTCCTTTTAGCATTTGTTGTAAAACTGGTTTGGTGGTGCTGAGTTCTCTTAACTTTTGCTTGTCTGAAAAAACTTTTGATTTCTCCATCAGATCTGAAGGAGAGTCTTGCTGGGTGCAGTATTCTTGGTTAAGGGTTCTTCCCTTCCATCACTTTAGATATATCATGCCATTCCCTTCTGACTTGTAGAATTTCTGTTGAGAAATCAGCTGATAACCTGATGGGAGTTCCCTTGTATGTTGTAATTTTTCTCTGTTGCTTTTAATATTTTATCTCTGTCTTTAATTTTTGTCAGTTTGATTACTATGTGCCCTGGTGTGTTCCTCCTTAGGTTTATCCTGCTTGGAACTTTCTGTGATTCCCGGACTTGGTTGACTATATCCTTTCCCATCACTGGGAAGCTATCAGCTATTATCTCTTCAAATATTTTCTCAGGTCCTTTCTCTCTCTCTTTTCCTTCTGGGGCCCCTTTAATGTGAACGTTGATGCATTTAATGTTGTCCCAGAGGTCCGTTAGGCTGTCTTTATTTCTTTTCATTCTTTTCCGCTATTCGGTTCTGCAACAGTGATTTCCACCATTCTGTCCTCCAGGTCATTTATCTGTTCTTCTGCCTCAGTTATTCTGCTGTTGATTCCTGAGAGTGTATTATTCATCTCTGTTTGTTTGTTCTTTAGTTCTTCTAGGTTTTTGGTCAACATTTCTTGCACCTTCCAAATCTTTGCCTCCGTTCTTTTCCCAGCTTCTGGATCATCTTCACTATCATCACTCTGAATTTTTTTTTTCTGGAAGGTTACCTATCTCCACTTCATGTAAGTGTTTTTCTGGGGTTTTTATCTTGCCCTTTCATCTGGGACATAACTTTCTACTTTTTCATCATGATTAACTTTCTGTAATAGGATTTTTGTTTTAGCCACTGTGAGACTGCTTCTTCTTCTTTTGTTTGCCCTCTGATGGATGAGGCTAAATGCCTTGTGTAAACTTCTTGATAGGAAGGACTGGAAAAAACTGGGTCTTGCTCTGGTGGGCAAGGCCTTGCTCAGTAAAGCTTTAATCCAGTTATCTGCTGGTGGGTGGGTTTGTACTCCTTCCATGGTGGTTGTTTGGCCTGAGGATACCCATCCCTGGGGCCCTGTAGTAGGGTTGATGGTGAACTCCGAGAGGGTTTACACCAAGGGGGACCTTCCAGTGCCCCTGTCCCTGTGGTGAGCCCCTGCTGGCCCACACCTCCACAGAAGGCCCTCCAACACTAGCAGGTGATTTTGATTCAGTCTCCTGTGGGGTCACTGCTCCTCTACTCTGGGTCTTGATGAGAGCAAAATTTTGTTTATCGCCTCCAAGTCTAGAGCCTCTGTTTCTCCCAGTCCTCTGGGAGTCCTATAATCAAACCCCGCTGGCCCTCAAGGCCAGATTCCCTGTTGATACCCAGTCCTGCTGTCAGATCCCAAGGCTGGGAAGCCTGATGTGGAGTTCAGAACCTTCACAACAATGCTGGAACTTCTTTGGTATTTCTGTTCTGCAGTGTGCGGGTCACCTGTGCAGTGGGTATGGGGTTTGATTTAGTCATGATTGCACTCCTCCTACCATCTCACTGAAGCTTCTTCCTTGCCTTTGGACTGGGGTATCTTATTTTGGTGGATTCCAGTATCCTCTTGTCGATGGTTGGTCAAGAGCTAGTTTTGGTGCTCTCACAGGAAATGAATGCATATCCTTCTTCTCCACCATCCTGAACCAGAAGCTGAAACCACAGTTACTTTAACAAACCTAGTAGGTTGCTTGCGTTGTCTTGGGTACTGTAAACGGTGGTGTAGTGAACACTGTGGTGCATATATCCTTTTGAACCATGTTTTTCTCCAGGTATATGCCTGAGAATGGGATTGCTGGATCATTTGGATCATTAGTTTCAGAAGGCCCCTCCATACTATTCTCCAGAGTAGCTGTGCCAATTTACATTCCCACCAGTAGTGCAGGAGGGTTCCCTTTTCTCCATACCCTCTCCAGGCTTTATTGTTTGTAGGCCTTTTGTTGGCCATTCTGACTGTGTGAGGTGATACCTCATTGTAGTTTTGATTTGCATTTATCTAATAATTAGCGTATGATTTAGCGACTGAACAACAACAAAGAATTAGCAGTATTGCACATCTTTTCATGTGCTTCCTAGCCATCTGTATGTCTTCTTTGGATATATGTCTTAGGTCTTCTGACCATTTTTTGAGTGGCGACGATAGCACTGCTCAGATTCAGCCTCTTGTTTCTCTTGCTGTTCTCCAAGTTCCCTTTCCACAGGCGCAGGGTTGTATGATCCCAGGAAATTGCCCCAGACTCCACAAACCCTTCAGTGTTATTCTATCAGATTGAGATCTGAGATACCCCTGATCATGGATCTTTCTGTTACTTTAAAGAAGACAGCAAGTAAAGAAGTTTCTAGCTGTTTTAGAAGCTTGAAACTCCTGGAGTCTCAGAAGGACAGGCTGGGGACTCTGAAGATCTTCAGAAAATCTGTACCTAGGCCTGTGTGCAGCCTGGGAATGTGTGGGTCAGTACTTTGAGGCACGTGTCACAGCTGCTTGGAAGTGTGACACACCTGCCGTTGGCTGGGATTTTGTCGGATGCGGAGACATGGCGGTCACTTACATTGCCACTTCGTACCTTTATTGCTGCCTTTGCTAAAAGCTGCTTAACTGTCAGAAGACATCTCCCCATTATGGATGCAATACATTGAGGTGTCACAAAATTATGAAAAACAGGTGCTTCAAAATACAACACAAGGGGATTGTCATAGCCTTTTTTTTTTTTTCCCCCCCTTTAGCATCTCTGGCTTCATGTGTCTTTTCACAGATAGACGAATCATTCCTTGCTCCAGTCTGAATTAAAAGGAAAGGAAAATTAACCTTATTGAGAGATTATTAATACATGCCTGCTCTGTATTCTTAATCTACACTGGGCCATTTAACCCTCATATCCATTCTGCAAGCTGCATAATCTCAACCTCATTTTCTTGATGAAGAAAATAAGGAAGGCCCCAAGTCATTCATTCAAAGGCATCCTTTGAGTACTGTGTGCCCGCGACTTCATGATCACTAGAGATACAAGAGAATTGATCGTAATATATTTTTCATAAACATATTAATAATGCAAGGAGAAATATTAAGCACAGTGTCAGAGGTTGGGCCACACTCATGCTGAGGCTTGGTGGTATAGCAGGAATCTCCTAGGAAGACCAGGCAGGGTAAGTATTCTAGGCAGAAGGAACATATGCAGGGATGACTTCTGGAGACAGTACATTTTCCTCATGGATGGAATCTAAGACTTAGGGAGTGAAGAGAAGGGATTTGAGGGGATGTTTTAGAAGGTGTGGCTGAAGGAGTGGCAAGGCCAGTCGTAAAGTAGCTTGTTTTGTTTTCCCCACAAATTTGGACCTTACATTATAGTGGGCACGCCATTTTTAGCAATCAGATAACTAAGACCTGGAGAGAAAAATGGCAACCCATTCCAATATTCTTGCCTGTGAAATTGCATGGACACAGGAGCCTGACAGGCTGCAGGCCACCAGGTCACAAAAGTGTTGGACACAACTTAATTACTAAACAACAACAAAGATCCCTCTGGCAAGTGATGGATGAAATGTGGGAGACAGAAGGCCAACAGACCAGTGCAAAATAGTTCAGTTTGCATTTATATTTGTTCAGGGTGGGAAATAAGAGTCCGAACTGTGATAGAGTGGAGGTCGAATTCTGGGGATACATGCAATAGATATTTAAGGGACAGTGTTGGTAGGATTTACTAACCAATCATACACAGCTAAAGAGTGACCAAGAGTGAATAAGAACAAAGGTTTGGTCTTGGAAGCCTGTTTTTGTTTTTGTTTTCCCTGAGCTACTCAACCATCTCAAATGAGCGGGAGGGACTTAGGACGAGTGGGGAAGAGTGAGGTAGCAATGAAGGGGATAGAGTTAGGAATCACATACATATACTGGGCCCACTCTGAACATGTGTCTTTTATTTTCTCTCTCTGCCTCCATTCCCATATTTACCCCTGAGAATATCAACAGTGGTTTCATTAGCTTTTGGGAGCCTCTTTTATAGAGTCAAAGTGTATGTTGTACTCAGAGATCATAAGCCAGTGTGTCCATTTCTGAATCTAGAATTCAGGGATTCAAGAATGAAAAAAAAATGTGGATTTTCCCTCTAATGTCCCCATGGATTACTAAGCAATAGAATGATGCATTGTAACACAATAATTCAGTTGGTCTCCAGTCTTATTCTTGTTGCTAAATTTATTTAGAATGTTGGCAATTGATTTGGAAGAAAGAAATATGGAGAGAAAAGGCATGTGCATTTCTCTTCTTTCATCAACCAATCCACATTACCCCATATGACAAATAAGTCCAGCTCAACAGAGAGCTTTGAAGTGACAAGTGCAACTGGGACTTAGGGCAAAACCCCGGTGTGTACAGCTCTTTAAAGGCCCCCTTCTGTGGGTTATTGGGCAGCTGTCTCCCTGGGAAGAAGATACAATCTTTCTTAGAGATCAATTCATGCTTCTTAGCATGTTTAACCTTTACAACAAGGCTTTCTCATCAAAATGACAAACCCCCACAGAGCCATCTGAGAGACTAGTAAATCAGAAACCTTATGAAATCTGTGGGATTAGCATGCCCCCTCTTTTTTTCCTCCAGGGAAAGAAAGCCCTGCGCCTTTCAGATTTCAATCTTCTCTGCCAGCCCCTTGTCTGGACCTTCCTGCTGGGACCCAGTGGTATTTGAATATTGTTTTCATATGGCCTCCCAGGGTCTCAGACTGACACCAGCTAAGGCTAGCACATTTTTAATCTCCATCAGCAACGTAGTAAAGGAAAGATAACTGCTCCAATATTTGCTTAGTTGAATTCTCCCTAATCCTGAAGTCTTTCTTTCTGGATCTGAAAATAGTGGCTCACTCATTAAAGAAAAACTTTTTATTTTGTTTTAGGGTATAGCCGATGAACAAATCATGCTGTGATAATTTCAGGTGAACAGCAAAGGGACTCAGCCTTATATACACATGTATCCATTTCCCCCAAGCTCGCCTCCCATCTAGGCTGCCACATAACCTTGAGTAGAGTTCCTTGTGCTGTACAGGAGGTCCTTGTCAGTTACCCATTTTAAATGTGATAGTGGCTCACTCTTAGTCTCACCACATGTAGTGGCAGGCTGTTGCTGACAGCCACCTCATCTCCAGCTGACTGTCTCTGCTCCCCTTGTCTCACTTCTCAGGCTTTCATGAAATATATTTCACAAGCAACTCAAGTTTTTCCAGCTACTGTAATATGAAGCCGCCTGTGGAAATCCACAGTCAAGTCTATATTGAGAGTAGAGGTGGAAAGAGAAAGGATGGATGAGCAAAAGTCATGTATCTGTACAGGTTTTGTTGTTCTTTAGCTGCTAAGTCATGGCTGACTCGTGACCCCATGGACTGCAGCACGCCAGGCTTCCCTTTCCTCTGTCTCCCAGAGTTTGCTCAAATTCATGTCCATGGAGACAGTGATGCCATCCAACCATCTCATCCTCTGTTGCCACCTTCTTCTCCTGCCCTCTCTCTTTCCCAGAGCATCAGGGTCTTTTCCAGGGACTCAGCTCTTTACATCAAGTGGCCAAAGTATTGGAGCTTCAGCTTCAGCAATACTTCTTTGAGTGAATAGTCAAGGTTGATTTCCTTTAGGATGGACTGGTTTTATCTCCTTGCAGTTCAGGAGACTGTCAAGAGTCTTCAATACCACTGTTCAAAAGCATCAATTCTTTAGTACTCAGCCTGCTTTATGGTCCAACTCTCACATCCATATGGAAAAAATCATAGCCTTCACTATATGAACTTTTATCGGCAAAAGGATGTCTCTGCTTTTTAATATGGCGCCTAGATTTTTTTTTTTTTGGTACGGTGCTTAGATTTGTCATAGCTTTCCTTTTGAGGAGCAAGTGTCTTTTAACTGGATGACTGCAGTCACCATCCACAGTGATTTTTGAACCCAAGAAAATAAAATCACTGTTTCTACTTTTACCCCTTTTTTTTGCCACAAAGTGATGGGACCAGATGCCATGATCTTAGTTTTCTGAATGTTGAGTTTTAAGCCAGCCTTTTCACTCTCCTCTTTCACCCTTACCAAAAGGCTCTTTAGTCCACTTTGTTTTCTGCCAGTGCAAGTGAAAGTGAAGTCGCTCAGTCGTGTCCTACTGTTTGTGACCCCATGGACTGTAGCCTATCAGGCTCCTCCGTCCATGGGATTTTCCAGGCAAGAGTGCTGAAGTGGATTGCCATTTCCTTCTCCAGAGGACCTTCCTGACCCAAGAATCGAACCTGGGTCTCCCGCATTGCAGGCAGATGCTTTGCCATCTGAGCCACCAGGGAAGCCTCTTTCTGACATTAGAATGGTATAATCTGCATGTCTAAGGTTGCTGATGTTTCTCCTGGCAATCTTGATTCCAGCTTGTGATTCATTCAGCCTGTCATTTTACATGATATACTCTGCATGTAAGTTAAATAAGCAGGATGACAATATACAGCCTTGATGTATTCCTTTCCTCATTTTGAACCAGTCTGTTGTTCCAAGTCTGGTTCTGACTGTTGCTTCTTAACCTGCATACAGATTTCTCAGAAGGAAAGTAAGATGATCTAGTATTCCCATCATTTTAAGAATTTTCCATAGTTTGTTGTGATCCACACAGTCAAAGGCTTTAGCATAATCAATGAAGCAGAAGGAGATGTTTTTTGGAATTTCCTTACTTTTTCTATGATCCAGCAAATGTTGGCAGTTTGATCTCTGGTTCCTCTGCCTTTTCTGAATCCATCTGGAATTTCTTAGTTGACATACTGCTGAAGCATAGCTTGAAGAACTTTGAGCATTACCTTGCCAGCATGTTAAATGAGTATGATTGTCCAGTGGTTTGAACATTCTTTGTTATTGCCCTCCTTTGGGATCAGAATGAAAAGTGGCCTTTTCCAGTTTTCATTCTGAAAAATGAGACCACTGTTGAGTTTTCCAAATTTGCTGGCATATTGAGTGCAGCACTTTCACAGCATCATATTTAAGCATATGAAATAGCTCAGCTGGAATTGCATCACCTCCACTAGCTTTGATCATAGTGATGCTTCCTAAGGTCCTCTTGACTTCACATTCCAGGATGTCTGACTCTAAGTGAGTGACCACACCATTGTGGTTATCTGGGTCATTAAGTCCTAGATATTTAAAAATATAGTTCTTCTGTGTATAATTCTTCTGTGTATCTCTTCCAGCTGTACAGGTGGTAAAGACTTTTATTGGGATGATGGTGGGATTGATTCTGTTATCAGAACTTATAGATTCATATTTAGTTAGAAAAGACTTCTGATATTTTTGAAATCTAATCCAACATCTGATGTGTAAATACCCTTGGCAGAATCTCTAAATGTTATATGGACTGTATGGAAACATCTTCTGTCTCCATATGCTGTGCTCTATGCATAGCAGTGGGTAGCTTATTTAACCACTGCGAAATTGTATGAGATACTCTTTCATTCTCAATTTACATCTGAGGAATGGCGGTCATGGATAGCTTAAATAACTTGCCTAGGTGTTGGAGAAGACTCTTGAGAGTCCCTCGGACTGCAAGGAGATCCAGCCAGTCCATTCTGAAGGAGATCAACCCTGGGATTTCTTTGGAAGGAATGATGCTAAAGCTGAAACTCCAGTACTTTGGCCATCTCATGCGAAGAATTGACTCATTGGAAAAGACTGGTGCTGGGAGGAACTGGGGGCAGGAGGAGAAGGGGACGACAGAGGATGAGATGGCTGGATGGCATCACGGACTCGATGGACGTGAGTCTGAGTGAACTCCGAGAGATGGTGATGAACAGGGAGGCCTGGCGTGCGGCGATTCATGGGGTTGCAAAGAGTCGGACATGACTGGGCAACTGAACTGAATGGTCTAGTGATTTTCTAGTGATTTTCTACTGTCTTCATTTTAAGCCTGGATTTTGCAATAAGGAGCTCATGATCTGAGCTACAGTCAGCTCCAGGTCTTGTTTTTGCTGACTGTATAGAGCTTCTCCATCTTGGGCTGCAAAGACCATAATCAGTCTGATTTTGGTATTGACCATCTGGTAATGTCCTTATGTAGAGTCATCTCATGTTGTTGGAAGAGGATGTTTGCTATGACCAGTTCGTTCTCTTGGCAAAACTCTGTTAGCCTTTGCCCCACTTCATTTTGTATTCCAAAGCCAAACTTGTCTTGGGCAAGTGTGGGTATTTCTTGACTTCCTGCTTTTGCATTCCAATCCCCCATGATGAAAACAACATCTGTTTTTGGTGTTAGTTCCAGAAGGTCTTATAGGTATCCATAGAACCATTCCACTTCAACCTCTTTGGCATTAGTGGTTGGGGCATTGACTTGGATTACTGTGATGTTGAGTGGTTTGCCTTGGAAACCAACTGAGAGCATTCTGTCGTTTTTGAGACTGGACCCAAGTACTGCATTTTGGACTCTTTTGTTGACTGTGAGGGCTACTCCATTTCTTCTGAGGGATTCTTGTCCATAGTAGTAAATATGGTCATCTGAATTAAATTTGCTCATTCCCATCCATTTTAGTTCACTGATTCCTAAAATGTTGTGAGTTGCTAAAATGTTGAGTTCTTAAATGTTGAGAACCTAAATGTTGAGTTCCTCCATAATCTAGAGGTCATTGAAGGGAATGGAGGAAGGTGAGGAGGGGCTGTGAGTGCAGGGATGACTTCCAGGACCAGAGATATGTGTGGTGTTCTGTCCCTTTAAGCAGCAAGCATTTGTTACTAATGTAATAAACCATATGATTATTGAACATTGTGACATCATATGGACTATGGATTTGTGAGACCAGTGGGATTCGCTGATATATTTCTGAGGACTGATGGTAGTTTCATATCCTGATAAAAATATCTTGAGCCCACAATAGGCAGCATCACATTTAGTTCTTAATCTTATCACCGAAAACAGTCCTAGACTGAGTGTGGTTAAATCAATTATTTCAAAAGCAAGGCTGCATTTATCTTTGGCATTAGGACCATCTCAGGGCATCACTTGACAGGAAAACCATATTTTTGCCAAATATCAGCTGATATAGAATCATTGGATGCTAGAGTTGGTCAGAAACATACAATTTCTATGTTCTTGTGCTGATAATTTAAAAGGAAAAACTGAAGTTTATATGGTTATGTATCTATATGGTTCAAAGTCACACAGTAGTCATGATGGACTTGTTACTCAATATTTTGAATCCTGGACCAGAGTGCTCTGTCCTAAAGCAACGTCAGGAGATACTCTAACTTTGTGCATTTGGGGTGGTCTGCATGTAATAGTCCCTTTATTTATTGCAAATAGGCTAGATAGTTAATTCACAATTAGCAACTTATGACCTGGAAAATCTCATTACCCAAACCATTCATTATCAACACATCTGTTTAAAAAGCAATGCTTAAAGAAATGCTGTAAATATTCAGATTCCTGGTCATCTCCAAGAATGGGGAGACTACTGAAAGACATCTTTGGAGAAGTGTAGGTTTGTACCCAGATTATCAAACTCACTGACATGCACACATACGGGGGGTATTAAAAGGCAATTCACATTTATTGAGTATCTATTATACACCAGGAGAAGGCAATGGCACCCCCACTCCAGTACTTTTGCCTGGAAAATCCCATGGACTGAGGAGCCTGGTGGGCTGCAGTCCATGGGGTCCGCAAAGAGTCAGACATGACTGAGCAACTTCACTGTCACTTTTCACTTCCATGCATTGGAGAAGGAAATGGCATCCCACTCCAGTGTTCTTGGCTGGAGAATCCCAGTGATGGCGGAGCCTGGTGGGCTCTCGTCTCTGGGGTCGCACAGAGTCAGACATGACTGAAGCGACTTAGCAGCAGCAGCAGCAGCAGCACCAGCAGCGTTATACACCAAGTGTAACTTGATGCTTAAGGTGCAGAGGCTTTGATGTCCAACAGAGTTGATAGAAATCCCGATTCCATCAGTGATTTTTATATGACCTTTGGTGTGTTTTTAACCTCTTTGAACCTCTGCTTTCTGATCTGTAAAACAAACTTCTGTGAGGTTTTTGTGGGGCTTTAGGAACATGATTATGTAAAAATTTAGCACAACACCTGTAACTTTCTAAGTGTTTAATACCTGGAGGAGTATTATTCTCATTTAAATTTTAGAATAAGTTTATGAAATTTGTGGTTTATGAAGTTTGTGGCATCACTGACTCAATGGACATGAATTTGAGTAAACTCTGGGAGTTGGCGATGGACAGGGAGGCCTGGCATGTGCAGTCCATGGAGTTGCAAAGAGTTGGACACAACTGAGCAACTGAACTGAACTCATATTTTTAGATGATGAAACTAAGGCTCAGATAGATTAAATATCTTGTCATAGTCACAAAATTAGTGAGTAATGGAGGTAGTACTTTTAAAACCCACTGTATCAGATTTTCTATTCTGCTTTTCCATTCCTTAAAATAGGAGGTCTTGGAGGTGGGGTCTGGTATCCCAGGAAGGGATAGAGCTGTGGGAAATGGAGAGATCCTTGTTTATCTTCCAGCCCTGTCTGTTCTCTACTTCAGGACGTTCAGAAGGTGAATTTAAGGAATAAGCAGAGATGGAAGCTGTGCATTTGAGGTAAAATTCAGAATTTAGAAGAGTCATCAGCGTCTTCCCCATGCTCTTGCCTACATACTTGATTCCTGAGTAAAGGAGAGAAACTTTTCAAGTTCCTCTGGTCCAAAAAGCACAAAATCTTTACCCTTGGGACCAGTGCGATAGACTTTGCCATATATCAGTAAATCCAGGGCCACCATGTACCCAAATTCACACCTACATTCATACCCACACATACACACACATGTACAGACACACTTCACTTTTCAGCCATAAACCTGGACCTCTCTGTATTTTGTTTTGTTCATCTGTCCCCTGCCATCATGCATGCATTGAGTATCCCACTGCCAAGGAGAGAAAAGAAGCTCAGGCTGTGTTTGTGGAGGAAAGAAGAGGAAAGGCTGAATAAACACATAAATGAGTGGGTCTAACCCTGTTACTCTACGGAGCCTAGAATTCTGGTTTACTATCTGACAAATGTTGAAAAACTCGAGACCTGAATGTCCCTCCCCTCTGCCCTCAGATTCACACAGGCTGGGATTTTCTGGTGGGCTGTGGTGCAGATACGGCTGGAGGAGAATAATCTAGCATCTCCCTTAGACTGGGGCCTAGTGTCTTCCCCTATAAGCTTGTATTATCTGTAGAGGGGCAAGAGTCAGTGTTGGCTTAAAGTGGACTGATGGACGTGGAAAGAATGAAGCTCAGACAGAAGGAGAAGCAGGCCTGGGGCACCCTGGGAAGACACTTAAGCCATCTCAAACAGGATGCTGAGCTTGCAGCTGTCTTGGTGAGAAGAGGTCATGATGGGTGATGCCCTTTTGCTCCCTCCCACTCTTTTTCCTTTCCCTCCTCTGTCGCCCTTGCCCCTATATTCTCCTTTATCCCCTTCTCCATTTCTTCCTGAATCAGCCTCACAGTCCTTTCTTCCCTTGTCTATCCATCTTTTAGGCTTGATACAGCAGTGTGTGCATGCTCAGTCGCTTCAGTCTTGTCTGACTCTTGGTGGTTCTATGGACTGTAACCCTCCAGGCTTCTCAGTCCATGATATTCTCTAGGCAAGAGTACTGGCATGGATAGCCATGCGTTCCTCCAGGCAATCTTCCTGACTCAGGGATCAACCCCACATCTGCACTGCAGGTAGGTTCTTTAACTGCTGAGCCCCTGGGGAAGGCCAGCCATCATGTCTACCTTTTAATAGACAGTTCCCTCCCAGAAGGATGAAATTGACCCTTGTTTATTCAGAATGATTGGCATGGGGGCTGCCATAAAACGTCTACTGGCCCCTAGAGGCTGCTAGACAGGTGCCAGATGCAGAGGGAAGAACAGTCACCCAAGGCCTCTGCAAGCACATTGTCTAGCCTGAAAGGGAACTGTGATAATGAGAAGGGGTCTTGGCAAGAGGGAACCATGACTCTGCAAAACCAAATGGCTAAGCTGTTGGTGGGGAATGCAGAGCAGTGCACTGAGATATCAGTTCCTACTTGAGGATCTGACTTAGCTGCTGCAGGAGAGGTCCTTTCTGCCTCATGTTGGCTTTGCTCCCTGGGACTGTCTATAAATGGAGATTGGCAGTGCTGTGATGGTGAAGTGACGAGTCCTCTTGGGGAAGCTGATCAGAGTGGTTTCTTCGTAAGTTTTCTTTTCCCCTTTCTTCCTTTGTTCTCTCAATTCTCTCACTTCTTGCTCACCTTTCTTTCACCTTCCTGCTTTGTTGGCCCTCAGCCCTCAGAACACTGGGCCTTTGTTTCCCCTGTGTGTGACTTGCTTGACTTGTCCCATTTCTTTTCACTATGGAGAAGTATTCCTGGGGGTCTGCTGAGGCAGTTGATAAACAGTGAACCTTGACTTTGGTACAACTGTTATTCTGTCTTTACAAAATGCTAATCAATAAACCATCTCTAGCTTATAGTTCCGTCAGGAGTGCTTACCACTGTTGGGAAGAAGCCTCATGAGGAATTGTCCCCACTGGATTATCACCAATATGCTAGGCGATGGATCTCCATTTTTAAAAAAGAAACACTTTTATGATTACAAAAGTTATATAATTCACTGTGGAAACCATGAATATATGGAAGTTTACTTGTTCAATTTTTACTTGGATAATATCACATACCTATTTCATGACAGATAATAAAAAGTAAAATCAAGCATAGCTATACCAAGTAAAAATGGTCATTGTTAAAAGATTGGTATACTTTATTTTATTCCTTTGAGAAATGTATATAAAATATATTTTAATATCATTTTATTTAATAAATATTATTTTTAATTTTTTTGCCATTGTGGCTTGTGAAAAATTCTTAATTCCCAGACTGAGGATCAAAGCCTGGGTCCTCGGCAGTGAAAGAAGCAAAGTCTTAACCAGTGGACTGCCAGAGATTTCCCTTAATGTCATTTTAAAAGTAATTTTCTATCCTCAGTTTTTCAGTTAGCATTCATAAATCCAATTATATCATAATTTCTTATTGTAATTTCAATTTATCATTATAACCTCTGTCTCAAATTATTTAAAAATCTTTAAAATATGAATTTTTTGGATGACTTTACAGTAGCTATATTTGCCAGGTCTTGTCTCAATAAAGTTGCTAACAAGTCAATCCAGAATGTAGTGGCTTACAACAGACATCATTTAAGTTTTATAATTCTGGATGTAGCTGGATTGGGGTGGCTCTCCTCTGAGCTGTGAAATAACTGGACAGCTACAGGTTGTGAAATTAGATTTGAGTCTGCTGTGTGGTTTCCCCATTCTCCTTGGACCAGAAGCTACCCAGGGAATGTTTTCTTGGCGAGATAATATTTATGACCATTATTGCAGAAGGGCTTAAGGAGAAGAAGCCTGAGACCTAAAAAGGTCAGTTCAGGAAAACCATCAGCTTCAGCCTTCCAGGTGAGGCAGTAAGATTTGATACCTGCTTTAAAGGTGGTTCTGAGCTTCCCTGCTGACTCAGATGGTAAAGAATCTGCTTGCAATGAGGGAGACCTGGTTTTGATCCTTGGGTCAGGAAGATCCCCTGGAAAAGGGAATAAATTACCCAGTCCAATATTCTTGCCTGGAGAATTCCATGGACAGAGGAGCCTGGCAGGCTACAGTCCATGGGGTTGCAAAGAGTCAGACATGACTGGGTGACTAACACTTTCACTTTTCACTTAGAATGTGGTTCTACAAAACATGATGGAGGCCAGGATGGGGTAAGGTGCTCAGGTGTGTGGGCTCTCTAGGAACAGTAAGAAATGATTGAATCTCATTTTTGTTTTTAGTTTTTAAAATTCAGAATCATTGAATTTATGCTCTTGTGATCTGTGCCGGTTTACTGTTTTATATCTGGAATTCTTTTCATGCTTGAAGTTTCATCAGGGCTCTGTATGTGTGCTGCTTAGCGTTCTGGTATTCAGGCTACTGTTTCTGGTACTGCTCTGCTCTTAACGCTTGGTATCCTGGTTCTCTCCTGATGGACCTCTTAATTTTGTTTCTTTGGTATCTGACCTTCTGCTTTTAGTTGGTATTTATTTCTTGAAATACATACTCCATTTTGCACATTAGATAACATGCTCTGGGAATGCCTTCTCCACTACCCAGGACCTCGTTTATAGAGTGTGCTCAACACATGCTTGTTGATAATGGTAGATTCAAGGCACAGGTACCCTCAATCTTTCCATTAAAAAATTTGATGGATCTTTTTTTAATCCATATATTCTTCCTCCTGTGCACATCATTTTGCTCTAGGCTTATATTTCATCCTTAAAGCCAAAAAGTGCCTGTAGAAAACCTAGTTTAGGTGTTTATTTCAAATGTAATTTTCTAAAGAAGGAGCAGGATTATACAAGCAAAATTTGACAGTGTCAAGACATCAGTCAGTGCTGGAAGAGCTAGATGCTCAGTGGTAACAAAGAGACTCATTAAATTGATGAGGCTTAATAACTTGTATTATCTCCAAAGAGAAAATTTCCTAGCCAGAATTTCATCAGGAGCTTGTTGCCCTAAGTCAGCTATATGACATCAGGACCCTGTGTGTGTGAAGGAAAGGAGATATTGATTTGGGTGGGGGGAGTGGAAGGGATATTGTGTGGTTAAGGCTAGTGCCGTAGAACGTCAGCAGAAAATCATCTGTTACCACTGCGGTTTACTATCATTCAACAAATATTGATTGAGACCCTGTCACATGACAGCCACTAGGTTAAGAACAAAGGATGCAGAGGGTAAAAGATGTTTCCAGTCTGCAGGACGCTCAAGGTCACCACGCTAATAGGTGGCTCCTTCCAGGAAGACAGATTGGACATAAAGCCCATACAACCAAGATCTCATTTTTACTGTTGCATGAATGGTCTTATTTAAGATCTTATTTAAGAATGGTCTTGTTTAAGATCTTTTTAGGATGGATTGGAGGTGGAGAGGGGACGAGAATGGGCCTAGATCTGAGTCAGAACAGAACTCGAATTTCTCTACTCCCAGAAACAGTGAGTATAGTAAGACTTTTCTCTAAGGTGGCAGAGAGACTTATGCTAGGTTAGGATCCGGGTATTAGTGTAAAATACTCAAAGAGACTCGAATAATGCACATCTACATCTGTAAAGATCAATGAAGTGCACACACATCCTTCTCAGGTTACTAGTTCATTTATTTATTATATTGGTTGGCTGATAAAATAGTCACAGAGGCAGAATCAAGATAAAGTTATTTTAACATGACTATAGTTAGTATGTCAGAGCTATGGTTTTTCCAATAGTCATGTCTAGATGTGAGAGATGGACTATAAAGAAGGCTGAGTGCTAAAGAATTGATGCTTTTGAACTGTAGTGTTGGAGAAGACTCTTGAGAATCCCTTGGACTGCAAGGAAATCCAACCAGTCCATCCTAAAGGAAATAAGTCCTGAATATTCATTGGAAGGACTGATGCTGAAGCTGACATTCCAATACTTTGGCCACCTGTTGCGAAGAACTGATTCATTTGAAAAGACCCTGATGCTGGGAAATATTGAAGGCAGGAGCAGAAAGGGATGACAGAGGATGAGATGGTTGGATGGCATCACTCAGTGGGCATGAGTCTGAGGAAACTTGGGGAGAGAGTGATGGACAGAGAAGCCTGGCGTGCTGCAGTCCATGGGGTCCCAAAGAGCTGGACACGACTTGGTGACTCAACAACAATAGTTAATACTGCTGTATGGTATATTTGAAAATGAAGGCAGTAGATCTTAAGATTTCTCATAACAAGGGAAAAAGCAATTTTTCTTTTTGTGGAGAATATCTATATAACACGATGAATGTTAACTTACTGTGATCATTTCGCAATGTGTGTAATTAAATTCATTATGCTTATATTGCTACAGTGTTATATATCATGTATATCTCAGTAAAACTGGGAAAAGTCATTTGTTCCAAAGATTCCATTTCAAGAGTGTATCATGATATATAAAGAGAGCTCTTGCATGTTATACTGTTCTTGACACCATCATTTAAAATGATATTCATTCATATATTACTTAGTGCTTACAATATGCCAGAGAGAATCTGACAGCCTCTGAGTAGGACAATGGTAGGCAAAAACTGACCCATTCTTGGCCTCATAGAACTTATGATCTGGAGAAAGAAGAGAGACATCAAATAATCATCAACTAAACCTAGAATTTCAAACTTTCTTAAACTTGAGAGGTATGAAATGCCTGCCCTAGTTGGGGGTGGGGAGCAGAAATATTTTCCTGAAGTCATGATGCTTGAGCTGAAAGAGCTTGAGCTTATCTTTATTTGAAAGATAAGCAAGAAGCAGCTAGGCAGGGGTAGATGTAGTCTTCCAGGCAGAAGGTTGTTGCTAGCCCAAGGGCTGAAAAAGGAGAATGTCAAGTGAGAGTTTAAGGAACAGAAGCTGGGTTGGTGGGGCTGGAACGCAGAGAGGGAGAGTGGAGGGGAAGTCAGGGTTACTGCCATATGCTTCCCTGGTGGCTCAGATGGTAAAGCATCTGCCTGCAATGCAGGAGACCTGGGTTCGATCCCCGGGTCAGGAAGATCCTTTGGAGGAGGAAATGGCACCCCACTCCAGTATTCTTTCCTGGAGAATTCTATGGACAGAGGAGCCTGGCCTGTACAGTCAGTCCAGGGGTTGCGAAGAGTTGGACATGACTGAGCGACTAACTTGCTGTGCTGTACCCAGTCACTCAGTTGTGTCTGACTGCTACCCCATGGACCCCATAGAGTGGGTTGCCATGCCTTCCCTTCAGGGAATCTTCCCAACCCAGGAATTGAACCCAGGTCTCTCATATTGCCGGCAGATTCTTTACCAAGAGTCATTAGGGAAGACCAAGAATACTGGAGTGGGTAGCCTATCCCTTCTCCAGGGAATCTTCCCAACCCAGGAATCAAACCAAGTTCTCCTGCCTTGCAGGCAGATTCTCTACCAGCTGAGCCACCAGGGAAGCATGGTCTAACACTGCTACTATTACTGAGTTAAACTTTATCCTAAAGGCAAATTGTTGAATAGTGGTAAGCAGAGAGGTAACATGACCGTGACTTATCTTATAAAGAGAGTGGATTAAGATAAGTATCGATGCTAAAATTTTCATTCTCCAGGAAAGAGTCAATGGTGGACTAAATTTAGGCTAGGGCAGTGGCTGTGAATGTGAAGGGAAGTAAGGGAATTTGAGATATATTTAGAAAGTTGTATGTTAATAGCAGTTGAGATGTCAAAAAAAATCAAGGCTTAGTAAGGAGAGACTTTTGTTCAAAAGGATTATTGCAAGGGAGGGGAATGTACAATAGGGAGAATGCTATGGCAGTAAGGTCTGAAAGCATTGGGAAAATCAAATAAAACAAAATAGGAGGTTTTCTTTTCTAGGGTAAAAAGGCAAGCAGGAATAAGCACAGTCTTTGGAGGGGATGTTGGACAAGCGGTGGGAAATAACCATTGGGTCTGAGAGCAACAAGGTCTCACTATAGTTGGCTAATTCCCAGGAGAAACTGACAAGGGGGCTATGTTCCACTTTTGGTGTCTGTAGTCAGGCTTGGAGACAAGCAGAATTCCAGGTCAGAGACCTATAGGAGTGATTAATTTTGGTCAAGACAGAGGAGAGTATGCTGCTGCTGCTAAGTCGTTTCAGTCGCGTCCGACTCTGTGCGACCCCATAGGTGGCAGCCCACCAGGCTCCGCCATCCCTGGGCTTCTCCAGGCAGGAACAGTGGAGTGGGTTAGAACGGCGATTGTGAAGGCTTGGTTCGAGAGTGCCACCATGACCCACAGTACAGAGCAGGGGCATACGCGAGAGGCCGAAGATGCTTAGTGGGTCAGTGAATCCTTTTGCCCCCTCTCTACGGGAGAGTCACGTATTCATTTTATGTTAGGGGCTGGCTTTTCATGGCCCTGAGTTCATTGACCCTCATAACACCCAAAGAAGTAAGTGTGTTAGAGTGGGAAGGGTTGGATTAGCAGTCTTCCTGTCTGTTTCTTTTTCAGAAGAGAAGCCATACTCTAAAGAGGGAAATTGACTTACCCAGGGCATCACAGCTAGACTGTAGAAAGGCTATGAACGGAGCCCAACTTCCACCACCCAATCTGGGAACGATCTTTCTTTATGTGGCTGCTTCACTTCACGTCAGTGGAGCATTGCAGATTCCTCCCAGGGAGTAAACTGAAGTGCTTTCTGCCTTCCCCATCTGCTACACTGCTATATCCACAGATATTTACTACATACACATATATCTTAATCTGAAGGATCCACGACCTCACTTTGAAGTTTGCTCACTCGAGTTTTCAGTTCTTATCATCGTGTTCTAGTTTGTGCTTAGCTTGGCCATCCTGGAATTCAGGATGGATCTGAAAGGCAGGTATAACTTTGGTATGACAGATTGATACAGTGTGCAAAGCAGACTGTAGGCTTTGGAGGCAGGCAAAACCTGGTTGGAAACTTACGTCTGCCATTCGCCAGCTGTTGTCACCTAGGTCAAGTCATTTATGTTCTCTGAGCCTTAATTTTTTATTTGTAGAGTTGGATAATCCAGTCGCCTCACTCGATTGTTGCAGGAACTCGATGGGGTGTGGTAATGTTAGCCGTCGTTTTGTTGGGCTTGTGATATGTGTCAGGCATCGTGCACAGTGCTTTACAGAATTATCTTTTTTATTCATTTATTAAATGCATAGTATGTTCTAGGTATCCTTCCAAGGACACAGAGGAAAAAATCTGATAAATTTCTTGCCCCCAGGGCAATCTAGTTAAATTAGAAGCAGAACATATTAAAATATGTGTATGTTTTTGTCAGTTAAGTGCTCTGGAGAAAAGTAAAACAACTAAAAGAAAACCAAAGTAAAACAGAAAGGGGAAGGGAAAGTGCCTGGGGGTTGCTGAGTGTGGTGTAGCAGGGGGTCGGTCATGGTGCCTGCAGAGACTGTAGGCACAACTGAACTAATTTGCTTTGTGATGCAATATACCAGTTGGTAGCTTTCTTCTTCCTTCCCTTGCTCGCTACCCTCTCCTTACTTCGCTTCATCCTTTGATGCATTGAGCATCTGTGGTATTGCCTAGTTAGTCCCTAGGGAAATGAAGATGAATGTTTCTTTTATTCCTGTCTCCACTTACCCTTCTACACATTTAACCCCCAATTTGTTCCACAAAGATTGAAGATAAATACATAGGACGTTGTCTCATCTTTTAGTTCCTAAAGATCTACTGGCATGGTTTTGGATCTGGGAGCTGGATTGTCCCATTGGTACCCAGGGTGCCAGTGCGTTTCTCAAGGGCACAGTAGGACATTGTTGATAGGCACTAGTCTGTACCTGTGCCTACACCCCTGGTATGAGCCCTAAAAATCTGCCTGGCCTATTGTGGGCCTCCTGTCGAGCTGACCCAGCCTGTGTTCTTTGCAGATGGTGAGTGTCCTCATTCAGACTGTAGGTAGGGCCTTGGGGCTTGGAGCTGTAGCCGTATCCTGGGAAAGCTTTGCTCCCAACTGCCACCCATCTCGACCCCCAAGAGAGAGAGGGAAAGGACTGACCGGGATGCAGTACAAAAGGGCATAAGATTAGGAACATTTTCAAATTATTTTTAGAAATCCAGTCTTAGCTATAAACGACAGCTGTGTGTTTAATCACTGAAACTCTTCCCATTCTGGAGCAGCCTGTGTCCCCTGAGGAGGGGTGCTGTTATCCAACAGTTAAGTCCTTAGAGGCTTCTTAGGGACCGGTAGGCAGTCTGCTGGGAAAGGAGGGGATGAATCCCTTTGATATAGTGACCTGCGTGTCCCAGTACCCCCTGCGTCAGACCATCCCCCTAATCCCGCCATCTCTGAGGTTTGCTCTGATATGTCTGTCACTGAGGAGGGTGGGAGGTACCGTCTCTCACAAGGGAAACTAAAGGGGCCAGGAAAAGGCATGCTTCTGCGTTGCCTCCAAGAACCGAATGGACTTCTTGATTTTTAAGGATTGCGGAGTCGGGAAGGAACTGTCTTCTGTCTTCCCCACCACAGTAACAGCAGTAAGGAGCCACATGACAATTGATGATGCTTACGTGATGGTGGTGCTGGCTTCGTTGCCAAGTCGTGTCCGACTCTTCCAACCCCATGGACTGCAGCCCACCAGGTTCCTCTGTCCATGGGATTCTCCAGGCAAGAATCCTGGAGTGGGCTGCCATTCCCTTCTCCGAGGTTCTTCCCTGACCCAGGGATCAAACCTGGGTCTCCCACACTGCATGCGGAGGATGGCTGGAAGACAGGGGCCCAAAGAGATACCCTTTGCCTCTCCTTCTCTCCTTCCTTATGGTGTTCTCCTTTGATTTTTGTTTTATGCATTTTGTGGTTTTATTTTTCATTTTAACACTGTGGGTGGGCTTTTAAGTCAGAGCCAGAAACACCCAGGCATCATATCAGGAGAATAATGAGCCGGCAGAGGATGAAGGAGCTCTGAGTAAAGCAGCGTGCTGGGTGGAATCAGCGTGGACTGTGCTCTGCTCGCAGGGCTAACGGTCCCATGGAAAAAGCCAAAGCCCTGTCGGCTGTGAATACAGATTAGAAGTTAAAAGGCGTGCCGTGGCAGTAGCGCCGCGATGCGCTCACTGCATCCTGTCCATTTCTCTCCTGGCGTCTGCTTGCAGACATCAAGCCTCCACTCACCTCCCCAGATCCTATTCTCAGTCAGGAAGTCTCCGTCAGATCCTCACTTCTTCCATTCCCATCTGGCTTAACACAGGAGGCAGGCATTGTCCTTTTTCATAATTTTCCTTCTGAAAGGACCTTAGCTTCTTTCTGCATTCCTCCTGTACAAATGCCTCCACCTAAAAGTGGTAGAAAAATGGTGATCTGGACAAATAGGGATGCTTTTTTTCTTATGTATCCACGAATTCTAGCCTAGGCAGTCCAGGGATGCTCCCACAGTCTGACAAAGCCACTAGGAAATACATGGTTTTCAGTCCATTCCATCATATGTTGACTTTTATCCTCAGGTTGGTTGCCTCATGGCCTCAGTATGGCTCCTGCACATCCAGGCATCACGCTCTCATTCCAGGCTGGAGGAAGTAAGGAGGACAAAGAGCCTTCTCTGAGTGAGGCATTTGTGGTCCTTCATGGCAAACCTCTCATATCTGATGAGTCCACCTGCTCATCCCAAGACCAGTAATTGGAGGAGGGGATGCAATTACTCTGCCTGGTTTAAACCAATCATGCTTCATCTTCTCATGGGGATGTGGAAGTAGGGGCCTACTTTCTGTGAGAACAAGGGTCCTCCACCCCTGCCTGAACAAACCAGGGTTCTGTTGTCAGGAAAGAAGTGAGGTGATGGCTCTTGGATGACTTCTGCCATCCTTCTTTTCTGAGGTCCTCCTTTTGCCTAACTTTGGTGGCCTGGAGTCTCTGAATTTGAGGGTATATGTGGGAAGGGGTATTTGTTAGTGCAGGTATTTTTAATGTCCAGAAAAAGCTCATGTACTTTCTGACATACCATTGCATTTTGGAATCCTCAGAGTCCTGCCTTGGCCTCTGAATTATAGTTCTAGATTTGGAAGCTTCTGTAAGCTTGCTTTTCCAGAGGAAACTGTTTGATTTTTGTGGCTGTGTTTAAATGGATCATCTCTCACTGGTTAAACTGACCCCATTTGCTTGAAAGAACATCACTCCATGTCTTGGGGCTTCAGAACATGGACAGTTCTTTATTCTTTTCTCATAACAGGTAGTGACAAAGCATTTGCTTATATAGAAAAGCACTGGGAATCTGTGTCCGCCACCAGGATAACCAGGCTACATTTAGCAGTTGGCAGTGGCTGCTGTGGATTTCACAGCAAGAGGAAGGAGATGCAGTGTTTTCAGCTTAGAAATCTGGGGATCCTTATTTTCCATCCATACTGAAGAGTTCTAGGGCAGAATTCCCTTCCCAAGTTCTACAGGCCTTGTTCCTCTGCCCTCTCTACTCTTTGACAGTAAGTGGCAAGATATGATGAAAGGGAATGAACCCTTTACCTCAGTGGAAAAGCATCAACACTTAATTTGGTTTGGAAGGCAGAGCAGAGGGTGAGAAGCTGACCAGGATTTCAAGGAAGTGATTTAAGTGTTGTTACATATCACTTTGTACATCTTACATTTTACCTTTATCTCTACAGAACCACAGGACGCCCCTGGATGTATGTGCTGTGGCCTCCTTTCAACACACCAAGTTGTCAAAGAGGCTAATTGTTTTTTGTTTTCTCGTGTTAATTTTTCCCTGTGAGAATTATCTTTTTTTAGGAACGATGGCATCTGGCTCTTATTTACTTCTAAGTCTTCATCTAGCAATAGAATGGTGCAGGAGTGTCTGGGGGAACAACATTTTGGAGAGACCAAGACCATACACACACACGTTGGTGGGCAGCTGTCCCAAGCCCATGAGCTGTCTCCAGGACTTGGCTCTGAACGTGGCAGAAGGTAGTCACACCACAGTCCAACAAAATGTTGCACGTTACACTCTGACAGTTTCAGTATTTGTCCCCAAGAGCTCGCATTAGACACTAAATGATAATAATGAGCAAATTCAATTAGAAACTACTTCAGAGCTAGAAAACTTAATGACTATAAATAAGAAAGGGAATAAGCCATATCACCTGCTGCATGTAAACTGCGTAAAGAGCTTGTTTTAGTTAAACATTAGTTAAGCAACATTAAATGTGAAGGTGTTTCCATTAGCCAAAAGTATGTGCTGGGTGACAGAGTGATTATTACAGATCTGACCAGGCTTTCTGTCTGGTGTAAGAGGAACTCTGGCTAGGGTATGGCTGACGGGTTAATTGCAAATTTCTGATGTCCATCAAAAGTGGACTTTCATAATGAAGGCTTGCCTTAAACTATGTAATACTACACTTATTTCATTTTACAGGTAATGAAATTTATAGGCAAATGAAATTTTAAGCTTTACTCGATGCTTAATTACCATGTTAACGGCTTGCCCACAGACTCTGAGGATGACAGCACTCTTCTTTTAGCTGTAACTCCTTAATATTTTACTTCTTGCAAATACACCATTTAGTTAACGAAACTTAAGGAACCACCGTTAACCAGTGCATCGTGTGGTTATGCTAATTTGCTTCAGTTGTGTCCGACTCTTTGTGACTCTATGGACTGTAGCCCATCAAGCTCCTCTGTCCATGGGGCTCTCCAGGCAAGAAGACTGGAGTGGGTTGCCACTGTCCTCTCTAGAGAATCTTCTGACTCAGGGATCGAACTTGCATCCCTTACCTTTCCTGCAAAGGCAGGTGGATTCCTTATTACTAGTGTCACTTGGGAAATCCAACCAATTCATTAATTAAAGGGTAACAGTCCTTTTATTATCAATCATAATCACTTCTTTATTTACACTGAGCTTTATTTAATTTATTGCTTCTAGCATTGCCTTCAAGAGATGACAGATATTTTGTCATCAGGCTTGTTCAGGAGAGTGTAATTTTAAGATGATTAGCTAAAGTTAAAAGGAAAAAAAAATGTTTGGATATAAGCCCGAGCTTCGTCATTTACCAGCCTGACCACCTTTCTCAAATGATTATCGCTTCTTAAAGTCTCAGTTTCTTTTTCTGAAAAATGGGTTATCTCTTCTGTGTACAGTTGTTACCGACATGGAAAGATGGTCTTCCCACAGCCTTTCTGCCCTCTCCAGTGTTCACCTTGTAGACTGTTTCACAAATTGGGCTGAAATGCATGGAGTCTTTAAATGCTGGTATTTGTTTAACCAACATTCTGCTACCGGCCTGTCACTGCATACCTTCCTAGGTGATCACCTCCACTTGCATCATGGGCTTAACTTTTGTCTATTCAGCTGACTTCAAGTTTATTTTTGTAGCTGAAATTTCCCATGAGCCTCAGACATACAGGTCTGCTGCTTACCTGACATTTCTAACTAGATATTTCACAGTCAACTCAAAAGAGAATTCTCTGCACATATCAAGGCATCTACACCAGATATCTGGGGACCATCTGTAGCAGAATATCATTTTGTAAGACTAAATCACTAAGTATGTATGGAGGAGAGATAGGAGAAAGAGAAGGCAAAAGCCAGACTGTGGCGAGAGGAAGCTTTATGAGACAAGCAGAACATATTTATTTTTATTTTGAAGGAAGTGAAAGGCTCTTTCAATGGAAGCCTTCTTAGAAAATATGTAACATGGTCAGACTTAAATTATGTTACAGTGGCTCTGAGAATCATACAGGGCATGGCTTGAAGAGAGCTTGACTGAATTCTTGCCTGGAAAATCTCATGGATAGAGAAGCCTGGCAGGCTACAGTCCATAGGGTTGCAAAGAGTCAGACATGACTGAAGTGACTTAACATTAGTTAGGTAGTGTTAATTGCTCAGTTGTGTTCGACATGACCCCATGGACGGAAGTCCATGAGGGTCCTTTGTCCGTGGGATTTTCTAGGTAAGAATACTAGAGTGGGTTGCCATTTCCTTCTCCAGGGAATCTTCTTGACCCAGGGACTGAACCCATATCTCCTGTGTCTCCTGCATTGCAGGCAGATTCTTTACCCGCTGAGCCATCAGGGGAGTGGACTTAGCATTAGCATTGCTGAATTCAGGCAAAGCAGAGAGAAACCTGTTGGCTGTGATTTGAGCATTAGACAAGCACAGTTCATTCTGGACAATGAAATCTTGATTATGTTAGATTCAACACCTCAGAGTTGGCAGAGCCTTCTTACATAAGATGTAATATTTTCTTTTACAGGCAAAGTAATAGATACCCCCCAGAGTTTCTCCGCTTGCTCAAGGTCTGGCATCCTGTGGTCCTGAGAAAGAGTTTTGTGGGTTTGTCCTAGAGAAAAAGAGAGTTTCAATTGTCTATCTTCATACATTTTTATACGGCTGGTTTTTAGTTTGGTGTTTTTTTTTTGAAAAGGAAAAAAAATTTGAAGGACTTTATTTTGGCAACATTATACTGCCCATTTTACAGATGTGGGGTTTTAGGCTTGAGGAGATAAGACTTTTCTAATGTCACCCAGTGAAATGGCAAACCTGTCACTTAATGAACTCATATCTCTTAATTTAACCTCCTGTGCATTTTCCATATTACTGCACTGAGGTAAGTTCCCTCTCTTCTGTGCTATAACTGCAGAGGCCTGCAGACTGAATGGAAGGTACACATGGAGATGAGAGACACTGAGTTAAAAGGCCAACTGGGAGATACAGGATGTCCATAGGATGCCTTATCATGATGCCTTACTTGTGGCTTTGGCCCAGGCAGCAGCCTTGCAAAGTCCCAACAACTGTTCTGATTAACAGTCTTGTTAATACATCAACAAGAGTGACTTCACTTCCAAGCCATTGACTCACATTAGTCAAGCTCCAAGAGACTGATGTATAAAACTATAATGTACTTTTACTAAAGTATAATAAATAGAATCTCAGATAGACCTAAGCTCGCCTCTTGGCATGACTTGTACTTTAACTGTACTTTCTCTTTATGTAGAGAAGCTAAATTTTAATCACAAATTTGCTTTGTGAACTTGGAACTCAGAAAAGGAGTTTAGGTGTTCTTGAGCAGCTTTCTTCTGCTGAAATAGCTTATCACTGCTGTCTTTCTGCACTTTGTCAATAGTGCCAGAATACTCATTCTGCTCATCAAGATGCTGTCTCCTGCAAGGAGAGAAAGTCCATCGGAGCTGACTTTGCTGATTCTCCCTCCACCCCCCCTTTCCATTGCTGAGGACCTCCCTTTCCGATTGATACATCATTTCTGTGGATACATTAATAAGCTCCATAATATTATCATGGAGTTTATTAGACTGGGAATCATTCTGTTTCTTTGATCTACTTGGTCTATCTCTGCATTGAGTCTTTGTGTGTTAATTTATAGTTGGTTTTTTCATAAAGAATCCTACTTCAATTTTATCTATGTGTCCATGTTTATCAGGAGCCCTCTGCTTCCCTCCCATCTTTTTTATAGGACTCTACAGGGTATGATGTGAGGAACAGTGTTTTCTTCAAATGATATGCTTTATTCTCATCCAGAGTAACAGGGGCACTTAGGAGCTCTTCTCAGCAATTGATTTTGTTTTGTTTAGATGAAAACATATTTGTTTTCCAAGAATGTTTATGTTAGAGTGAAATTAGCAGAAGTTATTGAGTCAGTTGGTCCTGGGTTGAGATCATAGTTCTAGGATTCCTCAACCTCTCTGTAAAGATTGATTTAACTGCCTTAGTGTGTGTGTGTGTGTGTGTGTGTGTGTGTGTGTGTGTGTGTGTGACTCAGTTTTGTCCAACTCTTTGTGACCCCATGGACTGTAGGGCTAATCTGTCCATGGGGTTTTCCAGGCAAGAAGACTGGAGTGGGTTGCCATTTCCTACTCCAGGGTTTAATATATTTTGTAGGAACTCAGTCAGTGTTAGTTTATTCCTACTTAAACTCAGATGCTGATTTATGAAAAGGGGATTAAGTGCATTGTGGAAAAGGAAAGGTATTGATAGGCTCTGATTCTGACAGCTCAAACCATATGCCAGTACATGATGCTGCTGCTAAGTCGCTTCAGTCGTGTCCGACTCTGTGCGACCCCATAGATGGCAGCCCACCAGGCTCCTCCATCCATGGGATTTCCCAGGCAAGAGTACTGGAGTGGGGTGCCATTGCCTTCTCCGCCAGTACATGCTAGAGACAATTAAATGGTGCCCAAGGCTCATTACATTAAAAGGCTGCTGGTATCCTCTAAGCTGTAAGCTACTTTTTGCCCACGTTTCTGAAGGTTGGTTTCTAATGGGGTCAGAAATGACTTAGGTTGATGGCACCTTCTCTGTGCCACAGGATTCCCAGGATACCCATCAGATCGTGTTGGGTCGCTCTAAGTGAGAACATGTAGAAACCTTTACAAACCTCACAAAGGCATGCTCTTTGCCTGGAGTGTGTAGCTCTGTGTGTGTTGACCTTTAGCAGGACAAGTTCTTACAATAGAGCTACTCTGGGGAAAAAAAACCTCATGACTTTATTAACTTTAGTAAGATTGCACTGTTGATTGACTTTACCAGTCCACTCTGGGAAACGATTTGTTAAAGTGGGAATCTCTGAAGACAGGAAATATGTCACACCCTACCCTAAGTATTTGTACCTGATGACCTTATCTAAAAGACAATGGAAAGAGTCCCTTCAATTTAAGAAAAATAGGAAACATGAACAAAGTAGGAAGTCTACAGTAGAGCTGCTTGATCACTCACGGATGTGCTTACCTTTATTATACTTGTGCAGCGTACTTGCACAAGCCCATCACTTTTGCTCCTCATACCCTCTTTATTCTCCAGAGCTTAGTGAGGAAGGGAAATGAGGAAGCATATTTTCCAATAGTAATGCCTGCTCAAAGCATCTTCCAACTAATGCTGCTGTTAAGACTATAATTGAAGACGCCAGATCTAGACTCACTTGCAAAGTAGATAAATCCTGACCTTCACTCATGTCGTGGTCCCTGAATGTTAAAATCTGGTTGTGTCTCTGCTTATAAGGATTATGTGGGCAGGCAGGGTAGGTGTGGGCATTCCTATTGTAGAGAAGAGAAAAGCCAGTGCCAGAGATGATGTTCAGTGAGTTGTCAAGACACCAAAACTCATAAATGGCAGAGCTTGTACTAGGGGTTGAGAGTCTGGTGTCCCACACTCCCCCACATGGCCTCTTGGGCCCGTGTTGTGAGTGAACTTCAGAGATCAACAAATGAGCTCAAATACTTACTTAAATGTCAGTTTCTGAACCCTCCCTCCTCCTCGCACAAACCTCACTTTTGTCATCTCTGATGTGAGTATCGTGAATTTACTTTTAAGGTAGATGAAGTGAAATAACATATGCAAGTGAGGCATCCAGCAATTGTTATTATAGTTCCTTTGCCCTTCCTGTTTCCTCACCAAGGAAACCAAGGTACATTAAGCTTCAGTGATCTGATGAGGCCACATGACTCTGTGTAGTAAGAGAGAAGATCAAGATTCAACCTGATTTTGCTGAGCCCAATTTTATGTATGGCGGTGATAGAACCCAGTGCGTGAGTTTCTCTTCGTTCTTGGAGTAGATTTCCTTTTATAAGATTCCTCCTTAAATTCAAACCAGAGACTCTGCTTCTCTCCTTCCAGTCTCTGAACTTTAGAGTTATTTTATCATGAGTTCTAGTGAGAATGGCCCTTGCATCTGGGCTCAATTATAGTTTTGAGGGCTCTTTGACTTTCTGTATGATAACTGTCATCTTTCCAGTCATCTCCTGAAACAGTCTCACATTGTGATCCTCTCCCAACTTGCAGACCGTTTCCCCTTCTGCTTGGAGACCTCTCCTGCCTCCTTTAGTTTCCCTCCTGATACATCCCAGTCTCTTCTCCTTGTACCTTGTCCTGTATGTTGGGGGACTTTCTCCCAGTCTGCTTTAGAGTCAGTCACTTTTCTATTATACATGTACTTATGTAAACACTTTCATTTTCTACAGTAAGAAAGCTTCTGGTGGTGGTGGGGGGGAATGATTGATAAAGCCCACTCTGGGGAGAGACAAATGAGGGGGTATTGTACATCTCATCTTTCCCTCTCAGTCTTTACAATTTAATTCCATATAACAAATGTTTGTTGAGCACTTTCTCTGGGCTGGAGATGCTGTGCCCCATTCAGGGGTTATATTATATAACTGAATAAGACAGTCCTTTTCTTAACAAGTATGATGATATTACCACAGGTGGAATGTGGGGGTCAGAGCAGACCTACTTGGGTATAAAGTGAGGCATGAAGGCCGAGTATCAGCTGTGGGAAGGAGCTAGAGGAAGAGAGGAGTATTCAGAGCAAAGAGAATAAAATGGTCACCAACCCAAAGCCAAGAAAGGGCATAGCGCATTTGGAAAAATAGAAAAAAGTATGACCTGAGGATTGAGGTCAAGGGAGGGGGACAGACACAGGGATAAGGTAGGAAAGGTAGACAAAGAGTCTGAGAGGAAGTTGGGAATTTTCATCTTAAAGACAATACAAACCACTGAAAGGCTTAAATGAAAAGCTGAAATTTATGCAGAGTACATCACAAGAAACACTGGGCTGGATGAAGCACAAGTTGGAATCAAGATTGCTGGGAGAAATATCAATAACCTCTGATATGCAGATGACACCACCCTTATGGCAGAAAGTGAAGAAGAAATAAAGAGAAAACTAAGATCATGCCATCCGGTCCCATCACTTCATGGGAAATAGATGGGGGAACAGTGGAAACAGTGAGAGACTTTATTTTTTGAGGCTGCAAAATCACTACAGATGGTGACTGCAGCCATGAAATTAAAAGACACTTGCTCCTTTGAAGGAAAGTTGTGACCAACATAGACAGTATATTATAAAGCAGATACATTACTTTGCCAACAAAGGTCCATGTAGTCAAGGCTTTGGTTTTCCCGGTAGTCATGTATGTATGTGAGAGTTGGACTATAAAGAAAGCTAAGAGCCGAAGAATTGATGCCTTTGAACTGTGGTGTTGGAGAAGACTCCTGAGAGTCCCTTGGACTGCAAGGATATCCAACCTGTCAATCCTAAAGGAAATCAGTCCTAAGTGTTCATTGAAAGGCCTGATATTGAAGCTGAAACTGCAATACTTTGGCCACCTGATGCAAAGAACTGACTCATTGGAGAAGACCCTGTTTCTGGGAAAGACTGAAGGCAGGAGAAGGGGAGGACAGAGGATGAGATGGTTGGATGGCATCACTGACTGAATGCACATGAGTTTGAGTTAACCCCGGGAGTAGGTGATGGACAGGGAGGCCTGGTGTGCTGCATTCCATGGGGTCACAAAGAGTCAGAAACGACTGAGCGACTGAACTGAACTTTAAAATAACTGTCCTTGGTGCAGTGTCCCAGTAAGGGCAGCAAGCAGAGAAAGACAAGAAACATGGTTAAGAAACCAGCTTCATCTCAGTAGAGGTAGGAGAGCTAGATACAAGTAAACGGATTGGAAAAGTGGGGGTTGAAGTGGGAGACCATGCTGATGCCGCAGCGATAGGAGGTGAGGGCCAGAAAGGGAGCCACGTTTCTGCCTGTTCTTGGGGACAAGGTAATTATCAGGATTGAGCTACAATGTGAACACGCAGATGCTATGGGTGGAGCGGCCATAACTAGTAACTAATGGTAGCCTTGGCCCGCTCTTCTGAGGCAGTGACTGTGATGGGAATATCAGACACCAGAGTAGAACCAAAGGTGGGTGGAACTCCCTGGAACCACAGATTCTAACTCTGCTCTCCTAAAGGGCAGCGTGTGAGAGGCATAGCTGCCCAGCTCAGACATGTCTTCTCTCCACTAGAAGTGGTTGCTGTTTGCTCACAAAACCCCAAATGAGAGAGTCTGGCCACATTCTGTTGATTTCTCTTAGAAACCTAGAGATGGGGAGGAAAATAACTTCCCGAGGAAGTGAACCGATTACATTGTCAGATGGGCTGAGTAGCGACTCCTTCCTGGCTCTGCCGCGGGCCTCCTGATGGATGGACGTGGGCCCTGTGGTAAAGACATGGCTCTAGAAACGCACAGAAGCTATTGATTCCAAGTTGACAAATGAGAAAGAAATCCAATCTAAGCAGCCAATCAGAACTCGTCGTTTGTCCCCAAACAATACCTAGAGTGCTTGGCGCTGTTATTAAGCTTTTATGCTTATTTCACCTTCAGTGCCCTTCGTCCAAGGTCTCCGGTTTCTCCTGATTACATTTTCAGTGAAGTCCTGATTTGTTAAAACAAATTGACCCCTCAGCTGATTTGTTTAGACAGCTTGTTAGTTTGGTTTGCTTGTGTGAGGTGTAGTTTGTTGTAGCTCAAGAAATGGGAAAAAGTAAGAGTCGCTGTTTTAACAGATCACAAATCTGAAGCTGAAGGTCTGGGAAAATCAGACCCATTAGTTTATTTCATTTGACTGCTTTTATTTTTTTGGTTCACTTTGAAGCCTAGTGTGTATACCTCTCAGTTCTGATTGGAATGTGAGATGGTTTGGGAGAAGATGTAGGAATAGGAAGGAGGAAAAAGCATGCAAGCCCCACCCCTCTGGGGTTCCATCTTTCTGGGTTTCCTTTCTCTTCTTCCCCAACTTTCTGTTCCTTTGGGCTTGGGAGCTGGTGCAGAGTTTACCAGAAACACAGCTGCATGGCACCCCACTCCAGCACGGTCATTTCCCCATCGGTGTTGTGACAGTGCTGTTTCTAGGATTCTCCTGTCCTGTCCCACCAAGAAAATCCTCTGCAGGTATGCATGCCCCTTGTCATCTTCTCTGCACTAAGGTTAGGTTGAAGTACTGACCTCTAGCTACTTCCACCTCCAAAAGCCCTGCCCAGTCCTTGGTTTTTGAGAACAGCCCCTTTGTAGATGGATCAGAGGAATTCTTTGTCTGGAATGTCATGGAAGGCTTCGTGAATCCAGCTTCAGTTAATGCTTCTTTCTCTACCTGGCGCTCACCCATCAGTTGATCTGAGGAACGTTTACGAACGTTTACAGATCAGTGTTTCAGGTTGGATCACTTTTTGATGAAGGTGGGTTTTATCCCCTGTTTTTCTAAGCTTTCCTCTCTGGTGTCCATCTATGTGCATACATACTCTGCGTCATTCCCTCAGTCTTGTCTGCTAGCCCCAGGGTCTCTGTGTTGTGATATGGCATGCCTTTTTAAGAGACCCACCAAGTTTCTTTCTTGCAGAATGACACCTTTAGCTCCAAACATTTGCAGAGTAGATACATCTGATGCATCTTGGGTGCATGAATTAGCCAACCTTTCCTTATGCCAAGAAAGACCAACATCACAAACCTCAAGTTTAAAGGAGGAGGTCGCAAATAGAGAAATGCAGGCGACCTTGCTATGCTTAATGCCTGGTGTGATGCTAGAAGAAAGGCAGCCACAGTAGGATGTTGTAATAAGGTCTGGTGGGTGTGTTTTCTCCATATTTTTAGAGGGTAATATACTGACTCCATGTCATTAAAACTACAGTGGTAAAGTAATTGAGGAACCTGTATTAAAACTAGGCCTTGAGATACCCAATGGAGTTAGACAAAGAAGAAAATGTTCCCCTGTTCTCTTCCCCTTCTGATCTATAGCAAGAAAGAACACAGGCCCCATCACTGACTCTCCATCTCCGCTGTTAGCACCTGGCCAGGCATGCTGACCTTAATCATTAGGGCGCTTGTGTAGGCACAATCCCAAAAGCAACTTTTTCAGTCACCTCATTGTATTTTCATGTCTCTCTATGTTGATAAAGGCCAAGGACCTTAAAAGCTTAGGTTGCTTCCTCTCTCTCTGAGGACCAGAGTTCCCAGAGTTAAGTAACCAGTGCTGACCCTTTCTCCAATTTTTCTTTGATAGCTCATTACTCAAGAACTCCAGAGGAGCCGTCTTCCAGAATCCTACCATGACAGCTTCACTATGTTGAGTATATATTAAACTGACACTCAGAGTGACAGGCATAATTCCTACCAAGCAGGGGCACACTGTTCTGTCCTGCAGCTTAGCATGAGCAGAGACAACGAAAGCTATTAGGCTCTCTGAAGCCTCTTAAAAAAAAAAAAAACAGAAATCCTCAGCTTTGTGTATAATTCTAGTTCTTCTTTTGTCTTTTTTTTGGTAATACATTCTTTACAGTTTCACAGTTAATGTCTATACTGTGGTCTCTGTGACCCAGAACACCCTGCAGACAGGAATTTGGCAGAAGCCTGAGTTAATTTGATGGGTTTAGTTGTTAAAGGAAGTCAGCTTCTCTCCAGGGCATCCCTGGTGTTCAGAGCAAAGGAAATGGGACAGATTTTTCACCTGCAGATAAATTCCCTTTCAACTAATTAATTGTCAAGTTGCCCTCAGTGTGGTGATGCACATTTTGGAGTAGACTAGCTCAGAGTGTGAGTCTAGCTCCTGTTTAGCTCCTGTTTTTCCCCCGTGTGCCTCCTGGTGCCACCTCCTTCTTCACCCTCTTCATTCATGTAGACTGTGTCTCCCGTTGCTCTGTTTTTACAACCAGTGCTAATCTAAAAATCACAGTTATTAGGAAGCTTCTGAGAGTGGGTGGAGTGGCTGTGAGTGTCTTGTGAAGTCCTGGATGGTCCTGTCACCCGTCTCCTCTACTTAAGGGATCTTTGCTCTTCCTCTACTCATGGCTATTTCTGGGGAGTGTGTGCCTGCCCTGGGGGAAATGGAAGTGGATAAGGAGAGTGCCATGGAAGCTTCTTCGTGGATGAGGACCTTGTCTAAAAGCACGGTCCCCTGAGCCACTGCAGCACCTGGGAACTGGTCAGAAATGCAGACTCTGGGTGCCACACAAAGCCTATTTGGTTGTATTTTGTAGTTTTATAAGATTTCCAGGTGATTCATAAACACCTTACAGCTTGGGAAGCAGTGGGCAGGAAATAAATAGATGGGTGTTATGGGATGCGTGTTTGTATACCTCCAAAACTCAGAGGTGAAATCCTAACCCGCAGTACTAGGAGGCTGAGGCTTTGGGATGTGACTGGGTCATGAAGGAGGAGCCGTTCATGACCTGAATGGGATTAGTGTCCTTCCAGGAAAGATAGTAGAGAGCTCCCTTGCCCCTTTGCTCTATGAGAAGACAGTCAGAAGACAGCTGTCTACAGAAGCAGGCTCTCACCAGACACTGAATCTGTTGGCACCTTGATTTGGGACTTTGAGTCTATAGAACTGTGAAAAAGAAATGTTTGCTGTTTAAGTCACCTGGGACTCAAACTAGGAGAATCCCGGGTTTTAGGAAAATCATGAGCTATTCTGTAGAAAGAACTCATCTCTGTAGAAACTGAAATCCCTAATGGCAAATAAAGAGTAGGTATTCATGACATTCCTTAGGAACTGTGTTATTTATTTATAGCCCTGAGCAAACCTTGTACCCCTCTTAAGGAATTTACAGGGAAAATGTATACTGAATAAGTATCCCTCTTCTGGGCTCTGGGCAGATTCTTAAACACTGAGGTCACTTCTAAGAAAAAGAGGTGTTAAGCTGAGACTTGATAGATGGACAAGGGTAGGGGTTCGAAGGGTGTACCAGGTACCAGGCAGAGTAGGCCGTGGACAAAGGCCCAAAGACTTGGAGGAGCCCCGTTTTCAGGGCCAGCTGAGGTTGGCTGGAATGTGGAGCCCATCGTGGGAAGGTGAGAAGAGACTGGAGGGGGTGGGCCAGGGTCACTTGCACAAGGGTTTGGAAGCCTGGTCATCTACAGCTTTATTCTGAGCATGCTAGGAAGTTGTTGAGGGGGTTTGAACAGAATTTTGAGCAGGAGGGGTGCTAGTGAGAGTAGGTCCTGAGTGTCGTCCCCAGGCTGGCCATCAGCTCAGCATTCGAGGCACCCAGGCCTCCTGGGCTACAGGGAGTGGTGTGGTCACTGTAGCTTTCAGGGATACAGTGTCCCACTGACTGTGCAGTTAGGTACAGTGACCTCAGCCATCAGTTCACAAGCAGCGTGCTACACATTCCTCACTCAAGTAATGGGAGGGAAATGGAGGAGAAACAGAGCCGTGAGTTTTCGTGACAGTGATGGAATCAACTGCCTCCGATTGACCGTAGCAACACTGAAGTGTTCTCATTCTATTTCAGCAGATAAGAGATGAGTTGGAGACACTCTTAGGTACCTGGAGTGTGGCAGTGAGCAAAACAGAACAAATAAAAATTCTGTATCTCTGGAACTTGTATTTGAGGGCAGGGCGGGGAGTGATACTGATTTCTGCCAGTAAGTTCTTAATTTTGTGGATCTTTAAGCTGCTTGGGTTTAGGGCTGTTTAGAGACTCTCCTCTTCCTTTGTGGTTTAAGATGTTGTCACCTTTGCAGTGAGATAAGTTACCTGCAAGGGCTTTTAAGAAAGTGAACTGTATTTTCTCCTGTCTTGTGGGAAGAGGTGTTCTCAGTGAAGAATGGTGATCACGGCAGCCAACATCTGAATGTTTACTCTGTGCCTGGCATGAGTCTAAGTATTGGACTTGATTAATTCAGTCATCTGCACAAAACTTACTAGAAAGGAGTTGCCAGCATTTTCCAGGTGAGGAAACTGATGCTTAGAAGAATGTGTGACCCACTCAAGCTGTAATGGCAGAGCTGAGATCGAAATGAGAGACATTGAGTACTAATGGTGGGACAGTGATCCCCAGCGGAAGTCAGGAAAACGTCTCAGGATTGAGTGATCTCGTTGACACCTCACAGCACACCAACAGCCTTCCTGGGCTTCCCAAGGCTCACAGAGTAAGATGTCCCTGGGGTAGGCCTCTGAGGCCCTGCACCCATTAGCCCCCTGTTTCTCTCTTCAGCCCTGATCCTGGGCACACCTCCCACTCTTTCCCCCTGGGCCATACAGACCTCCTTTTTTTCAGTCCACGGTTCTTCCTCTGGTCCTTTGCCCTCAGGGCCTTTGCACAGGCTACTCCTGATGCCTAGAATTATCTTCTTCACTTTTTTCATTGTCGTGTATTTTCTCTAACACCAACTTAGATCTCATTTCAGAGGTCCTTTGCTTTGGGAAGCCATCTCTAACTTCCCTAACTGGATCAAATGCCCCCTGTTACCGTTTCTGTTAATTCCATGTCCCTCTGCATTGCAACACTTAGGAAAATCGCCATTTCATATCCACTAGTGCAGCAATTCTCAAAATACGATCTTCACATCTGCAGCAGCATCACCATCTAGGAACTGGTTAGAAGTGCAGATTCTCCCTCCAACCTCCAGAGATTCTGAGGATGGGGCCCACCAGTCCACGTTTCTCTAAGTTTCTGGATGATTCTGGAAGCAGTGTTTTGGTGTCCTTCTTTAATCATTGTCTTTATGGGGAGGCCCGTAGGCTCCATCAGACTGGAACCTGAGTTGTTATTATTTTTCTTCACTTTCTGTATGGCCCATATCAGCTACTGAGTTAAGAGTTGTTTAGTGGATAAATGAAAGAGCACATCTGATTTTTGTACTAACACTTAAAAGTGGTATTATTTTCAACTTTACAGATAAAAACTGAAGCTTTGGAATTCTAGTGGCTGCTAGGCTTGTCCCGTGAATTTGCAAGTTTTCCCTTTGGAGGAAATATCAAACATGTGGCAGCTTTAGCTACAAAACTTCAAGCAGATTCCATTGATATTTAAGGGATACAGTAAGGAAGAGATGACGGTGCCCAGACTGAAATGAATGTGCTTGCTTTCTTCCGTACTCTAGTGTTTGACTGCACTCTACTAGCTGCTCTTGGGGTTACCCAGATGAGCACTATGCTAAAAGAGCCTCTGTTGTCCATCTGTCTACCTGTCTTTTGTGTTTATATGCACTCTCTATGCATGCATATTTTTAGATTAAACGGCTAGGTAGTGTTGTGCTCTGAAAAAAGTGAAAATGTTAGTTGCTCAGTCATGTCTGACTTTTTCTGACCTCTTCTATCCATGGAAATCTGCTGGCAAGGATATAGGAGTGGGTAGCCATTGCCTTCTCCAGGGGAACTTCCGAGCCCAGGGATGAAACCTGGGTCTCCTGCGTGGCAGGCAGTTTCTCTACCATCTGAGCCAGTGCTCTAGAGAATGATAAGCAGAGGATAAAATATTTTCAATTAAAAATGTAGTTTGCCTTATGGATTTACATGATGTTTTTGGACATGGAAATGATGAGAGAAATTTCTCACAATGCTGATTATAGCAACTAAAAAGATGTTAGAAATATTGTTTCTCATTGAATTATTTGCTGTATGCCATTGGATACCCTGGACAATATTTATGCATTTTGGGTGGGAAATATAATGTCCAAGGGAAACAGTGTCCTCATTTAACACTTCAAACTGATTGGACGTAGAATGAGAGTTTGGTTGTACTTGCTGGTCTAAATCATTTATGCCATTTCCCTCTTGCTCCCACTTTAAAAAATTGCCTTTGTTTAAGGGAAAAAAAATAAAACAGCTGTACTTGGCAGCTGGTTTGGACTCATGGCATTGAGGAACTGGGGAATTTGCAAAATTAAGAGCTATATATAGATCCCAGCTCCAGGATGAGACTGTTTAACGGTGTTCCACCAGCTCTGGTCTGTGAGATAGACTGATTAAAATCTTATTTACATTTCTTCTAAGTTCTTACAATGCCTATTTTTCTTCCCTTAATTTTTCATTTGGTGGGTTGTCAGATTTGGTGGAAGGGAAAGCTGATGCAGTTTAGTGTTTAACGGACTGTTTTTTCAGCTGATGTCTGTTATATTTTGTATTTACTCTGCCTTTGGAAATTAGCTTTTCTGTGTCAGCCAAAGGTGTTGCTGTGCTTTTGAACATGCTCCCACTCCACCTTAAAAAAAAAAAATATATATATATATATATAATATATATATATACTCACCTAGATTTTAAGGTTGATGGCTCAGATTTTCATAATGATGATTAAATTGGGGTTTTGTGTAGCTAAATTCATTAACAGACATCACACCCCTCCAGTGTTCTGGGCAGAACTAGGCACCAGGAAAGGCATGGGGTTTGTCTTCAAAGTAGTGAGCCTCTCCGATGCACAAAGAAGGCACAAAGGATAATCGCTAAATAATGTGGTCCATGTAGTGGCATTTTCAATGCTCTTTGGTGTCCTAGGATGGATCCCAGAAAAGGAGAAGGCCATTAGTCGAAAACTGCTGAAATCTGAATGAAGTCTGAAGTTTGGTTAGTGGTAACGGGCCAATGTTAGTATCTCAGTTTTGACAAAGACGTGAACATGAGGCAAAACTACGAGAACTGGCTGTGCTAGGTTTGCAGGTTTTTTGTCGCTCTAAAATTATTCCAAAATAAAATGTTTATGTTTAAATAAACGTACTGGGGTTCTGGGCTTCCCTGGTGGCTCACCTAGGGAAGAATCTGCTTGCAGGAAATCTGGGTTCAATCCCTGGGTAGGGAAGATCCCCTGGAGAAAGGAATGACAACCTACTCCAGTCTTCTTGCCTGGAGAATTCCATGGACAGAGGAGCCTGGAGGGCTACAGTCCACGGGGCTGTGAAGAGTCAGACATTGCCAAGTGACTAACACTTGCACTGGGGTTTAGTAGGAACTTGATTGAAAATTCCTGTGATATTTGTGGGATATCATAGCACCCTATTCCTGTTCCCTCTCCCCCAGGGCCTTAGAAGATGAGTGAGGAATTGACGGACCATTGTGGGATGAATGGGCCTTTCGTAGGTCAGGGTTGAGCAAAATGACCATGGTCTCGGGAAGCAACACTAAGGCTTGACTTCAGGACCCTGACATCTCTTTGCCACTCTGTGTAATCTAGGGGCAGTGAATCCATCTGAGGCTTGGGCTTTTGGTGTGTATGACAAACATACCCGGAAGAAGCACAAGCTGGAATCAAGATTGCCAGGAGAACTGTCAATCACTTCAGGTATGCAGATGACACCACCCTTAGGGCAGAAAGTGAAGAAGAACTAAAAAGCCTCTTGATGAAAGTGAAAGAGGAGAGTAAAAAAGTTGCCTTAAAGCTCAACATTCAGAAAACGAAGATCATGGCCTCTGGTCCCATCACGTCATGGGAAATTGATGGGGAAACAGTGGAAACAGTGTCAGGCTTTATTTTGGGGGCTCCAAAATCACCGCAGATGGTGACTGCAGCCATAAAATTAAAAGATGCTTACTCATTGGAAGGAAAGTTATGACCAACCTAGATAGCATATTCAAAAGCAGAGACATTACTTTGCCAACAAAGGTCCATCTAGTCAAGGCTATGGTTTTTCCTGTGGTCATGTATGGATGTGAGAGTTGGACTGTGAAGAAAGCTGAGTGCCAAAGAATTGATGCTTTTGAACTGTGGTGTTGAAGAGGACTCTTGAGAGTCCCTTGAACTGCAAGGAGATCAGTCCTGGGTGTTCTCTGGAAGGGCTGATGCTAAAGCTGAAACTCCAGTACTTTGGCCACCTCATGTGAAGCGTTAACTCATTGGAAAAGACTCTGATGCTGGGAGGGATTAGGGGCCGGAGGAGAAGGGGACGACCAAGGATGAGATGGCTGGATGGCATCACCGACTCAGTGGACATGAGTTTGGGTGAATTCCGGGAGTTGGTGATGGACAGAGAGGCCTGATGTGCTGTGGTTCATGGGGTTGCAAAGAGTCGGACATGACTGAGGGACTGAACTGAACGAACATACCATTTTGCTTGTGTGGATGTTGGGCCTACTGTGCATACTGAATTTTTTTAAAAATATTTATTTATTTTTGATTGTGCTGGCTCTTTGCTGCTGCCCACAGGCTTTATCTAGCTGCGTGGAGCAGGCGCTACTCTAACTGCCGCACGTGGGCTTCTCACTGAGGTGGCTTCTTCTGTGGAGTGCAGGCTCTAGGGTATGCGCGTTCAGGGGTTGTGGTGCAGTGGCTCAGGTGCCCAGCAGCATGTGGGATCTTTCTGGACCAGGCATTGAACCCATGTCTCCTGCATTGGCAGGCTGATTCTTAACCACTGAACCACCAGAGCGGCCCCTGTACAATAAATTTAAAATGAAATAATGCCTTGAAAGTGCTGTTGTTACTGTGCTCTGGAAATGTGGGAGAGGTATTGGAAGACCGTCCAGCCTTGGCACAGGTGTCTAATGACAGATGAGAGCGGTACTTCCCAGACTTGCACCATCAACAGCCTGAAAGCTGATATCGATGATAGACAAGGCCTTCCTTGGGAAAATGATGTGTGCTTTATCCTCTTCTGGGGATTACATAAGTATCACTGCCTGCTCTCCACCTTTGGTGTGCCTGCAGAGAGCAGTTCCGGACAGCGGTCTTATGCATCATTTCAGTAGTTTTGCTCTGGAAGTTCCACCTTGGGGCAGCGCCATCCTTTTATTTTCCTTTCGGTGCCTCAAAGGGTCTCTTCACAGCGCTGTACTGTTAAAGGTGTCCTTGTCTGAGAATGCTCCAAGGCCCTCCTCCCTTATGCCCCCAGGGCTCACTTTATCACTCCGTCCTCTTTGCTTTATTTCAGCATACTTAGCATAAAGTCTGTAGCCATGGGATGCAAAGACTTCACTTAGTTGACCTGTGGCGTGAGCAATGTCCTTCACAAGGAGGGATAGCCTTGGACTTCCCCTTGAGGAGAAACTCATCTAATGTGCAGTTGTGGTTTCTTTCACTTTGCTGTCTGTGTACCAGCAAAGCAGCAATGCTGGCTCAGGAAAGAGGAGCCTCACCCTGAGTTTTCAATTTCCTGGTGTAGGAGAAATTCCCGGTGTTGGTCAGCTTCACCTGTACCACAGGTACACTGGGGGCCTGCTTCTGTAGAGTCAGGGTGGGGGTGTCCAGCACTAGAGGGTCAGCAGGCTGCTGCCCACATCACAGTTACTACCTGGGGAGACAGGGGTCATGCGTCCACATTCTCACTCTGTCAGGTGTATGTGAATCAGTGCCCAGGTGGTATTATTACCAATTGGCACCCCACTCCAGTACTCTTGCCTGGAAAATCCCATGGATGGAGGAGCTTGGTGGGCTGCAGTCCATGGGGTCACTAAGCTTCAGACACGACTGGATGACTTCACTTTCACTTTTCATTTTCACACATCAGAAGGAAAAGGCAACCCATTCCAGTGTTCTTGCCTGGAGAATCCCAAGGACTTGGGAGTGTGGTAGGCTGCTGTCTATGGGGTTGCACAGAGTTGGATATGATTGAAGTGACTTAGCAGCAGCAGCAGCTAATAATATTAATAATTTAATAATATTAACATAATATTTAATAATTTAATGATATTAAAGCCATTAAATAAATTCATACTGCGAGCCAGTTTCTAACTAGGTTTCTGTATAGGTAATATTTGGTATTCCCAATAATACTGGAATATACTACTCTTAAAAGTATTTTTTACAAATGAAGAAACTGGGCCTCATGTAAGTTACTTAACCCTAAGCTTATAGGAAGCAGAGGAGCACATGATTTTGGTTTAGCAAATACGTAGCTGCTCACTGACATGCTGCTTTTCCTAATTCATATTACTCATCAGTCGTCAATCTTCACATACAATCAACCGCCCACCCCACCCCAACCCCCTGCCAAAGATTCTAGAATTGACCTCACAGTGTTTCTTAACCCTGACTCTAGGCAATCATCATTTATTGATCAGGGTTGACATAGAAGATAAATCCTATTTTCCATTCAGTAAGTGAATGTTTCTTGACTTCCTACTTTTGCATTCCAGTCCCCTATAATGAAAAGGACATCTTTTTTGGGTGTTAGTTATAAAAGGTCTTGTAGGTCTTCATAAAACCATTCAACTTCAGCTTCTTCAGCATTACTGGCTGGGGCATAGACTTGGATAACTGTGATATTGAATGGTTTGCCTTGGAGATGAACAGAGATCATTCTGTCGTTTTTGAGACTGCATCCAAGTACTGCATTTCGGACTCTTTTGTTGACCATGATGGCTACTCCATTTCTTCTGAGGGATTCTTTCCCTCAGTAGTAGATATAATGGTCATCTGAGTTAAATTCACCCATTCCAGTCCATTTTAGTTCACTGATTCCTAGAATGTCGACGTTCACCCTTGCCATCTCTTTGACCTCTTCCAATTTGCCTTGATTCATGGACCTGACATTCCACATTCCTATGCAATATTACTCTTTACAGCATCGGATCTTGCTTCTGTCACCAGACATATCCACAACTGGGTATTGTTTTTGCTTTGGCTCCATCTCTTCATTCTTTCTGGAGTTATTTCTCCACTGATCTCCAGTAGCATATTGGGCACCTGATGACCTGGGGAGTTCCTCTTTTGGTATCCTATCATTTTGCCTTTTCATACTGTTCATGGGGTTCTCAAGGCAAGAATACTGAAGTGGCTTGCCATTCCCTTCTCCAGTGGACCACATTCTGTCAGACCTCTCCACCATGACCCACCCGTCTTGGGTTGCCCTGTGGGCATGGCTTGGTTTCACTGAGTTAGACAAGGCTGTGGCCCTAGTATGATTAGTTTGACTAGTTTTCTGTGAGTATGGTTTCAGTGTGTCTGCCCTCTGATGCCCTCTTGCAACACCTACCATCTTACTTGTGTTTCTCTTACCCTGGGCATAAGGTATCTCTTCATGGCAGCTCCAGCAAAGCACAGTCATTGCTCCTTACCTTGGACGAGGAGTATCTCCTTAAGAAGAGCAAAGACTAATAGAGTTTTGCCAAGAAAATGCACTGGTCATAGCAAACACCCTCTTCCAACAACACAAGAGAAGACTTTATACACGGACATCACCAGATGGTCAACACTGAAATCAGATTGATTATATTCTTTGCAACCAAAGATGGATAAGCTCTATACAGTCAACAAAAACAAGACCAGGAGCTGACTGTGGCTCAGATCATGAACTCCTTATTACCAAATTCAGACTCAAATTGAAGAAAGTAGGGAAAACCACTAGACCATTCAGGTATGACCTAAATCAAATCCCTTATGATTATACAGTGGAAGTGAGAAATAGATTAAGGGACTAGATCTTATAGATAGAGTGCCTGATGAACTATGGAATGAGGTTCCTGACATTGCACAGGAGACAGGGATTAAGACCATCCCCATGGAAAAGAAATGCAAAAAAGCAAAATGGCTGTCTGGGGAGGCCTTACAAATAGCTATGAAAAGAAGAGAAGCAAAAGCAAAGGAGAAAAGGAAAGATATAAGCATCTGAATGCAGAGTTCCAAAGAATAGTAAGAAGAGATAAGAAAGCCTTCTTCAGCTATCAATGCAAAGAAATAGAGGAAAACAACAGAATGGGAAAGAACAGAGATCTCTTCAAGAAAATTACAGACACCAAAGGAACATTTCATGTAAAGATGGGCTTGATAAAGGACAGAAATGGTCTGGACCTAACAGAAGCAGAAGATATTAAGAAAAGGTGGCAAGAATACATGGAAGAAATGTACAAAAAGATCTTCATGACCCAGATAATCATGATGATGTGATCACTAATCTAGAGCCAGACATCTTGGAAGGTGAAGTCAAGTGGGCCTTAGAAAGCATCACTACGAACAAAGCTAGTGGAGATGATGGAATTCCAGTTGAGCTGTTTCAAATCCTGAAAGATGATGCTGTGAAAGTGTTGCACTCAATATGCCAGCAAATTTGGAAAACTCAGCAGTGGCCACAGGACTGGAAAAGTCGGTTTTCATTCCAATCCCAAAGAAAGGCAATGCCAAGAATGCTCAAACTATTGCACAATTGCACTCATCTCACTTGCTAGTAAAGTAATGCTCAAAATTCTCCAAGCCAGGCTTCAGCAATACAAGAACTGTGAACTCCTGATGTTCAGGCTGGTTTTAGAAAAGGCAGAGGAACCAGAGATTAAATTGCCGTCATCTGCTGGATCATGTAAAAAGCAAGAGAGTTCCAGAAAAACATCTATTTCTGCTTTATTGACTATGCCAAAGCCTTTGACTGTGTGGATCACAGTAAACTGTGGAAAATTCTGAAAGAGATGGGAGTACCAGACCACCTAACTTGCCTCTTGAGAAATCTGTATGCAGGTCAGGAAGCAACAGTTAGAACTGGACATGGAACAGCAGACTGGTTCCAAATAGGAAAAGGAGTCCGTTAAGGCTGTATATTGTCACCTTGCTTATTTAACATATATGCAGAGTACATCGTGAGAAACGCTGGACTGGAAGAAACACAAGCTGGAATCAAGATTGCTGGGAGAAATGTCAATAACCTCAGATAAGCAGATGACCCCATCCTTATGGCAGAAAGTGAAGAGGAGCTAAAAAGCCTCTTGATGAAAGTGAAAGAGGAGAGTGGAAAAGTTGGCTTAAAACTCAACATTCAGAAAACGAAGATCATGGCATCTGGTCCCATCACTTCATGGAAAATAGATGGGGAAACAGTGGAAACAGTGTCAGACTTTATTTTGGGGGCTCCAAAATCACTGCAAATTGTGACTGCAGCCATGAAATTAAAAGATGCTTACTCCTTGGAAGAAAAGTTATGACCAACCTAGATAGCATATTCAAAAGCAGAGACATTACTTTGCCGACTAAGGTCCGTCTAGTCAAGGCTATGGTTTTTCCAGTGGTCGTGTATGGATGTGAGAGTTGGAATGTGAAGAAGGCTGAGCACCGAAGATTTGATGCTTTTGAACTGTGGTGTTGGAGAAGACTCTTGAGAGTCTCTTGGTCTGCTAGGAGATCCCACCAGTCCATTCTGAAGGAGATCAGCCCTGGGATTTCTTTGGAAGGAATGATGCTAAAGCTGAAACTCCAGTACTTTGGCCACCTCATGTGAAGAGTTAACTCATTGGAAAAGACTCTGATGCTGGGAGGGATTGGGAGCAGGAGGAGACGGGGACGACTGAGGATGAGATGGCTGGATGGCATCACGGACTCAATGGACGTGAGTCTGAGTGAACTCCCGGAGATGGTGATGGACAGGGAGGCCTGGTGTGCTGCGATTCATGGGGTCGCAAATAGTCGGACATGACTGAGCGACTGAACTGAACTGAAGTAAATGTTTGTTGAAAGGAAGGCGTATACAGATCCCTGGGTGGAGGTAATCAAGGAAGATCTTCACAGAGGAGCAGAAGTTAAGCTCAGTCTTGGAAGGACAATTAGGACCTGGATAAGCAGTTAATTATGAAAGTAGTTTAATTATTGAGTGCTTACTAGCTGTCAGCTCTTGCCCACGGCTGCTGTTAAGTCATTTAGAACCCATGACGTTTCTGAAAGATGCTTACCAATAGAATCCCCACTTCACAGAGGAGAAATGAAGCTTGTGAAAAATCTCAGAGTCCATTAAAAGCAAGGCCAGAATTCCCACCCAGGTGGTGTGGCTCTGGAGCCTGGTGTGGCTCTGGAGCCTTTGTAAGTGAGCAAAATTACCTAATAACTGGTGTATCCTCAGTGTATGGCACAGAGTTGTTGTTGTTCATTGCTCAACCGTGTCTGACTCTCTGTGACCCCATGGACTGCAGCACACCAGGCTTTCCCCTCCTTCACCATCTCCCAGGTTTACTCAAACTCATGCCCATTGAATTGGTGATGCCATCCAACCATCTCATCCTCTATCATCCCCTTCTCCTGTTACCTTCAGCCTTTCCCAGCATCAGAGTCTTTTTCCAGTGAGTCTGTTCTTTGCATCAGGTGGCCAAAGTTTTGGAGTTTTAGCTTTAGCGTCAGTCCTTCCAATGAATATTTGGTGTTGATTTCCTTTAGGGTTGACTGGTTTGATCTTCTTGCAATCCAAGAGACTCTCCAGAGTCTTCTCCAACATCACAGTTTAAAAACATCAAGTCTTCAGTGCTTAATCTTCTTTATGGTCCAACTCTCACATCTGTACATAACTACTGGAAAAAAAAACATAGCTTTGGCTAGTTGGACCTTTGTTAGCCAAGGAGTTTGGCTAGATGGACCTTTTGGCAAAGGAATTTCTCTGCTGTTTACTATGCTATCTAGATTTGAAATAGCTTTTCTTCCAAGGCCAGACGTCTTAATTTCACAGCTGCGGTCACTGTCTGCAGTGATTTTAGAGCTCAAGAAAATAAAATCTGTCACTGTTTCCATTGTTTCCCCATCTATTTACCATGCAGTGATGGGACCAGATGCCATGATCTTATTTTTTTGAATGTTGAATTTTAAGCCAGCTTCTTCACTGTGCTCTTTTACCCTCATCAAGAGGCCCTTTAGTTCCTTTTCAGTTTCTGCCTCATCTGCATATCTGAGGTTATTGATATTTTTCCCAGCAATCTTGATTCCAGTCTGTGATTCGTCCAGCCTGGCATTTCACATGATGTATTCTACATATAAATTAAATAAACAAGGTGACAGCATACAACTTTGATGTACTCCTTTCCCAATTTCGAATCAGTCTGTTCCATGTATGACTCTAACTGTTTCTTCTTGTCCTGCATACAGGTTTCTCAGGAGGTAGGTAATGTGGTCTGGTATTCCCATCTCTTTCAGAATTTTCCACAGTTTGTTGTGATTCACACGGTCAAAGGCTTTGGCACAGTCAATAAAGCAGAAGTAGATTTTTTTTCTGGAATTTTCTTGCTTTTCCTATGATCCAGTAGATGTTGGTATTTGATTTCTGGTTCCTCTGCTTTTTCTAAATCCAGCTTAAACATCTGAAAGTTCTCAGTTCACATACTACTGAAGCCTAACTTGAAGGATTTTGAGCATTACCTTGCTAGTGAGTGAAATGCGTACAATTGTGCTGTAGTTTGAGCTTTCTTTGGCTTTGCTTTTCTTTGGGATTGGAATGAAAACTGACCTTTTCCAGTCCTGTGGACTGTGGAGTCCTTAGCGGCTTGCAGCCGCCCTGCAGACTGCTGTGCCACTGTGGCCACAGGACTGGCCTGGCACATAGTAGGTGCTTCATATATAGTGAATGAATGAATGTCTTTTTCCTTTGGTAAAATAAGGGATGAAAGGCAATCCAGTTAGAAGGGAGAGCAAACCAATGACACAGAGGAGGAAATACCCTTGATGTATAGTGATAAGTAGATTTCTATGTAGGGCAGCAATTGACCATGGAAATGACAAGGTGGACTGGAGCCAGCCTGAGTCATCTGGGCTTTGCTTGGTTTGGTTGTTATCAAGGCCATCAGGTTTGCACATATTATCTCTGGTATATTGTACAGTTTCATATGGTGAATATTGTGTGATTACCTAATGGTGAAATGCAGTCTAAATTAAAAAATCTGTCTGCAAATTTTTTCTCAGAAGCCCTTTGACTAGTGAGTCAAGACTAAAGGAATGACATGCCTGTGGAAGTGGAAAGGGTTAGAATTTTCTGAGCAAAATTTCAGCATGAGGAAGTGGGAGGCATCCTGGCCTGGAAAAGAGGAGGTGAATGTCTGTTTCAACAAGGTGTTAGTCATTGACCTCTATTTCCTTTGCTTTTCAGAGTTCTGTTAACCAAACAGAGCAGTTTAGATCACTTTAATAATATATTTGGAATTTTCTGAGCAACTTTCTGTTTCATATAAATTGAAGGTATTTCAATGCATTTCATTATGTTATTACCCTAGAATGCTGTATCTGGAACTGGGGGAATGTTAATAATCAAAGGGAATCTTCCCTGAGAATTCAACCACAGGAAAGGACAAAAATGAACCCAAATCCCTCAACATATCATTCTTCTCCCTCCTGACTGTTCACAATGTGTATTTTTTCTTAAGTCTTGGGTATCCTAAGAAAAATCCTCTGTCTGGGAAAATGGAAATTAACCCAGCTAGTATTTGGATTCTTGCTGATAATAAAGTCAAGAGAAATTATTCTTGTGTTACCAATAGGCTGAGAGTGTAGAAGTTAAAATCCATTAAAAATGAAACAAAACGGGGGGATTGTCCACGAAAGAAGGCGGTTTTGTGAATGAATGTGTGGCTCTGGTTTCCAGGGGGATTGTGCGGTCAATCAATCTCTCTGAAGATATTTGGCTTGTTTAACTCAATGACATTTTCACTCATCCTGCTTTTATTTCTCAGCTCAGCCAGAGGAGGCCATATCAGTTCTAAACAATACTGAGGTTAGACCTTTATTCTGTTGTGTTTTCCCATCTGTAAACTCTTATTCAGGGTTTGGAAAAAAAATAATCATTTTGTTAATGAAAGTCTGTGCCTGGTGAAAAATACACAGTGGGACCTCATTTGAAGAATTACCTAGGATTAAGGAAAAACTGCCCTTCGTAGAAACTACTCTCAGGAATATCTGTGTGTAAACATATGAGACAGGAGGGTCCATGGGTGTTTTTGGACAGTGTTTGGTATAAACCCTGGGAGAGAAGTGAAATAACAAGGATGTGATGGCTTGTAGAGTTTATTCAGATATGTTTGTGTACATTATCCCATAGGAACCCTCATAAAAATTCACATCAAATTGGGGGGTGGTTATCCTCATTTTCATATGAGGAAATTGAAGTTCAGATGGGTTAGATGCCTAGCCTCTGGCCACCCATAGAGAAAGTAGGAGCAGGGAGTCAAAGCCAGATCTGTCTTTCTCCAAAAACTGTCTTCTTAACCACTGAATTATTGATAAATAGTGGTTCTCAAAGGTTTGTTTCCTATAAAAGCATCATTGTCTGTGATGGACCAAGCCTTGCTTCTCAGGAAGTCGTGATGGATTGATGGCTCCTAACTTCTAGCATATAACATATCTCCCTGAGCCTGCCACCTACTACAAAATGTACTATTCATTCATTTTATTCTTGCAGTCTTTAAATTTCGAAAGCATTCCATTTTAGGAATGAAAATATCCAACATGAGGGACAGAGTTGGATAAGGGAGTTGACAGGCATAGGCCAACTGTGACTCTGCCTCTGAGAAAGTTACCTCATCTTTTTGAGCCTCAGCTTCCTCACTTGAATGATGGAGCTTACACTAATACAAACCACATATTTTTTGTAATTATAAGTGTAGTAATTTCTACAGCCTAGGCCATTAAACAAGTGCTTATTGGATGAAAAGAGATTAGTAAGACACAGTCTCTGTGTCTTAAGAAAGTTAAAAACTCATTGTCCAAGGGCCGGGGAAACAGACACCTAATCAGTATCCATCCAGTTTCCTTAGATGCAAAGTGAAGGAAATGATACAGTTTATCTCTTAGGGTAATGGTTAGATGGGATAAGGCCTGGAGAACACTTAGAATATTGCCTGACTATGAAGTCAGTGTTCAATACATTCTAGCTCTACTAATTATCCTTAAAGCTAACATAGTCTTGCACCAGTGTTGCGGTTGTTCAGAAGAGGGCCCATTGTCAGGACAAGTCAGAGGAGGCTTTATAAAAACAGTAACGCCTGAACTGATGTTTTGATGACTGTATAAGAGTTTGCAACACTGTCTAAAATTTCGCTTCCTAATGGTTTATTTTCTAAATAAGCTGTGGTTCAGTGGAGTGCAAGTTGGTAAAACAGGAGTGTTGGCATGTGTTGCTGTAAGGGTAGAAGGGAATGTTGTGCCATTGCAAACAGCCTTGAAATTTATGAAAACAAAGCATACAGCGAAATGCAGATTAAAGACAACGCTGATCCCTTTGCTGCTAACCCACTACATAAATAGGAACCTTAGCACATGTTTAGAGGCAATATTCTTTGGGTTTTAATTGTAGAGAAAATAGATAAAATAGAACAAAAGCAATCAGATCCTGGTTTATGACTTACTAGCTAGGTGATCTTGAAATAATTCCATGCCTTTCTGAGATTTCACTTGCCCAAATCTTCAAAGGAAGTAATGATTACATACCTTGAAGTACTGTTGTAAACATGTGGGATAATACACATAACATGTGTGATGTATTGGTTGTTATTGTTGTCCAGTCGCTCAGTCGTGCCTAACTCTTTGCAACCCCATGGACTGCAGCATGCCAGGCTTCCCTGTCCTCCACTATCTTCCGGAGTTTGCTCAAACTCATTGACTCAGTGATGCCATCCAGGAATCTCATCCTCTGTCGGCCCCTTTTCTTCCTGCTCTCAATTTTTCCCAGTGTCAGTGTGTTTTCCAGTGAATTGGCTCTTTGCAGCAGGTGGCCAAAGTATTGGACCTTCAGCATCAGTCTTTCCAATGAATATTCAGGACTAATTTTCTTTAGGATTGACTGGTTTGATCTTGCAGTCCAGTGGACTCTCAGGAGTCTTCTCCAGCACCACAATTCAAAAGCATCAATTCTTCAGTGTTCGGTCTTCTTTATGGTCCAACTCTCACGTCCATACATGACCACTGGAGAAACAATAGCTTTGACTAGACAGACCTTTGTTGGCAAAATGTACCTTTGCTTTTTAACATGCTCTGTAGATTTGTCACAGCTTTCCTTCCAAGGAGCAAGCATCTTTTAATTTCATGGCTGCAGTCACTGTCTGCATTGATTTTGGAGCCCAGGAAAATTGTCACTGTTTCACTTTTGCCCTATTTGCCATGAAGTGATGGGACTGGATGCCATGATCTTAGTTTTTTGAATGCTGAATTTTAGCCAGTTTTTTCACTCTCTTCTTTCACCTTCATCAAGAAGTTCTTTAGCACCTCTTCACTTTCTGCCTTTAGAGTGGTATCATCTGCATATCTGAGGTGGCTGTTATTTCTCCCCACAATCTTGATCTTGGTAGATTCTCAGCAAAGAAAAAATGTTATTTATTTATGTATTTAAAAATTTAATTATAATTCATATTTGCATATAAATATGTAGTTATACACTTACATAATATATGATGTGTGTGTTAGTCACTCAGTCTTGTCCTACTCTTTGTGACCCCATGGACTGTAGCTCATCAGGCTCCACTGTCCATTCTTACTTATAATTCTCCAGGGAAGAATACTGGAGCAGTTGCCATTTCCTTCTCCAGGGGATCTTCCCAAATTTGGGTTTCCTGCATTGCAGGCAGACTGTTGACCGTCTGAGTCACCAGGGAAGCCCATCATATATGATATATAATATAGTCATACTTCTATTTATAATTATAGCTAAGTGCCTAGGACTGTGCTGAGGACTCTCTAGCAAATGTCTCTTTTAATCTTCTCAGTAAGTACATGGGTGAAAAAAAAAATACATGAGTACATAGGGATAGTATCCTTATTTTGCAGAAAAGAAAATTCAAGCTTAGAAAGTATATGGCTGTCTCAATGGGATGGTGACATGATTGATGGAAAGATGCCAGTAGGCTCAGCCAAGGATATTAAGCTTCTTTAATAACAGAGGACATGGCAGCACACAGAGGTGCTATAGTGGGCCGCTCTTAAGGCAGCTGCTTCTAGAGAGAGGTGTGGATTCTCAGGTCTCTCCGTGTGCACCTTGGGGCAGGCAGCTGTGGACGCATCACCTGTGTGAGACAAGGATTCCACTGGGTACAAGACACTGCCTTACAGTTCTCCAGGTGGGGGTTCATTTCCAGGCACTTCTGCCTCTACACCTCCTTGTTCTCGAAAGAAGTTCTGTTGACCTCCTGGCTGGCCTGTTCACCAGCCTTGAGTGATGAGTGCCAAGCAACTCCAGAACATTTCTCATAGTTGACTGTGACGCCAGATGTCAGTTCCTCAGTAGCATTCCCAGTGGGGAATGGGTATTAGATCCATCTAAAGTTCACTACTGCAGCAGTCCCCAACCTTTTTGGCACCTGGGGCTGGTTTCATGGAAGACAACTTTTCCATGGAGCAGGAGAGCGGTGGGATGGTTTTGGAATGATTCAAGTGCATTGCATTTATTTTTGTGCTTTATTTCTATTATTATTACATCAACTCCACCTCAGGCCATCAGGCATTAGGTCCTGGAGGTTGGGGACCCATGCCCTACTGTACAAGTTGCCCAAGATCATACAGTCAGTGCATGAGAAAATTAGAGCTTCCAGGTGATTTGTGAGACTCCTGGGTGCTCCTAATGATCACTCCTATTCACAGTTAAGATGTGGATTGTGCATATAATTTGCAAATTAATTAAGAACAGAAGGAGGGAAGCAAAAACATCACCTTCAAAACAACAGAAATTAGATATTCTAATAGAAAATTATGTATTTCCTGATGCTGTTAGAAGTAAGGATCCAAATGGCTAAAGAAGAGAGCTGACCAGGGGCTACAGTAACTGCTGAGGAGAAGGTACATTCCAGGTAGGCCAACAACTCCTTCCAGGAGGGCTTACTGCCTTTCTGACACCATCAGTCTTCCTATGTCTCAGCTGAAATGTCCTCTGAGCTCATAGTCCTCTGAGCATGAAGCTGCCTATGAGACTCCAAAACAACACATGGGAAACAACAGCAGCTTTTCACTTTTTTCTTCATTTATCTTTTATTGTTTGGCTTAGCAGTATGCGATTGATTTGCTCTGGCTCCATAAAGAATAACAAGTGCTAAGCCTAAGACATGCTGTACGAATGTGAGGAATTTTTCTCCCGCTTTGCCAAAGTGACCGCTGGCTTGGGGAAAAGTTTAGGATGAGTGCTGAGCAGCAACTTACAGAGGAGGATGTGGTCATTTCTTGAGCATAGAAAATTGTGAGAAAATACTCAGGGTTGAGATAATACAAGAGAGGAGGTGAATTAGATTAGGCTTCCGAAAGCTTTCCTAAGGAGCACACCGTAAGACCTCATTCAGCCAGCTGCCTTCCATGGTCCCTTGACTGACTGACTGACATCCAGGTACCAGTCTGCTCCGCTCTAGTAAAGGGCTGGACAGTTAACACCTGGGAGGTACCTGTATAATGCTGTCATGACTCCCAAACTAGGAGTAAGACAAAGTGTGTTTTGCTACTGAAACACAAAATGTGTTTTTGCTACCTGGCATCAGGTCCCATCACTTCATGGCAAATAGATGGGGAAACAATGGAAACAGTGAGAGACTTTTGTGTTTGTGTGTGTGTTGGGGGTGGGGGGGCGCTCCAGAATCACTGCAGATGGTGACTACAGCCAAGAAATTAAAAGACACTTGCTCCTTGGAAGAAAAGCTATGACCCACCTGGACAGCATATTAAAAAGCAAAGACATTACTTTACCAGCAACGGTCCATCTAATCAAAGCTATGGTTTTTCCAGTAGTCATGTGAGAGTTGGACTATGAAGAAAGCTGAGTGCCAAAGAATTGATGCTTTTGAACTGTGGTGTGGGAGAAGACTCTTGAGAGTCCCTTGGACTGCAAGAAGATCCAACCAGTCCATCCTAAAGGAAATCAGTTCCTGAATATTCATGGGAAGGACTGATGCTGAAGCTGAAACTCCAGTACTTTGGCCATGTGATGTGAGGAACTGACTCATTGGAAAAGACCCTGATGCTGGGAGGGATTGAAGTCTGGAGGATAAGGGGATGACAGAAGATGAGATGGTTGGATGGCATCACTGACTCAATGGACATGAGTTTGAGTAGGCTGCAGGAGTTGGTGATAGACAGGGAAGCCTGGCGTGTGGCAGTCCATGGGATCAGAAAGAGTTGGACACAACTGAGCGACTAAACTGGCTGACTGAAGGGACTGGGTAGAAGATTATTCAGCCTTCAGTTGGCTGCCCACCTGTCTGTCCAGCTAGAGGTAGGGAACTGAATTCATGCTAAGGTCACCTCCACTGGGGAAGAAAGGGTGGTGCACCATACCTTCTTCCTGATTACTCTCCCCCTTCTGTCTGCCTAGCATATGTTTAATCAGCCATAAAGAGCCACGTGGCTGCTCCTCTTGGAAAGGGTCTTCCTCAGGCATACTTGAGAGTTCCTGTATGCCTGTGTGCTCGCTCATTGTCGTCTTCTTTGGGTTCAGTGCCTTACCTCTGTAGGTTCTGAAATGAAGAGGAGCTCAGTCACTTAGGTTGTGCCTCACTCTTTGTGAATCTGTGGATTATAGCCCGTCAGGCTCCACTGTCCGTGGGATTTTCCAGTCAAGAATAGTGGAGTGGGTTGCCATACCCTCCTCCAGGGGATGTTTCCAACCCAAGGATTGAACCCAGGTCTCCTGTGTTGCAGGCAGATTCTTTACCACTGAGCTAGTGGGGAAGACCATAGCTATCACATTAGTCCTTAAATGGACTCCTTGTGTTACAGTGATTCCCTGACAAGTCGATTTCCCCTACCAGAGTCAGCGTGGGATGGGGAACAGTGGTTTCCTCATCTTTGTACTGCTACTCACTAGTAAGATGCATTTCTTGACAAAAGTGTTTTCAATAAATGTTTATTGGATGAATAAATATTGAAAGCTGTTGCCTTTACTCCACTCACTGATTCTTTGCACAAGCTCACCTGACTTTTCTTTGTTTGGGTCTGCGTATCTGTAGCCTGCTGAGACCTCTTACCTACTAGGCTGTATCAGTAATTGAAGTGTTCTCTGAACGTCTCAGTAATTATGATGAAAATAACTTTAACAACCTGAAAAAATGAAATAAAATCCATGTGAATAATTTTTTTATTAAAAAAAAAAAAAACGAACTTTAACAGTCTGTAACTATGCCTGGGAGCCATGAGGCTGCCTGAAATACCTCTAGCTGAAGGAGGTGGCATTTACAGAAACTCAGGACTCAGTCCATGAAGCAATGCTTGGTTTGGCTTAGTGCCAGAGGAACTTCCAGTGAGAGGTAACTCAGCTTTGGGTTTGAGATGTTCTTCCCCAGCTAAAGATGACAGATTAAAGAAGGGATTTGGTCATTAGGAATGTTCTTTGACAAACATTTGTTGCTATCGGACCTCTAGTTGTCTTCAGTTTGAACAGCTTCTGTTAAAGCAGAATAAGAGCAAAAACCAGCAATAGGAAGGAAAAACGCTCACTGAGCTGCATAAGCAAAGTAATTTGTCTAGCTTATATACCTATAATTTAGTTTGTAAAAGGAAAATGTTTACAGTAGTATACCTAACCAATTACACTGCAAAAAGTTTACTTAAAAACAACAACCACAAGCACAAAAACTTCCAAGTATCTTTCCCCTGTCCATTTATGGATAATTGCCGCCTTGAGGCCTAGGTCTGAACGACAGGGGTCTCCAGAGTTGGTTGCCGATATCTGAATTGGATTCAGTTCCGTGTGATGAGCCAGCGCTTGAACTCCTGCATGCCCTCATTGTCATCTTCTCTGGGCTCAGTGCCTTGCCTCTGTAGGTTCTGAAATGAAGAGGGACAGTCACACGAGAGGGGCCAGCGCTGCAATAAAGGGGCTCATTATCCCACACAGCTCTGTGATTTCAGGTCAGCAGTATGTATTGTCTTAGAAAGAACATGGGCTTCACAGTCAGGTAGACCTAGTTGAGTTTGAAACCCAGCTTGTCACTCATTCCCTTCTTAGCTTGGGCAGGATTTGTGAGCGCTGTCTTCCCAGCTCTCCTCATCTGCCACGATGGCTGTCTAAGAAAGCGTCCTCCACACTCAAATTATACTTATCTTCCAACGTAATTTCCCAGCAACTCTCTCATTAGCTCCCTTGTTGCATAACTAATTACCACGGACCTAAGTGCTTCAACCGACACAGGTTTATCACCGCACAGTATCCGGAGGCCTTAGGTCTAGTCACGGGTTGGTTGGAACCCACCTGCTTTAAGTCCCTACAAGGCTCAATCAAGGTGTCAGCCAGGGCTGTGGTCTCATGTGAGACCTGGAATTGTCCTCTGAACTCACATGGTTGTTGCCAGTATGCAGTTCCTTGTGGTTTTAGGACTGAGGTTTTTAGAGGTTGCCTGCAGTCCCCTGGGCTTCCCTGGTGGCTCAGCTGGTAAAGAATCTGCCTGCAATGCGGAAGACCTGGGCTCTATTCCTGGGTTGGGAAGATCCCCTGAAGAAGGAAAGGCTACCCACTCCAGTATTCCGGCCTGGAGAATTCCATGGACTATACAGTCCATCGGGTCCCGAAGAGTCCAACACGACTGAGTCCCTTGACATGTGGAACTTGCCATAGGTGGTTCACAGTTCCAAACCAATCTGCTCTTTTGAAGCCCAGTAAAGTCCAGTTTTTATGTATTTATTAACATAATCACACAAGTTAGGTCTCATCACCTTTGCTGTAATTTGTTGTTGAGAAGCAAGTCACATGCAAAGAGAGGAAATTACACAAAGGTGTGAACATCTGGAGGTGAGGAGGAGCACTGAGGATCACCATAGGACCTGCCCATCATACTTTCAAAGTGCAGCAAGCCAGTGTGTCCTGTCTGTGTCTGTGCTGGTTGCTAATTGTTTCAGTGAAATTCATTTCATCTTCCCAAAGAAATCAGAATTGGCAAACACTTGGGAAAGTGAGAGCTTTTGTCACATTCCTCCCCGGTGTAGAAAAAGATAGCTGATGCAGCGTTTTTGTTTTCTGAGACTCCAGACTCAGTCTCAAAATTCTCTGAAGGACAATGCAGAAGAGAGAAACTACAGTTAGATCAATGTCGGCAGGTGTTATGAAACCCATTTGCCATCCTTGAACTGGACCGTACATCCTGATGAGCTAGGGACATGGGTTTGCCCAGCATCATATAAAGGGAAGTGATGTCAGCCTGGCACCTGCGGTCCTTAACACACCAGCACCTTTAGTAAGGACAACGATAATTCATGTGGAACTAACAAATTTCCACGTATAAAGTGTGTCTTTTACTCGGTTCCTTAACAGGAAACATAAGAGAAAAACCTTAAAACTAACTAGATGACAATGCAATAGAACACAATTATGCTTGCAAAGGTGGAAAAGAAATATAAGTTGTGTAACTAGGAAATTGTTAACACAACAGTTAAGAAGTATATGAGTTTGAGTCCCTTGGGAAGGGGAAACGTATCTGTAAATAAGTTTATTCCTCTGGCAATATTTGCTTTTCTTTGTATGCATCTCTCTGTGCTGAGAGTTTTCTTATCATGCTTTCATGATTGTATGAGTGAATTACTAGGAATAGTATTAGTTTCATTATATGCTAAGCCTTATAAGAGATAAAAGAGGCCATCCTGTACCTGTCCTTGGGCTCAATTCAAGTTAGAGAAAAAAAAATTCTATGTGGAAGAAAAAGTTCTTATAAGATGGCAGAGACATACTATTGACTAAGGCTCATTTATTTTAATAGAGAACCTTAGTCATGGATTCTCAGTGGAAAGCATTCTATAGTAAGTGCAATTTTAGCAGGACCTTATTCTTCTAGCTGCATAAGGGATCTCTACAGAATAAGCAACAAGAAAAGGTTATTTTACTGGCCAAAATAGAAGAAAGATATATATAGATCTATTTAGATGTAAGTACATATGAACATATGTAAATAGGTCACTATGGAGAGCAACCAAGCTGGAATATATTTTCTGCCTTTAAAGAGCTGACACAGTGCAGGTACTTAGTAAGCATGTAATTAATATTTACATATTTCAGGAACAGGGTTTGGCACTAAAATGATAGTATTTGTCTATAATCATTTGAACCAGGGGAATGGAAATTGTCAGAAAGCTTCCCAACCAGTGTTGTTAAATCTATAGCCTTATTTTAACCTGGAGACTATAGATGGTGACTCTACAGTCTATTCTGTGGAACAGAATGCATAAAGGGTTTGTAAATACATATTTATGGACTTATTTTATATAATTTCAAGGTTGAGAGTGGTGGAATGTTTCTCAGGATCTAATTATGAATAAGAGATGAATTGTTAGATGTTTCACCTCATCTCAAAAAATATAATGATGTAATACTGAGATAATTTTAGAAAAATACACTGCAAGTAGGATATTGTCTTTTGAGCATGTGGAATATGGTAAATGTTGGTGGCTCAGGTGGTAAAGAATCTGCCTGCCATGAGGGGACCTGGGTTTGATCCCTGGGACAGGAAGAGCCTCTGGAGAAAGAAATGGCAACCCAATCCAGTATTCTTGCCTAGAAAACTCCATGGCCCTCTGGAGAACTCCAGAGGCACCTGGCAGGTTATAGTCCATAGTGTCACAGAGTCAGACATGACTGACTGACTACCTACCAGTTACGTAGGGCAGTTGTAATACAATATTTAAAGTTAATAAACTGGGTGACTTAATGCAACAGAAGTCAATTATCTCACAGTTCTAGAGGCTAGAAGTAAGCCAATCCTGGCACTGGCAGGGCCGTGCTGTCTTGGAAGATCTAGAAGAGGATCCTTTCTTGCTGCTTCCTAGCATCTGCTAGTTTCCAGGAATCCTTGGCATTTCTTGGCTGGTAGAGGCTTCACTCCAATTTCTGACTCTATCATCAGAGCTGTCTTTCTCTGTGTGTGGCTATCTCTGTGTCAAGATTCCCCCTTTTAGGGGCAAACCCTATCCAGTATGACTTAACCCAATTTAACTTAAGGTTAACTTAACTTTAACTTACATCTATAAAGAACTTATCTCCAAATGAAGTCACATTTATAGGTACTGGGAATTAGGACTTGAACATATAATTTTTAAAAGACAGTTCAACCCACAGCAATTACTAATTGGCTTCTCTTCTTCTGAGTTACCCTGTGATTGAAACTTAGTCATTTCTCTTTGAAGATAGATGCTATAATCAGAATGCCCCAGTCGCTTTTAGGTCTAGTCTACTCACTTTAGTAGACTTCACTTCCATGCATTGTCCTGAACTCAAGGCATAACTCCAAAAAGTTCAGAAAGCAGTGACAAGGACATGCATGATTACACCAAAAGTCAGAACAGCAAGAGTACAACACAGATGAAGTTAGGAGGAGATCTAGATTAGGGAAATGACCAAGCTACTGAGAAGGTGATCGTGGGAGGACAGTAGCAATTTGGGGGCAGAAACAGTGTTAGCAGAGGCTCAGAGACAAAAACCAAACAAAACATAGGACATGTTGTATGGCTGACTAGTGTCCAGAATACAGAATCACAGAATTTGGCCTGTAGGTAGGTCTTCATTGTTTCGGAAGAAGAAAGGGAACTGCATTGGGTTTTCCTGTCTCTTTTTATTGCTAGGTGATGAACAAGCCGAGTGTCTCTAGGTCCATGCATGCATCTATGTTGCTAAGGGATCTATATGTGTACAGGTGTGATAAGAGGATGGATTAATACCACTGGATAATGGGCTTTGGTAATAAGATGTTAACTCTTACAGCAACACTGTGATTTTGATTGTGTTGATATCCCCATTTTTGTGATAACTAAACTGTGACTTAAAACAGTAAGAAATGAATTCAGGGTTGCACAACTCTGGTAAGTGTTGGGTGTATGTATTATGGTTCTCCAGAAAAGCAGAAGCAGTAGGAGAGAAACACACATATATAAACACATACACCCAGAGAGATTCATTTTAGGAATTGGCTCATACTATGACTATGGAGTCCAAGAATTGCCATGATTTACCGTCTGCGTGTCAGAGAACAGGAAAGTTGGTGGTGTAATTTAGTCTGAGACCAAAGGTCTGAGAAACAGAAAGCTGATGTCCAAGGGCAGGAAAAGATGGATGTACCAGTTCAGGCAGAGAGAGCAAATTGGCCCCCTCTGCCTTTTTGTTATGTTTGGGCCCTCAGTGGATGGAATGATACCCACCCATCTTGGGGAGGTTCATCTACTTTATTTGGTTCACCAATTCAAATACTAACCTCTTCTAGAAACCCCATCTCAGACATACCCTGAAATGATGTCTTACCAGCTGTTTGGGGATTCCTAAGCCCAATCAAAAGTTCACACAAAATTAATCATTACAGACCAGGAACTGAACACCAATTTGGCTGGTCCCAGAGGACACACAGTGTGCTGGGCTCCAAAATCACTGCAGATGGTGAGTGCAGCCGTGAAATTTAAAGCCGCTTAATCCTTACAAGGAAAGTTATGACCAACCTAGACAGCATATTAAAAAGCAGAGATATTACTTTGCCAACAAAGGTCCCTCTAGTCAAGGCTATGGTTTTTCCAGTGGTCATGTTATAGATGTGAGAGTTGGACAATAAAGAAAACTGAGTGCCGAAGAATTGATGGTTTTGAACTGTGGTGTTGGAGAAGACTCTTGACAGTCCCTTCGACTGCAAGGAAATCCAACCAGTCCATCCTAAAGCAGATCAGTCCTGGGTGTTCTTTGGAGGAATGATGTTGAAGCTGAAACTCCAATCCTTTGGCCACCTGATGCGAAGAGCTGACTCATTTGAAAAGACCCTGATGTTGGGAAAGATTGAGGGCAGGAGGAGAAGGGGATGACAGAGGATGAGATGGTTGGATGGCATCACCAATTCAATGGACACGGGTTTGGATGGACTCCGGGAGTTGGTGATGGACAGGGAGGCCTGGCGTGCTGCGTTTCATGGGGTCGCAAAGAGTTGGACATGACTGAGTGACTGAACTGAACTGAATTTAGAGCACACACTGGTAACTGCACACCATAGCTTATGGTTGAGCTTGGGGAAACCAGCACTTTGGTGCTATGCACTTAGCTGTATTTGTTCTCAGTGTGAGTTCTCTCTGTATCATCTTGGGACTAATGCCTGTGTGTAGGGGAGACTTTTGAAGATAGCAATAATATCCATGCAGTTTAGATGAAATGTATCTTGGATCAAAGATGTACAAAGATGGCTCTTGCTTCTCCGTTCCTGTTTATAAAAATTGGTGAATTTGCTGACAAGGGAAATGATGGCCAAATGACTCCAGTAGATAATTTGAGAGTAAAAATTAAAATACCTTAGAGACTTTTACATTATTTGTTTTCTAGATAAATAATAAGAAATTAAGAGACTCAAAGTGATTTTTCTTTAAAGTGTATGACATGTAGTTGTTGATCAGTAATTTTTAAATAATAAATAAAATGTCCAAATCAAAAGGAAAGTTAGTGGCCAGATAAAGACTATTTGAGGCTTTTTCACTCCAAGTTCAGTGTATTTTCTACTATATTTTTTCAAAGCGGAAATTGGCAAAGATTTGGAGGGAAGGAGCAAAGTAAGGTGAGGACAGGTGAGACAGAGAGATGGAGGGAGATGTCTGTTGCGTGCACGCCTCTGGGGAGGGAGGCGCTGAAGGGAGCTATTCTGAATCCTGGTGCATCCACTCTAAAAAGTGCAGCCACTTCAGCCACTGGAGGCAGTGCTTTAGAAGGGAAGTGCAGCGATCGGAAGAATGCAGTTTCGGGACGGCCCTTTACAGACGCCTCCCGTGGCACGTGCTGTCACTGATACTTGTCTCGTCCTAGTCTCCTGGGCTTCGTGACTGCTTCACACCACTTGAGCAAAGAATGGTTGCTAATTGTGCTGAACACGTTCAGAGGTGGCGTCATGGAGCAAGACCGGGCAACCCCAGCCCTAATGGGCTTGACTGTGGTCTCTGGACTGAAAAGCCATCTCTCAAAAGCTTCTGCAAGACAGCTATTGGGAGGCATGGGAGGAAGATTTAGTGCCGCAATTGGAAGGGTCGATGTCTAAGCTTTTCAGTGGCTCCTGCCACCTCAGATGGATTCTAGGTGGCTCCCCAAGGGGTACAATCTAACCGTCATCCGCATAAATGTATCTGTCTCTGAGTAGGGGCCCATCCTTCTCTAAAGAGAGCTTAGCGCCACGTTTTAGAGGTAGGACCAACACACCACGTGATGAGTGAGCATTCCCTGCTGAGTTGCCTACCTCTGATGGCCTGTTCAAAGTACAGAGAGAGAAGAGATCAAAGCAGGTGCCAGTGATTAGAATTTAGGAGGGAGTGTGGCAGAATGTGAAGGCACTTGGCTTGCTCTGGAGAAACGGACAGTTGGCATTAGGATGGATTCCAAGGCTTGAGAACAGCCTGCAGGGGCGATGGGAGTGCACACACAGTGGCTTGAATGGAATAGGAAATATGTGTTCCATTTGATTATATCAAACTGTTTTAGTTTGTCTTGAATACACCCTCTCTCTTACTAATTTCGTTTATTTGCAAAAAAGAAAAAAAAGATATTAAGCCTCAGGCTCAGTCTTTACAGCTGTCATTAACATTATTTTATTTCCATTTTATTTTTATGGCTAACTTCTATAGGCAAATGATAACTCATTTTCCATTTTTAGTACTAGTATAAATTTCTTTTCAACAAATATGTGGAGTAGAAAGAAGTGAGGCAGTTCAAAGAAAAAGTAAAGTAAATAAGAATTCAGGATGTATCTAGATTTGGGCTTCTCTCATAGCTCACTTGACAAAGAATCTGCCTGTAATATAGGAGACTTGGTTCAGTCCCTGGGTGGGGAAGATCCCCTAGAGAAGGAAATAGCAACCCACTCCGTATTCTTACCTGGAGAATCCCATGGACAGAGGAGCCTGATGGGCTATAGACCATGCAATTGCAAGAGTGGGACACAGCTTAGCGCCTAAATCACCATGCTGCTGCTGCTGCTGAGTCACTTCAGTCATGTCTGACTCTGTGCGAACCCATAGAAGGCAGCCCACCAGGCTCCCCTGTCCCTAGCTTTCTCCAGGCAAGAACTCTGGAGTGGGTTGCCATTTCCTTCTCCAATGCATGAAAGTGAAAAGTGAAAGTGAAGTTGCTCAGTCGTGTCCAGCTCTTAGCGACCCCATGGACTGCAGCCCACCAGGCTCCTCCATCCATGGGATTTTCCAGGCAAGAGTACTGGAGTGGGGTGCCATTGCCTTCTCCTAAACCACCATATAGATAGATAAATGTGTGCCAATGCTGTGCCATTGATCAGAAGTTTGGGAAGAGCACTGTTGACAAGTGGCCGTTGTGAGATGTTGATCCTGGCTTTGAATTTCTCAGCCTCTTTCCATTTTCCATGGATATTCCAGCAAAATGGAACTGCTATTTGTTCCCCATAAACCATCCATACTTTCACCCTTACTTATCCCTCCTGTCTGCCTATCTTCCAAGTGAAAATGTTTTCTCTGGAGCACTCAAACTAGCCTAGCACTGAGTACGTGCCAGTAAATATTTGACGAATAAATGAGTGTAAGAAGGAGTCCATAAATAAATCAGGTGTGACTTTTGAAAAAAATTGTCTTGTGATAGGATCTGAACTAGAGTAATGGCAGTGAAAAGCAAGAGAAAGGGCCAATCCAGGTGACAGTTGAGAAATAAGGGATCAGATTTAGATCACTGCTCCTTAGGCTTGAATCTGCATATCCGGCATGTGGGCATCTTGTGGAAATGCAGATACCGATTCAGGAGGTCTCGCATGAGGCCTGAGGTTCTGTATTCCTAACGGGCTCTCCAGGGATGCTGACATTGCTGGTGGGTGGATATATGTTGAGTTGTGAAATTTTAGTGATATTGGAGGGGTGGGTAATGAACTCCTCTTTTCAATATTAGTTTATTTACTAATTTGGCTTCATGGGTCTTAGCTGCACATACATGATCTTCATTGAGTCATGTGGGGTCTTTCTCACAGTGGACAAGCTCAGAGGACATGCGGGCTTAGTTGCCCCCTGGCATGTGGGAGCTTAGTTCCCCGACCAGGGATCTAACCCATGTCCCTTACGTTGCAAGATTCTCAACCACTGGACAACCAGGAAAGTCTCTCTTGTGGTCCTTAAATTTAAAAAAGAAAATAAATGCTATTTTAAAGATGAAGTTTCAAAGAAAAAACTCCTAAACATTCAGGGAGATTCCTTTTTCCTGTAAACGTTTACCATGTTTTTCAATTCTACAATCTCCTCTTTTACTTCTGTAACTCATTTTTGGTCACGTTTTGTTCTCCTACCTATAGAGGCCTGATTGGCCCATAATAACCACTGAGCAGAGGAATGCTGTGAAGTATTGCATAATCATGATTTCAGTAAAGCAAGCTTGTCTGCACTTGAGTGAAGTTGTCCAAGGTAACACAATAAAGGGCAAAGCTCTTCCACAAACTCAGGCCCTCTACATGGGCACTCACCCCTCTGCACTTATTGCCATCCAGCAACGAAAGCTCTCAACCTGAATTGTTCCTCTAGCTCCTGGGACTGTCGGTGGGAGATCCTATAGGTCAAGGTGGAGACTCTGTGGGTCACAGGGGAGACTCTGTGGGTCACGGGGGAGGCTCTGTGGGTCGCGGCCATTTGAGTGTTGCAGGGGTAAGGCTTCTTCTCCCCTCCTCCTCTGTCCTTCCTCCCCAGGAGCAGAGGGAAGAGACCGTATGCGGTGTCAGCCAGGCACTCCCCCTGCTGCTGGAGGCTGCCTCCCTTCCAGAACCTGGTGACTGTTATTTTACAAAAGTGCATTTTGGGGGACGGGCAGATCCCTGACAGCCGGCTAAAGTAACAAACACAGATTTCAGTTCCCTCCCTCCCCCTTGGTTACAGACCTTACTGGGCTTTTTCTTTTTCTTTTTACATTTTTATTTTAGGTTTAGCAGCTTCAGTCAAAACCACAAATTAAGTTGTGCACCACAGTCTTCCGGCTCCTATGCTGTCACTAGGCAGTAATTACCGCTCGACATCCTTGCCCAACATTGACATTTTCACCAGCCTGAAAAACCAAAACACATTTATTTGTTTTAGGTTGGTTTTCTTCAGTTAATTTTAATAATCCATGTACTGTTTTTCTTAATTTCTTATTTGCATGTTTTCTGTCTGTTGTTTAATTTTTGTGGTGTTTCTCAGAAATGTGAAATTAGCTATTCCAGATACTAGGTTCAGAAGATTCAGTATGTCAGACAGCATTATAGTGGTTAAATACCAAGACTAGAACCTAACCTTGCTGGTTTAGAGGTAATTAGAAAGGATCAGGACCTGAATTCCCTTGGGAGAGAGGGGATATATATATATATATATATATATATATATATATATATATATATATATATGGATATAAGTGTGTGTGTATGAATATGTACACATATATATATGTACTACTGCATATGTATGTGTATGTAATTAATAATAAAATCAGTATAGGTCCAAAAATAGCTACAATTTACATTTTAGTATAGGAAACATTTTCCTATATGTAGAAGAGAGTACACTTACTTTTTTTTTTGTCTATTGCTGATTTTTAATCTAAAACTTTATAATAAGCACTTAGCAATGTTGTTAGAAGTCTATGGCCTCTTTATTATATTAAATTATATGTATTTTTTCATTGATCATCAAATTAATGGATGTTTACTGTAGAAGTTTTATAAACACTGAAATTTTAGAGAAAAATAAAATAATCCATAATTATATGACTCACAGTTAATAAGTATTACTCTATAGTATACTTCTTTCAGTTCAGTTACTCAGTTGTCTCTTGACTCTTTGTGACCACATGGACTGCAGCACGCCAGGCCTCCCTGTCCATCACTAACTCTTGGAGTTTACTCAACCTCTTGTCCATTGAGTCAGTGATGACATCCAACCTTCTCATCCTCTGTCGTCTCCTTCTCCTCCTGCCTTCAAACTTTATTTCCCAGCATCAGGGTCTTTTCCAGTGAGTCAGTTCTTTGTATCAAGTGGGCAAAGTATTGGGTCAGTCCTTCCAATGAATAGTAAGGACTGATTTCCTTTTGAATAGACTGGTTGGATCTCCTTGCAGTCCAAGGGACTCTCAAGAGTCTTCTCCAATACCACAGCTCAAAAGCATCAATTCTTCGGCTCTCAGCTTTCTTTATACTCCAACTGTCATGTCCATACATGACTACTGGAAAAATCATAGCTTTGAATAAACGGACCTTTGTTGGCAAAGTAATGTCTCTGCTTTTTAATATGCTGTCTCGGTTGGTCATGACTGTTCTTCCAAGGAGCAAGCTTCTTTGAATTTCATGGCTACAATCACCATTTACAGCGATTTTGGAGCCCCAAAAATAAAGTCTGTCACTGTTTCCATTGTTCCCCCATTGTTCCACCTTTGCCATAAGGTGACGGGACCAGATGCCATAATGAATGTTGAAGCCTGCTTTTTGACTCTCCTCTTTCAACAAGAGGCTCTTTAGTTCTTTTTCACTTTCTGCCATAAGGGTGGTGTCATCTGTCATCTGCATATATATGAGGTTATTGATATTTCTCCCAGCAATCTTGATTCCATCTTGTGTTTCATCCAGCCCAGCATTTCTCATGATGTACTCTGCATATAAGTTAAATAAGGAGGGTGACAATATATAGCCTTGATGTACTCCTTACCTGATTTGGAACCAGTCTGTTGTTTCATGTCTAGTTCTAACTATTTCCTCCTGACCTGCATACAGATTTCTCAGGAGGCAGATAAGGTGGTCTGGTATGCCCATCTCTTTCAGAATTTTCCACAGTTTGTTGCGATCCATACAGTCAAAAGCTTTGGCATAGTCAAAAAGCAGTAGATGTTTTTCTTGCTTTTTGATGATCCAACAGATCTTGGCAACTTGATCTCTGGTTCCTCTGCCTTTTCTAGCTTGAACATCTGGGATTTTATGGTTCATGAACTGTTGAAGCCTGGCTTGGAGAAATTTGAGCATTATTTTGGTAGCATGTGAGATGAGTGCAGTGTATGGTAGTTTGAACATTCTGTGAGATTGGAATGAAAACTGACCTTTTGCAGTCCTGTGGCCACTACTGAGTTTTCCAAATTTGCTGGCATATTGAGTGCAACACTTTCACAACATTATCTTTTAGGATTTGAAATAGTTCAACTGGAATTCCATCACCTCCATTAGCTTTGTTCATAGTGATGCTTCTTAAGGCCCACTTGACTTTGCATTCTAGGATGTCTGGCTCTAGGTGAGTGATCACACCATCGTGATTATCTCCATCACGAAGATCTTTTTATAGTTCTGTGTATTCTTGCCAGCTCTTGATATCTTCTTCTTCTGTTCAGTCCATACCATTTCTGTCCTTTATTGTGCCCATCTTTGCATGAATATTCCCTTGGTATCTCTCATTTTCTTGAGATCTTTAGTCTTTCCCATGCTCCCCCCGCCCATATTTGTTTGCATTGATCACTGAGGAAGGCTTTCTTATCTCTCCTTGCTGTTCTTTGTAACTCTGCATTAAAATGGGTATATTTTTCCTTTTCTCTTTTTCCTTTCACTTTTCTTCTTTTCATAGATATTTCTAAGGCCTCCTCCAACAACCATTTTGCCTTTTTTCATTTCTTTTTCTTGGGAATGGTCTTTATCCCTGGCCTCCTGTACTATGTCATGAACCTCCGTCCATAGTTCTTCAGGCACTCTGTCAGATCTAATCCCTTGAATCTATTTTTCACTTCTCCTGTATAATCGCAAGGGATTTGATTTAGGTCATACCTGAATGGTCTAGTGGTTTCCCCACTTTCTTCAATTTAAATCTAGATTTGGCAATAAGGAGTTCATGATCTGAGTCACAGTCAGCCCCCAGTCTTGTTTTTGCTGACTATATAGAGCTTCTCCATCTTTGGCTGTAAAGAATATAATCAATCTGATTTCAGTATTGACTTGCACCTAAGTACTGCATTTCAGACTCTTTTGTTGACTATTATGGCTACTCCATTTCTTCTAAGGGACTCTTGCCCACAGTAGTAGATATAATGGTCATCTGAGTTAAATTCACACATTCCAGTCCATTTTAGTTCACTGATTCCTAAAATGTTGATGTTCACTCTTGCCATCTCCTGTTTGACTACTTCCAATTTGTCTTGATTCATGAACCTAACATTCCAGGTTCCTATGCAGTATTGCTCTTTAAAGCATCTGACTTTACTTCCAACAGCAGTCACATCCACAACTGGGTGTTGTTTTTGCTTTGGTTCCATCTCTTCATTCTTTCTGGAGTTATTTCTCCATTGATCTCCAGTAGCATATTGGGCACCTACTCACCTGTGGAGTTCATCTTTCAGTGTCCTATCTTTTTGCCTTTTCGTACTTTTCACAGGGTTCTCAAGGCACAAATACTGAAGTAGTTTACCATTCCCTTTTCTAGTGGACCACATTTTGTCAGAACTCTCCACCATGACCTGTCTGTCTTGGGTGGCCCTACTTGGCATGGATCATAGTTTCATTGAGTTAGACAAGGCTGTAGTCCATGTGATCAGATTGGTTAGTTTTCTGTAATTGTGTTTTTCAGTCCATCTGCCCTTTGATAGAGAAGGATAAGAGGCTCATAGAAGCTTCCTGATGGAAGAGACTGATGGAGAAGGAAACTGGGTCTTATTCTGATGGGCAAGGCCATGCTCAGTAAATCTGTCACATATAAATGAAGTAAATAAAATTTAATCATTTCCAACAACTGAATCATATTACATTTACATAACTTTATCTTCTCCACTCTAAGCATCTTTCCTCATGTTCATAAGCATTCTTTAAAATGATTTTAAATGCATAATATTCCAACATGTGTTACTAGTAAATCATAAGGATCTAATGCCCGAAGAACAAAGCTAGTGCAGGTGATGTAATTCAGCTGAACTATTTCAAATCCTAAAATATGGTGCTGTGCTGTTAAAGTGCTGCACTCAACGTGCCAGCAAATTGGAAAACTCAGCAGTGGCCACAGAACTGGAAAAGATCAGTTTTCATTCCAATTCTAAAGAAAGATAACGCCAAAGAATGTTCATACTACTGCACAATAGCACACATTTCATGTACTACCACCGTAATGCTCAAAATCCTTCAAGGTAGGCTTCAACAGCGTGTGAGCTGAGAACTTCCAGATGTTTAAGCTGGATTTAGAAAAGACAGAGGATCCAGAGATCAAATTGGCAACATCCACTGGATCATAGAAAAAGCACAGAAATTCCAGGAAAACATCTGCTTTTGCTTCACTGACTACACCAAAGCCTTAACAAACTGTGGAAAATTCTTACAGAGATGGGAATACGAGACCACTTTATCTGCCTCCTGAGAAATCTGTGTGCAGGTCAAAAAGCAACAGTTAGAACCAGCCAAACTGGGACTGGTTCCAAATTGTGAACAGAGAAGGCAATGGCAACCCACTCCAGTACTCTTGCCTGGAAAATCCCATGGATGTTGGGGCCTGGTAGGCTGCAGTCCATGAGGTCATGAAGTGTCGGACACGACTTCACTTTCCCTTTCACTTTTCACTTTTATGCATTGGAGAAGGAAATGGCAACCCACTCCAGTGTTCTTGCCTGGAGAATCCCAGGGACGGCGGAGCCTGGTAGGCTGCTATCTATGGGGTCGCACAGAGTCGGACACAACTGAAGCGATTTAGCAGCAGCAGCCACATTGGGAAAGGAGTACATCAAGGCTGTATATTGTCACCCTGCTTATTTAACTTAAATGCAGATTACATCATGTGAAATTCCAGGCTGGATGAAGCTCAAACCAGGATCAAGATTATGGGAGAAATATCTTTAGCCTCAGATATGCAGATGACACTATCCTTATGGCAGAAAGAAAGAGGAACTAAAGAGCTTCTTGAGGCAAGTGAAAGAGCAGAGTGAAAAAGCTGGTTGAAAACTGTACATTCAAAATACTAAGATCATAGCATTTGGCTAATGCTGGTAAATAGATGGGGAAACAATGGAAACAGTGACAGGCTTTATTTTGGGGGGCTCCAAAATCACTGCAGATGGTGACTGCAGCAATGGACCTAAAAATGCTTGCTCCTTGGAAAAAATAGTCATGATAAACCTAGATAGCATATTAAAGAGCAGAGACATCCATTTGCTGACAAAGGTCTATATAGTAAAGCTATGTTTTTACAGTAGTCGTGTATGGATGTGAAAGTTGGACCATAGTGATGGCCGAGCACTGAAGAATTGATGCTTTTGAACTGTGGTGTTGGAGAAGACTCTTGAGAGTCTCTTGGAGAGAAAGGAGATCAAACTAGTCAATCTTACAGGAAATCAACCCTGAATACTCATTGGAATGCTTGATACTGAAGCTGAAGCTCCAATACTTTGGCAACCTGATGTGAAGAGCCAACTCTTGGGAAAGAGCCTGATGCTGGGAAAGATTGAAGGCAGGAGGAGAAGGGGACAACAGAGGATGAGATGTTTGGACGGTATCACTGATTCAATGGATATGAGTGTGAGCAAACTCCAGGAGATTATGAAGGATAGGGAAGCCTGGTGTACTGCAGTCCATGACGTCACAGAGAGTCAGACTTGACTTAGCAACTGAATAATAGCAACAACAAATGAGTTATAGTTCATTCAGCCCATGTCTATGTCTGAACAAAGAATAGTTTGAGAGTTTGAGGGATGTCATAGTTCTTTTCAAGTTGTGTGACTCAAATATCAAAATATATCTTGAATAGATCCTGTTCTCTATCTATTATCATTATCAATAGCTATCACATATTGATCTCTACGTATTAAGCAACAAGTACATTTTCTGGTCAATATTTGCAACTCTTTAAGTTGAATACTGTTTTCTCTGCCTCATAGTTAAGGAACCAAAGTAAAAAAAAAAAAGGAACTTGTGAGTGGCTAAGCCTAAATTCCAACTATATGTCTAATTCTGCCATCTATGCTCTTCACTACTACACTCTGCCCATTTAATATTAGCAGTAGATTCATTTGTTCCTTTCCTGAATGTATTTATTTTGACCCCATGTGCCTCCCAAATAACATGATTTTTAATCAGTGTTTTCATTCTAACCAAATGTGTATGTACTATGCTCAGTTCTGCTATGAAATACACAGAAGCAAAAGTCATAGTACTTGCTAAAGAGCTTCAAAATCCCTCTAGGGGTGAACTGTCTATATATGTGCAAGTTTTAGATGCATAAAATCCTTAAGTATCCTTATAAGTTAGTAGGATAAGAGCTATCCCATAGTAGTACAGGAATAATTTCCAAGTTCTTATTATGGTTTAGAGGAATGATATATCACTGTAGGACAGAATAGCCTGGAATATTCTACTAGATGAATAAGTATCTGTGATGTAGAGAAAAGACACTTGCTCATAAAAAATAGAATATATTTTTAAAATTCGATGACCTGCTCCTTTAACTTTGGTATTCCTGAATTTTTAACAAGATCATATTTGGTGTCTTTCTTTTAAGATGATTCTGTTGGCTAGTTATTAGATTGTGTTAATCTCTGGGGATTCACTTTAAACCAATATTATATATAATCCAAGACTCCATTTTAGCTAGTGAGGTACTTACATCTAAAATTGCAGATTTTGGTAATATGTAGCCTGAAAATTTTTTTATGGAACTTAGTCATCTGCTTCTGTTTTATGAATAGTTCTTCAAGCACCTGCAAATATAATGCTAGTTTTTTTTTTTTTTTTTTGAGGATGCCAGTTATCTGCCAGACCTAACCAGATAATCACAAAGGGGGTATAGGATTTAAGGAAATTCATTCCAATAGCTATGAGAAAAAAAAATATAGATCAATGTGACATTATATTTAATCCATTTTCATCTTATTACCAACTTGCCTCAGGATATAAAATATGTACTGACGTGATATCTGTGCATTAAGTAGTTATTTAATTTTCTTTGCTCTTCTGTAAAACAAAAAGTTGGTGTTGAAAACACGGGATGGTTAGTCTCGTTTGCCTAGATGGTTTGGCAGTTCATGATCTGCACTGTGAAGGACTTAAATGTATTAGGAACATTGAGCTTTGGAGCTGAAAAAAATGTCTGAGCTTGGTCAAGTGTGGTTCTCAAACTTCTCTGTGTGAATTCGCCTGAAGACCTTAGCCAAACACAGCTTGCTGGATTCCCCTCAAAGCTTCTGATTTCAGTGAGGCCTGAGAATATGCATTCTAACGTGTTTCCAGGTGAGGCTGATGTTGCTGATTTGGGAACTATAAGAACCACTGTTCTAGTTTAAGTCTTTCTTTTCACCAATGAGAAAATTGAGGACCCAAGAGAGGTCGTCCATGTACATGTATAAATCAGATCCTGTCCCTTTGCTCCTAAAAGGGACCCTTCAGTGGTTTCAAGAAACCCTTCTGTGGTTTCTTGTTGTACTTGGAATAAAATCCCCTGTCTTTATTATCCAGAATATCCGTCATTCCTGTTTCCTGCCTCTCTCTCCACACCTTGGTCTGTATAGAGACTTCACTTCATTCTAGTTATTCAAGGGCCATGTTCTTATTTCAGCATGCTGCTGCTGCTGCTGCTGCTAAGTTGCTTCAGTCGTGTCCTACTCTCTGTGACCCCCCATAGATGGCAGCCCACCAGCCTCCGCCATCCCTGGGATTCTCCAGGCAAGAACACTGGAGTGGGTTGCCATTTCCTTCTCCAATGCATGAAAGCGTAAAGTGAAAGTGAAGTTGCTCAGTTGTGTCCAACTCTTAGTGACCCCATAGACTGCAGCCTACCAGGCTCCTCCGTCCATGGGATTTTCCAGGCAAGAGTACTATTTCAGCATAAAAAGCAATTAAAATAGCAACATGGCACAGAACAAAGAGTGGAGGTTTGATATGTAGAGGCTTTCAATAAGATTTTTAAATGTTTACTGTTTCCTTGGGACTCCAAATGTAGGTAATATTAGCCACATGCTTAGTGATTTTTCAGTCTTCACTTCCATGCAGTGGGTCCATCTTGATTTTTCTATATGTTTAATTTGACAGAGAAATTGATTTGCATTATGATAGTGGCAAATATTTATTGGTTGTGTGCCATATACCATGCAACGTATATAACAAACTTTATCATATTTTATCTTCATAAAAGCCATATAAAGTAGGTATTACTCATATCTGTTTTACTAGTGAGGGAACTGAGACTTTGAGGATTAAGTAACTTTTTGAATGTCTCAAAGCTAATAAGAGCAGTATTGAGATTTAGACTCTTATTTCTCTCTCTAGAATCTATTTTCTTGGACTCTGAACTATACTGCCTCAATTATATAGTGAAATAACTACTATGTCTGTCTAAAGAGCCTCAACTGGTCAAACAATGACAACCTGTTCTTCTCAAAGCTATTTTATCAGGAAAGCAGGTGGTATCAGGAGGGGAGGGTGGAGGGAAGGGATGATTAGGGAGTTTGGGATGGACATGTACACACTGCTGTATTTAAAATGGATAACCACAAGAACCTATTGTATAGCACAGGGAACTCTGCTCAATGTTATGTAGCAGCCTGGATGGGGGAGAATGAATATATGTATATGTATGGTTGAATTCCTTTTCTGTCCACCTGAAATTATCACAACATTGATTGAATTGACTGTACTCCAATGTAGAATAAAAAGTTGAAAAATATTAAAATTAGGTTACGCATTTGGAAGAAGAAAGGGAACTTTTAGCTTGAAAGAGACTTTACAAAGACATACTAAAGTAATTTTTGGGGGTTATACCAACCTAGATAGTATATTCAAAAGCAGAGACATTACTTTGCCGATTAAGGTCTGTCTAATGAAGGCTATGGTTTTTCCTGTGGTCATGTATGGATGTGAGTTGGACTGTGAAGAAGGCTGAGCACCAAATAATTGATGCTTTTGAACTGTGATGTTGGAGAAGACTCTTGAGAGTCCCTTGGACTGCAAGGAGATCCAACCAGTCCATTCTGAAGGAGATCAACCCTGGGATTTCTTTGGAAAGAATGATGCTAAAGCTGAAACTCCAGTACTTTGGCCACCTCGTGTGAAGAGTTGACTCACTGGAAAAGACTCTGATGCTGGGAGGGATTGGGAGCAGGAAGAGAAGGGGTGAAAGAGGATGAGATGGCTGGATGGCATCACGGACTCGATGGACGTGAGTCTGAGTGAACTCCAAGAGATGGTGATGAACAGGGAGGCCTGGCATGCTGCAATTCATGGGATCGCAAAGAGTTGGACACAACTAAGCAACCAAACTGAACTGAACTGAAGTATGGTCATATTAAAACATAGCTCAGTACCTCAAAGTGTCATGCCTTTTATCTTGATAACTGAAGAGTTTATGTGTGAGTCAATAGAAGAAAGACATTTGGTCTACTTTACATGCTATATCTCAGATGTTTTTGAGAGTGGTTTATCCCTCATATGTTCTTAGTAATGGAAAAACCTAATACACTGAGATTGCTTTTAAGGCTAAAGGCATTTCAGAAGCAGTGGCCTGTAGGCTAAGAACCGTAGAACCTCCTTTAGTCTGAAGTTACAGAAAGACATCAGACAAACACTATTTCCTTCGAAAAGTTTTTTGTGATCAGGACTTAATCATTGGTCAGATAAACAAATGCTCCATTTCTGAAGGGTCAGAAAAATATTGGAGCAATCTGAAGTTAGTTTGAAATAAGATTAATTTTACAGAAGCAAATTCCTTCAGTGTTTTTCATTTGTTTTCTCTTTAACGAACTACTTTACCACAAAGTATCAGCACTTTTTGAAATTTTGCCCTGAGACCTTCTGCCTTCTTTCCTTTCTTGTTTCTTTTCTCTTCTTATTTCATTTAAACATGAATTTCTTTATGCATTCTACACATTGTTTCTTCACAGTTACAATGTGCCTGCATATATTTATTTTAAATATTAAACCCATTAGAACTGAAGTCTACACAGCCGAAGTTTGTAGTGGTGAGACTTCCCATTATAAAGACTTTGATGTAATTCAGAAACTGAATCGGCATGAATGGAAATCAATGCAGGCTTGGTTTTTATATAATCTTCCATTCCAAAGCACAACCATATGCATGAAATATATGCTTCCAGTACAATTTCTAAATATGCTTAGTTGCTCAGTCATGTCTGACTCCTTTCGACCCCATGGACTGTAGCCCACCAGGCACCTCTATCCATGGAATTCTCCAGGCAAGAATACTGGAGTGGGTTGCCATTCCCTTCTTCACACAATTTCCAAATTAAATAAACAGCAAATATAATTTCTTATTTAAATAAATACATCATAAACAAGGAGAGACTTCCTTAGCAATGTAAAGATGATATAACATAAGGAAGTGAATTAATTAAATTTAATAAATGTACTGATAATTATATTAAATATAAAGGAGGAAAATCACAGCAATATTTGATAGTCTATATACATTTATTATTTAAAATAATCAAAATAAGCTTAGATTAGAGTAGAACTTTTAATCTTCATAGTAGGAAGTTATCAAGAACCTACAGCAAATATCATATTTATTCAGGTTAGACAAAAAGCAAAGATGCTCATTATCATTCCTAGTTATTATTGAAATAGAGAAACTAACCAATAAAATAAGAAAAGAAAATCAGATGCATAAAGATTGGTGAGGAATATACTGAAATTTCCTAATTGGTGAAAAGCCCATGAAGGTCCATAGGTAAACTATTAGAACTAAAAGTGATTTCAGTAAGTTTGCTGATTAGAAGATAAACATACGAACCTAATTAGCTTTTCTATCAGTTATAATTACCAATTACAATATAGAACAGAAGTTTTGTATACAATAGCTACAAAAGTATAAAGACACTATGAATGAATCTAAAAAGAACCATGACTTTTATGAAAAAATTGTCAAATATCATTTGAAGATCTATCATTGAAGATGATAAAGTTCTGGAAAACAATTGTCAATATCTATCATTCCATGAGTATACTCAATAATATAAAGATGCCAGTTCTCCCTAAATTATTCATAAATCTAATACAACTGGGCTTCCCAGGTGGTGCAATGGTGAAAATCCACCTGCCATTGCAGGAGACTCAGGAGACATGTATTTGATATCTGGGTTGGGAAGATCCCCTGTAGTAGGATATGGCAACCCATTCCAGTATTCTTCTGGCTTTAAAGAATCTGCCTGCAATGCTGGAGACCTGGGTCCGATCCCTTGGTCGGGAAGATCCCCTGGAGAAGGGAATGGCTACCTACTCCAGTACTCTTGCCTGGAGAACTCCAAGGACAGAGTAGCCTAGTGGACTACAGCCCATGGGGTCACAAAGAGGTGGACACACCTGAGCATGAATGTATGCAATACAACTTTACCCAAAAGTCCAACAAAATTTCAAAACGAATTGATTTTATTTGTAGCTGTTCTGTGTCTCAGTCGCTGTGCACAGGCTTTCTCTAGCTGCGGCAAGTGGGAGATACTTTGGTTGGGGTGCATTAGCTGCTTCTCATTGCTGTGGCTTCCTGTGGAGCGCAGGTTTTAGGGCGCACGCTCAGTGTTATGGCACACAGGCTTAGTTGATTCGTGGCATATGGAACCTTCCTGGGCCAGGGGTCGAGCCCATGTCCTCTGCATTGGCAGGCCAGTTCTTAACCACTGGACCACCAGGGAATTCCCCCAATTTTTTATGTAACTTGACACAGCTGATCTTATAAAACTCATGTGTACATCCTAGGTGTGAAAATAGCCAAGATATTTCTGGGGGAACAAGTAGAAATAAATAATAGAAAAGGCTTGCCCTACCAGATATCAAGACATAATTTATAACTGTAATAATTATGCTAGTGGGACATAGGCATATGGACATATGGAAAGAATAGAGCTCAGTAACTGTCTCATGAAATATAGGAAATTCATACATGACCAGGTTGATGTTACAAATCAGTGGTCAGTGGACAGTTCAGTCGCTCAGTCATGTCCGACTCTTTGCGACCCCATGAATCGCAGGTCGCCAGGCCTCCCTGTTCATCACCGTCTCTCAGAGTTCACTCAGACTCACGTCCATCGAGTCCGTGATGCCATCCAGCCATCTCATCCTCTGTCGTCCCCTTCTCCTCCTGCCCCCAATCCCTCCCTGCATCAGAGTCTTTTCCAATGAGTCAACTCTTCGCATGAGGTGGTCAAAGTACTGGAGTTTCAGCTTTAATCACATTCCTTCCAAAGAAATCCCAGGGTTGATCTCCTTCAGAATGGACTGGTTGGATCTCCTTGCAGTCCAAGGGACTCTCAAGAGTCTTCTCCAACACCACAGTTCAAAAGCATCAATTCTTCGGTCAGTGGACAAGCTAGTGAAAAATGGAACTGATATAACTGGTTACTTATATGGAAAAAATAAAATCAGTCTTTACATGAAAATAAATCGAGTACTTAAAAGTTAAATTTAGAATGCAGAGCTTTGGCATTTTTAGAAGAAAATACAGGTGAATAGCTTTATGATCTATAAAAAGATTTCTTTGAAAAGAGCACAAACAAAGCATAGATCATAAAAATATTGATAAATTTCACTGAAATTTAAGGTAAATGTTGTGTTCAAGGAAAAACATGGTAACAAATTTAAAAGGCAGTGGCTGGGAGAAACTGTTTCCAGTGTATATGTTGTAATATGGGCTTCCCAGGGGTGCTAGTTGTAAAGAGCTTGCCTGCCAGTGCAGGAGGCATAAGAATGTCGATTTGATCCATGGGTCAGTAACATCCTCTGGAGGAGGGTATGGCAACCCACTTCTGTATTCTTATCTGGAGAATCCTTATGGACAGAGGAGCCTGGAGGGCAACATTCTGTAAGGTCACAAAGAATCAGACACAACTCAAGTGACTTAGGACAGTACATATTGTAATATAGAAAGGATTGGTATTATAAGTTCTATAATGAACCTCTACAAGTCATCAAAAGAAAAGGAACCCAACAAAAACACTGATAAGGGATATGAGTAAAGCAAATCACAGATGCTGAACCAAAATGGATGGTAAATATATAATGGGATGTCCAGTTATACTACTAAGCTTGAGAATGCAAGTAATATTGTAAGACTATTGCAAACCACCAGATTAGCAAACAAAAAAAAAAATTATTGGCATACAATTGATTTAAAATGGGGTTCAGGTGTACAGCCAAGTAAATCAGTTATACATACACATATATCTGCTCTTTTAAAAATTCTTTTCCCATATAGGCTATTACAGAGTAGTGAGCAGAGTTCCCTGTGCTGTTCATTAGATTCTTACTAGCTAGCTATTTTGTAAACAGCAGTTGTGTATATGTCAATCCCAATATCCCAGTTGATCCCTCCCTGTCTTACCCGCTGGTCACCATATGTTTATTTTCTACATCTGTAACTCTTTTCTATTTTATAGGTAAGTTCATTTAGACCCTGATTTTAGATTTCCCAAGAGAAATCATATCATATTTGTCTCTATTTGACTGACTTCACTGTAGGTCCATCCATGTTGCTTCAAATGGCATTACTTCATTCATTTTAAGAGTGAGTAATATTCCATTGTGTATGTAAATGTATTAGAGAAGGAATTCAACCCTCTCCAGTATTCTTGCCTAGGAAATCCCATGGACAGAGAAGCCTAGCAGGCTATCTATATAGGCCATGGAGTTGCAAAGAGTCGGACACAGCTTAGCGACTAAACAACAGCAACAATGTGTACACATATGCCACAACTTCATTATTCATTCCTCTGTTGATGGACATTTAGATTGCTTTCTTGTCCTGGTTATTGTAAATAGTGCTCCAGTGAACATTGGGGTGCCTTAATCTTTTTAAAGTATAGATTTCTCTGGATATATGCCCAGGAATGGGATTGCTGAATCATATGGCAGATTCAGTTCAGTTCAGTCACTCAGTCGTGTACGACTCTGTGACCCCGTGAACCACAGCATGCCAGGCCTCCCTGTCCATCACCAACTCCTGGAGTCCACCCAAACCCATGTCCATTGCATATGGCAGATTAGCAAAAATTAGTAATTCTAATATTAAAGGTTGGCAAAGAGGAGGAGCATTGAGAATCTTCATATCCTAAATAGTGGGAGTGAGAAATAGGCAACCACTTTGGAGTACAATTTAGCATTGAAATTAAGCAAGACATTTGACTTAATTAGTGTACATCTACATAAATGCTTTAGAGAGACTTTCAAACAAGCGCATGTTTAGATGGTTGGACTTCTCTAGTGGCTCAGATGGTAAAGCATCTGTTTACAATGTGAGAGACCTGGGTTCGATCCCTGGGTCAGGAAGATTCCGTAGAGAAGGAAATGGCAACCCACTCCAGTACTCTTGCCTAGAAAATCCCATGGACAGAGGAGCCTGGTGCCTGTGGGGTTGCAAAGAGTTGGACACGACTGAGCAACTTCACTTTCTTTCTTTTTAGGTAGTTACAAGAATGTACATTGGAACATTGCTTGCAATGTAAAAAAAAAAAGCAATATAAATCAGTGTGAGAGAACATAAAATAATAGTAGATCTCAGTACAATTGAATCCCATTCAGCAGTGGAATAAAACAAACTAGAGCTGCATGCAGCATTGGTGATCCTCAAAGTCATAGTCTCAACTGGAAAAAGCAAGTTATACAATCAGGGACTTCCTCAGTGGCTCACCAGTAAAGAATCTGCCTGCAATGCAGGAGACACAGGAGTTGAAGTTTCAATACCTGGGTTGGAAAGATTCCTTGGAGGAGGAAATGGCAACCTACTCCAGTATTCTTGCCTGAAAAATCTCGTGGACAGAGAAGCCTAATGGGTTACAGTTCATAGGGCTGCAAAGAGTCAGACTCAACTGAGCACACAGTTCAGCGGTAACAGAATGATACCTTTGTATAAAATTTCTAATGTTCTATAATCCAAAATACTTTACGTAAAGATGTATGTGTGCGCTCAGTCTTGTGTGACTCTTTGCGACCCCATGGACTATTGTCTTCCAGGCTCCTCTGTCCATGGAATTCTCTAAGCAAGAATACTGGAGTGGGTTGCCATGCCCTCCTCCAGAGAATCTTCTTGACCCAGAAATGGAACCTGTGTCTCTGGCTTTGGCAGGTGGATTCTTTGCCATTGAGCCACCTGGGAAGTCCTATGTAAAGATCCACATATATAAAAAATTAAAACAAGCCTAGATATGATGAACTTCCCAGGACAAATGTTACTTCTGGTAAGAGAGGGAAATGGGACTGCTGTAAGGGGGGCTTACCTGTGTCTGTAATATTTTATTTCTTAAAAAAGAATCTGAAACACATACAGTAGAATATTATGAGGAAAAAAACCTAAATTTAGGTACATGGATGTTAATTATTATTTATATTTGTTTGAATGAAACATGTCAAAATTAAATGAAGACCACTTAGCCCCACTGAGCCCATGGATGCTGCGTGATCAGGTTTATTCATTAAGTTCCTGTATTTCCTGCTGTCAATGGGACCGATTAAAATTATATATGACCTAACAGCATAACTATTCAGACTCTGAGAAAATGTCAAAATTGTGAATGTTAAATTCTGAAATGGCAAGGGCCAACTCTAGATATGCAAAACCAATTGAGGACTAAAAGGATACAAATTAAAATAAAATAAATGCTGTTTGATAATAGAGTTCAAAAGATTCTGTATTTTCTCCTTCCCCCATAAAATCAGACCAGAGAATTGGCGTTTTCCCTCCTGAAGGATTATCTGTCTATATGAGCAGCTGCCAGCCTGAAACACCCTACAGGGTAATATAAACCAGAATAAAGCAAATTATGCTCATGTGAAGGGGAAAGAATACTCCACAAAATGGATACACCTTCCCAGATACAGCCTTCAGCTCCCCAAACAGCTTTTCCATCCTTGACCTTCTCATCGGAAACCCCTCCTCAAGCAGTTCACGCAGCTCGGCAAATGTTAGGGTGACATTTGGACTGGGCTCGCGTGATCAGTTCGCCTGAGTGTCTGTGCTCCCCCAGGGGCCTGCCAAGCTCCAGAAGAGTGGTATTAGCCTTGCAGGCCTCACCTCCCAGAGCTAGCAATAACATTTACCAGCTACAGTTTTCTCCATCTTCAAATATTTCCTCTGGCTCACGTGATGGCGATCCAGCTCCTCCATAGACTGGGACCTAAAGAGAGTGGTTGAGAGAGAGGGAAGCTCTCCTTTAAGAACTTTTAACATTTACCTTTCATTAAAGATTGTACTTGTGTTTTAATTGGGCTTTCCTCCTAGGATTTTGACATGTTTGCGGAAAATAAGTTACTAAAATTGCATCCCTGGTGGGGGTGGGGGCACATACCTTTGATTTTTTTTCATGTCAGTGCAAACTGAAAAAAACTGCACCTCGTTGGTGAGGAATGGGATGTGAGTGTCCATCTGAAATCTAAGAATCCAGACTTGGCAAAGAAATTATACAATTCTTAATCATAACTTAGAAAACATTTTGAGCCTTGCTATGCTTAATACACACCTAGGACTGGGCTAGTCAAGACTTAAAAGTCGGAATGGCCTCTCTTGTTTGTTGCATAAATGCCTCAATGGATGATGGAATTGATTAGGAATGAATTGACTATCTTCCCAACAGCCTAATGAGCCATGTACATAATCATCCTATTTCATTAGTGAGGAAACTGAGGCTCAGAGATTAACTTGTCGAGTTGCTGCCCTAGCTCATGTCAGGTCTTGTATAGAGAGCATAGTTACACTGATATAATCTGTACTGATAGAGGCATGTGCATTTCAGAATGTGACAACCAGCACCAGCAGGGAAATTCAAAATGAATAAGAACACAATAGAATTCCAATTAATAAATGTAGAAGGAGAGAGGGGCAAGAGAGGATCACCATTAGGCAGATACTGTAGTAATGAATGTTGCAGATAAGATCCATCAATAACGATGACCCTATATGCAAAACAGCAAAAGAGACACAGAAGCATAGAACAGTCTTTTGGACTCTGTGGGAGAAGGCGAGGGTGGGATGATTTGAGAGAACAGCATTGAAACATGTATATTACCATATGTGAAACGATCGCCAGTCCAGGTTTGATGCATGAGACAGGGTGCTCAGGGCCAGTGCACTGGGATGACCCAGGGAGATGGGATGGGGAGGGAGGTGGGACGGAGATTCAGGATGGGGGACACATGTACACCCACGGCTGATTCATGTCAATGTATGGCAGGAACCACTACACTATTGTAAAGTGGTTAGCCTCCACTTAAAACAAATAATTAAAAAAAAATAAAAACTACTAGTTACATACCACACACATACACACAATATCCATCAATGGATGCTAAAATTAGTGGGTGAAAATTTGAGAAGAATCAGCATTTTCCTGGGCTCAAAGTATCTTCCATGAGATATTTCTCAAGTATGAAGGAAAAGGCAGGTATACAACTGTTCTTTTTACTTAAAAGACCTGGGAGATACCAACTTAACCGAGTAACTAAGAAAACATCACCAGTAAAAAGACATGTCAACATCATGAACCTGTTGATATAATGCACTGAGAAGGACACAATGTCAGTTTCATGGTAGTCTTTCCAAAATGCATAATGTCACACTAATCATGAACAAACATTCAGTTCAGTTCAGTCGCTCAGTCGTGTCTGACTCTTTATGACCCCATGAATTGCAGCATGCCAGGCCTCCCTGTCTATCACCAACTCCCAGAGATCACCCAAACTCACGTCCATTGAATTGCTGATGCCATCCAGCCATCTCACCCCTATCACCAACCCCGAGACCCCAACCCGTCCATTGAATCGCTGATGCGATCCAGCCATCTCATCCTCTGCCGTCCCCCTCTCCTCCTGCCCCCAATCCCTCCCAGCATCAGAGTCTTTTCCAATGAGTCAACTCTTCGCATGAGATGGCCAAAGTACTGGAGTTTCAGCTTTAGCATCATTCCTTCCAAAGAACTCCCAGGACTGATTTTCTTTAGAATGAACTGTTTGGATCTCCTTGGAGTCCAAGGGATTCTCAAGAGTCTTCTCCAACACCACAGTTCAAAAGCATCAATTCTTCGGCACTCAGATTTCTTCACATTCCAACTCTCACATCCATACATGACCACTGGAAAAACCATAGCCTTGACTAGACGGACCTTTGTTGGCAAAGTAATGTCTCTGCTTTTTAATATGCTGTCTAGGTTGGTCATAACTTTCCTTCCAAGGAGTAAGTGTCTTTTAATTTCACGGCTGCAGTCACCATCTGCAGTGATTTTGGAGCCCAAAAAAATAAAGTCTGACACTGTTTCCACTGTTTCCCCATCTATTTCCCATGAAGTGATGGGACCAGAAGCCATGATCTTCGTTTTCTGAATGTTGAGCTTTAAGCCAACTTTTTCACTCTCCTCTTTCACTTTCATCAAGAGGCTTTTTAGTTCCTCTTCACTTTGTGCCGTAAGGGTGGACATACCCAGATGAAGTCATTTGATAAAAGATCTGACCGGAACTCTTTAAAAGGACAGGGAAAACAGGGAAGATGGAAGGGTCAGTATGGAGTGGAGAATGCTAAGGAGAAAGGACGACGAATGCAATACAAGATCTTGAAATAGAAAAATAACACATATGGAAAAGGTCATAAAATTGAAAAAGATCTGAAGTTTACTTAAAGTATTGTATCAATGTTATTTTCCTATTATTTATACTCAAACTATAGTTGTGTAAGGTGATTAGCATTAGCGATGTAGGGTGAGAGGTATAAGAGAATGCTTGGTATAATTTTTGCAACTTTTCTATAAGTATGTAAGTTTGAAATAAAATATTTGAAAAAACAACAGAAACAGAAACATAAAAATGAACAGGAGGTATATTTGCCTTCAGATTTACTTACAGTGTGACGAAAGATGCAAAGAGGTAAATTAAAATAAAAGGCACACAAAAATAGTCTTGCAGGCACTGCCCGTAATATGTGTGTACACTGCAGAAAGGGGCCGTGGAGAAGTGGTTGATCTCCACTCGAGTGCAGGAAGCCAGGATAGACTGAGGAGAGAAGGGGTTGCTTGAGGTGGCTTTTTTTTTTTTTTTTAACAATCTGTTTTACTGAGAACCTATTATGGGCCAGCCACTCATCTAGAAAGTAGTTACTTGGTAGTAAACAGAAAAAAGAGTACAGCTTTCATGGATCTTGCATTATAGAAGGAGGTGTCAGAGAAACACTTGAACAAAAAACTGATATTTTCAGTGCTGGGATTAAAAAATAAATGAGCTAATATGATAGAACGCACGTGGAGAAATGGGGAGTTAGATAGGATGACGGGGAAATATCTTTCTGACCAGTGGCTAGTTAGGCTGTTAAGGCCAAGGTATGAATGAGAAGGAGCTAGCTGTGCAAAACTTTCAAGGAGCAAGCAGTTCTATGCTGAAGTACAGGTTGGCTGGATTCCTGACCACAAGAACAAATTGCTCTGTCCTATTCATCAAGACAAAGAGAGGACAGTGTGCTGGGCTGTAATGGACAAGAGAATAATAGTGGAAGTTGAGCTGCAGAAGTAGGTTGATCAGTTGACTTTAAGTCCAACCTGGCATATTTTTAGTAAATGGTGGTTTCACTAATAATTACACCAGGACAATAGAAATAAAATGGAACTGTCTGGGCTAAACCTAGACATATGGTCACCTGATAGAGAAGAAACAAGTCATGTAGGACTCTGTGAGTCAAGCAGGGAGTACAAATGTATTCTAAGTGCATTAGGGAGGCAGGGGAAGGGATAGCAGGGGAAGAAAGTGATTTCTTTGGCTGCCAAGTGGAGAATAGATTATTGAGAGCAAAGAATGGAAGTACGGGAAAAATTAGAAGTCTACTAGCAGAGAGAGAATGGAGGCTTGAGCTAAGGAAGTAGACATGGAAAAGGAGACTTGCTTAGTTTTGAAAGTAGAGTGAGTGAGTTTTCTTACTCTGGGTAGATAGTCCAGGACTAACCATGATGATGTGATCACTCACCTAGAGCCAGACATCGTTGAATGCAAAGTCAAGTGGGCCTTAGGAAGTGTCACTATGAATGAAGCTAGTGGAGGTGATGGAATTCCAGTTGAGTTCTTTCAAATCCTAAAAGATGATATATGCCAGCAAATTTGGAAAACTAAGCAGTGGTCACAGGATTGGAAAAGGTCAGTATTCATTCCAGTCCCAAAGAAAGGCAGTGCCAAAGAATGCTCAAACTGCCGCACAATTGCACTCATTTCACATGCTAGGAAAGTAATGCTCAAAATTATCCAAGCTAAGCCTCAGCAATATGTGAACCGAGAATTTCCAGATGTTCAAGGTGGATTTAGAAAAGGCAGAGGAACCAGAGATCAAATTGCCAACATCTGTTGGATCATAGAAAAAGCAAGAGAATTCCAGAAAGACAAGTTTCTGCTTCATTGACTATGCTGAAGTCTTTGACTGTGTAGATCACAACAAACTGGAAAATTCTTAAAGAGATGGGAATACCAGACCACCTGACTTGCCTCCTGAAAAATCTGTATGCAGGTCAAGAAGCAACAGTTAGAGCCAGACAGTCAACAATGGACTGATTCCAAATTGGGAATGGTGTACGTCAAGGCTGTGTATTGTCACCCTGCTTATTTAACTTATATGCAGAGTACATCATGAGAAACACTGGGCTAGGTGCAGTACAAGCTGGAATCAAGATTTCCAAGAAAAATTTCAATAACCTCAGATATGCAGATAAGTAAGTAAGTAAGTGAAAGTTTCTTAGTCGTTTCCCATCTCTTTGAGACCCCATGGACTATACAGTCCATGGAATTCTCCAGGCCAGAATACTAGAGTAGGTCACCTTTCACTTCTCCAGGGGATCTTCCCAACCCAGGGATTGAACCCAGATCTCTGCATGCAGATGGGTTCTTTACCAGCTGAGCCACAAGGGACGCCCATGACACCACCTTTATGACAGAATGTGGAGAGGAACTGAAGAGCCTCGAAAAAAAGTGAAAGAGGGGGAGTGAAAAAGTTGGCTTAAAGCTCAACATTCAAAAAACTAAGATCATGGCATCCAGTCCCATCACTTCATGGCAAATAGATGGGGAAACAATGAAAGCAGTGACAGACTTTATTTTTGGGGGCTCCAAAATCACTGCAGATGGTGACCACAGCCATGAAATTAAGATGCTTGCTCCTTGGAAGAAGAGCTATGACCAACCTAGACAGCGTATTAAAAGAGCAGAGACATTACTTTGCTGACAAAGGTCAGTCAACAAACCTATGGTTTTTCCAGTGGTCATGTATGGATGTGAGAGTTGGACCATAAAGAAAGCTGAGCACCAAAGAATTGATGCTTTTGAACTGTGGTGCTGGAGAAGACTCTTAAGCGTCCGTTGGACTACAAGGAGATCCAGTCAGTCCTAAAGAAAATCAGTCCTGAATATTTATTGGAAGGACCGATGCTGAAGCTCCAATACTTTGGCTACCTGATGTGAAGAGCTGACTCATTGGAAAATGCACTGATGCTGGGAAAGAGTGAAGGCAGAAGGAAAAGGGGATAACAGAGGATGAGATGGTTGGATGGCATCACCAACTCAATGGACATGAGTTTGAGCAAGATCCTGGAGCTGGTGATGGACAGGGAAGCCTGGAGTGCTGCAGTCTGTGGGGTTGCAAAGAATCAGATAGGTCTGAGCAACTGAACTGAACCAATTAGTTAGGAATTGTAGAACATTCCATATGAAGGGAATGGCAAGAAGAGACTCACAGGGGTGGAGCATATTCTAAAAGCCCATAGTGTTTTTATGGGAAAATTAAAGGGGTGCAGAAGGACAGGCGACTCTGTTGGAGATATTACTAGGGCCAGATCATCAAAGACTTAGAATCCAATGCTAATTAGTAGATATTGTGATGCCATTGAAAGCATTTGACTTGAAAGTGACATGGTTTGTTTTGTCTTAGAAAAATGATACTCATTCAAATATCAGGAGTTTAAAAGGATAAAAGAGAAAAGGAACCCTCAAAACAGAGATACCTTCGGCTAGTTAGAGAAATAAACAAGAAACTAGAAACATTTCCAGGTTAGTATAATAAGATGAGGGACCTTTTCTTTTTACCGGAGATTGTCTATGCATTCATCAGACACACCCTTGAAGGTCTAGTGGTTTTTACAGTATAATTGTTTACTCAGGGACTGCAAGATGGTGTCACTGAGTCATAAAGAAGTTCCAGGTGGAAAACTTTAGGGACAAATTAATGTCATGTACCATGTAACTTTCTTCTTCTGCTTCAGTGCTATTCTTGGCCTGCTCGTTTTTAAGTTTTAGCAATGTCTCTCAGACTAGAGGGCCTCACATACAATTTTGGCAAGCTAAGCATGGTGGCGGAGCCAGATAACTTGTTCCCTGCAGACTTATAAACTCATGAGCTGTGGGCTGGTAATATAATTTACAGTACACTTTGCCAGCCCTGTAAAACAGCTTTCTGTTTATAGGGGATTGGGGGCCTGACAAGAAAAAGTCTTTATAGCTTAATTGTAGCTGTGTTCTCCATAGGACTGCGGCAGCAGCCTGTTTATGATGCATCCTAGTCATCTGTCAGACAGTTACAACTTCTTTAGAAAATTTGGCAAACTAGGCATAACATCAATCTTTGCTCAATAGCCACACTGATATCCTCTTACCTTAGAAAGTAGTAACCCTAGCATGCACCTTTATTTTTTGTGACAAAGGAATTGAGACACATACTTGTTAGCTATTCCATAGCCGTGGCTTTTGTCTTGATAAAAATGATCTGAGATTACTCTTCCAATATTCTTATAAAATGATATTGATGGAAGGCTTGAGAATAGACGAGTCAGCGTGGTGCCAGCCGTGAACATAGTCTCATGATTATCTTCCTGTAGATTTTTTTTTCTCCTTAGTATGTGACAGTAGCTACTTGGCATTTGTTTCACTGGCTAACAGGTTTTCTTCTATTCAGCCATTGCCCTCAGGAGACTATAGCTAAATGTTAAAGTTGTACAAATGGGAACTTTGTCCATTTCTAGATCCCCAGTGTAGAACAATGCTGGAGAACATAATTGGCACGAAAATACTATTTGTTAAAAATAAGCACAACTGTTGACTTAAAAACATGTTGTAATGATCTGGAAATGAATACCACAGCTGATGAGGCAGAGCATGTTCTTCTGAGCAAGAATTGGCAGAGGGGTCAATGGACTGATGTGTCAACCTTAGACATTATGTAGACATCATGTAACATTATGTATGTCAACAGTCCCTGTAACAGCATTCTAAGTTTTGTAAAAAACTATGTGGAACTTAATTCCAAAGGTAGTTTATTAACCTTGGAATAAACTAGTGACTCTCGTATTGTACTGTACACGGATGTGGAGCTGTGAGATGTCCCTCTGTTAATTCTCTTAGTTACATCCATTAGAAAAAAAAAATCTTTTAATTCATCTTCATCGTGAATTGGGCTTCCCAGGTGGTGCTAGTGGTAAAGAACCTGCCCGCCAATGCAGGGGCCATAGATGCGGGCTCCATCACTGGGTCAGGAAGATCTCCTGGAGGGACGCATGGCAACCCCCTCCAGTATTCTTACCTGGAGAATCCCATGGACAGAGAAGCCTGGTGGGCTACAGTCCACTGGGTCTCAAAGAATCAGAGACAGCTGAGCGGCTTAGCATGCACACATGCGAGCATTGTAAACTGAGTGTGATGTCTGGCACAGTTCTTTTGTATTTCCATTATGTAGATAACTCTGCTTAAGTAGTGTTGGAAGTATAATAGCTTGTGCGTATGTCATATATATCACATATATATATATATATATATATATATATATATATATATATATATCTCCTATATACATAGGACTTCCGTGGTGGCTCAGACAGTAAAGAATCCACCTGCAATGCAGGAGCCCTGGGTTCGATCCCTGGGTGGGGAGGATCGCTTGGGGAAGGAAATAGCTACCCACTCCACTCTTCTTGCCTGGAGAATCCCATGGACAGAGGACCCTGGTGACAGTCCTTGGGGTTGCAAAGAGTCGGACACGACTGAGAGACTAAGCATGCCCCACCATATGCATATGATATATGCATATCATATATAGCTGTCAACAGTACTGTGAACCAGGTGCTTCAATAGATCTTTAAGTATTTAAATACACACACACACACACACACACACACACACGTATATCTATTGATTCAAGTCTCAGATCACTGCTAATTTTGTACAGTCTGATTGTGGAAGTAGGGTCCCAAATAGGAAAAAAAAATAAGGTTATTAATAAGCTCTTTAAGAAAAAAATGCAAAGCTTTTCAATATTGCTTCCGTTTCCTCAGTTTTGAAATTAAGATTTGAATGCAGGTAAATTTAAGTTTCTGACTCTAAATTTTGTGCAATTCAAAGGAATAATCTTACAACTTCTGTGCTCTTTTGTTTCTGATAAAATCACAAGTGACTTATTCTACTTTAAGCAGTTAATTAGACTTCTGAAAACTTCTTCACTGGTTTGAGTCTTTTAGATGTATTTTATAGTCCTAGACAATTTGACTTTGGTTCATGTTGAAATACTGTCTCAGTATCAACTTACAAATTTCCATATGTAACTGATGTTTGTTGAGTTGGTTCATTGCAGAACAGTTGACAGGCAGAAAGTGTCTTCTCTTTGCTGCTCTGAAAATCTCGTTTCTCTGGTCTGGTCTTAGACAGTAATGGGGCAGTCACATTCCAGTGAGCAGAGCTGTGAGTGGAACAGTTCTCTGCACCTTCAACCCAGTTAATTGGAAATGAAAACACCAAAACTAGCCTGAGAAATACAGCAAGGACATGCATGCAAGTTGGCCATTAATCACTTAACTGTGTCTGCTCAACACTGTTGTCTAACGTTGTTCTAGAATAAACTCAACATGATAAATATACAGATCCATTCCATGCCTGCAAATCAGTCATTCCCATGGATGGATCAGAGGTAAAAATTTTTAATTCCAATTTTTAGTAACCAAATATCACTAGTGATAACAAGAGAGCACATGTATTCTCTGGAATAATAACAAGAATATGACAATGGGAGGCTACAAACTTTGGACAAAGATGAAAATCTACAGAAATAGAGCTGTCTGATTTTTAGGATGGAAAGCATCACTGGATGTCAGGTTCAATCACTGAACATAGTCTGCCTATGACTGTTATGAACTATGCTTATTATCGAAAGTGAATAATCAGACTGTGGTGTTCTTGAATGCAATCTCTACGATTATTGTGAAAGTCAACCTGGGTTTTCCCTGCTGGTCCAGTTAGTTAAGAATCTGCCGTGCGATACAGGGGTCACAAGTTCAGTTCCTAGTCTGGGAAGATCCCACATGCCGTGGAAGCCATGTGCTGCAACCTCAGAGCCCACTAGTCTGTGAGCTGCAGCTGCTGAAGCCTGCATGCCTACAGCCCGTGCTCTGCAATAAGTGAAGTCACTGCAACAAGAGGCCTGAACATCGCAACAAAGAGTAGCCCCTGCCCGACACGACTAGAGAAAGCCTATGTGCATCAGCGAAGACCCAGCATGGCCAATAAATAAAATAGATTAAAAAGAAAGTAGACCCATTTACAGGGAATTTGAGATCAAAGGAAAGCAGAATGTCTACCTTATTTCTCTATCTAGCCAAAGTAGACTGTGTAATAAAGAGAAAGATTAGCAAAGCACTGTATTTAGCTCTTTACTTACAAGGGAAGCCTGCCGTGCTTGGGGTTGCAAAGAACTAGACATGACTGAGTGACTGAACTGAATTACACTTCATGGAGCTCTTTCAAATGTATTTTCTTATATGATTTTTGGGAATGACTGAAGGTTTTACCTAAAGGAAAAGGGAAGTCTGAGACTGTGTGACTTTCCTCAGGCTGCATGTCCATTGGACGTGGAGCTGGGATGGAATGCTGGCTTCCGGAATGTCCATTAGACATGGAGCTGGGATGGAATGCTGGCTTCCGGATGCCTTGGCTCTTTCTGCTGGCTAGGGCTGCCTCTGATGTGGAAGTCTGCACATGTGAAAGCGATGGATCATCTCTAGACTTTAGGGAAATTAGGACACATGGGTCTGCACGCAGGCATGTAACATTCATCGAGGACCTGTTACTATCAGACGTCTGGATCGGTCAGTAGTCATGTTCTTGGCCACCCCTTTGTGATGAGTAGCTTTTCTTTGAAACCCTGGATCCATTCTCCCATCTCCACCATACTTTCCCACTGGGCTTTGTACCCTGGAAGGTACCCTATAGGGACATTAACAGCCTCTCTTACCTATCTGTTTTCCAGTTGAGTTTGCCCAATGGAAAGCAGGCAAGAAAGATGGGATGAAATGATGAGAATGAGATCCAAATAGTTAATTTCTTGTCTCTGTCCCTCTGACACCATTACCCACTGCTGTGCCCCTTGATGTAAGCCCACCGTCTTGTGGGGCACTCAGTGCACCCTTGTTCTCTCCCTCTCCCCCTCCTGCATCAGGATTCTGGCAGTTGACTTTCCCTTTGCTCTGTCAGGCCTCAGGGTAGTAGTAATAATAACTGGGGTTTGCTTTTAATAACCCTGAATACCATATTGCCTCTGGAGGGTTCATTCTTCCCTGTCTCTACCTTTGTAAAACCTTCATACCTTTATTAAACCTGCATCAAATGACTTAATTTGAGTGGGGCATCTATTTCCTCTTAGTATCATGGCTTGTTCAATTTATTATTATACATGTTACGGATGTGGAAACGGAAGCTCAATCATGTTTCACTGTGAAATAACTTGGAGATCTAGGACTTCCCTGGTGGTCCAGTGGTTAAGACTCTGTGCTTCTAAAGCAAGGGGGCCTGGATTCGATCCTTGGTCAGGGAACTAAGATTATCTCGCATGCCTGCACAGCCAAAAAATAAAAAAAATAACTTGCAGATCTAGGATTCTACCCAGGGGTTCCAGCTCCAGGCTTACATGCTCATAGTGGCCGCCCACTGAGCAATGACTTTGAACAGGTGTAATTGCTGTTGTGTTGTCGCTAAGTGGTGTCCTACTCTTTTGTGACCCCGTGGACTGTAGCCCACCAGACTCTGCTGTCCATGTGGTTTCCCAGACAAGCATCATGGAGTGGATGCCATTCCCTTCTCCAGAGGATCTTCCCAACCTAGGGATGGAGCCTGAGTCTCCTGCATTTATCGGCAGGCGGATTCTTTACCACTGAGCTACTAGGGAAGCCCACAGGTATAATTACTTACGTGCAATTTTAGTCCTGCACAACAGAGCTTTGTTGAATTGACTCAGAGTCAGATCAATTCTGAGAAACATACCACCATCATTTATAAATACTGTGTTTTGAAATTTCATAATATGCTCGCAAAATAAAGCAGCGGCAGTAGTATCTGGAGGAAAATTAAGTAAGATTGCATCTAGTCTCTCACCACACCATTTTACCTTCCTTCCCTGCATCACCAGAGTTAGCCTAAAAAGCCAGTCTATCAGATCACTTTCTATCTTAAAAGTCATCTCTGTTGACTAACATCTGAACTCCATAAGTGTGGTTATTTGCTCTGTTAGGATAGACTCTATTTCCCTTCAGCCTTAACTTTACCATTCCAATCCATATCCTCTAGCTCATATGCAATCAATGTGGTTCTCATTGGGTGGTGGCGAGGGGGTGCGATTTTTTCTCCAAGAGGCTTTTGACAATGTCTGGAGATCCTTTGGTTTGTCTTGACTAAACAGACTGCTACTAGCTTCTAGTGGGTGGAGGCCAGGGCCACTGCTAAGCATCCTACATTGCACAGGCCAACTTCCACAACATCTGGCTCAGTAGTATCCCTGTTGAGAAATCCTGTTCTGCTTGAGGCATGTTGAATTCCTCCTGACTCTTGTGTCTGCTGCATTATAATTACCATTTACCAGATGCTGTGTCAAGCATTGTGTTTAATATATGATTTCATTACATGCCTTTATCTGCTTTGCACCTGTACGTATGTTCCCTCAGCTGGAATGCCTTCTAATTCCTCCCTTTGTGATTCACTCTTTCTCATTCTTGAAACCTGAGTGATATACCTCCTCCCTAATGATGCTAGGTAAAGGTATAGATGCAAGTGCTAAATTCCCGCAACACTTTGTTCATTATTTTTTTCTTTTCAAATTAATTTTGTATCTTTACTTTAAAATGTAAAGCTCTAAAATAAGTGATTTATGTTTTAATTGGAGAATAATTTACTATGTTGTGTTGATTTGGAGGATAGTCACCTTACAATGTTATATTGGTTTCTACTGCTCAACAGAATGGATCAGCCATAAATATATATAGATAGAGAGAGAGAGTTACCTGTGCTGTACAGAATGTTCTCATTAGTTTTCTGTTTTATACATAGTATCAGTGGTGCATAGGAATCAATCCTAGTCTCCCAGTTCCTCCCACTACCTCTCCTTTACCCCCTGGTATCCGTATATTTATTCTCTATGTCTGTATCTCTGTTTCTGCTTTGCAAATAAGATCATCTGTAGAATTTTTTCCAAATTCGGCATGTATGCGTTAGTATAAGGCATTTGTTTGTTCGCTTTCTGTCTTACCTCACTCTGCATGGCAGTCTCTAAGTCCATCTGTGTCTCTGCAGATTACCCAGTTTTGTTTCTTTTATGGCTGAGTAATATTCCATTGCATATATGTACCATATCTTCTTTATCCAGTCATCTGTTGGTGGATATTTCGGTTGCTTCCACGTCTGGGCGGTTGTAAATAGTGCTGCCATGAACATGAGCTGCTTTCTTTCTCTAGTGTGACAGTTCACCTGTTTGTGTCTGTAACCCGTGTCATTTGTGCTCCTGTCACCCCCATTTTGGCACACTATCTGGCACACATTAGATATTAGTCATTGAATGAATGAGTGAATATTACTGTAAGCAGTGGATATAGTTCTTTTGAAGAATTGTGTTATGTTAAATTTTTATGAATTAAGTCACATTTTTGAATTCAGTGGGAAATTTTAAGATAAAGCTACATGAATTCTCTGAGCAAATGAACATTTTCTTGAAATTATGCATCCTACAAACCAGGATTTCTTTTTTAAAATTTTTGAATACTAAAATATGCAAGTATACCTGCTTGCTTTTCTTAAAGTAGAATACATCCATCAAAATTCTGTCATGGCTTTAGGGTGCTTTAATTGTTTGGGGATGGGAAGGCAATTGGACTGTCTATAATGGCAGCATGATGTGGAGAATGTGAAAAGTTAGTTCTTCTCAGCCTTGTCCACCAGAGGGAGGAGATCACCTCGTAAGAGTTATGATTCCCTGGAACTATTGGCTACTGTTGGGTCTGCTCAGAGCTAGAGATTTGTGTTGCTCCTGCTGCTGCAAAATACAGAATTAGAATCTGGCAGGCATTCCCGCATAGATTTGCACACTGTTTAAGATCGGCCCAGTTTGGTTAGAGAGGAAGCAATCTGTGTATTTTGGAAGCTTTGTTAGAATAAAACATACTTGGGGAGTGTACGAGGCCATTCGCTGCAGGAGTGAGCAGGAGGCGGTCTTGAAGGTATGAAAAGAGAGCCTGGGGGAAGGTGTTGGTTTATTGGTGCTTCACTTACAAGGCTGACCCGGAAAGTACTTTCTTTCTACAGTAGATGGCTTAAGGGCCAGTGGGTAGTACTAGGAAGTCTGCTTGATATGCTGAGTGCAAAGTGAGACCTGGGAAGTCGACTACATGAGAACACACTTTGCTGATTATTCATAGGACTGTATTGATGTCAAGGGGCCTCACATCAGTTGTGCTGTCTAGTACTTTTGTTTTATCTCTTCCCTATCTGTGCCTACCAGTCTGGCTTTCTCCTTTAAGACTATAGGAAATGTAAGTGGTGTCACTTCCTAGTATGTGTGAGCAAGAACTTCTGTGCCATTCACTTCCTACAGTTCATTTTCCCTATAGTTTTCACTTCGCCTCTGAAGACCTCATCACATCAAAACAAGATATACTTGTAATAATATTAAAAAATGCTGCTTCGATTATTTCATATCTGTTTCTTTGGTGTTAGATGTAATGATTTGATTTTGAAAAAGCTCTAGGAGGATGGTAGGGGAAAGCTGCCTGCCAGAAATTTCCTCTTTCAAGTTAAAAAGGAAAGAGTATACTCGCCAAATAATCATCAACTCCAAGTAAGGAAAGAAGCACAACACGGTGTCATAGATCTCAAACAATAGGAGCAAGAGAAATGATTCTGAAGCCAAGCCAAGAGAAATGGTCAACCATGATAAGGCTGCCAACCCCGCTTATGGCCCTCAGGAATAGTACTGCTTAGATCATAAAAATAAAATAGTTGAGAAGTCTTTCTAAAATGCCTTTAGAGGGAAGGAAATAGACTGAGCAGAAGTTCTTATCTGGTCCTGCCTTTAAAGAATAATGGGAATGGCTGTGGGAGGCAAATGCATGTAGCAAAAGCAGAAAATAGAACTGAGGATCAAGAGAGAAGTCGCCAGGGGCTAAAGGGATCAGAAGTCCTAATGTGTCATCCCCCCACTACCATGGCCTTGGAAGGCATTCTTCAAGTAGGTGGTACAGAACATTAACAAGGCTTCAGAAATGATACACAGCTCTGCAAGCTAAGTGATGGTTACACACGGTCTTGACTGAGCCTTTCATTTCTCCAATCCACTTCCTTCCACATTGCCATCTCTCAACCTACAGGGGAAAAAGTGTATAGAACTAAAATTATGAAGCCATTAAGTTGTATTTGATTTTGAGAAACAGAAAGTTACTGAAACTATATTTGAACAACTAAAAACTCTGGACAGAGCCACCTGAGTGTGAGCAAGAAAGACAATGATAAGACATGCAAATACAAACAGCAACAAATACGATTTTTTAAAATAGATACAGCTTAAAAAATGGAAGGAAGTTGATCTAGATGAAAACAAGCCCAAGGGCAGAAAAATTCCTCATAGGCTGTATACTCTGTAGCTCATTTGCACTGCAGAATATTGTCAGACAACTTAATTAATCCTGTAAGAATTCATCTGCCATGCTAGTAAGGTCATGCTTAAAGTCTTGCATGCTAGGTTTCAGTATTATGCGATCCAAGAACTTCCAGATGTCCAAGCTGGGTTTAGAAAAGGAAGAGGAACGAGAGATCAAAGTGCCAACATTCTCTGGATCATAGGGAAAGCTAGGAAATTGCAGGACAAATATCTACCTCTGTTTCATCGACTACGCCAAAGCCTTTGACTATATGGATCTTAATAAACTGTGGAAAGCTCTTAAAGAGATGGGAATACCAGACCATCTTACCCGTTTCCTGAGAAACCTGTATGTGGGTCAAGAAGCAACAGTTAGAACCCTGTATGGAACAACTGATTGGTTCAAGATTGAGAAAGAAGCATGACAGGGCTGTCTGCTGTCATATTGTTTGTTTAATCTATCTGCTAAGCACACGGTGATAAATGCCGGAATCAAGATACGTGGGAGAAACAGCAACAACCTCATATATGTGGGTGCTACAACTCTAAAGGCAGAAAGCAAAGAGGAACTAAAGAGCCTCTTGAGGAGGGTGAAGGAGGACAGTGAAAGGGCTGGCTTAAAACTAAATATTAAAAAAAAAAAAACAAACAAAAACTGAGATAGTGGCATCTGGCCCCACTACTTCATGGCGAATAGAGGAGGGGGAGGTGGAAGAAGTGACAGATTTCCTCTTCTTAGGCTCCAAAACCACTGTGGGTGGTGACTGCAGCCATGAAATCAGAAGCCATTTGCTTCTTGGTGGGAAAGCTATGATAAACCTAGACAGTGTGTTGAAAAGCAGAGACATTACTCTCCTGACAAAGGTCTGTATAATCAAGGCTATATGTACAGTTATGAGAGCTGGACCATAAAGAAGATGGAGTGCCGAGGAATTGAAATGCCTTGATCTGTAGTACTGGAGAAGACTCCTCAGAGTCCCTTGGATGGCAAGATCAAACCAGTCAGTTTTAAGGGAAATCAGCCCTGAATGCTCAGTTGGAAGGACTGATGCTGAAAGTGAAACTCCAGTAATTTGGTCATCTGATGCAAACAGGTGACTCATTGGAAAAGTCCCTGATGCTGGGAAGGATTGAGGGAAGAAGGAGAGGAGGGCATCAGAGGATGAGATGGCTCTGTGGCATCACTGATGCAATGGGCATGAACTTGGGCAAACTTTGGGAGATGGTGAGGGAGAGGGAAGCTTGGCATGCTGCAGTCCACGAGGTCGCAGAGTCAGACATGAATGGGTAACAAACAACAGCTTAAGAACTTGAAGAAAATGTAAAAAACCAGAGTGAATGGAAAAGGAGGATTGTATGTGGCACATCTGAGAGCCAAATGTGATCACATAATTTAATTGAAATAATTAGTAACAACATGAGGGCAGAGGATACATGGCTAAATATTGCTGTATTGACAGAAGGAAAAGCCTCAGCTCATTACAGTGAGTGCTGATGAAAAGTCAAAGAAATTAAATCCATCATAAAAAAAAACTAAGAGATATAGAGGACAGACAAGATAATTGAATCTCTGAAATAGAAAAACAGGGTCCTTCAATATAAATTTCAAACCAAAGTTTTGTTCTTAATATAAAGAACTAATTCTAAAGTTAAAAAATAGCATGATGGTATCTAAGAAAATCAGATATAGTGCATTTAACACTGAGATGTGTATTGATTATGTTATTCAACTGACTGTTTAGAACAAGGCTTAGAGAAGTTCATGGGTAAACTTCTTCATTGTTTCCTTTCGACAATAATGGGGATTTTGGTCACTAGCAATTCTGAAAGGACAGATAGATATATGATACTAGTAGCAATGAGTGAAATGGCAGACCAGCCAGATGTTTAGTGAAAAGAATCAGAGATGGAGAAAGCCAAAGTCTAGATGGCTGTGCATATTTGCTGTGCTCAGATTAATTAGAGGAGGAGATGGGAAAGACTGAAAAGTATTCCTAAAGTACATATACCTCCACCAGTAAGAGGAAAAGCCTATTGGCTCAAGGGACTTAGGTACAGTTTCTCAACTGACTGAATGATAAGCTACATTTATTATCAGGGGAAACTCTTTGGAACTAGGCTTAAAGGTAAAACTACATTTATCCTTGGTGGGGTCGGCCACAGGAATGTGCATGTTCCCAAGACTGACAGGAGGGGCAGCTTCCAAGTCTAGTCCCGGGCTGAACATGAGACAAAGTCTTAAACTTCCTGAGCTGTGAATCAGCCTCCAAGTCACGCAAATCCAATAGACAATGGATGAAAAATAACTGATTGGGGTGGGGGGAGGGGGCTTAAGTATAATAGTTGAGCAGTAAGTGGCTTATACTGACTCAAGAAAAACACCTAGGGAAACAGCCCAAAAATTAAAAAGGGAAAAAAAATCTGAACAAGGACATCAGAACCTTCACATTGCTGGGAAAATATGTTACAGAATTAGTTTAGACAATGACCTGTATGCAGGTCAGGAAGCAACAGTTAGAACTGGACATGGAACAACAGACTGGTTCCAAATAGGAAAAGGAATACGTCAAGGCTATATATTGTCACCCTGGTTATTTAACTTATATGCAGAGTATATCATGAGAAACGCTAGGCTAGAAGAAACACAAGCTGGAATTAAGATTGCTGGAAGAAATATCAATAACCTCAGATATGCAGATGACACCACCCTTATGGCAGAAAGTGAAGAAGAACTGAAGAGCCTCTTGATGAAAGTGAAAGAAGAGAGTGAAAAAGCTGGCTTAAAGCTCAACATTCAGAAAACAAAGATCATGGCATCCGGTCCCATCACTCCATGGGAAATAGATGGGGAAACACTGGAAACAGTGTCAAACTTTATTTTTGGGGGCTCCAAAATCACTGCAGATGGTGACTGCAGCCATGAAATTAAAAGACGCTACTCCTTGGAAGAAAAGTTATGACCAACCTAGATAGCATATTGAAAAGCAGAGACATTACTTTGCCAACAAACGTCCGTTTAGTCAAGGCTGTGGTTTTTCCAGTGGCCATGTATGGATGCAAGAGTTGGACTGTGAAGAAAGCTGAGTGCTGAAGAATTGATGCTTTTGAACTTGTGGTGTTGGAGAAGACTCTTGAGAGTCCCTTGGACTTGCAAGGAGATCCAACCAGTCCATTCTGAAGGAGATCAGCCCTGGGTGTTCTTTGGAAGGAATGATGCTAAGGCTGAAACTCCAGGTACTTTGGCCACCTTATGTGAAGAGTTGACTCACTGGAAAAGACTCTGATGCAGGGAGGGATTGTGGGCAGGAGAAGGGGACGACAGAGGATAAGATGCCTGGACGGCATCACCAACTTGACGGACATGAATCTGAGTGAACTCCGGGAGATGGTGATGGACATGGAGGCCTGGCGTGCTGCAGTTCATGGGTTCACAAAGAGTCGGACACGACTGAGCAACTGAACTGGACAGATGGTAGAGAATCTGCCTGCAGTGCAGGAGACCAGGGTTCAATCCCTGAGTTGGGAAGATTCCCCTGGTAATGGATATGGCAACCCACTCCAGTATTCTTGACTAGAAAATTTCTTGGACAGAGGAGCCTGGACGGCTGCAGCACGTGGGGACTGAGCAACTAACACACACAAGTCATTAAACAAATAAACTGATGAACAAAGAGAAGGAAGTAACCCTGGTGGTAGTCAAGGAGGGAGAGTAGTGTCCAGACTGCCTAGAGTCTGTGATGTAAAATGTCTAGTTTTCAATAGAAAATCATGAAACATACAAAGGAAAGGGAAAGTGTGAGCCATATACAGGGATACACACAGGCAATAGAAACTGCTCAGATATTGCACGTAGCAGTCAAACTACACCAAAGCTATTATAAATGTGTTCAAGGGGAATTTGGGGGATTAAGGGAACACGTGCAAGATTTTGGAGAAGGCAATGGCACTACACTCAGTACTCTTGTCTATAAAATCCCATGGGTGGAGGAGCCTGGGGGCCACAGACCATGGGGTCGCGAAGAGTCAGACATGACTGAGCGACCACTTTCCCTTTTCACTTTCATGCATTGGAGAAGGAAATGGCAACCCACTCCAGTGTTCTTGCCTGGAGAATCCCAGGGACGGGGGGAGCCTAGTGGGCTGCTGCCTCTGGGGTCTCACAGAGTCAGACACGACTGAAGCGACTCAGCAGCAGCAACAGCAGCAGTGTAAGATTTAAATCAAAATAAGATGACAATGATTTATCAAATAGATAATGTTAATAAAGAGATTAAAATTATATATGTATTTATTTATATATATTCCAACTCCAAAATTTCCCTCATTTGGAAATTGTTTCTCTCCCTACCTACCTATTATATGTATTTTTTAACTATCTAAAAGTACAATAATCCAAATAAAAAATTCACTAAGGGCCTCAACAATAAGTTTGAGTTAGCAGAAGAAAGAATCTGCAAAGTTGAAGATAAATCAATAGAGATTATTAAGTCTAAATAGAAGAAAGAAAAATAAGTGAAGAAAAAGAGTGTCAGATAGGTATAGGACATCATTAAGTGTACCGACATATCTATGATGGCAGTCATAGAAAAGTGAGAGGGAGATAAGACAGAAAAAATTCTGTCATCAATTCCAGAGAATTGATGATTGAAAATTTCCCAAATTTGAGGAAAAACATTAATTTACACATTCAGTTCAGTCACTCAGTTGTGTCCAACTCTTTGTGACCCCATGAACCGCAGCACGCCAGGCTTCCCTGTCTATCACCAACTCCAGAATTTACCCAAACTCATGTCCATCGAGTTGGTGATGCCATCCAGCCATATCGTCCTCTGTCGTCCCCTTCTTCTCCTGCATTTCCTCCCAGCATCAGAGTCTTTTCCAATGAGTCAGCTCTTCATATGAGGTGGCCAAAGTATTTGGAGTTTCAGCTTCAGCATCAGTACTTCCAGTGAACATCCAGGACTGATCTCCTTTAGGATGGACTGGTTGGATCTCCTTGCAGTTCAAGGGACTCTCAAGAGTCTTCTCCAACACCACAGTTCAAAAGCATCAATTCTTTGGTGCTGAGCTTTCTTCACAGTCCAACTTTCACATCCACACATGACCACTAGACAAACCATAGCCTTGACTAGATGGACTTCTGCTGGCAAAGTAATGTCTCTGCTTTTGAATATATTATCTAGGTTGGTCATAACTTTCCTTCCAACGAGTAAGCGTCTTTTAATTTCATGGTTGCAATCACTATCTGCAGTGATTTTGGAGCCCAGAAAAATAAAGTCTGACACTGTTTCCACTGTTTCCCCATCTATTTTCCATGAAGTGACGGGACCAGATGACATGATCTTCATTTTCTGAATGTTGAGTTTTAACCCATCTTTTTCACTCTCCTGTTTCACTTTCATCAAGAGGCTCTTTAGTTCCTCTTCACTTTCTGCCATGAGGGTGGTGTCATCTTCATATCTTTGGTTATTGATATTTCTCCTGGCAATCTTGATTCCAGCTTGTGCTTCTTCCAGCCCAGTGTTTCTCATGGTGTACTCTGCATAGAAGTGAAATAAGCAGGGTGACAATATACAGCCTTGATGTACTCCTTTTCCTATTTGGAACCAGTCTGTTGTTCCATGTCCAGTTCTAACTTGCATACAGGTTTCTCATGAGGCAGGTCAGTTGGTCTGGTATGCCATATCTTTCAGAGTTTTCTTTCACAGTTTATTATGATCCACACAGTCAAAGGCTTTGGCATAGTCAATAAAGCAGAAATAGATGTTTTCTGGAACTCTCTTGCTTTTCTGATGATCCCGCAGATGTTGGCAATTTGGTCTCTTATTCTTCTGCCTTTTCTAAAACCAGCTTGAACATCTGGAAGTTCACAGTTCACGTACTGCTGAAGCCTGGCTTGGAGAATTTTTAGCATCACTTTACTAGTGTGAGATGAGTGCAATTGTGCAATAGTTTGAGCGTTCTTTGGCATTGCCTTTCTTTGGGATTGGAATGAAAACTGACCTTTGCCAGTCCTGTGGCCACAGCTCAGTTTTCCACATTTGCTGGCATATTGAGTGCAGCACTTTCACAGCATCTTTCAGGAACTGAAACAGCTCAACTGGAATTCCATCACCTCCACTAGCTTTGTTCATAGTGATGCTTTCTAAGGTCTGCTTGACTTCACATTCCAGGATGTCTGGCTCTAGGTGAGTGATCACACCATTGTGATTATCTGAGTCGTGAAGATCTTTTTGTACAGTTCTTCCATGTATTCTTGACACCTCTTCTTAGTATCTTCTGCTTGTGTTAGGTCCATACCATTTCTGTCCTTTATCGAGCCCATCTTTGCATGAAATGTTCCCTTGGCACCTCTAATTTTCTTGAAGAGATCTCCAGTCTCTCCCATTTTGTTGTTTTCCTCTATTTCTTTGCATTGATCGCTGAGGAAGGCTTTCTTATCCCTCCTTGCTAGTCTTTGGAACTCTACATTCAAATGCAAATATCTTTCCTTTTCTCCTTTGGTTTTTGCTTCTCTTCTTTTCACAGCTATTTGTAAGGCCTCCTCTGGCTTTTCTGCATTTCTTTTCCAATGGGTTGGTCTTGGTCCCTGTCTCCTATACAGTGTCACGAACCTCCGTCCATAGTTCATCAGGCACTCTATCTATCAGATCTCGTCCCTTAAATCTATTTCTCACTTCCACTGTATAATCATAAGGGATTTGATTTAGGTCATACCTTAGTGGTCTAGTGGTTTTCCCTATTTCTTTTTATTTACACATTGGCGAGCCTCAAATAGGATCAGTGCAAAGAAATTCATTCACACCCATACTCATTATGATAGAAATGTTGAAACGTAAAAAGAAAATCTTGAAACAGCAAGTTATCATATTCAAGGGTTCACAGTAAGAATGACAGCTGATGTCTGTTCAGAAGCAATGGAGGCCAAAGACAGTGCGTTGACATTAAAACTGCTAAAAGACGTATATCAACAACCAAGAATTTTGTAGTCCAAAAAAAAAAAACCAAAAACCTGTCTTTCAAAAGTGAAAGTGAAATAAAGATGTATCCAGGTAAACAAAAAACAGATTTCATTGCTAGTATACTTCCCATATAAGAAGTATTAAAAGAAGTTCTATAAACTGAAAGAAAATAGCAGTAGACAGTAATTTGAATCTTCATTAAAAAAAACAAAACAGAGTTCCAATAAGGTAACTGTGCAGGTAGTGATGAAAAGTGTAATTACGCATTTCTTTTTCTTTCTTCTTTTAACTGATTTACAAGGCAGTAAAATAATCTATAACATTGTATGTTGGGTCTATAACATATAGAAAGAATTGTAATATATTTCACAATAAAGCAAAAATGAATGAAGCTATACTGAAGAAAGGGAATGGCACCAGATGGTGTCATTTGAATCCACAAGAAGAAAGAGAGAAAGAGATGGTAAATAAGCTTAACTTGAAAAATCTCTATAAATATATCTGAGATCTCCTGGCTTCACTTCATAAAAAGACAGAAGTTTTTATAAAGCAATAACTATAACAATGTATTTTTGAGTTTGAAACACATATAGACATCACATGAATAACAATAATAACACAAAAGGAGACAGAGATGAGAGCATGCAAGAATAAAATCTCTGTGTCTTACTGGAATGAAGTTCATATAAATGGAAGTAGATTCTCATGAACTAAGATTTATGTTGTAAGCCCCAGACCCAGCACTATGAAAGGAGCTTCCAGTTAGTTACATGGTTGTTGCTGCCATCTCTGACTCAGTCAAGCCTGACACTAAGTCAAGTCTGACTCTTTGGCAACGCCATGGACTGTAGCCCCCAGGCTCTGTTCATTGGGCTCCCCCAGGCTCTGTTCATTGGGCTTCCCAGGCCAGAATGCTGGAGCGGGTTCACATTTCCTCCTCCAGGGGATCTTTCTGACCCAGGGACAGAACCCACATCTCCTGAATTGTTAGACAAGAATCTTTACCACTGAGCCAACTAGGAAGCCCGATTATATCGTTAAGAATCATCAAGGAAATTAACATAATATGTTAAATATTCACTTAAAACAAAGCCAAGTAATAAAAGCAGAAAAGAGGGACAAAATAGGAGAACTGTATAAGTTTTATTATCTTAGCATTTCATGATGAAGTCTTTCAATACTGAATGAACTGACAGACTTTAGATCAAATCACATTTTTTCTTTAGACTCATTTTCCCTCAAATTAGTATTCCACTCATGGTGCCCCTTTTCTTTGAAATATTTTAAGAAAGTTAATATGAATTCTGAAGCAAATTTATTTTCAGCTGATTTCTATATTAAATTTTATGCTTCATTGCCTTCCCCTGAAAAATACTATATTAATAATAGAACACACTCACCAAGATACACACAAAGGTATACACTGAGATCCATACATCATTTTGTACCATTAGATGCTTAGCTACACACTCACCTTATATTTATTCTCTGACACTACCAATATTGACATAAAGACGCATATTTTCTCACTGCATATATCTAGAGGGATAAAATTGGCCATTAATTTTGGAATTATTATGTTGAATGCATCCAAAGAACCATTTCATGGCTCACCAAATGCCTTAAAAAGGAGCGTGCTTGAGTGTAGGTATTTATAATAGAAAGTCATAGTAGTAATTAATGGTGTTCATAATCATAAAGACATGCAGAGCACTGTGCATAGTAATGTATAGCAAGATATCATTTAGAACTTTGTATCATTGGACTTCCCTGGCAGTCCAGGGGTTAAGAGTTTGCAATTCCACCACAGGGGGCACGGGTTTGATCTCTGGTGGGGAAATAAGATTCCACATGCTGCACTGTGTGATGAAAAAAATATACTAAGTTTCAGTGAACTTCTTTAAAAACAAACTCAGAAATCTCTGTTTATGTAATTCTATATGGTCTTAAAATGCAACTTTGAATAATGGCATGTATGTATGTATCTGTGCACACATGTACATACATGTACTTTGGGTGCTAAGAAACATGGGTGTGCTTCTGGTATAACTCTCGAAATGTGGCAGAATCATCAAGTGTACAGCTGTGAGAATCAGACTGCCTGCATTTAACTTCTAGATTTGCCATTTAGATATGCGACCTGATATCTATGAACTATAACAATAGTGACTTCTTCATGATGTGCTGTGAGGATTAAATGCCATCTTAATGCATGTAAAGTCTTAGAAAGTGCAAGCAAATCGTTTAAGTACTCAATAAATCTTAGAGATCATTATTGATCTTTTGATTCTGCTCTTTCAGGAGATAAAAGTTTCCTTCAAATCTGGAGTGTGTGTTAAATTTAGATTATACTTCTCATCTAAGAGCAGATCTTCAATATATGTTTTCATTTTGATGATGTCTGTCATGTCCCACCTTTATTTGTGACCCTTAGATTTTGCAAATTGTAATATACAACTATTAGCATGTCATGGGTTTTACCTGGGTGATGGTTGATTCCCAGGGATGACAGGTGTATTTATACTGTTTTTCATGCAGCTTTTGTGTGTTGTGTAAGGAAGGTTTGGGGTATGATGATGACACAGACTATTTTGAGAACCTTCCGTGTGGTCTGCCTAGTCTCTCCAATCTGTTCCTGTTCCTTTTATACAGGAAGACAGAAGATGTGTATCTCTTTGTTAATCATTCATTTACTTCTCAGTATCTACCCAAATCTGTTGATTTCATCGTAATGTCAAAGCACCTTTGTATAACTATTCTCAAAATATGCTTGATGCTTCTGTTAAAGTTTGCTATTTTCTGAGCATTCCCCTATTTCTTTCTTTTTAATATATGGAGACACTGTTTTGTCTGCCTATCAAATCTGATGCCATCACTTTTCATTAAAAACTCCACCGATCTACCAAGACCAGTTTCAGACTACTCCTGTGCTCTACTCACCTGCGTGCTATAGCCTCTGTATTCTGAATGCCCTTGGCTTTACTGATACACCTTTGATGGGTCATTTAGCCGTTTTTAAATGCTAGTTCGGTTGTTTGTGTGCATCTGCCTTCAAGACAGAGATCTTGCTTGCTTCACCTTTTGTACCCTCCATAGTGCATATGTGCTCCGTCGAGTCTGAATTTTTGCGACCCCGAGGACTGTAGACTGCCAGACTCTTCTGTTCATGGGATTTTTCCAGGCAAGAATACTGGAATGGGCTACCAGTTCGCTCTCAACGGGACATTGTGTATAGGAAAGTAGCAAATATTTAGCAATAGCAAATATTTAATAAGGATTGCTTCAATGCCAGGAACGGAGCTCTGTGATGACTGGCTTCATGGGAAAGGGAGTGATGCTCTTGTCCTGTGTTCTCTAAACATATTTGCTAAATGAATGATTCAACAAATTCACATTTTGAACAATGCGATGCTGCAGGACAGGCCCTGGACCTGCTATTGGATATGCTGGATTAAAATCCAGACTATGTGACTTTGGGATGATAATACCCACCCCCCACCATGAGCTGTGGTTGTCTGTTTGAAAGTAGGAATAATAGACCCACCTTGTGCCTTTAAGTGAGCTAACATATTGGAGGGGCTGGAGGGTTCATAACCAAAGTGGTTTTTGGATTGGCAAAAGGTGAGCTGCTCCTTTTCTTATAAAGGTACTACTGGGATAAAAATAAAGTGGCTGGTTTTCAAAGCTGTCCTTAGCTTTTGTTGTTGTTCTAGCCCTGGCTCTTATCAATCTTCTTTGAATGGGCCAAGGTCTGGCCTCTAGGGATCTCTGAGGCCTGGCTATGCTGCTGTTCTTTCCTCTTCCCAGCAGCACTTGGCAAGTATGTATTTCTTTCCTGTGGTGCTTATAAATGGCTCCTTCTCTCAAGTTCTTCATGAAGGACTCACAGGACTCAAGTTTTGTTTAGTGTCTTGTTTGGCTTTGTCGTATCTACAGTGTAAGAAAGAAAGTGAAGTCACTCAGTCTTGTCCAGCTCTTTGCGACCCCATGGGCTGTAGCCCCGCCAGGCTCCTCTGTCCATGGGATTTTCCAGGCAAGGTTACTGGAGTGGGTTGCCATTTCCTTCTCCAGGGGATCTTCCCAACCCAGGGACTGAACCCAGGTCTCCCACATGATGGGCAGATGCTTTACCATCTGGGCCACCAGGGAAGCCCAGAATTACAGTTACCAGCATCTGTGAGGACATTTTCACTTCTGCAGAATTACTTCACATCCATTATTTCATTTGATGCCACTGGCGAGTCGGTGAGCATAGTAGAGCAGGGACCGAGGCTACCAGATGTCCTTTGCAAAAGAGAAAACAGACCCTCAGCATTTAAGGGGCCTGCATCTAGCTTAAAAGTGGCAATGGAGATTGAGCAAATGCAAGCCCCGTGTTAGCTGCTCAGTCGTGCCTGCCTCTTTGTGACCCATGGACTACAGCCTGCAGGCCTTCTCTGCCCATGGGATTTGCCAGGCAAGGATACTGGAGTGGGTTGACACTTCCCTCTCCAGGGTATCTTCCCGACCCAGGGATTGAACCTGGGTCTCCTGCACTGCAGGCGGATTCTTTACCAACTGAGCTATCAGGGAAGCTGCCAAACACAAGCCACTTGTCTACAAAGTTGGTGCATCTCCATTCTGCCCTGCTTCCCCTGGAAGCGAAGGCAAACGTTGATATACTTCCTCCTAACCGTCTCTTCATTTCTTCTCTGCAGAGGCATCCATCCTGAGCTACGACGGCAGCATGTACATGAAGATCGTCATGCCCATGGTCATGCACACTGAGGCAGAGGATGTGTCCTTCCGCTTCATGTCCCAGCGAGCTTATGGGCTGCTGGTGGCCACCACCTCCAGGGGATTCTGCCGACACCCTGCGTTTGGAGCTCGATGGGGGCCGTGTCAAGCTCATGGTTAACTTAGGTATCGTATGAAGTACCCTCTGCCACTCCGTTTGGGCTTGTCTTCCCTTTCTTTTCCGATTTTCATTGGTTTGATTGAATTCTTTGTTTGTTTCTTGAAAGTTAGCTGCTCACCTCTTGTTTAATAGACCGAGGATAAAACCCAACAGCAACAAACACCTTCTCCTTGTTTCTGCATGAGGTTTTTGATGTCAATTTCTGGTTTCTGACAGTGGTGGTATTTCTTTACTAGAAGATTTGTTTTCTAAGTTTCCTTTCTTGGTTTTTTGGAATTGTTTAGCTTTGTGTAAAACACGCTACTTTGGTCCATCTTTTGATCCATCCCATTCTCATTAAGTCCAGCTCCTTAGTCACCACTCAAAACAGTCAAAGTTAGAGAGCGGGGCCAGGGCAGGAGATGGAAGCAGAATGGGAGGGTGGTGTTGGAGGGAACAGAGCCACATGAGTGGAATGGGAAATGGATTGTTTGAAGCTCCACAAGGACCAATCACATGGCAAATTCTAGTGGCCTTGACAACACTATCTCCTTATACTTTCTCCTAGTAGGGAGGACAAGGCACATTGTTTCTGTGGTCCCACTGGGGGAAAATTCTCTGAGTTTAGAGTCCGACACATTGAAGGACAGTGTGTCTCCTGATATGTGTCTCCTTCTTCCTTCCTGACATTCCTACCCTCGTTCAGCAGCCCTTTTATAAAGATGATTAAGTCACACTGTTAACAGTTAACTCTGTTCTCATATAAACCATATCCAGTTTTCCTTCATGTTGAAAAATTGGCAATTTCAAATTGTAACTTTATTGAGAAAGGACCTCGTCTTCTACTGTAATTACTCATAGTAATACTTTGGAAATTCCTCTTTTATGACCTCCCATTCTTTTGGGCTACTGACCTTGACTGAATTCTAATCAATACACTGTGGAAAGTGGGGACCTCTTGGTTTTCGCAAGGGAAAAAGAAAGCAATGTTTATTTCTGTTGATTCTACTCAATAGAAAGTCAGTGCCCTGTGTTGACACAACTGAGTTCAAGCTTTCTAAGCCTATGATTGGTTTGAGGATGTAGAATATGTTTAGATACACAACTCCTTCCTAAAGATGTTGGTAGGATGGCTTGTCAGAGGCGTGGGGATGACATGGTGGACACGTGTAGCATAAACAAGATGGTCCAGAATCCTAGATGGCCTGCTGGGAAGGTGGGAACTCCATACCTGTTTTATCTGCTGTTAAGGTCAACTGGTTACACTTGAAAAGTGCCTCTACTACAATCCTAAAATTCTCTAGGACACAGAAGACTGTTTTGAGCAGTGGCTTGTTTAGTTATGTCTCCTTTTTTTTCCAGTTTGCAGCTTTTACAATACTATGCCCTTTTTCTTTTCCAACCACATTTGATTTCTGTTGTCAATGTGTCTCTTGGTTTTTCTTTTGTGTACGTGTGTGTTTGGTTATTTTGGGTTTTGTTTTTCCTTTTGCTGGATCTTTGTGAGTGTTCTTGAGTTTCCAGTCCTCCCCACCATCAGCCATGGTAAATCAAAAGATGGTATTCAACCCTTCAAAGGCCCAAAGCCTGCGGCCCGCATAGCAAACAGCCTTGCGAACAGAGTGTACTGAGCAGCCTACAGGGGCTGGCATCCCCCTGTCCCCTCCACCTTCCCCTCCCTGCACCATGCTCCCCACCTGAAACCACCCAGCCGGACTGCATACCTGAAACCAACCACCAGGAGCTGGCTGTCAGCTTCTCTGAAAAACAGCAGAAAAAATTAAAACCTAGAGCAACCCCTCCCTGAACCCAAATGAAAACAAATATGACCTCCTACATAGCTCCCAGAAAAGAGGATTTAGCGTCAATTTTTAACCATCTATTTTAAGGTAAGATAGAGACAGAGACGTAAGGAATATTCAGCCCTTTGGGGTTCTAGGGAAATGCACATTGGCTTTAAGCATATAACTTTTTTTTCCCATTTTAGATGTTGTTTTGTAAGATTAGAAGGCTAACTGTGACAGGTCTCACATCTTAGAAAGAAAAATGGAAGTGGAGGGAGATAAAAAGGGATGATTCAGAAAGATGAACAGTTTCTCTCTCTCTTCCTTTCACATGCACACACACATACACACACACACACACACAGAGTCATAAATTCCAGATGTATTCCTAGAAGCATTAGCTTTCCATTTTAAACTCTCATGAAAATCCGGGCAATGTGCATTTTTCAAAGACTCTGCTCTAGCCTCCTGTCTCCTTTCTGCATGTGATCAGTGTACCTCCTTCTAGGTTGAATCATTGTAGGCAAAACAGAGCTAGTCTACCCTGAAAGCACTGTGTTTCTCTGGAAACAATGGTGACTTTTTTCTCTGAAGGGTACAGTTCACCACAATGACTAGTTTCAATTACATAGCTTTCTTTCAACCATAACTGGAAACTGAACTTAAATTCCTTGAAGTGTACATACACACTCCATACTCACGCTTTGTTTGAATGTTCTGTTGCCCTCCCGGCCCAGAGTGTACCCCTTCATAAATGCTTTCTTTCTCCCAGTCATGAATTCATGGTCCCCGTTTTTGATTATAGTAATAAACATCTCCAAGCAGCATCTTCATTTATGTAGAAAATTCCCATCACTAATTGTAGAGGATCCCTCCCTCCATTTAAGTTATGTCTCTTTTCTAGCACAGGTACTAATGATATTCCCATTTATTTAAAACTGTTCACACATATAAGCTCATGATGTACATATCTGTATTTTTCTGCTGTAATATATCTTCTAAATGTCAAGGAGACTCGGCTTTTCCAAGGGTCTTTCTTTCTGAAGATGGCAGCTGTGGCAGTAGCAGGCATGAACAGTGTCCAGCTAAACATACCATGTTTTTTAAAGCTGTGAGGTTGACTATTGACCAATCATAGTTTGATCTCTTAATATTAAAAGCTATAATCACAATTTTAATATTATAGTAGTTTTAAATATTAAAAAACCTTATTTTAATCCCACAGTAAGTTTGTGAGATAAATCAGTTAAATGTTTTTATGATTGCTTGATAGACATGAAACAAAGAAAGTAGGTCTCAGAGGTGGGACTACCCATGTTTCTAAACTACTTGATCATCCTGGGTTATCCATTACCTCCAAAGATCAATACTGTGGATCAATGATGTGATGGACTTAATGACCTCTGACTGCTTTCATGATAGTCACCTTTTACACATGCGCAGAAGGCATCTTTTGCCTGAGTGCTTGGTTTGAATGGAGCCAAGAAGTCCATCAGCATTGGTGCAGCTCATTCATGGGCCTGTAGAATCCTCAGCAAGATGCAGGCCACCCTTCCTCAGAGGCGAAAGCTTATAGGCAGTGTGGTGCAGCTTGGTTAATTGCACTCAGATTCTCCAGATGCTCTCTCTCTCTTTGGAGGCAGAGAAAGTAGGTCACATGTTTCTAAACTACTCAGTCATCATGGGTTATCTGTTACTCAGGCAGAGAGAGTACTACTGTCTACTGTATCCATTATGAAGGCCCACAGCCCTAGAAACGTTCACCTCTTCCTTGCTGAAACCAAAGCTCACCAATATAGAAAATAACATTTCTCCTTTTTAACTAAAATGAAACAGAAACAACCCAAACAGAATGAACATCATACACACATCCACATCCGTCAAATACAAGCCAAGGCTCAGGCAGAGAGAGAACTTCAGCTGTCACTGGAGCTCTAAAGGAGACTGCCTTGCCAGGACAGTTCTTCTGATTCGTTTTTCATTAAAAAGTACATCCTCACTAGCAAGACCACTCTCTTAGACCCTATGAACATGGTACTGGACGTAGATTTTTCTTCCCAAGCATATGTTTCAAGTAAGGTAACAAAATCATTCTCCATTTCTCAACTGAGCATACCCACCTGTTTGCTGTCTTGAAAGCTCCAAGTCCTCATGTTGATTTAAAGACACCATTCAGTTCATGGGAACACGTGGATGAACCCAGAAAGACAGCCCAACCCAGCACCTCTGCCTAGATTAGCTCCTTGACAGAGAGGAGATCCTCAGCCGCACAGAAACCCAAACAGAAAACCATTTCTCCTTTAAAGTTCTTGGGTTTGTTGCTTTAGGTTCCCTCTTCCCCTTTTCTTTCTCTGGAGCGTGCCCACACACCTGCTTCCCCTCTTTCTTGCATCCACGAGGGAAGGGCATTCCTCCAGCAGCTGGACCCTGCTTCGCCCCCCTGCCCCGCCCCCTCCCTTCTCCCCTCCCCCCTCCCCCCTTCCTTCCCCCCCCCCCTCCCCCCCCCCTCCTCCCTTCTCCCCTCTCCCCCACCCCACCCTCCCAGGGGCATGGCCTCCTCCGTCTGGCGATCGTACCAGTTGCTCCAGGGCTGTTTGCTCCCACTTTTCTGTTGCGGTTGACGACACATGACAAACCTAACCGCACGAAACCAAACCCAGATTTTTCTCAAGAGATGTTCGGGGGAACAAATTAGCTTCCCGCCCCCACCTTCCTCAGAATGCTTGGGTGTTATAAATTGCTCCTATCTGGATTCACGTAGTTTTATTCTGCCCCGTCACTCGCCACTCATTTCTTTCACACTGACTTGCTTAAAGTGATTTACTTTGGGACATTAAAAAGGTGGCATTATCTTTCCATAAGCCCTCCAAGACTACTGGGTTAACTTTAGCTAGAAGAAGAGCACAGTTTCTATCTGTATTTTTTTCCCTGTAATTTTCTCTCTTTGATCATTTTCCTTTTACCTTTTAATATCTGGCTTTAAACACATTCTTATGGGAATTTTGATAATCATAAAAAAACCCCAAAAACTGAGGTTCAGGTGGGCAGCCTGCTAACAATGCACCTGAGACAGGTCTCTGACCATTCTGTCCCATCACCTGCCCCTTAACTCTGTGCTTGACCTTCTGTGCCTTGTGTCCATGGCTGCAAACAGATACTAATAAAAGGGTAGATGCTCTGGATCTCTGACCCAAAATACCTTTTCTGGTGACCAGAACTGGAAAAAATAGCCATCTTGTCATTCCCTCTATTCCCCCCCCACTTTTTAAAGGGATTTTCTCTCTTCAAGATGCAGGGTCACAGGATGGGATAGGTTGGGTGTCAAAGGTGCCCAGGACCACCTCCCCATGCACCTAACTCGCCTTCTCCTTGAATGCTGTGGGCGCTTGATTCAGTCTGAGTATTCAGGCAGGAAGACGGAGATGGGCTCCATGAGGGGTTGGTCTGTGGGGCCTTTGAAACCGCAGCAGAGACCCCAGTCAATTGGGCTAATGTTAAACAACTCCTTGTAGCCAGCACCCAGCCCCGCCTCTCTAAAATCTGGGATGGGTGTTTGTGCGGTTAGCTGTTTGCAAGTGGCCATTTTATGACAGGAAATGACCAGGTGGTGTTAACCCTTTTCTTACATCTGAAGACAAAGGCAAGTCTGCCTGTGTGAATTTCTATCACATTTGGGGTCTGACTAAAAGAGGGTGGAGGGAGATTGGTTTTAGAAAAAGGGAAAGGGTTAAATACTGCCCTGAGAAACAAAATTTGAAAAATGATACACTATGTCAGACTGGTGGAATATTAAAACAAAAGTTGTATTTTTGCTTCTTTTAAAGAGCAATTTCAAGAAAAACCAATTATAGAGGGAAGCAAAATATAATCTGCATTTGGTGGGGAAATTTTTGCAGTATTTTCCAAGTTTAACAAAATTAATATCTCAAAGTCTGGGTTTGAAATACTTTAATAATGATGAACAGGATTTTTGAAGGAAAAAAGAAGCATACTTGGTGTCTATTGTGGATATATATGTATACCAGTATATATCTCTATACATATGTGTATATATATGTGTGTGTGTGTATATATATATGTATCCAACTTTACGAAACAATATACTGTACATATACACCCACCCTTAAACTTGTGCCTACTGTATATATATATATATATATAAAATGGCCACATTTCTTGCGTGTGTCTGTCCCCGGAAGGGTGGACTGATTGTTTTGGATGTCTGCAGCTGTTACCTTGAAGGATGCAATTTCATCTTTCATTTATTTTTCCCCATCTAGACTGTATCAGGATAAACTGTAACTCCAGTAAGTTTTCCCTCAAGTTTCATTTTGTTCTTTAAAAAAGAAAACTGACTTTATTTTATTTACTGTTTTATGAGCTGTTTTTCATTTGAATTATTTTATTTTTTTGATGATGGTGTTGGGGGTACTGGGGTTGACAACCTGAAGGGCTGGGGTGATGGTTTGGGCTGAGTGTGGCCCGAGATGTGGTTTCTGGATCAAGGCAGGTCCTTTCTTCTTTCCTTGCATTGGTTCTATATGCAGAAAAGCAGGAAAGGGCACCTGGCTAATGAAAGAGCTTGAAAATGAATTGAAATGGTAATTTGTTGTTTTGGGAAAATAACTCTCAGGGCTGGACAAAAGTGTTAGAGCAACCATAATGCACTTCTCCACTACCGAAAACTTCAGAAAATAAAAGCAGGGTTCATGACCCACAAGGTGGCTGCCAACTCTGACATTTCTTTCCTGGCATTTATTGCTAGAGGGTTGAACTTTCTGTTTGCTTTTTTTTTTTTTTTTTTGTAGGAGGGTGGGCACAGCATTGCTCTTGGTAATAATGCAACATATTAACCAAAGACTTGAGATGCATTCATTTTAACCAAAGACTTGAGATGCATTCTAGTTCTTCTGAATAAAGAATGGCAGATTATTATTTTTACCTTATCCTATTTAAACATTCCACTTCTTGAAGAAGGATCTTAATGAGGGACAGGCTGACTACTACTCACGCATTTCTTCCTTTGTCTGAGAAATGCACATTATCTTGAGTCATGGAGTAGGAGAAGAGAAGGAGAAAGAGGAAAGCTGGATGTGAAGGAAAGAGAGGACCAGCTGATAAAAGAAAGAAAGAAAGAAATATACTTTTGAGTCCTACAGCATGTTATATAGGTAAGGCAATTAGGTAATAATTAAGCAACTTGGGTAATTGGTTAGGGCGATTAGCTACAACAGGCAGTCACAAGGTCAACAGAAAAGAGTTCATTCTTGTTCGCTCAAAGTCTAATGCGAGTTGAGCAGGTCTCCTGGTCAGCTCTCTTCAAAGAAATAATTCAGGCATCTAAGATTCTTTCATGACTTGGGTTCAGCAACCTTGGAGTTCTTTCTTTACTTCCAGTTGTACCCACAGGGAAGAGAGAGAGAGAGAGCTTGGGTGGTTACGCAGTGTGTTTTATTGCTTTGCCTAAAAATGCCATACATCCCTTCTGTTCATATTTTGTGAGATGTAGCTCCATCTTAAAGGAAGTTGAGAAATACAGTCTCCCTGTGAAGCAGGAAGACAAAATTGGATTGATGAAGCATCTCAGTTCAGTCATGTCCAACTCTTTGTGACCCCATAGACTATAGCACACCAAGCTTCCCTGTCTATCACCAACTCCTGGAGCTTGCTCAAATTCATGTCCATGGAGTTGGTGATGCCTACCCGACATCACCAATGTGGTAAAGCATCTAACACATATAATTCTCAGTATTATCTCCTCATTTTTTGCTTCTTTGCTTGCTAGTTTGTTTCTGTAGGAACAAACTCAAAAAAAGGAAGTAGTTGTTTACATTTCATTTACTTGTTTATTTCATCCTTTAAAAATTTTTAAAGGTATTAGCTGGCTTAAACTTCTTTCTTGGGAGATACACTATTGAGATGACCAACTAATAAACCCCAACTCCATTTCTTAGAGGCAAATGTTCCATACAAATGAACAACAAAAAGAAATCTAAAAATAAAAAATCAATATAAACAACAACTTCTTAGAGTGCTTTCTGCTTGTCTTGGCATCACTTTCAGTTAAATTAAGCAATGTCCTATTTTTCTGTGTTTAAACATTTCTAATTAGCCAGAAATTTCTCATGATATTTAGATCATTACAAGTCTAATTGAAACATCCATTTTCTCCAAAGACTGGCATTTTCTCTTTAAGTAGCTTTATTGAGATATAATTTCTGTACCACAAAATTCATCTATTGTAAGCCTGCAGTTCAGCGATTTTTTAAATTGAATTTCTAGGGTTGTCCAAATATCACCATAGTCCCATCTTTAGAACATTTCTAGCACTCCTCAAATTTGTCTTATGTCCTTTTGCAGTTAATCCTTGTGCATTCCCATAGTCCTACACAGCTGTTGATCTGCTTTTGGCTCTATAATTCTGTCTTTCCTGGGCATTTTATATAAATTGAATCATATAGCATGTAGTCATTTGCATTTGGACTCCTTAAAAAATACAGTGTATCTATGAAAAGTTTTGTCTTTTCATTTTGCATTAGTTTCCAGAGGGAACTAAAATGAAAGCTGAGCATGAAGGTAGAAAACCTCATCCAAAGTTGAAGCTGGCATCTTCTGGCTGCAGAGACTTCTGTGCAGAGCAGAGAACCGAGGGAGCTATTTGATCAGGGTATCAGGGCCTGCTTTCTGTGTTCTAGTCAAACTTTATCTTGCATTTAATTCCATATATTCCATCTGAATAGCCACGGAGAGTCATCACAAGACAAGTTCCTGGGTTCTTTCTCCTGGGAAGATGCTGATTATTCTACAGATGTCAGCAGATTTCCTAAGCCTGACAAACGATTTTATATTCAGAGCCACTAACAGCACTGAGAGGAAATGCTTACAGGGAAAGATGTGTTTCCAACTTTGATCACAGAATAGAAACAGTAAGACTGGTTTAAATCAATATTTAGGTAAAGAGCCAAGACTGGATTTTGAAAATTTGATTTTGAATTCTCACGATAAATCTATAACATACTAAGGTTACTTTTGACAAAAGCGTCAAAGAACACATAGTGTTCGCTCCTTGCACCCAGGCTGAATAGAAACACACACACACACGTACACACACACAGACACACAGACACAGACACAAGTTCTTCAAACTAATCTAAGATCTTTAGTACTAAGATGGGTAGATATGTACCCAGGATAATGTAGAGTTATAATGTAAATGTGATACATTTTCTTGAAGTTAATTTTAATTGTTGACTTGGAATAAATACTTGAAAGCAAAGTGAAATGATGCAGAAGAATGAAAATAAACATGAACCTTATTTAATATGTAAATCTTCTTTTATGTTGTAAGAAAAAGGATAAGAATTCAAAGACATATAGTTTTTATTGTGTATTTTATTTTATTGTGTATCTTCTCTATTCCATTCCCAGCTTTATTGGCACTTGAGTGGAAGAGTTTGAGAAGATTACACAGCTAAGTGCTGAGGTAAAACAGATAAAGGGGACTAGAACTTCTAAACCCCTCTTTCTAATGCACATGATATCAAAATTCCTAGTTCAGCCTGTTACAGAATTTTAAGTTGTTTCTGTAACAGTTTTCCACTGTAACAGTACAAGAAATAAGACTGATTTCCAGCTGAGTGTGAGAAGGAGAGGGTTTCTTCTTACCCCTGAGATCCAGCTGCCATTCAATAGCAGTCTTAAGGGATAATGGCTCAAGTTTCAAAACAAATGTTGTTGTTTTTTTTTTCTCTTAAAGTGACACAGTAAATTAAACTTCAACTAAGTTTAAATATAAGTTCATAAGCTCTTCCAGTATTTCTTTTTAGAATTCCTGTCCTGTAAAGAAATCAGGTAAAATACTGAATGACATTAGCAGTTTTTGTTTTTGTTTTTAAATCTCTCTCAAATATTGTTTCTTCTGGGAAATGGCTACCTCCAAGGGTTTGTGCGACTATCTTTTTAATAGAGAACATGAAAAAGAAGGACCGTCTTCCACTGTGAAGAGAAAGCCCTGAGCATGACAGAAGGCAGTGGTCTCCAGACAGAGCCTTTTCCTTTTGGCTTTGCTGCCTGGTGTTTCTGTCAGTAATTGCCCAGCTCCCTGACGAGGGTTTCCAAGTGGCAGAAACAATCAGGTTCTCTGCCTTTCTCCCTTTCTTACCTTCTTTTTCTAGTACTTTGTCTTTCCCCATAAAACCTATGATAGCATTACTCATTCCAAATCTGACTAGCCCTGCATTCCCAATCCTGCAAAAATACCACACCATAAATTCTTTTCCAGCTGCTGTCACTAAACATTTGTTAGACAGCGTCCCAATCAAAAGTCTTTGGTTGAACTGGAGACATTGCTGGGTTTGATAGATTCATCTGACAGGGATATTTAAAATTAAGTAGTAAGGAAATTTCCAGTCTAGAATTGACTTTAAAATTGCCAAAGAGCAACAGAGTTGGCAGTCATCACGGTGGATTGAACTCCAGGGTGCCCTGGAGCATGGCTAAAGAAAACAGGGCTGCTTTCTGGGAATTTCTGGAGGAAGTCACCATCCCCTATGGTTCCAGTTCCATAAGGCTGGCTGTACCTAGGAGGCACGTGGTTCTGCAAACAGGTATGAGCTTCTTGTTGATTCCATGGGTGTTTGATTGGATGAACGTCTGGAAAATGGTTTTGTAGCCTTTAACCTCGTCTGATTGGGACTCTGCCCTCCAGGTTCCTAACGCCTCCTTCATCCCATTCCTTGTAAGTCCTGTGTTGTCTAAATGAATGCAGTGACCTCACATGGATTAAATATGAGTGTAGCATAAATGAACATGTGTGTTGTGCTAAGTCGCCTCAGTCATGTCTGACTCTTTGCCACCCCGTGGGCTGTAGCCCGCCAGGCTCCTCTGTTTATGGGATTCTCCAGGCAAGCATTCTGGAGTGGGTTTCCATGCCCTCCACCAGGGTACCTTCCCAACCCAGGGACTGAATCCACATCTCTTATATCTCCTGCCTTGGCAGGCACGTTCTTCACCACTAGCGCCACTTGGGAAGTCCAGCATGAAAGTATATAGTGAACACCAATTAATGAATACCAATTTCCCCCTCCTATTTTTTTCCAATATTTCTCTCTCAAAGGCTAATTCTTCTGTGATCACTTTCTCATTCTTTCTGAAAAGAGGGGCATATATCACATGAAAATTGTGAATTCCATGCGTACGCCTGATTATTTAGGTATGTGTAGACCTCCTCCTAAGTTGCTTTCAACTTGAAGACTTACTGATTTATCTGTGACAAGGTTAATTTTTTTCTTCGACATAGAGGAGGAAAGAAACAATGTCACGCAAAAATATACTGGCCTGAAATCACTGAAGCACCACATATAGTCATTTGTGTCTTTTATAATCTTGTCCACTTCCCACAGACTGAGTCTGTTGTCTTTGAATCACAGAGATGCACAATAATATAAGATCTGAAAGAAAATGACATCACAAGGATATGGTATCTCCAAATCATATCTCTGAAAACTACTAGTATTTAGCAATGCTAAATATTCCTTCTCTTGCACCTGCTTGCCTAGAACGTGTTCTTTGTTTTCCGCCTTTGTTTCTCGGCCGTGAGTTTCCAGACTCAATGCCAGTGTTTTGGCTAAGTCAACAAGATGTGGGTGGTTCTGCTTCATTTAGGCATGGCTTGGTGAACTCCAGTTTATTACACTTGACTTCTGGTTTTCTTTTCTTTTTCTCTGTCTTCCCTGCCTAGATACTAGAATAAATGGCATCATCTTAAGGCCTGGTTTATCTAGAAATCCCAGAGCTGACTGCTTAGCTCATCCCTTCAACTCAGAAATACTTATCTCACACCCACTAGGAAGGCTAACCTCTTCACTCTTAGAAGTTTTCTCAGAGGGAAAGTGTAGAATCTTTTTGGTATCCATTCCAAGGTTTGGATCACCTTTGCTGTGAGCCTGACCATACTGCTTTTCCCAGCAGAGTTTTAGTGGAGATGGAAAAATCACAAAGCAGAATCTTATATACAATAATGTATTATTATGTACCAAACTATCAACATCACACCAGAGACTTTTTATTTCTTTAATAAATGGTTATGATGTACTTCAGCATTCATCAAAACCTGAGTTTTAAAAAGCTAACACATACTTTTGTTTCTCTTTGGAAGATTTTATGTTTCATGTGACATATAAAACACCTCATATGTAAGTTTATTAACAGTATCAATAGTAGGCAAATTTGAGTATGCTCATAGGCTGCTTCCTAAATATTTAATAGCAAACGCTTAATAAATATCCACACTGCATTTATTTTAAAATAGTTTAAAAATTGTAACAGGAACAAAAGGCAATGCTGCAAAAATTCTCCCTCGTATCCCTAATTTTAGTCCCCCAGTTTTCAGGTGCAAGCTAAACTTTCAGTGCTTTAACATTCTTTCAGAGGCAATCTATATGAGTGCAGAATGTTATCATGTTCACCATAGTAATTACCATAGTTATTACCACATTCTCCCCTCCCCTTTGTCTTCCTTCTGCTTAGCACAATGGTAACACAATTTTCTGAATCTTGCCTTTTTCCCCCACAAAATGTCTTAGGGACTATTTCCTGTGGGAATGTAAAGATCTACTTTATTCTTTTCAATAGTCACATAATGCCACATTTTATGGAGGTATTATATTTGATTAAATCAATACCTTACTGTTAAATGTTCAGATTTTTCTCGGCTTTTTACCGCTACTAAAAGTGAGAAAATATATGCTCTTGCTCACTAGTCTTTGAGTGCACGTACGGCAACATCTATTAGTTAAATCCCTAAAGGTAAATTTACTAGGTCAACAGGTAAGTACATAACGAAAATATTGATAGATATTACCAAATTGCATTCCCAAGTGGTTGTCCTGATTTATATCACCCTTGCCAAATACTTTATATCATCAAACGTTTTGTTCATTTTCTCCAACCAGCTTTTTTACAATGTTGCTGTCACATATTCAAGCAGTGACCCATTGCCCCTCACAGATCTTTACCTCTCATTCTTTCACTTCTTCAGATACATGCAAGGACAAATGGCATTCAAAGTCTTGGTCACCATTATACCAGAAATATTTTAATGGAAATCTGCTGTAGCAGCATTTGATAATATGCTAATCTTTTTTTTCCCCTTGTAAACAGGGATGGTATAGAAAAGTGGTAGTGTGTTATAGCTGTTTTATGTTATTCTCTTCTTGTATTTCTGTTTGTCTATGTTGGAATCCCAGCAAAGAGAGGCATTTACGTACCATTACAAAGAGCAAGAAGGACTCTGGAGCTAAATAGCCTGGGCTCAACCTTTTCATTCTATACCACTAATGAACTATGTGCCTGTGGACAATTTACTTGAACCCTAGTTCCCTCAGTTGTAAAATGGGCATGGCTACTGTACCTACATCTTTGAGTAAGAACAGAAGCTAAATGCATGGTGTTGATGAGGATGACTAATCCTATCAGTGTATACTCCTGTAATAAAAGGTGACCTTTTTTGTTGAAGATATTCTATTTTATCCAAGCCATCTTCTACTTTTTTATCCTTTTAAGTTTTATTATGGGTGTATAATTGCTTTACAATGTTGTGTTAGTTTCTGCTGTGCAAAAGAAAAGATGATCTGTTGAGAACCGTTTTTGTTTAAGAATAGATACATATGTATTCTTTTATATAAATATATATATATATTTGTAATTATATATATATATATAATTTTATTTATTTATTTGTGTCTATGCCAGTTTGATGAAAATGAAAGAGGAGAGTGAAAATGTTGGCTTAAAGCTCAACATTCAGAAAACTAAGATCATGGCATCTGGTCCCAGCACTTCATGGGAAATAGATGGGGAAAACAGTGCCAGACTTTATTTTTTGGGCTCCAAAATCACTCCAGAAGGTGATTGCAGCCATGAAATTAAAAGACACTTACTCCTTGGAAGGAAAGTTATGACCAACCTAGATAGCAGATTCAAAAGCAGAGACATTACTTTGCCAACAAAGGTCCGTCTAATCAAGGCTATGGTTTTTCCAGTAGTCATGTATGGATGTGAGAGAGAAAGCTGAGCACCAAAGAATTGATGCTTTTGAACTGTGGTGTTGGAGAAGACTCTTGAGAGTCCCTTGGACTATAAGGAGATCCAACCAGTCCATCCTATAGGAGACCAGTCCTGGGTGTTCATTGGAAGGACTGATACTAAATCTGAAACTCCAAATACTTTGGCCACCTCACACAAAGAGTTGACTCATTGGAAAAGGCTCTGATGCTGGGAGGGATTGGAAGCAGGAGGAGAAGGGGACAACAGAGGATGAGATGGTTGGATGGCTTCACCAACTCGATGGACGTGAGTCTGAGTGAACTCTGGGAGTTGGTGATGGACAGGGAGGCCTGGCGTGCTGTGATTCATGGGGTCGCAAAGAGTCGGACACAACTGAGTGACCGAACTGAACTGAACGGATGCCGGTTGTTTGTTGCTGGGCAGGCTTTCCTCTAGTTGCAGAGGCCAGGGGCTGCTTTTGGCTGTGGTGCCTTGGCTTCTCGTTGCAGTGGCTTCTCCTGTGTGGGGCACAGGCTTCAGGACATGCGGGCTTCAGTAGTTGTGGCGTGTGGGCTCAGTAGTTGCTCTAGAGCTCAGGCTCAGTAGTTGAGGTGCACGGGCTTAGTTGTTCCACAGCATGTGGGATCTTCCCAGTCCAGGGATGGAACTTATGTCTCCTGCATTGACCAATGGACTTTTTACCACTGAGCTACCAGGGAATCCCTGGATATATTCTTGAAACCATTCTTGGCAGCTTAATAGATGCCTGTGAAATGAATATCCTACTTCCTTTAGTCTATTACTCAGGGAAATAATAAACTCAAGTTCATCAGAGTTGAATTGGATTCTGCATCAGTAACATTACTAATATGGTTGAAGAGACCATCATATTGGGTTCCTCACCCCCACAGTGCATGATGATAAAGAAATACTTGATGTTAATCCAGAACTAATGAAAAAAAATTTGGCTTCATGAGTTCCTCTGTGTTTGTTTTGGGGTTTATGATGCTATTTTAATAAAAGCTTAATAGTGTTCTACAACGAAAATGTTATCTTTTTAAGTGTACAGATATGATTCAATGATATCATATTTGTGACTTTAATATCTTCTAATATCAATTTGTATAATCTAAACAGGAACTAAAATAAAATAGAGTCAGAGAAGTAAGAGTTTTTGTAGCACGGATCCAGACTTCTGGCTAAGAACATTACTGTCTGCTGGGCTTCTTGGCACATTTTCTTGTATTATGGCTTTAAAAGTCATCAGGTTCATCCAGACTATTACAAGAAAGCAGGGCCAGTTCCCAAAATGGAGAAGAGAGTCATCTTCTTCTTCGGAGATCTTGTATTTTGGTTTCAACCAGTTTGTTGAAGCATTGCAACGTCCTTTTTTGTTTTGTTAAGAGATTCACATGTGGACCTTTGGGTAATTGAAATTACACATACCATACAACGGCTGATGATTCACACCTTATCAGATCCACGCATGATGCCTTGAGAAGTAGAAACTTACTGATCATTTAGCAGTTAGAATTACAGTGCCAGACATCCCAGCTTCCTTTGAGAATAGGTGAAGGGAGACACACAGAGAAGAAGCTTCTTCTCCTTTAGCTCAGGCTCCTTTTCTGTGATTTCAGGCTGACCCCTGCACTCTAGTATGCAAATCTGTCACCTTTTGGTTTGTTTCTCTTACCTACAGTGAGTTCCTAGTATGGAAAAGTCCACTTAAGAAAGTATTTTAACCTTTGTAATTCATCTGGCTTTTAAAAAGATAAAGGGATTGGGATCAAGTACCCAATTAAAGAGCAGACAGAAGTGAAATTGAGGCATTAAATTATAGGTAAGTGTTTTCCCAAGAGAGTGTGTTTTGTCTCATCAAAGAAAGGAGCAGAGGAAATCGCAAAAGAGATGGAAAAAGCAAAGGAGTTAAAAGCACATGACCTCACAAAATATACAGGCATAAGCCAAGTAGATAGTCATTGAATTCTAGAAAAGGTTGATAAATAAAGGGGTAAGGGACTTCCTGGTGGCCCCGTTGCTCCTTGCTCCCAATGTGGGAGGGCCTGAATTGAATCCCTGGTCTGAGAACTAGATCCCACGTGCTGCAACTAAGGGTCTACATGCCACAGCTAAAGATCCTGCATGGTGCACCTAAGGCCCAGGATAGCCAAATAAATAAATAAATATTTAAGAAATTAAATAAAGGGGTAAAACCTCTATCGTAACATTCTAAAAATAAGCAAACAAGATCCCAGTTTAGGAATGATCTGTTGTGAACTGTCAGGCAAGAGCAGCCATATGTAAATTCCTAGAACTGTTTCCCAATCATAGGCCAAGCCATTAAACTGTATTGTCAGTGTACATAGCTTGGAAATACATACACGTGCTGTTCTAAATCTCTTCGGTCATGTCCGACTCTGTGTTCCTACGGACCGTAGCCTGCCAGGCTCCTCTGTCCATGGGCTTCTGCAGGCAAGAATACTGGAGTGGGTTGCCATGCCCTTCTGCAGGGGATCTTCCTAACCCAGGGATTGAACCCGAGTCTCTTGCATCTTCTGCTTTGGCAGGTGGGTTCTTTAACACTAGCACCACCTGGGAGGCCCAGAGGCACATACATACGTGTATTGATACCTTATGTCAGCACAACCTAAAATTTTTATGCTGATATCTGGCCACTGTAGGATTTGCATGACCTAAAACTAGCTTGGATATAGTGTATATTCAAACAATACGAAGTCACTGAGCTAATGAATTGTACCCACTCCTTTCCCTTAATTTATTATTTTTAGAAATACTCTTAGGAATTGCTACAGGCCCCAAAAACACACTACAACTTTTTGTCTTGTCGTCATTCTAAAGGGAAGAAAGTTAACTGAAGAGTGAATTTGTTCTTTTTCCCTAATAATCCGAAAGAATAAATATCTCTCAGTAAAGCAAGGAATTGCAGAGAGAATGAAGGTCTATTTGCCTAGATTGTGGTTGGAGTCAGAATTTCATGAAAGAAGATAAATGTGTTTCAGTAAATATTACATGTTGTCACTTCATTCATTTTTTAATGAACATTTACTGCAAGTTAGCTGGGTTCCAGGTATTGATGTCAGTTATAGGGATTTATACTATGGATTTCCAAGGGACATATAGTCGGCATCCTCATAGTCTAGGCACATCCCCACTTTCCTCCCATTTTCTGATTCTCATAGATCCATTGAAACTCGGACATATATATCTTTAAAATTCAGATGAACTTCTCATAGATTTCATTCAGCAGTGGTTCACTGAAGTATTCTGTTCAAAATAATGTTTTTCCCCCACAATGTATATATATATTTCACTGTATATATATAGTGCTTAGTTATAATAATCTGTGTCTTCCTAAATGATGATGCAATAGAAGAATGTTAAAAGGCATATGTCCTAAAAGAGAGACAAAAGTTAATAGAGATCATATCCACTGAAGCAAAGCCTTCTAATGGTTATGAGTTCAGAGTCCTCCAAAGAGGCCTTTTGGGTGTGTGTGTGAATCACTCAGCCGTGTCTGACTCTTTTGCAACCCCATGGACTGTAATGCACCATGTAACACACCAGACTCCTTCTGTCCTTGGGATTTCCCAGGCAAGAATACTGGAGTTGTTGCCATTCCCTACCCTAGGAGATCTTCCTGACCCAGGGATTAAACCCGCATCTCCTGCTTTGGCAGGCAGCTTTTTTTTTTTTTTTTTTTTAACCACTGCACCACTTGGGAAGCCCAGTTAAAATATTAACATATCACAAATGGGGAAGCCAAAGCTTGTGGCAAGCGCATGCCTTGCCCAAAGCCCCAGGGTGATTAGTGGCAGGCATGAATCTTCAAAAATTTAATTTTCTTATTCTTTATCAAATGGGCACTGTTCATCACCCAAATTGTAGTCTTTTAATGATGACACAGGAGAAGGGGATGACAGAGGATGAGATGGTTGGATGGCATTGCCAGTTTGATGGACATGAATTTGAGCCAGCTCCGGGAGTTGGTGATGGACAGGGAAGCCTGGTGTGCTGCAGTCCACGGGGTCTCAGAGTCGGACATGACTGAGCGACTGAACTGAATGATGACGCAAACATTATTTTCTTCAGAATTAGCTTAAAAAGCTGGGGAGGGCACTGAAAAGGTAGCAAATTATTGGATATTATAGCCTAAACTCCTGCTTGTGGGGTGAACAGCCTTAGGAATAGACTGAAATTTAGTTCTGAAGCTGAGGAGATGACAGAAAGGGAGTCAGTGTCACCCACAGGGGTGGGCAGGATGAAATCCAAAGCAATAAGCATGGGGCTATGCCTCTATTCTTGAGAAAATGAAAAGAAAATTCAAAATGGTCAAGATGGAGAAAGGAAAGACTGTTTTCCTTTGAATGGTTTTCCTGCCTATCAGGAAGGTCTTTACCTTCCTTCCTGTCTCAGAACCCGAGGAGAAGGAGCTAGCCTGCTGACCCAAAGGAGGGTGCCCTCAGGAGTAGGGTGGTGAGCGCAGCAGAGAGAAGGCAGAATGGGAGCCAAGCGGTAATTGTGACAGCAAAGGTATACAGACAGGCAAAGACCGAGGGAAAGGACACACAAGTCTTTGCAGTGGCGTAGGGTGAGAGGAGTGTGTTTTATTGCCATAGAAAACGTCTGTATCTTTCCAGTTTTACTAAGTAAAAGAGAACACAGTGGAAGATGGATAAAGACAATATGGTGAGGCCATTGGACTAGGGGCTGGCTAGAGAAGGCTTGCCGTCTCCTCATGAGAAGAAATTGATGGTGGAAATTAACCAGTGAACCAGTGAAGCTGCTCAATCCTGTCCAACTCTCTGCGATCCCATGGACTGTAGCCCACCAGGCTCCTCCATCCATGGAATTTTCCAGACGAGTACTGGAGTGGGTTGCCTCTTCCTTGTCCAGGGGCTCTTCCTGACACTTCGTGACCCCATGGACTACACAGTCCATAGAATTCTCCAGGCCACAGTACTGGAGTGGGTAAGCTTTTCCCTTCTCCAGGGGATCTTCCCAACCCAGACCTTGAACCCAGGCCTCCACATTGCAGGCAGATTCTTTACCAGATGAGCCACCAGGGAAGCCTAGTTGAAATTAAATTCATCTTGTATACCTGTTAGTAGTTGGAATGTTTACCTGATTCACTGATGATGATTTATAAGCAAGCTCCCTTTTGATAAAGGATCCAATTAAAAAAAAACAAACTTGCTAATTGTTAGAAAAGCTAGTTATGTTACCCTAGTAACTAGGTAAATGCCCAGATATTTATGACTGATTTTTCCACACACCTACATACCTGGAAGAATGAGAATCTCATGACTGACATGTCAAAGGCATGAAAATTAAACACTAAGTTAACACAAACTCCATTATTTCCCCTCTACAGATCTTCACTGAATCCTATTCCTCTTTTTCTTATAGCAAAGAATGGATGCTACTAAGTCTGTATACAAGAGAATTTGCAATACAAAGTTAAAAATCTTTTGCTATTGTTATATAATGGGATTGACTTCACAGATGGTTACTAGTGACACTAAAAATTATAGCCAAGATTGAGTGTTTTCTGCATGCAGGCACCAAGATGAGCAGTCTGTTTGTATGATCTTGTTTAATGTTCACCATAGTCTTATAAGGTGTTATTATCTTCACTTTAGAAATGAGACTTAACCATACGAAATGCTTTGCCCGGTCTCACGTTCGGTATATGCTGTGCATAGTCGCTCAGTCACGTCTGACTCTTTGCAAGCCCATGGACATTAGCCCACCAGGCTCCTCTGTCCGTGGAATTCTCCAGGGCAGAATACTGGACTGGGTAGCCATTCCCTTCTGCAGGGGATCTTCCCAACCCAGGGGTCGAACCCAGGTCTCCCGAATTGCAGGCAAGTTCTTTACCGTCTGAGCCACCAACTGAAGGATCAGTATACCTGATCCTGTGCTCCGCACCACAGCACTTACTGCTTCTCCTGCTCAGATGCTCGAATGAATTCAGTCTAGCACTCCAGGACAAGAGCTGATAGTTCCATGAAGGATCCTGGATCTAGTGACTGCTGCTGCTAAGTCGCTTCAGTCGTGTCTGACTCTGTGCGACCCCAGAGACGGCAGCCCACCGGGTTCCCCCATCCCTGGGACTCTCCAGGCAAGAATACTGGAGTGGGTTGCCATTTCCTTTTCCAGTGCATGAAAGTGAAAAGTGAAAGTGAAGTCGCTTAGTCGTGTCCGACTCTTAGCGACCCCATGAACTGCAGCCCACCAGGCTCCTCCATCCATGGGATTTTCCAGGCAAGAGTACTGGGGTGGGGTGCCATTGCCTTCCCCTGGATCTAGTGACTAGTAAGTCCTGTTTCTTTAGCTTGCCTTTCTGTAGCCTTGATTGGAGAAGGAAATGGCAACCCACTCCAGTGTTCTTGCTTGGAGAATCCCAGGGACGGCGGAACCTGGGGGCTACAGTCTGTGAGGTTGCACAGAGTTGGACATGACTGAAGCAACTTAGCAGCAGCAGTAGCAGCCTTGACCTTTCCAGAGTTAGCCTTCCTCAGCTCAGCTTTGTAGGCATATTGCTGAATTCTATGACTGAAGTGTATTTGCCATTTAGGGATGCCTAGAGGATGAACTAAACAAAAAAGATCTTCACGACCAAGATAATCACGATGGTGTGATCACTCACCTAGAGCCACACACCCTGGAATGTGAAGTCAAGTGGGCCTTAGAAAGCATCACTCCGAACAAAGCTAATGGAGGTGATGGCATTCCACTTGAGCTATTTCAAATCCTGAAAGATGATGCTGTGAAAGTGCTCACTCAATATGCCAGCAAATGTGGAAAACTCAGCAGTGGCCACAGGACTGGGAAAGGTCAGTTTTCATTCCAATCCCAAAGAAAGGCAATGCCAAAGAATGCTCAAACTACCTCACAATTGCACTCATCTCACACGCTAGTAAAGTAATGCTCAAAATTCTCCAAGCCAGACTTCAGCAATACGTGAACTGTGAACTTCCAGATGTTCAAGTTGGTTTTAGAAAAGGCAAAGGAACCAGAGATCAAATTGCCAACATCTACTGGGTCATTGAAAAAGCAAGAAAGTTCCAGAAAAACATCTATTTCTGCTTTATTGACTATGCCAAAGCCTTTGACTGTGTGGATCACAATAAATTGTGGAAAATTTTGAAAGAGATGGGAATACCAGACCACCTGACCTGCCTCTTGAGAAATCTATATGCAGGTCAGGAAGCAAGAGTTAGAACTGGACATGGAACAACAGACTGGTTCCAAATAGGAAAAGGAGTACATCAAGGCTGTATATTGTCACCCTGCTTATTTAACTTATATACAGAGTACATCTGAGAAATGCTGGGCTGGAAGAAGCACAAGCTAGAATCAAGATTGCTGGGAGTAACATCAGTAACCTCAGATATGCAGATGACACCACCCTTATGGCAGGAAGTGAAGAGGAACTAAAAAGCCTCTTGATGAAAGTGAAAGAGGAGAGTGAAAAAGTTGGCTTAAAGCTCAACATTCAGAAAATGAAGATCATGGCATCCGGTCCCATCACTTTGTGGGAAATAGGTGGAGAAATAGTGGAAACAGTGTCAGACTTTATTTTGGGGGGCTCCAAAATCACTGCAGATGGTGACTGCAGCCATGAAATTAAAAGACGCTTACTCCTTGGAAGGAAAGTTATGACCAACCTAGATAGCATATTCAAAAGCAGAGATATTACTTTGTCAACAAAGGTCCATCTAGTCAAGGCTATGGTTTTTCCTGTGGTCATTATGGATGTGAGAGTTGTACTGTGAAGAAAGCTGAGTGCCGAAGAACTGATGCTTTTGAACTGTGGTGTTGGAGAAGACTCTTGAGAGTCCCTTGGACTGCAAGGAGATCCAACCAGTCCATTCTGAAGGAGATCAGCCCTGGGATTTCTTTGGAAGGAATGATGCTAAGGCTGAAACTCCAGTACTTTGGCCACCTCATGAGAACAATTGACTCATTAGAAAAGATTCTGATGCTGGGAGGGATTGGGGGCAGGAGGAGAGGGGCACAACAGAGGATGAGATGGCTGGATGGCATCACGGACTCGTTGGATGTGAGTCTGAGTGAACTCTGGGAGTTGGTGATGAACAGGAGGCCTGGCGTGCTGCGATTCATGGGGTTGCAAAGAGTCGGACAAGACTTAGTGACTGAACTGAGAGGATGAATTAGGAATTATCACAGACAATGGGATGACTAAGCGAAAGCAGTGTTGGAACGCCGGGACTGCTGGTTGCTGGGCCATCCTCCATGCTTAGTTTCATATCATTAGGTTTATGATTAATTCAATGAGTGTACATTAATGCCAACAATACATCTATCACTGTTTTAGACAATGAAGATACAATGACGGTGCTATCTTAAGAAGTATGGTGTTAGTCGGTATTCCCTGCCTTTTGTCTCTGCCATTAGACCCTAGTGCTGTAGTCTCAGCAAACAGATTATGCATCCCTGAATTCCCCTAGCTCTCTTATACTTCTGTACCTTATGCACTATGTACCATTTCTCTCTGTTTCGCCGTCACCAGCTGCTTCTAATCCTTCATGGCAGCTCAAGGGTCGCCACTCTTGTGAAGCCTTCCCTTCCCTCGGCATGTCTAGGTTTCTTCATCTCTGAAGTTCTAGAGCACCCTGAATGCACATCTTTCAGAAGTCTCATAACATTTGTGGTGCTTTATTTGCTTACATGTGCATCTCTCAAACCAATCTCTGGATTCCTCACAGCTTAGGAAAATGTCCTATTTGTCTTTGTATCTTTACTGTCCAACACAGTGCTAGACAAATGGTTGGCATTAATGCACATTTACTGAATTCATAATTATAAGCCTAATGACTTGAACTTGGCATAACAATAAAAATCCCCATAGATGAATACGATTTTTTTAGCAAGAGGAAAATTGTCCCACATTTACAAATAGGGAAATAACAGCAGATCCCATTAGATTATCAAGGGTTACCATGATATAGGGTCTTTGCCCAAGTACTAAAGAGAAATCCTTACTAAGATTACGATGTTACAAGGCTAACATTTAACATGAGGCAATGTGATTTCAAAGTGAACTGACTCTTTTTTACCTACATGATTGTTCAAAGAAGCATCAAAAGCTTAAATTACTTTTGGGCAGTATTGTTCTGTACACGTCAAACTGAGTAGATTCTATGTCTTACCCACTCTGGATAGAAATATATATCCTGTATTATTTTTGCCACTTTAAACTTCAGACTAATCCTGAAGAGAATGAGGAAGATTACTCACAACAGGTAAACAAAACAAGCAACAACAGCGTGAGTGGCAGCATTTCCAGGTGGAGAGAGAGGAACTTTCAGGTTCGCTTACACCTGCTCTGTGTCTCATTAGCCATTTCCCTGAGGCAGTTTCTTCAAGCCATCATGATGAGTCGTAATAACTATAGCATCATTTGATGAAGATGAAAATAACTTAATGCAAGCTTTGCTCCCAGCCACGTGACTTTCATCCCAGCATTTAAACAGGCACCGGAACCCACAGTCACTGACGTGGCCCTCACGTCTCACAGCCTGGATTGCTCGTTGATCATTTGAATTTATGACAGTGGAAACATCAGGAACCCCAGGCCTCCTGGGTAACTGCCTAACCTTTGAGATTTTCCAAAGGAAATTGCTCCTTTTGTAAAATATTTCACAGGAGGAGAGGAATTGGTGTTTGAAGAAGCTGAGTGTGCTTGCTGCTGCTGCTGCTGCTAAGTCGCTTCCGTCGTGTCTGACTCTGTGCGACCCCATAGACGGCAGCCCACTGGGCTCCTCTGTCCCTGGCATTCTCCAGGCAAGAACACTGGAGTGGGTTGCCATTTCCTCCTCCAAGAGGATAGCTTTAATGGAGCAGCTGGTGTAGAATCTTGGGTGAAATGAATTCAGGGCTTTTTGTCTCACTCCCAGTAAGGTCAAGGATCCTCCTCTACCAAAGTCACAGGGACCAAGCGTTCAGTGCAGTGCTGAAGGGGTTAAGCTGGCCCTGATAAAGTTGAGTGCTTCAGGTGCCACGCGTTTGTTTGCCCATGAAGAAATACATACAGAAGAAGCAAAAACAATACAAATGGGCCAGTATGTAATGGGCATTTATTTTGGGCCAAGTAATATTTTCAGTTGTTATGCACATTATATCCTATAATCCCACCATAATTATATGCAGTTGGCAGGACCATCTATATAATTTGTGGAGCCTAGTACAGAATGAAAATACGAACCCCTTATTCAAAAAGCAAGAAAGAAGCTTTCCTTTTTCTTTCACAGTCTCTTTCTCTCCACCTGTCATGGTGTTTTTCTTTCTCCTTTTTAAATTTGCCATCTGATGTGCTCCCTGAAGCATGAGGATACCAACAGGGTGAGTGCAGACCCTCACAGGCACCCAAGACTCCACTCCATGGCTCTACATGGTGTTGGGCAGAAAATAGCAGCTGATGTTTGCTGGGTGAAGGCAGAAAAGGGGGGGTGCGAAGAGCACCATTGGGGCTGAAGACCACGCTCCCTTTGGTCACTTATCAAACGTAAGTTCAAAGATAACATTGTTAGGAATTTTAAGACGGCACCTAAAAGCACTGAGCCCCAAACGCATAGGGCTCTGTGTGACTGTACCAGTTGCCTGCTTGTTAAGCTGGCCCTGGAAATAGATAAACTTATTATTGGAATTTTACAGCTGAGGCAACTTCAATTAATCAGAAAGAAGCGCTGTTTTCTTGGCATAACTGTCCACCATATAATTACTAAGACATGGTATACCTGTTATTGACAACTTAGCTTGTTCTAAATTTTGGCAGACTTTTAACACCACATCTTGTAAATCCTAATTGCTCCTGGCTGGCTTTGCTCATGGCCAAAGACAAAGTATGAATCATATTAACTATCCTTCCTAGAGACGTTTGCACAGTGGCATACAAAAGGCCATCACTTTTTCCTGGCTAATGGAATCATGCTTTATTTTTCAGTGTCAGTGCTTAAAGACTAGAGTCTTTGGCATAATTGTGTTAGTAAAAATCAGTTCTCCCTGACTGGCCTTGATTGCTGGTCACACATGCCCACACTATGGTGTTGTCACTTCCTTTTACTAAGGATTATCTTCCTCTGGTGCCCAGTTGTGAATGGAAGATCAAACTACCTTTATTTATTTACTTTATTATTATTATTTTTTGAAAGCCTTTAAAAATCCTAAATTACCCTTTTATGGCTCTGGTGTGTCCTCAGTAACTAGCGAACAGAATTTGGACATTATTGCAGTGTACCATTGTTGTGGAAATCCCTTGGACTAAATGAGAAGGAGAAAAGAGAACCGTTCTAGCAGTAATTGACTATTTACCATCTTTAGAACCATGCTCCTGGTGCCTTGGCTATAAATTTGTTATTCTCTGTTCACCTTTACCTAATTTAAGATCAGTCAGGTAAATCCCCTTCAGTGGGAATGGATAATGAAGAAACTATCAGGTCCAATCAGAATATTTTAAAGGAAAAGCTCTGTCTTTTCCAACAAATACCACAGAATCTGTGGAACAGAACAGAGCAAATTGGTTTCAAGTTAATGAAAGTGAAACCCTTGCTGTGGTTATAATGACAGCCATTCCTGAGGGCCACCGAGCCGGATGATTTTTCAGTGTCTTTCTGGAAAGAATAATCCATGTTGGCTTCCACCAAGCAGCCGTTACTGGCTTGCCTCGCCCCGGTCTTCCCTGTTGTTAGGCGCTTGGTGGTGGCTGACATCCTGAGCTATTTGGCTATCTCAGCCTCGTGGCCACCTCTTACTCAAAATGATGTCGGGGGAAAGACAGCATCCCTCCAGGGGTGGAAGCTGGGTTTCCTATAACATTTGTATTCATGGAAGAGCAGCATCTTCTGTTCCATGTCACAATGTACTTAGTTGTGTCTGATGTTATTGTCACTCCCTTTGAAGGCACACATTCACTGTGCTGGGAGTAGTAATATCCTTCTGCTCAGATTGTTTTGTTCAGACATCTGGTTTACTTGGACCCTCTGTATTCAGACTGATGGTCTATGTCACAATTACCTACATGTAGCAAGTGTTTATTGCTGAGGATTTCATCATTTTTTAATGTGATTATATGTTGGTCTCGCTTTCTGTTCTAAATGACCACTTAATTTATAGTTCAGTTATTATTGATCCAAGTGCAGGTGGTGTAGTCACTAAGTCATGTCCAGCTCTTGTGACTCCTTGGACTAGGGGTCTGGCAGGCTCCTCTGTCCATGGGGTTCCCCAGGCAAGAATACTGGAGTGGGTTGCCATTTCGTTCTCCAGGGGATCTTCCTGACCCAGGGACAGATTGGCTCGCTTTTTGTATAAATGGCCAAATAGTGAAGATTTTAGGCTTGTGAACCTAGTAGTCTCTGTCACAGCAACTCAATTCTGCCACAACTCTGTTTTGCCAGGATAGTACAAAAGCTTCCCTAAACAACACGTAAACTAACAGGCAAGGCTGAGTTCCAGCAAAATATTATTTACTATTGATAAAAGAGGCAGCAGACCAGATCTGAACCAAGGGCCATCGTTTGCCAATCTTGGGACTAGGACTAAAAGAGAGGTACACTTGTGGAAACTATATTTGGGAAGTAGACAAAACTGTCTGAGATTTCAAATGGTAGGGCCAATGGAAGTTCAAAAAGCTATCCATTCAAATCGATTTTTATTCTAGAGTCTGGTAATGCAATGCTAAACCAGACCAATGACCTTATGTTATGAGGTGTGCATTCTGTTTGAGTTGTTTGTGAATGTGTATATATCTAAATTAGTTCAGATAATGCAAAATGCAATAAATAAAGTATATAGGGTGAAGTATATGCCTAGAGGTGGCAGGAAGGGTACCTTTAGGTAGGACTGTCCTGGAAGCCTTTGTGAGGAAATGATATTTGAAACTTGAATGATGAGAAGGATCCAGTCCTGGGAAAGTTTAGGGAAAGAATCTTCTGTGCAGAGGCATTCACAAAGGTTAAAGGCTTATGAAAGGAAAATATGTGATGTGTTTGAGGATAAGGAAGACATTACTGTGGTTAAATTGTGGCAGTGGGTAAAGGACTCTGTTTCTATCATTAACTATCTTTTTTAGACTGCCCTATAATCACAATTTTGCAAGTTAAGGAACTCACCTTGTAATTCACAGTCATTTTTTGCCTTATTCTTGTATATTTCCTTGGGGGAGGCAGAATAATAGGTATATAGATTAAGTGTTTATTATCAAAGTATAACTTTTAAAAATTCAAACCCACAGTTATTAGAAGAAAGCCAGTGATCCAGTTGAGAAATAGTTAAATTGGCATTTGAGCCATATTTAAAGAAATGGTGTAACCAGGATATTAGAGGTAAGACTTGTGGAGTTAAGAAAGCCATGCACCAGTTTCAGAGGTCTAATCATTTGGGCGATATTGTCGATTTCTTAGTAGCTGATGCTGTTTGAGTGGGTGATTGGGTAAAACAGCTCAACAGTTGGTGGTTTCAGCCATAAATGCTCCAGACTCACTAGTTGACTGGATTCTCTAGCCTGGAAAAACCTTATCATACCCTAGAATAATCAAATCAGTTTGTTTCACAGAAAATACTGCATCTGCTCTTGTGCTGTATAGTCACTTTATGATACTTTGGGGAAAATATTTTTAATCCATTATTGTTTGGGGCTGTAAAATGCTTATGTAAGGAGAATTGCTTCTTATCTAAATAAAATGCCTTGAGTTGGTTTGACTCAAAATCAAGTCCTTTGCTACAGTCAAGTGGAATTTGAGGAAATGGTTCTGAAAGAATTAAGGCAAGCTCAGGGAAGTTAATTAGAGTGTCTTGCCTTGAAAGACAAGTTAGTTTTCCAGGCAGTGGTGGTTGATAACAATGCTTCAGATGAATGCTGGAGAGTTCTGTGTTCTGATAAGAAGTATTAGAAGAGACTAAAACACTCTGAGCAGTAACCTGTTACAGTTCCGGACAGCCAGAGGGAGAGGCCATTCTGAATTAATGAAAGGGTATGTCGTGGATTTTTGTAAGAAATACAGTTCCTTTCAAAAACATGTTTTAACTAAATGAAGGTATGTGTGTGTATGTATATGTGTGTTGTATACTTTCATCCTAACAAATGATTTTAGGGAGTATATAAGCCTGACTTATTACTGCCGTTTCAGTTGATTAAACTATTTCTTCCACATTACTTAGAATGTTTATAATTATTTTACTTTGTAAGAAGGCAAATAGGCTCAGCAAAATTGGACTGATATCTTAATTGGCTTCACATAGCTTTTGGGGTTTTTTTGGAATCTATAAAGGAACATATTAACCTAGATTCTGTTGCAAATTCTAAATTTGTGTTTGATTCTGAATTAATGAATTTTATTGAAGGTAGAAGTCTAAATGCAGTATCTCCACTAACATAGAATTTCCAAAAGTTAATTGGTGAGGAGAATGAAGGTAACAGATTATACTTTGTAACAAGGAGTGTTTTTTTTCTTTTACTTTGTCTTAGCACAAGATAATGTAAGGATTAAAAAAAATTTAGATCAGAATTAATATATTCAGTTTTTCCTGGTGTTTCATATGTATAACTAGAATTAGACAAAATATTTAAAAAATTATTTAACAATAAAATAGTATTTGGAAGTTCTATTTAATTAATTCCTTTTTCTACAAGGATATAATGTATTCCTTTAAGCATCCCAAATCTCTTCCTTGGGAGTTGGCAGCAGCAACTGTTATAAAGGGAACATTTTGAAATACAGATTATAATCACATCTAGCACCATATCCATCAGAGTTTCCATTTATATAGCATATTCAACTTCATTCATCTGACAACGATGAAATAATGTTACTTCAGTCATCTATGGGGTTTTATTGAATATCATCAAATGCTTAGCAAATATTTAAAGCATTTCACATATTCTTACAACCAGGAATCACATCTTGAAGAATAATTCTTGGTTTGGGAACTTTAATGAAAACTGAAAAATATGCATGACATTGAACTTGAATAGGCTGATAACTTTACCAAGCGGCCTGATACTTTCTATAGAAATAAAAAAGTAGAAATAATTATTTTTCCTCTAAACCCTTTGCCAGGGAAGGTGACTTACTTTTGTGGCTAAAGCTGTTAATAAGGCTTAGACTTCTAGTTTTCAGTATATAACAAGAAGCTATCGGAAAGCAGGTAAAGCAAGCTGCAGTTCTCACTGCGAATGGACAGGACATTAACATTCAGTTCTTTGCAGTTTTAGCAGAGTTTTCATGGGTGCATATCAGCATGTTACCACATGTCCTGAAGTCAGATGGTTTGGGATGCTAGCATCTTCACAGATCACTTTTTCTTATGCTTTAGTAATAGTGCGCAAAAAATAATTATCGTTCACATTCTACATGTGATTGTTTTGTAAATAATGAAACTGTCACTTCTGTAGGTAAAATTGTTGTATTTCATTCTTTGCCTTTGTTCAGAATTGCATAAAATTGTTTTTCTGCAGGACAGCTTTTCATACTGTTGATGGGGTTCTCAAGGCAAGAATACTGAAGTGGTTTGTGTTTCCCTTCTCCAGTGGACGTTTTGTCAGATCTCTCCCCCATGACCCATCCATCTTGGGTGGCCCTGCACAGCATGGCTCATAGGGAAGTCTGGCATGCTGCAGTCCATGGGGTCACAAGGAGTCGGACATGACTGAGCAACTGAACAACTACGAAATAACTTTTCACTTACCTCGGCCTTGAAAGGAGAAATTCCTTTAAAAAGTGTGTGTGTGTGTGTGTGTGTGTGTGTGTGTGTGTGTGTGTATTAGAAAATTGTTTGTAACTCAAAGGATACTTAGCTTTGTGTCCTGGATCAAAAACCGTTATCAAGTTTTCAGTTGTATATACCTGTCAGAGGACTAACGAAGGCTTCTTTAGGAAGTTGACACAAGGCTTTGGTGCAATCAGATGTTCTTTTGTGTGGTTCTTGCTGTGAATAGACAATGCTTCCAGGTTCCAGGTGTTACTACTTAGCTGATGTTTTACTTTATAAGGAGGCAGTCGCTCATGAAGAACAGCTGTAATGATGCAGCGTTCAGGTATTTCATAATTAAACTAACAGCTGATTATAACATAGCACATGGCAGGGGAATTTGCAACTAGGCTAAGCAGGAAATAGGCTGTAGCTTAATCTCTGTTCTCCTTTTGCCATTGTCTGGGACAAGTCCTTTCTGCCTTGATGTCCAACAGTGGGCAGTACCAGCCTTCTTCCCAGAGGAACGGGAGAGGTGGGTAGAGGATTCATGGATCGGTGATAGCACCTAGACAAAGGCAGGCAGCCCTATAAGCAAAAGCCATCTCCTTGGACTTTTCCCCAACTTTTGAAAACTAACCAGGTCTCCAGTGTGGTTTCCATTTATGTGATGTCAAATACTGGGATCAGAGAAAACTGAGTGTTCTTATTAGTAGCCCCTGACTCAGAGGTTTTAGTCCTTTAGAGGACCAATCTTGTCATATAGAACTTTGAAGAAAGGAGCCCAGCTATCCATTAGAAAGTGTTGATCTTGTTGGATCTGCACCAGGCGCTGTGTAGGATACAAGAGCTGTAGAGTCATCTCCAGCTGCAACTCCATCTCCACGTGGAACTTACAGTTTAGTTTCATACACGAAGAGGTTAAAATTTAGCCCCTGAAGGTTGGTAAACAAGGAGTTGGAGATGAACTTCTGTGAGGCTGATCCACCACCAGAGCCCCTGTCCCCAACCTTCACGCTGCAGGAGAGCTCCTGAGCTAGAAATGTCTGTGTCTCTGCTGATGTCTCTGATGCCCTCCCCTCCTGTTGTTTGGTGATTAAGAGGGTTTAATACTCTTCAGCCAATTCTGTAATTAGTATACAATAAATCATACAGTGCTCCTTGTTATCTTTTTTTTCATTTTTGCCTAAGACCTCATGCTTTTGAGTGACCTCCTCCTTCAGTAACTCTTGGAACTCCAGTCTTGCTAGCTCATAAATGTCAGGAAGCCTCCACGAATTCAGGTCCTGGAGGAATAATTGTTTACTTGGTTTCCTAGCACCACTTCTAGATGGACCATCTACCCTTTAGATACCCTTTAGATCATCTGCCCTTCAGATGGCCTTTACTTGGCCTGGACAGTTGGCTTTGTTCCCATACATAATCCAAGAAATTCAAACGATTCTTTTCACTTGTTGCTTCTCTTAGAGTATTTTAATAAAACATCAGAGCAGCTTGATCAAGAGGCAGAATCTTGGGTCAGGAAAATTTATAGACATACTTGGAGTCAGCTTTTGAAACAGATTTAAAGATTCTGAGTTATCAGGGTAAAAGACTATTTCAGGTGGTAGGAAGGGGCCTTCAAAATCTGAGAAGAAGTGGGAGACTAATACCCCACTTACAACAATGGATAGATCATCCAGACAAAAAATTAAGGAAACACAAGCTCTAAATGACACGTTAGAGCAGACAGATTTATTGATATTTATAGGACATTTCACCTAAAAGCACAGAATACTGTTTCTTCTCAAGTGTGCATGGAATATTCTCCAGGATAAGTCATGTCTTGGGTTACAAATCGAGCCTTGGTAAATTTAAGACAATTGAAATCATATCAGGCATCTTTTCTGACCACAATGTTATGAGAATAGTAGTCAGTTACAGGAAAAAAGATGTAAAAACACACAAATACATGGAGGTTAAACAAGATGCTGCTAAATAACCAAGAGATCAATGAAGAAATAAAAATCTGAAAAAATTAAAACATTAAAGTCTTACTGCAGCTAACACTTTGTTTTGTCCTCTTAATGCTGCTAAAGAGGTGGTATTATTCCTCTTTGAGGTGTGGAAATATGTATATTAAGTAATATTCATCCAATATTTATACTTCCCTGGTGGCTCAGATGGTAAAGCATCTGTCTACAATGCAGGAGACCCAGGTTCGATCCCTGGGTCAGGAAGATCCCCTGCAGAAGGAAATGGCAATCCACTGCAGTACTATTGCCTCAAAAATCCCATGGACAGAGGAGCCTGGTAGGCTACACTCCATGGGGTCACAAAGAGTCGGACACGGCTGAGTGACTTCACTTCACCTATATCTAAGTGCTGATAAAGTAGCTCTGAATTGGACAGTTTATATTTTAGAGAAGGGAAGCAAGTAATTAGTACGTCAACAAGTGAAGTGAAGTGAAAGTCACTCAGTCGTGTCCGACTCTTGGCGACCCCATGGACCATACACTACATGGAATTCTCCAGGCCAGAATTCTGGAGTAGGTAGCCTTTCCCTTCTCCGGGGATCTTCCCAACCCAGGGATCAAACCCAGGTCTCCCGTGTTGCAGGCAAATTCTTTACCAGCTGAGCCACCAGGGAAGCCCAAGAATACTGGAGTGGGTAGCCCATCTCTTCTCCAGTGGATCTTCCCGACCCAGGAATCGAACTGGCATCTTCTGCATTGCAGGCAGATAGATTCTTTACCAGCTGATCCACCAGGGAAGCCCAAGTAAGCAGCATAACTTTCCTGGGGGATATGTCTTGAAGAAAGTTGGACTGGGCATCAGTTTTCCCCATGAGTTGGGAGAAGAGGGTCGTCAAGAAGGCCTCTGCAGCAGAGACTACTGACCTGAGGCCTGAAAGCAGAGCAGGAGGCTGCCTTGTGGGCATCTAGGGAGAAGGGTCCAGCCAGGAGTCTTGTGAATGTGGGAACTCAGTAGGTGTGTTCGTAGGATAGAAAGAAAGCCTAAGAGGCTAAAGCGTGAACAAGTGAGGGCAGGTGGTGAGACACCTGAGCCAGGCAGAAGTCTTGCAGGTCAGGGGAAGGAGTTTGGATCTTATTCTAAGAGGCACAGGAAGCTTTGGGGGTTTTTAAGGATATGAGTGATTTGATTCAGTTTATATATTTCCAGTGTTCCTGAAGAGGTTTGTTCCAGGGGATGTAGGCATAGAGGAAAGAGGGAGGGGTTGAATTGCTCACCTGGACCTCAAACCCAGGTGCCCCTGCCTTCAACCCCCTTCCTGGCATGCTGTACTGTTTTACTTGCTCTTTCCCTGATAGCTCAGTTGGTGAAGAATCTGCCTGCAATGCAGGAGACCCCAGTTCTATTCCTGGGTCTGGTAGACTCGCTGGAGAAGGGACAGGCTACCCACTCCAGTGTTCTTGGGCTTCCTATGTGGCTCAACTGGTAAGGAATCTGCCTGCAATACAGGAGACCTGGGTTTGCTCCCTGGGTTGGGAAGATCCCCTGGAGAAGGGAAAGGCTCCGTACTCCAGTAGCCAGGCCTGGAGAATTCCATGGACTGTACAGATGCTGGGTCACAGACTGTTGGACAGGACTGAGCGACATTCACTTTCAGTTGGTGTTAAGAGACTGAGAAGAAAGAGTGTAGACAAGGATAAAGGGGAAAACCAGGATGTAAACATGAAATCCAGAGTTTCTGTTATTTTCAGAAAATTTAACAGGGCTGTTAGTGTCTGTTCCTGCGAATTTGGGGGTCAGCTTGCCCTTCAATGCCGGGTCTGTGTGTCCCTTGCTGGGTTGATCTTCAGGCCCTGTGACCAGTCATGGAGAGGAGGCTCCTGTCTGCTCATTCCACCAAGAGGAGCAGAGCTTCACCTCTGAGTCCTCGGATGCAAAAGCTGGGATCTGCTGAAGCTCCGTTGTTGCTGAATTTTCTCTTCCTTCCTCGCAACTGTCTAGACATTCTTATGTTCAGCAACACATGCTGTGTATAGAAAACAGCAAGCTTTGGGCCGTCAAGGTGTCAAGTTGTTCATTAAACTCTTTATCCTGCCCTGCTAAATCAAGAACCCCATGCAGCCTGCAGTAGGGGAGGTTGGCAGGGTGGAGAGAGAGAGAATACTCCTTGAGAGTTTCTTGTTTTGCAGCCTCCTCTCCCCAGCTGGCCTCCTGCCATCCACCTCCAGCCCATCTGTGGAGCTGAGTTCGGGCACAAGATGTCCTTGCACCCTTGCCCCACCCTAGTCACATGCTCTGTAGTGCATCGCTCCTGCATCTGTCTGCTTCTGACAGTTGTTTACCAGTTTCCTTCAGCTCTGTATCATAGGCTTAGTCAGGAAGTCCTGGGCATCTCCGGTTGGGAAAAAGAGAGAGAGAGGAGGGCTGGAAAAGGAAAGCAGAAGTAGAGTAGCCCAGAGGACCATCAGTTAAGATGGTTCCAGAAATAGCTCAGCCAAGCTGACGGTGGCTCCGCTCACAGCCACCCGCCCGTATGGGATTTACACTCTTTGCTGAGCTTCCCTGCTGAAATATATCCCACCAGCTGTTCCTGCAGATGGTGGGAGCTGGCGGTGGCAGCAGTGGGCTCTCCACACCTTTGGGGAAGGAGGAAGTAACAGGTTGGGGGCCTAAGACAGGCTCCCTCACAGAAAGATGGGGTTTGGTATAGCCTGTGAGAACTGCCCCAGGTGTGGAGGCATCTGTCTGTGTTCTTTTTCAACTATGATCTGGGCAGTTGGCATCCACCCCTCAATCTCTTTTAATGAGACGGGGAGATGAGTTAATGAAAAGCGGTTACATACCCACTGTATACCTGTTAATTCATTGTTCTTGCTACAGTTTACAGTGTAGGTAGACTTTGTTCTCTATTGCATTTTCTCTTGGGAGATTCAGCTACACCAAACTCTCAACCTTTTAACACTTGAGTCTTATCCAGAATCTTCCTTTACACCAAGACACCTGGGCACAGCTATGGGCTCCAACAGTGTAAAAATAGGGGCGACTTTTATAAAGGGCCGTGCCCCTCGAGTATGCCAAGCTTGTGGCATGTAGAAAATTGTAGTGTGTCTCACCCTGATCTGATCTGGCAACATGAGCCCTTCTCAGAATGAAATGACCTTGTACAGGCTTTCAGAATTTCGTAATTGTCTTCCTCCGGCCACTATACTTCGAATTCTAGTGTGTATTTTATTTTTTCGAGCCCGAGTTCTCCCCTGAGAACTGTGCCAGTAACCCTATAATTTGCCATACTTGCAGTGTTGCTCTGACACACAGCTCGCCCTAAACCAGCTTTGAAGATCTTTTGTAAAATTTGTTTACTTCATCCAAAATCTGTAAGTATTAGAAATCATATGATCTGGAAGAAGTGAAGATGTTTAAATTTTCCAGACCACAGAGTCTCAGGAAACAGGCAAGACATAAAATAAAAGGAAAAAAAGGAAAGAGTATGTTATTTATTCTATTATCTGTCATGATGTGGGGGTGATGGGGGCAGAAAACAGCTTGCTGCTTACAAATTCCAGCTTCTGCTGCTGGCCTCAAGATAAATATTGTTATTCAAAAAGGCTTTTGCCCACTTCTTCATAGGCTATTCAGCGAGGTGTAAGATATGAAGAGCAATTTTCTTGCCTAAGTGAGGGTCTGGTTAAAATGTGTGTCTCCTCTGCTTTAGGCTCTGAACATCTGATTCACTAGGTCAAGCTGGGACCGAGAATCTACATTTTAATAAGCATGCTCAGTAATTCTGATGTAGATTGCCTGGTGACCCCCGCTAGGAGAATTCTAGCCTGAATTTCCATAGAATGTTTTTCACAGGTGAGGGTTATAATTTGGAGCCCTTGAGAAGAGAGAACGTTGAGGGGAAAATAAATTAAAATCATCTGTGTTTTCCACGATAGTTTAAAGGGCTCCAGTATTAGTTTATTTCATGACATGTACTTTGCTTTAATTTGTTGCAAAAATCACTGCCTTTTTATGTATAGTCCATGTTAAGGTATGAACGGGACAGTTTCCGCTAGTGGAAAGGCTTTCAGCATTGGCAGAAAGGAGACCGAGGGACTTCCCTCTCAATGCACGGGTCCTAGATCTCTCATGCTGTAGCTGAAGATCCCACATGCCCTAAGACTTAAATAAAGATTTTTAAAAAAGCTGGGAGAGTATAGATTATGATGGAGGAGGTTTGGGGCTGAAGTCGTCCTTGCAACCCAGGTCAGGGCCACCTCGCTTCCTTTGTGCAGCTGAAAGTTGTCTTGAACCTTAGAGTGACCCGGAGACCTGCTGCTTCCCCCGCAGTGTGTTGGGATTCTGTGAAGTCCATGCTCAAGCTCACTTAACCTATATCGCCACCTACTCTCCACCGCCATCCGCACCTAGGGAACTTTGCCTGGGGTTGGTTGGAGAAGAGGCGTGAGAGGCCATCCCTTGAGTGCAAAGGCAAACAGTGCACCCTGTGGACTCCCATTTAGGATGGCTGATTGACAACAGTTTGCTCAGAATCATAGCCTTTCTATCCTTATTTTTAAGGTCTCCCTTTATTTCAATCCAGAAGCAAATTTGGGGTGAGGAATAGCGGCCACGTTCTGATTAAAGTGAAAAGGAACCTCATGTCAAAGGCCCTCTTTGTTGGTTTTAAAATTTTTATTGATTGGGGATTTACTGTGAGCTACAGCTGTGAGTAACTTGGGCCTTTTGAGTGCTCCTGGCAGTTGTCAAGCTCATTTATGGAAGGAAATCTGAAAATGCTGTACCCCACTCCTTTGTGTCTGTTTTGGTGATTTTTTTTTTCCCTCCTTGAGATTCTTTTCTTGTTGAGTTGACCAGGGAATATTCTCATATGGTGAAAGAGTGAGTGTCCTTGGATAAGTTCCTGCTGGGGAATTTTGGCCCCTGGCTCCTAGGGCTGGAGAGGGAAGTCATCCTGTCAGTTTCTCTCTTCTCACTCATTAGCTTTTCTCTTCCATGAGTTCATGCTTCACTTAACCTTGTGTTGAATTCCATTGATTATCTGAGTCTATATCTTTAGTGAAGACCCACGTAGGCATGCTGTTGTGTCCCAGGACGCTCTTCCAAAAATCAGATATTGGCACAGATGTAAAATCTTATTTGTTTTCAAACTTTAGACTCAGGTTAGGCAGCATTTTCAAGTAGATTTCTTGCAATTTAAGGCAGAATATCTGTATTAGAAGTTCAAGGAAGCCTCAGTGGAGTTTTTGTTGAGCTGTACTAGATATAGAATAATGTTAGGTCTTGACGAGACTTAGTGATGTAGATTAGACATTTGATATTTGGGATCAGGTACATAGTGATTACTAAGGAGAATAAAATAGGACATGCGCAGCTCTTTTCTTTTTCCCCATAAACCTTTATTATCTAGGATTAGAACAGAGGTTTTATCACCAAGAATGAAGTCTTTAAATTTCTATTCCTCTAGAAAATTTTTTCCATTAAAAAGTCACTAAACTATCTCTCTATATTAGATGTTCTTTGTAAAGTCTATCTTAAACCATGAAATGCTTGTAGATCATTATAAGATTAATTAAAAGAATTTTTATAGGCTAACGGCCTTATTTAAAAATATTGCTTCATTCTTGTAACAGGAATTCTTATAGAACTCTTTAATGTCTAGGAGAATGTTGGATGTATTGATATTCCTGATAACTATATTTATAATATGAAAATGAATTCATACATATTAAATTATTTATTAAATACCTATTAAATAAGGAGATCAGCCCTGGGATTTCTTTGGAGGGAATGATGCTGAAGCTGAAACTCCAGTACTTTGGCCACCTCATGCGAAGAGGTGACTCATTGGAAAAGACTCTGATGCTGGGAGGGATTGGGGGCAGGAGGAGAAGGGGATGACAGAGGATGAGATGGCTGGATGGCTTCACGGACTCGATGGACGTGAGTCTGAGTGAACTCTGGGAGTTGGTGATGGACAGGGAGGCCTGGCGTGCTGCGATTCATGGGGTCGCAGAGAGTCAGACTCGACTGAGCGACTGAACTGGACTGCAGTTATAGCGTCACTATTTCCTGTATAGCTATTGTTTATATGGTGCCTGCTGTCAACTGGGACTCTGGCCAGTGCTGCTGCATCCATCATTTTACTTAAAATAACAGTGAGAGGCCACTACCATGCTTTCCATTTTATAGATGAGGAATTTGAGACACATCGAGATTGACTCGGCCAACAACACACACTTGGTAAATGGCAGAAAAGAATCTTAAATCTAGGATCTGCCTCTTTCCAAAGCTCACATCCTTAACCTTGTGGCTCCAGTTCATTTAGCGCTAAGTAGCTCTTTAATTCACAAGTTTATCTCTGTTCATTTTTGAGCACATTTTGAGCCCAAGACAGGCTGACCACCCTTGTCCCTCTGGCCACTGATATGCCCAGGTGAAGCAAGTCATATCGCATGTCTTATGACATTGGAGGGTTCTGCAAAATGAAGAGGGGCCTGCACATCCACATGCATAGATGCCCCGCAGCCAGCTCCTGCTCCTCTGAGATGCACAGATAGTCTATAAGTATACTTATGTGTCAGTGCTCCCATAAGGAAAACTTGTATAAAGGCTAATTGTTTTTATGTTTCCTTTACAGAACAAGAACGCATTTGAGTTTTTGTTTCTTTTTCTGGAATATTAATGCAAGGCTTGGGAATATCAGCTTTACAGATGTGTCTTTCTGTTAGAATAGGTTGAACACAGAGGATGATGTGCCTACCTGCATCCCTTCATCAGCAACACATATTTTAAAAATACATCAGTTCAGTTCAGTTCAGTCACTCAGTCGTGTCCAACTCTGCTACTCCATGAACCGCAGCACACCAGGCCTCAGTGTCCATCACCAGCTCCTGGAGTTCACTCAAACCCATGTCCATCAAATTCGTGATGCCATCCAGCCATCTCATCCTCTGTCATCCCATTCTCCTCCTGCCCTCAATCTTTCCCAGCATCAGGGTCTTTTCAAATGAGTCAGCCCTCCTCATCAGGTGGCCAAAGTGTTGGAGTTTCAGCTTCAACATCAATCCCTCCAATGAACACCCAGGACTGATCTCCTTTAGAATGGACTGGTTGGATCTCCTTTCAGTTCAAGGGACTTCCAAGAGTCTTCTCCAATACCACAGTTCAAAAGCATCAATTCTTCGGTGCTCAGCTTTCTTTATAGTCCAACACTCATATCCATACATAACTACTGGAAAAACCATAGCCTTGACTAGATGGACCTTTGTTGGCAAAGTAATATCTCTGCTTTTGAATATGCTGTCTACGTTGGTCATAACTTTTCTTCAAAGGAGCAAGTGTGTTTTAATTTTGTGGCTTCAGTCACCATTTGCAGTGATTTTGGAGCCCAGAAAAATAAAGTCTGCCATTGTTTCCACTGTTCCCCCATCTGTTTGCCATGAAGTGATGGGACCAGATGCCATGATCTTAGGTTTCTGAATGTTGAGCTTTAAGCCAACTTTTTCACTCTCCTCTTTCACTTTCATCAAGAGGCTCCTTGGTTCTTCTTCACTTTCTGCCATAAGGGTGGTGTCATCTGCATATCTGAGATTATTGATATTTCTCCCAGCAATCTTGATTCCAGCTTGTGTTTCTTCCAGTCCACCATTTCTCATGATGTACTCTGCATATAAGTTAAATAAACAGGGTGACAATATACAGCCTTGACATACTCCTTTTCCTATTTGGAACCAGTCTGTTGTTCCATGTCCAGTTCTAACTGTTGCTTCTTGACCTGAATACAGATTTCTCAAGAGGCAGGTCACGTGGTTTGGTATTCTCATCTCTTTCAGAGTTTTCCACAGTTTATTGTGATCCACATAGGCAAAGGCTTTGGCCTAGTCAATAAAGCAGAAATAGATGTTTTTCTAGAACTCTCTTGCTTTTTCAATGATCCAGTGGATGTTGGCAATTTGATCTCTGGTTCTTCTGCCTTTTGTAAAACCAGCTTGAATATCTGGAAGTTCACAGTTAACATATTGCTGAAGCCTGGCTTGAAGAATTTTAAGCATCACTTTACTAGCATGTGGGATGACTGCAGTTGTGCAGTAGTTTGAGCATTCTTTGGCATTGCCTTTCTTTGGGATTGGAATGAAAACTGACATTTTCCAGTCCTGTGGCCACTGCTGAATTTTCCAAATTTACTGACATATTGAGTGCAGCACTTTCACAGCATCATCTTCTGGGTTCGAAATAGCTCAACTGGAATTCCATCACCTCCACTAGCTTTGTTCATAGTGATGCTTCCTAAAGCCCACCTGACTTCACATTCCAGGATGTCTGTTTCTAGGTTAGTGTCACACATTTGTGATTATCTGGGTCATGAAGATCTTTTTGTATAGTTCTTCTGTGTATTCTTGCCACCTCTTCTTAATATCTTCTGTTTCTGTTAGGTCCCTACCATTTCTGTCCTTTATCAAGCCCATCTTTGCATGAATTTTCCCTTGGTATCTCTGATTTTCTTGAAGAGATCTCTAGTCTTTCCCATTTTATTGTTTTCCTCTATTTCTTTGCATTGATCAGTCAGGAAGGCTTTCTTATCTCTCTTTGCTATTCTTTGGAACTCTGCATTCAAATGGATATATCTTTCCTTTTCTCTTTTGCTTTTTACTCCTCTTCTTTTTACAGCTTTTTGTAAGGCCTCCTTAGACACCCATTTTGCTTTTTGCATTTCTTTTCTTGGAGATTGTCTTGATCCCTATCTCCTGTATAATGTCATGAACCTCCATTTATAGTTCATCAGGGACTCTATCAGCTCTAGGCCTTTAAATCTATTTCTCACTTCCACTGTATAGTCATAAGGGATTTGATTTAGGTCATACCTGAATGGTCTAGTGGTTTTCCCCATTTTCTTCAATTTCAATCTGAATTTGGCAATAAGGAGTTCATGATCTGAACCACAGTCAGTTCCTGGTCTTGTTTTTGCTGACTGTATAGAGCTTCTCCATCTTTGGCTGAAAGGGTATAATCAGTCTGATTTCGGTGTTGACCATCTGGTGATGTCCATGTGTAGAGTCTTCTCTTGTGTTGTTGGGAGAGAGTGTTTGCTATGACCAGTGCATTCTCTTGGCAGAACTCTCTTAGCCTTTGCCTTGCTTCATTCTGTACTCCAAGGCCAAATTTGTGTGTTATCCGAGGTGTTTCTTGATTTCCTACTTTTGCATTCCAGTCCACTATAATGAAAAGGACATCTTTTTGGGGTGTTAGTTCTAGGAGGTCTTGTAGGTCTTCATAGAACTGTTCAACTTCAGCTTCTTCATTGTTACTGGTTGGGGCATAGACTTGGATTACCATGATATTGAATGGTTTGCCTTGGAAACGAAGAGATCATTCTTTCGTTTTTGAGACTGCATCCAGGTACTGCATTTCGGACTCTTTTGTTGACCATGATGGCTACTCCATTTCTTTTAAGGGAATCCCTCCCGCAGAAGTAGATATAATGGTCATCTGAGTTAAATTCACCCATTCCAATCCGTCTTAGTTCACTGATTCCTAGAATGTCAGTGTTCACTCTTGCCATCTTCTTTTTGACCACTTCCAATTTGCCTTGATTCATGGACCTAACATTCCAGGTTCCTATGCAATATTGCTCTTTACAACATTGAATCTCGCTTCTATAACCAGTCCCATCCACAACTGGGTGTTATTTTTGCTTTGGTTCCATCCCTTCATTCTTTCTGGAGTTATTTCTCCACTGATCTCTAGTAGCATATTGGGCACCTACCGACCTGGGGAGTTCATTGCTCAGTGTCCTATCTGTTTGCCTTTTCATACTGTTCATGGAGTTCTCGAGGCAAGAATACTGAAGTGGTTTGCCATTCCCTTCTCCAGTGGACCACATTCTCTCAGACCTCTCCACCATAACCCGCCCATCTTGGGCAGCCCCACAGGGTGTGGCTCCGTTTCATTGAGTTAGACAAGGCTGTGGTCCATGTGATAGACTGGCTAGTTGTCTGTGATTGTGGTTTCCGTCTGTCTGCCCTCTGATGCCTCTCTCAGTGCCTACCGTCTTACTTGGGTTTCTTTTACCTTGGTTGTGGGGGTCTCTTTTCACGGCTGCTCCAGCAAAGTGCAGCCGCTGCTGCTTACCTTGGACGTGGGGTAGCTCCTCTCGGCCACACTCATTCACCATCACAGCTGCCTTGCCCATGCGTCATCGCAGCTTTCTTCTAAGAGAGTCACTGAGTATAAAAAAAGTCAGTGGAGACAGACATTAAGGGATTATCATGAATACAGCTTTATGAGCATCACTGTGATTGCCACTGTCAAAGAGACATTTATTAAATGGCAGAGGCTGTTTAGTATTGCTGCTGTAAAGAGAATTACAAAGTCATAGCCTCGTCCTGAGAAAATCTCAATCTCTTTTTGAAAAGATCCGTGAAGGTACCAGGAACCAAAATAAGAGATTGTGAAATATTGGATCAGTATATAAATGGACTTCAGGTATTTATATTACTTATAAATTGAAGGTCACACAATTCTGGGTTGCTATTCTGTTAGTCAGGATAAGGGAGTTTGTGCTGTGGAAACAAGCTCCATACCTGGTAGCTTAATGAGTGGGGCTTGCTTCTCACTCCACACTTTATATCCATCACAGAATACCAGGGGCCGCTGCCTTGTGTCATCACCGTTCAGGGAACTAGGCTCGTGGGTCCTTAACCATCTACAATGTTGCGGGTTCCCCTGAACAAAGAAAGAAATAAGGGATATTGTGACTGGCCTTGAAGTGTTTCTGTCCCAAATTTCCACGTACATTCCATTAGCTCAGGCAAGTATGTGGGGATGAGTAACTCCATGGGAGCAAGAAATTGTAATCCTCCTTTAGGAGGAAAACCAGCATGTTGATGAATCAATGAGAAGCTTCTGGTCAAATCTAATAATTATTCTAGCCACAGTAATTGATCAGTCAACCAATGAAATGATAATAACACAACTGCTTATCCACAATGGAACACTTACTATGTACCAACATCTTTGTTAAATAGTTCACATAGATTGTTCCATTTAATTATTCACCAGCCTCTGAGGTGGGTTTTATTATTATCTCTGCTTTCCACATGATAAAATTAAAACTGGGAGTCTTTAAGTAACTTGCCTAAGGTTACACAACTAGTCTTTAGCAGAGCTACGTTTCAAACCCACTTCCTCCTAATTTAAGAGTCTGAGCACTTCTCCAAGATTCCTATCAGGTAATTGAAGTCTATTGACTTAGGTTACATAGTGCTTGAAAGAACAGAGTCCAATGATTTCTGACCTGGTCACTTAGAATCACTTAAATGTGTCTCTGCTTTGCTTTGGTTTTGTTGCTCTTTAGGACCAAATGGATTGTTTTTCTTTTTCTAAATTATTCTCAGCTATTTTCTGCTTAGTTTTCCGTTTTTATGGTTGGCAAGATCATTTTTCCTTTCCATGAGTTCTTCAGGCTCCTTGAGAATTGCCTTCACAGGCACTTTCCCATTTTCCTAGCTCTTAGGATTATTCAGGCTTCGAACATCCTGTGATCATACTCATTAAGACAGTGTGAGGGAAGCCTTGTCATGGAAAAATACTGAGAAAACTGAGTCACTTTTTTCAAATTTGCTTTATAAGCATGTTCCCCCAAATCGCTTTTGGCGATTCTCTTTTATAAAGTTTCCTCCTATTTGTGAATTATCTCTCCCTTTTGTTTTAGAACATTTTGTTAGTTCATTATTTTCTTTCCCATTATAACTCCACTGTCTAGCAAATTGCCTGGCACATATATCTTAAAAGTGAAAGAATAAATTAATGAACGGATGGATTTCATGTTAAGAGTTCAGGTTCTTCTTCAACTGCTCTGACCTGTCTCTTTCACTCAAAGTTTTGACAGATAGCCACTCTGCCTTTTAGTTACCTTATGGTTTACTGCCTGCGTGATTTTAATAAATTTTTTGTAAACTGTTTTCTCAGCTATAGGATGTGGATAACAGTGTGCCCTACCTCAGACTTGCCATGAGTGTTAACTTCATGCTGCAAAGTACTTAGAATACTGCCTGACACAGACGAAGTACAATAATGATGTCTTTAATCTTTGTCTTGGGAGTCAAAATTTTCCTTCAGATTTCACTTTTCAAGTTCTTTTTAAACTGCCTTATACCTAAAATTTCATGTTCTCTCTATATGAATTTATCCTGGGGAGCTAAGTTCTATTATTCTCATAGAGCTATTTATTCTCTTTAACCTTTTATAATCTGTTCAGGTTATTTCCCCAGAGAGTGATATTTTTGTAAGACATTCCATTCTTTTGGCTTAAATATTTGTTATTGAGACACAATGGGGCTTGATTATTTTGGCTCTATGCATAGCAACATTTTCATTCATTGATGGATCCCTTTATTCATTCATCAAATATTTATTGAGAAACTGTAAGATAATTATAGAGACTTTTAGAGCTAGAAAGAATGTTAAAATCTTTTAGGCCAAATCTATCCTCATTTCTACACATTTAATACTAAGCATGTAAAAGGATCAGTGGTCGAATGGGCGTCTTCAGTATCAAAGCTGACGCACTGAGGACAGCAAGTGAGGGAACGTTTCATTTTCTTCTATCTCTTCTTGAGTCTCAGGAGAGACACACCCATGAAATCATGAACTTGTGCTCTCGTGTTTTCTTTGTATTAATTGAAGTGGTTTGACTCAGATATGAAGAATGTTAATTCATATATCGTCTAAAGAACCTCAGTTTCAAATCTGTTATGGCTGACCCCTAGTCTGGTGCTGACCTAGGGAGAGCCTAGAGTACCGTGTTCTTAGTTCCTCATTCTGGCAGTCTCACGTCAGGGAACTTGAACGGGATTGCAGAAAGGATACCAGAAGGCCACATGCATCCGTTTCCTGTGGTTGTCCTGCAACTTGCCACCAACTGGTTGATTTACAAATATATACACACATACATATGTGTGTACGTGTATATGTATGTATGTGTGTGTGTGTGTGTGTGTGTGTGTGTGTGTGTATAGCTCACAGTTCTGGGGGCCAGGAGTCTGAAGTCAGGGAGCTTCCTGGAGGCCCGGTCCCTGCAGAGACTCTCAGTGGGGCTCCACTCTTGTGTCTCCCAGCCTCTGTGACTGCCAGCTGTCAGCAGCCCTGGTTTGTGGCTGTGTCCCTCCACTGTCTGCTTCCATCTTTGCATGGTCTTTTCTGCTCCGCTTTGCATCCTAGTTATGATGATATTTGTGATTACCTTTCGAGCCTAGCTGAGCAGTCCAGGACAAGCTCCTCCACTCAGGCACATCTTCTGCCATATGCAGTAATATCCACTCTTGTCATATAAGAAAGGTATGACACAGGTTGTAGGGGTTAGAATGTGGCACGTCCTTTTGGAGGGGCTGTCTGTCATTTAGGACCCCATATCTAGGCTCAAGAACTTGTCCTTTGATTATCTACAGTTAGGCGAGTTATCACATCCGTCTGAATCCTGGTTTCTCATCTGTAAAATGAGACTATCAAAGCCCAGTTTACAGAGTTTTAATGAGAAATAAAAGTTGCCTTATTCCCAGGTGCTTAGATGGTAGAACAGATTCAAAACTATTTTACTTTAAAGAAAAAGGTAAGACTGACCTATATTGATTAAGGATTTGTTAAAGTTTTATAATTTGGTTGGGAAAATGTTATTGAGCAACCAAAAAAATGGTTTTATATTTAGTTCACCATTATGCATAAAGCACCCACAAAAGGGTTTTATATTCAGATAACCATTATATGTTGGCCATGCCTCATTTAATAATAATTTCTTTCTGTCTGTTTTCTGCAGCTTTCTATCCACTAGAATGTTATGTAATGTTATGATGTGATGTCAAACTCTTTAAATAATGAGTGATAGTTGGAGTAACAAACCAGTGGTATCTCGGCATCACAGGCCTGAAAAAAATTTTTTCAAACAATCTTCTTTGGCTGAGCATAAGGGCAGTATAGAATTTGTCATCCACATTTTGCAGAATTCTTATTTGAGGTATGTGCTTATCAATTCATATTCTAGGCTCTTTCTCAAGCTATAATTTCTACTTGGAGAAGTAAAAACACTCAGCAAAACACGACTGAAATATAGTATCTGAGTTTTGTAGTAATATCTGGTGCTGATTTTGTTGAGTTGCTTGTGGTCTGGAATAGCTCTATACCTCTGAACTGGGAGGCAACTGAAGAAGCTGTGCCAGCTTCCATCGACAGGAAGAGCATCATTGAGATCAGAGCATGCTTCAGAATTTTTCCTCTTCATGTGCTCCTCCGAAAGTTCTATTCTTGTGACTTTCAGTTCAGTCGCTCAGTCGTGTCTGACTCTTTGCGACCCCATGAATCGCAGCACGCCAGGCCTCCCCTGTCCATCACCAACGCCCGGAGTTCACTCAGACTCGCAACCATCGAGTCCGTGATGCCATCCAGCCATCTCGTCCTCGGTCGTCCCCTTCTCCTCCTGCCCCCAGTCCCTCCCAGCATCAGAGTCTTTTCCAGTGAGTCAACGCTTCGCATGAGGTGACCAGAGTACTGGAGTTTGAGCTTTAGCATCATTCCTTCCAAAGAAACCCCAGGGCTGATCTTCAGAATGGGCTGCCATTCCACTTTTTCAGTGTCTTCTGGTCTCACTCTCTCTTTACCCTACTTGCATTCCTTGCCCCTCCTGGCTACTGCACCTTTTTCTTGGCGGTGGAAAGAATGTTGACTTTGAATATGCGTAATATCCCATTTTGTGAGCTATAGTCAAGTTGATGTGTTTGTGTGACCATTGGAATAGGCAGGAGGCAAAATAATGGGCCAGATGCTTTCTAGCTGTAAAATCCCATGAATTTACAATCTTATGAATTTAGCTCCTAAATGAAAATCTCATACTCTGTAGCTAAATTCTTTCATTATCTTGTTCATCTCCTTCTTCCAATCTAGAGGGGGAAAAAAGGTTATTTCATATCTTTGTTTTCTGGGTTACTTTGGGTTGTTAGAAAAAATAAAATAAATTGTTAGAAAAAATAAAAGCAGTGATGATACCAAGTTTAGATTTTCCAGGAGAGTGTGAGAGTGTTACATATGTGTGTTTGTGCATGTGTATAAGTAACTGAGATTTTTGCTTTTACTCAACTGACTCTTTGGAGATCTTCAGAGTTTCCAGGTAAGTTTGTTTCTTTAAGACATGACTGCTTTTCTTCATACAACCATTTCATATCTTCCAAGAAATGACTCCGAGAACATCTGCCTCAGTGCTCATAAACGTTTATCCGTGTGTTGTTTCCACTTTTTACAACCCCCATTCCCAATCACATCTAAAATGGCAAAAAAAAAAAAAAATTTTTTTTAAATAAAGCTGATATCACCTTAGACTCCGGTTGTGTTCTCACGATGAATGTTTTCCATGTTTGAAATGGCTGAGGAATTATCTTGCCTCCGCCCACAGTAATTGAGAATGAGAGGGATTGGATAAGGGTCGTTTCCTCCATCTCCTGGGATTTCCGAAACTCTGTTTTCTTTTATACCTGATTGGGTCTGCCAGTTGCAAAGCTGCGCCCTGTAGTGGAGATGTGCATGTGGTTAATTATGACAGTTAGCATCAGTTCTTTACAATCTTTGCTGCTCTGATGGGGTTTAAAGGCTATTATGGATGTCAAGAGGACAAAATAATGTTTCTGTGTTTTCTGCTTACAGCAGCTTTTATGACTGAGTTTTGCTCATAAACAGGTGGTTTAAAGATGCCAACCTTCCATGAGTTCATTTGTCTTATATGTCTCCTACCCTGGGTTCCCTGATGTGTTCTTAAGCACAAGTGTTTAGATTCTCAACAGTTCTGAGGGAATCTCAGGTGCTGGGCAGAATTCCTTCAGACTGTTACAGTGAAAGCACCTATGGTCAGTGGAAGGAGAGAAGATGCCACCAGTTAATTTTCAGAAAGTCCTTGGCTACCCTCAGACCTCTGCGGTCTGCCTTCCTGCTCACCAACCCCCCACCCACCCTGCCCCCCAGCTTCACCGTCTTGCCACTGGTTTTTGTCCTTCCTTAATCCCCACTCTTTGAGCTTTGCCCCAGTGAAATCCGTGTCCAGCTGCGTCTCACCATTTTGGTCTCAAGGTCATAGCATGTCGTGAAGACTGTTGCATGCGGAGACGGATTCAAGTGCTGCTGATGCAGTCACTTTATTTCTGATGCTGTGAGTTGGATCCACACAGCATACAGGTTGTCGTCTCATCCTTGCTGAGGGCAGCTGGAAAAGAGGTAAGACGACCTTTTTTTCACAGCACACCTTCCTTCTCTGCAGCTCTCACCTCTGCCTGAGAGGTAGGTATGAAGAAGTTCCTGGCAAATGAGACTCTGTGAGCCTTTCCCACCCGCCTTGAGTGTATCTTGCTTAAACAACACATTTCCAGTTAATGACCATCTGGTCAAACTGACAGCCTGGAGTCCTCCTAATTCTTAACTGTCTGAAAAAGATGTGCCCAACCTGCCATGGCTTATGACTGAATTATAAACCATGAAGCATAATAAAGTCATTCACTTTCAACATGTCAGGTTTGACTTGAATTGCATCTTGCCCAGAGTTTGATGGCCTTTCCCCAGCACTTGAGAGGAGGCCTGTGTACCGTTCAGAAAGCACTTTGTCATTTCTCAGAGAACCATTAGCTTTGTGTGGCTGTGGGACGTGAACGTCAGCGGGCCTGGGAGAAGCACGTTGTCTAGTGAACTGAAGAGCTCGGAAGAGCAGGTGTGCCCTGTCCACCAGGGCAAAGCCAAGCCGTCTCTTCCCAGGAAAGGAGTAGAAATAGTCTACATCTGGGTACTGTGCATCTAGCCTGAAAATAACAATCGCTTTGCCGTGGGGGAATGCTGGATGAAAGTGTGTGCTTTACAATTCTGATTACCCTCCCCACTTTGCTTCCCACTATCAAAAATAATCATAGTCTATAAATGTGAGTGGAATGTGGTTAGAGTGAAGCTCCACTTTTGGAGAACCAGGTGTCAGCTCTGGAGGAGTTCTATGAATAGGTACGCTTATACACACTTCTTCAAAGAAAGAAAGGCCACTCGCCACCCCACTTGTAAAACTGTCAGAGGATTTAGAAAAGAACTATGGTAGGCCGTCTTCACGTGGGAAAAGAAATCTGGTTCTCAAGATATTTGGGGCATTGCAATGAATAATGGATATTAATAGAATTCCTCCCCCAGCCTTTCTGGCTAAGAAACTGATCTGCCTAGAAGTTGAGGACAGGCGTCTACGGGTTTGGCCGTGCTCAGCCCTGCTGCTGATGAAGATGTCACACTCATTGCGGAGGGTGAAGGGTGGGCTTTGGGGTGCATTGCAGGTGTCCCATCCCCCCCTTCCCATCCTTTCTTGTTCCCAGATTCCCATCTATTGAGTGGGATGGTGTTCAAGGATCCTCTCCTTTCCAGAGACTAGAATAATGTTGGGATCCTTGTACTGTGGCATGGATGGTTGGGTGACAGAGTGTCACCAAGGCGTTTTTGCAAGAGTAGATTTTCAGATATCCTAAGGCTCCGGGTCAGGGGCTGTAGAGCCTTGAAAAGAAAGGAAAGTGCGCCCTCTGGTGGTCAGCATGCAGAAATGCATCTGCTAAGCCACAGATACCTTACTGGGCCCTGCTATCAAGTAGAGATGATGTCAGCATTAGTTGAGTGAGGTTCAGAATTATTTATTTATTTCAGGGTAGAAATGAGGTTATTGATGAATCTGTCACAACAAAGCATTCCCAAATATATATATATATAAGTGTCCATAAGGTATTAGGGGTCACATTCTGACACTGTTCAACATGTTTATTAAACAACTACCGTGGGGCTAGTGGGCACTAGTGAAAACTGAACGATCGCTTATGTTGTATGTGAGATTACAAACTGAGGACACAGATAGTAAGGATAATTACTTAGCAAGAGTGAGTAAGCCATTTGTTTCTGTTGGCAGAAATGTTGAATTGAATAGCTGGGAGGAGTCCTTGCAGGTGGTAAAATTAAGCCAGGCCTTGAAGGGTGGGAAAGATTAGAATAAACAAGGGGACTGGAGGTGAGCATTCTCATTACAGAGGCTGAGGGAGCTGGAGGGGCTTTGTTTTTGAAGTCAGTCAAGTGGAGAGCAAGAGTGGAGAGTTAGCAGTAAATAATGATACGCAGAGAAAACTTGGCAAATAAGAAATGAGTTATGTACATATTGAAAGTGGCTTAATACACTGAATGTTCATTGGAAGGACTGATGCTGAAGCTGAAACTCCAATACATTGGCCACCTAATGCGAAGAACTGACTCATTGGAAAAAGACGCTGATAATGGGAAAGACTGAAGGTGGGAGGAGAAGGGGACGACAGAGGATGAGATGGTTGGATGGCACCACTGATTCAATAGACATGAGTTTGAGCAAGCTCTGGGAGATGGTGGTGGGCAGGGAAGCCTGGCGTGCTGCAGTCCATGGGATCTCAAGGAGTCGGACACAGCGGAGCAACTGAACTGAGTAAATTGAATCCAGGGCACATTTTCAGTACTCATTATGAAGATAGAGACAATATAACCTCAGGACTTAAGGGATGGGTCTAGGTTCAGATCCTAAGTCTGACACCTATGTGAGTCCTTTGGTGAGTTACTTGTCTGTCCCCATTTCCCCCATCTGTTAAAATGGGATGGAAATAGAATATATATATTTTAGACTCAGAGATACACAAACACTGCTGAGACGTAGAAGTTGAGAATTAGGAAAGTCTGAGTTCTCCCAGAGTGGTCTGCCTCCCTCTGGTGATAAGTTTCCAGCTACCGGTTGGGCACGTGGAGAAGCGGGAGGATCCACTGGCAGAGGCATTGTGGAGATATACAGGTCAGATGGCTAATTGGACCAGGGGCCACTCAGGGTCCCTCCAACCTGGAGATCTGATGATTCTAGAAATCCCCGAGGACCCACAGAAAAGCTAACTCGGAGGTGTGGATAGTAAAGACACAGGTTTACATTTTATGTTTAAAACACTGTGTTTAAATTTGGTTCACGATGTTCTGTTCTATGTAAAAAAATACCACCAGTTTAATTAATGCAGCCTATAATTGAAGCAGCTTTCTCAAGCTGTTCCTCTCCAGCTCGGCAAGTGGAATGGGGGCTGGGGGATGGGGAGGAGAGGGGCAGAGGGTCTGGGGCCCGTATGCCAGCTCTGCAAAGTGGCTGTAAGGAAACTGAACAGAGATCCCATCCCGCGTGTGAAAGGGGGCGGAGACTTTGGAGGCGAAGCAGAATTCACCACCTTCTAATGATCTGAGACGTGAAGGGTGGGGAAGAAATGTTGACAGCGAAGATTCAGGGAGAACAGGCGCAATGATGCCTTGTACCCTAGCTTTGCACTTTTTAATGGACCGCATGTGGAGATGGGAGGCAGAACGTGGAGTTCCGAAAGGTTTAAAAGGCGAAATGCAATCAGTTCCCTTTAATTAGCTCACACAACGCGTGGCAGGTTATGTTAACATGCGCGGAGCTGAGACAGAGGTGCCAGGCCACTGCTGAGACCCTGCAGAGAGAAGGCACCTGGGATGCTGGAGCAGGCAGAGCCCAGAAACCTCACGGGATGGTGGTATAGATGAGAGAACCAGCCTGGCACAATTAGGAACTTCCCCAGGGTTAGACGGTTGCTCAGAGACAGAGCTAGGGTAAACACTGCGTCCACCTGTTCAGTACTCTCTTCAGGATACGAAGTGTGATGGGGCCGATAGTGACTTCACGTTAGGCCCCAGCTGGTTAAATTAACCGTAGTGCATTTGCATACAGGTTAACATCTGATGCCTTCTTTGAACGAAACAGAAGAATGGTAAAAAGTAAGAAAACTATCTGTATTTTGGTCAAGCTTTGCTTTTAACAGTGCCGTAGAGTTATATGGATTATTAATACCAGTGAGTGTTTCTATGCAGGTATTTTAATTAAAATGTTATCATCATTATTATTATTTTGTAAATAAAGTGATGGGAACTTTGGGTTACAGCCCTGTAGGAGGCTGAGTAGGAAAGCCTCGAGCATTACAGGCAGAGCAGGTTCTCTGTAATTTAGATCTTGTGACTGAAGTACCACCACCGCTGTGTCAAGCCTGCTAAAATTGCAGCTTCAGATTTTTCAGGGGTGAATAAAGCTTTTATAAAAAAAAAAAAAGGAGGCTACACATTAAAGTTATAAAGTCACATAAAATGCAATAGGCAAGAATGAGAAACTAAAGAAGACTAGCATTTTTCTCTTGTTTTACCTATTTCAAGGACACAAGTTTCATGAACAGTTTCTAAAAGAATTATTAAGTATGTTTTAATGCTTTACAATTTTGTCATTCCTCAAGGTTTTGTATTTAGCCTCTTTTGAGCTGATACATATAGAACTAGACAGATACCCTTTAAAAAAAAACAAAACCCTTTTGTTTTCCTGATGATTAGTAGAAAAGGGAGTAGACAGTCCCTGGGAAACTGCTGGACATGGGGACAGGGCAGTAGACAGGTGCCCCCACTGAGTTCATTATCAGTTGAGATGAACACAGGGGCTAGACAGGCAAAGATTAAACGATTGAATGTGTTTTCCAGGACTTCCCTGGCGGTCTAGTAGTCTAAGACTCTGTGCTCCCACTGCAGAGGACAAGACCTTGAGCCATGGTTGGGGAACCAGGGTGGGGTAGAAATATATATATGTGTGTGTGTGTGTGTGTGTGTGTGTGTGTGTGTGTGTGTGTGTGTGTGTGTGTGTGTGTGTTTTTTTTTTTTGTGTGTGTGTGTTTATTCAGTAGTGTACTAGTAAATGTTTAACATTTGTAGGGGAGGGTCTGATTTTTAGTGTTTATGGATTTCTGGGGTGAAGTTCTCTCTCCTTGGTCAGCTTCAAGCTACCAATATGATGTCACTGAGTCTGAAACTGGGCAGAGCTTTACACATTTGGCTCTTGCAAGCCAGTCCTGTCTTTATATGTCAGTGCTTGAGTCCATACCCATGAAGACAGTGTTATAGGATGAAGCTCTGATCTCACAGCTAAGTAGTCTTATTGCTATTACACTTCCAAATTAGGCAGACTGAAGCCCCAGCTCCTTCTCTGGGGGCCTGCCAGGAATGTTGCTTGTATGGAGCATCTCTTCAATGGGAGGAAACAATGAAAATGGATAACAAACCTTACCCTGAGCAGAATTCAAATTCAGAATGATTCTTAGAAGACCTCTATGGGATTAGTGTCAACAGGAAGGTTAAGGCAGAGCTTTATTTTAAATCCTTATCATTTTGGTGTAGAGATATTCCTAGCAAAGTCATTTTTTGCTGCTGGAAAGTAGCAAGAATTTTGTTGCTCAGAAAAAGGAGTTTGAGGATGGCATTTAAAAATAGATACAGGAATATACCATAATGCCTGTCTTTATTTTGTAGGAAGATACAGAAGAATAGATTCCTATTTAGTACCTTGAAATTAAATTATTTTTCCAGCTGAGTGCAACTGAAAAAGGCAGGGCAGGCATAGGAACTTAAACAACTTCATTGCCACAGAGCGGGTGATGGACTATTTTAGTGAATATGTGAAATGGTATCTGGCGAAGCAGAGCACTTGATCATCTCAATTCCTGCTAGCTGATGTTCAGGAGTCTCTGCCTCCAGATTTATACCTCTTTGCTTACACATCCATCATTGTTAACATGCCTGTGTTCTGAGAGTGAAAGCCTGGAGTTGACTGCGCGAGTCTATTTCTTCCTGGTACAGCATGGCTCATCTCTGTGGCTATTGTACTGTCATTTAACATGCGATGGTTTTATAATTAACAATGGTTATAAATTAGCTTACCATTATAACAGCGTGGGCCAAAGTAGCCCAATCGGAAGGGTTCTTTTGGGTGTGAACCTTCTGGTTGTGAGTCAGGTGTCTGCACACACTTTTTTTGCTGTTGTCATGCTAGAAGTGAAATTCTCAGCTCGGTAAGAACCTACCTGCTCATTCTGTTGCCTATGACATTGTATAGAGATGGATCTCAAGTTCATATATGTCTCCACTTGCTCCCCTTTGTCATAATATCTGACTCGAGTCCTGACTCTACCATTTAACAGACAAATTAGTGAATCTATCCTAACCTAGGATGGTAACCCAGGGTTTCTTACAGGAAGGATAACAGACCTACCTCACAGGGCTCTGAAAGTGAAAGTAGCTCAGTCGTGTCTGACTTTTTATGACTTCATGGACTGTATAGTCCATGGAATTCTCCAGGTCAGAATACTGGAGTGGGTAGCCTTTAGATCTTCCCAACCCAGGGATCGAACCCAGGTCTCCTGCATTACGGGCAGATTCTTTACCAGCTGAGCCACAAATGAAGCCGAAGAATACTGGAGTGGGTAGCCTATTCTTTCTCCAGCGGATCTTTCTGACCCAGGAGTCGAACCGGAGTCTCCTGCATTGCAAACAGATTCTTTGCCAACTGAGCTATGATAGGGAAGCCCCTCATAAGACTCTGCTGCTGCAGCTAAGTCGCTTCAGTCATGTCCAACTCTGTGAGACCCCATAGACGGCAGCCCACCAGGCTCCCCATTCCTGGGATTCTCCAGGCAAGAACACTGGAGTGGGTTGCCATTTCCTTCTCCAATGCATGAAAGTGAAACGTGAAAGTGAAGTCGCTCAAGTCGTGCCCAACTCTTCGTGACCCCATGGACTACAGCCCAGCAGGCTCCTCCATCCATGGGATTTTCCAGGCAAGAGTACTGGAAGTGGGGCGCCATTGCCTTTGAAGAATAAATGAGCTAGGATGTAACACATTTGGTACAGGATGGATTGTCAACAAAGTTGCCAGTTGTGGCAATCATTATTTTAAAAGTATATATATTATAAGATATGTGTCACTTTACATTTAATGCACGGCTACTCTTGGTGGATATTTGAGGACAGACTCTCAAACTTGGCAGTACGATGCTTCCTAAGGAAAGTCCTACTAATGAACCAAGCCATTTATGGTTCCAGCCTGAAGACTGTGAGGTCCACATCTACTTCCCTCATTTGTCACCCCACCCCAACTTCTCTCCCCTCTTGTATCCCTTGTACCCAAGGTCCTCCTTTATTCCCCATTCTCCCCTGTAAAAGTAAGAGTCTGATCTAGGAAAATGATTTGATAAACTATTTCATAATCAAACATGCATTATTAATATTCAAGGCACTATAGCAGAGATGTCATCTAAGAGTATCATTTCAGCCTGGGTGAGAGAGGTATTTACTTGGCAGTGGATTCCTTCTGATGCCTCTGAAATTACGGTCATATTTGTAACTACCTACTCTGCAGGCCATATGGCGGCCTTTAATTATACCTGTTGGGATAATCCACTTAGCCAAGGTCAAGAGTCCTCTGATTACATGTTATGTTGCTGTTTCCAAGTTGTCATATATCCTTGGCAGCTGTCATCAGCCAAATTTGGTCTTTCTAATTTTTAGTGGCACTCATCCCATCCCAAGTTTCCACAACACATGCTTCCTCCTTGTCAAATGTGCTTTGCTCCACCTGAGTTAGTCATTATTCTGTGGTCCACAGCTAGCGGCCACTTATACTGTAGTCACTCTCTACAAGTGAGTTCAGCTCCCTCTCCTAGCTTTGCTTTTTGTTTTCTTTCACAGAATTCTCTGCAGCATATCAATCAACACAAGCACCTGTTGCTTCCTCCACCAGAATGGGGTACATTTCAATGGGAGTTGAATTCAGTCCATTTCAATCTAACAGTTATATTTTGAATGCCAGCAATGAATAAATTCACATTTTTGAGGACGTACAATGTTATAGTCTTAAAGTACTTTGCTTGTTTATTTGGTGATATACATTAACTCATTTAATCTTCTCAACTGTCCTGTGAGATGTGCAATCTTCATAGTCTTTTCAGGTGAAGTCATTGAGACTTGTAGCTCTTGAACAGAATGTTTAACTTGTACAACAAATCAGTGGCAGAGCCAAGAATTAAACTAAAAATTTCCTGGCTTGAAATATCTTGTCGTTCAGTCACTTAATCATGTCCAACTCTTTGTGACCCCCTGGACTACAGCACTCCAGGCCTTCCTGTCCCTTACTGTTTCCCAGAGTTTGCCCAAGTTCACGTCCATTGAATCAGTGATGCCATCCAGCCATCTCATCCTCTGTCATCCCCTTCTCCTCCTGCCCCCAATCCCTCCCAAGCATCAGAGTCTTTTCCAATGAGTCAACTCTTCGCATGAGGTGGCCAAAGTATGGGAGTTTCAGCTTTAGCATCATTCTTTCCAATGAACACCCAGGGCTGATCTCCTTTAGAATGGACTGATTGGATCTCCTTGCAGTCCAAGGGACTCTCAAGAGTCTTCTCCAACACCACAGTTCAAAAGCATCAATTCTTCGGCACTCAGCTTTCTTCACAGTCCAACTCTCACATCTATACATGACTACTGGAAAAACCATAGCCTTGACTAGACAGACTTTTGTTGGCAAACTAATGTCTCTGCTTTTGAATATGCTATCTAGATTGGTCATAACTTTCCTTCCAAGGAATAAGGGTCTTTTAATTTATGGCTGCAATCACCATCTTTAGTGATTTTTGGAGCCCCCAAAATAAAGTCTGACACTGCTTCCACTGTTTTCCAATCTATTTGCCATGAAGTGATGGGACCAAATGCCATGATCTTAGTTTTCTGAATGTTGAGCTTTAAGGCGACTTTTTCACTCTCCTCTTTTCACTTTCATCAAGAGGCTTTTTAATTTCTCTTCACTTAGTACAGAGTTTAAGCTGAGTTGTTTTGTTGTAATAATCAATTTGGCCTAAAGAAGAAGAAGGAAAAAAAATTTAATGTGACTAAAACTAAGGAATGTAAGGAAAAAAGTTTGTCCTTTCCTCCTCTTTGAAAATTCCAGACCCCTATCTTCTCCTTGGGGACCCCGGATTTCTTATCAACCTGCCTAGGAATTGACTCTCTCAGAACTTTATAGTCACAGTATTCTACCTCTAATCTTTCTACGGACTAGATCCAGAGATTGCCCTGTAAAAAGGAAGAGTCCAGAAATGGTGTTTCTAATCATGACTCAGTATTAAGTATCTCTATGACCTTGGTCAGGCTTCTTAACCATCTCCCTGAGTCCTACTTCCTTTTTGGTACAATGAAAGAGTCAAGATATTTCAACCCGAAGTCTCTTCATAGTTCCACTCATTTTGCTATGCACAACCCTAATCCATAGCTTAGTTCCATCAAACTCTCCAACCATGTTGTACCTTCACACCTTCCCTAGGTTTTTCACAGTTGCAAAATCATTTTTCCCTTGCAGAAAGTTGAATTGCATACCATTTTAGTTCAGCATGTTTTTCCTTATGCTGGTAACAAGACTAAGGAGATATATATATATATATATATATATATATATATATATATATATATTGCTGATCTCAAGAATTTAGAGGATACAGCCAAAATATAACTTCTAAAATTAATAACCACTTTTGAAGTAACTATAACTTTCCATCAATTAATCTGAATTCTTGAACCTCAAGTGAATTTATGATGCATATTTTGAGTACTTGGGAACTTGAAATATCAATTATTTTATAAATCCTTAATGGTGAAGAGCACAGTAAGATTACTTATGCCTGTGTATGCCTTGTTGTGTCTCTTTAACCATCTTGAAAGCTGTCTTCTCTGAAGTTTTTCCAGAGGATGAAGTTCACTATAGTAACAAGATGGCTGATGTATATCTGTAGACTTAAGGCATTCTGGTAGTCATTTTGCACTGCAGAGTGTCTTATGGATAAAAAAATATTATCTCTAAAGGTGATACTCAACTCCCCTTGTGCTATGCATATTTCTTTTTTCAGACCCATGGCTCCATATGTTATGGAATAAAATATGTCTCCATGTTATAATTAGGTATTAAATTGTTTAGGCAAGACTTGTGCTCCTACATTGAATTATGGTAACATGAACTGCTTGTCTTCAAAGGAATAGGTTAAGCATATTTGCTGTCTTTGCCAAGCCTTTTCTCACTTTGTAGACTTCTGAATATGTAGATTCCTCCTCTTTATTAACATTCACATTATAAAATGAACATAGTTAGAATGAGCCAAAAAAATGCATATAGCAATGGTGATGGTAATTATTCAGACAGTTTTAGGGCTAAAGTTCATAATCCATTAGAAATGTGGAAGCTGTAGAGCCTTGAATGAGGCTCTACAGTGATTAGAATTTTTAGAAATCTGACTTGTTCATACTTGTAATTTAAGAAAATCCAAGTTCTCTGAAATCTGAAAGGTATAATTAACAACTCACTGAGTCTGTGTGTGTAGTTCTTACCCACAAATGAGCACCTACTCTGTGTAAAACATCTTGGGGTATATGGTGATTTAGTCACTCAGTTGTGTCTGACTCTTTTGCGACCCCATGGACCGTGGCCTGCCAGGCTCCTCTGTCCATGGGATTCTGCAGGCAAGAATAGTGGGATGGGTTGTCATTTCCTCCCCCAGGGATCTTCCTGAGCTAGAGATTTAACCTCTGTCTCTCTGTGTCCTTCATTCGAAGGTGGATTCTTTACCACTGGCACCAGGCATACACGAAAATAATTCAGGCAGTATGAGGAAAGAAGGAATAATAATTTAGACTGTTGGGATAGGGCAGTCAGAGGGATATGAATGGGGAAGCACTGTTTCCAACAGAGATATTGTCTTAAAATCTCCAAAGAGCAAGATTCCACGTGTGCATGAAGAGTGACTGCAATGTGACATGTGTCATAGATCATGGGGGAAGACACAGGAAACATCCCCATGTATCAACATAAGGTAGAAATTTCAGAAAGATAGGTGGAGCTCTGACAAACCTAGACAGTGTGTTAAAAAGTAGAGACATCACTTTGCCAACAAAGGTCTGTGTAATCAAAGCTGTGGTTTTTTCCAGTAGTCATGCATGGATGTGAGAGTTGGGCCAGAAAGAAGACTGAGCACTGAAGAATTGATGCTTTTAAACTGTGGTGTTGGAGAAGACTCTTGAGAGTCCCTTGGACTGCAAGGAGATCCAACCAGTTCGTCCTAGGGAAATCAACCCTGAGTATTCATTGGAAGGACTGATGCTGAAGCTGAAGCCCCAGTACTTTGGCCATCTGATATGAAGAACTGACTCATTGGAAAAGACCCTGATGCTGGGAAAGATTGAAGGCAAGAAGAGAAGGGGATGACAGAGGATGAGATGGGTGGATGGCATTACTGACTCAATGGACATGAGTTTGAGCAAGCTCAGGGGAGATGGTGAAGGACAGGGAAAGCCTGGTGTGCTGCAGCCCATAGGGTCTCAAACAGATATTACTGAGAGACTGAACTGCAAGGTGCAGGATTCAATGACAAAGTATGGAGGGGGTTACTGAATGCTGAGCCAGGAGAAGCAAACGCTTAGATTATCCTCTTACCCAAGATTCTGAATTCGTTTCTGCTACTCAGCCTTTCTTTTGGATGATTGGGACTTCTGTGGATGGGAGGTGGAGTGTTTTAAAAGGAGGTAAGCTTAAGAAAGAAGGTTTCTGAAAATAAACTAGAAAATTAGCTTGCTAGAGGACTTCCTCTGGTGGTAGAGAGTGTGTGCCATGGGTCAGCCTTCCTCTCTGTATAAGGTAGGTAGGGAATTCACCTGCAGGAGGCAACTGGAAGCCAGCAGTGCTGGGAAAACCTGTGCAAAGTGATGAGAGAACAGGTGTCACTGATGGATCCCCTCTGAGTCTGGACATCTGGGAGATTTTAACCATAGAGATGGTCTTCAACTTGTCATGTGGACCCGTTATGGCATTGGAATATTTCCATTGGTTGGGAGAGAAAACGAAGGAGTAGGTTTTTGTTTGTGGGTTTTTGGGGGGGTGGTAGTGGGGTTGGTGGGGGTCGAAGTGGTAGGTAGGTAGGAAGGCATGTGTATATGTAGGTTTTCAGCCTGGTAGGTAAATGTTAGAATCACACTCCACCTTCAGCAGAGCAATTGAGTTCCTTATCTTCTGAAAAGAGAGGCAGGGATGAAGGTTGTCTGGGGAGTAGGGTCTCAGTGTTGCCCTTTGTTTATCTATTTACAATACTGAGACCAACAGGACTTGAGTGAAGCTGATTAACAAGTGTACTGTCAACTTTGGGTGGGGGAGGCTTATCAGTTCTTTAGCTACTTAGAAATTCTACTCTCTCTGACCATGACATTGGGTCTTTGTGTTTTAGATGTGGTTTTAGACTGTTTAAGCTCTTGATTGAGTCAGGTCTCTGGAGGACAGTTTTTGTTCACTCCTGATTGAGCCTTTATTTTTCTCCGCAGTACTCCTTGGCTAACACATTAGAAGTGTTTGTTCCCAGGGGAAAGTTACAAGTAAAATATGTGAGCTTGTTTTCTCTCTATTAAGTAAAGTCTTCAGAGGTTGGAATTCCAGGTATTCAGTGATTAGTGCCTTTGGTTCTTTTTTATAAATCTATGTATTTTCCTCCATTTTCCATAGATGTGTATGATCCATAGGCTCAAATTTGGATTTTGTAAGTCTGGAATAATGAGAAAACCCCAAAGCTGAAAACAACGTTAAGCCACCTCTTACTCCCATCCACAGCGTGGCTCTTCGCACGTTCTGTGCTGCTGAAGCGTGGGGAGCCCACAGTTTTCCTGCATCTTCCCGTGTGCTTGAGCTCTTGCGGCCAGGCTGAGTTGACAAAGAGGAGGATGAAATACCCCTCACCAGACCTCCCCCGACACTTCGCAATACTTCACTGTTTGTTGTGGTTTAGTCACTAAGTTGTGTCTGACTCTTTGATACCCCATGGGCTGTAGCCCACCGGGCTCCTTTGTCCCTGGGATTCTCCAGGCAAGAATAGCGGACTGGGTTGCCATTTCCTTCTCCAGGGGATCTTCCCGACCCAGGGATGGGACCCAGGTCTCCTGCCATGGTAGGTGTGTTCTTTACTGCTGAGCCACCAGGGAAACCCGCTTTGCTGTTTACCACTCTGTTTGCTGATGCAGCTGTTAGGATTTCGCCCTCAACAAAATAATGAGCTTATTTAGGGACTGTGATCCTACCATACGTGTATCATCTCCCAAGGGTAGCTTAAGAACCCCAGTAGCGGTAAATTGTAAACCCAAATGTTCGCCGTTGTATTTTCTTGACAGGGAGTATAGAATGTTGTCCTTTTCTTCACACTTTGATCTGTGAAGAGCATGGAGGAGTAAAGACACAGGGCCAATTCAGACGCATTTTCCTTCCCTAACTCTTAGCCTTGCTCCCACCATCAGGCACCCCTTTCTTGTTTTTCCTCTAAGGATCTTGGTTCTGTGAGGAGCAGAAACTGCTGAAGATCGTATACTAAGTTTAAGATCCTCAAACTCAGAACCTGTGGCAGGGAAAAAAGTGTGCACTTCATTCCTTTCTCTTTGACTGTCTGACCCAGTTGGATGCTAAGGAGTCCTATGCTGGTACTAGTCATGAGATGAACATCTCAGAGCTGAAATAATACTGTTAAATAAAGCATTTAACATTTGTTGTTTTATGTCTAAGGTGACTTATGTGTAAATGTTTCATATGCACAGTATTACAATGAGTGTTTTATATGCATTGTCACATTTAATTCTCATACAACTATGTATTAGCTATTTTGCAGGTATTATTATCATCCCTCATTACATACATGAGGAATGAGGCCTAAAGAAATCAACTTGCCCAGTGTGCCCTGCTCTTAAATGGAGAATTCAGGAGTCAAATTCATGCTTAACTTCTACCCTAAACTGCCTTCATCTTCTATAACTCCTAACCCTAGGAAACGTCGATCTCCCATGTACTAATTGCCATGTATTTGCTAGTTGAAGTAAGCAGATAGTTTTCCAATTACAGTCTTTCAGTAACATGTTGGAATAAGTTTTAGAGGTTGGAGCTACTATCTGCCAAGTGCACACTTATTTCTGAGAACTCTCATTTTGGGTTATGACAGTTATGGTGCATGTATTTTCATAAAAGAAAGGGAACTGGTCAGAACACTATCGCCATTAACATTTTCTGCATTGGTGAGATACTAGGTGATCGTTAGATGTGTGTGTTGTGTGTATTATCAGATATTTTCTTGTCAGTAATTCCCTCTCATTTGCAGAAAAGTCAGGGGTGAGAATATCTGTAACAAGATCGTTCAAAGCCAGTGCACACACATTGAGAGTATACTCAGTAAGGTATGAATAAGTTTGGCACATTTGAAGAGCAGATTCACCAGAGAAGTTCAGAGCGTGGATATTTGCAGACAAATATTTATTAGTATTGATAGTTGTGTAATTGCCCACATAGCTTTTGGAGAGAAGTGAATTTAGCTTAAAATCAGTAAAATATTCTGTTCCAGCAATATACCCCTTGGGGATTCTGTGTGATTTTAGAATTTGGATTAATGGCTAAGTGGGTCAACAAAGACATGCCGATTAACTTTGTCACATGGTTTATTTGATTAATCTCTAATCTGCATTTGTGTAATGTGCCTTTATAATATACTAGTTATATAGAATGGCCACCCATTCATTTCTTCATTCATCAAGCATTTACCAGGTTCCTACTATATGGCAAGTCAAGTCTTTGGTTCAGGGTAAGGAAAAATGAATAAGGACCTGAAGTTATGAAAATAAATACAAAACAGGATCCTAAGGTATTTACTGGGAAATACATTTTCTCGATTTTAAAAATATGAAAAATAACAAAAGGAACTTTAGAGGAGAGTAAAACTGATCAATAAAGATCACCACAGCTGTTGTGTAGAAGATTAAAAAGTACTTTTGAGTCAAAAATACCTTTTGATAATGCACTTATAAAACTGGATTAAGGCTTTCTGTGATTTCTGTTATCGTGGAGGAATTTATAAATTTAAATTAATATCACTGCTAATGCATCTCTCTGGATAATAATGTACTTGCGATTTGCATAGAGGGCCCCAGACCTCAGCTAAACTAGTGCTCAAGAGGCCAGATAATGAAGTCTTTTACTTGACTCCTCAGCTCTGTTAAAACCATGCACATCCCCAGGGGTCTCCAAGTCAGGCAGATTGACAGCATCTTTCAGTCTGACAAGGAAATTAATAGATTTCCTGAATTTATATGAATTAATCCTGGTTTTAAATAGATTACCTACTTATTCTAGCCCCTTGATTCTGCGGTTTCAAGGTTAGAAGTCTACACTTACATGTTATCTGTTCAGCTCCCAAAGATCTCTCCAAGGTGCTGAACAGGTACTGGAGCATCAGCATCCTTGTCTTTGTACTTGAAGTACTGTTTCCTGCCTTTTGCCCATCCGGGCCACCTTCCCCTGATTTTACTCGTTATGTGATCCTAGCAACCATGTACCAGATTATTGCCCTGACTCCTGCTTGTCTCGCCTTCTAATCTACTGCATTTTCCAATTCATGTTTAATCAATTAAATTTTGCACCTAGAACCTCCCACACAAGTATCTTGGCTCACTGTTCTGTTTGCTGAAAAAACATGATCACTGATTTTATCTCCAGTTATGAAGTATTGAAAAATTTTGTATATGTCCATAAAAATATAGATACTCTAAAAATAGCCTTGAAATCATTAATTCATCCAATAATCCATAAAGTTAATGAAGATATAAGCATGATCTCTTTTTTCCTCTTTCCTCTTCTTCCTCTTCCCCCGTTCATCTCCTCCTTTTCCTCCCTCTCCTCCTTCCTCCCCCTCTTTCTCTTTTTCCTCCTCATCATTATCATCATTATTATAAATGTAATGAGTAAGGATATTTTAACTGGTGAAATATTTATTTAAAATGTAGGATCTTGCTAAAAAAAGTGGGTTATAAAACAATTTTATGATGGCTCAGGCTTAATAATTGAAAAATAGAACAAATATAAACATAAGTAGTTTCCTGTGAATGTATTACCTTTGCACTTGGTAATTTAATTGTTCTCGTGAAAACAAATGCAGACCAGTCCTTACTATATACCTCTAGCTACTTTTAGGAAGGATCTCTTCCTTGCTAATTGGAAAATTCAAAACACATTTAGTCAGAGAGTCAGGACTGGTGTTGTCAGTCAATGACTGGGACAAGAATTTTATACCATATACCACCTAAACATCATTCTAAAGTTTCATTCATTGTAATTTAAGAAGAATAACATGACTAATGGTGGTTTAGTCAATAAGTTGTGTCCAACTCTTGTGACCCCATGGATTAGTTGATAATCTAGTTATTTTGATCAAACAGTCTAGGTTGTTGATCTAAAAACTCTTAGCCATATGATCTTGCATAAATATCCAACTTATGTATCTATGTTTTTCACCTGTAAACTGGACATGATTAAACACCCTCACACTGAAGATTGCTACTAGGATTATATGAGATAGTATATACTTAAAGTTTAGTACAGAAATTGGCATCTAATAATCATTCCATAAAAGTGAGTGATCATCATCACTACCATAAATATTAACTTTAACCTTTTGTGCTTTGCCTCATCTTAAATTGCATGGAAAATTAAAAGTACTCTATTCACTATGCATATCTGACATTTGTTGAGAGTAAGTTGGTAGCAATATCATACCTGGCACCCATTTAATGTCTCAACTTGTGAGCCGTGAAGAAAGACAGAGAGGGTAGTGGTTACTCATTCATAAACAACCATTCTTATCTCACAGCAGCCGGTTGATTACAATTGATTTTTGCCCATGTTATCATAGTGACATTTAGAATATATTACATTACCGTTTCTCTTAACATGATGGTTAAAATTCAGTAGGCAGATAATGTAATATTGACATAATGAGTAAAATAATGATTGATAGTGAAGTTATAAAAGTAAGAAGGTTCAATGTGATTGAAAGTCACTAAACTTTGGAAAGTGCAAGAGATAAGGAATACTGATGGATAAAATGTGACAACTTGACACTGGCTGTGAATGTAGAAATGAACTAAGAATCTATTAAAGGAGTCATTCTTAAAGAGTGCCGCCTATAGAAGTGTAAATATAGCTAATAAAAGTACCTTTTACATTTACATATCTATCAGAACGTCTATTGGAAAATTAAAAAGACTAGATTTAAGCTGCATAACTTTCTCAAAATCATTGTCTTTCCTAGCATTGTCTATAGTAAAGTAGTTCTAATTTAAAATAAATTAAACTGGATACCTCTAAAATTAGGTTTTTCTAGAATTAAAAAGGAATATGCTTTTCCAGGGACTGCTGTAGATGTCAGTTTTTAACAAGAGATAGGCAGTCAATATACAGAGCTTTTATTTTACACCCCAAACTGACATTTATTCGATCAATGAGAGATGTCAGATTAGCACAATTTAGGCCATGGGGAAATTTCAGAGCCCCTAAACTAGAACATTAGCTTTACATTATCAGAGAGGTTACAGATGCTGCCTCCATAATGACCCTTGCTTTTTAATGCAGTTTCAGAATCGAGAAAGAAAAAGACAAATGACAACTAATTTATCACTAGATTTATTTCCAGATTACCAAAACTTGGAACTTATCAGGTCTGTTTTTCAAATGAATAATAACTTTCAGGGCCTCTTTGGTTATACAAGTGTTTCGATGGCCGATGTCCTAAGAATTCCGTAGTCTGTGCTGGCTTTAAATTTGAGATCATGTTGTTCTCGTGTGCCTAGGGTACTACAGCTCAAGACGAAGGTGTTCTGGGGAAAGAAAAGGAAGAATAAGATCATTTTTTATCTTCACACTGAAAAAGTGCCAACAAACCCTAAATAATTTAGTGTTGATTATACTAAATTAGAATAGTGATAGCTATAATCATTTGATCCCTGAGGCATTAATGAAAATTCAGCATTATTTTGTGTGGAGTATGTATCATTACCCTTGAGCTGAGGAATGATTATTAGTAAGTCTGATTAAATCTGGAAGCAAAGACACAAGCTATCTTTAACCCAGTAATGACAGGGCCATATTGTAATTTTATGATGAATGAACACAGTTTAGCATTTTTAGCACTTGGTGGGGAAAACAGGAAGTTTGCATTCATTTTCTTGATTAGACTGCAGAGTAGTACAGAGAAGCTCATAAGGAATGCTACTTAATGAAATAGTGTTCCTGCTGACTGATTAGCCTATCATAGCTTCCAATACCCACAGGATTGGTTATCATTATATGATCAAAGATATTATTAAGGCACATTCTAGAGATCATGAATTCCTAGATGCACGAGTACAAAAACATGAATAAAAATGCTATCACTTTGCGTGTATCTAGTCCCCTTACCTTTCCAGATGCTTTTGTGTGTAGTGTATGGTTAATATCATAGTAACTGTTAGAGTGAGTTAGATTGTTTAGTACTTGTTTTATGAGTAAGAAAACCATGATACAGTTTAGGTACTTCCTAAAGTCCCATAGACTGTCAGAAAAAAACATCATGGGAACCCCAGTTTCTTGGATCCAAGTGTAATATATATTTTTTGGCCTCTGTGGAAATTTTATTTTATTGTATAATTACACATTATTTATCATTGTTTTGATTTTCTCTGTTTAAAATATATCTATTTTATATGTTGTTTTGTTCTTCAGCTGCTCAGTCTTTTTCGCTCTTTTGCAACCCCGTGGCCTGTAGCCCTCCAGGCTCCTCTGTCCATGGGATTTCCTGGGCAAGACTGCTGGAGTGAGTTGCCATTTCCTTCTCCAGGGGATCTTCCTGACCCAGGGGCGGAGATTCTTATTGGGTAAATGGGTCACAGCCCTGGCTTAATTTTTAGTGCTAGGCAAAGCTGTTCCTACAATCCCCAGGCAGTTTAGGACAAGTTTCGATCCCAGCATAGCATCTGACAGTTAGTGGTAGCTTGGTAAATATTAGTTCTGTCAATTGAAAAGAAGAAGGAAAAAAAAGTACAATGTAAGAGTTATGAATTAAGTTTTATTTGGTGCAGAATGAGGATTGTGGCCCAGAGAGAGGATCTCAGATAGCTCTGAGGATCTGCTCCAAAGAGGTAGGGGAGGAGGTCAGTATTGCATGTGATTTTAGTGAAGGCGGGTATCTGCAGGTGAGCATGCATTTTGGCAGAGACTTGCTACTAGTCCAGAGGAGTAGATTCACTGATGATTTCAGTGCTTTTTAGATAGGAGGAGAGACAAGAACTTGGACTCATAAAATCTCCTCCTGAAAATATTTCACCACCTGAAGGCCCATTCTGCCAGTTTTTTTTTCCTAGAGCACAGAGTGCCTCATTCTTGATCTCTGCCCTGAATTCTTTTCACAGTGTGTTGAAGATCAGTGGCTGTGGTGCCTAGTGACTTAATCTTTGCAAAGGCACATGGGGAACACCAATTTTTAGTTGGCAGTTCTTTTTCTTTTAATTCATTGTGTGGCCTTCTGTGGTCTAAAGAAAGAACTTTTCAGTCTTAGTTGACCTAAAAACAATGTCGATGGCCTGTTTGATCTTATCTTTAAAACTCTGTTCACAGGCAAAAACAAAAAACAAAAACAAAAACCCACATTAGAGACAGTAAAGCCCCACCCTGTTTTAAAATGCAGAACTAGAGGCAATTAGTATTTAGTTTCCTTCAAAGCCATCAAGTTTCTGCTAGCCATCAAATTTCAAGGTTTTGCACATGAATGAAATCTGCCTTCAATGGAGGAGACACAGGTTTGATCCTTGGGTAGGGAAGATCCCTGGGGAAGGGAATACCCACTCCAGTATTCTTGCTTGGAGAATTCCACTGATAGAGGAACCTGGCTGGCTAAAGTCCATGGGGTCCCAAAGAGTTGGACACCATCAAACTGCTAACAGTTTCTCTAAATATTAATGTCGTAATGGCATTCTGTTGAATAGCTTGAGCTTAGGACACTCAGAGTCCAAACTTTAAAGTTACAGAAGTGCTTCAGGTCCTGCTTGACGTGTAATAAATTGGGCTCTTTGGGGAAGACATGTGAAGTAAACCGTTGTAATACAGTGAAATATATATATATATATATATATATATATATATATATATTATTTAAAGAAATGGTTTGGGTAAGGGACAATGATAATGCCTAGGATAGAGGGGAAAAAATGTCTTGGGATTGAATGAGGAAAACTATGGTGGAAGGGAAAAGTCTGAAAGGAACATTTGAATACCAAACCAAGCAAGCCCAGAAACCTTGGAATTACCCCTGTCACTCTCTTTCCCTTACGCTGCAAATATTCAATTAATGAATGCCAATTTTGCCTCTAATCAATCGGTTCCCAGCTCCATATCCTTTTCTTTATCCATCGCTGAGCTACATGGAATGTTTAGCATTTTGATTTAAAATGGGTTGACTTATTTGGTATTCCTGTATCCAGGCATATCACCCTCAAAACCATTTTCCAGACTATTTAAAACCTCAAAGCTTAGCACCATCTCCCCCTTGCTTGAAATGCTGCAAGGGTTTCTGGCTGACTATAGGATAATATCTAAGCTGATGATTCTCTGTGTTCTGGCTTCTCCCTACCTTTTCTCAATTTAAAAAAAATGCACAACATGAGAGTTGTGAGTTAAGTTTTTTGGGGCACTATGAGGACTGCGGCCTGGGAGACAGCACCTCAGATAGCGCTGAGAATCTGCTCCAAAGAGGTGAAGGAGAAGGGCAGTATATATGCGATTTTGGTAAAGGGGCAGTACATGCAATCAAGCACATATTTTTTTTTTGTAGAAAGTTCCTGCTGGTCTCATGAAGCTTCTGCTAGTCACGAGAAGCAGTCATCGCCAGGAGGGATTTTAGTGTTTTTCTAGGTATGAGGAGATATGAGAATTGAGCTAAAAAAAATCAGCTCCAGGGAACATCTATGTGAAGGCCTATCCTGCCAGTTTCCCAGGAGCACAGAAAGCCTCCTTTTTGCCCTCCACCCTGCACTCCTTCAAGGGGGTTGTTGAAGGTCAGCAGCTGTAGCAGCACATGATTTAATCCTTGTAGAGGTACCCAGCAAGTGCCAATTCATGGTTGACACGCTCATGATATGTTTATGCTACAAAATTGTAGGTACCCAGCAAGTGCCAATTCGTGGTTGACGCACTCATGATATGTTTATGCTATAAAATTGTTTGTCCTTTCCAGCACATTACACTCTACTCCGTGCATTCATGCTGTTTCCTCTTTTTGTAATACCTTTTCATAGTCTTTCCCAGCTGGGGAGTTCCAGTAAAACGGAGCCATCCTCTCATTGCGAACCGCCACTGGATCAGCTGCAGCTCTGTTTTTAGAGCGCCTGTGCGTACCATATCTCATTCATCTTCGTGTCTCCTGTTAAGCATAATCCTTGGCATAGAATAGTTGCTCAGCAAATGTTGGTTGCTCTCCATCCTAAGAAGAGCATGGATGGGTAAGTAGGTGTTGCTAGGTCAACAACTGTAGAAACGGCAAGGCGGGATAAAATCAAATGGTACAGCGTAATAATTTTCTGTTGCTGAGCAACAAACTAACATGAATTTAGTGACTTAAAATAGCATCCCTTTATCTCATGGTTTCTATAGATCACAAGTGCATATGGACTTGGCTAGATTTTCAGCTCACAGTCTCACCTTGATCTTACGGCTGAAGTCAACTTGTTCTTTGGACTGAATTCTCATCTGGAGGTTGATGAGATAACATCTGCTTCAAAGCTTCCTTGGATTGTTGGCAGAATTTATTCCTTGTGGCTGCAGAAACCATGTTGCCTACTTCTTCAAGACCAGTGGTAAAGAGTGTCCCTATTGCTTCAAGCCTCTGCCTCCAGACAAGGCTTAGGCTGTCTTTAAAGGGGTAGCCCAGTTCGGGGTTGGGCTTATACATGATAGTCTTTCTTTATTAACTCAGAGTCTTTAATGAGGGATTTTAATTTTATCTGCAAAATTCCTTTGCTTTTGCCATATATCTTAATACAATCATAGGAACCTGGCTTCCCAGGTGACTCAGTGGTAGAAAATCCACCTGCCAAGCATGGGATGAGGATTTGATCGCTGCGTTGAGAAGGTCCCCTGGGGAAGGAAATGGCACCCCAGTCTAGTATCCTTGCCTGGAAAATCCTATGTACCTAGGAGCCTGGCAGGCTACAGTCCGTGGGGTCACAAAAGAATCGGGCTAGTGACTAAAGAATAACAACAACAACAATCATAGGAATGATAATCCTATCACCTGTGGCATATTCTGTGTCTAGAAGTGAGTTCAGGTTCTTCCAGAACTCAGTGGGAGGAGCTTATCTTAGGGCCCATCTCACGGGTAGTTAGTTTAGAATGACTTGAAAGGTAGATTTATAAGGGTAAGTGGAGGAATGTGTAGCTAGACGGAAAGGTAAAGACTACGTCAGAGAATGCCTTATGTGGCCTTGGAAGAGCTGTATCCTTTATCACGTGGTGAATCTGTATGGGGTTAGGAAAGATGATTCTTTAGTACTAGGATTAAGAAAGACTTGGCAGAATTAGAGGAGGAAGATGGCTGTGAACTTGGACGACAGGAAATACTGAGCAGGCAGAAGATGGAAAGCAGGGAAGGATTAAGACTTGACAGGATTTTATGGCTGTGAGTCAAAGCCAATGCCTCTAACTAGAACCCCTGGCTGACCAAAATGGAGTTGGTCTTGTGTACTCCTGAATGACACCGAGGCGGTAACTATTTTTGGTGTTGACAGTGAAGCTCAGACTCTTGGGTTTGTTCTCATCTTTGCCTTCTCTCTCACTTTTCTTGTTCCAGAAAGGATCTAGAATGGCTCCCCAGTAGAACTCTGCTTTATAAATACCAGTCTGCAATGACTTGGCTTTCCTCCTTTAGGGAGGAATGTTTTATTTTTAAAAAGCTGGTGACCTAGACAGAATTATGTTTTCTAAAGTTATCTGAATCCAGGAGGTCGGCAGCAGTTTGAAAGGACAGTGACCCAACTTTCAGCTCTGAATTCTAATTTAGATCTATTATCTGACAGCTCAGGCTGTTTTAAATCTAGCCTGTCTGTGTGTATAATGCAATTAAATAAGGAAGGAAGATAGAGGCAAGTGAAAGTATCTTTTGTTTTTCTTTCTACATCCTCTAAATAAACTCTGCACATTCTCTTGTGATCCATAAGTTAATATTGCTGAAAATACCTCATTTATCTTTTGTCAGCCTTTAGATGGGAAAAATTAATATAGCAGACCACATGTTATCTTTTCTTAAATAACCACATGATGTAAAATCCACAGCTTTCCTTTTTATGTTTTGTCTTCAAAATATTATATTTGTCTTTCTTATACCCCATGAAAATCTCCTTTGCTTAACATAAGCCTTTAGTTCAGAGATTTGAATTTTTGCCTGAGGTGTTACTGAGTTGGTTTTAAAATTTGCGCTATCATTGAATTCAGTAAAACAATAAAATCTGTGCGGATTGATTTATGGCCTTCAAATATTATAGAAGCATCTGAGTCTATAAGATTTGCCCAAATAGAACTGAAGAATTTTGGTAACTGGAAGTCCAGTCTTCTTCTTTGTTAGAAATATCGCCTTGGTTTCATGGCCATTCAGTTCTACTTAATCTGATACACTCCTCTAGTGATCTTAGTCCTATGATATATTCCTCTACTAACTTTTCCACTGTTAGGTCTGAAAAAGAAAAGCTCTTTCCTCTACAGTGCTTCTATCACCAGCTGTGTCGGTTTTTCTCCCCACAGTAAGCAATTTTTTAGATCTTGGTGGACCTCAGCTGGGTGTCCTACAGTTTAACCTGGGGCTTCTCAGGTGGCTTAGTGGTAAAGACTCTGCCTGTCAATTCAGGACACATAGGTTCAGTCCCTGGGTCAGGAAGGTCCCCTGGAGAAGGAAATGGCCATCCACTCCAGTATTCTTGCCTGGGAAATCCCATGGACAGAGGAGCCTGGCGGGCTTCAGTCCATGGAGTCGCAAAAGAGTCGGACGCAACTGAGTGGCTAAACACCAACAATATAACTCACTTCTGAAACGACTGCCTGGAATTAATGCAGACCCCACAGGTTAAGGGCTCCATCACACAAGAGCGCCCCTACTTCAGATGCTGGTTACAGGTTCCAAGCGGTCATCTGCACCTCTGACCATCTGGCTCTACATAAATCAAGAGTTCTGCAGTTCTCTCCTCAGATTGGTGATTTGCTATGATGGCTCACAGCACCAGTTTATTCTATTCAGACTTATTGGTTTATTAGGAAGCATGTAATACAGGATACAGATAAGAGATCCATAGGACAAAATATAGGGGAGGGGTGTAGAAATTCCACACTCTCTCCAGGTGTACCACCCTCTCAACACCTTGGTGTGTTCACCACCTGGAAGCTCTCTAAACCCCATTGTTGAGGATTCTTTTGGAGGTTCTGTTACTTAGGCATGACTGGTTAATTCATTGGCCGTGAGTTAATTCAATGTCCACCCTAGTCCCCTCCCTGGAGGTATGGCAGTGGGGCTGAAAGTTCCAACCCTCTGATCATATAGGGCTCCATGTGGCAGCCAGTCCCCTCCTCCAAGAGGCACTTCATTAGCATAAACTCAAGCATAGCTGAAAAGATTTGTTAAAAATAGCGAAAGCTGCTCCTCTTACCCCTTACTCAGGAAATTATAAGAGTTTCAGAAGCCCTGTACCAGCAATTTGGCACAAAGATCAAATGTATATTTCTTATTATATCATGTTGTCACCAGCCTCTACAAAAGCTACTTCCATTTGCCTGCAATCTGTTGACTGTCTCACCCAGGTTGCATATTGCTGGGTTCCACTAAACTTCTACTGTCTTTCTTTAAGCTAAATTTTCATGTTTTAACAGACTATCACATAAATATATAAAAAGTGTTCCTGTAAAGCTTATAATGAAAATAGAGAAAATATTGACCTAATTCTAACCCACATCAATCAAAAGATATTGAATCTAATACTTTTAGATTTTCCTTCTGGTTTTACTACATATTTCTGAATTACATGCATTATTTTTTTTGTTTTGGCTTATTTACATTTTATACACGAATGCTCATTTTAGACAACTAGCATTTTTTTCTAAATATCCTTGACTTTATCTTTCAATCCTTCTGTTTAGTAGATCTCTACTAGCAAATATACATAAATATTTATGTTTTTTTTTAATTTTCTAAGAGCTTAGTGCTTCATTATTTTTCCTTTTAATAGCATTCAGTTTGCGGTTTTTAATAGATGCTAGTTATCTGTGAACATTATTAAGGATGAGGCTTAAAATTTTTTTTTCTATTCCCTGCACTGTCTTTTTATATTCTTTTTTTCCTCGCACTTTATCTTCATCTCTGGGTTTCGTGTTTCTGTTAGAGGCTATCTTCCAATGTCTGGTAAATGGTGGCTATTTATTCTCCCCTAATAATAAAACTCTAAAACAAGCCAATTAGAAGCTATAATTATGGACAGTCTCTCTTTTTTTAATCAGTTGGTAAAGTTCACTAGAATATACATAGTTGAGGGGCTAGCTCCTTTAAAGAGCTGTCCCTTAAAGATAACTCTTATCTCTAGATCTTTTCTCTCAAGTCATTGGGCTTCTCCAGTAATTTGGTTTCTTGAATCTAAGTCAGTTTCTCTGTATATGCATGTTTTCTGTATGCAGGTGGGTGGCAGTACCTTGAGAACCGAGGAGGAGGGGGCTCAGGGTATGTGGACGGGTCTCAGGTCAGTGTGTAAATTTACATGTAGCCCTTTTATTTTTGCAAAGAGTCAGGCAAGACTGAGCGACTGAACAGCACCAACTCCTGTGTTCATTCTGACTTCACACACCTGGAAGGGCCTGAACCTGGGTCCCCAGATCCAAAGCTCTCCTCATTCCCTTTTTCTGGGCGTCTGGATTTCCTTGCCACAGTGGTATCTATGGATCCCTCATGCAACTTTCAACTACTTCTCCTGTTTTCACCTGCCCCTCACCCCCGCTTTTAGAAATTGATGCCTCCAATTCAGACAACCCTGATGTCTTTCCAGGGTTTGGTATAGTAAATGTGTCTTTATTTACTACTGGCTTCTTCCTTTGAGCCACTTGACTATCATCATTATTATTCATTATAATTATTATCTTCATCATCATGTGCCTCAGGCTCTAAATGTCTTCCATTTACCATGATCACCTTCCTCCCCCCTCCTCCCACCCCTAAATTACTTCCCACTCACCTTTACTGATGATCTACCGTTATCTTTCCACCTTTGCTGCTGTTCATTGTTCAGCTGCTAAGTCGTGCCCTACTCTTTGAGACGCCAGGGACTGCAGCACGCCAGGCTTGCCTGTCCCTCACTGTCTTCCAGACATTGATCAAACTCATGTCCATTGAGTTGGTGGTGCCATCCAACCATCTCATCTTCTGTCACCCCCTTCTCCACCTGCTCTCAATCTTTCCCAGCATGAGGGTCTTTGCCAGTGAGTCAACTCTTCGCATCAAGTAGCCAGTGTATTGGAGCTTCAGCATCACTCTTTTCAGTGAATTCAGGGTTGATTTTCTCTAGGATTGACTGGTTTGATCTCTTTGCAGTTCAAGGGACACTGGAGAGTCTTCTCCAACACCACAATTCCACCTTCCCTCACCAAATCACGTCTCCTTTTGAGTCTGATCTGTTCATTTAGCAGATTGCCTACCTTGAACCTGGACAACATCCTTGTTTTTGTTTTTTTTCCCATTTGCTCTGTGCCATTGCTCATGTCCATGCCTAAATCTCCAGTTATCCATTTGCTGTCAGGGAACATGTTCTGACAGAAATCCTGGGTCCAGTCTAGGGTTCTGAATCAAGAGGCTGGGCTTGCTGGAGGAGAAATGCCAGAAGGCTCTGATGAGTGAAACACTGCAAGGGAATAAAGCAAGAAGAGCCAACTTCTGGAGAAGCTACATGCTTGAAGAGTGAGAATCCACCAGCCACACTCTGGGATAGACTTCGGAAAACAGAGACTTGAGCATTGGGGTAGAGGGACCGGGTGAACATAGTTGGAGGAGGTTTGAACAGAGTAGAGAGTTCCCTGAGCTTCTGTTAAGAACAGGAAATAGGAGCTGAGAATCCTGACCCAGTTCAGATAACATCGTTTTGCTGAAGAGTTTAAGCCATTTGAGGTATCTGTTATTACTGACAAACTTTAAAAGGTTCTAGAACTGGCAAAACCCACTAGGCCTGAGCTAAGTTAAAAGACATAGCATGACCAGCTGGGATAGCAACACAGCCAACTTGCTAATTAGTCTAGAGGAAGCCAATTGCCCACATTTTTATGGACTGCTAATTGCTAAAGCAGCAGCTTGCTCAGAAGACAAAAATAACAGCAGGGTGGTTTCTTGACTATGGTATAAAGTGGCCTCTGAGATATAGTCTACATCAACTTTAAAAATATTCTATAGTTCTTAAACTTTAAGTGTGCACTGTTATTATTAAAGATATACTTTGGAAGTCAAGTGTTTTTTTTTCCTTAGTCTGTAAGATGAGAAATGATAGAATATGTGAGACTCTAGTTTGAGCATCTGTAATAAGGATTTTAAAGGCCTTGGTTTTTCCATTTGAAGATCATTCCTCAGCCCATTTTAAAGCATTTCCCAATAAAAGAGCTAAAGAGGAAATTTTAAAATGTGCTTTATTCTCAATAGTGTGAGATTTTTCCTTAAAAAAAAAAAAAAGCTCTTGAAACCCAGTTGTATTTGTGAAAAGATAATGTGTTTAAAGAATTTACCTCTACTTTTTGCGACATTGCCAGCATAGTAAGTATTGGCAGAAATACATATCTACAAATAAATATTGGTAGAAAGAAAGAGTGAATGAGCAGAGGTATAAAGCTTTGTGTGCATTAGAAGGATAGAATCTCACATTGTAAAGAATAATTCCATTACTTTACAGACAAGGAAACTGAGGTAGAGAGGTGAAGGTAGGGGGCTGGTCTTGGGTCTCATTTCTGGTTAGTGACACTCCAGTACTCTTTGCTTCAAAGTTAATTTTCCTTCAGCTTAAAAATGAATGACTTCTGCAGGGCTGATTCTGACCCAAATCAGATGAAAGCCGTAAAGCCTGGCTTTGTTACAAGGCTCAAATGGCAAATGACAAAAGTAAAGGATCTTTCGAAACAATAACAAAACCAAAGTGACTGGTGTCTTTGGTTTTATTAAGGAGCGAAGTTTTGAAAGGCAAAGAGGGGGGAAATTTGGAGACTCTGTGCCAGGGACCTAATTTGAAAGTGTGAATGTCAGACTCAATACAAAGGAGAGGTAAGCTAGCCCCAAGCAGCTATAATTGCATAAAAAGAAAAAGTGGATTTCCTTTTCCAGTGAATCATTAGAAGTTTGTATATCTGCAGATTTATTTGTCGGTTGCATTTGTAACTGAAATCCGCTAATAAGACTGACAGCAGACTTAGATATGTTCTATATCTGGCAGAACAAATTTGATGAAATGCAACTAATTTGTGGATGAACATTTAGACCCAGCAATCTGACTAACAGCTCAGATACCAGGGAACATTTCTTAACAGGTAGAATTTATTAAGAAGGAGAAGTGAATTGTTTGTCTTCTTAATTAAAGGTTTGGTTGCATTTCCAAAGGGCCGTTAATAATAATAATGGTGCAGTCATTTATCAAGCGTGTGACTCTGCCTAAGTGATTCATTATTCTGAGCCTAGTGTTTCTCATTTGTACCGATAGGTTTATAATGGCACCTACCACATGGAGTTGGTGAGGATTAAATGAGAGCAAATAAGAGCATGCATGTACGATTATGCATAGTGCATTCTACATAAAAAGCACTCAATAAATGTTAGCTGCTATTATTGTCAGCCACTCCAGGGGAGCTATATTGTAAGAAACCATACTTTCACTGCTGCTGCACTGAAACCTCAGTAATATCATTTGTTTTCTCACTGGCCTACTATGTAATTTGTGGATATTTCTACCTCAAGATCCTCCCCAAAAGGGCAATGCAATGAAATTGAAAGATCTGTTACTTGGGATTCAGAACACTTGGTTAAAATCCAAAGTTTCCACAAGTACAATTTGTAGAACTTTCAGGAAGATGAGATTCATTCATTCAATCACTTTCTGACTGAACAAACATATCTCTTAAACTTATGTCTTTTAAGTCATTTGATGGTCTCTAAGGGCTCAGACGGTAAAGAATCTGCCTGTAGTTCACGGGACCTGTGTTCAGTCCCTGGGTCAGGAAGATCCCCTGGAGAAGGGAATGGCAACCACCTCCAGTGTTCTTGCCTGGAGAGTTTCATGGACAGAGGAGCCTGGCGGGCTACAGTCTGTGGGGTTGCCAAGAGTCTGACATGACTGAGCGACTAACACTATCACCCTCACCCATCCCACTGGGAGGCTGTAAGGAGCCGATGAAGGTATCTAGTGAACGTGCTCATTTGCAGACTGCATGGTGTCGAGTATCAGTTATTGACATTCTCTGAAGGTCCACATCCAGTGACTCTTTCAAGATCCAGGATGGAAGCCACCTCTCCTCTGAAGCCTTTCCTGAGCTCCCCAGCCTCCAGATGTCAGCACTCCTCCTGTCAGCTGATCTTCCTTGATATTCAAAGAAAGACTGCTTCGTAGAGCAGGCATTTGTATTCTTTTATTCCTGCTAGTATGTCTTCAGAAGAAAGCACCCATATCTAACCGCTCTCATGGTCCCCCATAGTGCGTCACCCTTGCTTATAGTAAGTGCTCAACAAATATTTGATTAGAGTAACAAGCTTTGGTGAGCTCACATGCAATACTAAGTTCTGTAAGGTAGGAAGAAGTAGTAAAAGCAAATAAAGCCTTAATTACAATTATATCTCTTCAACAAGGTGCCCAAATCCTGTAGGATTTGAAATTCATTAGAAATTAACTCATCTTTTATTCATTCATCCTGTTATTCAATCAATAGACATATGTCAAGCATGTTCTAGGTGCCAGGTACTGTGGTGGTGGGTAGTAGGAATTCAGTTTAACAAAAATAAATAGTTGCATTGCAGAGAGCTTGCAGCTTATAGATAAAAAGAAGTAAGAGGGAATAATATCAAAATTTGCTTTGGCAGACTAAACATTTAGACCTTTCTGTGTTAAAAGAGGTCAATAAAGCATTACAAGCTACTTTTTCTATCCATTATTAATTCCAACAGTTTGGTCACTGTTCATTAGTAAGATTAAATTTGGCTACTGAGACTAGGTCAGGCAAATCATTTTTTCTGGTTAAAAAAAACTATAACTGCTGGGTGAAATTTGCTTTGAATTGTTTTTCATAATCACGAGTAATTGGGCATGTCCTATTCAGTTAAAAATAAATATACAAAAGTACATTGATCTACTTTCCTTGTTAATGAGTTTTGAAAACCATCGCTATATTACTTAAACTTACTTTTCTTCACTTATTAAAAAGTCCAGAGGACACAAGTAACCTTTACAGAATATTTCCATGTAACAAGACAGAATTATTTAGTGAAACTGCTAGATATATGTTTTCACTGAAGAAGTAAAACAATTCTGCGCTGGCATGGATCCAACCAGCAGGATGCAAGATGGACTTCTCAGTTATTGTATTGTCCAGTAGGTAATCTGATTGAAATTCCCTTCTATTCCCATGGAAGCCTGTGGAATGTCACATTTTAAGATGAGGAAGGGGTCTTCTCAGGGTCGCTTAAGTCCCCTTGCTGCTGCTTCATCCTTCATCCCACTCGCCTACCACCACCACCCCACACACACACATGACCCCCTCTACCAACTCAAGGCTCTGCTTCCCTGTAGCTGCGGGGGCAAAGCAAATGACGCATCGGGTACCTCTGTGCCACTTTTCCACATCAGATCGAGGAGTTTATGGGTAGAAAACACCCAAGCTGGTTTCCCTTGTCTGTCAGTCAGGATCCTGCTGGGAAGACTGGTGCCACTCAAGTGAGCAGCATGATGATGGTTGACCTGTGTACAATGACAGCTGTTGGTGATGGACAGGGAAGCCTGGCGTGCTACAGTCCAGGGGGTCGCAAAGAGTCAGACACGACTGAGCGACTGAACTGCACTGGGCAGGACAAGTCTGTGGTCAGAGATGCTAGTGGGGTTGTGGCAAAGCACCCGTATAACTGTTATCACCTATAGTTCTGGGAGGGGTGGGTGGACAGTTACTGGAACCAAGAGAGAGAGGTGCGACTGTAACTAGGGGAGGGTCTGCACACTTCAGTGGAGAAATCCAGCTGCTGCCAACCTCTGAGGACTGACTGAGCAGGAGCCAGGGACATTGATTCCACGACTCACTCCCCAGCTTCCTGCCAATGCCTCCCACTCGATGCACCCCAGGAAGATGAGCTTCCCAAAGAGCATAGTTCGGGTGGAAGATGAATCCAAAGGACCAAACAAACTATCACATACACTCGGTGTGTAGTGAGGAGCAGATATGCATTATAGCTATAGTGCATGTACTCATGAGAAAGCTCTCACTGCGTTCTGGAAAGTTTGTAGATATTATCTGTCTAATATTCCTAAAACCCTTTTAAGATGAGCTTTATTATTCTCACATGATATAGCAAACAAACAAATGTGTGTGTTCACAGACACCTTTCTTATTCCAGTTCACGAGCTCAGTTCCCTCTCGTTTATTCTAAAGAGGAAGGATTCTTTCTTGCTGGAAAAGAGACGAAGTTAATCTGGATAATGAGTGAGTGTGTGTGTGTGTGTGTGTGTGAGGGAGCTTTTCAGCAGTGTTAAGAGCTTAAAAAACACCATAGCAGTTTAAGATTGTGAGGGAAGTAAAGGGATGGTGGGAAAATAGTTTACCTGTATTGGATTACCTTTAATAGCTTTTAAGAAGCTTAAGGGAGAAATGTAATTACTTTTAAGATTTCTGTTGGCTATTGGGCTGCATTTTTGAAGGAGACAGCTTAGAGAGTTGACCACGTGGTTTCTGCATTTACTAGGGTGCCACTCACTTCACATTTCTTTAAACTGAGAATTAAGCGATTAAGTGTCCTGCCTAAGATCACACTCTCAAAAGTGCAGTTGTCCGGGTTTGTGGATTCCAGGTCCATCCATCTTAATTCAGCTTTGGCTGAATTTACGTTGGCTGAATTTGTTGAGTGATAAAGCTCTCTGGAGGAAGGATTTCCTATAATACCTGGTAAGTAGATGGTACACCCCTCAGTAGTTGGAGAGACTGGTCCCTTGTACTCCTTCTGTAAAAAGGCTGCATTAGTAATGGTCAAGTGTCACAGAGTTATTCAGATGAACAGTTCCATTATTAAATCTTACTCAGTTCATTCATTTATTTCTATAATGTCAATCCATCCTTTAAAATAAAGACTGGACTTACTGTTTCTTCAGTCCATTTAGTCATGACATTGTTATTTTAAGAATGGCATTCTAATGCTTTCTAATTGCTCTTAAAGTCCTTTTTGAATCCTAGTACAGATCTTTCTGTTACATGTCACCTGTGAGACCTACCTGTGCTTTGATTCACTGCCTGATGTAATCAGAAAGCACTTAATGATCAGGCAATTTTGTATATTTTTAAAAAATAAAGTGAGTTGTTCCTGGGATACGAAATATAGATGAAAGAAAAGAGTGTAGGTAGGTAGGATCTACTGACAGCGGAACATCTGGTGGTTATATGACCTGTGAACTTTTTCACACTTCTGCCCCTCTGAGTTCCCAGTGACCCTTACAACTCCCTACCTGAGACCAAAATCAGACATTTCCAGGGCTGCTCCCATTTCTAATCCTGTTGGGGTTGCTCTGTATTTGACTTCTTGTTAAGACAATCTATTACTACTTATCCAACTTGCATTTTTTGTACAGTATTTTCCTATTAGTTCTAGATTCAGGAATTCTCTTAAAATTTGATTACATAGTGATGACAATGATTCTGACCACACCCAGCATCATTCTGAAATAAAAACAAGTTTAAGTGTTTTCTTTAATCAAGGACATATTTGCATACCTTATTGCAGTTAGTGGCGTGGTTAAGGAAACAGATTTTGAAACCAGAAAGCCTATATCTGAATTCTGGTTCACCCAGCAACTAGCTGTGTGGTCTTGGACCACTGAAACCCTGTGCCAAAGTTTTCTTATCTGTATGAAAGAGGCAGTCTTAGTACTCATAGAGTTGTGAAGATTTATAAATTAACCTGTAGTGTTTAGGAGACAATCTGACACAGAGCAAACATTCAGTAAATATTGGATGCTGTTGTTATACCCCTGACCTAACATGATGCTGTAAGCTTAATATTATTTTCATTTAAAATTCATTTTCAGTTAAGATTTACCTGACACAGTGAAACTGCCTTGGTCTTTAGTATCGGGAAACCCTAGTTCAAATTTCAGTTCTTCCACTTAGTAAGTATATGGATTTGGTCAGGTTATTTGACTTTAAGTAACACTAATTTTTATATTTTTAAAATAGAATGATAATATATTTGTCTTAGAGGGTTGGCATGTGACAAGTCAAGCATATGTAAATTAGATAAGTATAAAATACATGTGTGAAAAGTACATAACCAGGCTTTGACTCATAGAAAGCATTTATCAGATGTAGGTATTATTTTTAGGAGAAATTATCAGTAATGTTATTAATAAGACAAAAGCACAAAAATAGAAAAGGAGAGTTTCATGTTCTGCAAAAGAGGTGTTGATGAAAAAGTCTTTGACTTAAATCTGTAAATGAAACTAAACTCAAGGTGTTTGGAAATGATTTTGCCCACTAAACGAATTGCATGTAACGCATAATGATTGCTTTATTTTCCCATTAAAATAATTATCTGCAAAGCAATGACATGGATGTTGACTGTCCTGCGTGTGTTGCGGTAACCATCCGCCACTCTGCCTCCAGATTTCTGTGACATCATTGGCAGTTTGATGAGCAGCAGATCAGAAGGCACTAAAGAGCATTGCTGTGCTGACCGGGCATAATTCTACTTCAAAAGCAGAGACTCTTATAAACAGCGCTGCAATGAACATTGGGGTACATGTGTCTCTTTCAATTCTGGTTTCCTCGGTGTGTATGCCCAGCAGTGGGATTGCTGGGTCATAAGGCAGTTCTATTTGCAATTTTTTAAGGAATCTCCACACTGTTTTCCATAATGGCTGTACTAGTTTGCATTCCCACCAGCAGTGTAAGAGGGTTCCCTTTTCTCCACATCCTCTCCAGCATTTATTGCTTGTAGACTTTTGGATCGCAGCTATTCTGACTGGTGTGAAATGGTACCTCATTGTGGTCTTGATTTGCATTTCTCTGATAATGAGTGATGTTGAGCATCTTTTCATGTGTTTGTTAGCCATCCGTATGTCTTCTTTGGAGAAATGCCTATTTAGTTCTTTGGCCCATTTTTTAATTGGATCATTTATTTTTCTGGAGTTGAGCTGTATAAGTTGCTTATATAACTTTGAGATTAGTTGTTTGTCAGTTGTTTCATTTGCTATTGTTTTCTCCCATTCAGAAGGCTGTCTTTTCACCTTGCTTGTAGTTTCCTTTGTTGTGCAGAAGCTTTTAATTTTAATTAGATCCCATTTGTTTATCTTTGCTTTTATTTCCAGTATACTGGAAGTTGGATCATAGAGGATCCTGCTGTGATTTATGTCGGAGAGTGTTTTGCCTATGTTCTCCTCTAGGAGTTTTATAGTTTCTGGTCTTACATTTAGATCTTTAATCCATTTTGAGTTTATTTTTGTGTATGGTGTTAGAAAGGGGTCTAGTTTCATTCTTTTACAAGTGGTTGACCAGTTTTCCCAGCACCACCTGTTAAAGAGACTGTCTTTACTCCATTGTATATTCTTGCCTCCTTTGTCGAAGATAAGGTGTCCATAGGTGTGTGGGTTAATCTCAGGGCTTTCTATTTTGTTCCATTGATCTATATTTCTGTCTTTGTGCCAGTACCATACTGTCTAAGCAACCTAGATGTCCATCAGCAGATGAATGGATAAGAAAGCTGTGGTACATATACACTATGGAATACTACTCAGCCCTTAAAAAGAATAAATTTGACTCAGTTCTAATGAGATGGATGAAATTGGAACCAATTATACAGAGTGAAGTAAGCCAGAAAGAAAAACACCAATACAGTATACTGACACATATATATGGAATTTAGAAGACAGTAATGATGACCCTGTATGTGAGACAACCAAGAGACACAGAGGTATAGAGTGGACTTTTGGACTCTGAGGGAGAGGGAGAGGGTGGGATGGTTTGGGAGAATGGCAATGAAACGTATATTTTCGTGTAAGAAACGAAGCGCCAATCTGTGTTCAATGTAGGATGCAGGATGCATGGGGCTGATGCACAGGATGATTCAAGTAGAGGATGTGGGGTGAGAGGTGGGAGGGGGCTTCGGCATTGGGAGATTGTGTTCACCTATGGCTGATTCGTGTCAATGTATGGCAAAACAAATACAGTATTGTAATTTAAAATAAATAAATAAATAAATTAAAAACAAAACAAAACAAAAAAGCAGAGACTCTTGACAGCTTAGTATCCATACACATAAGATATATGTCAGTTTGATCTTATTATCAATGCACATAAGATACATCTCAAGCTACCTGAAAATTAAATTTAGATTTTTAATGTGTGTTAGCTAGAAGAAACATTAACTATAGGAACAAACCCCAAATCTCAGCACAGTAGCCAAAAAAAAGCTTTTTTTTTTTTTTTTTTTTAGTATTAGTTTTGCTCATTGATGTGTGGAACAAGCAATTAGGATCAGCGAAGGGGAAGTGAGATTCTGTTCCCCACAGGCACGCAGGACCCAAACAGACAGAGGCCCTGCGCTGCACCCACGCAGGGCTACCCAGGTGCTTCTAGGCTTCGCAAGGGCGGGGAAGCGGCGGACATCACTTCCGGTCACGTGTCATTGGCCAGAAGCTAGTCACAGGGTCTCCCGTAGTTGCAGAAGAAGCTGGGAAATCCAGTCTCTGGCCGACATTGGTTCAGTGAAACAGCACAATGCCTGTGGCAGGGAGCCCAAGTATTTGGTAAGACAGGGAAAGATCTGTGCCAAACCCTTACTATGGGCTTCCCAGGTGGTGCTAGTGGTAAAGAAGTGAAAGTAGTTCAGTCGTATCAGTAGTGACCCCACAGACTACACAGTTCGTGGAATTCTCCAGAATACTGGAGTGGGCAGCTGTTGCCTTGTCTAAGGGATCTTCCCAACCCAAGGATCGAACCCCGGTCTCCAGTATTGCAGGCAGATTCTTTACCAGCTGAGCCACCAGGGAGGCCCTCACCTGCCTGCAAATGTGGGAGATATAAGAGATGCAGGTTCGATCCCTGGGTCAGGAAGATCCCTTGGGGGAGGGCATGGCAGTCCACTCCAGGATTCTCACCTGGAGAATCCCATGGACAGAGGAGCCTAACAGGCTACAGTCCATAGGGTCGCAACAGAGTTGTGCACGACTGAAGCGACTCAGCATGCAAGCACACATACCCCTGTTATGGTAGAGTAATGACAATAGACTTGGTCCCGTTTTTCTCCCTCCTCTTCCTTTATTAAAAAGAAAGAAAGAAAAAAAAAAACCCACTAAATTGTGTGTGTGTTCACACAAACACCAGCTTGTTGAGAATAAGAACTCTATTTCACCCATCACTGTCCCTAAGGTGCTTGACCCAAAGCTTAGCGTGTATCAGATACTCAACAAGCATTCCTTGAGTGAACAAATGAACTTGCGCTCCCAGTCTTGTTGCCTCATTCTTCCTTTAGTTCTCCTGTCCTTCTTTCCTTTCTCTCTCTCTCTCTCTTCTCTCTGATCTCAGAGTTTCAGAGACTTTATTTTCTACTAGGCACTGTGATGAGTGATAGGGAATCAAAGACAAATTTCATCTTTGGGAAAAGCTATATCAAAACAAGAATAAAGAGGACATTAATGTAAAGTTTTAGTAAACATTTCAAAATTGTTGATTTCATGAAAATGTTTACTGGTCTTAAGAAGGACTACAGTATCCTCTTGAATTCATGCGTCAAGCATATATATGCCATTCCACGAAATTTACCCTCAGCCGCATCTTTGACTGGTGCTAGTGAGACCTCCATTGTAACAGAAAGCCACCCTCAGGGCCCAGGCTGTGGAGTCCTGTGTAGGTGAGACCTTCCCCATGTCAGAGTGAAAGTTCTCTCATTGTGTGCTGGGAATGGTAATATAACCTAAGGTCTGTGTTATGGTAAACTGGAGATTGTAGTGGTGGGGATTGTCTAGGTTGGTTTGTTTTTCATAGATTTTCAAGTTTCCCTATATGGCTCTTGGTGTCTTTTTGGAATTGAATATGCTTCAGAACTACCTGCATCCCAGCTGTGTTCTTTTTAATGGTGAAGGTGGTGACGGCACCAGCCATTTAATCAGCATTAGCAATTGTGGTTTGGCATTGCATCAATCACATTATGGATATTATTTCTTTTACTGATAAGTCTCACTGTGCATATTTAGAGATTTGAGAAGTCATGTTCAAATAGGTTAGCCAAATTGTCTGTAGTCATTCATCTTAGAAAGGAACAGAGCTAAAGTCCAAACACGATCAGCCTGACCCCAAAGCCAGGACACTCAAGCACTCTGGCTGACGATCATCTGTTTAAGATATTAAGGGTGTCCTGTCTTTCTAGAGAGATTTATACGGACATTAGAGAACTTTTTCAAAATGTAGGATAAGGACTAAAACACAAGTGTTTGGACTCTTGCAGTTTTTGCCCAGAGTTCTAACACGCCAGGGTGTTTCTGAAGGTGCTACAAGAATTCCAGGGACCTCTTAAATTTAGGACAATGTGTTATTATTATGAAAATTAGGCCCATAGGGTATAAGATTTTCAAGGCCTGTAACCTCAAGAAGATTAAGCACTATGTTCTCTTCCTGAACATGCAAAGATACACTTGTTTGATTAAAGGCTAATTTTCTGATTTCACAGATATGGTAAGGAATAGATTCCCACTCCCACCCCATAAATGAATGGGCATTCACAGAAATTATACAGCCTCATAGAATATGAATAAATGTTTCCAGCAAACAGGATTTATAGCAAACTCCTGGCTTCTGTGGAGCCTAGTCAGAAGAAAGGGTTGATGTGGACAGAGAGGGGGAAGTGGGTTCCCAGCTTCTTGCCAATTCAAGCTGAGTGCAGGAAGAAGCTGGTGGCAGAAGCAGGGCTGTTTCCTGTCTGTGTGTCCTGAGGGACCCAGGGACAGAGTCCCCGCTCCGGTGGCTGAGGGCTCTGCCTAGGGTCTCAGGCTGTGCACCTGCAACCTCTGGGACTGGAGGCACCTCTCACTGCCTCCAGCTTCCTGGGGGACTTCACGCCTCCTTATTCATGGAGTCAGGTGGGTTTGGCCCTGGTTCCTATTTCTACTCAGGAGCAGCCCGACCAGGGCTAAGTAGCCTACAGCCCTTTAAAAGCCAGTTACGCACTGACACTTCAGAAATGCCACTTATGCCTCAATTCCAGCTACTGCAGCACAGCCACCTTTCAGTTTCCTAGTTCAGGCTTTGATTGTTTTAAGGGGAAATGGGACCATGATGCACCCCACCATGGCAGATGTCATGGAGCCCATGTCCCCACAAGGAGATTTCCTGGCGACGCCCAACAATCAAGAGCATCTCTTCTCTTTCTAAATCGGTGGCAAGTTCCTGAATTCTGAGTGTCCAGCATGTGCGGGTAAGCTGGGAGGAATGTGGACATTCGCTGTTTACTATGGTAAGACAAAATTCCTGCCCTTTAGGAACATACATTTGGTCAGTACAGTTAGTACCAACATGGAAACATTGCAGAACAGTTTGTTAACAACATGCTAAGGAGTATTTTGATTTAGTGCAATTCAAAGTGACACATTTTTAGAACAGTGCTTTTCCTGTTTCCAGGAAAAGTGAGTTTTCCTCTTCTATGAGGGAACAGACAAGTTCTAAGTGGTGTGTTACTTTTTCTTCCTAATCCCCAATCCTTCCCACACCCGGGTTTAATTTTCTTCATTTTAGTCTTTATTGGAATCCATAAAGGTTTTCCAAGATTATTCTCAGGCAGACTTTTGTGAAGAAACTTAAATCTCTATGAGTCAGATTTTTAAGTATTTTGTAATGTAATTATACAGCCAGACATAAGAGAGTGCCTAGTAGAATCACCAAGGGAGCTTGCAACTGAGTGGAGAGAAGACTCATTCTTGTACACTCACACAGACACACACACACACACACACACACAGACACACACACACACACACCCAGATTTGGAACCAGAAAAACAACATTCATGTAGGTGTCTGCCTGTTGTCACTCCCATCATCTTGAACAAGTCTCTTAATTTCTCTACATGTGTTTTCTTATATGACAGGGGAGATACCTGATTTCAGGAGGCGATTGGTTATGTCTCATGGAATCGCATGAAAATATCTTACCCACTGTGAAGTATGATTAAAATGTTAGTTTTCATGATCTAAATCATATTTGAGATGCAGGAAGACTAGTCTGTTCTTTCACTTTTAGAATCCGATTTTCATATAACTGGTTTCATTTTTTGTGATGTTTAATATGACAAGCAAAAGCTCTTGTTCAAAGGGGAAGGATAAATATGATTAACTTTCCGTAAATCCATTAAAAGTTTTCTTCCCCATCTTTTCACTGGGGAAGTGTCTGAATGTGCTTCCCTCTGTTGACCTTCTTTCTGTAAGTGCCCACTGAGCTGCTGAGAGCCATTTGCTTTCAGACAAGTGTTGTGCTTGGTATGTGGTTTGAATCTGGGATCATGATCTTATTAGCATTTTTTCTACTCTATTGCTTTACTTCACCAGCTGCATCCGGGCTCCTGACGTGAACTGTGGCTAGCCCTTTTGATGGGTTTTGGACTGGCTATGCCTCCACTTCAGAATATTTCCCCAGTATTTTGCTGCTACGGTGTAGGAGTTGTGATGATATTCATTCATCCACTCAGCACACCTTAAAAGAGCATCTGATATGAGCAGGTACTCTGACTACTGAGCCTGGTGGAATCACAGATACAGAAAACAGATCTCTGGCCTCAGGGAAGCTGCTGCAGAGAAATGATACACCTACACTCTATACAACAAGTGTAGGGGTGAATGGTGGCACTTTCTCAAGAGATGCGTCCCCTGGAACCCATGAATGTGTTTTTATTTGAAAGAAGAGCTTTTGCAGGTGTAATTAAATGAAGCGTCTTGAGATCAATGTGGATTATCTAGCATTAGTCTCTCAGTGCGATCCCATGGGTGATAGCCCATCAGGCTCCCTCTGTCCATGGGATTTTCCAGGCAAGAATACTGGAGTGGGTTGCCATTTCTTTCTCTAGGGTGGATTATCTAGGTGGGCCCTAAATCCAGTGGAGAGTGTCCTTCCTTATATAAGACATAGAGACACATGGAAGTCATATGAAGAGATTAAAGAGAGGCAGAGATTAAATGATACACTGTAAGAATGATGCGAGACACCAGACGTTGGAAAAGGCTAGGAACGGATTATCCCCTGGAGTCATCAGAGGGAGTGCTGGCCTGCTGACTTCTGGATTTCAGACTCCTGGACTCCAGAACTATGAGAGAGTAAGATCCTGTCATTTTAAGCCAGCAAACATTTGGTCATTTATTACAGCTGCCCTAGGAGTCTAATACAGAATGAAACAGGATAATTTACACAACCTATAAAATGACCCAAGACAGCCAAGGTTCACTTCTTTTTATGATAACTTATTTATTTTTAAATAAATTAACTTTTTTTCTTTTGTCTCTGCTGGGTCTTCACTGTAGCTCATGAGTTAAGTTACCCCGTGCCATGTGGGATCTTAGTTCCCTTACCAGGGATTGAACCCATGTCCCCAGCATTGGAAGGTGGATTCTTAACCGCTGGACCACCAGGGAAATCCCCAAAAGTTCTTTTTTACTGGAAGGATAGTGTTTGTGCACAATCAGTCCAGAAGCATTGAATTATGAAAATACCATTGCCTGCTATGCATCAGTTATATTGCAATAATAAGATGACAAACTAAACACAGATTATTTCCTATAATTTTAATTTTATGGCAACATCCTATATTAAAATTTAATTTTAAATTTCTGTCTCAAGAAACAGTTGCAAATTTCTCAGAGTAGTGTTCTTCAGACAGGAGAAATGCAGTCCCCTGCCCACATCAAGCTGTGATATATGTAAAATCACAAACAAAAATGACCTCCTCATTTTTATGGTCTCTTGTAAACTTACCAGGTGATATATGTATGTAAACCTGACAAAATTCATGTGGTCACTGTTCTAACACTATGGCAAGCCCACACCTGTAGACCCCACCAGTAATATTAGAGTAGCTACAGAAATTTGGATGAAGCGATATCTAGTCTCATAAGCTGAAAAGCCAAAGTGATCTTTGCATGCAGGCGTGCTCAGTCACTGGGTCGTGTCCGATTCTTTGCCACCCATGGACTGTAGCCCACCAGGCTCCTCTGTCCATGGAATTCTCCAGGCAAGAATATTGGAGTGGGTGGTCATTTCCTTCTCCAGGGGATATTCTCGACCCAGGGGTCAAACCAGTGTCTTCTGCATTGCCAGGTGAATTCTTTACCACTGAGCCACATGGGAAGCCCAAAATGGTCTTTGTGTGTGCAAGTGTGTTAAGTCGCTTCAGTCGTGTCCGACTCTTTGCAACCCCTTGGACTGTAGCCCTCCAGGCTCCTCTGTCCATGGGATTCTCCAGGCAAGAATACTGGAGTAGGTTGTCATTTCCTTCTCCAAAATGATCTTTGCTGCTGCTGCTAAGTCACTTCAGTTGTGTCTGACTCTATGTAACCCCACAGATGGCAGCTCACCAGGCTCCGCCGTCCCTGGGATTCTCCAGGCAAGAATGCTGGAATGGGTTGCCATTTCCTTCTCCAAAAATGATGTTTGCTGTTGCTGCTGCTGCTAAGTCACTTCAGTCGTGTCCGACTCTGTGCGACCCCATAGACGGCAGCCCATCAGGCTCCCCCGTCCCTGGGATTCTCCAGGCAAGAACACTGGAGTTGCCATTTCCTTCTCCAATGCATGAAAATGAAAAGGAAGTCACTTAGTCATGTCTGACTCTTCGCGACCCTGGGTTAGGGAGTTTGGGATCAGAACGGATGTTGTTTGCTGGTGCTGGCTATGGGATTTGAGTGGTGATATCAGTCAGTCAATAATGGAAGCCACAGAAGCAGCACCAGTCAAAATGTGGCCACTATTCCCTTTAGTTCTCAGAAGAGCTGAATGAACATAAGGCGCTAACATTAATGAGCAGCGCAGGTGATTATTAAGTACCTGTGAAAGTTTAAAATATTACATTTACATTTATCAGCTTTGACTTGCTTAGTTGATGATGACTCTGTATGACAACTGGGTGAAATAAGATTTGGGGCCTCAGAAGATACAGGGCAGTGGGAACCTGGGGGAGGCTGTATTTATATTCATACCACAGCTCCAATGATGACTTCTAAGTTGTGCCAGAGTAAGTGTTTCCCAAATAGTAACACTTGTTCCTCACCCTTTATAACAATCAGAAAGTAGTAACTGTAAGATTATTGTCCATATTCATTTCTCTAATGAGATCATCAAAGTTTAGAGCTGTTAAGCAGTTTGTGCAAGTTCAGACTCTAGACATGTGCAGAGCCAGGATTTGAGCCCAGGCAGGATGACTTTGGAGAAGGAAATGGCAACCCACTCCCGTGTTCTTGCCTGGAGAAACCCATGGACAGAGGAGCCTGGTGGGCTGCAGTCTATGGGTTGCAAAAGAGTTGGACATGACTGAGCAACTAACACTTTCACTTTCAGGATGACTTTAGCATCTGTGCTTGTATGTACAGTTGGTGGGTAGACATGGTCTGCTTCAGAATTATTAAGTTATCTGGAATAAGAGTCACATCTGCCGTGATCTCAGGGAGTTGCCTGGAATCCATAGAATGAGAAATGAGTATCCCACGCTTCCTTGTCTTTAAGCTGAGGCACTAACTAGATAGCAGGGGTTAACAGAATATTCAGGCGGAATGAGAGATTCATTACATTTGCCACAAATGAACACAGATGGACACTCTTCAAACAGAGATTCATATTGAATTTTAATGGGACTCTTCTGCGGAACACATTTGCAAGACGGATCATAGCATATTCATACTTCCCTTTAGTTTGCCAAATGTGAGATGATTAAGAAACCTGCTTGTACTTTAAATATTCTCACCATATAGATGCATATTTCAAATGTATATGTCTGCAATAAATATTTGTTGAGTGAATATGAATGTATATATACAAACATATATGAAGCAACATGAACATGTACATTTAATTTGACAAATATTTGTTGCGTACTTACTAGATGTAAACTTGGGATGAAGAGTGGAGGGAATCACAGGTTTATTTTCTGCTCCCAAGGAGCTTTTTGAAGGGAGATGAGACACTCACTGTTTTTCCGGGAAGTGTGGTCTCTGGCCCAACGGCATTTGCATTGAGTGGAGTGGGGGCTTCTTAGACATGCACATTTTCACCCCATTATAGACCTCCTGAGTCAGAGTGCTGCAGTTGGGGATCCAGCAGAGATTGTTTCTAGAAACCTTCCAAAGGAGTCTGATGCACATGAAAGTGTCAGAAGCATTGAGTGACAGGAAAGCTTGACTGTGCTAAAGGATGCTAGAGATTACTTTCCACTGGGGACATTTGAGAGGACTTGAAGGAGGTGGTATTTGACCAGAGCCATGGAAGACAAGTAGATTTTCAATGATAGAAATGGGTAAGAAAGGGAATAAAGTCAAAGAGAAGAGCAGGAGTCAAAATGAGCTTGTTTAAGTCAGAGTTGTAGGCTGCCTGTGGCTGAGAACCTGGATTGAAGTCAGGCAGCAATAGGCTCTGTCATTGTTAGTATTACTTTGGAAGAGTGGAAGAGATTGTACTGAAAAAAGCTGAGTGGAAGAGAAAAGCATGTTGTACTGAAACAAAAGTATGTTTGACATCTCTGTGCTGTGCTTAGTCGCTCAGTCATGTCCAACTCTTTGCGACCCTGTGGACTGTAGCCCACCAGGCTCCTCTGTCCATGGGGATTCTCCAGGCAAGAACACTGGAGTGGGCTACCATGCCCTCTTCCAGGGGATCTTCCCAACCCAGGGATCGGAATGCAGGTCTCCCACATTACAGGCGATTTGTTACCATCTGAGCTAACAGGGAAGCATCCATCTCTAGTGGACAGCAAATATCCTTTTTAAAAAAAATATGCATTTATTTGGCTGTGCTGGGTTTTATGACATGCAGGATCATTTAGTTGCAGCATTTGAACTCTTAGCATTTGAATGACTTGCATGTGTTTAGACATTATTCTGAAAGTAATGGGGACTCATTGAAGGATTGATGGTTTCTGAGTGGGAACCGAAATGTGACCGAAGCTACTTTCCATACCCAGTGAATGTAATTCAGCAGATGTACTGAGTTGGTAGAACATCAGCGGTCTTAAATCAATCCTTTTTTCCCCCATTAAGAACACTTACACATTAAGAATTATTTACACATCCTGGCTGGAGCCATGACTGTCTTTGTTCTTTCTTGACTACTTGGACATATGCAACTTAATTTCAGTAACTCAGCAATGCCCATGTCTCGTGTGTGTGTATGTGTGTGTCTGTGTGTGTGTGTGTTTGTGTGTGTGTGTGTGTCATGCCCACATGCTTACACGTGCTCTCTTTGCTTATGGAGGGCACACAGCTGCTTTTGAATTCAGCTGGGATTTAGGAAGCTGCATAAAGACAAAGAAAAATGTTGCCGCTTGCTTGTGCTTCCTTTGTTATTTGGCCGTCAGAGGGGTGACTGTGCTCTGAAGTGGTGCAGGTGGCCTCTTCGGATACTAATTCCAGCTTCTCAACCAGCGTCACAAGAGAGTTCTCTGGAAGGGAGATAATTCTGTCCCTGTTGCTGATTACTTCTATTTGTCCGGTATTGTGGGCACCTGCTTTGCCACCCACCTTCCTTTTCTTCGTTATCCACTTACGTCATCTTTCTCCTTCCCCGGGTCAGCCTGTATATTTCAATCCATCCACACCCTGGATGAGCTCATTCATTCACTGGCTTTCTCTTTACAGTCCTCATTGTGTCTTCTTTTGTTGGCATAATTGATCCTCCGCTTTGCAAGAGCAGGTGGATGAATTGGTTTATTACTTTGAAAAAAAATCTTTCTTTCTCTCTCTTTTATTGCACCAGTCTTACAGTCAGTCGGTCCTTGGTTCAGCAGCTTGTTCTCTGCCTGAAGACTAATCTCTTTGTGTATCCATCTTGCCGGCGGTAAGGGAGTCCATGCTGGGTCTGCTGTTGATTGAAGACGAGGAAAGCCCACTGTGTAACATAGCTGTGATTCACAGTGTTAAAGCTGGGGAGCGATTGAGTCACAAAGACCAGAAGTATAGATTTCATTAACCTCATCTGCAGAAACGCTCTTTTATTTTAGGCTTTCTTGGGACCATGTCATCTATCCCTCCCACATTTCTAATGGAATTGCAAGAAGTCATGGCAAAATTGTTGAGTCTTTTGAAGCACATTTCATCTAACACTCCAGGATCCTTGCTACACACATTTGTTTCCCACAGTTTTGGACTTCTTGGGGGTGTGAATTTACTTAGTCCAGGACTTTAAAAGTCGTATATCCAGTCTAGTTTTTAAGTGATCCAGATATTAGATTTCTTTTTGTCCTTTGAGTAGGCATTAGACTGTAGCTGAGTGAATGGCCCTGTTTACTAATGTCTTTGTTAATTATGTGAGAAATTATACAAGGTCTCAAAGGACATGTGGGAGGCTTCCTGGTGGTCCAGTGGCTAAGGCCCTGCACTCCCAATGCAGGGGGTCTGGGTTCAACTCCTGGTTGGGGAACTAGGTCCCACATGCCCCCACTGAGAGTCTGAATACTGCAACTAAATGATCCTGGATGTCACAACTAAAACACAGCACAGCCAAATCAATCAATAAATATTAAAAAAAATATTGTCCACTGTTGTCCACTAGTGATGTCAAACATATGTTTGCTTGAGTACGATATGCTTCTGTCTTCCATTCAGTAAAATGATACTAACAGCAACAATAATAAAGACAGAATCAGATAAATCGGATGATTAATGATTACAGCATTTTATTATTCTGATGATTTAAGCAAGGAGACCCTGACGTGTTCTCAACTCAACGTCTGTGCTTGAGTTTCTATGTTGGATGCTCTGAATTTAACAAAGGTGAATGGGATGTGATTACTAGCTTCTAGAGGTTAAAAATTGAGTGAGAAAGAGATAGACAGAATGTGTGTGTGTGTGTGTGTGTGTGTGTATTATATTTGTAAATATATGTTTCTAAAATCTGCAGAAGCCCCCTGGGTAAAGTATGAAGAACTGAGGATATTGATAAGTAGAGAAGAGCAAAGAGATTCTAGCAGAGTAAAGGACATGGAGAAGGGAGAGTACAGGGTTCCTGCCTCTGAGTTGGAGGGACTGGCGATTCTGAGTAATGGTAGGTTGTAGTCTGGAAAGGAAGGAGAGGTGACCTAGGATTTGATTTGTTAAGCAGTGGGGAATCATGAATGATTTTGAACAGAGGTTGACAAACTATGGCCCAGAGACCAAATCCAACCCACTGTCTGTTTCTGCGAAAAAAGTTTGATTTGAACACGACCGGCCTCATTCCCGCCTCTCTGTATTGTCTGCGGCTGCCTTCGTGCATCAGCGGTGGCATTGAATAGTGTGATGGAGGCCACACAGCTGAAATACTTGCCAGTGGCCCTTCATGGAAATCTGGATGCTGCCTGATTCACTTCCCTAAAGTACAGCGCTCTTCTGTGCCAGGATAGGTGAACCAAAGGATGGTGGTGAAATCTGAGATGCTTCTTAGAGTAGCAGTTTTCCACTTAGAGATTTAAATATTGGCTTGGTCAAAAATTCATTCTGGTATTTCCATACAGTCTTGTGGAAAACCCAATGAACTTTTAGCCAACACAATATTTAAACTAATGAAGGTATGTATATGTATTTCTGTTAAGATATCATGGCAATAGGAGGAGATTTTGCTTTTTTCAGGCTTCCCTGTGGCTCAGCTGGTAAGGAATCTGCCTGTAATACAGGAGACCTGGATTTGATTCCTGGGTTGGGAAGATTCCCTGGAGAAGGGAAACACTACCCACTCCAGTATTCTGGCCTGGAGAATTCCATGGCCTATACAGTCCATGGGGTCACAAAGAGTCGGACATACCTGAGCCGCTTTCACTTTTTTTCTGGACAGAAGGCCAACGTGAAAGTAATTAGAGGACAGGGTTCCTTTTGGACCACCTTCTGTTTTTCTGGGGAAAGATATCTGAAAATACTTGGGCAGATTTGTCACCAGAAGTAACTCAGGGAGGACAAAGCTACAGTCTTGATGGACTTTGGCCGTGACGCCTCTCAAACATTCAAGGCATATATTAACTTGCCACCTTAACTTCCTCTGCGTACATTAACTTACCACCTTCTTTCTGTCCTAGCTAGCACCCAGTCCTTAAAGACGACATGTTTCTCTCAAGTAATGTACTCAAAGCTTCCTTCTGTGCACTTTTCAATTTATTTACCAATTATAGATGGGGGTGGAAGGAGGAAGTCCCAATTAATCCAAGGTTATTTGACATATACACATTCCTTGTTTGGTTTTGTTTCATCATCAGCAACTTCTTTGGCTCTCAATGGATGGCTTGTACTTTATTAGTTTATACTTGGTGACCTTATAAAAATAATTTCTGCATGGTTAACTCACATAAAAGTCATAGCATTTAGCTCATGTAATATGGCTTTGTCAATTTTCAGTGCAGAGACTATATTCTGACTTTATTTAATGCGGCAGTGGGATCAAGGTGCCTCTCTGAGGTGTACAAGGGTGGAGAATGAGCACCTGTCCTCCCCTCCCCTCCTTTGTAATAAGTATAGTATTTATAGGTGGAATAATTACAGAATTTCATAAGGGCACCAGCATAGCACAGTAAAAAAAGTGGTAACATATTTATCAAGTACTTAAAAGTTAAACTTCTAGAGAACTCCCAAGCTCAGCAATGCCCCTTGTGCAGAACTGGAGACTGTCAGTTGAGAGAATTCAGAGAAATGTTAGGCATCTATATAAGTGCATTAAAAACATCTAGTCTTTAAATGAGGCCTTTGAAGAATGATAGAAACATGGCTGAACTTCCCAGGGAACTTGCAGCTGTGGCGAGAACTCTCCAGGGCCAGCGAAGGCATGAATGATACTGGACTTTATTACATGTATCTCCAATTTATCGTCGAGGAATAAGAACCAGAAAGGAAAGAAGGCCGGAACTCTTCACATTAAGCAGGGATGAATATTGATCTTCAAAGGGTGCTGTCCAAAGCACATTTGGTGTGTCACCTGTGTGTGTGTGTGTGTGTGTGTGTGTGTGTGTGTGTGTGTGTAGATCTGGCTGATAGATCTTCAGTTCAGTTCAGTCGCTCAGTCGTGTCTGACTCTTTGTGACCCCATAGACTGCAGCACGGCAGGCCTCCCTGTCCATAATGCACTCCTGGAGCTTACTCAAACTCATGTCCATAGAGTTGGTGATGCCATCCAACCATCTCATCCTCTGTCATCCCCTTCTCCTCCTGCCTTCAATCTTTCCCAGCATCAGGGTCTTTTCCAACAAATCAGCTCTTCGCATCAGGTGGCCAAAGTATTGGAGCTTCAGCTTCAGTATCAGTCCTTCCAATGAATATTCAAGATTGGTTTCCTTTAGGATGGACTGACTGGATCTCCTTGCAGTCCTAGGGGCTCTCAAGAGTCTTCTCCAGCACCACAGTTCAAAGGCATCAATTCTTCGGCACTCCACTTTCTTTATAGTCCAACTCTGACATCCATACATGGATACATCTCACTGTAGGTTATATTCGGAGGATTCACAGTTTCGTCCTCTTTGGTTTTCTCCGTATTCCATCGCTATTATCTTTCTAACAAGTGACTCATTTTGCCCACCTGTTTTTGTAAGCGTATTGTTCTGATTGAAAATAATTAGAATGATTGATAATTATGTAACAGCTTCAGTGCCTTTGCCTGCTCATTTACCGTAGGCTTTCAAGGGAACAGCTTAGTCGAGTGTAGGTGTTCTCAATTAAAATATTGAGAAAAGTTGTGAGGTATCTTGCAATGTTTGAAAACGACTTAAAAAAAACTACAGTACGTTCTCCAAACGCTCCTGCACTGGTATTCCAGCGCACTTCTTGCAGAGGGAGTCACAAGGTCAGAGGGAGGAACCAGCCTGAAGGCTGGCTTTGTGTGAGAGTGCAGGTCCTCTGAGTGAGCAGCATCTCTCTGCTGGGAGCTGGAGGAAAGGCGGTGAGATCTTTTCCTTGAGGAAATAACAACTTCAAAAGTGCAATGGGATGAAGCTGATTTGGAGATGCAGGGATGGGCCAACAATGACCCCTTGGCAGCCACTTCTTTTACTCTTTGTTTTGAGGAATCAGGGGAAGGGAGAAAAAGCAAGAAGTGAGGGCAGAAGAAGGGGAAAAGGAGACTATTGCAAGACGCGTGCGCTCCCTGAGAAATGAAGAAACACATCGGACTCTGAGCCTGGGCCCCTGGAGATGCCCAGCCCCAGTATCAAGATCGAGCTTCCTTATGCATTAGGTGGTTTCACCTGGGAAGAGTTTACTCACCTGTATCATGTTTATCAGATGGGAAGTGTGACATCTGCCACGTGGCATGCAGTAGAAATTCACCAGAATGTGTAAATTTGCTGGTGTGAGCTCCAGGGTTGATCTCGGCCCCATCAGCCCAGGTTACATTTTTCTTATGGGGATTTGCAGTCTTTTTTAGCATCTGACATACTGGATTGGGAGCTTGAAGGGTTATTATGGTTTATGGATGCCCATCATTTTAAGGTAATCTTCAGTCTTTACAGAATTGGTGAAACATGTTCACATTTATGAGAACAAAGAGGACATTTTAGCTGATGCAGTACCATTTTGCATCTCATATAAATTCTCAGCATAATCAGCTTTGCGAATCTAAAGCAAAAACCTCTGAGATGTCCCTATAAAAGTACTGACGCACTGAACTTTTATTTTCAAAAGAAAATACATCAAGTTCTTCCCTACCTTGATTGTGATGTGTCGACCTTTAATCTTCCTTTTTGTTTTTAAAGAAGTGATATCATTCCTTCGAATGAGACAAGGTTGAACTTTGTCCGTACTTCCCTTGAGTTCGGACCTGTCGTCTCCTCTTCCTCCTGCCTTTAAGAACTCTAGGAAATCAACCTGGAAACATTATCTTCTCTGTAATTGTCATTATCTATTTTCACTTTGATTTCCTTCAATTTAATTAGTGAAGTACTTTGTCTTCTTCCATCTAAAAACAATTGAAAAGACCACCATGAACATTTTGGAATGTTTCTTCTATCCCAGCATCCCTGCTTAGTTCTCTATGTGGTCTGACATTTCTTCGTTTTCATCGCAACAACCAAGGAGTGAGTCCTTGTATCATTTCCATTTTTGCAGATGAGGAAACTGAGGCTTCAAGCAGGTCACTGGCTTGTGGCTAAGATCTCAGGAATGAAAGAGCCTGGGTTAGAAGCCTGAGGAATTTGACTTCCTGAGGCCTTTGCCTGCTTCTGAGTCCAGTGGGCTCATGACTCAGGCTTAGCTTTCACTTTGGATTTCCATCCTCTTTCCTATTTATGAAGTCTCCATCTTTTTATTGAAGACGGCATGCAGTTTCATTTCTTTCTTTTTTCTCTTTTTAACTATCACTGTTACATATTTGGCGCAGAGTTAGCGATCTCCAAAATGAACTTTGCCTGGAAATCTCACACTGTTTCTTCTGCAGGGTATCTATCAGCAAAGCCCTGGGATATAGATGAATCCATGTAATATCATTAAGAACTTCTTTACTCTGCAAAAAATGAAGCAATAGTATCTATGTTTTCATAGATATTACTTTATGAATGTTCTTTACTTTAAAGAAACATTTCCTGAAACCCAAGAATAAAACTGGCACATCCCCACGTTTGGGTTGACCCAGGAAGAAGGGAGAAAGTCTGGGAAGTGGAGGGATGAGGACGCTTACTGGTGGCATCACTGTGATCCGTTATTTAAACTGCACTGTTTCCTGGTGTCTGTTCTTGCTACACTATTCCTCAAAGCAAGTTTACCATGTAGATTTGATAAGTCCCATTTTACAGATGCATAAGACCAAGGAGATCCAGTGGCTTGCCTAAGGTCCCAGAGGCATTGTGGGCCGGGTGGAAATTTCCAGCAGGTCAGGTCTGAACCCCTGCTTCTTTCTCCCATGTATGATCATATTGCATCTTTCAATTAATATTCTATCCATTCTCTCACCCACCTCCCAGATCCACCTCTAAAAGAATGACTTATGAATATTTGATTCCATCTGCTAATAATACTTTAAAAAGTAATCTCTTTCTCAATCAAGGCCAAATCTCAAGCCTGTGTATCATTCCAGGGAAGGATTTGTGTCTAATTTTCTCTCCGTTTCATTCTGTACAGGTGTCCATGTTTATGGACCCAACCTTGCAGCTTTATTGATACATTCCTTTATTCTTCTATTTTATGCCCTAACCCACAGCTATTTCTTTGTATTTCTGTTCAAATATTTTGCATGCCTGTATTTTATCCTACCAACTAAACAGTCTGTGTTTTTAAGAGATAGCCTATGAATTTTCTGTTCTCATTCCCAGGCTTGATGTTATAGTTTATGAAATGAGAGTCTAACAGTAGGATCTGTGTAAAATGTAATTATTTTGAGAGTTGATGATACAGTCCCCACCAAAGTCAACCATGGGCTTTCCAGGTGGCGCTAGTAGTAAAGAACCTGCCTGCCAATTCAGAAGACGAAACAGACCCAGGGTTCAGTCCTTGGATTGGAAAGATCTCTTTGAGGAGGGCATGGCAACCTACTCTAGTATTCTTGCCTGAAGTATCCCATGGACAGAGGAGCCTGGCAGGCTGTGTTCCATGGGGTTGCAAAGAGTCAGACACGATTTTAGTGACTTAGTATGCATGCAAAGTTAAGTGCAGCTTGTGAGTGTGAAAGTCAGTCAGTTGTGTCGGACTCTTTCCAACCCCATGGACTATACAGTCCATGGAATTCTCCAGGCCAGAATACTGGAGTGGGCAGCCATTCTGCTTCTGTAACCTGGAGGAAGCCAGGAGTAAATTTTGACTCCTCCACGCTATATGTGTGTCTTTGGCCACTTTTGTTATCATGGAAGTGAAAGTTGCTCAGTCGTGTCTGACTCTTTAGACCCCAGGGACTGTATTATACAGTCCATGAAATTCTCTAGGCCAGAATACTAGAGTGGGTAGCCTTTCCCTTCTCCAGGGGATCTTCCCAACCCAAGGATAGGACCCACGTCTCCCACACTGCAGGTGGATTCTTTACCAGCTGAGTCACAAGGGAAGCTCAAGAATACTGGAGTGGGTAGCCTATCCCTTCTCCAGGGGATCTTCCTGACCCAGGAATCAAAATGGGATCTCCTGCATTGCAGGCGGATTCTTTACCCGCTGAGCTATCAGGGAAGCCCTTTGTTATTATTAGTTCAGTTCAGTCGCTCAGTGTTCTGCGACCCCATGAATCGCAGCACGCCAGGCCTCCCTGTCCATCACCAACTCCCTAGACTTCACTCAGACTCACATCCATCGAGTCAGCGATGCCATCCAGCCATCTCATCCTCTGTTGTCCCCTTCTCCTCCTGCCCCCAATCCCTCCCAGCATCAGAGTCTAGAGAACCCTGCCCCCTTTGCCTGACCCTTAAACTAAAGTGCCTTTGTTAGGCTCATAGGGAGATAATCTGACCCTCTTACCTGTTAATGACTGTAAGAAAAAGAAACACATCCCCCTTCCTGAGGCTTGCCATTCTAGGAGATATTTGCAAGAATTAAACGGTCTTACTTTGTTGCCTCACCTCCCGCATCTCCAGTCCATCAAAGAACCTGGCATCCAACCTGGGCAAGATGGTTATTTTGAGACATTAATCTGCCATCTTCTGGGTCAACCAGCTTTTTGAATAAAATCATATTCCTTGTCTTGACACCTCGTCCGTCCATGACTTGCAGAGCAAGCTTGGACTCAGTAACACTTTCTTACCTCTAGCTAACGTGTGGGTTCCTCACCGATTATTAAAAGTCTGAGCTAAGAATTTTCCTCTCCCTAGTTTGTTAACTTTATCTTCTTCTGTTTTCCTCATCCTCACCTTGGATATGCAGGATGGAGGTGACACTTGAGTCTGAGCCAGCGATCCATCTTACTCAAGGCCTATTTGAAGGATATCTCAGATATAAAGAGGCTAGAAATAGGGACTGAGAGTTTGATTCCAGCATGAAAACTGGGCATCAGTAATGATCCACCTTTTGGTGTGTTAAATAGACTCTGGCATCAGCTAAATTATTTCTGCAAGACTGAAGGACTTTGATCAAAATAGGCAAGCAGACAAAGGGATTTGCAAAGCATTCTATTTCCTAGTTCACAGGCATGCCAGCAAGGAGGCCTAGTATAGAACGTCACACTCTAGCTCCCTCTAGTGGCGACATCTAAACATGTCTCATTTTGTGTGACCATTGCTCAGTGGAAAAAAAAAACTTATTTGACATTAAGACCTTATTGCCAATTTATGTTTTCACCTAGAATGTGTTTGGCCAATTCTTACATATTTATATGTTTTCTATGTTTACCTAATTTTGAATTATCTATGATGCAGTGATAAGTATAATAGACAGTTATCTTAAAATAGACTATTTAAAAATGCTATTTAATCCTTTCTTGGAAGCATTAAAGTAGTAGGAGTAAAGAAAAAGGAGAAACAGAAAAGGGAGGAGGCAGAAGTGGAGAAGGAGAGGTTCGAATGCTGAAACAAAGCAAATCAATGTTTTATTCTAAAACATTCTTTCTTAATCACAATACCTGGACAGTGACCTCCAGATTCTTTCATGGTTTCTCATGGACTGTAGAATGAAATTTACTATATTTACTTGAGGTGCAAGGCGCCTTGCTGTCTGACATTTGCCTGTCTGAGTCCAGATTCAACCTTACAACTGCCCACCTTGAATTGTATGCTCCAAAACCACAAACCATTGCAGTTCACTGAACAGATCAATACCTCTCACAGCTGTGACTATGTGTTCTGTGTACTTCATCCGTCTGGATCCTGGGCGCCGATTCATATCCTCCTGTGAACCCATGCTCAGCCTTCAAGCCTCAGCTCACCTGCCTCTCTCTCTGTGAGGTTATCCTTGATTTCTCCGACAAGGCTGAAACTGCTCTCTGCTCATTTTCCACAGCACTGTGTTATACTGAGTTCTTATTTTGTACTAGCCATTCCTTTCTGCTCTCTAGACCCACGTTCTAAGAACAGAAACCATGAGGTCTTATCTTTCTAGTCTAACTTTAACATGGGGCCCTAAGAAATGTGTATCAAACGGCATCTTTCCCAATTCCTGAAATGTTGAACTAACATGAAGATCAATATCTTTTTCAGGTGATGCTGAAATTTCTGTTGTTTAGTCATGTTTGACTCTTTGTGACCCCATGGACTGTAGCCCGCCAGGCTCCTCTGTCCATGGGATTCTCCAGGCAAGAATACTGGAGTGGGTTGCCACATCCTCCTCCAGGGGATCTTCCCAACTCAGGGATCAAACCTGTGTCTCCTGCATTGGCTGGACGGATTCTTTACCACTGAGCCACCAGGGAAGCCCGCTGAAATTTCTAACTCACCTAAAAAGTGACTTTTTATTATACCTTTAAAGTCTTTATACACTTCAGTCTTTCTTTTTAGGGAAGAATTGATATTACTGACATTAGTGAAGAACGTTGTGACCTTTGGACCCTGGGGATGTATGACTGATGTTTAAAACAACATGTCGTGATAGGCACCATTTGTCAACTGGCTCAGCTTTATATTTAGCCTTGAATGAAGTGCTCTTTAAAGAAAACCATGCATTTCTTGCCTTGTCAACAGTTATTGGGCTTCTCTGCCCACCTCAGTGAATGAGGAATGACCCCAGAGACAAAGCCTAGGTGATGCCCATGCCTACTACAGCTCAGGAATAGGTCCAATCTTGCATACTTGCTTGATTCCAGGTGCTTTATCTGCACCATCACAGTTTACCCTTTACCGCCCACCTTATGATGTAGGAACAAGAATTATGTGTGTTTATTTGCAGATAAAACTGTGCCTCAGAGACTAAGTGATAAATTCAAGATCATTTGAATAAAAAGGTGGACTGGGACTCAAAATCAGGCACTCTGCTTATAAGGCCGGGCTGTCTTTCGGACAGTGGTTCTTACCTATGGGTGACTTTGCATCTCAGGGGATACTGGGCCTTGTCTGGAGAGGTGTGTGATTGTTAGGAGCTAGGGGATGGGGTGTTACTGGCATCTAGTGGTAGAGACCAGAGATGCTGCTAAACATCTCGAATGTGTGGGATGTCATCACAGCAAAGAATTATCCAGCCTGAGATGGGGCTTCCCTGGCGGTGCAGTGGGAGAGCATCTGCCTGCCAGGTCAGAAGATCCTCAGGAGAAGGAAATGGCAACTCACTCCAGTATTCTTGCCTGGAAAATGTCATGGACAGAGGAGCCTGGTGGGTTACAGTCCCTAAGGTCACAAAGAGTCGGACATGACTAAGCACACACACACACACATCACGAGATGTGAATAGTCCTCAGGTTGAGAAAGCCTGTTTAATAGGAACAAGCCAGGTGGGAATTCACGGCAACTGAGTTTCTAGGCTGTAGCGATGATTTCCAAAAATCATCTGTAGAGATGATTCCCCAAAGGTTATGAATGGACTCCTGACCTCTCAGTAGAATCTTAACTTCTTACTTGCAACTCTCAGGAGGTCACTTTGATTTGAATGATTTTGCCCTCAGTTCCAACCCAGGATCTGTGAATTCAAAGTGCCTGCCACCCCTTAGTTCCCCCTTGGCTGCTTCACCCTTTGTATCGGAAGCTCCACTTCCCTTTGGCCAGGCTGGGAACTTGGGTTCATTTCCCTTCTCTTTTGTACTCTTCTTTCCACTTTTCCCGTCACTGCAGCCTCTCCAAATGGTAACTGAATACTGATGACCGTTTTCTAAGCTGGTTTTCACAGTTTCTATTTGCCCCACCCGAACCCTGACCTAGGGGCTTCCCTGCTGGCTCAGCTGGTAAAGAATCTGTCTGCAATGCAGGAGACCTGGGTTCAATCCCTGAGCTGGAACGATCCCCTGGAGGAGGGCACAGCAACCCAGTCCAGTGTTCTTGCCTGGAGAATTCCATGGACAGAGAAGCCTGTCGGGCTACAGTCCGTGGGGACTGCAAAGAGTCGGACACGACTGAGGACACCCAGCGTAACCCCTGGCCCCGGGCGTCTCCATGTCTTGTGGCGTTCCTGCAGCAGCCTTCCAGCTGATCTCGCTGACTCCATTCTTTTTCTCTTTCTATATTATCTTGCACCATCACGAGGCTAGCTTCCCCAGACTAACTCTTTGGCCCCACGTCCTTTAGTATCACATCCTGTCCTTGGTACCGTGCAGAATGCATCTGGCATCGAAGATCCCTCAGGATCTGACCCACCTCTGTCTTCCCAGCTCTGTTGTCGGCCTCTGAACTGCCACCCCACCTTTCCTTGAGCACCCCCTGGTCCTTCCTGTGCCCATACTGTGGTCTGCAGATGGGTTTGCCCTAGTTGTCCAGCACCTACCCCTTAAGATGTGAACATTGACATTGCCTTTAATTCTTCCTCTTTTCCATACCACTTATGTTGGCTATGTTCTTCCTTTGAATATTATTTTGTTTATGCATTTGTATTGCTTCATTCCGACTGGAGAGTCTTATTTGGTTCCAAAGGAAAACTTACGCTTTTTTCATTTTCTTTCCCAGTGCCTAATATCATAGTTTGTTGAATTAAAATCTTAACTGTGTGATCTCAGTAAAATGAAATCATTTTGAGAGTTAATCATCTATAAAATGGTAAAAAAATGACTTAATGTGTCATTCATCTACAAAGCCTATTAATATTCTCCCCATCTGAAAGATTATCCATAATCTAGAAATAATTTTTATGGCAAATACTTAGTGAAACTAAAGCTGATAGAGTTTCTGTGTTATATTAAAAATCACTGCATTGGGGGATTTTCGTAATTATTACTTAAGGCAACATTTTTTTTTTAAAGCAAATGTTTGGTAGAAGGGGAAATTGAAAATATGAAGGGCAGTGGGGAAAATAGGATCATTCATTTTTTTTTAGGACTTCCTGGTAGCTCAGACGGTAAAGTGTCTGCCTACAATTCGGGAGACCCAGGTTCAAACGCTGGTCGGGGAAATCTCCTGGAGTAGAGAATGGCACCCCACTCCAGCATTTTTACCGGGAAAATCCCATGGACGGAGGAGCCTGGTAGGCTACAGTCCATAGGGCTGCAAAGAGTCAGACACGACTGAGCTACTTCACTTTCTTTTCTTTCTTATTTTTATTAGGGGAATGGTTGGATAAAATTAAAAACAATTATTGTCAGTTTAAAACAGATAATTGTTTAAAAACAGTTACCGCTGTCATTGATAGACAGTTAAGGCATAAAAATCAGGTTGTTTCGTTAATGTGACTCATCTGTTGAACTTGATTATGGCACAGTTCCATTTATTCTTAGGAGAGAAAGCTTCAGCGATAGTGACACTCGGGCGGGGAGATCTCTTACATAATCTGAATGACTGTAGCTTCGGTGAACCCATTCACACTCACCGAAGGCTGTCATGTTTTTGCCCTGGTCAAATTTTCCAGTTTCCCGGCATTACTTTTCACATTGTGCCCCGCACACCAGCCAGACCGGCTGCCAACTAACTCTGCGTTCTCCATCGCTACTGCTTCCGTTGTTTCTTCCACCCAGAATGTTCTTCCCCGAAGATTCCCCGATGTCAGAAACCCCTTCCTGATACCACTTACTGATCACCTATGCCACCAACTCACTTTCCCTTGATCCTGGTAATAATCACACCTTTCGCTGAACTCCCTTACTCATCACTATTATTAATTCTTTACCTTTCTAAGACACTCAGTTGGTACAAAGACATGATTCACTTTTCCCTCAAACAGAAATTCTTTAGGGAAATAATTGTTTCCAGTGCCTCTTATTCCCCTGACCCCATGGAAATCCATGGCCTTGACTACAGAAAGGACAGTAATTGCCCTGGCCTCAGGGACTGGACTCAGAAAGTTTAATCACTCAACCTAGTCATCCGTTTTCTCTGGCCCTCTCTCCCCTCTTCTCTCCTCCTTGCAGTTTGGTTTCTTTCTTTCAGAAATACTGTCCCCACAAGGCTGGAACCATGGCCTTGGCAGATACAGGCTTACAGACTTATAAGCATACTACCAGAGAGGAAGGAAAAACGTTTCCTGCTAAGTCCACTTAAAAACAAATAGTGAAGGACTTTGATAACCTTGTTTGGGATGAGTGTTTACTCCTGGAACAATACTTGCCGGCAGGGTTCACTGATTGTCCTGGCCTCGGTTACGGTCCTCTTCACAGTCAGGGAGTTGTTTCTGCTAGAAACAGGGAAGGGGGTACCAGGCAGACAAAAGCTTGTATCTCCCCTAAAAGTAAAAAGAAGAAATGGGTCATACTCCCAACACAAGAACAGTGGTAACAGTTAGACATCTCCTTTGTCTTTTTCTGCTCATCTTTATTGTTAAAATTGGACTACATGCAGTCATCCGATCGTATCTGTGGGAAGACTGGTTCTAGGACCCCCTGTGACTACCAAAATCCATGGATGCTCACGTCCCCATGTAACCTACACACATTCTTCTATACTTTAAATCCTCTCTAGATGAGTTATGGGAGAAGGCAATGGCACCCCACTTCAGTGTTCTTGCCTGGAGAATCCCAGGGACGAGGGGGCCTGGTGGGCAGCCGTCTATGGAGTCACGCAGAGTCGGACACGACTGAAGCGACTTAGCAGCAGCAGCAGCAGCAGCAGCAGATGAGTTATAATAACTAATACCATGTAAATGCTACGTGGGTAGCTGTAAATACAGTGCAGATGCTATGTAAATAGTTGATGGTGCACAGCAAATTCAAGTTTCGCTTTTTGGAACTTTCTGGAATTTTTTTTTCAAATATTTTTGATCCATAATTGAGTCAGTGTGTGGATGCGCAGCCTGCAGATACTGAAGGCCAACTGAATCTGATTTGGGGTCTTGTTTTCTTATCACTATGAAGTTAACATTGCTCCATAGTCTTGTGAACCGTCCATCAAGCCATGGAGGGCTGGGGGGGTCGTGTTTCTTCAGCATGGCCAGGCTGTCACCAGGGAACATGTTGGAATCTTCTGCCTCCACGCTATAGTTCCTGAGCTACTCAGACAGAGATTAAAGGAAAAACTGAGTAGCGTGTCAACTTTGAACGGTTGGATCGTAGCGGCATTTTCCTCGGCTGTATTTTCTAGAATAGACTTTGCGCATATGCTTTCCAACCTGTATATGTGTTTCCCACGCTATAAAGACTTCAACATGTCACTATTTAAAGACTGCATTCCAACTAGTTTATTCAACACAGAGGGCGTTTAACACGTGTCTTAAGAATTTTAGCCACATATATATATTAGAAATACATATTTGGGCAAGGAATAATCTAATACAGACAGCTATGAGCATTTCTTTTTTAATACCCTCTGTGGCTTAACACTCTTACTAATAACATTTCCAACGAAATCCAATGTGTTCTTTTTATGGCCTCCATTATAGAAAGCAAAGAATGTAGAGTTGTAAGAGGAACTTCACTTCATCTAGTCCAGTGCTCCAACTTGCAGAAGTCCCTTTTGCAAACCCGATAAAAATGAGTCATGTTTTCTTAGTTAATATGTATATATACAGGCTATGAGGACCTTGCAGTCTCACCAGAAGCTTCTTCCATAGTTAGGTAGCTCAGATTTCTGGATTGCTGAAACTCCTGCCCTGACCCATCTTTGCCAGAATCTTCCGTCACTTATTGTCCTTCTGTTGATCATATTTTTTCTTTTAGAATTATATAAAGATACGTTTGCACACCCCTTCCCTTTTCCCCACCTACCTATCATTTATTGATGTATACAAATTTTATCAGACACCTGAAGAAAGCTAGCCCACCCTCGCCTTGCCTTCTCTTTTCATGTTGCTGGCCACATTCAGATCTTTTAGTCATTTCTGGTGAGATAGTTTTCCTACTCCTGACCATTCCTATTCCATTTTCTGTATATTCAGTTTCTTTTTAAAATACGCCGTCCAAGATCAACTGAGCCTGCTGTAGGAGAGGGTCTCTCTGGCCTGTCCTCACTGGGCTGTGGGGCTTTACTTCCATTCTGAATGTGGCAGGAGGAGCCCAGCCACCAGAGCCTAGCTGAGTGCGCGCTCTGGCTCCCCCTCCTGCTGGCTGGGAGACCCTGGACGGTCACGCCCTCCCTGTGCGCAGGGCCCCCTCGAGCGCAGCTGCCAGTCGCGGCAGCCTGGGGGGTGCGGCAGGCACCGCGCCTCCGTGGCCGACAGGGAGTCCTCCTTACGAATCTCGTCTGCCATCGCTGCCACCTAACTTTTGCTGCTGTTTTAACAACCTGATCATGACTGTTCTCAGGTCTGTAAACCTGTGGCTTTCCTAGTCTAGAACATTCTTTCCAGGATAATCATGGGGCTGGCTGTATCTCACCTTTTCACAGCTTGACTATCATTTCTCAAAGATCGCCGTCCCCAGCCATGACTGCTGTGTCAAAAATTCTGTACTTGCACTGATCACTGTCTGTCCCTGGGCTCAAATCCCTTTCTTCTCTGATCTCCTCTCTCTCTGACACTTCTTCATTAACCTGCTTGATTACTAGCTCTTTTTTTTTCTCCATTGGGATACATGAGGTTGTAAATCTCTTTTGTGTAATTTACTGATTGGTGTTCAGGGTCCCTAGAATCATGTCCCACACATTCTATACACACAGCCAAACTTTGTTGTGTAAGATTTTTGGCCTAGGAAAACTCCCAGATACTCTTCAGATGTCAGGTTTGTTTGTTTTTTCCTTTCCTAAGATAGAACTGCTCCATCCCACATAATGCATTTTGAAAACCTGAATCCCAGACCTGTGTTGATCCTTAATAAATATGACTTCTTTCTTTCCAGAGTTCCAGTAATCCCATGGTGTTTTGAATTTATTGCTGGACTTCTTAGCAACTATGATAATTTTATGGCAAAAAAATATCATGACTGGGTTGACTGCTCATTGTATAAGAAACACTCATAAATCTTGACATAATAATTTAATACTTAACACTATGATACAAATATCATTTTATTCCCATTTTAAAACAGTGAGGGCCAGGAACTTGCCAGAGTCTCACAGCTAGTAGGTCATAGAATGGAAATGAACCAGGCAGTACGACTTTATAGGCTACATATTCATCAGTGTTAAAAGTAACCTTCTTCTGAGTTTTGTATTATTTGTAAATTTAATATGTATTTCATCTGTACAGGGTCCCCCACTAGCCCAAAGTGGGCATTTCTATGAAATCATGCATAAGCTGAAATGATGTAAAGAAGCAGTTACCTTAGGATGCATCTTGCTAACAGTTGTACAAAATAAATCGAGATAAGGCACAGATGCTCAGAGACACAGTTCAGAGCTGTGGCCTCTTGATGCTGAGATGCTAAGTGTTATTCTAGGGAAGGAGCTTGGTGGTACCACACTCAGCCTTTCAATGTGTGTGCTGCCTCTATAATAGCAAAATAAATGCTCAATGCTATTTTCACTTTTCTCCTATTTTCATAAAACCTAAACCATTTTGGATTTCTTCTAGTTAGTGATAACAGGTACTAACGTAGGTCTTTTTTAAAAGTAAAGTGGCATAGAGTGAACTTTCACAAAGCAGGTGAGACCTGTATCTATATTCAACTCATGATAAGATGCATAAGGCAAGACTAGGCCTCTGTGACACTACCTACCTTTTATCCTGCTTAATACTGAGCCAGTAGTTCAGTACATTTTGGTCAAGTTATCAATCAGCTCAGTATCCATAAGGCTAAACAGTTGATGCCGTTACTATGAGAAAGAAGTAAATTATTAATAAAATGAAAGCTATACTGCATGGCATTTCTATGAAATGCTAATTAGTATTTCCAGCAGAAATACAGTTTATCAAACCTATTTTGCCATAGTTTGAAAAGCATATTCTTTTCTGCATGTTCACATTTCATTTTATTTCCCAGAGGATTTTTCAGTAACTTGCTATAATAGATTATTATAAAATAATGACAGGAATAAAAAGTCAGGTCAAGAGTAAAGCACTGGACTCTGGGGTAAAGGGTGGTCTGAGAGGTGTGTAAATATTCAGATGTAAAGGAACTACAGATAGTTGTCTTGGTTGAACCTCAACTTTCTGTTTTTAAAGTTTTCTGATAGCCAGTTAATAAAAGGAAACATGGTCAGTTCTTATTGTCAGTAAGGAAATGTCATGCCAGATATTCAAGGAGAACACAATTTTCCTGTTTCACAACTTGATAATACATTCTACCTGAGCCTTTCCTGACGAACAAAGACTTCTTCCACATGCATACCATGAGCTGTTTAGTTTCATGTGACTCCTCCTTGTCTTGTCCTTTGGCAAAAGCTGAGAGTATGATACTAAGGCATTATTCAAGGAAATCAAATCTAGGAGGAATGGAAAACCCATAGTCAAAAGATATTTAGAACTCAGAAGGCTATCTCTTCTTCCAACAGTTCTCCATTTACACTTGTCTGCCTGAGATTTTGAATAAACTTGGGCAGAAGGCAATTCAAAATAGGATTATTTGCAGAGTGTTTAAAAAGTGTTCTAGGTTGTTTAATACTGGGTTCATATATTTTAGGAAATGGATCAGAAAATGTAGAGAATAATAGTCTTTTCTGGAAATTAAATATCTGAGCAAGTTTTGTAATTAAAACTCCCTTTTCATATCTATATGTAAGAGAGAAATTAGCTTCCCTGGTGGTTCAGAGGTTAAAGCATCTGCTGGGAATGTGGGAGACCCGGGTTTGATCCCTGAGTCGGGAAGATCCCCTGGAGAAGGAAATGGCACCCCACTGCAGTACTCTTGCCTGGAGAATCCCATGGAGGGAGGAGCCTGGTGGGCTACAGTCCACGGGGTCCCAAGAGTCGGTTCGACTGAGCGACTTCAGTTTCATTGTCTCTGCTGTTTAGGTATTCATCACTTATTCCTTTATTCATTCTTTCAACAAATATTAACTGAACACCTATTATGCCTTAGAATGCTGGGTTGTAGCATTAAATAAGACAGGTGTGGTCCCTCCCTCAATGGAGTGTACATTCTAGTGGGGAAGGCAGATATTAAACAAGACACTACTTGTTGCAATTTTGATAAGACAGTTGCAGATTAGAAAGTGAGCATGTGAATGACAGTACAGTTCACTGCAACATTTCTATATCATGGAAACAGTTGCCTCCAAGATATTGACAGCCTTCTAATCACAAGTGGCCTGTTCTAATCTTTGCAGACTTTAATGTTCAGCAGCATGGTGTACTATGATAAACAGGACATGGATAAAAATCTGAATTGCTCTCATTTGGGGGTGGAAACTCTGTATCCTTGAGCTTTTCCTAGAATTGGCCATCCCAGGATCACCTCTTTATGACCCTATAGCACTAGTTTGAAACCATTGTTCTAGAAGTCTCAGCGCTATCTAGCCTTTTCTTGTTTACTGACTCCCTAATAAATAAGAGGACAAAAGTTTAAGTTCTGCAGACAGTACCTAAATTGCCCAGTTCCAGCATTGTTACCAGTTCTGTGCTGGGCTCTCTGAATGCTTTGTGTACTGACCCAACCCAAGGCAGAAACTCTGGAATTATTATTATTATTATTATTATTATTATTATTTTGATTCCTGCAACCCAAACTGGGCCTTCTTCAGTTGCTGTGGTTCCCAGCAGTGGTTACTGTTCACCTTCCTTTTCCTACTCAGGTTTCTTAACCACCCGCCTATTAACCCAGCTGCTTTCCAGATATGGATTGAGGAAGGAAATTAAAAGGAAGGGAATTGCATCCATCAATTCAATCAATATATTTCGAGCTCCAAATAGGTGCCAAGCATTGTCTAAAGAGCTTTGAATAAAACAATGAACAACAATAACCAAACCCGCCCTCTTGGATCTTACACTTAAGTGAAGATTATAAACAAAGAGGGCTGAGTACCAAAGAACTGATGCTTTTGAACTGTGGTGCTGGAGAAGACTGTTGAGTCCCTTGGATAGCAAGGAGATCAAACCAATCAATCCTAAAGGAAATCAGCCCCAAATATTGATTGGAAGGACTGTTGCTGAATCTCCAATACTTTGGCCACCTAATGCAAAGAGCCAGCTCATTAGAAAAGACCCTAATGCTGGGAAACATTGAAGCCAGGAGGAGAAGGGGATGACAGAGGATGAGATAGTTAGATAGCATCACCAACTCAATGGACATGAATTTGAGCAAACTCTGGGAGATAGCAGAGGACAGAGGAGCTTGGTATGCTGCAGTCCGTGGGGTTGCAAAGAGTTGGACAGGACTTTGAACAACAACAAACAATAAACCAATACAGAAGAAAATAAGATTGTAAGACACATGGTGATAAACTCTTTGGAGAGAAAAGAACAAAGATGAATAGGGTGCAAGAGGGTGGGGGAGGTAAAGGTTTACACCTCTCTGAGAAAGTGACATTTGAGCAGAGACAGGAAGGCATTGTGATACGGCTGTCTTGGAGAAGAATATTCCAGAGAAAGTAGCAGGTATGATGTTACTTAACCAGGGGCCTGGCAGGTTTGACAAACGACCAAGGGACCAGTGTAGCTAAAGCTGTGTGAGCAAGATGTAGTCAGAAATGGAGCTGAAAGCCAGGTCAGGAATGATCTTGCAGCTGTAGTTGAGAGTTTGGCTCCTACCATGAGGGAAGGCTGTGCAGAAGGGGAGCGTGTCCTGACTTTGGTTTTGAAAGGATCACACTAGCTGCTCTGTGGAAAATAGAATGACAAGGGGAAGGGTAGGTGCAGGGATGTCATTCGGAAGTGGTTGTCACAAACGAGGGGAGAAATAAAGAGTGGATGAGGGATAATTTGCTCAAGTGGGTTTCTAGCTTTGTTCCATTTGATAAACAAATGGAATAATTTAGTGAATAAAGTGTTGGTATAGACAAAAGGAAAAAGATATCAGAATGATCTGAGAGAGTAAACAGGTGATAATGTCATAATGGAAGAGGAAATATGGGAAAGAGATGTTTGTCCAAGAGCAGAGAGTAAAAGATGATTTTGAGACACAGCAAGTGTTTTTCTACTGCCAATTGGATATGAAAATGTAAATTAAAGATGTCAGAATGAAAATAGAAGGAAATTTCAAGGATAGAGTTTTCAACTTGAGTTTCAGGTATATGTAGTTCTAGATGGTTTATAAAATATTTCTAATCTATTTTATAACCATATGATTGAAGGCAGGAGGAGAAGGGGATGACAGAAGATGAGATGGTTGGATGGCATCACTGACTTGAGGGACATGAGTTTGACCAAGCTCCAGGAGTTGGTGATGGACAGGAAAGCCTGGCGTGTTGCAGTCCATGGGGTCACAAAGAATCGGACATGACTGAGAGACTGAACTGAACTGATAACCATATGAATGTCTGAGCTCCCTTTTCCTCCATCTTTCCTCAGATCCTACTGTACATGAAACAGAAAAACAACATGAGTTTAGAAGAGTTAGAGAGCACTCAGGGGTCTATTTAGTACCATTTATTGGGCATCATCAAATGTCCACCATGTTATGAGAAATTTTCTAGATACTGGAGATATAAATATGAGTGAAACAAAATCATTCTCAAGGGAAGCCTATAATCCAACGGGAAGTATATAGAAATAAAGAAATTACACTGTAGTGTGATACACGGGAGTGAGTGAGTGAGTGAGTGAAGTCACTCAGTTGTGTCTGACTCTTTGCGACCCCATGGACTATAGCCTACCAGGCTCCTCCATGCATGGGATTCTCCAAGCAAGAGTCTTGGCGTGGGTTGCCATTCCCTTCTCCAGAGGATCTTCCCAATCCAGGGATTGAACCCAGGTCTCCCACATTGTAGGCAGATGCTTTACCATCTGAGCCACCAGGGACGTTCCCTAATTCCCACTGAACTGAACCAGAGAATTTCCCCCTGTGCAGTGTCCTGAAGGGTGAGGAGAAGCACTCGCATTTGAGGGTTCTGGGTGAGAAGGACGAGGATTCCAGGCAGAAGAAACTTCACGTGCAGGGGAACAGAAGATGAAATCACGGGGCTTATTGAGTGTTTGAAAGCAGATATGCACAGAACTCAAGAGCCAAGCTATGTCATCTAATGTAGAAAACAGTGCAAACCTTTTGATGACTTTCAGGATGTATTTTTATCTTTTTGGGGGGCAGGGGTGTCTAAATCAGGACAGTTTTGACAGTGAAAGGGAGTGCTCTTAATAATTACACTGAAATAGGTATAAATTAGGACTGTGCTGGCAAACCCAGGCATATGGTCGCTGGAATGAGATCTATTTTTCTGCACAAAGTGGTTCATAATTATAAGTATTGATGATGGTGCAAGCTAAGTTCTCTGGTTTAGAAAAAAAAATTGTTATAGCAAAAGTAAACCAGGAAAGTAGACAGAGTTTTGATAGGTTGGTAGAGGAGATAACTGCTTTTAGATGGAAAGTCAAGGAAGGCTTTTCCGAGAAGGGTATTTGAGCTAAGATCTGAATGACAAGGAGCCATCCCTAGGGAGACCCATGGCCAGCATGCTGTAGGCAGAGAAAACAGCAAAAGTCCTGTCCTGGGAGCCAGCGTGGCCTGGGAGAGAAAAGCTTTCTGGCTGGAAAATGAACTCTCAGGGGAACTGGGGAGGTGACAAGATCCAAGATGTAGGGAGAGGCTAGTTCACATCGGGCCAAGCATGTAGCTTAAGCAACAGAAATTTATTTTGTCAGAGCACTGGAGGCTAGAAATCTGAGAGCCTAGTACTGGCAGGGATGGTTTGTTCGGAGCACCGGAGAGAAGGATCTGTTCCAGACCTCCCTCCTTGGCTTCTCCGTGATTCTCTTCTTATTGTTGTTGTCTTCTCCCATATGCATCTGTGTGTCCAGATTTCCTCTTCTTCTGAAGACATTGATCATGTTGTATTACACCCTGCCCTAATAACCTGATTTTAACTTAATCACCTTTTTAAAGAACTTTATTTCCAAATATGTTCACATTCTATGATACTGAGGGTTAGGACTTCAACATGTGAATTTTTCAAAGAGGAATAACTCAGCCCATAACACCTTCATAAGTCTGAAAAGAGATGAAGGGAGATTTCATCCACTGAATAAGGGGTGTCAACTCAGTTTTAAAGGGAAGATGGCAGTGGTTAAGACTCTGCACTCCCATTGCATGGGGAATGGGTTCAAGCCCTGGTTGCAAAACTAGGATTCTGCATGCCACACAGCATGGCCAAAAATAAATAAATAAAAAATAAAGGGAAGATGGATCAAAAGAGCTAACTTCTCAATTTTCAGTTAGTATAGCAGTCATGATGTAAAATAGAAGCTTTGTGTAGAGAGTAATATTAACATTTCTTAAGGGAGACAGTATTCAAATCTAGACATCAAGAGTCTGCATAACAAAACATGGATTCTTGAAAGATTGTCCAAATAAGATGTATGGGAGTTCCTGGTGCCAAGGTCTGGAGTAGTAATATCTAGAAATACCCAACGATGACTGTCCTTTGTTCATGGGTGATCGATGAAACAGAAAGAAGGACATATACGTGGAGGCAAGTCACCTGCTTGTCCAGATCGAGGTACTGGAGTGATAAATCACAGACATGGAAGCGTCACCCAACTTGGTGGGGTGATATTAACGTGAGATAATTTCCTAATGTCTGTTACACAGTTGGTCCAATAGCAGAGCCTAAAAGTCATGGTCATCTTAAACCGTCTGAAAATTTTCCGATATATGATTCTACCAAGTATATGTGTGTATATAAGACTTTCCAGGCAGCGCTAGCGGTAAAGAATCTGCCTGACAATGCAGGAGACATGAGAGACTAGGGTTTGATCCCTGGGTTGGGAAGATCCTCTGGAGGAGGAAATGGCAACCTGCTCCAGTATTCTGGCCTGGAGAATCCCATGGACAGAGGATCCTGGCGGGCTACAGTCCATAGGATTGCAAAGAGTCGGACATGGCTGAAGCAACTTAGCACAGCCCAGCACAGCACATGTGTCTATATATACTCACACACAGACACGTATCTATATCTATTTTACTATATATGTGTGTGTGTGTATAAATTAACCAGAGAATTTGCTTACTTTAATTTCTCAAAAGAATCTTGAAAGCTACGTTCTGGTCATTCCATGAATCACAAAGTACTGAGGGAAAAACTGCTATTCTAAAAAACTTTTGATGAATGTGAGTATGGGTTGGGAGGCAGAAGAACACATCAGAAATCTTGGACAACGGTAACCATGACATCTTGGCATATAGTGAAGGAAATATTGATATCTGTGCCTTGAACTTGAAGGTGTCTGGACCAGTTTAGGGAAAACAAAGACTGTTATGACTGAAGTCTGTTAATGAACTAATGTGCATACACGTACCATAGACACTTTTCTCCTCTCAGAGCTGAGCTGATTCATGCTCTTTCCCTTCTCTTGGTTCCGCTTTCTCCTCAGGGTCTCAGTCTGTTTCAGTTCATTTGTGTTTACCCTTTTGAACTCGATGTGTGGGTTTCCCCTTTACTACCTAAGACTCCTTCACCAAGACTACAGTCTCTTGTTTCCTTTCTCTGGCTCTGCCTCCTGTGTTATGCTTAAACTATTCTATGTTCAGCCTTTGTGTCCTGAAGTTCCAGGTCACATCGAGTTATACACTCTCTGTTTGAATAGAAGTGGAATCTAGATTAAGTAGAGGAGGTCCTTCTAGAATCTAACTCTGACAGGATGGTTGGTGGTGGATACATGCACTGAAAAAGATGATGTGATTGGAAAACTGATGGTGAAACAGAAGCGTGTTTTAGCAGTGCACACAAGCAAAAGAGAAAGGTCTGACTGTTCAGGCAAGATCAGAAAAGCTGTAATTCTGAATGGGCTGGCTTTTGAGAAGTCAAAAGGGAATTAAAAACCTAAAGCATAAGTTTTGAGCAGCTCAGATGGTAAAGAATCTGCCTGCAATGCGGGAGACCATGGGTTCAATCCTTGGGTTGGGAAGTTCCCCTGGAGAAGGGAACGACTACCTACAGTATTCTGGCCTAGAGAATTCCATGGGCAGAGGAGCCTGGCAGGCTACAGTATGAAGTCACAAAGAGTCAGACATGACTGAGTGACTTTCACACACTTTGAGCAATAAAAAATGATAAATTCAAGGTTAAATAGATAGTTTGAAAAGATGACATGGTAGATAATATAGAGTAGGCAATTTATCAGCTATAATTTTCTTTTGAATTCACTGTATGATATGAGCTTACCAACAAATATCAAAATGTTATCAACAAGATTTCATGGAGTAGGAGGCTTTGGGATAAATGCTAGTGGGGGCTGCAGGGAACAAGGGGAAAAAGCCTGAACAGAAGAGTGTGAGTTAATGCCACGAGGGCAAGATTAAAGGGCTGGTTCTGGAGGAAGGGTTAGGTATGTTGGAAGGAACTGTGATAATCAAAGTGGCTGCTAGCTTGGGAGTATGTCTTCTTTCTCTTGTCTCTGAAGAGTCCTCAACTAAGTATTCGCGCTTGGTACAAGATGCGGCTCTCCATGCATCCTCCTAAGTTCTTGTTTCCAGTCTAAGGGATACATCTAGTTCACAGACCGTTTACAGAGGCCAAGTGGTGAACTGGCCCAGCCCTAGTCCAGGGATTGCACTGGGTCTTCCTGGCTCTGGAGTCACCAGCAGCCCCTGCTTCAGGGCTGGCTCACGGAGAGTGATTAGCAGAGATTTTTGGACAAGTTTAGGTTTATAGGAGAAACGATGAGTCTAAACACTGGAGGCATGAGCCAACAGTTGGCCACAACTGAGCGACTAAGCGCAGCACAGCATACGCGTAATATCCACTGAGGGGAAGCATGTTAATTCCAGATATAATTTGGCAGACCTCTATTGAATTTAAAAGTGTAGTCTTCCTCAGCATCTATTATATGAGAAATGCTCTTGTTTCCCATCAAATGCTGCTAAGTCGCTTCAGTCGTGTCCAACTCTGTGCGACCCCATAGACGGCAGCCCACCAGGCTCCCCTGTCCCTGGGATTCTCCAGGCAAGAACACTGGAGTGGGTCACCATTTCCTTCTCCAATGCATGAAAGTGAAAAGTGAAACTGAACTCGCTCAGTCGTGTCTGACTCTTCGCGACCCCATGGACTGCAGCCCACCAGGCTCCTCCGTCCGTGGGATTCTCCAGGCGAGAGCACTGGAGTGGGTGCCAGCGCCTCTCCTTCACCTCAAATGAAACACAGCAATTGCTACTTTTCCTTTATTAGAACACTCCATTATTATTATTATTTTTGCCTATAGGGAATTGGAAATAGATGACATCTAAATGTCCACCCAGTGCTAATGCCCATGCTTCTGTGTATTACTGATAATTGGCCAACTTCCTGGAAGCCGGGTAATGTTTGTTTCAATTCATAACCGCACAGACATTTTGGAATACAATTGTTGAAGTATGGCACCAAAATACTAACTTATCCTATATCACTCGACCTTAATATTGGCAATTAATTTTAATGTCTATTTTCCAAGGAAGGAGATAAGTTGATGTTAGCAGATTAGACAAGTGAAAAGAATTAGATTTTAGGTTAAAAAATGTTTTAAAATATCAAATGGGCATTTCAACTGAGGCAGGGTAAAAAATTCCTGTGAATTTTGCTAGATGGAAATCATAAATGACAACCCCCCTTTCCTTCTATTCTCATCACAATAAGCTAATGCTTTAGTGTTTACTACTTCTATGAGTCATTTGATTTTCACATGGGTTTTTTTCTAATGTATGATTTTCATGTTTGACAGATGAACAAACAAATGTTAGAGAGGTTAGTGACTTGTTCAGGGTCACATATGTGAACACATGTCAAATATCTATGTAGGAAAAGAAAATAAGTTATATCTGACCAAAGTGAAGTCTCTCAGTCGTGTCCGACTCTTTGCGACCCCATGGACTGTAGCCCACCAAACTCCTCCGTCCATGGGATTCTCTAGGCAAGAATATTGGGGTGAGTTGCCATTTCCTTCTCCAGGGGACCTTCCCGACCCAGGGATCAAACCCAGGTCTCCCGCATTGCAGACAGATGCTTTAACCTCTGAGCCACCGGGGAAGCCCATATTGCTCATTAGAGTATTTTTATTATTATTTTTTTTTCTATTTTAAATTTTTATTTTTACTTTATTTTGCTTTACAATACTGCATTGGCTTTGCCATACAGTGACATGAATCACCCATGGATCAAACTGTTATTCATGTGTATTACATAAGCTAAATTTGGGTTTTCAGTTTTATCTCTGTTAATAGTAACGATGATAATAGTTTTTGTTAAGCACTTATATTTTAATCACAATATGCTAAGCCTTTCATATTCATCCTTTAATTTACTCAACTTGAATGCCTGCCATTCTCTGAAAATGTCAGTGTTCAGTTATTGGCAGTGTAGCATTCAACTTTTAAGTGAGGGCGTGCAGAAGTGGAAATGTTCTATATCAGGATGGGCTGGATCTTCCATAATCACAAACAACCAGCAAGTCTTAAAACCACAAAATGTATTTCTCATTCATATTGCGTCTCCACCTCTGCAGTGCAGAGAACTGTCCCGCATCTTTACTTTGGGACCAAGGCTGACAGGGTAGCACCGTCTAGAACATGACTGACAAGGGAAAGAGTGGCGAGTCATGCATTGGTCCCTAACGCTTCTGCTCGGAGGTGATGCTAGCTCTTGGGACCAAAGCAAGTCACATAGTGTACCAGGTATCAAGGAAATACAGAGTGCAATCTTATCACAGGCTCAAAGGTACTAGACATATTTGGTTGCAAACACTAATGCCTGCCTCAGAGGGCAGTAGCATAACGAGACAGACAGCCCTTGCCATTTCTAGAATCACCTTCTTTACAAGAAACAGGCATTTACTTTTTCCTTCTTTAGAATGTCTTTTCCACTCAACCCTGAGGGCCCACTATGGACAGAAAAAAACAAAGCAGAGTGTCAAGGCATTCAAGAAAAAATAGATTCTTGCTCCATTATTCTTAACTTGAAACTGCAGTTTTATTTCTAAAAGGGCATAGAGTCGATTTTACTTACTCAGTCAGTCATTTGTTCAAGTAAATATTGATCATCACTGTGTGTGTGTGTGTGTTTTTTTTTTTTCTGATGATGGCCAGTTTTCCAATTCTTCAACACCCCCTGGTTGTCCAATAATTTTATTCAATTCTGACAATACCCGAAATGGGTGCAGACCCCATAGGGCTTAGCTCCTCAAGACAACCCCACCCCTGCCTTTAGACAGCAGCTGCCTAATGGGGTATCTAGACCACTCATGCGCCTGCCTAGTCAACTTCACAGTGGAGGATCCCATGATCCTCCTGCTTGGGATTCAGTAATTTGCTAGAACTCCAAACAGATACTTCACTTGGTGGTTTTTGGTTTATGTTAAAGGATTCAATTCAGGGACAGCCAAATGGAAGAGATGCAGACGGTAAGTATGTGGGGGAAGGGTGCAGAGCTTCTGTTCTCTCTCTGGGCATGGCACCCTCCTTGCACATTGCTGTGGTCTCCCACCCAGATGCTCATATCATTTGGGGGTTTATTGGGGTGCCCTTATGTTGACAGGACCTATTGAATTATTGGCCATTGGTGATGGAACTCAATCTCTAGCCCGTCTTCCCAGTCTGAAGGTTGGAGGCAGAACTGAGAATTCTCACCTTGTAATCTAACAATTTTCTGGCAACCAGCCTCCATCCTGATGTTCTCCAGTCCCACCCCCACCCCCATGGGTCATTTCATTAGCGTACAAAACAAACAATAAATTCTGCAGGTTTTGAGTATTCTATGCTGGGCACCTGGGCAAAAGACGATATATCTATTTGTTTGTTTGTTTGTATCACAAACACCTACATGCCAAGCTGGGTGCACTGGGGATACCGTGATGAATGGAGTAGTCAGTTTCTGTCCTCCTGGACTTTAAGTCAGGCAAACTCATGGAAGAGGAGATCAGCCTAGAGAAGCGTTTGTGAAAGTTGACAACAGATAAATAAAACATGACCTCTATTCTCAGAAGCAATTACCTCCATATATGAGTAAGGAGTAAGCTGGGAGCAGGGAGGAAATGCTGGCTGTGGGATGGTGATGAAAACTAGAGAAGCTCACACTGAATTTCTTATGACCTGAATCACTTTTAATCCCATCTGTTAGATGTGGTCTAAGGTTGGCACACTTCTCTTATCAAAGCACAGACACACGCCAGATGGAGAGGCCAGGAAAGTGTAGGCAAATAGAGACGAAGCTTTTAACTGCTATCCCAGGGTGTAATCTAGGTTATATAGTTCACGCAGAATAACACATGCCTGGGCAAATGCACACGTGGATTAACGAGCACATGAATGGATACATTCTTTAAAAATATGAACTAATAGATTATTGCATATAAGCTAGTTATATGTAGAGCTATGTTAGAGTGCTTGCATTTCTTTCTTTGGATTTTTATGATTGTTTTTGATGTGGACCATTTTTTGAGTCTTTATTGAATTTGTTACAGTATAACTGCCTTTTTTTTTTTTTTTTGGCCACAAGGCTTGTAGGATCTTTGCTACCCACCAGGGATTGAACCCATACCTCCTGCATTGAAAGGTGAAGCCAGGAAGTCTCATTTCTTTGGATTTTGAGTTTAGGAGATTTGCAGTATGAATTCTTACAGTTATCTGAAAAATCCTGTGAGACCCACTCAAAAACAATTCCCAGATAAGACATGCTTTTCAGAATGTTCACGTCTTGTTACTTTTGTCCTGGTTCATCACATCTCTAAATAGGAAGTTACTTACTTAGTTCTGCTGAAGTTGTAACCCTGATTGTTTTACTGAAATTGATCCACTCACAGTTAATTTTCACCTATGACCACACATGTAAAGACACGGAGGTTTTCTTTTCACCTGAGAAGGGTGTGTGCATATAGGATATTTCACTGCCTTTTCAGGCTTTTTACACCTTTTGAGTGAACCCTTCCCTCATAGCTCAGTTGGTAAAGAATCCACCTGCAATGCAGGAGACCCCAGTTCGATTCCTGGGTCAGGAAGGACCCCTGGAGAAGGGCTAGGCTACCCACTCCAGTATTCTTGGGCTTCTGTTGTGGCTCACTGGTAAAGAATCTGCCTGCAATGTGGGAGACCTGGGTTCGATCCTTGAGTTGGGAAGATCCCTTGGAGAAGGGGAAGGCTACCTACTCCAGTATTCTGGCCTGCAAAATTCCATGGACTGTACAGTTCATGGGGTCACAGAGAGTCGGACGTGACTGAGCGACTTTCACTTCACTTCACTTCCCTCTTATGAAAATATCAGTGATTATAATGAGGTTGACGCTAATTGAGTCAAACTTGTGAGTAAAACAAGGTGCTCCAATCTCTGGTTTAAACATTTTGAATTTTTCCAGAATATAGTTAGGTATACCACCTATGTCACATACAACATGCAATCTATGTTGAGTTATGATTTTCAAATGCTGCCTCAATTTTTGAGGCCAAGATCACAAAAACAAAAAAACAAAAAAGCAGCAAGCCTAGTGCATTGGATGGCTATGTTTCCGATTAAGTTCACGCTGTTCATGGGCCTTCAACCAATTTAGATGCATCTGGTGTAAGCAGCTTTGAATATATTCTGTTACAATTCAGCTGGCTTCTTCAGTTAATAATCATGTTCTCTGCCATCTTTCACATAAATGGGAGTTTTTCCAACACTGTCCACAGCCCCCTTTCCTGTAGGCTTTCACTGACGGGCGCTCTCATCTTGTAGGCAGCGAAACGGGGAGAAGCACGTGGAGTTGCCCAGGGTTATGGAAGAGTGAGGTCAGTGCTGACTTCCACACAAGATAGCCTGAGCTGGGCCATGCTGGCTCTCTCAGGTGTGACTGTATGACTTTAAAAAGCATTTTTAAGCTGGATGTGTCAGCTTTTAACTAATACTGGAATAAGAGTTTAAATCTAGTCAGTTTACTCTGTGGTGAAAATCCTCATAGACACGTATAAGGGATTTTTTTTTCCTTTGGGTAATGCATTTATTACAGAGTCTCAGATCTTTGAGGAATATACATGTTATGATTTTATTCTGTCTTTTTCACAGGAGTCTCTTTCAACCATACCGTGTCCAGTATTCACTTATATTACTTTAGTTCCATCTTGAGTAGTTTCCACAATTTCTCACTTACTTCGTCTATTAGAATTTAGTCCAGTACAGTCTGTGTTCATGTCTTTCCTGATCTAAAGCTCCCTTCATCTCTCATAAATTAGACTTGTGACTTAGAGATGACTTGATTTCAAAATCAAACTTCTCATGTATGCAGTGCCTTAAACTCAAAGAGGTCTCTGTACACAATCTTCTTAGGTTTCATGCTGCTTATGAAAGATACCTCAGTCTCACTCGGCTTGAACCTGCTCCGTACGCTGTGACTGCAGTGGTCTCTTCCTCAGTGGTATGTCTGTTTTAACAGAGTCAGGTTAGTCTTGACCCCTCTTCCTCTGCAGAATCCCTGAGAAGGGTCAGTCTTGTTGACCCCGAGCCCTGCTACAAGCCTGCCAGACTGTCTCCTGATGGGGTGTACTGGGTTGCTTGACCTAGTGACTCTCTCTCAAGGGCATTTTTCTCCTCTCGTCTTCACACTCCTTAGAGTAGAAATACAGGAATTATTGAGGGTCTCTCTGGGACCCTCAAAGTCCCTGAGGAATTGGGATGGATACGACTTCACTTTCACGCATTGGAGAAGGAAATGGCAACCCACTCCAGTATTCTTGCCTGGAGAATCTCAGGGACAGAGGAGCCTGGTGGGCTGCCGTCTGTGGGGCTGCACAGAGTCGGACACGACTGAAGCAACTTAGCAGCAGCAGCAGCAGCAGCAGCAGCAGCAGCAGCAGCATGCCCTCATCCTATAGACTTCAGACTTGGCCTCTCCAAGCTCTACTGGCACAATTTACTATGGCTACCTCGAATCTCTTAAAATTTCCAGACTGGAAGTAAGCTTCAGTCATAAATTTTACATTTCATTCCGTATTCCAGGGGACAAATGCTGAGCTCTTTAGGAAGCCTCCTATTATAGCTATTCCATATCCTAGATAGCATATTAAAAAGCAGAGACTACTTTGTCAACAAAGGTCTGTCTAGTCAAATCTACGGTTTTTCCAGTAGTCATGTAAGTATGTCAGAGTTGGAGTATAAAGAAAGCTGAGCCTGAAGAATTGATGCTTTTGAACTGTGGTGTTGGAGAAGACTCTTGAGAGTCCCTTGGACAGCAAGGAGATCCAAACAGTCCATCCTAAAGGAAATCAATCCTGAATATTCATTGGAAGGACTGATGCTGAAGCTGAAACTCCAATACTTTGGCTGCCTGATGCAAAGAACTGACTCATTGGAAAAGACCCTGATGCTGGGAAAGATTGAAGGCAGGATAAGAAGGGGGGTGACAGAGGATGAGATGGTTGGATGGTATCACTGACGCGATGGACATGGGTTTGAGTAAGCTCTGGGAGTTGGTGATGGACAAGGAGGCCTGGCGTGCTGCAGTCCATGGGCTCACAAAGAGTTGGGCGTGAGTGAGTGGCTGAACTGAACTGATGGCTATTCCAGGGGTAGCAATGGGTACAGTTGCAGGGCCCAGCCAAGTATTTTGTCAGGGGATGGGATAAAGATGATTCCTCCATGAGTGACTGGAATTGGAGACTACCACTGCTCCTTACTCAAGCCAAGAGTTAATTGGGAAAATGAAGGAAAAGAACTCTCTTCATGAAAGCCACATTCCCCATAAAAGTCCAGTTCCCTTCCATGCTTCTCCAGTCTGGCATTTTATAATAGTTGGATAGACTCTGTCACCTTCCAGTAAGACCTGGTTGTGGGAGGTGTACATCTCCAATTCGTAGCAGTTTATTGGTGGTTCTTGGGCTTTTCAGATGGTGCAGTGGTAAAGAATCCACCTACCAATGCGGGAGATGCAAGAGATGTGGGTTTGATCCCTGGCTTGGGACAATCTTCTGGAGTAGGAAATGGTGACCCACTCCAGTATTCTTAACTGGGAAATTCCATGGTCAGAGGAGCCTGGCAGGTGCAACTGAGCAACTGAGCGTGCACGCATATCGGTGGCACTGAGTGTTGGGTGTAATCCTCAGATATCAGAGGCATTCTCACAGCATCCTGTTAGATATTTTTTGGTTATACATCTCTGTTCTCAGATGAGCAACAGAAAGAAAACAAAAGAGATGGAATCCATTTTTAGATTTCCTGTTCTTGATGTCCAATATGGCAGTCTGTTTTCTGAAAAGCTGTTTTTAAATTTGAATACATTTGATACACTACAAGTATCAGCATAAAAATGACAGGGGATGTTAGCACATTCCATTCTGATCTTCTTTTAAAGCTTGTGAATGATTTTCATGGCTTTAACCTTTTAGTTGCATCCCCTGGAGGCTAAGATTGCAACTGGAGAGAAAGACTTTGATGTGCTATTTTGAATATAATGAACAGCTTCTTAAAGACTGCATTGGTTATTCAATACTCCTGCCCCACAGATGAGAAGAGAATGAGGAAATAAATCCCAAGAGGTGGAAGAACAGCCCAGATCTTTGGTGGAGTTCTTGCTCTGCCATGTTTCCTAACCTTAGGTATTTGATTTGTGAATGCAGCCAATAGGAGGTAATGTCTGTTGAGCATTTATTATATACCAGATACTGTGATAAGGGTATTATAAGCTCTGTGTTGCTCAGTGCTCATTGCAGTCTCATGTGGGCGGGGCCTCAGATGGAAACACTACTGTAATCTTCCAGTCAGGCTGACATTGATACTTTATTCCGTTCCTTCTCTTTCACCCATTATAATCTATCTCATTGTCCCATACTTCAGCAAGGATATTCTAAGGTATTTTCTTCACATAGCTTATTAAAGTCTTTAATACATATGGGTCTGAGAGCTAACAGTTACCGTGGGCTTACTATGTGCCAGTTTTTAAGCTAAGCAATCTATATGCAAATCTTATATAACCCCAAACACTCCTGTAAGTTAAAATGTTATCAGCCTTATTTCAAAGCACTAAAGAGAGCATTAGAGACACCCCCAAGCTCCCACAGAGACTACAGACACTAGGATTTGAGCCAGGCCTGTCTGACTGCAGAGCCCAAGGATTTAACCCTTACTTTACTGGCTTCCTTCACGGCCCCTGTCAGAGCAGAAAGGATATTCCCCATGAACCCAAGTGTGTTCATATGTTTATTTCTTCTTCTTCTTGACAATAACAAAACATTCCCTTAGCAGTCTGGTATAAAATTTTCAGCCTATTAATTTTATTAGATTTCCAAAAAAGGTAAAACAGTAACATATTCCCTTTTATGGAGCCTAAAGATTTGGACTTAAAATTTTTCAGGCTGAGAATTGAATCTGAGGCAATGTCTATAGGTAAAATAGTATTTGTTCAAATTAGATGCAGCTGATATGCAAGCCAGAAGTGATTTCCTAGGTCCTAAAGCTTAAACTAAACTGAATCTCAGATATATGGGGGTTTCTTATGAATTGAGGAGTTGACAAAATTTTCCACAGAGGAGATTGCTGGTAAGAAAATGTTTTCCTATTTGAGTTACCAGATCATCACTTCTTGTTATTGTTTAGTTGGTAAGTTGTGTCTGACTCTTTGCAACCCCAGGGACTGTAGCCCTCCAGGCTTTTCTGTTCATGGGGTTTCCCACACAAGAATACTGGAGAGGGTTGCTATTTCCTTCTCCAAGGGATGTTCCCAACCCAGGGATCGAACCCCTGTCTCCTGCATTGCAGGCAGATTCTTTACTGCTGAGCCAACAGGAATGCCCCAGAGGGAACTCACCATTAATTTGTCTCCTCAATGCTAAAATTCTCAATAAAGGTTATTAGATATTTTAAAGTATCTTTAATTTAAAAAATGGATGCTAGCAGGACAAAAGAAATCTTTCACAAAAATGATTTTTGAATTAGCTTTGTAGTAATAAGTCTGTATTTTCACAATTAAATGAATATAATGAAAGTGAAAGAGGAGAGTGAAAAAGTTGGCTTAAAGCTCAACATTCAGAAAACTAAGATCATGGCATCTGGTCCCATCACTTCATGGCAAATAAATGGGGAAACAGTGGAAACAGTGTCAAACTTTATTTTTGGGGGCACGAAAATCGCTGAAGATGGTGACTGCAGCCATGAAATTAAAAGACGCTTACTCCTTGGAAGGAAAGTTATGACCAACCTAGATAGCAGATTCAAAAGCAGAGACATTACTTTGCCGACTAAGGTCCGTCTAGTCAAGGCTATGGTTTTTCCTGTGGTCATGTATGGATGTGAGAGTTGGACTGTGAAGAAGGCTGAGTACTGAAGAATTGATGCTTTTGAACTGTGGTGTTGAAGACTCTTGAAAGTCCCTTGGACTGAAAGGAGATCCAACCAATCCATCCTAAAGGAGATTGGCCCTGGGTGTTCTTTGGAAGGACTGATGCTAAAGCTGAAACTCCAATGCTTTGGCCACCTCATGCGAAGAGTTGACTCATTGGAAAAGACTCTGATGCTGGGAGGAGATTGAGGGCAGGAGGAGAAGGGGACGACAGAGGATGAGATGGCTGGGTGGCATCACCGACTCAATGGACCTGAGTTTGGGTGAACTCCGGGAGATGGTGATGGACAGGGAGGCCTGGCATGCTGCGGTTCATGGGGTTGCGAAGAGTTGGACACGACTTAGCGACTGAACTGAACCGACAGTGACTACAATGAATTGCATGGCATGTTATTTCCCGTCTGTAGTCAAGGCTGAACTGTGTATGTGCATGTGATTCTTTACATTCGTGTTCATAGTGACTTTCGGAACATTCTAGCATTCTCTCCGGTAGACTGAAGCCATGTCCGTTTGTGATTTCCGCTCATGCTGCCTTCGGGGTTCTGTAGCGCTTCTGGTGCACAGTTTTCAAGGTAAATTTCCTTCTCGGTGGAGACCCAGCCTTTCTCATCTGCTGACTTGCCCTTGAGATTTGAGGAACATATTTCTGACTTTTCTTGTGACTTATTGCAGATAAGCAGAAGCTCCTTTCTTAAAATGTTGCAGAGCTGAGCCTGAGGCATTCACAAAAATGAACCATTGGCCAAGCCTCATCTTTTTAATTCGAATAGCAGCCATCAGCAAACAAGACTCTGGGCATTTACCTTCAGATTTTGTTGGAGAGATAAGTGTGTTTACAGTCAGTTGGCTCATACGTGTTTATTGGTGGGTCTGGGTTGTTTCTGGATCTCTTAGGTTGTCTTTTAAATGGGAGAAATTTCCAGCAAAGTCTGATAACAGCCCCACAAAATGAGAAAGTCTTTCTAGAAATAAATCAGTTATTAAGGTACTAATAGAGTTTAAAAGAAGGAAATCTATGACAGGAAGTCAGTTTCTCTAATAGCTTCTAGGGAGAGGGTGTGTGCCCAGAGGTGCATTGCTGCTTTGGACCATTGAGAACATTCATTGTGTACCCCTTGAACACACACTACTGTAGGAAGGAAACAAAACTCAACTTTAACCTTGTAGGTACTTAACTGGTGGAGAATGACTGACACTCAACCCATCCCCACCCCCCCACCCCACCCCCTGCTACATACAAACAGAAAAATGATTTGTACATGTGCAACACTGGGAAAATAAAGCAATGTGAAAACATAGTAGTTAAATATAATGATTTGGCTCTTTTACTCCTGTTTTAGAGCACTACCTTTGCCAAACCCCACCCAAGTGAACACAGGTCGCTTTCTCTGAAAAGAACATGCTAGTAATAGTTGAAAAAGGGACTTGGTAAAATCATGAGAGACAACCTTAAATTGACATCAGTACTCAGATATCCTCACTGAAGCAGGATGTACCACTTAGATGACTCACAGCTTCCATCTTGAACCTTCTGTGGATGCTAAGTATGAGGCTGGGCCTTGGTAAAGGCCTCCAAAGATTGAAGTCCAGTACCACTGTTACCAGGCTTCCCTGGTGGCTCAGATGGTAAAGCATCTGCCTGCAGTGCAGGAGACCTGGGTTCGATCCCTGGGTTAGGGAAGATCCCCTGGAGAAAGGAATGGCTACCCACTGCAGTATGTTTGCCTGGAGAACTCTTTGGACAGAGGAACCTGGAGGGCTACAGTCCATAGGGGTGCAAAGAGTTGGACACGACTGAGTGACTGACACTTCCACTTTTACCTCTATTACTAGCACAAACTCCTTTATTTACTAGCTGTGTGTCCTTGAGGAAGTGATATATACTCCATTTCTTATCTCTTCAAAGAAGATAATAGTCACTGTTTGGTGGGGAGGGTAACTGGATAATTTTATTTTCTAAACATAAATTATATTATGCATGTTTTATTTACATAGGGGATGTTAAATGATTATTAAAAATTACAGTTATTATAATTGTTAAAAAATTCCCTCTATAGTTGAGGAAACTGAGGCTTGAAAGGGTTAAGTGACTTTCTCCAGATCACAGAGTTAGTAGGTAGAAAAACAGAAATTTGAACCCAGCTTTTTCTGACTCCATATTGGATATCTCTCTCTTGGGTCATCATTTGTATCTGTTGAAAGTGTATTTTCTGAGTTCTGACTTTGTAAATATTCCCTTGAACACTAATCTACTAGACTTAGTCCCTTTCCTTGTGGCATCTGCATTCCAGCTGCATCTATAATGGCTTCTCCCTGTACCGTGTGGTCCCTGGCATTGAGGACAGGGTCACTGAGACCCCACTATGCTCCAGGCCAGTCCATAACTTGGAGAAAGTATGGCTGGCCCACGCTGACATTGTTGAGAGGACGATTCCTAAGAGCAGGATTGGCTGGATGTCCTTCCTGCAATTTGAGAGACAGTGACAGTGATGAGCACCGGCTAAGTGGAGCGCTGGGGTAGGTCATGCCAACCATGGATGGAAGAACCCTGACCCCTTCTCCAGATATCTTTTGCACAGCACCCACCGTGACTTAGTATAGTGCTAAGAATCTCTGGGATTCGATCTCAGCCTCTGCTGCTATAAATTAAATGGTCTTGTGTAGATTATTTAAGCTCTCCATGCCTCAGTTTCCTCACCTGCAAGATCAGGATCATGATAGTACTGATCTCATAGGAAGTTCATAGGCAGGACTGCTTAGCACAAAGTACTCAATTAGCGCCAGGAGTTAATGTTAATATATGTGCAGAACTGTGTCATCTCATTTCATCCTTCCTTCATGCCTGGGAAATAGATGCTTAATATTTCTGAAGAACCAAGTTTGCAAAGCTAGTAACTACCCAAACAATAAGAGTTGAATGTAAACCATCTAACTGAACCAGTGCTTTATTCCCTGTGCTGAACCCTCCCTTGAGTAGCTGGAAGAGTCTGGGCTTGTGTCTAGCAAACAAAAATATGAATTCAGTCAATCGCTAGGTCCACAGGAGTTTCTTCAGTGTCAAATGTTCTAAAAGAAATATATCAATCAAGTGCCTTGGGACTTGGGTGGGAAATAGTGAACAGCCGAATATCTCTCTCTGTGGACTGGGGACGAAATTAAAGAAATTGCCAACTGAGTCGTGAAGTAGATGGTGAGAGGTTCACAGTTTTTAGATTCCAGAAAGAATTCAAGCTCAAATCACACATTAGGTTTTACCATCTGGGTGGCCTGGGCTGCAGTTGATAAATATATTAGCCTCTGAGCCTCAGTATTATAAACTGGAAAAAAGGGGAGAAAAAGAGGGAGAGGAGATGGGGGTGCTATTGGTTGACTGATTGTCATTGTCATTGATGGTGCAGAAATCAGACCCTGAGAGACACTTGATCTCTACAGCATAGCGCACAGGGCCAGGATCCGTTTCCACCCTTTTCCCACAGACAACAAAGAGAAGCCAGCCTTCATTTGGTGGAGGAAAGCAGTCTAGACTCTAGAGAGTGGGAACATTATCATCAGAAGTACAAAGGTAGAAATCATAGCTATGGTTGGAAAATTGCAAATAACACCAACCTATGCAAATAGAAGTCACACGGTTGACACAGTCTGTGTTTAAAGAAGAGACGTAAGGTGAGAACGGCAAGGAAGGTAGCTTTCATACCCTGCATGTTCTTCTGAAAAGATTTATTAACTGTAGGATCCACTGACAGTCTTTGAGTGAGGAAATGAGTTAGACACTGGGTTGAAGGGAGGGTGATGAATCTTCCATATCTGGGCAGACCGATAATGGAGACAAAGGACAGGAATATGGAAGGAGGCAAAAATAAAGAGAACTATGGGGACCATGTGATTAAGGCTAAATTAAAGCAGTGGCCCTGATAATAAAAAAAAGAAAAAATCAAGTAGCACAGGTGGTTAGCTAATCAGTTAGCTAATGCTGGGAGGGAAGAACTTTAAAGACAACCTAACTTTATGATTCAGAAGTTTGAAAGCTCTCTTCTAAAGCTTTGCAATACAATAGTCATGTCTGTAAGAATTTGCCCAAGGAAACCAGGTTTCTCGGGAGAAAGGGCACAATATCGTTTGAAGGAAGATTATGTGTGTGCTCAGTTACATTTGAATCTTTGTGACCCCATGGACTGTAGCCTGCCGGGCTCCTCTCGCCATGGAATTTTCCAGACAAGAATACTGGAGTGGGTTCCTACTCCATGGAATCTTCCTGACCCATGGATTGAACCCACATCTCCTGTGTTGGCAGGCAAATTCTTTACCACTGTGCCACATGGGAAGCCTAAAAGATTAGGTAATCCATAACGTTTCTATTCGACTTCATAGAAATTAAGAAATGAAGTCAGCTATTAGCCTAATTCTTTCCCTTCCCTGTTTCCCTGTCCCACTTCCTCCCCTTTCTTCCCCCACCCTCCTTCCAAATAAACTATCTGCACCCAAATCCTTGTGTTAGTGTCTACTTTTAGCAAGACCCCCAGATCTGCTTTTAGGTGGAACCCCAGGTGAAGACAAGTATAGATTTTAGAGCGGGCCTGCCTTGTGGCCAGTTCTGCCCCTCTTACTTACAGTTTTAAGGGAATTAGATATCTTGATGCTTCAATCCTCTCATCTCTAGAATGGATATAGAGATAATAACTAAGTTAAGCTTCTGTGAAACTTTACTGAAATAATTCCTTTCAAGTGCTTAGTATGACATTATAAGTTTTCAGTAAAATTAGCCTTAGTTATTATTATTATTGATGTTGGCTTGATGTTGGCTTACTTCCTGTCATCTCTAAATAGATGGAGTGAACAGCTGTAGACAACTACAAGTCTTAACAAATTCTGGAAGCTCTCTCACATCTGTGCAAACTTCTGGAGCTTGAAAGTCTCCCAGTTCCTGCTGTGTGATGAGTTACAGACTCATGCCAGTGCAGGAGACATGTAGGCTTTAGGAAAGGACCAAGCCAGTGGGGTGAAAGGCCAGGCTTCCTGAGATTCAGGGACCAGTCTGGTGTCACTGAGTGAAAGCCTGATGAGACACAAGTGAAAGGGGTTGACAATGAAATCCATGTCCAGGGCACACCAGAGAGATGGCTGGGTTCCAGAGCTTTGCTAAAATGTTGAAAAGTTCAGTCAGCAGCGCCTCTGTCTAAGTGTACCATGGTCTGTTAACAAGGAGTGTTTTAACCACCTTCCGTTGAGAGCCTCTCATGTCCCAGGCATTCTGTTTGCTACCCTGTGATTAAGACAAATGTGACCTGGTTCCTGGTTTCACGTCCGGTCAGGGAGATAGACACATAAGCAGATAAATAACAACACAGAGGCTGTAGTGAGAAGGAAAAAGAGTTTATTTAGGCTAAGACAGGGAAGAAGGAAGGAAGGGGACCTTTAATACACTTTACTGTGTGTGGGCAACATCCTGGCAGATGAGGAGCTGACGCTCAAAGAGCAAGTGCAGGTTAACTAAGGCCAGGCTGCTGCACTTGAACCAAAGGCGTCCTTCTCCAGCGCCCCTTCCATTGTGCTTGGCCCTAGTGGTGACGGGTCAAAAGGCACAGTATTTATGATCACAATTCCTTCATCTGACCCTCTTGATCTTGCTTAGGAAAACAGATTTCTGTTTTATTACTGTTGTAAATAGCAGGTCATCCAGATGCCTCATCCCTTTTTCTCTTTCCAAATTACATAAGTATGATTACCCCAGTTTCATATATATATAATATGCAGATGGTAACTAATAAAATTTATATATTAATCATATGAAAGACATGATTAGTATATAAAATATCAAATCATTTGAAAGTGGTCACAAGGTATAAGCTTCCAGTTATAAATAAGTCCTGGGGATGTAATATACAAATGGTGACTAAGAAAATTATCTCATTGATTTACAACTTGAAATTATCTTTTTTCCCTCCTCTTAGGTGACCTCCACTGTGAGGCAGAATTAACCAATTCTTGTGATTTATCAGGTTATTTGGATATAGAACTAATGAGGTTTTTATTTTTAAAAAGTCAAGACCTAGAGGTTTTAAAGCAGGATTTGGGTTGCAGGCTGATTGACGGGGGGTAGTGATATAAAGAATCAATAGCATCTGGGGTCTAAAATATGAAATAGTTTCCTGCCAGAAGTAAGTAATGATCTCTGCTCTTAGAAGATCGAATAAAAGATGGATATGGATGGATCTAGAGCTTATCGTGCAGAGTGAACTAAGACAGAAGGAGAAAAACAAATATTATATGTTAACACATGTATGTGAAATCTAGAAAGATGGGGCAGATGGACCTATTTCCAAGGCAGAAACAGAGATGCAGACATAGAGAATGACATGTGGACCAAGCAGGGGAAGGGGAAGATGGGGTGAACTGGGAGATTAGATTGACATACATACATACATACATACATACATATATATATATATATATATATATATAGACACACACATACACACACACACACACACACACACTACCACCATATGTAGAACAGATGGCTAATGGGAAACTGAGAAATGCTGGGCTGGAAGAAGCACAAGCTGGAACCAAGACTGCCAGGAGAAATATCAACATATAACCTCAGGCATGCAGATGACACCACCCTTATGGCAGAAAGTGAAGAGGAACTAAAGAGTCTCTTGATGAAAGTGAAAGAGGAGAGTGAAAAAGTTGGCTTAAGGCTCAACATTCAGAAAACGAAGATCATGGCATCTGGTCCCATCACTTCATGGCAAATAGATGTGGAAACAGTGGAAACGGTTAGAGACTTTATTTTTCTGGGCTCCAGAATCACTGCAGATGGTGATTGCAGCCATGAAATTAAAAGACGCTTACTCCTTGGAAGAAAAGCTATGACTAACCTAGAAAGCATATTAAAAAGCAAAGACATTACTTTGCCAACAAAGGTCCATCTAGTCAAAGCTATGGTTTTTCCAGTGGTCATGTATGGATGTGAGAGTTGGACTATAAAGAAAGCTGAGCACCAAAGGATTGATGCTTTTGAACTGTGGTGTTGGAGAAGACTCTTGAGAGTCCCTTGGACTGTAAGGAGATCCAACCAGTCCATCCTAAAGGAAATCAGTCCTGAATATTCATTGGAAAAGACTGATGCTGAAGCTGAAACTCCAGTATGTTGGCCACCTGATGCAAAGAACTGACTCACTGGAAAAGACCCTGATGCTGGAAAGGATCAAAGGTAGGAGGATAAGTGGATGACAGAGGAGGAGATGGATGGATGGCATCACAGGACATGAGTTTGAGTGAACTCCGGGAGTTGGTGATGCACCGGGAAGCCTGGCCGGCTACCCTGCATGGGATTGCAGAGTCAGACACGACTGAGCGACTGAACTGAACTGAGTGGGAAACTATTCTTTAGCACAGGGAGCTCAGCTTGGTGCTCTGTGATTTCCTAGCAGGGTGGGATCGCGGTGGAGGTGGGAGGGAGGACCAAGAAGGAGGGGATATACATACACATATAGCTGGCTCACTTCATAGTGTGGTAGAAACTGACACCACATTGTAAAGCAATTATACTCCACTTAAAAAAACAGATAACATTTTTTAAAATGGGATATCCTCAATTTATATACAGTAATTATAGGACGTTGTGATACTAGATAAGAGAGTGAATGGGGTTAATCCGAAAGGAAGTGCAGACAAGAAACCATCATTTATCAAATGCTTACTGAAAGTTTTCATGTTGTAGGTATGGATAGTCGCATTTCACAGGTGGGGCACTGAGAATGAGATATTTAGTGTTAAGTGTGTTACCTAAAGGGGTAGAAATGCAACTTGAACACAGGTTCTCTGCTGAGCCTGAAGAAAACTGTTTTCTTCACTCTAGAGAAGTGTTATTTAGGTGAAAATGTCCCATAGGAGCTGGTGTTGGGCTGCAGTGTCCAAGGAGAAGAAGATAATGCTGCGATTAGGTGATGGATGACTGTCTCAAGAACTGTAAAGTTCATAAGCAAATTCTCGGAAGTAGAAGAAAATTGCAGACCAGGAAGCCAAGAAAACCATTATGGCTCGAATGGAGAGTTGTGAACTTGGGCATTGGATAGAGATGAAAGAAGTCAGGCTCTGTGGTGCTGGCTGGTGGAGGAGTTTGCAGTCAGAACATGGTTCTAGTTGAATTCGGTGAGGTTTTTGAACTCTTTTTTTTTTTTTTCAGAGACAAGTCCTAGAGAAGGAATGTAAGGCAGGTCTCCAGTCTAAAGACCATGTCAGTTTAGTGCCTGAGATTTTAGCCCCAGGCCCCATTGAAAAGTGGTCTGATTTTTCTGTTTGCTCTAGAAGAGTTTTGAAGGGTGAGGTGGAACAGTGGCTTTATTGAAGTAGTAGATATGGAATTGGAGTCTGATTACACAGGATAAAATATTGCAAGGTCACTCGATGATCCAATTCCTGCAGAAAGAATACTCTGATAATGTAGACATAGGGGGCAGCCAGAGGAGGAGGGCCTTTGGAATAGGAAAAAGGAGTGAACAGGAGTGGAAAGTAGTGCTTGAACTTAGCAACTGAGTTGTGACCGGGAGAGGCCAGCAAGGAGTATATACTCGTAATTCTCAACGTTGAGCTCTACCTTCCCAGGCATCAGGCAGTGAAGGAATATTTTTTGACATGTACTTCATATTTTCTTATTGTCAAATGAGGTAGAAACTAAGAAGTGTTCAGTGAATCAATTAAACATCCTGGGTATCTTCTTTTTTATTGGAGTATAACTGCTTTGTGATGTTGTGTTGCTTTCTGCTGGGTGAGTCAAGGATATGTATAGGTATATTCCCTCCGTCTTGGACCGCCCTCCTACCCCACCCCCACCCCACTCCTCGAGGTCATCATTAGCACTGATGAAGTACTTCGCTGTGCTTTGCAGCCCATTTCCCACTGGCTCTCTGTGTTACACATGGCAGCCTATCTTCTGTGTGCTAATCAGAATTCTTGGAATTGGCTGATTTGTACAGATATGAGATACCAGCTCAGCCTGCAGGGATTCAAAATCTAGACACGGGCTGGAAAGTTAGCCCATAGGCAGCTCCAGAGTTTGCAACATGCAGCATAAAATATTTGTGATCCAGTGATGTGTCCCTCCCTTGTGATCTTAGATAGCCGAAGCATTTCTCTATCACAGCGGGTTTTACTTGTGCTGAAGTGGTGGGGTTACTTTTCCGTCTTTACCACTAGACTGTGTGTTTCCTGAGGGCAGGAACAAGATCTTCCTTTTGACTTCCTGGCACTTAAAACAGAGCAGTTCACAGTCCAAAGTCAATACCTATCTGATTGAAGGACTGCCTGAAAGAATAAATGGTGGGCTCTTTTATAGTTGTTGTAGTTTATAAAGTAGGTACAAATATAATCCAAGCTAAAGGAATCAATCCAGCAATTCTCTATAAATTTGCTGTAATATACCCAAAAGGCTTAACAGACTTCCTTACTTAACTCTTTAGCTAACGGATCTCCCTGGTGGCTCAGTGATAAAGAATCCACCTACCAATGCTGAGACACAGGTTCGATCCCTGGGTTTGAAAGATCACCCAAAGAAGGAAATGACAACCCAGTCCAGTACTCTTGCCTGGGAAATCCCATGGACAGAGGAGCCTGGTGGGCTATGGTCCATGGGATGGCCAAAGAGTTGGACATGACTTAGCTAAAAAACACCAGCAACTAATGGACCTTCACTCATTGTGAGCTTCTACTTTATGGCAGTCAGTTTGTTAAACATTAGAGATTGTCTTCTACTTCTTTAAAACAGCTTTTACATAGAAACGTATTTGTTGAAATAAACTGAAGCCTGTAGTATAAAGTCATGTGGTCTTTTTATGCTTTCAAAGAAAAAAATCACTGTTACTTGTTGTTCAGGTGCTACGTCGTGTCTGACTCTTTGTGACCCCACGGACTGCAGCATGCCAGGCTCCCCTGTCCTTCACTGTCTCCCGGGGTTTGTGCAAACTCATGTCCATTGATTGATGATGCCATCCAACCATCTCATCCTCTGTCTCCCCTTTGCTCCTGCTGCTAAGTCGCTTCAGTCGTGTCCAGCTCTGTGCGACCCCATAGATGGAAGCCCACCAGGCTCCCCCGTCCCTGGGATTCTCTAGGCAAGAACACTGGAGTGGGTTGCCTTGTCCTTCTCCAATGCATGAAAGTGAAAAGTGAAAGTGAAGACACTCTTACTGTTACTCCAGCTTACTTCAAGTGTTGTCATCTTGTAAATCAGGTGTTATCTGAGAAGAGAACACAAGGGGGCACCAGAGAACGAGAAACAAAACAAAGCAAGCCACTGAACTGCTGCTTGGAATCGGGACCTTGCTCAGTTTATTGTCGGTCTGCAGTGTACTTCCAGCTCAGGCAGATGCCGGCGCCTGATGAGAAGGGGACACAGGCGATGAGAAGCCAGCAAGCGCCCTTGCGCACCTGATGCTCTAAGACACGTTAGGGCCCCCTTTGGTCCAGCAGAGTGCTATTTCTGGAGAGGACGCTCCCAGGTAGATTCACAAGCCATAGCAGCTCCAGCTCCTCTGGAGATGCCTTCACTCTGAGCTCAACTCCCAGTAGGTCTCCCTGGTGGGGCAGACCTAAGGGTGCTGGTTTGAGAAGGGAGAGACACTGTCTTTATTTTTTTAATTTGTTTAAATTTATTTTTTATTTTAATACTTTATTGTACATTACAATACTGTATTTGTTTTGCCATACATTGACATGAATCAGCCACAGGTGTACACGATCTCCCAATGCCGAAGCCCCCTCCCACCTCCCACCCCGTATCATCTCCCTGGATCCTCCCGTGCACCAGCCCCAAGCATCCTGTATCCTGTATTGAACATAGACTGGCACTTTGTTTCTTACATGTTAGTATACATGTTTCAATGCCATTCTCCCAAATCATCCTACCCTCTTCCTCTCCCTCAGAGGCCAAAAGTCCGTTCTATACCTCTGTGTCTCTTTTGTTGTCTCACATACAGGGTCATCATTGCTATCTTTCTAAATTCCATATATATGTGTCAGTATACTGTATTGGTGTTTTCTTTCTGGCTTACTTCACTCTGTATAATCAGCTCCAGTTTCATCCATCTCATTAGAACTGAGTCAAATTTATTCTTTTTAAGGGCTGAATAATACTCCATTGTGTATATGTACCACAGCTTTCTTATCCATTCATCTGCTGATGGACCCCAATGTTCATTGCAGCACTGTTTATAATAGCCAGGACATGGAAACAACCTAGAAGACGCTGTCTTTAAATACTGGCTCACTCCCGTGTGCTTCCCCCGTGCAGATGGCTTCCAGGCCCCTGGCAAAGGCGAGCCAGTCACTGTAGTTTTGAGACAGCCGTGCTTATCAGTTTCTGGCATGGGGCCTCTGATTAGAATACGGAAGCACAGAGCTCCTGTGGAAGCACAGAGGAGCCAGAGCTCCTCTGACATTATTAGGCACAACTCATGATGTCACTGGGCGGTTTTAGCGAGCTGTAGGTGGCAGTGATTAATGAAAACGCATTCTTTAGCCTCACAGGGCTGTGGATATGTGTATTTGAGTGAGGTGAGGTGAGGTGAAGTCGCTCAGTTGTGTCCGACTCTTTGCGACCCCGTGGACTGTAGCCTACCAGACTCCTCCGTCCATGGGGTTCTCCAGGCAAGAATACTGGAGTGGGTTGCCATTTCCTTCTCCAGGGGATCTATGTAAGCCCTAATCTTTTCCATCTGGCTCTTGCATTCTAGGCCCACATTTCTTTTTACCTTCTAGTTTTTCCCAGCTGTATATCCCACAAATGCAGGACATTCAAAATAGAACTTACCAGAGTTTCTTCCAAATGCAGATCTCTCTGTTTCATCTGAAGTAAGCGGCGAGACCCAAGTAAAGCAGGCTGGAGATATGCAGGTGTTAATAATCCTGTTTCTCCCCTCCACCACTTTCGACCCTGTCACCCAGCTGATCATCTGGCTCTCTCCCCTCTTCACATCATTTATTTTCTCTCTGCTATAGAATATTTCTAAAAATTTATTTTTAGTTGGAGGATAGTTGCTCTACAATATTGTGTTGGCTTCTGCCACACAGGAACGTGACCCAGCCTTAGGCAGACATATGTGCCTCCCTCCTGAGCCTCCCCCCCCCCCCTCCCTCCCCTCTAGGTGTGCTGGAGTGCTGGGGTTGGGCTCCCTGCCTCGTACAGTTAAGTTCCGTTTTCTATATGGTGATGTGTATATTCCAGCGTTACTCTTTCAGCTCCTCCCTCCCTTTCCTCCCCCTACTGTGCCCACAAATCTGCTCTCTGTCTCTGCTATAAAGTATTTTAAATTCAGGATTATCTACCTCTTTCCTAAATTCAGCGGTCTCTCTGTAGTCTTATCTGTTCTGGTCTTTGTCTCATCTAACTGCCAGGCCCCCCCACCCCCACCCCCACCCCCACCCCCGCCCTGCCACCGCCCCCCCCACACACTCTTTTTTAAACATTGTTTTTCAGTTCTTCAATTATTCTTCAATTATTCACAGAACATCCAGTTCCTTCGCATTAGCCACAGCCTCTTGTCTTTCCCAGCCCCTCCCTCACTTCATAGCTCACACTCCCTCTGCCCGCCAGTGCACACGCATGCAAATGCCCTCCCTGCTCTGCCTGTCCTCCCACGGTCCGTCATATCCGACCTCCGGTGCCCTCTGCTGGATGGGGGCGTGACATAGAGATAAGCACATGGGGTCTACAGCTGCAGCAGCTGCTGACAACCTACAGCCTGCAGGCCAAGTAGGCCCCGCCATCTCTTTTCATAGAATGTTGATTAGAACAAATGAGTGAACTATGCTCACGATAGAAGATGTCAGACAGAAAGCATATGTATGGTACAGTCTCACTTATGTCAACCTCGAAAGTGCAAATGAACCTGTACTGACGAAGGAGATCTTTGGTTACCTAGAGAGGGGCGTGAGGAAAGGGACTGTAAATTGATGCAAGGAGACTTGAGGGGGAGAAGGATATTGTCCTTATCTTGATTGTGTGATGATTTCATTTGTCTGTTCATATGTCAAAAGTTGTCAGATTGATCACCTTAAATATGGGTGGTTTATCATTTGCTAATTGTACCTCATTTTAAAAGAAAACATTATTGGTAACGTTTGCACCAGGCGTTCCCATTGTCTCAGCCTCGGTTACTCTGAAGAGTTGTCTGGTCGCTCAGTTGGGTCCCACATTTTTGCGACCCCATGGACAGTAGCCCGCCAGGCTCCAATGTCCGTGGGAATCTCCAGGCAAGAATACTGGAGCGGGCTGACTTCTCCTTCTCCAGGGGATCTTCTCACCCCAGTGATCAAACCCACGTCTCCTGCACTGCAGACAGATTCTTTACTCCTGAGCCACCAGGGAAGACCATTCAGTTCAGTTCAGTTCAGTTGCTCAGTCGTGTCTGACTCTTTTCCAACCCCATGGCCTGCAGCACGCCAGGCCAATTAAAAGGGAAGACCATTACTCATGTCTTAATAGAGAGGCCACTGGAGTGACTTCCCAGTCCCAGACTCCCCCTCTGTTACTAGTTCTAAGAGTTTGATCACGTCACTTAACCTTTTTCTGCCTTTTAGCCTTCGTCAAAGATAAAACAGGACTGGACTTGATCATCTTCAAGTCACCTTCTGAGTTTCTAGAGTTCTCTCATCTCCATTTTACAGACTCGTCGCACAGGTATTTTGGGGGTACCTGTGCTTACTCAGGTGGTTCGTTAGTGGCACGTGTCTCCCCCTTCCTTTGTTGTAGGTGATGCCGTGGCTGTTAAACTTCCTTCTTTCCTGTGTATTTCATCCCTCTTTGAAACTGCAGGGCCTCATCTGATACAATAGTCCTTTATAGAAGCAGAGCACAGCCTGCTCAGTTTCCTTTTGGCTAAATTACCCATCTGAAGGGCACATCATATCACTAACCTTGCAAATTCATCTTCTCCTTTTCAACATTTAACAATAATAGGATGTTTTTAGTTAGCTTGAAAACCTGTAATTTTAGAAAAGAAATGCCAGGAGAAAATTAGGAAATAAAAGGATGTTTTATTAGACTGTGAGAGACTTTGCAACAGAAGATATCACTGGGAAATTTTCCATCTCTTAGGCCCTTGTGAACGACACTGGCTTCACACAGTGGTCTTAAAGTTGAATTCACTCTGAGAGGAGTTTGTAAGCTTCTTAAAGCACCCCGAGGCTCATGGCTGAACAGTGTTCCCTGGAGAGGAGAGGTTGCTGGAGTTTCTCTAAAGCCCAACTGCTTGAATCTAAATGACCCCAGTGCTGGCTTTGCTTATCTCTAGGGAAGTTTCCTTCGTAACATACCAATGGCGTTAGGATGCTTGAAGGAAAACATTTTTAGTGTTGGGGTAAGCCAGAGACTGGAGAAATAAGAGAATGACCGTCACATTTAGACAAGCTGGACACATCTGTTATTTATCTCACGTATCTCTTAGCATAGCTCCTAGACAAAAGCAATGGTTCTTACCAGTTTGCAACTCTGAGACATTGCAAGTTTGCTCAGAGACATTTAGGTGTGTGCTCAAGGTCCCACAGCTAGTACTTTCCAAGCAGGAATTTGAAGCCAAGCCTGGCTAGTTTGAAACCCAGTGTTCTTTCATGCCCTCCCCGCCGCCCCACTCACTACTTATTGTGAGGTATTTGAATTGTCATTTGACCGTTTCCTCACCCTGGTATTTTTGTGTGCCATTTGCAGTGTCTTCGAAGTATCTTGGCAGCCCTCAGGAGAGGTTATGGAACTGTGTCATAATTGGCGTGGGCCATTAACTCTGCAAGCTGTCCTGACACCATCAATGTACAGGAAGGGCGGATCCTCTTGGTTGGATGTGGAGGAATCTCAGCTTTTATTTGACATTAGTTTAGTATTTTTTTTTCTTCCCTCCTAAGTGGTTTTTGAATGGACTTTGTGGTATTTTTAGGAATTGAGTTTATTTTGGTTTAACAATAAAGAATTGTGGTCTTTGGGACATTTTCTCCTGTGTGAGACTAGAGCTTTTATTTCCTATCTAACCTTTCCTTTGTGAAATCTGGGTTGCATTTCATTGGCTGGAAAAGGGATTCAGGAATCGCTCTTTGCCTCCAGCCTTGCTCCCCTTTTAAACTTTACACTTGAAGGGCCATAGCAATTTTTCTAAAACTATTGTCTAATCATATCATTCCCTGCAGCATGTAGGAATTACTCCCAGCATACTCAAGCGGGCTGCCCTAAAGGTCATGGAGCAGAATGCTCATAGACCAAATTAAGAGGTATGATTATGGGGTTCATTAAGTCACTTAAAGTGCACAGAAGAAAGGGGAAAGAAATCAGGCAGACGATTACACTTAGGATAAGAAGTGAGATGGTAAGACTGCTATGCCGGATCCCTGGTCATGGTGTTCATATAGTTCGCTGTCTGCCGTATCACCCTTTCCTGGCGATGAGTGGTTACAAGGACCAGACTTGAGTTAGGGGAGTTATAGCAGCTGGAAGGCAGCTGAGGACATCACACACTTGTCCTACTGGAGAGCTGAGACAGAGATACAAGAGCAAATAGATCTGGCCACAGCTGTGGCTCACCAGTTAGACTAGTAACCACATACAGGTTTATCTGTGTGTCTCAAGCAGAGAAAATATGGGGCCATAATGAGTGTCATTGATGAGCTGATAAATTTAAGGATGAAAACTGTCAATCAGGCTTGGTCTAAGCTTTATAAATGTATTTGGCTTACTGGTCTTCGCATTCCTTTCTATGACAAGTGCTTCTCTGTTTGGTCCAGTCTTTTTATCTTTATTTAAAATACATATGCTCTCGTTGGGCTTCCCTGGTGGCTCAGACAGTAAAGAATCTGCCTGCAGTGCAGGAGACCAGAGTTCAACTCCTGAGTCGGGAAGATCCCCTGGAGAAGGGCATGGCAACCCACTCCAGTATTCTTGCCTGGAGAATCCCATGGACAGAGGAGCCTGGTGGCTACAGTCCACGGCGTCACAAAGACTTGGACACGACTGAGCACCTAAACACGTGCACATGCTCTCTTTAGGTTCTGTATGTTTGACAGGGGTCAGAGGTTTCCGTTTGCTCTCTACACCTGACACATTGTATGAGTTTTATTCAGCCCATGTGCTTTTATTGTAATCCATAGGAAGTGTCTGACTCTTGGCGACCCCATGGACTATACAGTCCATGGAATTCTCCAGGCCAGAATATTGGAGTGGATAGCCTTTCCCTTCTCCAGGGGATCTTTCCAACCCATAAGTAATCCTAAATATTACAACATTCACACACTACAGCCTTTAAAGATATTTCAAAAGCTCTCTTATGGTCTAGAAAAGAAGATGCAAAATATCATTTTATTCCGTATGTTATATGACCCAGTCTGGTACTCTTTTCGGCTCATGTTACATGACCCAGTCTGGTACTCTTTTAGGCTCATCTCCTAACTCTCCTCACTAGTGCCCTCCACTTTCCTGCCGCATAGAGCAACACGTATTCCCTGAACTTGCACACCTCTCACTCATCTGCCTTATGGCCAGAATGCTCTATGATCTCCCTGGAACACTAGTTCCTGTTAATCCTTTCAGAAGTGTAAGCATGGCTTTTTCTAGGAAGTCTTACATGAACACCACTATCATTTTAATCTCAGACGCAGGCCAGAAGGCAAACACATACACACATGCACAGATACCTCCCTCTCACTGTGCTCCTAAGGTCGAGTATAAGAAGAACATGCTAGTTCTAGAGCACTTAAAACACTGTATGCATTTTTATGCTAGTCTTTCCTACATTAGACTCTGAACAGCTTTTATTCAGGGGTTTTAATAATTTTCTCCTGTTATCCTCAGTCACTAGCCAAAGCTCCACATGTTATAAATGAGCAATGTTTTCTGAGTTATTGAGTTAATGAATATTTAATAACAAATAAATGAATGCGACTGTGCTACCATTGGGGGATATTTGTTCTTGGAGTAAGCAGGATTTTTTACACTTGTCACTTTAAAATTCAGTCCTTCTGGGACTTTCTTTCCCTTCATTTTGAATGTTTCCCTTCATTTCCCTTTGAATGTTTTATGCAAAGTACTATTTATTCCTACTACTTGATTTAAAAAAATCACTTAAATATGCTTTATAAATGAGTAATAATAGCAAGTAGCACTAATCTGTTGGACATCTACTGCGTGTGAGATTATATTAGACCTTCTCTTTCCATCGGTCCCAAGGGAACTGGATCAAATGACAGCATTGTAGGAATCACAACAAAGATTTGAGGCAGAAGGAGCATGAGTAACTTCAAACAAGATAATTAGATGTAATAAGCACCTGACTACTTTGCCCCATCTCCACGTTCGAGCCTGTCGACTGATGCACTGATTGAATTTCCGTGTCCAGAAACTGCGTGTGTGCGCATTCGTATCAGTGACTTTTCAGTAATGCACTGATGCACATCCATGTCTCAGCCTTAGATGAGAACCTAAAAAAAAAAATGATTGGCACTGTCTCTGGCCACATGAAGTGTGCAGCCACCATGGCCTCAAAATCAATGGGAAATAGGTCATCGAGTCCCGAGATGACCCATCTCAACTCCAGCTGGGGTTCCCTTCAATTCCCACAAAGCAAGTCCAGGTCCATGTAAATTCACTGAATAATCAAATACCCCAGCATGCACATGTCCCTCCCCCAGAAGCATGATCCAGAGTCCACAGGAGCTTTATCTTTTCTCATCCATACTGCTCCTGGGGACTTTGCTGCTGCCTCACACACCCACCCTCATTCTTACCCAGCCTGCGAATCAGTTCAGAGAAGCGTCTCTGGTTCCCCTTCCAGACTGCGTTCCTCCTAGCTGCATTCCTGCTCCCCGCTGCAGGAGCAGCTCTGGTCCTGCCTGCCCACTCATGCATTGAACATCCATCCAGAAGGCCGTTAAATGTAAGACTGAAGGCTTGACGCTCAGAGAAACTTGGCTTTGGATCTACTTACTAACAGTTTGCCCTTGGCCAGGATAACCTAGCATCCCTGTGTGTTAATTCCATCATCTATACAGTGGGGTCAGAGTGCTTACTTCACAGTGCTTCCTTCTCACAATTAAGCCCAACACAAAGTGTAACAGCTAACTATCCTGTTACGGTGTAAGTTAAGAGAATTACGTATTAAGCCCAGCATATCCCTACTGCTGTCCTGCAGCCCTTCACTCTGTTCATCCTATGCTGTCTCTGGGATGAATTACTCTCTGGAATGGACAAGGACCCCATTTTAGTGCTCTACATTCTAAAAGACCCACTATTAGCAAAAGGAGTGTGGAAAGAAAGCGCTGTTTAGAGTCTTAGAAAATCTGAGCTTGCTTTTGGGTCAGAGAATAGTTGAGGGAGCTGTGAGGTTGTGTTCTGGCTCCAAGGGACCCATGCTGGGTTGGAAGGTCATCTGAGTAGATAGTGTGAAAAGCCATAAGAAATATGCTTTTAACAGCCCCTGAAGTTGATCTCAAATGCTAATATGTTGTCTAATAAAGGTATTGGCTCGTGGGAAGGTTGAAGTATATGAAGAAAGCACTGCTGTTGGAGTCACAGGGATAGAGGATTGAATCTGGTTTCTGCCACTTTCAGTCTAAATGATCTTATCCATGTTGCTTAAGCTCTCTGAGCCTCAACTGTTCCCCTGTAAAATAAGAGGAATTCAAAACTTCATACAGTCTTAGACAGCTTTGCTCATGGGAGTTAAGTGGGATATAGAAAACGGGGTGCTTGGTCCATCCTGTTTTTGTTTTCAGTGGCTCAGTCCTATCCCCCTCTTTGTGACCCCATAAACTGTAGCCCTCCAGGCTCCTCTGTCGATGGGATTTCCCAGGCACAAATACTGGAGTGGGTTGCCATTTCCTTCTCCAGGGACTCTTGACCCAGGGATCAAGCCCATGTCTCCTGCACTGACAGGCAGATTCTTCACCTCTGAGCCACCAGGAAAGCTCTTGGTCCATACAAGTAGGTAACCTGTAAACAGCAGATATTTTTGGTTCTACCCCTCATTCTTCTTCAACCAGTAGTGGAGAGGGAAGAAGGGAAGTTGGGGAAGAGCAAGAGGGGAGAGGAGAGGAAGAGAGAGAAGAAACTTCTGTGAAAACTATCACTTTGCTTGCAGATGTCATGCTTCACGTTGATTTTGTGATATGATGGGGTTGCGTTAAGGATGTCTCCCATCATACAAGACTGTTCAAGTATCCACTTTGCTGCAGGGCTTCTATTTCAGGCCTTGGATGTGGGTTTCCTAATCATGTACATGGTAGCGAGAAAGATATTTAAGCCATCAGTATAACTGGTAATATTCCCTTAGCATGTACTACCCACTTGTCACTGTGAAATTTTACACACAGTATCTTGATTCATGCTCAGAAAACCTTGAGAGGTAGCCCTTGTTCCTGTTCTCTACTCTACAGTAGACAAAAATAGAGTTCTAGGGAGTTTAAGGAATTGGTGTGGAGAGTTCCAAAGTGGCAATATTTGAATTAGATTCTGAGAGTGCACAGGGTTAAGCTATAATGAAATAACTGGGTACAAGTGGGTGTAGTTGGAGTGCTATATTTGGTAGGAGACGTGAGGTTATGAAAATTTATGCTGGGGCCAGATCCCCAAGGACTCTGGATGCTTTCATTGTACCTAGACATTTATTGCCCTTTGGAGAGTTTAAGTGGGAACTGTCATGAAGATATTTCTGTTGAAGAATAGTAGTTCTGACCACTGTGTGGTTGATAGACAGGTATTGCTAGAGTTGTGCTCACACAGAGAGAATGAACTCAGGCAGTACACGGGAGGTCGAACTGCCTGGCTGGGCTGTGGTTTGGGTGCAGAGGGTGTGGATAAAGAAAACTCCAAGATGACTACCAGCTTAATAGCCTGCAGAACTGTGTGGTCATGTCCTTAAGAGGTCATTTCTCTTTCCTGGAGGAAAGAGAGGGGGTGGAAAAAAATAAAGTATGTCTAGGAGATAACCTGGGAAAAATGAAATAGGAAAACAAGAGTTGAGAAGTCAAGGTTTGCAAAAGACAACATCTGGAGTTCCAGAATCTGAATTCTTAATGTTATCCACAGATGCTTCTTATCAAGAGTAAGATGTGAGATCCACCGGCCTGGATTACTTCCTAACAGCTCTGAAAAATGATAATACCATTCTGTGCATGTAAATGGCATCCCCCTGGGTGAGATGTGCTTCCTGTTAGCCTAAATGAACTGAGGAATATATTTTAGTAAAGTGGGAAGAAAACCCAGATAATTTCCAAACTGCATACTTCCAAACATTTTTATTTGTTCTTTGTTCTGGCAGCGTTTTAGAGATTAAAAATCTTAAGAGTTTTATTTTTTGTCCAGAAGAGAGATTTGCCTCTGAGTGATTTGACAAACATTGAGATTCCTCTTAATCTGTTGCTTTCCCCTGTCATTTCCTCTGTGTGTGTCTCTCTTCTCTTGTTTTATTTTGCCTTCTGTTTTTTTTTTTCTCTGCCTTTCTTCATCTTCTCTCCACCCAGAAAAGAAAAGTGTTTCCATTGTATACATTGATTTAGTAGTTATGTATTTTTTCCCTTGAGGGCATGTGTGGAATATTTCACTGTGAGGATTCATCCTTGTTGTTTGTGCTCAGTTGTGTCCAACTCTGCACCCTCTGGACTGCAGTGCACCAGGCTTCCCTGTCCTTCACTATCTCCCTGAGTTTGCTCACGTCCATTGAGTCAGTGATGCTCTTCAAGCATTTGTCCTTAGCCATCCCTAGTCCATCCCTTGGCTAATTGCGGCTGTACAGCATAGTCTTTAAGGGCAAATTGGAACCAAGTTGCCAATTTTAGATCCCAGCAATGATTATTTATGTGGCCCTAGAGAATTGACAGGGAGGCCTGGCGTGCTGCGATTCATGGGATCGCAAACAGTCGGACACGACTGAGCGACTGAACTGAACTGAACTGAGATAATTGACTGAACATTTTTCTGCCTCGGTTTCCTCAAGTTCAAGTGTGGACGTTGACAGGTCAGCTCTGCTCAGTTACACTGCAGTCGGAAATGCCTCCCCGTATCTTCTGGGCTCTGCCCATCGTGGTTCTGCTGCAGCTCAGCTGTGTGTCCTCTTCATTTCTGGACCCGGGCTGAAGAAGTGGCCCTAATATGTCACATCGTAGACTGCAGCAAGGGGGAAAGAGAGCTGCACGTCACGTGATGGCTCTTAAACCTTCTAAGTGGCCTGAGACACTTCTGCTCACCTTTCTTCGGTTATGAAACAAGCCACACAAAATGTCTGACTTAACGGGACAGGAAGTGCAACACTCCAGAGGACAGATTCATTCAGGAGAAGGTTGGTGGGAAGGGGCAGCATATACTGCCAGCAGCACAATCACCCACGATAACTGTATGGGGTTCATCTGTTAATTAGTTAGTGAAACACTTAGAATGGCGTCCAGTGACTAGTGTCTGGTAAGTTATTTTTAATAGAGTCTAATATGAGTATAAGAGGAAGAAATGTATTAATTCACCCTTCAACTTTGAAAATCCACTGTGCATGCCAAGGACGGTACTGTTGAGCTTTGAGAACAATATAGAAATGAAGGCCTTGGTCTCTGCCTTATATGAACTATATGTGCTGTGCTTAGTCATTCAGTCGTGTCCGACTCTTTGTGACCCCACGGACTATAGCCCTCCAGGCTCCTCTGTCCATGGCACTCTCTAGGCAAGAATACAGGAGTGGGTTGCCATGCCCTCCTATAGGGGATCATCCCAACCCAGGGATCAAACCCAGGTCTCCCTCATTGCAGGCAGATTCTTTACCGTCTGAGCCACCAGGGAAGCATATGAACTATATGTTCCTGTGTAAAAAATAAATATGAAGAGAAAAGGGTAGTTGATGACTCTGATTTGTTGATGAACTAAGATCCCCATCACCAGGGTACCCAGGGAAAACGTCTGTACCCAGTGCTGCCACACATTTGGTTTTTTGTTCAACTCTTCCAGCAGCCTGAGAACTGTTGGCTTACAGTAAGCATGTCTTTTTTATCTGTGTACCTCCAGAAACTTCCACAGTGCTGTTACAGCATTAAGCGAACCTCTCGATTAAACGGATCTTCCTTTATACAGTCTGGAGGTGGGGTGCCGGTTCTGGCCTCTTCATTAGGAACAGTTTCCTTTTCCAAATCCAGTCAGGAATTCAGAGTACATGGATATAGCACTGAGAAGTCTGAGGTTAACTTCCATACTGTACCCACCCAAAGCATTGCAGAGGGTATGAAGATAGCACAAGGAAGTGAGTCGCCGTTGCCGGAGAAGCTTCTTTGCATGGCTTACCCAAGGCCTCGCTTTGCTGCACCAGGAGCCTGTTGCATTTATATTACTTAAGGGAGACAAATGCATTTGCATGAAAATGCTTGATCTATTTGTGTTAATGCTCTGGTTTTAATGTTTTTCTTCTATGTGCTTGCCTTGCAAGTTTTACTTTGGTAAAGACCATAGAGAGATGATATTTCTGGTGAGATGGGGAGCTATAATGTCTCAGGTTTTCCAACTGACATGCACATTAAGTATGGAAAAGGATCTTCATCTTAGAGAACTAAGACCAGAATAGAGTGATGGTTCTGCTAATCCAGTCTCCCAGATCCCCCAGTTGCACAAACCAGACGTTAATGGGATAAGAGGGTCCACCCAGGTGACAGCATCGTTCTGTGTGGCAACCGCCTGTGTCCTCAGTGGGTGATCAGCTAATGTCGTCAATCTCATAAGCCAACAGACTTTATAATTATCATCCCAAGAAAACAGGCTAGAAATGCCATTCCTTTCCTGTTCTTACCATAGATTGAGTACCTTCTGTTTGGGGAAGGAGGTGCTGCAGAAATGGGTGTTGATATGGAAATGCCATTTCACAGAATTCTTTGTTTGGGGGATTCTTTTTTTAAGCCAGTGACTCTATATTTAAAATAAAGGCCCCCACCTTGGATGTGGTAATTATTAAAAACATAGAGCCTGAAGGGACTTTGGGTATGGAGACCATATCTCTTAACTTTTGTCGTGAATAGACCTAAATTAATTAAAAATGGTGGTTGAGCTTCCCTGGTGGGCCTGTGGTGCAGACTCTGTGCTTCCAGTGCAGGGGACACAAGTTTGATCCCAGGCCAGAGAACTAAGATCCCACATGCTGTGTGGCATGACCAAAAAAAAAAAAAAAAGAATATACAGAAAATAAATAAATAAGAATAGATCTTACATTAAAAAAATAAAATGATGGTGATGTCACTTTCTCAAAAGCCCTCCATGGTCCTCATGGGTTTTCCGGGGTAAACAGCACAGTGATTGTTCTTAGAGACCTGTGCCTCTTTCTCACCATCTCAAACGTCTAGTCACTGTTTGCTAATTCACGGCCGCAGGCCCTGAGTGTGCCCTCAGTGCCGATTGCAGACCACGGTCCCCAGTCCTCTGTGGACTTCATAGACTTCAGGCACCTAGAGGTCAATAAGAAGAGCTCTCTCCGTGGAGTCAGAAGCCTGGACTCTTGATTTCTTGCCACGATATAAGAGCCAGGTGACCTCGGGAAAGTCGCCTAACCTCTCAATCTCATCAGGCAAGTGGTACAACCCATCTCACAGGGTGGTTGTGCCGTGTCAGTGACTAGGGAGGAAGGGAGCACGTGCCACCTGTTTCCTCACAGTCTGCGTCCTCTTGGGAGCACAGAGGCTGAGACAAAGACTTGGGTCAGGCGCTTTGCTTGGGAGAGATCTCATAGGTGGGAATGAAGGAGCAGAGAGAAGGAGCAGGCAGAAGACAGACCGACGTGAGTGTCCATGGTCAAGGATTCTGCCATGAGCCAGGTGCGAGTGGGGCAGGTGGGAGGTGCCGTGCCACGCACCTCTGAGAGCTGTCTGTCCCCTGGACGGGAGGTCAGGACATTTGTCCTTCAGCTCCATGCCTGCCCCTGTGGGCCAGCCCGCACCCCATTTGTACCTCTTGTGTGCAGACGAGGAGAAGGCCCGGGAGCTGGCCCTGCTCGAGGTGGGAACCGTCAGGCTGGGTGGGAGGCGGTGTCTCACAGTAACTGCTTGCTGCCCCCGTGGCTGAAATCTGAGCTCGGCTGAGTGGACATGATGTGGAGCCTTGAAAGTGTCACCTGCTGGGGCACCAGCATGTGGGGGATGTTTAACCTTCATGTGCATTTCCAAGATTAGCTTTTACCTTCTTTTGGCTTTATTAATAAGTCCTAAGTGCTGGGACTTGGAGAAGGAAATGGCAACCCACTCCAGTACTCTTGCCTGGAGAATCCCAGGGACTGAGGAGCCTGGTGGGCTGCTGTCCATAGCTGGACATGACTGAAGTGACTTAGCATGCATGCATGCATTGGAGAAGGAAATGGGAACCCACTGCAGTATTCTTGCCTAGAGAATGCCAGGGACAGAGGAGCCTGGTGGGCTGCCGTCTCTGAGGTCGCACAGAGTCCGACATGACTGAAACAACATAGCAGCAGCAAGTGCTAGGCCTAGATCCTAGTCTTGGAAACTGGAAAAGTGAAGTGAAATCAGGTGCTACTTTTCATTGACCCCCTCAGATTAGATTTTCTGTTTTGAATTAAGCAGCGTTCCCTATTTCCTCTGTGTTCTTTATCTGGACTACCTGGGCTCACTCCTCCTCATTCACCTGGACTGGGACAGTCTAGGGGTGTGACCCTGATGGAGCCATGAAAAGTGAAGATTTTGCAGGTAGACTGACTGGGGGTTGAGTCCCATAGCTGTGTGACCTTGACCTCGTGGTGCTTTGTGCTGCCTCTTTGTTTGTAACTTGGGTAAACTGTATCAGCCTCATAATAAGAACCTACATAAGATCATGTGTTCATTGTAGTTGGTACCTCCTTCATTCCCGTTTGAATTTCCCAGAAGGACACATTTTCTTTTGGCTGGGGAAAAAAATATATGTATATTTTATATATATTTTTACTGTGCCTATATGAATACATAGGTAGTGTTTTGATTTATGTCTCTTGCCTGGTGTGTTTTAGCTTCAAATGTGTCTAATTCACTCAGCTGCCAAAAGGCAACACTCAGGTATCTCTGCTCTCCTTCCTTTTCTTCCTCTATCTTCAACAAATTTACCCTGTCATTTATTTGTTCTTCTGCTTCTATGTATTCACTTCTTAATTCAATTATATATATTTATTACTATACTGAGTATCTTCCTGGTTTGGTCCAGTTCATTCTGTTGCTAAAATACTGCTTGTAACTCTTTACCTCCCCTATCATTTCTTCTCCTTGCCTCAGCCTATCTACTAATTTGATATTTAATCTCTTCAATTCTGTTTATTCACTTGCTGCTTGAGTTTTTTTTTTTTTTTTCTATTACGTTGAGTACCTTCTTGGTATAAGACACTCTGCCTCATTGCTAGGGATTACCAGCGCAGAATGTTCTTTCTTAAAGGGTATAAAAGTGGAGGCACTAAGAATTAAAAAAAAAAACACAACAAAACCTGTAATGCAAAGAAGAGCATGATGATTGACAATATAAAAGTACTGATGAATTAGTGAAGAGGTGAACACTTCCAGCTGGAATGGCCGGAAAAGGCTGAGAAGTGATGGATGGAGGTAAACCAGTCATGAGTGTATATGAAAGAAGACTAGTGGAAGGTCTTATGGCTTTCTTAATCCCTGTTTCGAGCACAATATTAATTATTAGTAATGAATGAGACCTTTCCAGTTCATAATTGGACAGTTTAAAATTCTGGTTTTTTTCAACACAGAAGGGTCAGTTTATGAGGAAACACTGGTTGGAAATGTATCAGGAGGATGTTAGGAGAGCGTGTTCCAGTGTTTATCCTGCTTAAAGCTGAGTCTCTGTCAGCTTCCAGATCTGCATCTTTGGTGCTAAACAGCAAGATCACATAGCGAGGTCCTAAAGCATAACATTTGTTTAAAGCCTTTATTGAATTTGTTACAATATCGCTCCTGTTTTATGTTTGGATTTTGGGCTCTGAGGCATATGGGATGCAAGGGGTGCTCCCGGGCCAGGGATCAAACCTGCCTCCCTATACTGGAAGGCAGAGTCTTAACCCCTGGACCAGCAGGGAAGTGCTGGAATAACATTTTAAATAATCAAAGGAAGACTAGTTTGTATTAATTATATCCCGACAGTGGTAGAACAAGTACTAGTGTATTTTAGAAAGCTCTTTTTAAAAAAACAAACAAACAAACAAACCAAGAGTAGAATCAGTATCTGCAAAAACATCGTTCTGCTTATCCCTGTGCAGATTGCTCTCGTCTCTTGAAAAGTGGCTTCATGGAGAGAGATTATCACGAGAAATCCTAAGATTGTCCTCCACCCACTCCTCCTAAGCAGGGCTATAAATTTATGACTTATAGGAGAGGTTTGCCAGGAAATTGTGAGCGAAAATTTTTTTTTCTCATCTTTTGTGGAGTCCTTTGTTCCTTTGTCTGCCCTGGATTCTTTCTATTTCAAAACCGTCCTGCTCTGTTCTCCTGGATGGGATGAACGTGTCCATTTTACGCTGTGATCACCATGTGTAAAGACCCTGTTGAATGAGCTGCCAGTGCTTGCTTTGTCGTCTTAGGGCCACTCCTTGTTCCATTCCTAAGGGTGGGCTGGAGCGTGTAACTGAAACCATGCTGGGGAAGAAAAAAAAATCAAAAAGGAAGGAAGGGAGGGAGGGAGAAAGGCAAGGGGACAGGGAAAGGGGAAGAAAGGAAGGAAGGAAGGGAGAAAGAGGGGAGAGAAAGAGCCAGAGACTGGAGAGAAAGCCAGCAGAAACTCAGCAACTTTGCATCATTAGTAGCAGTGGTGGCTTAAGGTGCAAATTAGCAGTGTGCTAAGACAAGCACACAAGCAGTGAACTCTGAGCCACACTTCTCATCCCCAGGAGGCTGCCAGGAGATGGTACCAAGTGTGCCTGATGTTAGGGAGAAAAGACACAAATGGCAGAGCCAAGCTCCTTGGCTAATAGGATCAGTCGTGTCTTAACTCTTCCTGGAGTCTTTCTCTTCCATCCCCCAGGCTCTCAGCCCAAATCTGGGAGTCATCCCTGATTCTTCTCTTTTTCCCTGCTACTTCCAGTTCACCTCCGAAACCAATCTCCAAGTACTGCTGACCCCACTTCTAAAAGTATATCCACACCTCACCACTTCTGTTTCTACCGGCACCTCCCTAGTCCAAGGCGTTTTCATTTTTGCCTTAAAGGCAAAGCTCTGTAGTACCTCTCCTTGTCTCGCTGTTGATCTCTTCTGGGCTGGCACATCCACAGCATCTGCAGTGAGTTTTAACACTTAAATTCAGTCTCGTTCCCTTGTTGAAAACTTCTCAAGGGAAGGAGAGGATTTAAAGCAACACTTAGAGAGACATTCAGATTCTAGAGGGGCTTCCCTGGTGACTCAGACGGTAAAGAATCCGCCTGCAATGCAAGAGACTGGAGTTTTTATCCCTGGATCAGAAAGATCCCCTGGAGAAGGAAACGGTTACCCACTCCAGTGTTCTTGCCTGGAGAATCCCATGAATAGAAGAGCCTGGCTGGCTGCAGTCCACGGGGTTGAAAAGAGTTGGACATAACTGAGTGACTGACACTTTCTAGAACGTTTAGGTTCTAGAGATTGTGATCAGGATTCTGTCTATACTGCAGCCTTCTCTCCTGCAACACACTCGCCCTTGGGCACAAGCTCCAGACATCATGGGCTTTTTTCTGTTCCCCAACGTGCCAGCCTCATGCTGGGCTTCCGCTCTGGCTGCCCCCATCGTCTCATGCGCTTGCACGCTTGGCTCCTTCTCCAGTGCACCATCTCACTAAACAGCTCTCCATCCAACCCGGGGCAGGGCCTGCATAGAGTCGTCACCTCCGAGAAGACTTTCTGGAGCATTCTGTGCTGAAGCCAATCCTCTATTCCCACCCCGCACCCAATCACTTCTCATCGTATTACCCTTTTCTGCTCCCTTCGTAGGACTCAGCCCTGTCTGAAGCTGTCTCATGTCCTTTCATTTCAGTTTTACCCTTCATCATCTCCCACCCCCAGAGTAGCCTGTGAGCTCTGTAAAGGGCGAGGGCCCGGCCTGTCCTGTTCATTTCCACACCTTCCACACCCGGGATGGTGCCTGTGCCAGGCTGATGCTCCATTGCCCATGTGCTAAGTCGGTTCAGTCGTGTCTGACTCTATGTGACCTTGTGGACGGTAGCTCGCCAGGCTCCGCTATCCCTGGAATTCTCCAGGCAAGAGCACTGGAGTGGGTTTCCATGCCCTCCTCCAGGGGATCTTCCTCACCCAGGGATCGATCCCCTGTCTCTTACATCCACTGCATTGTCAGGCTGGTTCTTTACCACTGGTGCCACCTGGGAAACCTATGGCCATTTGTTAAGTATGTGGACAGACCCTTGGATGTGTGGTCGGGGGCCACTAGCAGGAGGCTCTCAGCAGCTGGAAAAGCAGAGCAGAGGGTGAGCACAGGAAAGGAATGGCAGCTCAGAGATGGGCATGCTGCACGGGACGGGTCTGATGGGGGAGTGCGTGTGCGCGCGTGCGTGGATGGGCACACGCGTGTGCATGTGTGCTCAGTCATGTCTGCCTCTTTGTGATCCCCAGGACTGTAGCCTGCCAGGCTACACTGTCGCCTGCCAGGCTACACTGTCCATAGAACTATTCAAGCCTCATAAATATCAGTGGTGTCTTCAGGGGGTTTTGACTAGAGTCTGGCCTTCAGGAGTGACCCTGGACTCATGCTGGGTGACTTGGTGGCTTGTCTTTCTCGCATATTCACGGGAAGACCTCCTAACACCAGGTTTCCAGAAGGCTTCCTTTGCTCTTCACATCTGTAGCAGCAAGTACGGCTGTTCTTCCTGAGTCCTGAGGATTCGGGTGAGGATGAAATGATCTTTTGAAATGTTTCACCAAACTGACTCTATAAGTAAATATGATTTAAGCTTTCCCCCCAAAATGAATTCTTTTGATTAAAAGAATAAAAAGATTTTTCAAAACAAAACAGCTCTCACACTGTGGGGTTGTTAGCCCAAAGAAAACAAGCAGAACCTGAAACTGGGGGTGGGGGATGAAAAAATACTTGTTTTCCCTACTTGCCTGTCACCCTCCTTATTCTTCAGTTCCTCCCTTTTCTTCCTCACCCCTGCTTTTACTTGCTGAACCTCTCCTTTCTGGAGAGAAAGATTCATAAAATATATGGTGCTACAGGCTTAGGAAAGTATGTGTCATAGCTCAGCTAGTCCAACCAAAGGTGCCACTGGAAATAAGGTAAGTTTTTGGTTTTTAAATATTTTTGGTGTTCATTAAACCTAATAGAGTCCATTTTGTGCATTTGTCTTATCATTTAGATGTATAACCACATGCATTTCACTATACCTTTCTAAAGGAGTGAATTTCATCTTTTTTTATTCGTTGTAAGAGTCCTGATTCATGCGAAGCAAGTTCCAAGAGAAATCAGGTTGTTCCTTTTCCCTTCCTGCACAAAAAGCAAGATGTTCGGTGATTGTGGGGCAGGTCTTATTCCCTCTTAGTCCCTGCCCTCCTACCCCCACAAAAAGTTCCTAAATGCCACCCACCCACTTTCAGAAATAGCACTTTGTGGAACATGGAAGGAATTTCTACTCCCTGCATATGAGCAAAACCGTCTGGTTTAGTTGGTTTGGACAGGTCTTAGAAGTGTATCCACAAATTATTGAAATACAAAATGTTTGGATATTTTGTAGTTTTTCTTGTTACATTGCTCCTGGGGGAATAACTAATTCATGTAATGTGAATGGTCTGTTAAACACACACACACACACACACACAACTAAATAGATTCAAAGTAATTAAAATCCACAGTCCACTTTGTGAAGAAATGTGCCTTTAGTAATGCTCACATGTAGATTTTCCCCACACGCTTCCACTCCTGTCTTCCAACAGAAGGAGCATTCTGCTAAGATCTGAGGGTCATCTTCTTTCAAGCCATCAGCAATGATTTCTCTCCCAAAGGGCACTTTTCTCCTAATTTTCACTTTCATTTTATTCTTAGCTCTGACCTCCTTGAGGTTACTGTAGGATAGGTCGAGAAGACAGCCTAGTTTGTGTCCTTCATCCACAACTTTCATTCTCTGTCCCCTGCTCATCAGAGAATCTTCTGTGAGACCAGCCTTAACGACAAGAGAGGATGCTGCCCGAGTTTGCAGTGAGTTTGTACTGAACGGGCATTGGTGTGGTGTTACTTAGAGGATTCACGGAAAGCTCTCTGTTCCACAATAACAAACGGCTTCAATGCTCTACTTCTGCGGACGGCTACAGCCCCACCATCTCCGTCTTGAGTTCTGCCTCTTTACTCCAGTCATGGGTGTCATTACCTGGAAAATTCATCTAAGGGGGTGTCAGACAACTTGTTAGTTTCCTGTATTTAGATAAAACATTGGTGATCTCAGCAATCTAAAGGGCATCAGAAGATTGCTTTGTGATCAATATTTATTACATAAACTATTAAAAAAAGGAGATGCATGTAATATGTACCCAATTGCAGATCATACTTCTCCAAATTACTAAAAAGAAAAGGACAGTGCTGGAAAATCAATAGCCTTGATTTATATATATATTTACGTTCTCACCAGTTCCGTTTTAAATCTCATCTTAAACAATGATTTCTTCCTTATCTGGACCATCGTTTACTTAACAGTAAAGAGCTCTTTCCATTCGTTGTTTTTCTGACACTGCGCTTGAATCTGCCAGAGAAGATGTCCCAGACTAGCTCCTCTTATTCCTAAAACCTGTCCCTTGGTCTGTTTCGACTTTCAGCTGGCGTCTGCTTCTGGCTTCACTTGTCAATCTATTTTTATGCTTAGGCTACCAGTTAGGCGTGCTCTTCCCCTCTATTTGTGAACATTTCCAGCTGAGTTTAAACCTCGCTTTACTTCTAGTAGGACAGATTGACCTTTTGGCTTGATTAAAGATAAATGCCATTGACTCTCCACTTTGGGAGGCCAAGTGTTTTCCAGAAGCCGACTGAAATTTCTCTTATTTATTGCTCGAAAAATAAATATCAAATAATACTTGTTTCTCTGCCATTTTAAGGAGATGAGTATGAATTCTTCCCCCCCACCTCTTAGAGCAGTGAGGATTAGGGGGCTTGGAGATATCAAGTATAATTATAATTAAACTGTAGGGCATGGGAGGGTACAGGTTTTTTTTTTTTTTCCACATTTTTAGTCATAGTCCATCACATCCTAAAGTTTTAGAGTCAGAGTTTGAATATGGCCATAGTCAGTATTTCAAGGACTCCAGAAGTACTTAACTTTTAAAATATCAGTGGCATTTAAGACACATTGGGCTGAGGCAAAGGTTTTACATCTCTGTGGCTGACACGGCACTGATGTAGCCATGCCCTAACACTGACCATGGTTGTGTTAGCCTTTGTCCCTTTTATCGTGTCCCCAGTCCTAAAAATTAAGTGATGTGCAGAAATTGTCTCAAGAACAGATGTCACCTGTAAGAGCTCTTTAAATAGCCTGTATTTGTAGCAGTTCTGCCTCCATAGCCAATATTTTCCACAACTTTCATTACTTTATTCTTTCCTATTGAAGCATTTGCATGTAGAATAAAGAGGATAAAAACATTAAAAAAAAAAACTGAACAAACAAAGGCAGATTTGTTTCTTCTGAGAACATCTGCTCTTGCTTCAAAGGCCCCCATGTGATGTGTGGGTCCCTCTCCTTAAGGCCCCCAGAGTTTGCTGTTGTAAAGCAGAGGCGTATCACTCCTAGACCTGAACTGAATGAGACCATGAACAGTGCTACCTAACCAGCTGAAATGGAGGAAAAAGCCTGTTGCAGTGTATACATTTAGATAATATCAAAGACAGGCATACTTAACGGAGGCTAAGACTGAGTATTAAATTGTTTGTTGTAGAATTATTTTTTTTTCCTCAAGATTCACTGGTCTCATGGCATCATCATTGAATTCTGGGTATATGTGGTCCCTTCTAAGTTTCTTCACTGAATTCTCAGAATTTTTATAAATATAGATTGCCCTTGGAGTAGAGGTACGTTCTGAAAAATATTAAACACAAATTACTGGCTGAAGACCTTGTGATTAAAAGAAACCTTCCCACTTTGAGAGCCTGTTTGCTTTTCAAGAAGGAAATTTCTCCAAACTGCAACTACTATCATAACTCTTAATAACCAGAACTTAATAGAAATGCTAATTACTCAACATTAAAGGGTCTAATTTAAAATTACCCATCCTAAAAGAGCTCTACTCAAGTGATACTCTGTTATCTTTTCTCCCCTAAACAACATAGAATATCTTCAGTCTTGGCAGTAGAGTGGGAAGACTGGCTAGTGAAAGTTATATAATGAGTTTCAAAATTACTTAGATAAGAGTATTCTGACCTTATTTTGTTTGTTTCCGAAGAAATAAAGATCTAGGTACACATCAGTTATTCAACGCTCATTAAAGTTCCTACTGTGTGCCTGGCCCTGTGCTCCTGTATGCTGGAGTGAGTGTGTGGTCTTCTGAAATATTCCAAATGCCTACTAACCATAGATGCCAGTCCGTGTATTGCCCAGTTAGATGTTTCTTCTCTTATTTTTTTGCAAGTTATTTCCAGAAATAAGACTTTCCTTATACTGAGACTAATATGGGAAGATTGAAGCAGCATCTTTCTGCAAGGGATCAGCTATGTATGTAGAGAGAGCAAACTTTTTCTAAAGAGTTCTAGTTCTACGCAATCTTCTTTGTCTTTTCAACTTACATCTGAATTCCATAGTGAATGAATGAAACATGATATTCCTCTCCTCTTCATCTGTTTTGTTGCCTCAGTGTTTGTCTTGCCAACTCATGCCCCTAAATACCATAATTTATCATAACACCCGATTTTTCCAAGGAGTCACTTAAACGTCATCTTGAGCATCTTGATTACAAATCTTCTGGGACAGTTTGGTTTGTTCCTTTATTTAGTGGCACATTTTACTGAATATTCTTTTGACCTAAACAGGTTTAGTTTTGCAAGTTTGCATTATTTCATTTTTTAGGTCTTTGTATCTTTTAAGATGATGAGCAGTGAATAAGTCTGAGACCCATTGTATTCCCTTCAGGAGCATTGTTTATAATGGAGTTTAGACCTTGACATTATTCCTATTTTAATGATTACCGTTGTGATTCATATAGTCACTAAATTCTGGTAAGACCACGGGTTAATGGAAATGTCAAATTTAAAACATAGATTGCAGAGCTCTTTTTCTCATCCAATTGGTGGATATTCTCTGAAAGCCAGACTGGTGTGTTATGCCTGAGTGATCAAATGGTCCTAAAAGAATGTATAATGAATTTTCTGTTTCTTCAAGAAATTCACCTAAAGTCTAAGACTTTGGGAAACAGAATGACAGCTGACTAGTATTTCCTGTAAATATTGGATGGCCATTTAAAATGTCTTGTACCTACGAATAAAAGAGGATAGTTATTTGCTATTATCCATTATGATCCAGTTGAAATTTTGCACTGGGGACTTGTGCAGACTGTCCCTGAGACTCAGGCGGGCTCTGGAGGGCTTGGCTGCTTGAGCGCTGCTGGGTCATGTGCACCAGTGTGGCTTTGACAGCTCTGATGCCATGAACACTACGTTTAGGACTGGCCCTAACTTTGGCACTTACTTACCACTGCCCTTAGGCAAAGGACCAGAGACCCTGTACGCGGGGCAGAAGCTGAACGACAATGAATGGCACACCGTCCGCGTGGTGCGGAGAGGAAAAAGCCTCAAGTTAACCGTGGACGATGACGTAGCTGAGGGTGAGTAAGCTCTGGAGAACTCTGTCTCTCTCTTCTCTCAGACTCCTCCTGGTCATTCAGTGAGCAAAGGGTTTTTTGTTTTGAAAATCTTGTATTTTGCTAAACAGAAGTCACATGTCTCGTTCTCTATTGACAAGCTCAGGTAAGACTAAGAAGATCGGCCGCTATATTTTCAGAACCCCTTTTCACTGATCTGTATCGCCGCACGTCTCCACAGCTGTGGTTTCATTGATGCGGCTTTCTCCTTAGGCACAGACTGTGTGTCTGCAGAAAGGATATAGAGTTCTCGAGATCCTTCTGTTATTCAGTTACTCAAAGCCCACTTATCAGTCATCCCCAGTGCTAGTTCTTCCCTTCTGAGTGAGTCACTCTTTAGTAGAGGGAGATGGGTTAAACCAGAAATTCAAAACTTTATAGGTACAAGTAAGTATCAAAAGCAGTACAGGACACTTAGAAGGTGCTAAACAATTATTCATTTATTTAATAATTTATTTACCCATTATTAATTGACTGCCTTGCTGTGTCCCAAGTCCTTTTAGATGGCGCTGGGAATGTGCTGATGGGCGATTAGGCAAGTCCTGGATCTGGTGGAATTTACGTTCTAGGAGGGCCAGGAATAAGTGAATGAATCTTTACATACAGAAACGAACATTCAGAGCCTCACTCAAGCAGTAAGCATTTCTGGATAGCCTCGTGTATGTCAGGAATACGCTACGGATGGTAGACGTTATAAAGGCAGCACACGAGATTACCTGTTTCCTTCAACAATGAATCAGTTTTGTGTGTTAGATAAGACTTAGGAATTTCAAAATAAGTCAGGGAATATATAATGAGATTCCTATTTGGGTGAGCAAGATTATAATTTTCAATCTGGAGAGAAAAGTATCAATTTGAGCTGGAGAAATCTGGAGTGGCTTATGAAGGTAGATCTTTGGGCAGAATTTGATGGATCATTCAGTAAGATCTAGGGCAGAAGGGAGCAGGCATCTTTAATGCATCTTCAGTTCAGTTCAGTCGCTCAGTCCAACTCTTGGCAACCGCATGAACTGCAGCACGCCAGGCCTCCCTGTCCATCACCAGCTCCCGAAGTTCGCCCAAACTCATGTCCATCGAGTCAGTGATGCCATCCAGCCATCTCATCCTCTGTCCTCCCTTTCTCCTCCAGCCCTCGATCCCTCCCAGCATCAGAGTCTTTTCCAATGAGCCAGCTCGTCTCATGAGGTGGCCAAAGTATTGGAGTTTCAGCTTTAGCGTCAGTCTTTCCAAAGAACACCCAGGACTGATCTCCTTTAGAATGGACTGGTTGGACCTCCCTGCATCTTACATGAGGCATTTTAAAATTTATACTCTCCAATATTCCAGAGCAGTGTGTATCTTCTTGCCCATGTGGGAAAGGAAAATGTCAGGCAGGATGGGGTGTTAAGTGGAACTGTTGGCGTCAGGAGACCTGGGCCCTAATGCTGATTCTCTGCAGGATTTTGTGAAAGTCACTTAACACTTCTGGGCCTGTGAGTTGAAATCAGGGGCCTAACCCATATTTACAATGTCTTCTATGAATATGACAGTCAAATCCGAGTCAGGATCCTTTGGTTTAATAGTCACTGTCACTAAAATGGCTTATACCTTTGGGATAGAAATAATGCTAAACCTCCCTTTCCTTATTTCCTCATTTTGAAATTCTATTAAAACTTCAGACTTTTAAACTTGAAATTCTATTTTTGCTAAGGCTGTTTGCAGCATTAAGTCTCTGCAATTTTTGGTTCTGTAATTTAGTTTTGTAATTATGAGCCTGAGAGTCTATGCTTATGGAGTTGGGCCTTGTATTGAGCCGTGTGTGTGTGTGTGTGTGTGTGTGTGTGTGTGTGTGTGAAGTCAGGAATGAGAGCCTGGATACTAGCAGAAGACCCACATGTATCTAGTGCCCAGCTGGCATTAGATATTGGCTTAGCTGTTTTACACATATCAGCTCCTTTAATCTTTTAAAGTACACCATTGCCTTGCAAATCGAGTGTTCTTGCTGTCATTTTACGTAAAGGGAGCATGAATTTAGAGGCAGGTGTAAGATTAAACTCTAAATTCATGTCAGTGTGATTTGACCCAATCAAACTGCTTGTTAGGCTTCACAGTTTATCCTGATAAAATGATTTGTCTTACACCATAGGTACAATATAGTGGAATGGATTGAGGTGAGGTGAGGAATACATTTCAGAAAGTAGACAGCAGTACTCACCTCCTTCCTTCCCTCAGAGAAGAGAAACAGAACTGGAGCAATAAGCCATTACCCTCCTCTTGTTCAGAGACGTAACTTAGTATTGGGGGTGAAGTTACTGTTCTATATGCCTGAAGGGTAACTGAGCTTTATGTAATGAATATATCATTTTATACAATAAAAATGATTGTAAGCTTTAGAACCCATAGCCAACCTGAATTAATTATTCAACAACTCCCCCTGAGGGAGTGCAGAAAGGAGCCCTCAAAGGGAGCTGTGATATACCCCCATGTCCCTCGCTGACTTCTCTGGGTTCAGCCCAGGAAAGCAAACAGTGCTCTTTGCAGCGTGTTTTGAATAATTAGCCACTAGATGGCGACCTCGCCCCTCTCTCTGCAGACAGTGCGTTCCATTTATTTCCATGGGGAAATTATATGCCCTGAAATCTAAGAACTGCAGGACTGAGAATACAGTAATGTATATTGTCTCCCTCAGTCAGTATTCTTTTATAGAAATTTTAGAATAAAGGTAATTATAAAGTGTGCTTTCTCTTAACCACTAATAATTAAACTGCAGGATTAAACCATGGATGCCCAAGTCATCCAGTAATTTGATATTAGAAATTAATGAGCCCCACCATACCCCCTACTTTGCTGCTGATGGGGAAAAAAAGGAGCCATGCAGATAAAGAAATTTGGGAGAAGAAAAGAGCTATTTTGCTTAGGAGCTGCAGCCTTGGGTTGCTTCTTACAGTGATAAGGGGTTTGGGAATTTTAATTTTAGCTCACAGAAGTCATAAAATCAGGCAATGAAACTAAAATACCACACGGTCTTCAGGTTATTAAGTAGTGTCTTACTGACTTATTTAGTAATGCCTTTCATGCTGTTTAAGGTCCCCCAGGATGTCGGATTTTCAGCTAGTTTGTAGAAATGGATGCAAAGAATAGGTCAGACTCATAAGAAATCAGACGCTAGGAAATAAATAGTCCTTAGCCTGGTGGTTTTAATTTATTGTAGCATAAAGTGTTCCTGGAAAAATACTAAGTTCAGTTGACAGTTAATCAGAATTGATCAATTGATTGGCTGAGCTGGATTTCTATTATTAAGAATAAATTAGGGACTTCCCTGGTGGTTCAGCGGCTAAGACTCTGTGCTCCTGATGCCGAGGGCCTGAGTTCGATCCCTGGTCAGGGAACTAGATCCCACAGGCCCAAACTAGGATCTGCTGCTGCTGCTAAGTCGCTTCAGTCGTGTCCGACTCTGTGCGACCCCAGAGACGACAGCCCGCCAAGCTCCCCCGTCCCTGGGATTCTCCAGGCAAGAGCACTGGAGTGGGTTGCCACTAAGATCTAGTGCGGCCAAATAAAAATAAATATTTTTAAAAATCTTTAAAAAATAATAACAGAATACATCACGTGAGTTATGCTCCTCAGCATGGGGACCCAATGCTTCAGGAACTGCCCACTCCACCTGGAGCTTCTTTCTGGTATAGAATTTCACCTTTTCTTTTCTTTTTAAATTTTTCTCCTCTGGTCCAGTTAGCTTTTTCCTTTCCTTCCTTCACCCTATATATAGCATATACCACACCAAGCTGTAGAGCATCATTTTCCAAGAAAAATTTCTCGTGTTAATAAAAAAGGAAATGTTGAGATCAATTTGGATACAATAGGTTAAACAAGATGCAGTAGAATTCTTTATTGAAAGACTTGTTAGGAGCCTTTAATATGCTAATATCCCTTGCTCATCATCAAAATTTGCATACGCAGTGTTTGCCCATCTTATTTGGTACCAGAACTTTTAAAAAACTTCTAAAGCATTTTACTTTACTAGCTTGTGAGATGAGTGCAAGAAAGCAAAGAAGAACTAAAGAGCCTCTTGATGAAAGCGAAAGAAGAGAGTGAAAAAGTTGGCTTAAAACTCAACGTTCAGAAAACTAAGATTATGGCATCTGGTCCCATCACTTCATGGCAAATAGATGGGGAAACAGTTGAAACACTGACAGACTTTTTTGCAGGGGGCTCGAAAATCACTAGATGGTGATTGCAGGCATGAAATTAAAAGACTCTTACTCCTTGGAAGGAAAGTTATGACCAACCTAGACAGCATATTAAAAAGCAGAGACATTACTTTGCCAACAAAGGTCTGTCTAGTCAAGGCTATGGTTTTTCCTGTAGTCATATATGGATGTGAGAGTTGGGACTATAAAGAAAGTTGAGCGCCGAAGAATTGATGCTTTTGAACTGTGGTGTTGGAGAAGACTCTTGAGAGTCCCTTGGACTGCAAGGAGATCCAACCAGTCCATCCTCAGGAGATCAGTCCTGGGTGTTCATTGGAAGGACTGATGCTGAAGCTGAAATTCCAATACTTTGGCCACCTGATGCAAAGAACTGACCTATTTGAAAAGACCCTGATGTTGGGAAAGATTGAAGGCAGGAGAAGAAGGGGACGGCAGAGGATGAGATGGTTGGTTGGCATCACTAACTCAGTGGACATGAGTTTGAGTAGACTCTGGGAGTTGGTGATGGACAGGAAAGATTGGTGTGCTGCAGTCCATGGGGTCACAAAGAGTCAGACATGACTGAGCAACTGAACTGAAAGCATTTCACAGCATATACTCTTGAAAAATGTTGCTATAACATGGAGAAAATGATGTGAGAGTGATAGAGCTGGAGGACTACGGGCAAAATGTGCATTCTTTACTAAGCTTTATAAGCCTTTGTTTTCTTAACTTCTCTCCCCCATCTGTGGGCGTGGGTGGTCAAGCCTCTCCCATTATTTCTTTCTGTCACTGTTGGCCAACTCTTAAGACTGACTCCAAAGCAGATGTCTCACATGCAGCCTCCTCCCCCAGATGTGAGGGGCTTGCTGTGCTCCAGCCCCTCTGCCAGTATGGGGCACACAGAAGAGGCAAGGAGTGGTCCCTACTTACAAAGAGCTTATGTTCTGGTAAAAGAGAGAAAGCAATAAGAGAAAGTCTCTAGGAAATTCTTAGCAGACGTCAGAGAAAAGGGAAAAAGGAAAGCTGCGTAATTAGTTCATAGCTACGGGACTGTGCTCTGTCCTTTATACATACTGATACATTTCATCCTGATAATTTCATGCTGATTTCACAAGGAAATTGAGCCACAGGAAAGTTATGTAACCCAGGCAGTCAAGCCTCAGAGCTTACATGTTCATCCACTTGTGGAAATTTGCAGGTTGAACTTGGCTAAAATTTTCAGTAGGTTTCTGCTCTCAACAAACTCCTGTAGTCTGAGGGCTGGTCTGCTAATTGCTCTCAGGCCAGCGGTGAACTATGGCAGTGAGTGTGTGAACAGGAGCCAGGGACGCACGCCTATCCTGGGCAAGGTAGGAATACATTCAGCTCAGTTTAGTTCAGCCGCTCAGTCTTGTCTGACTCCTTGCAACCCCATGGACCACTGCACGCCAGGCCTTCTTGTCCATCGCCAACTCCTGGAGCTTACCCAAACTCATGTCCGTTGAGTTGATGATACCATCCAACCATCTCATCCACTGTCATTCCCGTCTCCTGCCTTCAATTTTTCCCACTCTTTTCCATCGAGTCAGTTCTTTGCATCAGGTGGCCAAAGTACTGGAGTTTCAGCTTCAGCATCAGTCCTGCCAATGAGTATTCAGGACTGATTTCCTTTAGGATGGACTGGTTGGATCTCCTTGCAGTCCAAGGGATTCTCAAGAGTCTTGTGAGTTAGATGGATGATGTTACAATTTTCAGCTGCTGGAAAGGAATATGAACTCATCGCAGCAAATTCTGTGTGGAAATTTCATCAGTTAAATTCCATCTACACCTGGTCTTGGACAATGACGTAAGGAATGAGTCAAATGTTTTCTCCAGAAACAGTGCATCTGTACAAGAGAAGATATGGGCTTTGAGATGCATGATACACACCGGTGTTCAGTTCGGGGGGCTACCATTTACCACCTATATGACCTGTGATAAACTGCCCTCTAGAACGCTAAGCACAGTGTCCTCACCTCTGAAGCAATATAGCAGTGCCTATCTACAGCTTTGTGCGTGTGTGACTGTGGCATTTGATGGTGGTTACAGAGTGCCTGTCATATAGGGACTCTTCAGTAGTCTTGCTTTTTCCCTATCATTTTTCTCCCAAGTTACTCCTCTTTCCTCTGAAGTTTGAGAGCAGCTGCTGTGAAGTATGCATGTATTCTCACCTTAAGTGGAGGGAGTTTCAGTTTACGGGCAGCATTCAAAAGAGATGAGAGAAAAGTTTCCCAGCTATTAATATTGATTAGGTGATGGAAGGACTGATGCTGAAGCTCCAGTACCTTGGCCACCTGATGCAAAGAACTGACTCATTTGAAAAGACCCTGATGCTGAGAAAGATTGAAGGCAAGAGGAGGAGAAAGGGACGACAGAGGATGAGATGGTTGGATGGCATCACCGACTCGATGGACATGAGTTTGAGTAAGCTCTGGGAGTTGGTGATGGACAGGGAAGCCTGGCGTGCTGCAGTCCATGGGATCACAGAGTCAGACACAACTGAGTGACTGAACTGAACTGATACACAGATTTTTTATAAAGCATGTATTTGCTTAGCTTGGCCAAGTTTCAAACTTAAGCTGTATCCTCAATGCTTTTTCCAGGTGCAGCAGCATATACTTTTTTTTTTTTTTTAAAATATCCGTCTGTGACCAAGTGACTTCTTTTATCACATGGTAAAGCCAGTTCACTTTTAAGAACTTTTTTTATATTGGAATATAATTTATTGAAAATGTTGTGTTTCATGTGTATAACAAAGTGATTCAATTATACACACACATGTATCTATTATTTTTCAAATTCTTTTCCCAGTTAGGTTGTTGCCTGGTATTGACACAGTTCCCTGTGCTCTGTACTAGGTTGTTGTTGGTTATTCATTTTAAATACAGCAGTAGATTTTCTAATTTGGCCCCACGTCACCTTCTTCCCTCCCTTGTCTCTCCTAACCCCACCAACTTCTAGCTGAAGCTGTCTGAGTTATCCTAAACTTTAAATCTGTTTGCATCCCTGGGCTAAGCTCTCAAAGTTAGCCTTTTTCTTACTTACAGAGTTTCCTGGTGGCTCAGATGGAGAAGAATATGCCTGCAATGTAGGAGACTTGAGTTCAATCCCTGGGTCAGGAAGTTCCCCCTGTTTAAGGGAATGGCTACTCACTGCAGTATTCCTGCCTGGAGAATTCCATAGACAGAGCGCCTGGTGGGCTATAGTCCATGGCATCTGAAAGAGTCAGACACGACGAGCAACAAACACTTTTTTACTTATGCAAACCTTCCTTTGATCTCTCAACACTGTCAGCTTAGTCAACCCTGTATGATTTTCCTGCTTCCCGAAATTCGTGTTTTGGAGAGCAGAATTTCCTGACCCCTCAGTTCTAGAGGCTGATTTATCCATCAGTTCAGTTCAGTTCAGTCGCTCAACTGGTCCAACCTTTTGCAACCCCATGAGCTGCGACTGATCCATACTTCTCTAGAAATTCCCAGTTTACCTTGTCATTGTCTCTTCAGAGTCCTCTTGGAACTCCGGTCTTCACTAGGGATCATCCCTTTATCTCCTCTTAGTTCTCATCACTGATGTTTGTTGTTCTAAATTTGTAGTCTAAGAATGAGCATGAGGACTAACATCATCATTGTTCACTTCCTGGGCCCTCATCGAGACTGGCTGTGGTTTCCCCTCCCCATCATTGTCCAGCCCCAGCTCTCTGCCTCTATCCCTTGCATGAACAGCTGTGGCCACGTTGACACTGAATGTTTATTTTATCACTTTCATAGTTTTATATCATGTGAATTTAGACTATGCTAGTTGCATTTTCATGACCAGTCCAGTTTTCAATACTAAAGCATTTTATCCAGCAATTCCTTCTTCTAGTTATTCAGTCGTTAGCAGGTTTATGTTGCATTTCGATTTTTGTCCTATGACAATTTTATATTTAAGTTAACCAACATCATCATTTTATTTTTGCTTATATGAAGAGAACAATTTGTCACTAGTTGTCAAAACACCACACAGGAGCTCATAAAATGTAAATTTGATTTTTACACTTATGAACAATTCTTTCAACTAGGTCTGAGAATGCTCCCAAAGAGATGAAATTAATATTGAGCATCCATGGGTGTGATCTGGTTGAAGATCTCAGATATTGAAGTTTAAGGACCCAAGAAAATATGATCCCCTCCCCTGCTTTCATTTTTGCCATCTGAGTTCTTCACCAATTGAGAAAAACAAATGCTAGTCTGCTGGAAATGAACTATCATTTTTATTAGTGATAGCACTGATGTTGAAATATGTGGTTTACGTGTACTGGATTTCAGAGTTAGAATTGCCCTCTAGAACGCTGATTCAGGACTGGAGTAGGAGTCTCCACTGAAGCAAGCCTTAACAGCCACACAGCGGATGAATGAGTGACATAAACTGATGTTTCCCAAGGCAGCGTGTTCCCATAAAGCACATGCCAGGGGCTGAGCAATGGACATATGGTTTCTCTTTGCAGACTGTCCTTATATTTCAGATTTTGTCACTCTTTTTCCTCTGGAAAGCTATAAAAGAGGGAATAGAGATACTAGTATGTCTTGCTCGTGAAATTTCTTCAAAGTTGGAAGGTCATAAAAGGAGAAAGAAGGAAGAGGGAATTCCTTTTCCCTTTCTTCTGCCTCTGGGGCATTACAATTTGGTTTGTTAAATTTTAATATGATTTACCTAAATAAATATTGAGTGAGCCACCTTCTAGTTTGACCACATTAATGCTGTTTTCCTTGATTTTCTTACTAAAATGTACTGTCTCTTTGTATTTATTTCAAGCCCTCCTTATTACCCTTGCCCCAGCCACTCATTATTTCTCAGGTAATGAGAGGGCTAATAGATTATTTGTATCAGCTGGAGAGTCTTTAGTTGCACGTGTAAGACACCCAACTCAAATGTTTTAAGCATAAAGGGCAATCTATGGCCATATAGCTTTTAAAAGCCCAGGTTTGGTTGACTAGATCCAGGTCTTAAAAAGACATCACCCTGCAGAAACCATCTCTCTCCATCTCTCTCCATTTCGTGGTATCGTCTGGGTCGGCTCTCTCACCAGGGAGGCCCTCTCCCCCAGTTATCATGGCCTCCAGCAGCCCTGGGTTTTCTTCTTTTCCCTTCAGCAAGCCTTGTTTGCCAAGAATCTCTCTTTCCTAAGTGTTCCAGCAAAAACATGGAGATGAGTTGGGTTGCTGCTAATTCAGTGTTCTAAGTGTAATCAGTCCCTAGACCGATCACAGAAGCAGCACCTTGAAACTTGTTAGGAAAGCAGATTCTCAGATATTGAAGTTTCAAACTCCAGAGTTTTGAATAATAAACTCTAAGGGTGGGCTCAGTGAACTGTGTGATTGAGATGCATGCTTTAGAAGACCAGTTTGTTGGTTCATTGACCACACTCTGTGTCTGCTGCTGCTAAGTCGCTTCAGTTGTGTCCAACTCTTAGTGACCCCATGGACTGCAGCTTACCAGGCTTCTACGGGACTTTCCAGGCAAGAGTACTGGAGTGAGTTGCCATTGCCTTCTCCAACCCTCTGTGTCTAGGGGGATTGAATACCTTAAGTGGTTCAGACTGGGTTAATTTGATTATTTCAGGAGCTGCTATGGGGTCACCTTCATCCAGCCCCCGTGTTTTAATGGTGGAGTGGGGAAGGTGGCTTCCCAAAGGAAAATTAAATGTAATTATCAGAAAAAGCAACAGTTGCTAGTCAGATAAAATTAATATGTTCTACAATAGAAACTTTTTCCCAAGCACTGGGTGACGATTTATGATACCAAGAAATATCTGGTAATGAAAGACTACTGCTGCTGCTAAGTCACTTCAGTTGTGTCTGACTCTGTGTGACCCCATAGACGGCAGCCCACCAGGTTCCCCCGTCCCTGGGATTCTCCAGGCAAGAACACTGGAGTAGGTTGCCATTTCCTTCTCCAATACATGAAAGTGAAAAGTGAAAGTGAAGTCGCTCAGTCGTGTCCGACTCTTCATGACCCCATGGACTGCAGCCTACCAGGCTCCTCCATCCATGGGATTTCCCAGGCAAGAGTACTGGAGTGGGGTGCCATTGCCTTCTCCAAATGAATGACTAAGGCTTGTTTATTTTATCTTTACAAGGGTTAGGGCAAATAACACCTCTTCTTCTTACAGTATGTTTTTGTACTCCATTGTTTTCCTGAATGGAGCAAATGAGTAAATTTGTCCTTTAACTTGAGTTGTCCATGATCTCATATCTTCCTTTATAGATGGTGCTTTCTGTGCGGCTGCAGGAGGACATGGAGTGCAGGGCATAAAACTCAGACTGGCTCAGTAATCAGCTCGCCCACTGCAGCCAAGTCAGATATCTGCTATATCCGAAATATTTTGTTTTCTGGAACTGAATGTTTGTGTAGAAGCAAATTCGATCTACACGCTGTTGTAAGGATGCTATGACCAAACAGGGTCACTTTTCCCGTTTGCATCTCGTCTTGTGATTTTTCCACAGGTACGATGGTGGGAGACCACACCCGCTTGGAATTCCACAACATCGAAACTGGGATCATGACCGAGAAGCGCTACATCTCCGTGGTCCCCTCCAGTTTCATTGGCCACTTGCAGAGCCTTATGTTCAACGGGCTGCTCTACATTGACCTGTGCAAAAATGGAGACATCGACTACTGCGAACTGAAGGCTCGCTTTGGACTGAGGAACATCATTGCCGACCCTGTCACCTTCAAGACCAAGAGCAGCTACCTGAGCCTGGCCACCCTCCAGGCCTACACCTCCATGCACCTCTTCTTTCAGTTCAAGACCACCTCTGCCGACGGCTTCATCCTCTTCAACAGCGGCGATGGAAACGACTTCATTGCCGTTGAGCTAGTCAAGGGGTAAGTGGATGCCAGCGCCTGGGTAGCTTAGCGCCAGCCCAGCTATGTAGATGAAAAGAGTGTCCATTCTACTTTCTATTCCTCATGCATGCTCTCACCCCCATTGATTAAAAATGTCTGTGCAATGATTAAGGCAGGAAGGGAGAGAAATTCATGAGATTATTGAAAGATCCTCTGCTAACTCAGTACTCTCAAGCTTTTTATTATGAAATGTAGTCCTTTAAACCAACAGGAAAAAGGAATCATTTTTGCAAAACAGGGATATAGGCTGTGGGGCAGTAAAATCTGTGCCACCAAATTCAAGGGAAGAAGTGAAATATAGATATTTTCAGTACTACCATTATCCTATATATGCAAATTTTAAAAAGCTGTTCTTGGTCCAAGATATTTTACTACTGAGTGCTGGGATATAGTTAAAACAAAAGCAAAAAAAAAAAAAAAGAGAGAGAGAGAGAGAGAGAGAGACCAAAACCCAAAATACAGATCCATGAATGACTGTGAATTTAAATGTTGCCCCCTAGTGTTTCACAGTGTACCAGCTGCTGTGCTTTGCGACTCGGGATTTTTACTTGATAGTGTTAAATAAATAGATTCAATGAATATAGAACTAAAATGTAGTCTGACAGAATAGGATCTGACTATTCTTTAAGATCCCCTGGAGAAGGGCATGGAAACCCACTCCAGTATTCTTGCCTGGAGAAGCCCATGGACAGAGGAGCCTGGCAGGCTACAGTCCTTAGGGTCGCAGAGAGTCAGGCACGACTGAAGTGACTTAGCACACATTCTTTATGCTTAAATGAAGCTTTAGTTTTTCTTGCATGATGCCAGTCTCTCTCGGGGTGTTTGAAGCCCCCAGTGTCAGTTACGTACACGTTGCCATTAAACTGCATTAAATTGCTCCAGGCAATCTCAAGTCATTGGGTGCTTGTGATGTCTCCCAGGTACATACACTACGTGTTTGACCTCGGAAATGGCCCCAATGTGATCAAAGGCAATAGTGACCGCCCTCTGAATGACAACCAGTGGCACAACGTCGTCATCACCCGGGACAACAGTAACACCCACAGCCTGAAAGTGGACACTAAGGTGGTCACTCAAGTTATCAATGGTGCCAAAAATCTGGATTTGAAAGGTAAAGCTTGTAAAGACGTTTATCCTTCTTAGAGTTTTCGGTGGAAAGGCTGTTCCCAGCAGTAACCTGCACTTTAGGAGCACTGTGCATTTTTGATACATCATGTAAATCCTGTTTTAACTACACTGAATTATACCAGAATGCAGTTTATTCAGATTTTACTTTGACCACTCCTTAGGAATGCTCTGTTTTCCCTGTAAACCTTGGGCGTGTGGGAACTGAGTGACGAATTACAAAACTTGGAGAGGTCATAATGCAGAGGAAGGCATATAGGTTTCGGAATCTCAGCTAAATCATTTACTGCCTGTGTGACTTTGGTAAAAATTTTTAGCCTTTTTTCAGCTTCTATACACTTTATTTTTTCAAAATGAGGCTAATAATTGTTACTACATTTATGGGCTGTTAGGAGTTTTGATGAAATAATGTCTATAAAATTCTCAGCATATTATCCATAACAAGCACATAAAAAGGACTCAGTAAATGGTTGTTTTGTTGAAAATGTTGTTAATCTTTACTTCATCATAAAATGGAAACAATAGCTACCTCATGGAATGGATATGGTGATTACAATTTGTGAGATGATATGTATAAAATGAATGACACTTAAGAAATGTTAAGTTTCTTTTTTATACAGTGTGGAAACCCTGTCAATAATTTTGTGGATGCTGTTTCCGCCAGCTGTGTTACTGTTACCTGGGCAACGGCAAGTGGGCTTGGCTTCCGTCGACACGGCTCCCTTTACCCATTTGCTTTTCCTACCCGTTTTCCTTTCCAGGTGACCTCTACATGGCAGGTCTGGCCCAAGGCATGTACAGCAACCTCCCAAAGCTCGTGGCCTCCCGGGATGGCTTCCAGGGCTGCCTGGCATCAGTGGACTTGAATGGGCGCCTGCCAGACCTCATCAACGATGCCCTCCACCGCAGTGGGCAGATCGAACGTGGCTGTGAAGGTACCGCCCGTCTTTTTAAGCTGCAGCCCTGTTGCCAGCCTCTTTGCTGCCTCTGCCAGTGCTCCTTCATCGGTCTACCTTCCATCCCCTCCCCATCTGACCCTGTGCCACCATCGGTGCCCTCTTGTCTCTGGCTGAGTATGTCAAGACATGTGCCGCATGCTCCGGGAACGCATGTCGGCACATGTCCGCTCAGTGCCACCTTGCCATGGAGGACCTTTCCTGGCACTGCCATCAGGCTTCTCCTGACTCATGTCTTTGCTTCCTGCATGGCTGAAAAGATATCAGGGACTCTTACTTGATATCTTAGTACATGAGGAGTCACAAACCGGGGACTTCTGTATGGATGTCACCATGAATAAAATGTACGTCGCTAACAGTGGCTGCAATATTTAATGCAGACTGAGCGGGAGGTAGGAAAATGGTGTCCGAATGCCTTGATGGAGGAAGGGAAGGAACAGTTATTGAGTACTTACTAGATGTCAGGCATCCTTAGGCAGTTTCTCAGCGTGGTGGAGTGGAACAGCATGGGCTTTGATGTTGTAAAGATCTGGATTTAGGTCCAGGTAGTAGTTCCCGTGGAGAAGGCAATGGCACCCCACTCCAGTACTCTTGCCTGGAAAATCCCATGGACGGAGGAGCCTGGTGGGCTGCAGTCCATGGGGTTGCTGAGGGTCGGACATGACTGAGCGACTTCGCTTTCACTTTTCACTTTCATGCATTGGAGAAGGAAATGGCAACCCATTGCAGTGTTCTTGCCCAGAGAATCCCAGGGACGGGGGAGCCTGGTGGGCTGCCGTCTCTAGGGTCCCACAGGGTCTGACACGACTGAAGCGACTCAGCAGCAGCAGCAGCAGCAGCAGCAGCAGTTGCCGTCGGCTGTGTGGCTTGTGGCACGTTAATTAACCTTTCCAAACTATGTCTCATTTGTAGAATGGGACAATAAAACGTGTCTTGGAAGGTAATATATATCAGTCAGAGTTAACTGTAGAATGCCTGGTACATACATAGTAGGTACTCAATAAGTGGTAGGATTATTATTTACGAGTTTTATCTCATCTGAGACATTTAATAGCATTGCATGCCTACCCATGCAGCACAACAAACCATGCTCAGCCGATTTCTGTAGGTAATACACTGTCTCTTGAGATATTAACTGAATTTTATAGGTCTTTTGAGTCCAATCAGTTCTTTGCAATAAAATCCATCTCATTTTAACCAGCAGGGGATAACAGACATTCTCAGCCTTCCCCAGCCTCCTTGCGTAGGTTGAAAAAATGATTCAAATCTAACTTGAGAGTCCAAGAGGATGGTCCGACCAGTCACCAGGGCCCATGTATTCTTTTGTCTGGTTGAGCGACATGGTCTTTTGTGCCATATATTGTGTTTTCTTGTATCCCTCATTAATTTACCACATCAAATCTGTTCATTCATCTCCTAATTGTTCAGTTTCATTTATCACTCCTGTTTTTCATCAGCGTCAATCCTTCACTTGCCATCTAAAAGCACCTTTTAATAAAAAGCTCCTGATCAACTTCCCAGACTGATCTGTAGTATGGAAATAGTTTCCCTTCACCTAAGAGTCAGTTTCTCATTACCATTTTGCCCTAGTAATAAGGCTTATTGTCCCTATAAGCCTTCCAGTTTTCTTTTAGCCAGAAATATTTCTTAAATTCTATTGGCCAAATACAGTGTGTGTATATGGGCAGACAGAAAGTTGGGTATCACCAATCATTTAAAGTAGCCACTTTGCTTTCTTCTCCTGAAAATGTACAATTTCACTCAAGAGTTTTTGGCCTATTGGTCTGCTCTTAGTTCCTTTGGGTATTAAGGGAAATCCTGAAATAGATGCCCTATTTTGGAATTGAGTGTCTTAGTTTAGGAGACTTTGGAATGACAGGAATTCCAGTTTTTCTCGAATGATTAATCATGTCAAGTCAAATCATAATATAAAAGCATATGTTCAGAAGCACAAGGCACTCTTCAAATGTTAAATATGTTTACCATGCCATCAATTCTGCAGATTTAGAAGTTAACAGAAATCATCCATTTAACTCCATAGCAACATTGCCTGATAGAGATATAATGTGAGTCACATATGTAATTTTAAATTTCCTAGTAGCTACATTTAGAAGAGATTAAAAATTACAGGTAAAGTTTAATTTTACAGTTTGACTTATCCAAGAATATCCAAAATATTATCTTTTCAACATATAATCAATTTAACATTTTTAGTAAGACATTTTGTTTCATATTGAGCCTTCAAAATCAAATGTGTATTTTGTACTTGCAGCACACCCAGTGCAGACCACATGCCTTTAAGGTACTCAATAGCCGTCTGCATCTGTGGCCACTGTCTTGGAGGCATGATTCTATAGAGTATAAAAACTGGGGTATGAGGAGGTAAAATTGTAGCACTGGATTAAAAGAAAGTCTAAACCAGCCTTTATAAAAGTGGATAAAAATATATAGTGCAAAGGTTGAACAGACCCCACATTAGAGAGCTTTAGAGGAAGTCGTGGGAACATTAGGGAAAAGAAATTGCCCATCTGATTGGAGAAAATGCTCCTGTCCCTATCTACAGCTCTAGGTACACTTTGCATCTTGACTCATCACAAGCACGATGATGGGTTCTGACCTTCCTCTGAGGATGGGTGATTGTTCAAAGCTGAACATTGTGGCTTGATGGCTCTATCACCCACATCTATGGCAAGTCCTATGGGCCTAATAACACTGCACTATATTGCCATGGAGATAATTATGATGGTTACCCATGATGCATTATCGGTGCCCCACTGGGTGGCAGGAAGTGGAGGATGAGTGCTCAGGGAAGAAAGCCCTTGTTTATTGTACACAGATGACTGAGATAATTAGCGTAAGGGGCCAGGAAAAATGGCCAAAAAGTGGGTTAAAGCATAAATTACTGTCATCAGAAATTTGCACTATTGTGACTAAGACCTTGTAAGAGATCCCAGGAGCTTTTTAGAACACTGTGGAAGATGATTGGGAGTGAAATGAGGGGCACAAAACCTTGGAAAGACTCCAAAAAAGAACCATCCTCACCCTGAATCTCTGTACATAGTACAGGACCCTCAAGAAGGCCCTTTGACAACTAGGCAGAGTCATAGGAAACAGAACACATTTCTTGATGTATCATTTCTATGCCTAGAATAGGAAACAGGTAGGACGATAAGGATTCATCACTAAAGAACTAAAACCTGAATCTCGCCAAGATGGTGGGTGTGTTTTATTCTTACATAGCTGGGATACACAGGCTAGGATATATTGTGTGTTCTTGTCAAAGTCATTTGTAATGACCCTTCCAGATCCCTAAGTAGTAGTTGTATTACTTTCCCTATCATATCTAACACAAAAGAGTCCAAAATTAGATTCATCAATCTACTCTTTGGCTCTCAATTGTTTATAATAAGAGAGAAAAACAAATCCTGAATTAGATTTTTATTTTATGTTTTTAATATATGTAGAGTACATAATTTAAAAGTTGAGCGTGATTTCTGGACAGCTTAGCCAACATCTAACTGTGACCTGCAGCCTCTCAGTTTGGGCTAGGGATTTTTAATATTGTCTGATTCAATACTTGGCTGGTAAATATCTCTATCTTGAGGCCAGCTTTGCTGCAGAAACCAAGGCATGTTTTGGCTAGAAATTCGATTCCACACTTGCAGATGGTAAACATCTGAGAGAAACGCCATGTGCTCTATTTGGAGACTGGAATAAATAAATAAAAAGGGCATTGGGTTGGGTGCCGTTTTGCCCACTGCCATTTGGGTTTGGCTCCACTTTTTATAAGTTAAGCCAGTTGAGATGGTGGGTGTCCCCAGATTACCTTCCTAGCAAGGCCCAGTTCTGGTGCCAGTTTCCTTGGTGGCCTTTTCAGAAGGTTACAAGGGGCGCTCCCCAGCCACTCTGCCATGCTCAACTCCTCCATGTGCAGAATTATTTGTGTGGGCTCAGTTTGGTTGTGCACACGCGTCTTTCAGTCTGGCCACGTCCTACGCCTCTTTCTTGATGTTAATCCTGGCCTGTGGGCAGTCGTTTCCCTGGGCCATCTGCCTTGGGGTTGCTGTGTGGTTGTGGGAAGGCCCCTGTGGCGCTGCTTATGGCCTGTCCCGTCCGGCGTTTCCCCCTGCCCCTGCTCTGCTGTCCTGGTTCTCATGACCGAGGCCTGCTCCACCCCTGGTCTGTGCATTCCCTGTCTGTGCTGTCTCCGGTGAAACCTGTGGAGCATCTCAAGTGTCTGTCCGAGTGATGTTGGTTATGCCGATTGTGTGTTCATTTCCGTAATGTGACCCCTCGTTTACTCCACCTCTTACTAACCTCTGGTATTGTTTTCACCTCTTCTGTTCTTTCGCTAACAAAGTTGCGTTGACCAAAGCTGACCTGCAAGGTAGAGAAGGTTCTTGTTCCCATTACCGCTTTGGATTGAAAGAAGTTCTGTGTCACCCTTGGGATCTTTTCTCTAGAGGCCTTCAAGCTGTCACACCTCTTGGACAGCGGTGGTCGTGGGGAGGGGCTGAACCCTGTGTTATTTACAGACAGTGGCAGAGAGCCCGGATCGCTGCATGAAACAGAACTGCATGGGCGAGGAGTCATGGGCATGGGAATATGCTTCCATCTGGGGGCGATAAAAGAGGTTTGATGGCACCCTATGTGGTGATGACCCACAGACGTATTAATCCATTTCTGGAAATGTCTCTCCAAGTAGTTGTCATGGAGTGGGTAGGCTCCTTTTAATTTACTCATTCCAGACAGAAGACTGGACTTGGAAAAAAGAAGCCCACTTGTGTTCTTATTTTTTTCTGGGTCAGGGAGGTCATTTCTCAGAGCAGGACTTTGGAACTTATGAAAGAGAATGCCTTTTTCTCTTAACTCATTTTAAAGACATCTTTTAGGCATTTGGGAGATACTAATGTCATTAAAACATTCTAGAGATTTATGTCCCCTATTGGGGATTTTGATGGAGCACTTTAATTTCCTGTTTTGTGATTCCACAGGAAAAAAGTACTCTTGGGGAGGAAGAGGTCTATCAATGTATCGATTTTATCCTGAATCCCCTTGAAAATGCCTGCGTGTTAGATATCAGTGAATATCTACTGCAGAAACTGCTTCTTCTACCATTCAAAGAGGCACCTTTCAAAGTCTGTAATGGTTCACCTGTCCTGTCATGTCAGAACTTTGATGCAGAACAGCCAGACGAGACCCAGCATTTTAGCCGTCTTTCAGCTGAGAGTTAAGAGGGGTGGGGGAATTGAGCCTGGGATGGCTTCTGTGAATTCATAGCACCAATTGTTAGAATTGGGTAGCCTGGGGTAGCTTTAAATAATGCTTTTGGGTCTTCCTTGGTGGTCTAGTGGTTAAGATTTCATCTGCCAGTGCAGGAGACACAGGTTCGAGCCCTGGCCCGGGAAGATCCCACATGCTGCGGAGCAACTGAGACCGTGTGCCATAGCTGCTGAGCCAGCGCTCTGGAGCCTCTGAGCACCAATTCCTGAGCCCAAGGGCCACAACTGCTGAAGGCTGTGCTCTATAACCTGTGCTCCACAAAAAGAAAAGCTAAGTCGATACAAAGCCCGTGCGCCACAGTAGCTTGCCATAACTAGAGAAAGCCTACGCACAGTGGCAAAGACAGTGAAGCAAAAAAAAAAAAAAATTACTTTTCACCTAAAAGATCATTTACTTTGCAATGAGTTGTTAAATGTCATGTCAGTAACCAGCACAAGTGTCTCTCTCTTGGGTGGATATCAACTAGCAGAAGTCTCTCGTAGCCATTTTACTCTCACTCTTTCTTCCTCATCTCAGCTTAGCAGATTCAGCAATATGCTAATATGTCATAAAACTGATGAAAAGAGCATGCACTGGGTTAGTACTTTGAAGTCCTAGGTAGCTGTACAATAGCTTTCCATTTCTTATATGAATGGCCCTTTCAGTAATATGAAAGGGTGTTGTTTTTAGACATTCTATTCAGTTTTCTAACTAGGTCTACTCCATGTTACTCTGTAAATGGACAGGAGATAAAAGAGGGCAGGATTTGATCTAGAAAAGAGACAATTCAAGGTTGTCAGAGCTTCTTGTAACCAGATACTTTTAGATAAAACTAGACAGCTGCGTCTACCCCTACACGGTAAGAACTATGTGGATTTTCTGGGATAAATTCCCAGAAATTTACATGGGAACTTCATATGTAGCAAAATGATCTGAAAGTTCCCATTCAAAGGAGAAATGGTTTCTAGGAATCAGTTCATGTCTATGCGGTACAATAAATTGTTGACCAAAGTGTAGATATGTGTATGGAGACACGATGGTTTAGAGTGTCCTAATTTGCTCATCCGTAGAAGCAGTCTAGTCATCAGTATGGTTTTTATGTTACTACTCCATTGACCAGATTCTCTTCCATTCTTGTGATAACTCACTAGTCTCTCTGTGCAGGAGACTGTTACTTGTAATTATTTTGAATCATCTTACTCTTTCTGGATATTAAGGCAAAAGACCTTTTAGGATGCAAGTGCCTGTCCTTTCTGTTTTCCTGACACTGGGGTAGGGCCATCACTCATACTTGCCTTTTCAGCTATAGCCTGTGGACACAGATAGTACCAACTATCCTAATTGTGAAGGATAGTAAAACCATTTGACAAGGAAAGGAGGCTAAAAATGAGTCTAAAAAGTAAAGGCAAATCATATTCAGAAGGAAATAAAATGGTGGATCTAGGAAGTGGCATGAGTCTGGACAAGTCAGCAGCTTGAATCCTCTCGTCCTTGTCTTGTTGGGGTGTTTTTGCAACACGTGTTTATTTGTTTGTTTATTCATTCATGTCATTCATTCTTCTCCAGTGACAGCAAATAGACCTGTAGGAGATCAGCCAATAGCTACACTGCAGAGTGAAAACCCCTACTTAGAGTGAGCATGGAGCTGGCTGTGTGGTCTGGGAGAAGGGCTGCTATGCTGCCTGGGGTCATGGTGGGTGCTCAGGAGAGATTTTCTAGGCAGACTTGGAATTGAGTCTGAAGGAGGACATGTTTTAGGTAGATTAGAGGTGGAAGCTCAAAGAGCTTGGCCAGTTTGACCACCTATCAGAAGCTCCATTTGGCTGAAATAATGGGCATGTGGGGATGTGACTGTGGATGAAGTGGGCCCAGTAGGATGGAGACAGGTAACGTCAGAGCTTCTGGGTATCACTGGTTTTTACTCTGGGAGTGCTTTAAGGAGGACAGAGACTTGGGTCAGATTTTCATGTTTTCAAGTTCACTCTGACACCCAGGTGCAAGATGGATGAGGAGGACAGGAAGTAGAAGCAGAGAGTGGTTCAGAGGGAAGTAGCATCTTCCAAGACAGAGGGAAGAGCTGTGAAAGTGACACTTGGTACTCATGTGGGCTAAGAAGACAGTATGTGTCTTTTGGGGATGAAACCTTTGACGAATGAGGAAGAAAATGAACTTTCTCTCCTGTGTATTTCCTTTCCATCCCTACAGTGTTGCTGTGTTTCACAGCAGATGCATTTGCACATCGTGACCACAAGTGTCAAGGAAGAACTTGATTGATAGCCTGGTTCAGGTCAGACTTTGCACCCCTCCAGTTTAAGAGGGAGTCGGAGTTCCCTTGAGACCCCTGGGAGGTGCTGCCTCACGGAGAACTACAGTCCCTTGAACTTCAAGGTCCTTTGAATAGAATAACAATGTCTATGGGCTTTTCAGGAGTAATTTTCTGATTCCTTTTTATTTGTAAGAGGGGTATTCCTAGAGCGGAAAATATTCCTAAAAGCTTATCCATAGAAAGAAGCTGCTCAATTATAAAAGCAGTATTAAGTTTGGTCTGTTGGGAGTGAGGCAGGTGAGTCATAATCACCAGAAATAAAGGAATAGCTCTTTATTGGTTGATTAATCAAAATATCCTCTCCCCACTTTCCATCACATTGTCCTCCTAGCAACTTCTGTTTCTGGAGATGAATAGCTGCTTTTATGGAATGTAAATTATCCCTTTGTTCAGATGATGGACAGGTGGGTAGGAGGGGCCAAGGATTGATCAGATTTGGTTCCAAGCGCTGCATGTCTTGAGTCAGTCAAATGCTTTTGGTTTGGATACCTTGAAAACCTAAACATTCCTTCGGGTCATTCTCTAAGAGTTGACATCAGCCAGATACTTCTGGTGGGTAATCCTCCAGCTTTCCTTACTGCGAGGAATATAGTTCTTCACTTCATTTTCTTCAAAGCTAAGAGCTGTATTACTTTCTCTATTGTATTTTATGTGATTCAGTGTTTGACCTAATAGAAATCAGGTCCTCAAAAATGGTTTGCATTATGGACAGTAATAGAGAGAGGAATTAAATGGAACTTCCCACAATGGTTTCTGTCTCTTGTCTCTCAACATTGCATGACAGGGGTTTTTCACAAAAGAACTGTAACTATGACTTGCTACCTTAGTGTGTCTCATTTCTGCACTCCTGACTGATCTACCCAACTGAAATGGGTAGAGAGAACTTGATTTTATTTTTCAGTGGAATTGATAATACCCTTTGTTGAGGGTCCCTTTGTGCAGACATGTGCTAAGGACTTTCTATACTATGTCTCTACAATGATAATGACCTTGCATAGTAGATGTTTTTATCCCCAGGTCAAAGATGACTTTATAGGCTTTGCATATGTTGTCTAATTCAATCCTTGCACCATGTACAGAATCCTTACACTTTAGAGAAATGTTACAGATCAGGTTTTCTTTTTTTTTTTTTCTTATAGTTCTAGTCATTAAATATTTAACACCTTACACCATAGAAACAATTTCTATCTCCTTTATACAAATGGGGAAACTGGTGCTCAGAGAATTTAGGTAGCTGGCTTAATTTCACATTGCTAGTAAGTCATAAAGCTGGATTTTGAAGCTTATGGCCTTTCCCATACTATGCTATAGGGTGTGAATCCAGATTTGCATATTTCCAAAGCAGAAACAGGACAGAGATGACCAGAGAGTATCCAAGAGGGTCATCCAGCTGAATTTATAGTAGATGGTTTTCATGGCAAGACTAGGTCACTAAGATCCGGATGGTACTGGTACAGTGTTCATTAAAGCAATTTAAGCTAGTCTTCTCTGTCATTGAGCCGACCTTTGAAATCCCTTCTCTCTCTCTCTTTTAAAAACTACCCTCCACTGCTCCATCAGTGCTGGGAAAAGAAGGAAAGGCAGAAAAATGAGGCCCCAGTTTGTATTTTCTGAGGCAACGTTGATTTTTGAGGACCTGTTCATGGTTGTTAAAAAGAAGGGGTGATCTGATCTAATCATTTGACCTTTATTACCCAGACACCCTCTGAAAACGGGGTGGGCTGAGCAAGCCTTCTTGGTTTTATGACAATACCATTCTCTCCCCTTTACACACACCCCATTCCCGTGACCTCTCCATTGTCTGGAAGCGTCCTGTGGGCGAATCGCTTTTCTCACCAAGCATAACTGTCCCGTGTTTATTGGCCATCAAGGGAGGTACTGCGCTGCAGCTGCCATCAGCACAGGAATTGTCAGGAATTTCCCCAGCTCATCCATATCATGCAAGATGCATTATGAATACCTTGAAATTGGCTATAGAGAAAGTATTTTATGCTATTAAAAATCAGCCTACAGAAATGTCACAGATTGGGTTTTCTTTTTCTTATAGTTCTAGTCATTGAATATTTAACAGTGCAGGGAACCAGAGGCCGTTGGAAATAAAGAACTCAGGAGGGCATCTTGGTTTCCACCAGTTTCCGTGTCCATCCTGCCTTATTTATACTCAGTGTGTGATGAGGGCTGAAGTTATTGGAGAGAGCAAGGGTGCCACTGAAACTGTCCCAGTGTCCCCTCAAATGCTGGATTTTATCCTTAGTGTTTCTCACTCACTGTCCTAACCAGTGGACTGTTGTGAACCCTTGATCAAGGAGAAGGAGCCAGAGCACCTGAGCATGCTTGATGGGACCTTTCTGACCATAAGCTAAGGGATAGGTCCAACCTTCAAGACAAAAATGTAAGAAGATCTTGTGAACACGGTTACTCTTAGGTCTTTCTGCAATGAAATTTTATAATAACATTTAGGACCCTCTTCTCTGATTTTGCTTAATCTTCTGTGAACACCAGAGTGTTCACTCTCAGCTGTTTCTTTATGAAGAGGGATGCTTGACACATTTAAGGATCATAGCTTTCTTACTTTAAAATTAAATAGAAATGAGCTGGGTTGCTGCCAATTAAAAGGAATGAATGGTATGTTGTCTGTAAAGGACTCTCTTTGGGAAAGCCAAGAGGACCCAACACTGTAAACACAGATGTACTTTGAGAGCTACAGAAGCATCCTTGCTGCAGGGACCTCGACAGACATGCAGCTCAGTAAGGATAACCTTATCCCTAACATCATGATGGAGGGTTCTGACAAAATGTGGTCCACTGGAAAAGGGAATGGCAAATAATTTCAGTATTCTTGCCTTGAGAACCCCATCAACAGTATGAGAAGGCAAAAAGATAGGACTCTGAAAGATGAACTCTCCAGATTGTGAGGTGCCCAATATGCTACTGGAGAAGAGTAGAGAAATAGCTTCAGAAAGAGTAAAAAGGCTGTGCCAAAGCAAAAACAGTGCCCAGTGGTGGATGAGACTGGTGATGCAAGTAAAGTCTGGTGCTGTAAAAAACAATATTGCATAGGAATCTGGAATGTTAGGTCCAAGAATCAAAGTAAATTGGAAGTGGTCAAACAGGAGATGGCAAGAGTGAACACTGACATTTTAGGAATCAGTGAACTAAAAGGGACCGGAATAGGTGAATTTAATTCAGATGACCCTTATATCTACTACTGTGTGCAAGAATCCCTTAGAAGAAACGGAGTAGCCCTCATAGTCAACAAGAGAGTCTGAAATGGAGTACTTGGGTACAATCTCAAAATGACAGAATGATCTCTGTTTATTTCCAAGGCAAAACATTCAGCATCACAGTAATCCAATCTGTGCCCCAACCACTAATGCCAAAGAACAGGAAGTTGAATGGCTCTATGATGACCTATAAGACCTAGAGCTAACACAAAAAGGATGTCCTTTTTATCACAGGGGACTGGAATGCAAAAGTAGGAAATCAAGAGATACCTGGGGTAACAGGCAAATTTGGCCTTGGAGTACAAAATAAAGCAGGACAAAGACTACCAGAGTTTTGCCAAGAGAACACACTGGTTATAAAAATCACCCTCTTCCAACAACACAAGAGATTACTCTACACATAGACATCACCAGATGGTCAATACCGAAATGAGACTGATTATATTCTTTGCAGCCGAAGATGGAGACACTGTATACAGTCAGCAAGAACAAGACCAGGAGTTGACCTGTTTCAGATCATGAACTACTTATTGCCAAATTCTGACTTAAATTGAAGAAACTAGGGAAAAACACTAGGGAAAACCATTAGGTCAGGTATGATCTAAATCAAATCCCTTACTATTATACAGTGGAAGTGACAAATAGATTCGAGGGACTAGATCTGATAGACAGAGTGCCTGATGAACTATGAATGGAAGTTCGTTATTGCTCAGAAGGCTGTGATCAAAACCATCCCCAAGAAAAAGAAATGCAAAAAGGCAAATTGGTTGTCTAATAAAGCCTTACAAAAAGCTGAGAAAAGAAGAGAAATGAAAGGCAAAGGAGAAAAGGAAAGATATACCTACCTGAATTCGAGTTCCATAAAATAGCAAGGAGAGATAAGAAAGCGTTTAAGTGATCAATGCAAATAAATAGAGGAAAACAATAAAATAGGAAAGACTAGAGATCTCCTCAAGAAAAGTAGAGATACCAAGGGAACATTTCATGCAAAAATGGGCTCAATAAAGGACAGAAATGATATGGACCTAACAGAAGCAGAAGATGTTGAGAGGTGACAAGAATGCACAGAAGAACTATACAAAAAAAAAATGATCTTAATGGCCCAGATAACCATGATGGTGTGATCACTCACCTAGATCCAGACATCCTGGAATGTAAAGTCAAGTGGGCCTTATGAAGCATCACTATGAACAAAGCTAGGGGAGGTGATAGAATTCCAGTTGAGCTATTTCAAATCCCAAAAGATGATGCTGTGAAAGTGCTGCACTCAATATGCCAGCAAATTTGGAAAACTTAAGAGTGATCTGCTAAGTCGCTTCAGTCATGTCTGACTCTGTGTGACCCCATAGATGGCAGCTCACCAGGCTCCCCCATCCCTGGGATTCTCCAGGCAAGAACACTGGAGTGGGTTGCCATTTCCTTCTCCAATGCATGAAAGTGAAAAGTGAAAGTGAAGTCACTGAGTCGTGTCCAACTCTCAGCGACCCCATGGACTGCAGCCCACCAGGCTCCTCCGTCCATGGGATTCTCCAGCAAGAGTACTGGAGTGGGGTGCCATTGCCTTCTCTGCAAGAGTGGTCACAGGACCAGAAAGTTTAGTTTTCATACCAATCCCAAAGAAAAGCAATGCCAAAGAATGTTCAAACTACCACCCAATCGCACTCATTACTAGCAAAGTAATGTTCAAAATTCTCCAAACGAGGCTGTTGAAACAGTACATGAGTCAGGAACTTCTGGACGTTCAAGCTGGATTTAGAAAAGGCAGAGGAACCAGAGATCAAACTGCCAACATCCGTTGGTTCATAGAAAAAAGAAGCGATTGCCAGACAAACATCTACTTCTCCTTCATTGACTCCACTAATGTCTGTGCGTGGATCACAGCAAATTGTGGAAAATTCTTAAGGAGATTGGAATACCAGACCACCTTACCTGCCTCCTGAGAAATCTGTATGCAGGTCAAGAAGCAACAATTAGAACCAGCCATGGAACAACTGACTGGTTCCAGAGGGGAAAGGAGTATGTCAAGGCTGCATATTGTCATCTTGCTTATTTAACCTATATGCAGAGTACATCATGCAAAATGCCAGGCTGGATGAAGCATGATCTGGAATGAAGATTGCCAGGTGAAATATCAATAACCTCAGATATGCAGATGACACCAGTCATGGCAGAAAGTGAAGAGGAACTGCAGAGCCTCTTGATTAAAGTGGAACAGAAGAGTGAAAAAGTTAGCTTAAAACCCAACATTCAAAAAACAAAGATTATGTCATCTGGTCCCATCACTTCGTGGCAAATAGATGTGGTAACAATAGAAACAGTGACAGACTTTATTTTCTTGGACTCCAGAATCATTACAGACGGTGACTGCAGCCATGAAATGAAAAGACGTTTGCTCCTTGGAAGAAAAGCTATGACCAATCTAGACAACATATTAAAAAGCAGAGACATTACTTTACCAACTAAGGTCTGTCTAGTTAAATCTATGATTTTTCCAATAATCATGTATGGATGTGAGAGTTTGACCATAGAGAAAGCTGAGTGCCCATGAACTGATGCTTTTGAACTGTGGTGTTGGAGAAGACTCTTAATCTCTGGACTCTAAGAAGATCCAACCAGTCTATACTAAAGGAGATCAGTCCTGAATATTCATTGGAAGGACTGATGCTGAAGCTCCAATACTTTGGCCACCTGATGCAAAGACCTGACTCATTTGAAAAAAAATCCTGTTGCTGGGAAAGATTGAAGGTAGGAAGAGAGGGGAAGATAGAGGATGAGATAGATGGTTGGATGGCTTCACCGACTTGCTAGGTATGAGTCTGAGCAAGCTTCAGAACTTGGTAATGGACAGGAAAGCCATGGCTTGTTGCAGTCCACAGGGTCGCAAAGAGTCGGACATGACCTTTGGACTGAACTGAACTGAATGTCAAGAATACTTCTCATGAAGCCTTGACACTTTGAGTTCTTTTATTTAGCAGTAGAGGCTATAGATTTCTCAGGAAGCTGGTAAGAGTCTTTCATACATACACACACACACAGATGCACAAGTATGCAATTGGTTGGAACAAGATGCCCTCATGAATTCTGTATCTCCAGTGGCCTTTGATTCCCAGCGTTGTTAAATCTTTGTGTCTTCATCTTCCTTTTCTTTGTTCTTTCTTTTTGTTTCTCTTCCCATTCAATTACTGCTTGGTCAGCCTTCCTCTGTGAAGCAATGTAAATTAAAAACTGTAAAATGGAAAGGTTTATGAACTTACAGAAGTAGGAAATAAAATGAAAGGTGGGCAGTATCATTGTAGGAGCCCGTGGCAGCTTGCTGTGGTTCCTTCCCATGGCAGCTGTGCTCTATATGGGCCAGCAAATCCTTTGATTGGCACAGTGTTTTACTCTTGTGATGCTTCACATTGCGGTTGTAATTGCATTATGCAGATGCCTTATGCTGTGTAATTAAAGATGGTGAATCTTGTTAAACCAACTGCTCCAGGTGCCCACTAGTGGGCTACCAGCCTTAGCCCTTTAGAATAAATGGATATTGGGAATCAGATCAGATGTATCATCACCAAGCCCACCTTTCCATTATGGCCAGGACCAGCTAGTGCTGGTTATTTACCCATTTTAAATTGGAATGTTTGAGGCATAGATTTGGTTAAGTCCTCCTTGGCAATAACAGAAATTCACTCCGATACAAATGTCCTGTGCTTCCAACAGCATTTCTGTCTCAAGGACCTGCAAGTAATAAAAGGCAGTCTGTCAACTTTTGATTTTCTAGACCGTGAAGAGGAGTTGACTGAGGCAGTTTGCATTTACAGCCGAGGTAGGTTTTAGCAATAACAGGCATGAAATGAGTGTCTGGAACAGTTCTTAGAAAGAAAATCCCAGATTCAAGCAGAATGTTGAGAAATTTGCGGCAGCCATCAGAGTTATCACCTGAAAAAAATAAAGAACAAAGACATAATGTGGTGCTTCTCCATAAACTAAAAACAGAGATGGGAATGGAAACCGAAGTACCTACCGGCATCATTGACAACTTGTTTAGTCTTTTCATCTGTATCCCTGTTGCCTTGTCACTTTCCCTAAAGAAAAGTCACTATCTTTTCTCAAAAGAATCTGTGACTATTTTAGTGAGCATTGATTACATATTAAATGCACCATCCCTATGCAGGGGTTCCCTGCAGTCTTAGCGCAATTTGAAGTTATTGTTAATAACTGAAAAACTTTCTAAATATGTAATTCCAAAAGTTTATATTATCCTACTGTATCTGAAATTTTAGGTTTATTTGGAAGAATGCTTTAGATAGGATTATTGTCTTTAGGAAGATCTATTATATTTATTAATATATGCATTTGATACAGATGTTTATCCGTATGCTTAGACAAAGCTAGATTGTCCTGTTTATTTTTAACTGGATTTTGAATTGAAATAGGATTTGAAAATTTTTATTGTTAAAACAGCCACATTGTTATCTTTCTCTGGTTGTAGGTTAGAAGTACCTTAAGTTACTCTTGTTAATCTAATAGCAACACACACACACACTCACCCACAAGTTTATTCATGTCCATAGAGGTCAGGTGTGGTGTTAGCACACCTAGGTTTGGGACCTTATCCTGCTACGCATTTCCTGTGGCACCTAGCAAAAAATAAAACAAAACACACTTAACTGATCTGTGTCTTAATTCACTTTCTGATATCCTTGCCTTCCAGTTTGATCAATGGTCAAAAAATTCTTTTATTTTTGAAGTTCTGGGTGTCTTCCATGAGAAGATCATTCCTGTTTTTTTTTTTTTTTCTGGGTCTTTAATACTTATAATTGCTTTATCATGTGTCTGTGAAGACCAAATATGTGAACCATGCTACGTAGATTGTCTGGCAACTGGTAAGTGCTGGGTAATTGCCCTACTTTGTTACTGTTATATCCTTTGATTTGCATAAGATTGATTTATTTCAGTGGGTGTGCAACTGGAAACATTGTTAAAGTGTTTTCTTTTCCTTTTTCCAGAGCATTTTTATCCATTTCTCCAACGTTTCTTTTTCTTTCCTTCTGTCTTTCTTTCTTCTCTGTTTCTGTCTCAATTTAGAAGACACTGTGAGGATATGGAAAATAGACACACATATAAGATACAGTCTGTTCAGGAAAGGATGTACATAACGAGTTTTCAAATAAGGAAAGGAGCTTATATTGCTCTTCAGAAAGTATTTTACAGTCTAGTCTCAGCTCACACTCATTCAGGACAGTTACCGCATACTTTTCCTGGGCACTGGCAACCCGAGTCTGTCCCAACATCTGGTGAGATTGAATGAGTCTAATAGTTAAATTAGAGGAGGAAATGTGGTCAATTAAATGCCACCACCACTACCCCCAAAACATTTGGTTCCAAATAGAAAATTGCTTATATGAGTTGTTATTGATAAGTTCTGTGGATAAATTGTTAGTTAGGAAAACCACAGGTTTTCTTTAAGTCATGAAAGAATTATAACCCTTTATTTTTTCATTCTCTTGTTTTTTCTTTCATTCAGTAGTATTTTTGAGCCCTTATTTTATGCCAAATACTTTATCAGAAATTAGAGAAATAAAAAGTGAGCAAGAAAAGCAAGGTGTCTGCCTTCAAGGTACTCATATTCCACTAGGATGAGATAGACGTAAATACCTTAATAAATACTTTATTACTGTCCATGTTGTTGTTGTGAGTTAAATAAAGAGGGAAACAGGCTGGAAACTAAATGAAATACTGATGGGGACTTCCTGAAATGGGAGAGTCTGAAGAAAGCCCATTTTGAGCTGCAACTTAATGAAATGAGTCAGTTATCTGAACTTCTGTAGGAAGGACATTTCAGTCTCTGGGATGAGCAACAGCAGAGGGCCTGAAGGCAAGGGTGATCTTGAAATGTTCGGGTTGGGGGTGGGGGATACTGTGTGGTCCTAAAACTGAGCACCCTCAGAATGACCCAGAGGACTAGTCTTGCCTCTGATTCCTGAGCCCTGCCTCCAGCCAGTAGGTCTGGGTGGGGTCTGAAAACGCATTTTTCACAAGCCCCCAGGGGATGCAGGGGCCACTGACTAGGCATCCAGGCTCTGAGCATCATTGCGTGGTGAGAAATCACAAGGAGGAGAGCTTGGTGTGTGTGGGTGAACAGTAGGAAATGAGGCTGGAGGAGGAGGCAGGGGCCCTGGGATCTCACCCTGGAAAGAAAGTAAGACTCAGACTTGGATGAACAGATCATTGTGGATTCTTCTGGTCCTTGCTAAAACCCTGAGACCCCCTGGTTCTTGAGAGGACTACCATGCAGTCAGTCTTTGAGGATTATCTGAATCTGAACAGCACTCACCCCTTAATGCATCAGCTGGCGAAGAACCCACCTGCAGTGCAGGAGACCCTGGTTTGATTCCTAGGTTGGGAAAATCCCCTGGCGAAGGGAAAAGGCTACCCACTCCAATATTCTGGCCTGGAGAATTCCACGGACTGTAGTCCAAGGGGTTGCAAAGAGTCTGACAGGACTGAGCAACTTTCACTTGCACCTAATGAATGCAGAGCACATTCTTGTGCAATTTGGAGATGGCCTGTAATTCCCTCTGTATGGAATTCCTGACCAACCTTTGACAAATGGGACTGTTTTCTCCCTTTGCAGAGCTGCATTCCCCTACACTCCAGTTTTGGAAGTATGAGACAGTGGTGAATCCGGGGATTAGATCAGTTCCACATTTACTGAAATATATTCTCTGCATCAGGCACCACACTTGGTGCAGCAAGGATATAACCAAAAGCATAGGACGCACTTTCTAACTTTAGGTAGCATTCCATCTTTTGGGGACAACTAGTAAAAATTTGAAAGAGTCATATGTAAACGTTAGTGATGTACATGATACGTGCCGTGGCCACTAAGAAATGGGAGAATTGTTATCTAAAGTTACTGGGGAATATTCATATCCTGGAGTCATTTTAGCTGGTCCTTGGAAAATGGCTGAAATTTGGCTACAGGGAAAGAGAAAGGCATGGGAAAACTTTTGTCTTCAGATTCAATGAACCTGCAAAGATTATTGTTTTCTTAAAGTTTTTGCTGGTCTGCTGTCTTTCAAGGGAAAGCCTTCCATGTGTTTCTGATTCTTGAGCACAATTGAATTACTGGCCCATTGTCTGGTGAGAGCTGTTTGGTCAGGGAGCCCCGTGGACTTCTCAGAAGCTTTTGTCCTTTGAAAGAAGCCGTTCTGATTTGCTATTGTTAATGAACCTTGTCCTACACAATGCTCAAGTTGAAGACCCACTGAGAACATGACCATGAGCCTCCTTTCATCTCTGCATGGGGGAACCACATGGCATTTAGGAGCTGTGGAAACCCGGCAGCCATGCTGCTCCCCAGAGCTAGTAATTGTCTTGAACTTTCTTATGTCATATCTTAATAGCTTTGTGTTAGGAGTGATGGTTTGTACTGCATCCATTCTTCACGGATAAATACAAAAAGTCTTGCCACCCAGAAGACAAACCCTCTGTAGTCATGCGTCTCTTTTGAACATGCATCCTTGGACCCGATATATTTACATTTCAATCTTCTGTGCCTGGAAATTGTGAATAATGCATTTACCGCAGTGGATGTATTTTTACTGGGTCAAGTGAATTTTTGCATCAGATCCTGACTAATACATTTGATGAGTCAGTGGGCTCACCTTCCTTGTCGTGACTTTCTGGAAAACTCATGGATATCCTGAATAGTAAGGTATTTCCTGTTGACAGAGAGTAAAAGTGTTTGTCGCTCAGTCATGTCTGACTCTTTGGGACCCCATGCACTGTAGCCCACCAGGCCCCTCTGTCCATGGAATTCTCCAGGCAGAATAGTAGAGTGGGTTGCCATGTCCTTTGCCAGGGGATCTTCCTGACCCAGGAATCAAACCCTGGTCTCCTGCATGGCAGGCCGATTCTTTATCTGAACCACCTTCCTCTTAGCTTAGATAATTCCAAAGGGGTAGGTTCATCTTTAACCCAAAAGTAAGGGCAGAAGATGGAAGTGAAAGAGAGAGAATGACTAAAGAGAGGGCCTGGGATGACCTGAGAGAAATGTCAATCTGTAAGGCAGAGATTACCAAACTTTTTCTGTTGCTCACTCACATCTGCAAAAAGTTTTAAGACTGTCCTCATGATAAGTATACTTAAAGAAGATGAACACAATTTCTAATATTTTATTTCTATACCTCAGATACACCCTATGATGATACACACAGTCTGCATACATTCTTCTATTAACCTGTAGCAGCAGTGTGATGCAGTGTGCTGGTTCTCATACTTGGTCTCCATCGGAAAATCCTAGCAAGCAAGTACAATTGTTAGTTGCTCCATCGTGTCCAACTCTTTGCCACCCCAAGGACTGTAGCCCACCCCCTTTTCTGTCCATAGGATTCTCCAGGCTGTAATACTGGAGTGGGTTGCCATTCCCTTCTCTTAAAGAGGTTTGCACCCGCAAATCCTAGAAGCTTGTGCAAACAGAGTTTTCTACCACTCCCTCCATGCTAAATTTCTAATTTAGTGGGTCAGGGCTGGGGCCCAATAATTTGCATTCTTCCAAACAGTCCATGGTGTCGCAAAGAGTCAGACACGACTGAATAAGCAGAGCACAACAACTTGCTAGGAGAAGTTGGTCTGAAACTATGCTTTAAGAACCTATGGGGTAGTTAGTCTCAGAGTTAATTTACCTAAATTGAACACCAGGATCTTTTAATGATCAAATGTGTGACCTTGGGTAAACTCTTTTACTTCCGTGAGCTTAGTTTTTAAAAGTCTGTGGTATGGAGGTAATCACCATTACTTACATTTGAGGGTCACTGACAAGCTTTGTGAATAATGTAGACAAAGTGCTTATCATCCAGTGCTTATCACTCCCAAAACATTGATGTGTGTTGGCTGCTATATCCTCCTCCTTCTCCTCTTCATTCTTATCAAACATCTTCCTAGCATCATGGGGTAGACTGTAAAGAACTTTCATGCCTTAATTCACAAAAACCATGGGAGTGCATCTTTCTGCTTTAGCATTCTCCATTTAGAAAGACCATGTTCCAATGAGGTATCTTTCTAGTTGAATGGTAGAGATGAAGCTCTTTTGCAGAGTCTGCCAGAAAGGGAACAGTGTGTTCAGCCCTCTCCCTTCTGTGTGTCACTGTTGATACTTTGTGGCTAAGTGTGTGTTTGTCGTCTTTTGTAAATATACAGTGACTTTTTTTTCTTGCATGATATAGAACTGATATTTTTGGCGGTGGTGTCTTTGAATGTTTTGGGGCTTGGGAAGAGTAAATTCAGGTGATGGCTTTGAATCTGATTAGTTTGAACACCTCTCTCTCCTTTTTTCTTCTTTCCTGCTCTTCTTCTGAATTACTAGGACCAAGTACCACCTGCCAGGAGGATTCATGCGCCAACCAGGGGGTCTGTATGCAGCAGTGGGAAGGCTTCACCTGCGACTGTTCCATGACCTCCTATTCTGGAAACCAGTGCAATGATCGTGAGTACAGCATTTTCATATTGGGATATTTTCAGAGTTCAGAGGTTTGGAGAAATCTTAAGGAACGTTAGGTAAAAGAATGACTCTTCTGAACAATTCATAAGCAGTTTGCTCATTCAGAAACTTGGAAAATAAAAAGCTCATTTTCTTGTGGAAGAGCAAAGAGACATTTCTTGTTCAACCGTACCAGATGTTTATCTGATACGTCCTCCCTATTTTTCTTTAGATTACCTTTGACAAAACAATTAAGACAATATTTTTGTTCTAAGGAGTTCAGTTTTCCATTAATTAAATCATCTGGGTAACAGTTTTGAGACTCTCTCACTAACATAACGTAGAGGATATTTAAGGAATACGGCTATTTTCTCAGAAAGTCTGAGTTTAGGGAGTTTCTTAGGCCTTCCAAATGATGACGACATTAAGAGTTTATTATTTTTTTCCAACTAGAAATGTTTAACACATTCCGAAGGGTCTTTTAGGTGTAGGCAGAGATTCCTTCTGGATAAATGTATTGATATCTATTTAGTTTATATGTACATAGTCATTCTGTTTACATATACATTTCTATTTTGCCAGTATGCTTATATGTATATATCTGTGTATTTGCTTCATATTGGAAGACAGCCACTTCTTATTTTTGTTCACTAGTGAAGCTTCAGTTGCATCAGCTGTTTTCATTCTAGGAGAAGACTGATTTCATAAAGGCAACTCTGCACTGGTGGTGGAAATATTCATACTTAAGTTCTGTGGGAATCTATCACAGGTGTCTCTGCTTCCTTCCAATGCGGCCACTGATGAGCAAACACTGGAAATTTCTGCATCCCTATTGCAAACGAATTTGTTGAAAAGCCCTAACTTGCTAGGCCCTGCTGACATTCTGCTTTTTTAAAGGCAGCCTTCAATGGTAGGAGTTTATAATCTGAACGCATAGGTGGCATTAATTGGTTTTATGAAAAAGATGCATAATGTGATATGAACAAATACTAAAGCTATATTACAGTTTGTGCACTTGGGAGCAGGTCTGTAGTAATCTCTCATCCTGGTTTCCAGATTTTTTTTTAGTAGCCGTTTTTTTGTGTGTGTTTTCTGTCAGTCACTTAAGATACACTAAGGAAAAATAAGCGGGGAATCTGGATATGTAGAGAGACAATTTTTGAAACTCATTGATCTAGATATAAGTGTTTGCCTCTATATTTATAATTCAAAGAACACACTTTTTGCAGAAAGTTTCGGCATTAGATGGCTCTCTCCAATTATTTGGTGTTATTGAATGTCCTCTTTCCATGTTCATGATTTGGAAATACTGTTCACTCTGAGACAGGCAGCGATGGGCCCATCCAGGGTCCCTGAGCAATTGTATCGTATGCTCGTTTTCCTCCGATTTGTCTGCATGGGAGACTTTTTTCCTAAGTGGTAGCAAAATGCTTCTTTATCCTCACAAGTTTATTCCATATCACACATACATACATACCACTTCCGGTACGTGATCAGGAAGAGACTGCACACAGGAAAGGCAGAAAGGTAAGTCCTCTAACAGCGGTGAATAGACACAGTCTTCAGAAGGTATGTATGCATTTTTCTCTCACTGACACGTTCCTTTCTGCCACCTGCGCCAGGCATGGTTTGCTGCTAAAAATCAACCAGGGTCCTTTCCAGTTTTCTATGATTGTTTCTGACTTTGTCGAGAACAGTTGTACCTGGGTCTGAGATGAGGACTATTGCATTATCTAACCTGAGCAATTTGTCAATGTGCCGTGAAGTAACAGAACCAGTCCTGGGAAAGGTCAGTGTTTCTTTGTGGCAGTAGATCCTCATCCTCGAAAAACGCTTTAAGACATCCAGGCTGAGGGTAATGTATTTTGAATTTTATCCTGTAAACAATGCAGTGGAATTTTTGATTGTAAAGGACTTCTGAGCCCAAATCCTTGCAAGGGTCTTCTTGCCTGTTCTCCTCTTGGAGAGTGGACCAGACACAGCATTTCAGTAGCTCAGAGAAAACTGGTCCAAGGAACCATGAGGGGAAGTGGGGCATTGTCATCGAAGGTCAGGTATCAAGTTAAGGAACTGAGCGTTCTCTGTATGGGGACATGCAAGCCTCTGGGCTCACTGAATCCATTCCTTCCATATGCAGCTCAGCTGTCTGGGGTCAATCTCTTTCCTTGTTCACCTTGCTTCTTGCATTCCCCTGGTTCCTCAGCAACCACCGTTGGGAGGTGGTAGCATCTGCTGGATCGTAGCTTTGGGAGCCCTCATTCACATTTGGAGGCCGGAAATCGCTGGTCGCTGTGACATTTCTTGTTTGGTGGTATGGCAGGAGATAGTTTCATTTCACAGGGGAGATGTTTGAATAAGTTTCCATGAATGGTTTCTCAGGATAGTGGATAGAAATGAAAACATCTCAATTAGTTATTGCAAATCCAAGAATCGAAACTTGCTCAATAGGGAAATGACTAGGCTAAGATATTTTCCAAAGTAAGATGCTCAGTTCATCATATGTAGAAAAACTGATTACATCTGGGCACGACTTTCATGTTTGCATTTTAGAGTCTCGCTCATTTCTTCTAGCACTGGGTCTATCACTTGTAACTTTTGTTATTTCTTGCCTGTTTGCTAAATTTGACATTTGCTTGACAGTTTCAAGGTGCTGTCACATAGAAATGACCTCCACGAGTAGAATTTACATTTAAAAACTGTGTCTCATTTAGTATGAATAGACCAAGCCTGGATGGTTTTAACTTTATTCTGTCATTCTTTGTGAGAGCAGTGTGGATTGATGGAGGCCATGGGGTAAACTTCTGGTTCGTCCTTACAAAGATAGCTGTAAAACTGATATAAGTGGTTGTCAAAGAACGGCATGTGTTCTCTGAGGCTGGGCAGTTCGGTTTAGTTCAGTCACTCAGTCGTGTCTGACTCTTTGTGACCCCATGAACTGCAGCATGCCAGGCTTCCGTGTCCATCACCAGCTCCACAGGGTAGAAAACAGAAATCGTCTGATTGGAGACACAAGTGTAACTGGTTTATTAATTGTCTTACCTAGTTTTAAGGCATCCACCGTTTCTCATAGTGGTAAAATCATAGTTTTGTTAGGTGATGTTTCAGGCTGTTTGGAAACTACAGCAGGCACACTCATCCCAGAAGCAATTCTGAGTTCCTGTAGGACCCAGTAAGATCTTTGGAAGTACACACAAGGAACATGCCCCAAAGCAAGTCTTCAGTTCTGAAAAATTCAAAGCCAAGGGGGCTGATGGCCCTGAGAGTAAGCACCAGCTGCATCCAACTTGATGACATGTTGTAGGGGCTACATTTTAAAAACAACAAAAGATAGGAACCTTTTACAGGTCCTGGTAAGGAGATTCCTTTTGGATATTGGGTTCTTATTGGTATTTTTAAATCAGGGCTGAGAATCAGGGCAGTTCTAGTATCTTGCAGCCCTTGAACCATCAAGAGAATCCAGAACCTCTTTCCCATGTGGAGTGCCAAAGCCGCTTCCACTGGCAACCAGTGATTGGGTTCCTCTCTCCTTCACACCACCACACAGTGTCACACAAAAGCCAGCCCACTCGTGCATTCCCACACATGTGCAAAAAGTGATCATTGGGGAGGGCTTTTGAAAATACCAGCGTTGAACACCTCACATCTATCCTCACCACCGTCGTTACTTTTAGGCCTGTTCATGACACTCTTTAGAGGTGTCTGTGATTTTGGAATCTCACTGATGCGTCTGTGCCCTGGAGAACTGAACACGGGACCATCTGTGTCATGTGAGTCCCCATGTCAAGTTCTTGGATTTACAAATTGAGTGTTTATAATGGTTTTGTGGGGGGTGAAAAGAAAGGAATGAACGTGGGTTCTCAGCCCACCTCCAGCCAGCTACGAGTATGATGTTGCTCGAGGTACACTGAGAGCTACTTGGAGAAATGGTGGGTTCACACTGGCATGTGATAATAGATGTTCTTTGCTTGCAACAAATCAATAGCAAGCAGCTGTGGATCGTGTAGACAGTGGTGTGTGAAGCACCTTTTCAGACAGTTTTCTGCTAGAGTGGCTGTTGAGCAGCACTGTGGGCTATCGATTGGCCTTTATTTATTGTGTGGGTTTATGTATTTTTAATGTAGGTGGGTGTATTGATTAAATCTGTTAAAAACACATTTCCCATTCAGGCTTCTGAAAAATAAATAATATATACATAATTTAGTGCACAAACAAGGGGACAGATGTGTGTGTATGTTAATTCTGTCTCTTGAGTTCATATAGGTACCCTGGCATTGTGTTACAAGCCTATGTTGTAAGTACAGCAATAATTTCCACGGATATCATACTAAATATGTCCATGATTTTGGTGATGTGTTTGCTCCTTGCCTTTGTGTTCAGGCTTTGCCTGTCCAGCAAATAGGCCATATTTGAGAAGTTCACTATCAAGACCTCTGTCTTCTGCTTAGAACACACTTTATCATTTATTCATTTATTCACTCACCAGACATTTCTAATTTGCAGATTGGATCATGAATGACATCCATCCTGTTCTTAAAGACATTACAGTCTAGTGGGGTAAGATACATATGAAAGTGCTTTAATAGAAATATGAATGGTAAATAGAAGTCATAAAGTGGAAGGGATCAACCCTCCCTGGGGCTAAGACTCCATCTCGGAGAGCTACTGCCTTTAGAAAAGTTTTCACTGACAAATGAATCTTGAAAAATATGCAAGTGCTTCCTAAGCAAATATGGTATGAACTAGAGTTAGATAGGTAAGCAGCATTCCACCAAGCAGAGAGTCACTGTTAATGTGCTGGCTATTTCCTCCTGTGTTTTTTTCTCCCCCTAACCTTTTGCACATACATGGGCCTCCTCTTTTGCAGGTATTCTGCCTGTGAGTAAACACGTGTGCCCACACCTGTCCCCATCAGAGCGCAGGGGATTTTCAAAGCCCTGACCTCTGGTTGGGAGAAGGCTGGAGCTGTGTGGGAAGGACACCCTCCTTGCCTCCTTGAGCTGGAGGAAGTTCTGGAAGCCTCCTGGGTCAGGGATGGGGCCTGGCTGGTCCTTCTTTAGTGGACTCCAAGGGACCTGGAAGGAAGCCTTCCTTCCCTTTGGTGGTTAAGCCTTCAGAGTGTAGTTCTGAAGGGTGGGTGTCTGGGTGGGGTGAGCTCTCTGAGACAGGCTGGCTCCTTCCCTGTGTCTCCCTGTGGGACGGCGCAGAGCCCATAGCAGTCAGCGTGTGCTGAGCTAAGAGTTGGCGTGTGCTGGGTGAAGAGTTGGCGTGTGTAAATGCCAATTCTAACTCTAACACGATGAAATTGAATTAGTCACTTAGTTTCTTTTGTTACAGCACAAGGAGTGTGATCAGTACTTAGTAAACAGGAGCAGTAATAGTTTTTAATATATCTAATAGTATTTGCTATTTGTCAATTCTTTGTTTCATTCCTGATGTTCTACTATGACCTTTAAAGATGTTATCCTTTTAGTCATCCCAAGTGTGTTAGTTGCTCAGTCGTGTCTGGCTCTTCATGACCCCGTGGACTGTAGCCTGCCAGGCTCCTCTGTCCATGGCATTGCCCAGGCAAGAATCCTGGACTGGGTAGCCATAACCTTCTGCAGGGGATCTCCCACACTGCAGGCAGATTCTTTCTGTCTGAGCCACCAGGGAAACTGTAGTCACCCCAAATTCCTGAAGAAATACTATTCTTCTCTTGTCCTGATTTCTACAGTGGGAAAACTGGGGTCACACAGGAACTGGCTGAGTCAGTACTTGAACCCAGGTTTGTTTGACATGAAAAGTCACATTATCATTAGATTTGCTGCTGCTGCTGCTGCTAAGTCGCTTCAGTCATGTTCGACTCTGGGCTACCCCATAGACGGCAGTCCACCAGGCTCCCCTGTCCCTGGGATTCTCCAGACAAGAACACTGGAGTGGGTTGCCATTTCCTTCTCCAATGCATGAAAGTGAAAAGTGAAAGTGAAGTCGCTCAGTCATGTCCAACTCTTAGCGACCCCATGGACTGCAGCCTACCAAGCTCTTCCACCCATGGGATTTTCCAGGCAAGAGTACTGGAGTGGGATGCCATTGCCTTCTCCGAGATTTGCTGCTACTTAGTCCTTATTAGAAATAAGCACAGAGAGCATCAGCACTAGTTGCTAGACTAGAGGACTTACAATTTCAGCTGCACAAGTCTTCTCAGACAAGAATTATGTAAGAATATAGACTTGGAAAGGGCTTCCCTGGTGGCTCAGATGGTAAAGAATCCACCTGCAATGTGGGAGACCTGGGTTCAAGCCCCCTGGAGGAGGGCATGGCAACCCACTCCAGTATTCCTGCCTGGAGAATCCTCATGAACAGAGGAGCCTGGTGGGCTACAGTCCATGGGGTCACAAAGAGTTGGACACAACCGGGCAATAGAGCACAGCACAGCACACAGACTTGGAAAAGATACGCTCTGTGTTCCTGGTTATTAATTTTATCCTTTTCTGAAATTTGAAACAGTTGTTTCTAATACTCAGATGAGGCCATGTAGTTAGAAGATCTTTAGGTATTAAAGATTTAGACTTAGAAGATCCCCCATAGCTTCTGATATTTATATTTTCATTCTCGGTCGACCATCTTCTGATTTCCATTTTCTTTTTACTTTATTACAGTTTTAGTTTATGTCCTATAGCAGAGTGGATGAGACAGTTGATGTGGAGTGGATGGCATCTATTGAAATCTGGACTGTGTTGTTTAATGGCTGTGTTACCTTGGTGCTACTTAATTAATTCCTTTGTGTCTCTAGAATGTAGATATTTTTATGTTCTACCTCATTAGAGTGTTGTACTGATAAGCTGAATTCGTAATTGTGAAGTTCAGGACATGGCATGTAATAGCCCCTGCAGAACTATTAGCTACTTACTCTTCAGTCTCATTTTCAGAAAGTTAAAAACATGACGCATACAAATGTAGTTTTCATAAAGTTAAAACATAGCTCATGTAAATATAGAATGAATGTGTGCCCAAACTTATTTAACTCAATGAGGGAAGCAACAGTATGGTTAAAGTGTAAGCAACAAGATCACAAAAGATCATTTGAAGAACTGGATATTTAGAGGCATTAAAAATTTAGGTTCAATATAAAACTGGTGAATGTCTCACAGGGTAAAAGGCTCCCAACTTTTGATGTTATTTATTCTTCTGAACAGGATTTCCCTGTTGGTTCAGATGATAAAGAATCTGCCTGGAGATTCTGGACTGATCCTTGGGTCAGGAAGATCCTGGAGAAGGAAACAGCAACCCACTCCAATATTTTTGCCTACGAAATCCCATGGATAGAGGAGCCTGGCCAGCTACAGTTTGTGGGGCCACAAGAGTCAGACGTAACTTTGTGGCTAAACCACCACCACCACCATGTTTTGTTAAACAGTTGATCTCTGCTGAATAGACATCTACAGGTTAATTATCATCTCATAGACTCTGGGCTTCAATTAATAGTAAAGATCTATTTCAAACAAGGATACATTTTCCCATAAAACTAAATATTTCTTGTGTGGATATGTTAAACAACATCTCTGTGGTGATGGTTTAGTTGCTAAGTCATGTCCGACTCTTCGGACGCCCTGGGCTATAGCCTGCCAGGCTCCTCTGTCCATGGGATTCTCCAGGCAAGAATACTAGGTGGATTGCCATCTCCTTCTCCAGGAGATCTTCCTGACCCAGGGATCGAATCTGGGTTTCCTTCATTGTAGGTGGTCTTCTGCATTGCCGGCAGCTTCTTTTTATGCTCTGTCACATTGCAAATCCTATTCACCTTGAACATTGCTCTCATATCATCACTCTCACTTTTAACCCTTTACACTGCGCGTCAGTCACTGTGCTGGGTTTCTGTCATTTTTGTCATCTACACAGCACGAGAAAGTAGATATTCTTCTGATCCCTGTTTCACAGACGAGGAAGCTGAGACCGGTCTGGCAAGGTTAGGCAGGCAGAGACTGAGTCCAGAGAAGGCAGGAAGGCTGGGGAAGCAGCCTGGTACCACGGTTAGCAAGACTCGGAGGGAAGTCAGATACAAAGGAAGCACTCACAAGTGAGCAGCACCAAAATGAGGCTCACATTTATTAATATTTCTTCTTTGCATCTGTGTTTTATCCCTGGGCCCACAGATGTTCAGTGTTGCGGAAAGAAGGCCAGGGATGCAGTGGAACCCAGTCATCTTCGAGTGAGGAGGATGGCACTGGCAGTCTTGGGAGCAGTTTTGTAGATGCGGCTTGTGGCTAGCTTGTGGGAACCATGGGAATCACTCTTGCTTATGAACACCCCTGACATCAGGAAGTGACTATTTTGTACCTAAAATCTGCTGTACTGCTGGTATTAATACACACACGGTGTCAAATAGATTCAACAAGAGCCAGGACTGCTTACAGCTCTTGTTTTGCACAACCATCCATAGAAACAAAGCTGGGTAACATTTGATTCTACAAATTCCAGTTGACACTTGGACCTATGGTTCAAGGAGAAATGGTCTCCAGACATCAGGGATCTGTTGCTGCTCAGGAATTGTTATAAGCTGTAACAATCTTTGGCCTCACTAATTTCATTTCAGCCATCTTCAGCGTGCTGTATTGGTAGGCCACTTTTATTGCTTATGTTTAATTATGATCCATTTATTTCTTATGTGCTGGGCTACTTATTGATGGTGATGGCAGTAATCCACTGAGAGCCTACTGGTCCAGAGAGGATAATTTTATATTATCTTGTTAGTTATATTCAAATACAATTTTAATGTATTTTTCAATATAGACTTATAATATCCTGCATTTCCATTTATTAGCATTTACATGCAGAGGCAAAAGAAATGCAAATGACTTTATCTTTTCTTGTAAAATAGAGCTAGTAAATATAATTTGGTTTCCTTCCCTTATTTTTTCCTGTAACATTTTTAGAGGGGACATTTTGGGGTATACAATTCACATTCAGCAAAATGCACAGATCTTAAGTGCATTATTATAAACATTTATAACCACATAACCAGCATTCCAGTTAAGATAAAGGACAGTTTCATCTTCCCAGAGGGATCCCTTGTGCCTCTGTCAGTCATTCATTCTCCTCCTCTGCGAGGCTTGAATTTTTACCAGCGTCCATGAGTTTTGTGTGTTCTTGGATATGTATAAATGGGATCGCCCAGTATGGGATCGTCTATGCCTGCTCTCTCTAGCTCCATGGAATGTGTTTAAGGGGCACACATGTCCCTGTGCCTTCTGGCTGCCTGGCTCTCTCCTGACTCTCAGCTCCATCTCCTCACCTGAAGGAGTCTTCAGGACTGCACTTAGGGTTCTCGCCCTGGACCGTGGTGCATAATGTCCTCCTAAGGCCATAAAGAGAGCACTCTGGCGGCTCACCTTGTTTGTCTTCCCCGTTTCGGGACTCACTGTCCTTTGCCTGATGTCCAGCGTCTTCCATGGCTTCACATCCCTTGTCCTTGTCTTGTTCATTTCAGATCCAATTACTGTTGCCCTGTTGAGGTTGGAAGTGGATGTCTGCTTGTTTTCTCTTTACTTGACTTCACCTCTGCACTTTGACACTGGGGGAAGGGGAGAGGGAAGGATGTTGAGCTAACATACAATGTGCTGTGACTTAAACCGCAACCTCTGGGGATGATGTAAGGCTTTGCATTAGCTCTAGAACAGCCCTGGTAGCCTAGAATATTCTAGGACATTTATCTATTTGGTGTATGGGAATATCCTGCAACTCCAGTTACAGGCCCTCTCCGGTCAAACAGTCTTCCCTGGCAAAAGGAGCTGTGTCAAGCTAGCTGCGCACCTGCAAATGCGTCCCCATCGAGCAGTTCTTCATCTGAGTTTCATTTACAGGGTCCCCATCGCTTTTTCTCTGCAGTCTCCCTGATAGCACTTGATTAAGCTCAGTGGGTACAGGAATTGATGTGGCTCTTGCAGCCAGCTGTTCTTATTTTCTTTTCCTAGGATTGTCACTTGTTTTCTCACCTACCTTTGTCCTGTGGATCTTTGCTGCCTGATCCATGTCTCTTGGCCAAATGAAATTTTTTTTTCAAACAAAAATTCTGGAGTCTTAGGGAAATGGAGGTATTTCTGTGCTGGGGATGGTTTTGACTATTGGCACTCCTTGTTTTGATCGTTAGATGCTTTTGTAGATGCTTTTGTGGACTTATCTTTGATGCATATCTCCAGAAATATAAACAAGAGGGGACATTGCATGGTTAATGCTTTTAGTTTTAACAGTTTTTTTTTTTTTTAATAAATAAGATTATACAAGCTCACTAATGAAAATCTGGAAAATGCATAAAAGTACAAGAAGAAACCATGCGTAATGTTACCAATTATATGACCTTGTTTTAGGCTATCCGTGGTGTCCGGCCCATACTAGATGTTCAGGCAATATTTGCTGAGTGAGCAACTGAGCCCTGCTTATTTTCAGAGTCTGAGTTGTGCAAAGGTCCTAGCATTCTTTTCATGAGATGAATAGCATTTCTACCAGGGCTAGGTGTTTTCTTGCCAGAAGGAATGCTTTTAGGCATGCAGGAATTATAATTAGCATCCCAATATGCAGTTTTCTCCTTTGGATGAAAAATGAAAATGTCAAGATGTGTTTATTTCTTTTCTCTCTTGCCCTTGTCCCTTTTCAGCAGAAAGCCTTGCAGTTTCTAAACAGTTACACTTAGATGAATCTACCTAGAGGTAGAATAGTTTTGCAGTGGATTGTAGTTTGAAGGAAAGAGCCCTTTTCATATGTATGGGGAAGGAGCCTCCTGGGTCCCAGTTTTTTTTTCTGTGGCATTTGCTTCTAGAGAGATGTCGTGGTTTATTTCACACGATGAGATTTCTTGTAACACTCTAGTCCTCTAGAGGTCTAGTGAGACAGAACTCTTCTGCTTTAGTATCACTTGTCAATTTCTGCCAAGTTTTAGGTGACCTAAACTAGTACATAATATATGATTGAAAAATGTAAATGTACCATGTACTGAAAACTGCAAAACACAAAGGTTTCTTGATTTTTGTACACCATGGGTTTCAAGAGTTCTATATCTCTGTGGGAGAATTCATCCAATCTTAGTAAATTCTTTGCAACCACTCTTAGGAGCGTTGATGGATACCAACAGTATGTGGCTTTGGGCATTATTTCCTAGTCAGTTCACTGGATGCTTTTTCTAATCAGTCCTCAACTACATATAAAGCTGCAATTTTACCCAGATATCTTTATATGAGTAAAACCAAATCTGTGTTTATATAAATACAAATAGGTACCTGTGCATATATACATGTTATGAATAAACACATTTCTTTTATTTTTTTTCCCTCAATTGTTCTGAAATATTTTTTTGCATCCAAATAACTTTGCTTCTGAGTCTTAGGGAGTCGCAGATCAGGAATCTGTCCGCTCTTCAGGATATTTGGCAGGAAGTCCCTTTTATCTCAACTGAATACTTAATATGTGGGGTATAATTTTATCTCTGAAAAATTATTTGGGGAGGGCAACCTCATCTGGGATTTATTTTTCCTTGAGAATCATCTTTCCAGCTCCTCTCCCTACCTGAAACTCCCAGGTGGCTCCCTCATGCTGGCGCTCAAGTGTGTCACCCAGTTAAGACTCACATCAGTGACCTGGCATTGGGGTGCCTTTGGCAAGGGGCCTGCAATTCGACACACCTATCATCACACATGCCTGTTGTCCCTGACTCATGAAAAATCACGAGGACAGAACACATGGAAAAGAACATATTAGAACAAGCGGGTTTAGCCACACACACCCTCTGTGTTATTAAAGGCCTTATTCCGGTCACCCCAAACATCACATGTCTTTCCAACACCGAACTTACTTTAATTTGCATTTGGATTCATTTAGCATATTATCCCCCTATTGTATAAAGTTTAATGAACAATAAACACGGCTCTAACCAGATCTCATAGCTATTTCCCAGCGTAGGGTAACATTTTGCATTTAGTCATATTTGGTTTCCTAGGTAATGTTGGACTGTGGCTGTATTTCCTAAAGCTGCCTTGCTCGTCATGTGGAATGCTTTGGTGGCAGATTCTTCACACACACAGCAAGGCAGGGAGGAATGTTACACTGGAATTCTTGGGAAGCCATAACTGACTATCACCTGGGGAACACAGTGTGTTAAAGCCAATTCTCTGGCTGCTTCCCGTGGCAGGTTTTGAGCTCTGCCTTGCTAGCCTCCCTGCTTTTATTTCTGAAATTTACCCTGTGCACCATTTCCAGATTTATCTTCCTAGAACACCATCTTTGTCTTATCACTCTTCTGCTCATGAAATTTTGATGGCCCCTTCTTGTAGTTAAAAACAACACACTTGGTTTTCAAGGTCTTCATTTATGTGCTTTTCAACACATGTCTCTTGATCCTGTTTCTCACATGTTCTTGGCTTACTGCGCCCTCCAGTAAGGTCAGGGGTCCTCCCTGTCATAGCATATTCTGTGGTCATTATGCCCTGCCCTCTCCTCTTCTTCCCTTCTGAGAAACTTCCCTCCTCTTGACCTGGGTGTTCAAATTCTGTACAGTTTTTAGTATCAAGCCCAAGTCTCACCTCTTCCTTGTGTTTCCTCTGGCCACGTTAGTCCATATTGGTCACTTATCCCCAAATCCCACTGCATTTATGTTCAGAACTGAGAGACAGCAGTACTAAGCATATAAAGGAGATTAACATGGACTTGAGAGAGAGTGGTGGGTTCAAATCCTGTTCTTTTCCTTTCTGACTGAGTCACCTTTGGAAATGAATATGACACAGCCTTACAATATGTACCTTGCAAAAGTCCCACTTTTACTTACAGAATTAGAAATAATAGCTGTAGGGCAGAATATCGGATTTTTAAAAAATAGTCTGAAAAGTTCAAGATTGCAGCTTAAATTAAAATGCGAACCTTCCATTGAAGCAAAATGTCACCAGGGAATAAAACAAGTAAAATTTTGAGTAGATTAAGGACCACTTTTGTTGTGTGTTCATTCTCTTCTCCAGAGAACCAATTTGCCTATGGTGGTGATTGCAGTTTCCTCTTGAGTAGATGGTGACTGTGTGTTGAGCAGATATAGGTGGAAGGGTTACTGGGATAAAATTATCCAAAGAGCAGTGATGTTCTAATTTAAAATTTGAACATATTCCTGATTTGGGGTCTGTAAGATTCAACCAAGAACCTAAGGGCATTTCAGAGGACCTACTCCCCTTCCTGTAAGTATCCCAGGTTTTAGAGGCATTATTTGCACAGGCTTCCAAGAGCATGCTGGAGGATTCTGTGACCTTCAGGAATCTCATGTCCTACTTGTGCTTCTTTCTTGGAATACGAAGAATTACTAACCAGGGCTAATCTTTGTCTCTTGTCATTTAAACTACTGAAGGAACCAAACCACAATCTTTGCAGCCTCTATCATTATCAAAATCTCAATACATAATCTTAACTTTGCAGAAATTAACTCATTTTTAAATGCTCTCACCTACAGTCATAAAGTATAACCTAATTTTAGCATTCATGATGGACTATTTACAGTAGATGACTCTCTTTATCTCTCCTGAATTCAAAACGCCTGAGGCTCTAAGATGAGGCCAGGCCAAGTTTGACAGTGATCTGTTTTCACTCTGAACATGAGGCCCAGGTTGTAGAAGAACTATAGCCCATCTCTTATTCCATCTTCACTCTGGACAGAAAAAACCCCAGAGAACTAGAGAGTCCTAGTTTACCATCTGCATGGTGTAATGTGCTAATTACTGCTGCCGTGGGAAGATGCCTGCATATTGATCTCCACTGGAGTTTAACTGAGCGAGAAGCCATGTCTCAGGAACATTATTGTATTTATCCAGTTACCCAGGGGTCCTTCATAATGGACTCAGCTGTGAACATTAGGAGATTAGACCAAAATCTTAATCATGGTGATTTTGATCATGCTGCAGTGCCGTTAGCTCTTTGGAACCTACGAAGCTGGTAGTATTTGAGGAAAGGAGGTAGATAAGTGTGACTGCTTAGTGGCTGGGAGGAAGATTGGTGGAGAGGGAATGCAAAAGATAAATTTGAGTCGTCTTAAGAACTGGCAGTAATGAGGATAATTATGTGGAGAATTTGCACTTCAGATTCTAGTTGTTCTTGAGAACATGATTCAGATTAATAAAACGCACATATTCAAAGGAAATCCAGTGCTCTGTGACAACCTAGAGGGGTAGGATGGGGTGGGAGGTGGGAGGGAGGTTCAGGAGGGAAGGGACATGAATATACCCATGGCTGATTCATGCTGATATGGCAGAAACCAACACAATAATGTAAACCGATTATCTTCCAATTAAAAATATATAAATTTAAATTTAAAAAAGAAAAATAATTTGGTTAATTTGATGGAGATTTAAATTCTTTTCAAAGTATACTCACATAGAAATGATTTTTCTCTTTATATTCAGTCATTAGAGGAAAAAGTGATTTATTTACTTCTCAGCCTTTGCATTATAGAAATGTGTTTATATAAGTAGTGTTTATTTCTAATGACAAATATGGGATGCCAAGTAAGTAGTAGACCACAGATGACTGACTAATTGCCACCACCTGGGCACACCGCTGTTTCACATGCATTTTCCTAATGTGAACAAAGTCTCTTACCATCTCAACATCTGTGCCTTATCTGAAATCTGGATATACATCATTGCTGTAAAATCCCGTGAAGTCTCCCTAGATGGAGAGTATTTTCTTCAGTCCTTTTATTCATGGAGTTGGGGCACCGCTCACCATCATCATGTGATGTCTCTTCCTTTGAGGTCCACGTGTCTTTAATGCCATTGTCTCCCATCCTCATCATAAACTTCTCCTGACCTTCGAGATGTGAAGAATGATCTGAACCAAGCTCCTTGCTCATAGCCGCCTTCTCCCTGCATCCTTTACATTAACCTGGGTGACTTCAGTTTTCATGTTGTGATTTTCCTAATAACCTGACTTCCTCAAATGTCTGGCTACCTAGCAAAGAGAATTTCTCTTGCTGTTACCCCTTCCTAAGGTTTCACTTCTCTCCTGACTCGACCCTCTGCCCTCCATAGGGTCAAAGCTTTCTCTTGCCTTTGTACACCACCTACAGTTCCTGGTCGCTGATTTAAGAGACATCCCCACCAATACTCTAGAGCCCTTGCCTTGTGAACTGGCCATACCACCCAAATTTCAAGTAAATCCCTCTACTTGGTTTCTTGGCTGCTGCCTCATGAATTAGGGAAAGTCAGCCCCTTGGCAGTGTCTGCACTGTGAATCCACAGCCTCTTACTCTCAGTGATGACTTCAGCGTGTTCCTCTTTGACCCTCAATTCTGACCACTCTGTCTTCTCTCCAATGATATCCTGTTCTCTACTGTGCTAGTTAGCATTCACCTAGTAGGAGCTGTTTGCAAGTCTTTCTTCTTATTTCTTCATAAGCTTTATTGGTTATGTTTAAACACCTCACATCTCTATCGCGTGGCAGTGAAGACTTTCCCAGATTTTTTTTCAAACATTATTTTCTGTTTCAGATTTTCTAGGACTCAGTTTCATATACCTGAGCACCAGTGGGAAGACTTCTCCAAATGTGTCCAAGATTTCTTTATCTATTTGACTCATCTACCCTACTTTGAGCTCATAGGTGATATGGGCAAAGAATGTCTCAGAGAGAGCCCCCTTGCAGTGTTGGGGGGTGAGTTGAGAGAAGGTAGTAAGGCCCCTATAGATAAGATACCACATCCATTTTTTTATCACTGAAATAATCAGGCCTTCGAGTAGAGTGTGATACACAGTGGGGATTTGATGAAAAATTTTTGGAAGAACTAGTGAAAACAAGAAAGCCATTTGTTGTTGTTCAGTCGCTAAGTCCTGTCCAAGTCGTTGTGACCCCATGGACTGCAGCATGCCAGGCTTCCCTGACCTTCACTATCTCCCGGAGTTTACTAAGATTCTTGTCCATTGAGTCAGTGATGCCATCCAACCATCTCATGCTCCTCTGCCCTCTTCTCCTCCTGCCTTCAATCTTTGCCAGCATCAGGGTCTTTTCCAATGAGGTGGCTCTTTGCATCAGGTGGCCAAAGTATTGGAGCTTCTTAGGATGTTCTTATAATAGTTGGGGTACATGGCGAATGGCATGAGCTGGTGCTGGCAGTGAGAGTTTTAGGGTTAACCACAACTGAAAAAATGGAATACAAGCTACACAGAGACAGAGACAACTAATTATAATATTCACAGAACTAGTGAAATGGCAAGGATTTAAGAAATCGACTCCATTTGTAATCTTCAGTTCAAGTTCAGTTGCTCAGTCATGTTCGACTCTTTGCGACCCCATGGACTGCAGCACACCAGGCTTCCCTGCCCATCACCAACTCCCGGAGCTTGCTCAAACTCATGTCCATTGATTTGGTGATGCCATCCAACCATCTCAGCCTCTGTTGTCCCCTTCTCCTCTGCCTTCAATGTTTCCCAGCATCAGGTCTTTTCAATCGAGTCAGCTCTTTGCATCAGATGGCCAGCTTCAGCATCCATCCTTCCAATGAATATTCAAGACTGATTTGTAATATTACAAGGACTTATTTGCAATCTTACAAGCTTTAATTATTATTCCTTTTGACTTTAACTTTGTTTTTATATTTGCAGCTAAAGATTTTTCTTTTTTTAAAGAAGAATCCACCTCTTGTATTAAAACCTCTTTCTCTGTCACTCAAACAGTGAATAGTATTTTTATTTCAGAGATATATTGGTTTAAAAACTGTTAGATCATATTTGTTGTATGACTTCTAATGGAATGAACTGTTATGGCCTCTCTGATTAAATTATAATCTTAGTACACTGGGCTATGAATGGCTGGGAACAAGTTCATTCTAAGTTCATTTTTCCCCTGATGCAGGCAGAATTGCGATCAGCTAAGTTCTATGCCTGCGCAGGCTCCAGGCTTTTGCTAAAAGAAATACCAAAGGCTTCTGACTCTTCCTCCCTCAGCATCCTCCCCAAGCTCCCTGTTGCTAAACTAAAATGATTCAAGCTTTCAAAACTCATTTCCTGCCTCAGATTGGAATGTGTGCAGATTTTCCTGTTTAAAAGACACAGTCTGAACATTTAGAAGGTTGATCTCCCATGCTACAGGAAAATCTTTTGATTAAAAAACCTTAACAGAATTCTGTTTAAAAACTTTTTCTTGTAGCAAAGGAATGAGGTACATCAAATATTTAGGTTTTCCTGTTTTTTGTGGGGGACACCATTTGGTGTGAGAGTGATGAAGGCATCGGTAATGCATATGCGTATTTTAGCAGTTTTGTTCAGGCTGTGCACACTGAAACACGGAGCTCCATGTCTTCACTACACCTTTGCTTCATTACTGTTCCCAGTTGACTGTCTTTTCTATCAGCTGTTGTTGTCCAGTTGCTAAGTCCTGTCTGACTCTTTAGACCCAATGGACTGTGGCATGCCAGGCTTCCCTGTTCTTCACTATCTCCAGGAGTGAGTTAGACATGCTTAAACTCATGTCCACTGAGTTGATGATGTTACCTAACCATCTCATCCTATGCTGCCTTCTTCTCCCACCTTCACTCTTTGCCAGCACCAGGGTCTTTTCCACTGAGTCATCTCTTCACATCAAGTAACTAAAGTATTGGAGCTTCAGCTTCAACATCAGTCCTTCCAGTGAATATTCAGGGTTGATTTCCTTGAGGATGGACTGGTTGGATCTCCTTGCAGTCCAAGGGACTCTCAAGAGTCTTCTCCAACACCACAGTTCAAAAGGATCAGTTCTTCAGTGCTCAGTCTTCTTTATGGTTCAGCTCTCACATCCGTACATGACTACTGCAAGAACGCTAACTCTGACTATATGGACTTTTGTCAGCAGAGTGATGTCTCTGCTTTTTAATACTCCGTCTAGATTAGTCATAACTTTCCTTCCAAAGAGTAAGCTTTCAATTTCATGGGTGCAGTTACCTTCTGGACTGATTTTGGAGCCCAAGAGAAGAAAGCCTGTCAGTGTTTCCATTGTTTCCCTATCTATTTGCCATGAAGTAATGGGACCAGATGCCGTGATCTTAGTTTCTTTCTTCTTCTTCTTTTTTTTTTTTTTTACTTTAAATTTTGTATTGGTTTTGCCATACATTGACATGAATCTGCCACAAGTTTACATGTTTTCCCCATCCTGAACCCCCCTCCCACCTCCCTCCCCATCCCATCCCTCTGGATCATCCCAATGCATCAGTCCCGAGTGCCCTGTAATATGCATCAAAACTGGACTGGCAATTCATTTCACATATGGTAATATACATGATTCAATACCATTCTCCCAAACCATCCCACCCTCACCCTCTCCCACAGAGTCCAAAAGACTCTTCTGTACATCTGTGTCTCTTTTGCTGTCTCACATACAGGGTTATCGTTCAGTTCAGTCACTCAGTCATGTCTGACTCTTTGCGACCCCATAAATTGCAGCACTCCAGGCCTCCCTGTCCATCACCAACTCCCAGAGTTCACTCAGACTCACGTCCATCGAGACCGTGATGCCATTCAGCCATCTCATCCTCTGTCATCCCCTTCTCCTCCTGCTCCTAATCCCTCCCAGCATCACAGTCTTTTCCAATGAGTCAACTCTTTGCATCAGTTGGTCAAAGTGCTGGAGTTTCAGCTTTAGTATCATTCCTTCCAAAGAACACCCAGGGATGATCTCATTTAGGATGGACTGGTTGGATCTCCTTGCAGTCCAAGGGACTCTCAAGAGTCTTCTCCAACACCACAGTTCAAATGCATCAATTCTTCAGCACTCAGCTTTCTTCACAGTCCAACTCTCACATCCATACATGACTACTGGAAAAACCATAACCTTGACTAGACAGACCTTTGTTGGCAAAGTAATGTCTCTGCTTTTGAATATGCTATCTAGTTTATCATTACCACCTTTCTAAATTCCTTATATATTGTATTGGTGTTTTTCTTTCTGGGTTAATTCACTCCATATAATAGGCTCCAGTTTCATCCACCTCATTAGAACTGATTCAAATGTATTCTTTGTAATGGCGGAGTAATATTCCATTGTGTATAAGTATCACAGCTTTCTTATCCATTTGTCTGCTCATGGACATCTAGGTTGCTTCCATGTCCTGGCTATGGGAAACAGTGCTGTGATGAGCACTGGGGTACATGTGTCTCTTTCAATTCTAGTTTCCTCAGTGGATATGCCCAGCAGTGGGATTGCTGGGTCATATGGCAGTTCTATTTCCAGTTTTTAAAGGAATCTCCACACTGTTCTCCATAGTGGCTGTACTAGTTTGCATTCCCACCAACAGTGTAAGAGGGTTCCCCTTTCTCCACACCCTCTCCAGCATTTATTGCTTGTAGACTTTGGATAGCAGCCATTCTGACTGGTGTGAAATGGTACCTCATTGTGGTTTTGATTTGCATTTTTCTAATGAGTGATGTTGAGCATCTTTTCATGTGTTTGTTAGCCATCTGTATGTCTTCTTTGGAGAAATGTCTGTTTAGTTCTTTGGCCCATTTTTTTGATTGGGTCGTTTATTTTTCTGGAATTGAGCTGCAGGAGTTGCTTGTATATTTTTGAGGTTAATTATTTGTCAGTTGCTATTATTTTCTTCCATTCTGAAGGCTGTCTTTTCACCTTGCTTATAGTTTTCTTTGTTGTGAAAAAGCTTTTTATTTTAATTAGGTCCCATTTGTTTATTTCTGCTTTTATTTCCAATATTCTGGGAAGTGGATCATAGAGGATCCTGCTGTGATTTATGTCGGAGAGTGTTTTGCCTATGTCTTCCTCTAGGAGTTTTATAGTTTCTGGTCTTACGTTTAGATCTTTAATCCATTTTGAGTTTATTTTTGTGTATGGTGTTAGAAAGTGTTCTGGTTTCATTTTTTTACTAGTCATTGACCAGTTTTCCCAGCACCACTTGTTAAAGAAATTGTCTTTTCTCCATTGTATATTCTTCCTTCCTTTGTCGAAGATAAGGTGACTACAGGTGTGTGGATTTATCTCTGGGGTTTCTATTTTGTTCCATTGATCTATATTTCTGTCTTTGTGCCAGTACCATACTGTCTTGCTGACTGTGGCTTTGTAGTAGAGCCTGAAGTCAGGCAGGTTGATTCCTCCAGTTCCATTCTTCTTTCTCAAGATTGCTTTGGTTATTTGAGGTTTTTTTGTATTTCCATACAAATTGTGAAGTTATTTGATCTAGTTCTATGAAAAATACCATTGGTAGCTTGATAGGGATTGCATTGAATCTATAGATTGCTTTGGGTAGTATAGTCATTTTCACTATATTGATTCTTCCAATCCATGAACACCATATATCTCTTCATCTATTTGTGTCCTCTTTGATTTCTTTCCACCAGTGTTTTATAGTTTTCTATTTATAGGTCTTTTGTTTCTTTAGGTAGAATATTCCTAAGTATTTTATTCTTTTGTTGCAATGGTGAATGGAATTGTTTCCTTAATTTCTCTTTTTTTTCTCATTGTTAGTGTATAGGAATGCAAGAGATTTCTGTGTGTTGATTTTATATCCTACAACTTTACTATATTCATTAATTAGCTTTAGTAATTTTCTGGTGGAGTCTTTAGGGTTTTCTATGTAGAGGATCATGTCATCTGCAAACAGTGAGAGTTTTACTTCTTCTTTTCCAATCTGGATTCCTTTTATTTCTTTTTCTGCTCGATTGCTGTGGCCAAAACTTCCAAAACTGTGTTGAATAGTAGTGGTGAGAGTGGGCACCCTTGTCTTGTTCCTGACTTTAGGGAAAATGCTTTCAATTATTCACCATTGAGGATAATGTTTGCTGTGGGTTTGTCATATATAGCTTTTCTTATGTTGAGGTATGTTCCTTCTATTCCTGCTTTCTGGAGGGTTTTTGTCATAAATGGATGTTGAATTTTGTCAAAGGCTTTCCCTGCATCTGTTCATAATGTTGAGTTTTAAACCAGCATTTTCACTGTCCTCTTTCACTTTCATCAAGAGGCTCTTTAATTCCCCCTTTGATTTCTGCCATTAGAGTGGTGTCATCTGCATATCTGAGGTTGTTGATATTTCTCCTGGCAATCTGGATTCCAGCTTGTGATCCACCCAGCCCGGCATTTCGAATGATGTATTCTGCATTTAAATTAAATAAGCAGAGTGATAATATCCAGCCTTAAGGTACTCCTTTCCCAATTTTGAACCAGATAGTGTTGAAAAGAAACCTCCAAGGTAGCTGTTGGGTAAAATTCAACATTACATGCCTGGGATTTTCTCTCATAAAGAAGCTTTTTTTTTTTTTTTTCTTTCTTTCTTTCTTTTTTAGGGACAATACAAAACAGAACAATTGTGTTGATGATAGGATTAGGTGGGAGAAACTGCTAAACCATGGTTATATACCACCCCTGAGGAGGTGGTGCAAGGTCAGCTATTATTTGCCTCTGTCTTAATCCTGTGATTTTCTGGTTCTTTGGCTTAGAAAGTTTAGGTTCTGACAAGTAACTAAAGCAGGACAGCCCAAGGTTGCTCATATTCTCTGTGATTTTATTTTACTTTTTGAGAAATAAGCCCTACCACTGTTTTATAAATCATTTAGATATCCAGAGAAGAAAGGGTTATTCAGTACTTCGGGAGCTCAAGATGGAAACTGTCTCCCTTTGAGAATTAGAAACTCATTCCTAAAAGAGTCAACACTGTTACATCTTCTCACCTAAAACTAATTTAGGTGAAAAGCAGCAGTGTGTGATTTTCTTTAAAGCCCAATTTAATGTTAAAATTATAAAAAATTTCAAGCATATGGAAAAAACAAAAAATATTCAACATCCTTGTACCTACCATCCTTATTTAAAAATGTTAGCTTTTTACCATAATTGCTAAAGATTGTAGTTTACTTTTTCATTTCTTTTTAAAATACTTTTCATGTTTTTCTTAACTGTTGAGCACATGCAAATGATATTTATAATATGTTAATATGTGTAAAGTATACAAAATAACAAATTCTCATGCACCTACCTCCTGATTTAAGAATTACAGACTCATTGTATTTAAAAAAAAAAAATCACAATTACTGTGAGTTTACTAATTTAGGCTTTTCTGCATCCCCTGCCCCCAAATGATGTTCAAAAGGAAAGTCCTGGGGTTTAGATTCTGATGTCTGCATTGCATGTGAACATCTTCCTGTTGGTCTTCACATTGGGTGGCATGAGAATGATGTCTGCTGGAAAGAGATTTGAGGACCTAATCATTACAGTCTTAAGCTGTTTGGGTCTCTTCTGTTCCCTCATTTCTCTTATCTCTGGGAAAGCTTTTTCTCTGTACATACTTAAGACCCTTGTTAAGTATGAATGTTTTAAGTGCTCATCAAGTATTGCTTCACACTTGTTCCGCATGAGACTAAGGGGGAAATAATCAGTATCTGAAAATGACATCATTCTGGTTTTGAGAGCTAACTGGACAGAAAAAAAAAAATCCCATAAAAAAGAAATAGTAATCTTACATGCAGATCTGGATTGAAATATAGCCAAAGGAATATTGAAAAAGGAGATACATACACACACACACACACACACACACACATATATATATATATATGTATAGAGAGGTTGTTTTTACAAGAAGTACCGGGACCAAGCTGAATTCACTTACTGCTTCTGAGTCAACATGATGCTGCACCCCAGGGGCACCTTGCTTCCACACACCATTAAATCCAGTTGTCAGATTTGGACAGGAGCGAGCCCTCCTTCTCCTCAAGGAGGCAAGAGGGAGGTGCTTTGTGGGGGAGGTGACTCATTTTCCCGAGTAGGGAGGAGTGACCATCCATCATGATCAAATGGGAGGATTTCGTATCATCCATCTCCAGTGAGGATGATAGTAGCAATTCTGACCGCTCCCCCCTTTTTTTTTTTAACTACTCTGATTAAGATTCATCTTTGAAACAGAAAGGGTAGTTTGAGGTTATTAGAAAACATACACACACATAAGAATTATTTGTTCTCTGCTGCTCTTTTTCTCTCCATGAATAATATCTGCAGACAGGTGACCAGTTCAACCATCTGTCTCTTTGTTATAAATGCCTCTGGTTGGTTCACTCTCTATTGCCTTGCAATTCAGTGAAGGCTTCTTTTGCAAGAGAATGAAAACGCCAACAAATAAGATGAGCTAACAATACATTCTTGGGTTGTCACCTTTTCTTTTGAGAAATGTGGGAAATGATTCCTTTTCCCTCCAGATCAAATAAACAGATTCCTTAAAGGCCCTGATGCAAGCATATTATTGGGGGAAAGCAAAAACCCAAAAACCAACTATTCTCAGTATTCAACAAATTGAAAAACACAAATGGGCCTTCAGGATTTATAATTTCTATCCTTCATTTAGCTTGATCCATCTATATGTTTTATTTTTAGCCTATGTTGCAGTAGAATGTTTGATTGATTCAAGGAAATTTCTAAATTCAATTAGGGAAGATAAAATTTAGGGAGCATGTTGGCTGTGAATTTGTGCATGATGACTTGGGAATACTTTTGTCCTCTCTTGATTGGTTCTGAGTGATTTTTGTGCCATAAAAGCAATCAAGCAAGCAACGAGCATTTGAGTCATACCTGTGTATCACACATGACTTCTGCAGGAGCTTATCTAGTACTCATTGGTGTATAATTCATGCCTAGATTGATAACAAAATCCTACAAGTTGTTTGTTGACATATATTCAGTTCAGTTCAGTTGCTCAGTTGTGTCTGACTCTTTGTGACCCCATTGCCTGCAGCACGCCAGGCCTCCCTGTCCATCACCAACTCCTGGAGCCTACTCAAACTCATGTGCATTGAGTCAGTGATGCCATCCAACCATCTCCTCTGTCATCCCCTTCTCCTGCCTTCAATCTTTCCCAATATCAGGGTCTTTTCCAATGAGTCAGTTCTTCGCATCAGGTGTCCAAAGTATTTGAGCTTCTGCATCAATCCTTCCAGTGAATATTCAGGACTGATTTTCTTTAGGATTGACTGGTTTGGTCTCCTTGGAAGTCCAAGGGACTCTCAAGAGTCTTTTCCAAGGCCACAGTTCAAAAGCATCAATTCTTTCACACTCAACTTTATTTCTTTATGAAAGTTATTATAAAGAATTGCATAGTGCAAAAGGAGATTACTGTTTCATCTTAGTGTAAATCCACTCCATGGATTTTGTTTTGTATCACTGAAACATTTAGGTTGAAATTAGAATAAGCTAATTAAGTAGAATGACAAAACTTTAAAAAAATCTTTGTGGAGTGCTAGGTTATGTTCTCATGTTTGATTTTTAGAACAGTCTCTCAGATATTATTTCCCCAGCAAGTAGGCATTATTTAGTGCCCATTTATAACAATGACGAAAACTGAGATACAGGAATTGAGATGTCTGGTCCATAAGCCACAGAGCTAGAAAGTAGGAAGTTGTGAATCAAATCCAGGGTTGTCTCTTAGGAGCTCATGCTCTTAATTTCTATACCATGTTGTTTTTCCACACGCTGAGGTTAAAAACAGGACTTTGGTCTTACCACCTTCCCAGAGAGGGACCCCAGACAAAGTCCAGAGAAGACAGAGGTGGCCAGGCACTCTGACTGTGGCGATGCTAGCTAGTTGCTCTAAGAGGATACTTGGCAAACACGTCACACACAGATGGTGTGCAACCCACTCACCTCTATTTACGTCGGGCCCCGAGTGTTTGTGTTAACAGGTTTGAGGGATAATAAAAGAAGTTGTTGTTTGTTCTTTCTTTACAAGTCTGAGATTAATTTTTAGCATGAAATCAAAAGGGAAGAATTTGTAAATTCACTAGACACCGAGAGACTGGCGATCCAAGAAAACATTTGTCTGTTGAGTTTACAAAGGAGAGCCAGCGTGAAAGCAGTTGTTTTTCATTTTTCCCACTAGGTGGTGCTTTAGTCCTGTGGGTCAAATGTAATGAGGTTGGTTTTTCTTTGCTTTATTTTTCCTTTCCTTTCCTTTTTTTTTTTTTTTTTGGGGGTCCTCCTAGATGTTTGTTGATCAAGGGAAAAAAGCCCAACACAAGGCTGATTAAGGGATTGTGCCAGTTAGGTTTGTTCCATTTGGGTTTTCTCCATCATTATATCTGTTTATAACCAAGATAATTAAACCCATTGGAAAATTTTAGATACTCCTTTTCAAGGGTTTTTTTTTTTTTCTTTAGAAATTGCATTCATGCATTTTGGGAAGGAGCATCAATAGTTGGAACTAGTTCACTTATCTCATCAGCATATTATCTCAACAGGCTATATTTGCAATATATTTGCAATGAGTCTTTCTTCCTACAAAGCAAGTCATATAAGTGGCTGAAACTGTGCTCAACCAAGTTTGTCATCTGTGTGTACCTACGGAAAGTAAACTGACTCCTGACGTTGCTCTGGGACCCACACACACCCTATATGTGATTTTCTTCTTTTCATTTTAATATTAGTGGAGGCGAAAAAGGGAGAGGAGTTGGCGGGGTGTTGGTGGGGGGGCGGGGGGAGGAAGCAGTGGAATGGGAAAATAGCATTAATCCAAATCCAGCAAAATGAATCCATCGTTTGACCTAAATACCCTGAATTCACCCATTTCTATCCCATGCAAGGACTTTGTTACCTTGTCTTTCCTTCTGTCAGGGAGTAATTTTCCAGGAAAAGACCAGTGTAAGATAATAGTTTATGAATCGGAAAGTTTCCTTAAAGGGTTTGGCTATGGATATCATTTATTTATCTACTCACTTCTGAATGTCTACTGTATACCAAGCAAGGTGCTAGGTACTGAGGATACTGAAATTGTTCAGTGCCGGGGTCCAGCCCCGTGGATCCAGGGTGATTCGAAGGTGGGGACAGAAAAGCGTCCTGGAGAAAAGCTATTTAATTACAGATAGAGAGAGAGCTTAGAAGCAGATAGTGTAGTAGGAAAATTAGTGGAGAAAAAGAGGCTGAATAACTGGTTTAAGTGGAATACTAATCACCACCTACGCAGGCCACAGACGTCTTTCCGTTGTCCCAAAGGAGAGGAGGCACTGAGGCCTCCCCGGTCCGATCTTAGAAGCCCAGGCAGAGTTAGTAGGCTTTGTGCATACCCCCCATACCAGATGGGAATTCAGCCAGGAAAACAGGGAGCAAGAAAGAAACGACACGGGGCAATCAGTCTTTCCAGAAACTGATCCCATTTCTTTATTTTTCTGATTTTCTTATATACCTTTTGTTACATATGGGGATGAATACAGAGTCACACGGGGGTCAGCAGTCCTGAGCTTTATCAAGATCAGGTGCTTTACATAAAAAAAGGTCTTAGGGGTTTTACATCATCTTTAAGCCATTTCTGCCTGCTGACATTTACAACCCTTTCTTTCTGATAACCAAAAACTTATTTTTTCCAAGCGTGTTTTTTTCTTAAACCAGGTACCACCCTCCAAATAAAGTTACATTCCTATAGGGTGAGCGTGTAGTGAGTTACAATCAAGAAAGGAATTTATTTAACCCAAGGTTAACATGATTAATCTTAAAGGTTAATTCTTATTTCTCTTATATGCTTGTTATATTCATTATAAGGACAGGGAATATGGAGATTTAGCAGCAAACATCAACCCAACAAAGGAAAACCTTTCACCAATGTTTCCCTTAAGATCTACTTAGTCTTAAGATAGTGATAAAGTTACATTTTCACATAGCAAGGACACAGTGATTTATAACAAAGTACAGTGATCTATAACAAAAGAGAAAAGTCATTAACTCAAAAAGTCTAATATTGCTAACCTTAAAAACTACTATATTTCCTTTTCTATATTCCAAATATATTGATTAATATATTCCCAGGTGCCTAAGGATATGGAGGCCTGGCGGCAATCAAATGAGAAAAGCCCTATGCTAATAGTCCAAATTCTGTGCTGTTTATGGCTGAGAGGTTGTCACACAAGCTAGTCTGTCAGCAGAGAGGTTTGACCTCAGACACCCTTGTCACACCCAGGGCAGGGAATTAGCAGCAATTATTGACACAACAAATGAAAAACCCTTCACTGATATAATTCCTAATCAACCCACTAATACTATACTAATGATCTTGTAACTTCTCAAAAGAGTCTGTATTTAGAAAGTTTTAAAGCATCCATGCCTTTCACAGTTGGGGGATTGTAAACAATCACATGCGGCCAGACGAACCTGATCAGGCAGGCCAGAGAACCTTCAGAGTTCTAAGTTGAAACACTCTTGTCACGCCCAGGAATTTTTATTAATTGGAGCTGCAAGTTAACTCCTTTTCTGAGAGAAATGGTTATGGGGGAGAGCTCCCCGTAAAGTACTCTGGTTTGGGGGTAGGTGCTCGGGAACAGGGGGTTTCCTGAGGCTTGATCACACCTTTGCATATGCCAAGTGTCCTTCCTCATGACCTTTGCCATGGGCGGAGTTCCTCACGCTGGCCCCCAACAGTTCAGTTCAGTCGCTCAGTCGTGTCTGACTCTGTGACCCCATGAATCGCAGCACGCCATGCCTCCCTGTCCATTACCAACTCCTGGAGTTCACTGAGACTCACGTCCATCGAGTCCGTGATGCCATCCAGCCATCTCATCCTCTGTCATCCCCTTCTCTTCCTGCCCCCAATCCCTCCCAGCATCAGAGTCTTTTCCAGTGAGTCAACTCTTTGCATGATGTGGCCAAAGTACTGGAGTTTCAGCTTTAGCATTATTCCTTCCAAAGAAAACCCAGGGCTGATCTCCTTCAGAATGGACTGGTTGGATCTCCTTGCAGGCCAAGGGACTCTCAAGAGTCTTCTCCAATACCACAGTTCAAAAGCATCAGTTCTTCAGCACTCAGTTTTCTTCATAGTCCAACTCTCACATCCATACATGACCACTGGAAAAACCATAGCCTTGACTAGATGGACCTTTGTTGGCAAAGTAATGTCTCTGCTTTTGAATATGCTATCTAGGTTGGTCATAACCCTCCTTCCAAGGAGTAAGTGTCTGCAGTCACCATCTGCAGTGATTTTGGAGCCCCCCAAAATAAAGTCTGACACTATTTCCACTGTTTCCCCATCTATTTCCCATGAAGTAATGGGGCCAGATGCCATGATCTTCGTTTTCTGAATGTTGAGCTTTAAGCCAACTTTTTACTCTCCTCTTTCACTTTCATCAAGAGGCTTTTAGCTCCTCTTCACTTTCTGCCATAAGGGTAGTGTCATCTGCATATCTGAGGTTATTGATATTTCTCCCAGCAATCTTGATTCCAGCTTGTGCTTCTTCCAGCCCAGTGTTTCTCATGATGTACTCTGCATAGAAGTTAAATAAGCAGGGTGACAATATAGACAATATACAGCCTTGACATACTCCTTTTCCTATTGGGAACCAGTCTGTTGTTCCATGGCCAGTTCTACCTGTTGCTTCCTGACCTGCATATAGGTTTCTCAAGAGACAGGTCAAGTGGTCTGATATTCCCAACTCTCTCAGAATTTTCCACAATTTATTGTGATTGACACAGGCAAAAGCTGTGGCATAATCAGTAAAGCAGAAATAGATGTTTTTCTGAAACTCTCTTGCTTTTTCGATGATCCAGTGGATGTTGGCAATTTGATCTCTGGTTCCTCTGCATTTTCTAAAACCTGCTTGAACATCTGGAAGTTCACGGTTCATGTACTGCTGAAGTCTGGCTTGGAGAATTTTGAGCATTCCTTCACCAGCGTGTGAGATGAGTGCAATTTTGCGGTAGTTTGAGCATTCTTTGCATTGCATTTCTTTGGATTGGAATGAAAACTGACCTTTTCCAGTCCTGTGTCCACTGCTGAGTTTTCCAAATTTGCTGGCTGAACTGTTGTGTGTGCAGTGACTGGTGGCCTTCTGCACAGGGTAGGAAGTCTGGTGACTGAGGAGAATGCTGAAGGGCTGTATAATGGAGATGGCGTGGCCGACAGGACCCAGGCAAGCCGAGTCTGCAAGGATGTCTAGATTAGCAGAAGAAAGGAGAGAGGTGGGCAGAGAGAGGAGAATGTAAAGAAGCTTGAGACCCTCAGTGAGTGAGGGGAATGACAAGAGTTTGTAGCCTTGAGCATAGTGCTGTCACTAAGGACACAGGCTAGCCAGAATTGGGGAGATTTTGAGTACTAAGCTGAGTGTGAGCTGTTTTCCTGAAAGCTATAAGAGGGCTTTTGAAGATGCTGTGTTCCCCACATAACTCTGTAAGAAGGGTGGGTCATTCATCCACGATTTAAAGAAGGGGATCCCAGAGAGCAGGTGAGGAGCTCCAGGTGACCACCCAAATTCAGAGTCTGTGCAGACGGACCAACCATCATGGTCTTTACTTCAGGGGGATTTAGATCCTGACTATCCAGCTTTCCAGGCTACTGAAGAATTGATTATACAAGAGTGAATGAGCTCCTGGTTTAATTATTTAAAGGCTGCTTGCTATTTTCAACATTTTCTTTTTCTTTAAACTTTAGACAGAACAGTCTTGTTGCAGTTTAACTATCATCATACTCATTTAACCTCTGGCAAGCGTATTTCCTCAGCATTTTCAAGCAGAAATTCATAGGGATGGTTTTGACACCAATTGTGGTCCAACATTCTCTGCCTGTCTTCCTGTATTTAAAGGTGGTGGGGAAATACAGTCTGTATATGTGTGTATGGTGGGGTAGGGGGTGGAGTGGCTGTAGTGGCAGAGATTTAGTTCAGGAAATTTTCAGCTTTGCCTGTGTTAAATTCATCTAATAAGAATATGTGGCTTCTTTGATGGTTCAGCGGCAAAGCTGCCTGCAATGCAGGAGACAGGTTTGATCCCTGGGTGAAGAAGATCCCTAGAGAAGGAAATGGCAGCCCATTCCAGTATTCTTGCTTGGCAGTTCTCATGGACAGAGGAGCCTGGCTGGCTATAGACTGGGGTCACAGAATCAGACATGACTGAGCATGCACAATAAGAATATGTATAATCAAATTTCCAGCAGGTCAGTAAGGGTTCCTAAATTGTTTTAAAGCCCACCAACGTTTGTGAATTCTTCCCAAATTAAAATATTATTTTAGAGGAAGTTAAAAATAATCTCTATATTGAATGAGTAATGTACTGGCTTACCAAAAATGCCTTGGATCAAACGATGGTGAATTTATTCTTGCATTCTTGATGTATCTATGAGCCGGTTTTCTTTGCTTTGTTGGAGTGGCAAGATTTACAGCAGACCAGTTTTTGCCTAATTCTATGTGTACCCAAGTTACTTATAACATGTTGGTATTCAGTACCCACTAAAACAAAAACACAATCCCAGTAACCGCCCACTACATTTCCTGTGGGTGGGCAGTGCTCTCAAAGGGATTATTAACTTCTTCTAAAGAAGCTTTTGTTCCTAAAATGCTGAATGCATTTCTCTTCATGTTAGATTTTGCCAACCACCTTGTTGACTATGAAATACTAAGTCAGGATCTTCATTAACTCTGTTTGCCCCATACTAGTTTAGTAGTTAGAGAATTTACCAATATTTCCAAATAGGTAAATAAAAAAATGTCTAAGTAACCACCTCATATGACTTCTGTGTCTCTAAATGGGTGTTCATTTTAATGCATTCATTCATAAATATTTTATTGGTATATAAAGCAAAATGTAAGATTCAGTGATTAGTTTGTTCATCCACTAGTATTAAAATTCCTATTGTGTAGCAGGTACTGTAATTGGCTCTAGAGATAAAATGGGAAACCAGACCCCCAAAAAATAATCTTTGCTCTCATGAAATTTACAACATATAAACTGCTCATACTTCACTGAATCACAGGTTTTTCTCCATGACTGGGTATGAAAGTCCAGTAGGTCAGAATTAGTGATGTTGGCACCATCATTCACTGTTGTGAGCTGAGAAGTGAAACCCTCCCTGTGGCCAAGGGCTGTGGACCTCCTTTTGCCCCTGAGAATCCCTTTCTCCATTGCTACCATCCTACCAGCTACAACCCAGGTGTGGGCAGTGGCCTCTTCCCTCGATTCTGTATACCACCGCTGAGTCGGGCTGCAGAAGTTATGATGCTCCTGATGGATGTGGAATCGTGGGTGGGGAGGCACACTGACTCTAGCTGCAGGTGCTCAGAGAGGGACCACAGGCCACGCTCATCCTCATGGGGTCCCTCCAGGATTTCCCGAGGCTACCTTTGCCTTAAGATCCTTAAGCATGACTAGAATTCTGAGTCCAGAGCAAAGAGAGGCCAGAGAAGAAAGTCCCTCGATTTTATTCTAAGGCTTACCTCCACTGTCTTCAGTTTCAGTCCCGAAGTCTAGCTCATCCCAAGATGATTGGCACTTGGACTCATGGCCCAGAGAAGAGGCTCTGTGTTCTGTCCAAAGGAGTGAGGCCTTGCCTTGCCCTGCTCGCTGCAGAAACGCGTTTAAACACAGTGGTCTAGGACAAGGAGAGTGCCTCCGGCAGCCGTCTCGCTCTGGTTCTCTTGGCTTCTCTGGGCAGGATGTAAATCCTCTCCAAACCTCGGGATTTCTGGGTGTCTAGCGGGAATGGCTGCTCTGTCCTCCACATCTCATTGCTCTCTACCCCTTCCTCTTAAAGGGCACCATCACCTCTTTTCTCAGTGTCTGGGACCACAGGAGAAAAGGTGGTCATCTCTGGCTGCTAGTGATTTTCAAAGCAAAAGCCTCTTTCCATCTCACCTCACCCGTGTCCCCTGTGCCCTTTATTTGCTCCCTCTGGATGTAGAAGTCTGGCTAACACAGCAGCCACAAGTTGAGGGAGCTTGTTGTGATGCGATAGCAATTGAGTGGAAATAGCTTTGTGTACTGGGGAGGTAATCTTTGTGTTAGTTCTACACACCCAAGACCTCCTAGTCTACCCTGGTTCCTGTCAAGATCACACACCCACTGTATCCGCACGTCTGGCTCATATATATTTTTGTTTTGGTTTAGAACCCCGTCTTTCTAAAATCTGCCTTGGGTGCCAGCCCCTTTTGGTTGCGATATGGGATGTCCAGGCTCAAGTGTCTTATGTGAGGGAAATGTTTTTTAAGTTTGGGAAACTCCTTTTAATAGACAGCTACTAGGAGTGCCTGCAAATTTAAAATAAATTCAACAAATACTCTTGTCCCCCTACTTTACACCAAGAGCATACATATGCAGGGGCCACCACGGTGAACACAAGAGGTGTGGGGTCAGCTCTAGTGGTGCCTGAAATTGGCCGGCGATCACAGGCCTTCCATAAACAGTTCCAAGAGTATTGGAGGCTCCAGAAAGCAGAGTCAAGATTCTGCAGATGTGAACAGTGGAAGGGGCTAACCTCATCTGGGGAATCTGAGGATCTGTTTTGTTTGTTTAGCATTGTCTGATTGAATGACCCTGAGCAAATGATTTCACCTTTCTGCAATAAAGAGCGCTTCTCCCCTATCCCCTGCCAGCCCCCTACCAAGCCCTCCCTGCTCCAGCCCAGACTCTCAAGTCTGTACAGCCCATGCAGTAAGCTGGGCTGTACAGAGAGCAGATGTAGAAGCAAATGACAGAAGAGGCATCGGATTCACTCCGGAGCCACACACGAAGAATGGAGAAAAGACTCTTGGGCCGACAGTGACCTCCACGATCGGCGTTGCATCTATCTCGCTTCTTATGATACATCCAGCCCTTAGCTTGGTGCCCCTCACATATTCGTGAAAGGAATGGATGGCTGACCACTGTCTCTGTCACTTTCTGTGCCCGACTCTCAGGGTTAGGGTCAAGCTCTGTTGGGAACAGAGTCAGAAGCAGCTGACTCCATACATGGAGGACATGCGGGGGTGGATCCGATGATCACTGTCTCCCTAGTGTGGACCACCGCCACATCCACGCTTTGTACCAGAACTTCTCTAGTTCTCCAGCCTTGATACGCATCTGGCCCTGTCATCCTGCTGTGCACAGCTCAATGTACAGCAGCCTCGTCCACTTAGAGGAACGCATCATTCTCCAACCTTCCCCCTTCCTAAGTTGTTCGTTTGCTAAGTCATGTCTGACTCTGCGACCTCATGGACTGCAGCTTGCCAGACTGCGCTATCCTCTGCTATCTCCCAGAGTTAGCTCAGCTTCATGGACTGCAGCTCGCCAGACTATCCTCTGCTATCTCCCAGGGTTAGCTCAGCTTCATGCCTGTCGAGTCGGTCATGCTATCTGACCATCTCCTCCTCTGCCGCCTCCTTCTCCTTTTGCCTTCAGTCTTCCCCAGCACTGGGGTCTTTTCTGACGAGCTGGCTCTTCGTATCAGGTGGCCAAAGTATTGGAGCTTCAGCAACAGCCCTTCCTGACCACCTACTTGTGGGTGTGCTAGTTTCTGCTGTGGGGCTCGGATTCCACCAGTCCTGCTGAAAGGTGTCGGGGTTAGGCAGGTTATCCGGGTGCCTTGGAGGGGAGATGGGAAGAGTCACTCAGACCAGAAATGTTCAGGTGCCATATAGGACGAGGGTCAGCTGTAATACCCTGAAGGTTACTGAAGAAAATTGTCACGGCAGTGGGTGTAACCTACACGTTCTATGCCACATGCGTGTTGAGGGAAACACAGTTTGTGTGGAAGGTTCTCTGTTAACAGGGGGCTGTGGCTTTGGGCATTAAATGATGGGCTGCAGGAAAAGGATGGAAGGGCCTGGAACTTCTCTCCACAGAAGCCCCTGGAAGCTGGTCTGTGGACGTCTGCTCTCATTATCCGGTGAAGCTAGCTTGCCACCATGCTAGGCTGCTTTAGTCACGTCTGACTCTTTGCGAACCCGTGGTCTGTAGCCCTCCTGGCTCCTCTGTCCTTGGGGTTCTCCAGGCAAGAATACTGGAGTGGCTTTCCATCCCCTCCTCCAGGGGCTCTTCCTAACCTAGGGATCACACCCGCCTCTTCTACACCTCCCGCAGTGGCCGGCACTGGGGAAGCCCAGCTTGCCAGGACACAGAGCAAATCGACTTCTGTGATAAAGAATCAAGAAAACAAGAGTCCTTAACCATCAAAGGGAATCCTTTGGGCACTTCTTATAATAAAAGGGTTTGTTAATATAATAGAAAGTTAAAAGAAAAGCAATAAGGACAAAAAAACAAAACGAAAAAGCCCTTATGGGAGAAACGTTTTTCTCTGATCCCGCCCCCTTCCCTTGCTCCTTCTTTGTACATCAAAAGAAGCAATCTCTTCAGTTTCTGAGATCCTAGACAGCTTCAATTCTCTGATAATAATTTCTATCATTATGATCATTTTATACTATCAGCCCTGTACTTGTTTAATGCCGATAGGATTTGGGGCTCCCTTTGGACAGCTTTTTATTTATAGTCCTATCACTCACTCTTCTTTATAGAGGGTAGGCTCCTGATAAATAAATGCAGAGTGAATAATTGAATCAACAGGTTAACATGTGCTGCATATATTCATCCTGATTTCTCTGATACTGACTGAGATTTTTCTCTTCCCTGCCTTAGACTTTTAAATGTAGTCCAGTAAGCCTGTTCATTGTGTTGTTCATGGAGTTTATTAGTGTCTCGCTATTTGCCTCCAGAAGGATAAATCGTCTGATTCAGAATAAAAATTATCTTTCTCTAGCTCAAGGGTGATTAAAATGTCCAGGTGCTTCCAGGTTAGTGAGCACTCCTGCCCCGGCTCTCAGGAATTATAGCTGCTGATGAAACATCTGTCTCCCCATCTTTCCTCCACTTACTAAAATCCTGTTCGTCTTTCAAGATGAGCTTAATTTTTAAAATCCTCACTCAGTAAAGGCTTTCTTTATCTACCAGAGCCGCAAGAAATATTTTGCTTCTCTGATCTATTAGAACAAACTGCTGCTCTCGTTCATTCAGTGTCAATAAAATTGAGATAAGCATTTTGAAGAGAGTGTTCTGGCGCAAGTCCTTCCTTTGCCACGCACGGGTGGTCAGTTACTTTCCTTGACCCTGAGTTCCTTCTCACTGATAGTAAACTTCTGCAGCTGGACATCTGGTCTAGAGCGTGAGATGAGGCCCTATGTACAAGATGCCTGTTCTGACACCTGGAACTTATCAAGGGCTCAGTAAAAGCCAAGTGCTCTTATTATCTGCTCATATGTTGTTTCACTCTGTGGGGTAAGTTTAAGGATTGCACGTCTTTTTCAGTCACCTCATGTCTAACTTGCTTTTAGAAACTTTGTAATAAACGTGTATTGTAAGATGAAGATAATGATTAGCACTCAGAAGACAAAGCAAGATAAGGAGAGAACATGCAGGCCAAGCGGTAATGTGGTTGGGGAAGACTTGCGACTCTTTTGTGACCCTATGGACTGTAGCCCTCCAGGCTCTTCCACCCCTGGGGTTCTCCAGGCAAGAACACTAGAGTGGGTTGCCATGCCCTCCTCCAGGGTATCGTCCTGGCCCGGGGACTGAACCCGCATCTCTTATGTCTCCTGCCTTGGCAAGCGGATTCTTTACCACTAGGGTGCCTGGGAAGCTCCTCTGTAAGAAAGAGACATTTGATTACAGTGTGGATGAAACTGAAGGAGAGTCTCTGGCTTGTGCTTGAGAGGAAACAGTGCCCTTGATGAATTCAGGGAAGGAAGATTTGAAAGAGCATCTCAGTGAAACAGAGGTCAGCAGAGTTTTACAAAGAAGGAAATAATCCTTAGTGTCAAATCCTAAGCATCAGAATCCTGCCCTCCTGAGAGGTCTAGGAAGGCAGCTGCTGAGAATGCCTCCGGGGCGTGGCAGCGGGAGCTCACTTTAGTCGGAGGGTGAGAACAGGGATGGTGAGTGGTGAGAAGAGGAGGGTGAGGAATGAAGGGGGTGTCCTGAGGGCGAGCAGCGAGGGAAGACCAGACTGCGCAGTGGCCAGAGGGCGAAATAGGTCAGAGGGAAGCTGTAGTTTAACCTGAAAGAATCTATTATGAGCCTGGCAGCGAGGAAGGAGATAGCTGAAAATTTAACAGTGAGACGATGGCTGGTGGAGCATAGTTCTGGAGGAGGCGAGGGCTGATGAAGGGCAACACAGGGATGGGTGATTTGGTCAGAGGAGCAGTGCCCCATGCAGAGCAAAGGGAGGAGGGTTGATGTGGGTAAAGCAAGCTGGAGGTCCAAGCTTCCTAAGGAAACACGCTGAGGGCGGTAGGTGGTGAACCTGAGCAGAAAGGGGCAGGTCTGAGTTAGGTCGAATGCAGAAGTAGGCCATTCATCAGGGAGCACTGAAAACCAGTTTTTAAAATTTTGTTTTATTTATTTGGTTATTTTTGATCTTGGGTTAAAGTAAGCCATTTAATCCTTTTAGTATGCAAGGACATGACCATGGAAACAACCTCTAACCACATTTTCCAAATGGCAGGGTTTTCTGTATAAACGCATCATTGAACCAAACTCTGCTTAAAAATCCTTCATACACACACACACACACACACACACACACACACACACACACACACACACACACACCCCTACCTCTCTACATCCCTGTCCATTCACAACCAATTGAATATAATAGTAAATACTGTTTAAATTCTGGAGTCTTAGAGTCTTTTTTAAAAATATTGAATTTTTAGGTATGTGATCTTACATTGTGCTACTTAAGTAGTATAAAGTTTAGATTCAGGCTTCCCTGGTGGCTCAGTGGTAAAGAATCTGTGTGTAATACAGGAGACCAGGGTTCGATCCCTGGGTTGGGAAGATCCCCTGGAGAAGGAAATGGCAACTGACTCCAGTATTCTTGCCTGGAGAATTCCATGGAAGAGGAGCCTGGTGGACTACAGTCCACGGGGTCAGAGAGTCGGACACGGCTGAGTGACTTAACACCTCACCTCACCTCATACCACAGTGGAGCTTAATTCTAGCTATAAATTGTGTCTGGTAACTCTTATAGAAAAACATATGCTCATTGTGATCCAGAACTGCACTGGACACTTGGTGTATATGTGATCCCAATTATAGTCCCTGCAACCACACTGTGAGTTGGCCTGGGGGAAACTGAGGTTCTGTGATATTAAAGCATTTGCTCAGCATCACCCACCTTGTTATGGGACATTTTTGATTACAAATGCAAGTCTTCTTGGCCCTAACCACCCCCCTGTCATCTAGTTACAGCAAAAGGTCTTGAAGAACAATACCAGTCTTTAGTTTGGATCCTGAAGATGCTCTTATGCTGGCTGGAGTAGCCTGTGCAGTGGAAGGAGAGGAGAAAGTGCATTTTAATAAGCTTCAATTCAATTAATTTCATTTTACTTCTTTTGATGTATGGTCTCTTAAAAAAAAAAATTCAATTCTACTGATGTTTATTAAGTGCCTCTATTCACTTGGAAAGCACCGGGCACTTCAGGGGATCTATGGATGAGCGTGATTCAGCCCGTGCTTCAAGAGCTTACAATCTAGTGGAGAGGATGGGAGTAGGTAATTGGCTCTAATGCCAGATTGGATGTGATAAGCACCCTAAGAGGTGGCGCAGACAATGATTTCTTAATTCGGAAATGCAAGGCTATGTGAATAATTAGAAAACTGGCCTTGTTCCTGTGCCTAAACCCGGGAACCATCACACAGTAGAACTCTTTTTAAAGTCTTTGTTTTAAACACTATCACCCATTTGTTTGAATATTTGTAAAGAATGTATAAGATGGCAATGATGTCCTCTTCAGTGACGCCCAGTTTGTGCTGTAGGGGATGTAGGGCTAGTTGACTGAAGATGTGGTGCAAGGAGGTGAGGATGCAGTGATCCCAGTGGTGGGGAGTGACCCATGGCTGTTTTTGACTCTTGGCGTGTTTGGCAGGCAGACAATAGGTGTTCAGGACGTTAAACTGCAGCTGTGCAAAGGTGGTGTATGTTATGTAGAGTTTGGGAGGCTAATTTTTTTTTTTTAAGGTGCTTTTTGGGATTTAAGGAATCTGAACTCCAGAAATGACTGTGAACCCAGAACAGGTCAAGTCCTACATATTCTGGGTAAAGAATCTTGTAATATGTTTTCATGGGGATTTAGAAGGAGGGACCCAGACACCTCACTGCAGTTCCTGTTCGGGTTTCCTGCAAGCTTTTGGAAGAAGGGGATCAAAACCAAAGAACACGAGTGAGTACAATGTACTGTGTACACACAGGAATTGAATAAGTGCACCCTCGATTCTTCACTTATGGGTCACTTACGTGTGTTGGGTGCTGTCATTTCGGAACACGCAACTGGAAGAAACACAGCTTCTGCCTTCTACGAGTTTATATCTAAGTAGAAGAACCCCAGAGTATGGTTGCTAAAAAGTCAGAAGCTGGGTAGCCTCTGCCGTGTTCTTGGGACCTGACTGCAGGGCTGTCGTTCCCTACCTTCTCCGCACTCTGCACTGCTCTGCAGCGCCGCCTGGATGTTTGCCTCCGTATCCATCTGAACACCCTTGCGGTTTGCTTGGCACCCTCCTCCCCCCGCCCCTGTGCCGCTGGTCACTGCCTCCCTGATGGATGGGCTGCAGCCACATTTGGTGTTGCTTGGATGAGGTGATGGATGCCTCTCTCTGGCTGCTTGGAGCCAGAACACAGAAGTGCTAGTTAGAAGGTGATTAATCTTCCCTAATGGTGCTGTGTGCGGCAAACTGGGTTTCGGCCCCCGTGTCTTCATTAGCCTTGATCAGAGTCTACATTACCTCAGATTAGGTAATTGGTTATTTGTTATCAAGCTGAGGATAGGGGCCTTTGGAGCAAATGCCAACTGCCTGAAGTCTAGGAAAGGAAAGGGAAAGGGTGGGACCCCTGTTGCTCAGGGGCCCATAGGGCAGTATGGAAGCTGGCCTGTGGTCCCAGCCGCCGCTTTGCTCAGCACTCCCGTGGGTGCAGGGAGCTCTGACACAGTCAGGGTGGACTCCCCAGGAATGACTCTGGCCATTTCTTGGCTCCCTGGGTGACACCGTCTGATCCTAGGAATGGGAACTGTTTGGGAAATATCGTTTTCCAAAAGTGGAGGACAGATTCTTAGTATCTTTGGGAGTTAAGCATATTTCTTTATGTAGGAGTTTAGAAATTTATTCTGTGCCTAGTAATATTCAGAATATTGGGGAGATGAGGAGCATACACCAGACCAAGCCCTGAGCTCCTGAAGCTCTTACTGAGTGGGAGAGACAGTCAATAAACATACACCACCTGTGAAAACCAAAAAGCACTCTAAAGATAAAGAAACTGAGTAAGGAGAGAAAGAACAGGGCAGGTGGTGGTCGGGGAGGTCTTCTCCTGGAAGGGCCATTTGAGTCGAGATGAAGTGAGAGACACCTGTGGTTATAAGAAAGGCCTTCCAGGCAGGGAACACAGCTCGTACTTCAGGTGGTCTATGTTCATTTTATTTTAACTTGAGTACCTACCAGGAATCATTCAGTGTGCACAAGTAATGTTAAATGACCTGGAGGAGGTAAATATATATCGCAGTGTCTAGTATATTACTGGTGTGCAAAAAAAAAAAAAAAAAAAGTGAGCTTCCTCTCCATTTGCAATGCAAGGAAATGACTGAAGAGGAATTCTCACACCAGAGGGCTGCTATCATCTAGGCAAGTCACTGGGAAACATCTTCCCTTCCCTCCCCTCACCCCCCTGCCTTGATTTTTTTTTTTCCGTCCACTACTGTCCTTTCAACCTCTCCAACCCCCTCCCTTCCTTTCTCACTGCCCCTCTTCCCCTCCCCTTCCCTCCTCTGTCTTCTGAAACACACGTGGCTCAAATTCGGATTTCAGAATGAATGACGTGTAACCTCAGAGGTCACAGTGAACAAGTGATTGCTCTCTGTGATGGTGTCATGCCACAACCACTTACCATGCCACAATGCATGCACACACAGACACACACACATGTGCAGTGAGAACCATCCCAATTAGGTATTGCAGTGGGGTGAAAATAGAAAAAGGTAACTGAGACTCTTGGAGCACTTGGCAATTAAGAGTACCATTTTGCCACGGGGGTGCTTGTGCTTACAAATGATCTGTAGAAAGAGTCATTGTAGGGATGCCTTTCAGACATAGGTATAACGCTGTAATCTGCATCATTCTAGAACTGTCCCCAAAGCTGTCCCTATAAGATTTGAAGTCCTGATATTGTTATCCTGTCAGTTTCTTAAAAATCCTGACAATCATACTCATGAGTGAAGTTCTTCTCTTACAACAAAATAACTCGTCTACTTTCTCCACCTGCTAATAATAATGATGATGAAGTGTCTACTAAACAGCTGTTAAATATGTCATGTCTAACACAGTTATCCATAGAACCTAGTTCTCTGTACAGATCAAAGAGACAGACCCAGAGGCACAGAGAGCCCCGTAGCATAAATGGGCAGCTTGGGAGGCCTTGGGTCTGATTGCCTACAGAGTCAGTCCTGTGCTCACTCTCCCTGTTAATTAGCTCTCACAACATCCACCATTCTCCTCCCCTTGAGGCTGCACCATCATTCTCTAGTCTTCCTTTTCCTTACTCCTCAGATCCTGTGGAATCCTCCTTAGAAGATTCTTTTTTTTTTTAGTAGAAGATTTATTAGTGAGAATAGATAGTTGTAATATAATCATAAATGACAATGATAGTGATTGCATGAATTTACCAAAGTCTTCATATACATATATAATACAACAGAAGCATTTTTATTCTTAGTAATCTATGAGGTCAGTTAACTTGTCAATATATACAATAAATAGAGAATGGAATCTGAATGCTTTCCAAGGTTCTGATTGAAGTAAGCCAGAAAGAAAAACACCAATACAGTATACTGACACATATATATGGAATTTAGAAAGATAGTAATGATGACCCTCTATGTGAGACAACAAAAGAGACTCAGAGGTATAGAACGGACTTTTGGACTCTGAGGGAGAGGGAGAGGGTGGGATGATTTGGGAGAATGGCATTGAAACATGTATACTATCTTGTAAGAACGAAGCGCCAGTCTATGTTCAATACAGGATACAGGATGCATGGGGCTGGTGCACAGGATGATTCAGGAGAGATGATATGGGGTGGGAGGTGGGAGGGGGCTTCGGCATTGGGAGATCGTGGACACCTGTGGCTGATTCATGTCAATGTATGGCAAAACAAATACAGTATTGTAATGTAGAATAAAGTATTAAAAAATAAAAATTAAAAAAAATAAATAAATTTGGGTCAGTTAGTTAATATAGCATACTACCCATAAAAATTGACTTTCATTAAATCAGAAATAATTTAGAAGTAATATATCAGAGTAGCAAAAGGAAGTTTTGAAATTAGAAGATTCTTTATACTCTATCCATTTGCTTGCAGCCCTGCTCCTTTCTCCTCACAGAGCCTTTATCCTTTTAGATCTAGACTGTTGTACTTTGCTGCCTGTCTTTCAGCCTCCAGTCATTTGCCACACCAGCCAATTTTGTGCGCTGTTGTCTGATCTGCTACCTTAAGTACCCGTTTGCCACGTTGCTACCGTCTTACCATTGTTCGGGCGCTCCGCTGTTCTCAGTGTAATAATAGGCAGGTTCTGAACGCTGGCTGCACAGTACTGCATAATGACTCCACCTTATTTTTCTCACTTTGTTCCATGGAAACATTTTTATTGGCTTAGAAAAGAATGTCTCTTATGTGTATATTTAAAAATCAGAGACATCTTGAATTATCAAAGAAAATTTTGCAGAACACTGAAACATACTAAAAATAGACTGGGGAGGGGGAAGTTAAAAGGAAAGCACCGTCTGATTGATGGCTAGATTACACGGTACTCTCACTTCCTTCTTTGCCCATTTTCTTATTGGTGCTTTTATTTTCCTTGTGTGCATCTTTTAATCATTTGTCTGCCATCTATAACTGTAAGCACTTCCTTGGTTTATATTATCATTTGAGCTTGCTTATTATTCCACCTTACTGTATCTAACCTTACTTCAGCCATGTGACTGTGTTCATGAGATCCCTGGCATATGCCAGATACATTCTTCCCATGATAACCTTGCTCACGTTGCTTGCCCCACTCAAAGGGCAGCCTCCTTTTATATTCTCTAAAAGATCGAGATCAATTTCTGTCTCATTCATGAAATGCATCCTCCCTTTTCTAGCCATATTGATCTCTTCCTTCTTGAACGGTTTCTCTAAACTTCAAAGGTCTATAAAATGGTCCTATTTTAAATACACCTTCAGTAGAAACTGCTCATCTTACATCAGATGCCTCGTATTGCAGATAAAGTATTTTCTTTATCGATTTGTATTATTTGGCTTCAACTCACAGAAACACAACAGACATTATCTTAACCGGTTAGAGCTTGATGGTCTTAAGTAACCAAATGTCCAGAAGTGTGAAGTCCAGGGTGGTACAGCCACTCACTTATGCCATCTGGGACCCATGCTCTTTCTGGTTCAGCATCTTCTGTATACTGGTTTATTGCCTTTAATCATAGTATAGATCCTGTACCTTCAGGCAGGAGGAATGGAACAGCAGAAAGCCAGGTATACCTCATTGGTTAGCAAGGTTAAGATTATGTGTCATGCCATCTCTAGCAGCAGGGGAAGCTGTAAAATTGAGTTTGGGACTTCAAAGTTTCTAGGGGAGGCAAGACTGGAAAAATGTGGTCAAGGATTGGTCTTAAGTGAACTAGGCTGTAGTATCAGACCCAACAAAGCTAAATGAATGCATAATTAATCAAATGCTTCTCTTTTAATGGGAGAACATTGGAGCTAAAACAATGGGAACAGGTAGATTAGCTTATTAGCAAATACTTGGCCGGGTGGTCATATGGCCTTAAGTTATTTATCTTTTTATAATGGGTTCCTCATCTGAACAATTGGATTGACAGTAACACTTGCTTCTTTGAGATATTGCAATGACTAAAAGGGGTAAAGCCCCCATGGCAGATGCCGAGTACATGCCTGTGTCTTTTGTCTCTTCCAATTTGAGGCCCTGGCTGGTATAGTGAAGAGTCCCAGAGACAGTAAATAAAATCAAGAATGGAATCAAGGAAGAGAGTCTCCTGCCAGCTATTCCCCATAAACTTTCCTCAGTAGGGAAAAGTATTGGCCTACTAACAGACCTACGGAAGTGTTTGAGATTCGTGTATCTTATAATTCAGATAAGAAAGGGAACCTCTGGATTTTTGTAAGGGTGTTGACCTGTGGATACCGAGGTGTGTGACAATAACTCACACATCTCAGGTGTTTAATGAGGATCAACAGTGTGTGGGCCTGTCAGCTGTACAGTCCCATCACCTGAAATCACCCTGCTTCTGAGAAATGACACTTAGTGGGAGAGAAGGGCAGAGTGATATCCAATTAGCAAGATTTGTGAAGGCAGCGCATGTGCAAAAGTCATGCCTGATCCCACGAAAAAAATGTGCTTGTGTGTGCACTATATATATATATATATATATGGCAGAGCATGTTCTTAATGCCCTTTGCTTCCCCTCCACTCAAAAAGCAGAAGGAAATTTACCATGTAATTTATTGAAGTTCTTAGGGAAAAACAAACAAAAACTTAATAAAACTTTATAGTATAACAACCTGTATGTATGCATTTTAAATAATCTGTCATATCTATCTCAAATGCATTGAAAATTCATAGCATTATTTTTTTATCAAAGGAAAAGCAGAACCTGCCAGACGTTGGGGGGCATGGTAACCAACTGATTCAATCAGAATTCTCCTGTGGGGCTGTGGACTCTCTTGGTCAATGTCACAGGATGAAATAGTCTCAGATTCACCCAGCAGTGAGTTATTCCATCTGGTTGTGGCAATTAGGAGCTGAAGATGACGGGAAGTTAAATGACTGTCTTTATGAAACAAAGCAAAACAGAAAAGGGAACAGCTGGAGGACTGGATGGCTCAGGGATGCAGAATTGGATCAAGAATAAAGAATCTGTTACTTCCAGTTGCTGGTTATAATGCTAGTGCAGGTTAATATGAATTGAAAGTTATTGCTGTGTGATAACAGTTAGCTGTCACTTGCCTGAAATATGACCATGGCATGTATAGCACCGTATGCATCTAGGTTTCTAGGATATCATGTCCTCTTTAGTTAAGGGTCAAGTCATGAGCTTGACTATGTAGCCAGGGAGTCAAGCATGAGAATCACAGGGTCATAGAACTTAAACCCTGGAAAGGACACTGTTATTATGCCCAGAGCCTGTGGTCTCCCTGAAGTTGTATGTGCCATTTCTTTGCATGTGCTGTTTTTATTCTGAGGCATGGAAAGCAAAACTTTTATCATATCCAAAAGAAGATACAGATCCACCAGTCCCCTACCTCTCCCCTTCCAGATATTAAGAAATTGATTTAGATCTTGTCTTTGGAGTTGAGTAGAACTGAACTTAAGTTTTTGCCTTGCCTTACCTTAAAAGCTGTGTGACCTTGGGCAAGTCGTTTCTGTAAGAGTTATTTTTCTAATTTATATTGTGGGGACAATAACTATGATCTATATCATAGAATTGTTATGAAGAACATTTGAGATTATGTGTGTAAAATTTTTACCATAATGTAGGTGCTCAGCTTTCTTCATAGTCCAACTGTCACATCCGTGCATGATCACTGGAAAACCATAGCCTTGACTAGACAGACGTTTGTTGGCGAAGTAATGTCTTTGCTTTTCAATTTGCTATCTAGGTTGATTATAACTTTTCTTCCAAGGAATAAGTATCTTTTAATTTCATGGCTGCAGTCACCATCTACAGTGATTTTGGAGCCCCCAAAATAAAGTCTGACACTGTTTCCACTGTTTCCCCATTTTTTCCCATGAAGTGATGGGACCAGATGGTTTTTCCAGTGGTCATGTATGGATGTGAGAGTTGGACTGTGAAGAAAGCTGAGTGCTGAAGAATTGATGCTTTTGAACTGTGGTGTTGGAGAAGACTCCTGAGAATCCCTTGGACTGCAAGGAGATAAAACCAGTCCATTCTAAAGGAGATCAGTCCTGGGTGTTCTTTGGAAGGAATGATGCTAAAGCTGAAACTCCAGTACTTTGGCCACCTCATATGAAGAGTTGACTCACTGGAAAATTGATGCTGGGAGGGATTGGGGGCAGGAGGAGAAGGGGATGACAGAGTATGAGATGGCTGGATGGCATCACCGACTTGATGGACATGAGTCTGAGTGAACTCCGGCAGTTGGTGATGGACAGGGAGGCGTGGCGTGCTGCGATTCATGGGGTCACAAAGAGTCAGACACGATTGAGCAACTGAACTGATATTGTATTAACTGTTAACTATTATTAGTATTACTGTAATCATCATGAAAAATACTGAGCCCCAGGAATGTTCAGATTTATTCAAGATTGATGGCAGAGACAGGACCAGAATCCTGATGTCTAATTCACTACTTTGGCCATTGGAAAATGCGAGGACCCCGTCTCTCTTCCTGTCCATTACTCCTTTCGTGTTTTGGCAGGGTTAGGCCTGTAGAGTAAGATGCTGAAATCAGATGGTTACTTCTCCCATTGCATGGCCAGATGGTCTATTTCCTTTGAGAGCTTTCGTTCAGTATTCCTTAAACACGTTACTTAAATTGGAGTCTGAAAAAGGAAGTCACAAAGAGCAAGGAGGTCATCTTGTGACTTTTAGCATCCTCCACCCACCCCACCCAAGAACAAACTGTGATCAAGGTTAGAAGTCTGACTCTTCATTAGCAAGGGGAGTCTCTTTAAGCAGCTCCTCTGGTAAACAGATAGACTGGATCTAACAAAAGGGATGACAGATTAGGAACTGTCTGGTGGCTAATGTACTGTTTACTGCAGTATAAATGACTGGTGTTTGGGAAATGACAGATGAGCGAGAGCACACGTACAGAACGTAAATGATTTCCAGGTTTCTGCAGTGGTAGAGAGTCATGGTTGACTGAGGTGTTGACTGGCAGCAGGGAGTCATTGGTGGGAGTTTCAGGGGGATGAAAAGTGCATGGAGAAGACTTTTCAATTAGCCCATTGATCCACAGCTTTTGGGCCATAGATGGAAGGGACCGTAAAGGAGTCCAGTTCTCTCCATCTTTTCTCACTGCCTCATTCACTCAAACATAACTCTGGGTCCAGTCCAGGTGCAGCCATCTCCCCAGAGAGTCAGCATGAGGGGTAAGCATGGAGCGATGCTCAGCCAAGCTGGGAGGTCCCTATGGGAAGATGGCATAGGAAGAAAGAAGAATACATGAGGTTGAAAGGAGGCAGGAAGACAAAAGAGCAGGTGAGCAGGGAAGCAAGCAAAAAAGTGGAAGAAGGAAGGACACAGGGGCAAAGAGAAGGGATGAGGGATCTAGCACATCCATTAATCTATATGTTATGTGTTTGAGTTGCATGAACTTGTGATCGTCTAACTTGTCCCAGGAGTTACAAGAAGCCTACAGTTAATCTGTAGCTATTGTACGCATCTAGCAAACATTTTCTTACTCTCAATAATAATAATGATAATATAAGCAGGCCGTCAGACAGTATTTGCAAACGCGTCACCATTGTAACTTGTCTTTACCGTTTGCTTTGTCAGAGGTTTTATGTTCATGCGTTCATTCACTTGCTAAGAAATGTTGATGGAGCATCTATGTTGTGCCAGTTCTAGGTACATGGGGTACATAAGTAGACAAAAATATCTGCCCTTGGGAAACTTCATGTAAGTAGGAAAGAACAAACAGGATTGATGATTGTATCAAGTAATACAAACTCATGATAGTTGATTTTTGTGAAGGTAACTGACTCATGGTACAGGGTTAGAGAGCGATAGGATAGGAGGAAGCATAGATGCTATTTTAGATAAGATGCTTGAACAGGCATCTTTTAAGAGGTGGCTTTGAGTAAAGGGCAAAATAAAAGAAATGATCAACTTGTGTAGATATCTAAGGGGGGACATTCAGTCTGAAGCAAGGTGCCCGTGCAAAGGCCCTGAGGTAAGAGTGATGTGTTAGAGGGATGTCGAGGAGATTAGTGTGTCCGGAGAGAAGGAAGTAAATGGGAACATAGGAGATGAAGATAGAGTGCGTGGGAGCTGGGCAGTGCAGACCTTTCAGGAGAGTAAGTTATCAGAATGTTTCAAAAAGGCAGTACATTAATGTAGTATTTATCTTAAAGTGTGGCTCTGGCTGCTGTGTAGTGAACAGTTGGTGGGGCAGGTAAATTTGGGAGACAAATTTGAAGGGTAATAGAATAGCCAGGGTCGAAATGCTGTTGACTTGGACTAAGATGGTTTTCTTGGATTTGGGATATATTTTGAAAGAAAGTCTGCTTGACTATAGATCAGATGTGAGTGGTGAGAAAAATAGAGTATGTGCCCTGATATTTAAAAATGTTGTCTTTTAAGTTCCATGCTTGATCGTTGTTATTTCATGGCTTGTCTCGTTAAGTGTTTGAGACAGTCGTGCTAAATTATAAATTGCAATTACCAAGATATCACAAAATGGCCCTTTTATGGACCAAATTCAGTCTACAGAAATGCTGTTTTGGCTCACAGTCTTTTAAACCTTTTATAAATGGATTTGAGCAAGCTCTGAGAGATAGTGGAGAACAGAGAAGCCTGGGGTGCTGTAGTCCATGGGGTCAGAGTTGGACATGACTGAGTGGCTGAACAACAGTAACGACAGCGGATTTTAAATCTTTGAGCCAGTGCTGAAAAACCCAGATGTCTGAATTCTTTGGAGAAATGGTAAGATTTGGGGTAAGGATAAGTATTCCCATGAAGGGTATCCTTTTCTGGAGTTGATGTCTTAAAAGTGGGCAGTTCTCCAGTTCTTCAGTTCTTTCTCTTCCTGAGCTTGTTCCCCACCTCCGTGACATGGATGGCCCTGAAGGTTTCCACTGCCTGCTTGCTCCCTTGCCCCCAACACGTAGTCCATTTTAGAAAGAGACGTGGATGAAATCATCCTAAGTGTAGTTCCATCTGAGTTAAAAGGACAGGGATCTCAGGATTATTGTAAGCGACCTATAAATCCACATGTAATCCACATATTGCCTGTGCGTCATATTCATAGTAAATAGTCTGTTTTGTGTGAATACATATTATTGGAAAACTAAAATAACTGCAAAAGATAATGAATAAAATACATAATTGAATCTCACGAAATGTTAGTAGTCTGTATTGTCTCAACTGAAGACTCTTGAGAGTCCTGTGGATTGCAAGGAGATCAAACCAGTCAATCCTGAAGGAAATCGACTCTGAATTTTTATTGAGAGGAGTGATGCTGAAACTGAAATTCTAGTTCTGGCCGCCTGATGCAAAGAGCTGGCTCGTTAGAAAAGACTCTGATGCTGGGGAAGATGGAAGGCAGGAGGAGAAGGGGATGACAGAGGATGAGATGGTTGGATGGCATCACTGACTCAGTAGACACGTGTTTGAGTAAACTCTGGGAGATAGTGAAGGACAGGGAGGCCCGGCGTGCTGCAGTCCATGAGGTCACAAAGAACTGCACATGATTTAATGACTGAACTAAAGAAAAAATGCTGAAAGTATGATTGTTTTCAGGTGGTGGTGTCCTTTCTGTTTTAAAACTTAAAAGGAGCCCTTGAACTCAGAAAGTGAAAGGATTAGTCGCTGTCGTGCCCTCCTCTTTGTGACCCACAGACTGTAGCCCGCCAGGCTCCTCTGTCCAAACTCAGAAAGGTTGGAAACGATTGTTCTAATCTGGCCTTCCACTTCACTGATGACAAAAGAAAATCCATGCAGGGATGGTTTTGTGAATCATTCTTTGTTTGGTGGAGGACTGTGTTGTACAGTGTAGGAAATTTGGCCGTTTCTTGGCCTCTACCCACTAGATGCCTCTAGTTAACCTCGCTGCTCCCCAAACACACACTAGTTGTCACAATAAAAGATATCTCTTGACATTTCCAAGCATCCCCTGGAGAGGGGAAGAGCCATCCCCAGTAAAATGACATCTTTAAGATGTCCTGTTTTACACATTGATTAAGTCCCAGGGAAAGACCTTAAACTCACAGTAGCCTGGAATCCTGCTGACCCAAAAGCCATGCCTGGGTAACTTCTTCCCATCTGAAGTGAAATGAAGTGAAGTCGCTCAGTAGTGTCCAACTCTTTGCGACCCCATGGACTGTAGCCTACCAGGCTCCTCCCTCCATGGGATTCTCCAGGCAAGAGTACTGGAGTGGGTTGCCATTGCCTTCTCCAGGGGATCTTCCCGACCCAGGGATCGAACCCAAGTCTCCTGCATTCCAGGTGGATGCTTTAACCTCTGAGCCACCAGGGAAGCCCTTCCCATCTGCAAAGGGATAATCCATTCCACAGTCTCATCCCAATCCAATTCTTGATAAGAATCTTGGCAGTTTTTTTTTTTTTTTTAACTTTCAAAGGACACTTACTGATGTCTAGTACCTCAACTGCAGAAGTAAGGGGCTTTTGTCTATTTACCTCTGTTATTTTAAACTTTCCACTGTGGGGTTTCTCATTTTTTCCTTTTCCTTTCCTTTTGTATTGCTTTTCGTGTCTCTCTGTATGGCTTCTCAATCCCTTTTGGTGTGGAGCCTTTTCCTGACTGTGTCAATATCTGTCTTTCTACCCAGATCTCTATTTTATTTTAGGGCTTAGCCGTTAGGTATTTATCTCCCCAGTCTGTGTCATTCTTTTAATGACTGTGTTTCTGGATTCTTCCTTGAGTTTTTTCAGTGACTGCTTGTCTCCTCCTTTTCTTTCTTTGTATCTTTCCAGCTATTTCTCATGACCCCCTCACACTTCTGGAGGATGTTGGTGTGTTTACATGGCATTTCCACTTGTGGTTGTCTTTTTTTTTTATCATCCTCTTTTTCATTTCTGCCTTTCTTTGGAAATGATCCATCTGTACCAAGCTCCCATCAGGGTCTCTTTCTCTGAGTAGGAAGCTCTTTAGGCATGTTCTTCCTAGAAACCTTATGCTTCTATTGAACAATAAACCTCAGGGAATGGATAGGGAATGGATTTTTCAGTTAAGTGCTCAGAGGCAACTCTTTGTTTCATTTTATAGAATTGAATTTTTGCAAATTATACATTTAGAATATTAAATCCAGCAAAGTTTAAATATTTAACCTTTCATAAAAATCATTTAAAATGATATGAGTTCATAAGCAATTATCTTAGAAAACTAATAGGTAATTCATTCTTGAGATTAACTCTTTTTATAATGCTAGATGAAATGAAATCAATGATTTGTAGAGATGTGGAAGTTGCTTTAGGCAAAGTTTGGGAATAAGAAATTTTAAGAATAGGATTTGGCTATTTGCAAAGTACTACCTTTTTGCGTGGTTCCTAAGAATGCTCAAACCAAGTAAGAGAGTCCCGTGGGGTTCACAAAGACAGTGAAAACTATTCAATTTTCTCATTTTTGTGAGAAAATGAGAATCGTAATAAACTTGCAAAACAGATTGGAATCCATATGGTGTAGCCAAATTAATCCTCCTTTAATGATTGTTTATACTGTCTATCCAAAATCAAAGCCAGTATCAAGAGTTAATCAATTAAAATGTGTAATCATTTGGTTCACCAAAACAAGAAGAAATTGTAAACTCAGGAAAAATTTATTTTATAGTAGAAACATGTTAAAAACATGCAGCTTAATTGGACCATATGTAAATGAATCAAGTTATATCTCTAAATACTTTTATCGTTCTTGTTTGTTTGCTTAATTGTAGTACAAGAAAAAGTAATGGCTGCTGAGAACAGAATGGCAGGACTGTGTGAAGAGGGTTGTTAAGGTTTCTGAAACATTAAACAACCCTCCACCCTTCCCTCGACCTGCCAAGAAAGCCAAGATAGAAATTTTGATTTGACAGAGGCAACCAAAACCTAACAAGGCAAGGAGACATTTCTTTTGTTTCTAGTTTAGGATACATTTCTTCAGTACCCTGTCTGGACCTCAATAAGTTCAGTGATACAATACTGCATCATTAAAAAGTCTACTAGTCTCTTTGTCAATTCCACTTGATATTTCTTACATCTGTCTACACAGTCACCAGGACTGGGTGGCACCGTGACTGGTTTCCATGCCTTCATTCTTCCTTCATTTAAATGCCTTCTCCATACTACAGCCAACTCTTCATGATATTTGGTGAGCATTGGTCACTCTGAAAACTAGTCAGTGGCTCCTGACTTCTTTCAGGATAAAATCTGTGCTCTCATCCATGACATTGGGGGTTTTTGTCCTTCCCTTCTTATATATCCGTGTGCCCCTGAGCAAGTTCCTTTACCTCTCTAGGGCTCAGTTACTTCATCTGTGAAATGGGAATAATAACGTTACCCACTTTGCAGGATCACTGTTCATGAAAACTAGTTAGTGCCAAGGAGGTGATTTGTAGCAAAAGCAGTATCCTTCAACACATGCTGTTATTATTGTTGCCACGCGTATAGACTCAGCCCCTGACAGTGCCCCTCTTTCCTTCTCTACCTGGTGGTTTTGAGCTCCTGGACCCTAGCATGCTTTCCATCTGTCCCCTTCACCCAGCTGACTCCTGCTTGACCTTCAGGTCTCAGACTTTGGACTCTGCTGGGAATTATTTTGACAACTTTCCTTCCCTGCAGAATGCACACCCTTCTTATGTGCTGAGTTTTTGTTGCTGTTGGGTTTTTTTTTTTTTAGTTGCTCAGTCATATCTGACTCTTTGCCTGGTAGACTGTAGCCTACCAGGCTCCTCCATCTATGGGATTTTCTAGGCAAGAGTACTGGAGTGGGTTGCCATTTCCTTCTCCAGAGGATCTTCCCGACCCAGGGATCAAACCTGGGTCTCCCGCATTGTAGGCAGACGCTTGACCATCTGAGCTACGAGTTTACCCGTGTCGTGATATATTTCCCCTTGTATTTTCCTGTATATCTGTTCTTCTACTCACAACACGCACACCTTGATGGCAGAAACTCCACATTGTTCATCTTGTAGCTCTAGCCCCAACACAGTGCTTAGCTCATCGGAGGGGCTCAGGAATGCCCTGCCTCCACTGAATGAGCAAACCTAGAGTGAGAACTTAGTAGAAGGATGAAGGATAATTACCAAGTATCTGAGTGTTCAAGGCATATGTGATTAGGAGTAGGCAGCTGTCTCTGTGGAGCACTGGTATCCTCCAGAGGCTCATAGGTGAGTTTGAAATGATGAGTCCATGGTCATATACAGGGAATTGGGGCTAGGTCTCTCCTGAAGCATTGCATTATGGATTAGCACAGATCTAATTGCAGGGCTGTCTGCTGTCACCCTGTTTGTTTAACCTGTATGTGGAGCACAGCATGAGAAATGCCCGTCTGGATGAGTTGCAAACTGGAATCAAGATAGGCAGGAGAAACATCAGTAACCTCAGATATGTGGATGATACCACTCTAATGGCAGAAAGCAAAGGGGAACTAAAGAGCCTCTTGGTGAGGGTGAAGGAGGAGGATGAAAGAGCCGGCTTAAGACTAAATAGTAAAAAAAGAAAAGAGAAAAAAAGATCATGGCATCCGGCCCCATTGCTGCGTGGCAAATAGAAGAGGAAATGTGGAAGCAGTGACAGATTTCCTCCTCTTGAGCTCCAAAATCACTGCAGACAGTGACTGCAGCTGTGAAATCACACAGACCCAAACAGTGTGTTGAAAAGCAGAGACATTGCTCTGCCAACAAAGGTCTGTAGAGTCAAGGTTATGGTCTTCCCAGTGGTCATGTACAGTTGTGATAGCTGGTCCATAAAGAAGGCAGAACACCGAAGAATTGATGTCTTCAGACTATGGTGCGGAAGAACACTCCTGAAAATCCCTTGGACAGCAAAGAGATCATACCAGTAAATCTTAAGGGCGATCAACCCTGAATATTCACTGGAAGGACTGATGTTGAAGCTGAAACTCCAATACTTTGGCCACCTGATGCAAAGAGCTGACTCATTTGAAAAGTCCCTGATGCTGGGAAAGATTGAAGGCAGGAGGAGAAGGAGATGACAGAGGATGAGATGGTTGGATGGCATCACTGACTCAATGGACATGAGTTTGAGTAAACTCAAGGAGTTGGTGATGGACAGGGAAGCCTGGCGTGCTGCAGTCCATGGGGTCGCAAAGAGTCGGACATGACTGAGCTACTGAACTGACTGACTGATATGATATGCATGTTGAAAGTTATAAGGACTTAGATGTTTTATTTTGTGAGAAGAAAGACTATTGAGCATGTCTGAGCTTCACCATAATCATCTGTGAAATAGGAATGGCGCCATCTGCTCTTCCTCTGTAAGAGGGGCAGAGAGGAATACGCAAGAAGGAGGAAAGCAAGTGTGAAATATAAAGTGCTATGAAAAATAAGGTATTATGATGCATATATGCAAATGCGGTAAAATGGTAGTCTTGTTACATGTATTCTAATAATATTTTTGTAAGTAGCCTAGTTTGGTTTGCTGTTCTGTAGGTTTAGAAGTACATTTAAATCACTTAATGTCAGATTTATTACACACTGAACTTGATTGTTAAAAGTAAGGGAAACTTCTGAGATTGCATAAAATGGTAATTTTATAAAGCATTCACTTTGATTCTGACAATAGTTAAATATTAAGAATCATAATGCTAAACTCTTAAGTGAGTCCACGTTATAGGCACATGCAATGGAAAGCAAATAGGACATTCATTTATGAAGTTAACTTTTTTCTGATGCTGTGGGAAAAGATTATAATCATGTCATGTCTAAGAATCTACCTCAGGTTTACATAGCACATGAAAACAAATGGGGGAAATTCACAAAGCCTAAAATCATTTGTTAGGTGTTTATACTTTTGAGAAAAGCTCCTTTTCCTTCTAAAAATGTAAACCTTTTAAAAATGTTAACAAATTTAAGTATATTCTATCAAAAGTACATTGCAAAATGTTAACAGATAAGATACATTGACAGAAAATGGGTAAAATCAAAGTTTATTCATGTTCAGTAGTTTCGAAGCTACTAAGATAAGTTATTTGAAATGAGTCCTGTCCTTTTAATAGGTCTTACTCTCTGGTCTTGTCTCATTTTTCACTTTCACGAGGATTTTGATGTATTCTTTTCATTACATAAAACATGCCATATTTGGCCTTTTCATGAAAATGGATCTGATATTCTCCTTTGACAGTCATTCATGTGAAAAGAACAGGTCCTATTTCTGTCCATCGCCTACATGTACATATTCATGGAAATCATAGATTTTTTTAGTAAAATATACTTTACACTTATAGAGCATCTTAACCCCAGAAATTCAAAGCATATCAGTCAGTAGCTATATCGTATCCCCTTTCTCTGTCAAGTGGCATATATGGTCAAGAGTTCTCAATTCTAAACCCAGCTCAATCTAAGTTATGTGATTTCTATTTTCTATACTGAGGAATAGGAATACAGGAAATACACCAGTCCAGGGGGCATAAACCCCAAATTAATCTTGAAGACTTGCTATACTATTTTATCTCTCCAATTACATGTCTAAGTTAAGTTTTGCTACTTTTAATGTCAAGTAACATTTGTACTTTGAGGTTTTTTTGAGGGGGATAGAACTAATAATTTCTCTGCTATTTTGTAAAGAAATATTAAGTGTGTGTGCATGCTTATTTTTACTCTGATAGTGGAATTTTAGTATCTGATTGCTATCCTTATTAGCCTGAAATTTTATCTTTCTGGGAGGGAAAATTTACATGTGTGATATTGTTTATTTCAATATTATCATTTCTTCTTGAAATAAAAAAAAATATTGCAAAGATTTTTTACATGATATTCTTTTCCTGTTGAAGGACAGTTGCATTTTTCTCAGCATTGTAAGCTGCTTTTGGACAAGATGGATATAATTGTAGAGTTACTGATTTCAGAAATCAATAAGTTGCTTATATCAGAGAAGGCAATGGCACCCCACTCCAGTACTCTTGCCTGGAAAATCCCATGGACGGAGGAACCTGGAAGGCTGCAGTCCATGGGGTCGCTGAGGGTCGGACACAACTGAGCGACTTCACTTTCACTTTTCACTTTCATGCACTGGAGAAGGAAATGGCAACCCACTCCAGTGTTCTTGCTTGGAGAATCCCAGAGACGGGGGAGCCTGGTGGGCTGCCATCTATGGGGTCGCACAGAGTCGGACACGACTGAAGCGACTTAGCAGCAGCAGCAGCAAGTTGCTTATATAGTATTCAACAAGATACATCTCCCACCTCCAATTTATAAAAAACTCTGAATCACCAAATGGTGCTCCTTGTTTAAACACTGGGAGTAATTGATTGTCTTAAATTTAATATGATCATGTTCTGATATCTTTTCTGAACCCAAGAAAAAAATTTCCCCAAGTGAAAGGAGGACATGCCAGACATTTTACAGTATTAGCAGAAGTGTAGATGGAGAAAGGACATGAGAAGATGTATTCTCCACTTACCCCTGGTTCTGTACCTTGGATAATAACCGATAAATACAACAACAGAAGCAAAACAGCAGCACAAATGGAAAAGTTACAGGACTGGATAGAAACCAGGGCTCAGACTACTTCGTCATTGTTTTGTTGTATTGAGCCCTGGTTTCTAAAAACTCAAAAAAGTTGAGTCTTTTTTCTTTTTGTGATTATTTTGTTTTCAAAAATTATTTTAACTGAAGGATAATTACTTTATAATATGGTAGTGTCTTCTGCCATACATCAACATCAATCGGCTGCAGGTATGCATGTGTCCCCCAAGTTCTGAACCCCCTCCCACCTCCCTCCCAACTCTATCCCTCTGGGTTGTCCCAGAGCACCGACTTTGGGTACCCTGCTTTATGCATTGAACTTGCATTGGTCTCTGTTTTACATGTGGTAAATACTCTGTGTGTGTGTGTGTGTGTGTGTGTGTGTGTGTGTGTGTGTGTGTGTGTGTGTGTGTGTATGTATATGTATGGAGTTTAGGAAGGTGGTGCCAACAATTTTACATCAGTTCAGTTCAGTTGCTCAGTTGTGTCTGACTCTTTGTGACCTCATGGACTGCACACCAGGCCTCCCTGTCCATCACCAACTCCCGGAGTTCACTGAAGCTCGTGTCCATTGAGTCAGTGATGCCATCCAACCATCTCATCCTCTGTCATCCCCTTCTCCTGCCTTCAATCTTTCCTAGCATCAGGATCTTTTCCAGTGAGTCAGCTCTTCACATCAGGTGGCTAAAGTATTGGAGTTTCAGCTTCAGCATCAGTTCTTCCAATGAACACCCAGGACTGATCTCCTTTAGGATGGACTGGTTGGGTCTCCTTGCAGTCCAAGGGACTCTCAAGAGTCTTCTCCAGCACCACAGTTTAAAGGCATCGATTCTTTGGTGCTCAGTTCTCTTTATAGTCCTATTCTATATGCGGGGCAGCAGTGGAGACACAGCCTTCTGGACTCAGTGGGCGAAGGCGAGCGTGGGATGATTTGAGAGAATAGCATTTGAAACATGTACATTACCACATGTGAAATAGATGACCAGTGCAAGTTCAATACATGATTTTGTTTTGTTATTTTAAAGGAAGTTACAGCAAGGTGCAGCTGAGAACATATAAACTCGCAGCAGATTGTGGTTTATGATAATGATGGCCCCAAAGTGACTTTGTTTTCTTGGTGACATTGAAGTTAACTGCATTACTCAAGATACATGCTAAGAAGTGTTGATGTTGAGCTGTATGGAGAAGACATAGTGGCTTGCTGATTTCATGGTGGTGTTGATGATCAAAATGAGTGGAAGGGAAGGGGGGACAAGTAGAATTACTGGTGTTAATTTTAATATACGTTATGAATGGCAAAATTTCTATTTGTTTTAGAGGGATAAGGACATATAGAAGTGCCTCAAACGATTACTGGCAACTGTTTTAATCCATTTTTCTGACTTTCAGTACCTTCGATTTACTTTAAATTTTAAATTTCTTATTAGGTGAAATCACATTGGTTGTTATTTACTTGGGTTGCAAATAACATTTTTCTTTTTAGATGAGGAGAGAGGAAGAGAGTGGTATAGCTTCCTCATTCAGAAACAGACATCAGTTCAGTTCAGTTCAGTCGCTCAGTCGTGTCCGACTCTTCGCGACCCCATGAATTGCAGCACGCCAGGCCTCCCTGTTCATCACCATCTCCCCGGAGTTCACTCAGACTCACGTGCATCGAGTCTGTGATGCCATCCAGCCATCTCATCCTCGGTCGTCCCCTTCTCCTCGTGCTCCCAATCCCTCCCAGCATCAGAGTCTTTTCCAATGAGTCAACTCATCGCATGAGGTGGCCAAAGTACTGGAGCTTCAGCTTTAACATCATTCCTTCCAAAGAAATCCTAGGGCTGTTCTCCTTTAGAATGGACTGGTTGGATCTCCTTTCAGTCCAAGGGACTTTCAAGAGTCTTCTCCAACACCACAGTTCAAAAGCATCAATTCTTCAGTGCTCAGCCTTCTTCACAGTCCAACTCTCACATCCATACATGACTACTGGAAAAACCATAGCCTTGACTAGACGGACCTTAGTCAGCAAAGTAATGTCTCTGCTTTTGAATATACAGTCTAGGTTGGTCATAACTTTTCTTCCAAGGAGTAAGCGTCTTTTAATTTCATGGCTGCAGTCACCATCTCAGTGATTTTGGAGCCCCCAAAAATAAAATCTGACACTATTTCCACTGTTTCCCCATCTATTTCCCATGAAGTGATGCGACCGGATGCCATGATCTTTGTTTTCTGAATGTTGAGCTTTAAACCAACTTTTTCGCTTTCCTCTTTCACTTTCATCAAGAGGCTCTTTAGTTCTTCTTCACTTTCTGCCATAAGGGTGGTATCATCTGCATATCTGAGGTTATTAATATTTCTCCCAGCAATCTTGATTCCAGCTTGTGTTTCTTCTAGTCCAGAATTTCTCATGATGTACTCTGCAAGTTAAATAAGCAGGGTGACAGTATATAGCCTTGACGTACTCCTTTTCCTATTTGGAACCAGTCTGTTGTTCCATGTCCAGTTCTAACTGTTGCTTCCTGACCTGCATACAGATTTCTAAAAAGGCAGGTAAGGTGGTCTGATATTCCCATCTCTTTCAGAATTTTCCATAGTTTATTGTGATCCACACAGTCAAAGGCTTTGGCATAGTCAATAAAGCAGAAGTAGACATTTTTCTGGAACTCTCTTGCTTTTTCCATGATCCATCGGATGTTGGCAATTTGATCTCTGGTTCCTCTGCCTTTTCTAAAACCAGCTTGAACATCAGGAGTTCATGGTTCTCGTATTGCTGAAGCCTGTCTTGGAGAATTTTGAGCATTACTTTACTAGCATGTGAGATGAGTGCAGTTGTGTGGTAGTTTGAGCATTCTTTGGCATTGCCTTTCTTTGGGATTGGAATGAAAACTGACCTTTTCCAGTCCTGTGGCCACTGCTGAGTTTTCCAAATTTGCTGACATATTGAGTGCAGCACTTTCACAGCATCATCTTTCAGGATTTGAAAGAGCTCCACTGGAATTCCATCACCTCCACTAGCTTTGTTCATAGTGATGCTTTCTAAGGCCCACTTGACTTCACATTCCAAGATGTCTGGCTCTAAATGAGTGATCACATCATCATGATTATCTGGGTCATGAAGATCTTTTTTGTACAGTTCTTCCATGTATTCTTGCCACCTCTTCTTAATATCTTCTGCTTCTGTTAGGTCCAGACCATTTCTGTCCTTTATTGAGCCCATCTTTGCATGAAATGTTCCCTTGATATCTCTAATTTTCTTGAAGAGATCTCTAGTCTTTCCCATTCTGTTCTTTTCCTCTATTTCTTTGCATTAATCGCTGAAGAAGGCTTTCTTATCTCTTCTTGCTATTCTTTGGAACTCTGCATTTAGATGCTTATATCTTTCCTTTTCTCCTTTGCTTTTCGCCTCTCTTCTTTTCACAGCTATTTGTAAGGCCTCCCCAGACAGCCATTTTGCTTTTTTGCATTTCTTTTCCATGGCGATGGTCTTGATCTCTGTCTTCCGTACAGTGTCACGAACCTCATTCCATAGTTCATCAGGCACTCTATCTATCAGATCTAGGCCCTTAAATCTATTTCTCACTTCTACTATATAATCATAAGCGATTTGATTTAGGTCATACCTGAATGGTCTAGCGGTTTTCCCTACTTTCTTCAATTTGAGTCTAAATTTGGTAATAAGGAGTTCATGATCTGAGCCACAGTCAGCTCCTGGTCTTGTTTTCATCGACTGTATAGAGCTTCTCCATCTTTGGCTGCAAAGAATATAATCAATCTGATTTTGGTGTTGACCATTGGGTGATGTCCATGTGTAGAGACTTCTCTTATGTTGTTGGAAGAGGGTGTTTGCTATGACCAGTGCATTTTCTTAGCAAAATTCTATACTCCAGGTGTTTCTTGACTTCCTACTTTAGCATTCCAGTCCCCTATAATGAAAAGTACAACTTTTTTGGGTGTTAGTTCAAAAGGTTTTGTAGGTCTTCATAAAACTGTTCAAGTTCAGCTTCTTCAGCATTACTGGTTGGGGCATAGACTTGGATAACTGTGATATTGAATGGTTTGCCTTGGAGACGAACGGACATCATTCTGTTGTTTTTGAGGTTGCATCCAAGTACTGCATTTCGGACTCTTTTGTTGACCATGATGGCTACTCCATTTCTTCTGAGGGATTCCTGCCCACGGTAATAGATATAACGGTTATCTGAGTTAAATTCACCCATTCCAGTCCATTTTAGTTCGCTGATTCCTAGAATGTTGACGTTCACCCTTGCCATCTCTTGTTTGACAACTTCCAATTTGCCTTGATTCATGGACCTGACATTCCAGGTTCTTATGCAATGTTGCTCTTTACAGCATTGGATCTTGCTTCTATCACCAGTCACAACCACAGCTGGGTACTGTTTTTGCTTTGGCTCCATCCCTTCGTTTTTTTCTGGAGTTATTTCTCCACTGATCTCCAGTAGCATATTGGGTACCTAATAACCTGGGGAGTTCCTTTTTTGGTATCCTATCATTTTGCCTTTTATACTGTTCATGGGGTTCTCAAGGCAAGAATACTGAAGTGGCTTGCCATTCCCTTTCCAGTGGACCACATTCCATCAGACCTTTCCACCAAGACCTGCCCATCTTGGGTTGCCCTGCAGGCATGGCTTGGTTTCACGGAGTTAGACAAGGCTGTGGTCCTAGTGTGATTAGATTGACTAGTTTTCTGTGAGTATGGTTTCAGTGTGTCTGCCCTCTGATGCCCACTTGCAACACCTACCATCCTATTTGGGTTTCTCTTACCTTGGGCGTGGGGAACAGTGGCAGAAAGGAGATACCACTCGTTCAAGGTAAGGAGCAGTGGCGGTGCTTTGCTGGAGCAGCCGTGAAGAGATACCCCATGCCCAAGAAACAGACATAGCTTGTGATAAAATCCTTTTCCCAAGAGATTCCATGAACTCTTGGGTTGCTACTGCTGCTGCTACGTCCCTTCAGTTGTGTCCAACTCTGTACAACCCCAGAGACGGCAGCCTACCAGGCTCCGCCATCCCTGGGATTCTCCAGGCAAGAACACTGGAGTGGGTTGCCATTTCCTTCTCCAGTGCGTGAAAGTGAAAAGTGAAAGTGAAGTCGCTCAGTTGTGTCCGACTCTTAACGACCCCAGGGACTGCAGCCTACCAGGCTCTGTCCATGGGATTTTCCAAGTGAGAGTACTGGAGTGGGGTGCCATTGCCTTCTCTGACTCTTGGGTTAGTTGCACCTAAAGAGTGGGGCTTTGGGGGCTTGACAGATCTCCCAGTCTGAATTCTTTGTTTTTAAGTAAAGCCATGATAGAAAGCACGTGTGCATACGTGCGCATGCAGGCACAAATGCGTACACAGCAGGAGGCTCTTGCAACTACAGAAGGACCTACAATAATTCAGGTATGTACAGGGCACTAAAGCTGCTGGGCTCCCAAGTTCCTTAGGCAAATCTTTGTTGCTGTGGTCTCTGTTAGCCACACCTTCTCTCGTTACCACTCCCTGCCTTTTTAATTCTATGATGCTCATACCAATTAGAACAGAAACTACAATGCAGGATTTCTGGTCATTTTAGAATTGGGGTGAAATGAGGCGGGGAGCATTGTTCTATGAGAGTGTTTTAATTCCAGAGGGGAAAGAGGTGAGTGCCCTCTACCTTGATACAGAGCAAAGTGTCCGGGCGGCTGCCCGATCTCTCTTGTCTTCTGCGGTTTGCTTCTCCCTGGTGCCTCATTGAGGGGAGATTCACTCCTAACAGAGTGTGTCGTTTTCAGTTGACTTTCTCAGAGCTCAGCTGAGAGCCACAGCCAAGGCCAGTGGGCGTAAATTCAGTCCTCCTGAAGGGAGGTGAAGGGCTGCGGGATTTATGACTTCTTTGAGTTCCCATGCATCACCCTCCGTGTCACTCGCTTATGATGGCCCTGCCAAAAGAGAAAGAAGTGTAGGACGCTGGGTACGGTCTTTGGTGACAGGCCAGGGACAAATGTCTCTGTTGGGTAAATTGATTTGAATGGCTCCAGTGAAATATCAGGTTAGACTGAAAATATGATTGGGTTTAATGATCCTGCTGACTTCGTAGACTGTCAGGACTCCAGATCCTGGACAAGTTAATTAAGGCGCTTTATGAAGGGGGTGTGTATGGCTATTTATACATCCATATAATTATTAATGTCAGTAAATACCACCATGTAAAATCTAGACCTGCTTTTCAGTCTTAATATATTGAATCTCTATTGAATACCAGAAACATTGCTTGCGATTTATAGAGTATTTATCTGGGAAAAACTGGTGAGAATATTATTTCTTTCTCCACACTGCGGAGTCAAGAAATAGAGACCTGCAGCCATAAAAATATGTAATGAAAAGACAGAGAACTGATAAACAGTTATGTCCTGCTGGTACAATTTAGTAAGACTTACATTTAATAACACAGTGGCGAGAGGACTTCTGCTTTGTGTAAAAGTGCAGTTGAGTGAGGCCACTAAACCGAAGACAAAATAAATGGATTACTTTTTCAATTATGAAGAAAAATAGTGTTCCTTTTGTTTTGAGTGTGGCTACTCTGTTAAAAATAATAGATTTAGATTCTCTTTGTAGGGCCAACATTTCTTGGCAGATTTTTGGTTTACCATTTAAAATGGACTTTACATTTCCAAGTTTCCTTCCATGCCTTTTTTTTTTTTTTTAAACTATTCTTCCCTCCAGGTAATTATCATTGATTATGGTTTCATTTTATTTGGGGGCAAGAGTGATTGTGTTCATCTTCCAAAAGTGTTACAAAATCCCAGTTATTTTTTTTTCCTTTGTAGCAGGGAGCCCTGAAAGTGAGAGTGTTAGTCCCTCAGTCATGTCTGACTCTTTGTGACACCGTGGACAGGGTCCACACCGGGCTCCTCTGTTCATGGAATTCTCCAGGCAAGAATACTGGAGTGTGTAGCCATTCCTTCCTCCAGGGAATTTTCCTGACTCAGGGATCAGACCGGGGCTCCTGCATTTCAGGCAGATTCTTTACTGTCTGAGTCGCCAGGGAAGCCCCAGCAGGGAGCCCTCCTTATATCAGGATGAATTCCAAGGAGAGGCTTCCTTGATTCCTGCTGGTCAGCAGAGCCACAGGTAAAGGAGATCTCTGGCTGCACCGTGGTCCCTTTCCTGATTCAGTCTTGATCCTGGGACACAGTTTCCATCTTTTTTGGCATGAAGCGAGATTTCTTCATTTCAGCAAGTGGCTGAGGACCCGCAGTATCAGCTCTAGGGGGTGTGAGGAGGGTAATAAATTGGGTGTAGGAAAGAATGAAACATATTGTCAAATAGATGCTACTTTTAGAACTGGAAAAACAGAGTCAGCACTTGAGAATGTCCTGCTCATTTGTCAATGCAGTGCAGAGTGACAGTGCCAGACCCCACTCGCCACTCTGAGCAGAGGCCCTGGCGTGCTTGCCAGCCTTGAGCCATCTCCATGGAAGATCGAGGTGCCTCTGTATTAGAGGTGAGCCTTAGGTAAACCTTCTCTGACCTTGGGTTCTGGGGGACTCTAAAAATCAATGTATAGTGTTTCTGTATTTTTGTCCTTAAAATGGTTGTTTTTATTAAAAAAAAAAAAAAGATACCTTAATGCGAACTTAGCTGCTGCTTCTTGAGGGTTTCGATAAAGAAAGTGAAGATCACTTCTCTGTAGAGCATTAGGCTTGCTAGGAAGGTGCTATGTGAAGTATGATAATGAAGGTAATATGAAAAGAGGAGCAGCCTCTAAATCATGTTCACAGTGCAGAGGTGCTAGCTCAAGTCTTAATTTCAATACAAAGATGTATACAAACTAAACAATGATTCTGAGGCTGGCCAGATCTCCTAATGTTCTGAGGTTTATCATGTTGAACTGTGGTGTCACTTAGCAAGTGCATCCTTAAAAAGAAACATGGAAATCTGGTAAGCTTAGATGAATAGCGGACAACTAGGAAAATGTTAAAAGGAAGCCTGGAGGTGAAACCAGAGGAAAGAAGAGAACACAGAAGAAAAGCTAAGTGGCGAAACAGATCCAACTTCGCAAGAGGAAACCAGAGGAGGGGAATCTTTGCCAAAGGAAAGAGAACATTTCTCATTTTTTTCTAACAAAACCTTGCACTCCTCTTCACTGTGTGGCTGCCTCTTTGAAAAGTGAGCAGGTGTGTTGGGGCCCTGTTAGGCTTCCTCACAAGCAGATGATTCCCTGAATTTCATTCCGCAGGATTCCCATTTTCTGAAAGAATGCCTGCAAAGCTGGCTTAGCAGACTGATGGCTCCTCCCCCATGCGGCAGTAAACTTGGTAGCTCAGCTTGGGCCCTTCCAGTCGTTGAAATTCCAGAGTCTTGTCCCCTTCGCAGTCACTCTTATTGGATGGACACTTAATCCATAGTTTTCCTATTATCCCTATATTAGAGATGAGAAAAGTGAGACTCAGACTAAATAATTTACTCAGGGTCAGATAGGTCCTGAGTGGTAGAACTAGATTTAAATTTCATTCTAACCCCAAATTTCATACCATATTTTCTAATTTTTAAAAAGTGTATATATAAAATGCATTAAAATATGACACTTATTTTATGTATATATAAAATAAATTTTGTTAAGGGATAATTTTGGAATATAGATTGTCTTTGGAGAAAGTATCCTTTTCTTTCTTTTTGTCCTTAATGTTGCTTGGGAATTAGGAAAGTGTGCCTTTGTGCTGGGAGTAGCTAAAACTGCTCACTTGAATAATAAAGTTCTGCCGTCTGGGTTACTGCAGATTCTCTTAGATGGGTATGGTCTGTCCTGTTCTCTTGGAAAGGGAACAGCTAGTGCCGGGGAAAGGATTCAAAATGCAGCTAAGGGATTTTATTTTTTCCCTTTGGTGAGAGTTTGTTTAATTATCACTGCAGTAGAATGGCTGGCCATAGTCAGAAATCTTTTATTTCCACTCAGTGAGCAGCCCAATAAAGCTGCAGAATGCGTGGCATAAACAAATGCTATTTCTCTTTTTTTCTACCTCTTAAAGAAAGTTAATCAAGAATTTATTTTTCCGAATAATCCTGTGTTAAATCAGGCAGCCAGACAATGAAATAGGAATTAAAGAAAATGAAATGGTGGGAATTATCAGAAAAAAAATATTAGATTCTGTCACAATCCCTACCAAATGAATTGGTTAATAAGCACCTAAAATCTCATGCCTCCTGGGTTCTGTTTTCACCGATATCTTTACGGTTCATTGATTTGCTCCCCTCAACACTGCTGATCTAGAATCCTTGACAAATATCCACCTTAGATACTGGGAATAGCCTGTAGAGTTGAGAACAAAGCAAGACTAGAGCGTGAGCCAAGGAGTCTGGGAGGGTGTGGGTTAAGATGGATTTGGATCAGAGATTTTAGTAGGTGACTATTTGCTTGACTGAATGAAGCCAGTTCGCATGGTGACCCTCTGTGGTATGCCACCTGGCAAGGATTCCTGCTAGAGAAACATGCAGGATTTGAAACTGCACACGTATCCAGTTTTCCCAAATCCTTTATTTCTGAGAGGTACCAGGGCTTGGAGGTGTGGCAGTAGACTGGATGAAGTTCCCTTGGTCCGGCCGTCTTGGGAGCTGGGGCTGGGGCAGCCCTGCTCTGTTGGTCCTGGGCGGGCAGGTCTCTCCCGAGGCTGCCGCCGGGGATGGACGGCTGCTGTCTCACACAGGCGACAGAGCATGGCGTGGCTCTTTGTGACGATGTGCTGGCTGCCTCACCTGCAGATTCCAGTTCTGTAAAGCGCGGTCCAAAGATCTTTTCTGTCTCTGACAGCATGGCAGTGTGAGGTGGAGAGCCCATTCATTTCCAGTGAGAGGAATTTCAAGCTACTTCCTGAAAGATCTTTTCTGCTTACAGCATCGCTATAGGATGCTTCCATCTTGGAACTCCTAACCTTTTGGACTGGATGATTCTTTGTTGTGGAGCTGTCTTGGGCCTTGTAGGATGTTTAGCATCCTCTCTGCACTCTACCCGGAGAAGGCAATGGCACCCCACTCCAGTACTCTTGCCTGGAAAATCCCATGGATGGAGGAGCCTGGAAGGCTGCAGTCCGTGGGGTTGCTGAGGGTCGGATACAACTGAGTGACTTCACTTTCACTTCTCACTTTCCTGCATTGGAGAAGGAAATGGCAACCCACTCCAGTGTTCTTGCTTGGAGAATCCCAGGGACGGGGGAGCCTGGTGGGCTGCCGTCTGTGGGGTCGCACAGAGTTGGACACGACTGAAGCGACTCAGCAGCAGCTGCACTCTACCCGCTGGATGCCAGTAGTACCCTCCCCGAGTTGCGACAACAGAGAATATCTCAGGCATGACTAGTTGTCCCTGGGGGTGTGACTTCCTCCGAATAAAATCGCTGCCTTAGATTTTGTGTCCTTTGAAATAAGTTGAAATAAGGCCACATTTTTTTTTTCTTCCTCCTAATTATGCTCAGTAATGCGAGGCCTTCTTTTAAGACAGACTTCCAACATAAATCTCTGATTCTTTCTGAGAAAACATACTGCGTTTTAATCTTTAGCGGCTGATTGTCCCCAAATGTGAGATAGGAAGTTGATGAAGGCAGTAGCTATATTCACATATTTTGAGCCAGAATCCCCTGAGTTTGAGTTAATGATTTGCTACCAGCTAGCTCTGTGACCTTGGCCAAGGGGCTTCACAGTTCTAAGTCTCCCTTCCTGCTTCTGTGAGATGAGGGGGATGACGAGTGTACCTTTTTCATCCTGTCGTGCTGGTGATTAAATGAGACAGTGTGGTGAAACCACGGGACAGGGCGCCCTGCACAAGTTGAGTGCTTTATGCTTCCTGGAATTACTACCGTCACTAATGAAAGTTTGGAAGAATTAGTCAGCTTGTTGTTACTAAGCCAATGTTTGTTTTTTCGTTTTTTTTTCCTTGCAAAATACTTTCCACGTTTTTTAATCTCAGAGAATAGACTCACAAATGTAAACACATGCACACACACAGTGCGATGAACCACACACTATCTTTGGACAAATTCTGGGCATTCTGATTAGCTCTTCGAGTTTCTTTTTTCTGGTTTTGCTCTCACTGTTCCCTGCTCTCACTGTCTTTCCCTTCCCGTTCTTTCCTTCTGAAACCATCATCAGATGGAGGACAAACCATCTCCTTGATTTGCAGCCCTGAACCCATGAGGAAACTCCTACAGTGACTTTGGATTTTATGCTTCATTGATTAGGCCCCCTCATAAACACCATGGCATTTTAAAAAAGAAACCAGAAAAGAAAATTCCAGCAGCTTTCTTTCGGCCAGAACTTTATCAAATCTGGGTCTATAATGGTGCAGAGATGTAGGAAATGGGAAAAAAATTTTTTCCTATTTGCTGCAGAAGCAAAGTGACCTTGAGGGAGCACCAGCTCTGCGTTAGCTTTCCATGGCATTGCCCACATCCCTCCTCCATCACCTCCTGCTGCCCCCCTTCCAGCCCCACAACAACCTGCAATCACTCTGCCCTCTGGCTCCAAATTTATGACCGGGAACAGGCCGTAAACAGAGAAGGCCAACCCTAATCCCAGGCACTGCACCTTCCTGTTTGCTGGAGGTACGACAGCTTGATGGGACCGTAAAGAATAAGCCTGCATCCCACTCGTCTCATGAATCACACCCTCGGAGAGGGAGTGAGTACAGGTGACTCAGAGCCCCGAGGCAGGGCTTTCCCGAGCCATGTGGGGCAGAGGGTCCCCGACGATGCCCTCTCCATGATGCAGCCTGACACTTACCCAGTAAGCCACACTGAGAGGCCGCACCGGCTCACAGATCCGTAGAGGCACTGTAAGGGATGCGTGTGAAACAGCAGAGGCTACTGTGCTACTGATGCTCAGAGCTTGACAAAGGCACCGCCTGGAGTAACACTCCTTTAGGAGACATGTGAGGGACAAGCACCCACCTTTCACAGACACCTTCTTCCTCCTCTAGTTACCTCTCAGGGTACATGTGTGGGACTCACCAGGGTGATCTGGCTTGTTTCTGATCCAGCTAGGCTGGGTGGGGCCTGGGAATCTGCATTTTACAGCCACACTTCCCCCCGCCCCCCCACCACCAGTTAGGCTGACACTGTTGATTTCTTAACACGTTTTGAGTGGTGAGATCCTAGTGTGTGCCACAGCTTTCTTTTCCTCAAAACCAGAATTATTTCTTTTGGAATGGCACTTGCTAGCTTTTACAGGAAGCAGTAGTCATCTCCCCAGTTGGTTTGGGGCAAAACAAAAAACCTTACTTTATGTTTATGAAATGTCATCAGAAACTTGAACTCTAGGCCTATAGTTATTAGTGGGTTTGGTCTTCTTCCCCGCATATGATTTTTAAAAAGCCTCCTGGTAAATGGCCTTCCAGGTTCTTTGCAGACCACTGCTGCTGCTGAGGGATCTCAAGCCAGCGCTGCAGAGAACGGCTCGTTCTTTTGTGGTTCACCTCCAAGTGAAACAGAATGCTGGTGGCCTGTCAAAATCTGCGTCCACCCATCGGGGTAGGTTTAGGTAACAGAGCAAAACACAACTAACGCTGCACCTCGCTGCAGTTTACAGAAACTTTCTTTTCCAGATATGACAGGATTAAGTGTAGTCTGTGCTTTGAGTTTGAGAGACACATTTGGGGTCTCTCTCGGTCCCTGCAAAAGAACAGTGAGTGGAAGAAGCAAGAGATGCAGGTGGCCTGATAATTTGTCATGTGTGTGAGGTTTTGATAGGGCTTCCCTGATCGCTCAATGGGTAAAGAATCCACCTGCAGTGCAGGAGATGTGGGTTTGATTCCTGAGTTGGGAAGATTCCCTGGAGAAGGAAATGGCAACCCACGAAGAGCTCCAGTATTCCTGCCTTGGGAGTCCCGTGGAGAGAGGAGCCTGCAGGCTGCGGTCCAGAGGGCTCACAGAGATGCGCTCGAGGAGCAAAGCTCGTGTGAGTGTTTGACTGCAAGTTGAACTAGTTATGCTTGTTTTCCAAGAAATGTAAACTCTGGTTGTTGAGCCTTGGAAATTTGATATAAAAATGTTTTCTTGAGAATTTCTTCAGAAAATGAGCCCATCACTTTAAGGGAAACAAGTGATATTTGTTGTTCAAAATAAGATTTGAATGGAAAAATGAGAGTTCTGGAAAAAAAACAAAAACCACTGAGCAGCTGAGCACCAAACACTTATGGGGGTCATTTTTTTCTCTAAGTAAGGCCTGTACGCTGACATGAGCAAAGAGTGTGCTTATGGCTCAAGCATTTACTCTTAAGACTTGCTCCCAGATAGAAAACACTCCACCGCTCTGTTTGCTTAAGTGAAACACACTATGCTGCTGCTGCTGCTGCTGAGTCGCTTCAGTCATGTCCAACTCTGTGCGACCCCATAGACGGCAGCCCACCAGGCTCCGCTGTCCCTGGGATTCTCCAGACAAGAACACTGGAGTGGGTTGCCATTTCCTTCTCCAGTGCATGAAAGTGAAAAGTGAAAGTGAAGTCGCTCAGTCATGTCTGACTCTTCGCGACCCCATGGACTGCAGCCTACCAGGCTCCTCCGTCCCTGGGATTTTCCAGGGGAGAGTACTGGAGTAGGTTGCAATTGCCTTCTCCAGAAACACACTATAGACCTGACTCAAATTAACCTTCTCTATCAAACCCTTTCCTACATGCTCTTTTGCCAGTGATGCGTGACTTGACTCTGTGGAAACACAGAGTCTGTTGGTGGCGCAAGCCTGGGGTCTGCATCTGATGACCTGGGCTGAATTCTCAGAGTCGCTGCTGACTGTACAGCCTGGCTCTAGCCGCTTAAATCTGAGCCTCAATTTCCTCCTCTGTGAAAACCTGATAATAGGGGCTTGAGTGGGTATTTTTGACGATTATATGAGCTGAAAAAGAAAAGGCTAACATAATATCTGGCACAGTATTCACTCAATAAACTTTAATGCCACCCTACTTGAACCATGTGGTTTATATTAATGGACAGAGTCATGTGGTCTGTGGTAGACTGTGTCTGAGGGCTCTGCAGTCCACTTGTCTTGAGTTTGAAACCTGACTCAGCTACTTCTTTACTGTGTGGCACTGATATGTTTACTTTATCTAGATCTCATTTTCCTGGGTTTGGAATATTAAATAAGTTATTAAACACTTGGAAGATTCTCTGGCACATAGTAAGTATTCCTGACATTGTGATACAGATTTTATTTCTTCTGATTGTACATAGAGTGGCAACCAACATCAAACAGTAATGACCCCATCTGCCGACCACCAAAATAAACAAACCCAAACAAAACAAAACAACCAAACAACAACAAGAATCAACCACCACCTGCTTCTATCTTGGGGAAATTTGTTGTTCAGTCCCTCAGTCATGTCCAACTCTTTGCCACCTCGTCAACTGTAGCACGCCAGGCTTCCCTGTCCATCACCATGTGATGCCATCCAACCATCTCAATCTCTGTCGTTCCCTTCTCGTCCAGCCTCCAATCTTTCCCAGCATCAGGGTCTATCCCAACAAGTCAGCTCTTCACATCAGGTGGCCAAAGTTTTGAAGTTTCAGCTTCAACATCAGTCCTTCCAGTGAATATTCAGGGTTGATTTCTTTTAGGATTGACTCATTTGATCTCCTTGCAGTCCAAGGGACTCTCAAGAATCTTTTCTAGCACCATAGTGTGAAGGCATAACTTCTTCAGCACTCAGTCTTTTTATTGTCCAACTCTCACATCCATACATGACTACTGGAAAAGCCATAGTTTTGATTATATGGACCTTTGTCGGCAAAGTAATGTCTCTGCTTTTTAATATGCTATCTAGGTTGGTCATAGCTTTTTTCTAAGGAGCAAGTGTCTTTTAATTTTATGGCTGCAATCACCATCTGCAGTGCTTTTGGAGCCCCCAAAATAAGGTCTGACACTGTTTCCACTGTTTCCCCATCCATTTCCCATGAAGTGATGGGACCGGATGCCATGATCTTCGTTTTCTGAATGATGAGCTTTAAGCCAACTTTTTCACTCTCCCTTTCACTCTCATCAAGAGGCTTTTTAGTTCCTCTTCATTTTCTGCCATAAGGGTGGTGTCATCTGCATATCTGAAGTTATTGATATTTCTCCCGGCAATCTTGATTCCAGCTTGTGCTTCATCCAGCATGGCATTGCTTCATCCAGCATGGCATTTCACATGAGGCACTCTGCATGTAAGTTAAATTAGCAGGGTGACAGTATACAGCCTTGACGTACTCCTTCCCCAGTTATGAACCAGTCCATTGTTTCGTATCTAAGTGTTATCCTCCTGGACCACTTTGGAGCAGTTCAGACCTGGCAAGAGTTAAATGTTTTGAGTTATAATCTTGAAAAGAATTAATTTGGCATGGATCATAAACCTAAATGCATAGCTAAAAATCTAAAGCTCCTAGAAGAAAATGTAGGGAAATATCTTTGTGACCTTAAGGTAGACAACAATTTCTTGGAGAGACTACAAAAGCATGAAGTAATATATGGGTATTGATCAAAATTAAAATTTCCTGCTCTTCAAAGACTATTCTTAAAATTAAAGTGTGACCTGCAGACTGGGAGAGAATATTTTCAAGATATATATCTAAAAAAATCTGTTTTCAGAATATATAAAGATCTCCTACAGATCACTAATAAAAAGACAGTGAAAACTGGGCAACAGAATTGAATAGATATATCATAAAAGGAGGAACATGCATGTGTAATAAGTTGCTTCAATCGTGTCTCACTCTGTGTGACGCTATGGACAGTAGCCCTCCAGGCTTCTCTGTCTGTGGAGATTCTCCAGGCCAGAGTGCTGGAGTGGGTTCCCCCTGCCCTCCTCCAGGGGATCTTTCCGACCCAGGGATCGAACCTGCATGTCTTATGTCTCCTGCACTGGCAGGCAGGTTCCTTACTGCTGGCCCACCTGGGAAGCCCAAAAGAAGGTACACAATGGCCAAGAGGCCTATGGAAAGATGCTCCGCATCTTTAGTAATCAGGAAATTAAAATCACAGTAAGATGTCATTTTATACTCACGAAAATGATTAAAATTAAATATGCTGGTGACACCACATATCGGTGAGAATGAGAGTACAAGAATTCTCATACAGAGCAGATAGGGAGGGAAAGTGGCATGAGCACCTTCGGAAAGTTGTTTGACAGTTTCTAATAAAACGAAGTATAGGCTATCTATACTAAGACCTAGCAAGTTTCTTTATCCAAAAGAGATGAAGATACATAGTCACAAAAATACCTGTGTAAAAAGCAGTAATAATAGCTTTATAGTAGTCTGGAAATGGGACAGGTGCCTACCAGCAGGAGAGAGGATAAACAAAATATGGCATGTTTGTATGATAGAATGCTAATAATTGATACACTAGAATGAGCTATGGATAAATACAAGATATATATGTCTCAGAAATATTATATGGATAGAAAAGCTGCAAAAGTGTCCTAATTATGTAATTCCATTTATGTGGAATTCAAGAAGAGGCAAAACTAATCTGCATTCGAAAGCGTAACACTGGTGAACTCTGAGTGGTGGGGACTGATGAGAAGGGACATGAGAGAGCTTTCTGGGATGGTAGAAATGTGCATATTCTGATGAGAGTGTTGGTTTCATGGATCTTTGTGTTGTTAAAAGTCACCCAATGTTATACTTAAAATCATGTGTTTTATCCTGAGCCCAGATTATTTGTTGTATTCTCTCCCACCGTCTGAATTTCTGTTCAGCAGTTGACCATCATCTAGAAAATAGAGAAAGAGTGATACTGACCAGGGTTCTTGGCCTTCCCCAATCAGTAAAAATTGACTAGAGACCAGACAAGAAATTCAGGCAAGGCCTTACTGAGGCTCCTGCTGCAGCAGGGGCGCGAGAGCACTCCCTTATGGTGGGGGCAAGCTGGTTCCTTGTATGGGTTGAGGGTAGGGGTTTCCAGGGGGTTGGGCTAGAGGCATGGCTTAGGTGTTTTGCCCACCCCTTTGATTGTGTTGAGTGCAAGAGGCATGCACAGTACTCCGAAACAGTCTGTTTTTGCTCCCAGTTCTTCAGAAGTGTTGGTCATTGGAAAAGACCCTGGTGCTGGGAAAGATTGAAGGCAAAGGGGAAGAGGGTAGCAGAGGATGAGATGGTTGGATGACATCACTGGATGGGCATGAACTTGGGCAAACTCCAGGAGATGGTGAGGGACTGGGAGGCCTGGTGTGCTGCAGGCCATGGGGTGGCAAAGAATCATACATGACTTAAGTGACTCAACAGCAGTAACAACTTCAGAAGTGAGAAGTGAGAGATGGAGTTTTTGGTCTTTTTGCCCAGAATTTGCCCCAACTGGGCATGCATACAGTTATTTTAAATCTCATATAGTTTCTTTGTATTTTGTTGCTCTAGGAGAGGTGTGTCCAGGTGCAGGCTTTGCAGCTCTGAAGCAAAGGATCTGGGGTCCCAGGCCCCAGCCTGTCTCAATAGGGATAGCTTAACAGTAGACAGAACACCTGTGATTAATTATGTGCATCTCTTAAAACCCTGTGCCTTCCCCTCCAAATAAGTTATTCTTTTGTGAAGCTTCTCTAGGGGGAATCTTTTATGACTGCCCTTCATTTCTGGGCCTCTGCACTTTGGCCTTCCGGTCCCTGTCTCGTCCCGGATTATCTGTTGTAGAATAGAATTGATGACCCTTTCCACATCGTTTGGACTCTTCATTCAGATTTTTGCATGCACATTACAAACTCTAATTCATTAACATCATCATAAAATGGTAATGTCCTGTGAAAAAAAGAGGTGATGGCACCAATTAAATTAATCTTCGTGTAGTCGCACTTCAAATCAATGTCAGTGCAAACACTTGAACCAAGAATTGATGAACCCCCACCCCCATTCTTCCACCAGACTGAGAGCAGCACAGTGGTTGAAACAGAGATCAATCCCCAGTCCACACTTACAGAATGTGCCATGCTGCACTTGGCACACGGCTCTGCTGAAAGCAGGGACAAGGGAAGAGGAGAAAGGGCCCTGGCCTGCACAGGGATCTGATAAGCAGTACTCATGGCTATTCATCTTGAAATAGGATATCCATAAGGATATCTATTCAAGATATTCCTGCCTTCATTCATAGAATTTCAGGGCTGGGTTGCAACTCAATCATTTTATTGTTGACCTGATTGAAACCCAGGTCAGTGAATCCCAAGGTCACGTAGCTCGTCCGCTCTGAGATCTGCTGACTGTCAGCCCTGAGCCGTGGCGACTGCAGTCTTCGTGGGTTCAAGAGCACATGAGAGATTCCTCATGTGATGGAAATGAAATTATGAAATTTGAAAAAGAAAAACTGAAATTATGCGTTGGACTCTCCTACATTTTGAGTTAAAGCCTTGAAGAAGCATTTAAATGCATTGCTTCCTTTGGGCATGGGGTATTAAATCAACAATGCAAACATCCTCTCACACTGCAAGTGGTCTGATAGTAACTGACAGTTGGGGAGTAAGCACTCTCCTTGTCCAAGACTCTCTGCGATGTTTTACATGCATGAGATCATTTAATTGTCACGATATCCTGTTGTGTTGCTCTACCATCGGGGTTACTGTGGTGACCCCTCACTTCACAGTTGCAGAAGCATAGGGAAGCTAAAGACCTGCCCCCAATGCAGTTTGCAAATGAGAGAGCCAGCGTGGGGGTGTCACACATCTCTGCCCTGCTTCCTGTCTGCAGGAGGAGAGGGAGGGAAGATTTATTTCCTCTGGAAAAAGAACGGAAATCTCAATGAAGTAAACCTGTGAGTGACCGATGAATGGGTGTGATCTCCACTGGTATTAGACAGACAGTTGCCTCCGTGCGAAGTGGTTTATTTCATTTTACTTTTCACAACTTCATGAACAAGTGCGATTTTTTTGCATCCCTCCATTGCACATGAAAGAACCGGGTTGTGCAGTGTTAAAGGAACATGCCTGTGGCCACACAGCTGGGAAGAGTGCGAACCCCGATAGACTGGCTCCGGAGGCTGTCCTCGCACTGGAGAACTGCAGAGATGCTGCCATAAAGGGCATTTGTTCAGTCTGGTTCTAATAGAAGAGGTACTGAACAGAGAATGCGCTACATAAAATTTTGCTGGACGAACACTTATACTTAGCTCTTTTTGAGCTGAAAAGTCTCTGGCTTGATAGAGACTGCCTTCAACTTTATGAATCTGGCACCAAACCAGTTTTAGAAAGAACTGGGATTTTCTCCAAGGTCCTCCTGATCAGTGTGACCTGACACATTTCATGGTTTGAGTCAGTAATTCTCAAGAAAGAGCAGCATTGGGAAGGACGGCAGTGCCCTCCCAGAGGTGTCAACATATGGAAGGCAGGGGATGAGGGGAATTGCTTGTTTCAAAAATGAACCTGAGCTGGAGGACTTGATTTTGAACTTGACCTAGGACTTGCTCTTACATTTCCTCTAGCTTGGATGAAAATGTTTGTATCAGGCCAGCAGACTCAGCAATCACATTGGTACCTTAAGATTAGAATTTAAAAAAAAAAAAAAAAAAAAAAAAGGTCTTTCTCTAAAATTCTTTTGGTTTTGATTTGTGTTGAGTCACAATTTTTAAGCTATTTAATTTTTAATGCTTTGTAAGAGAGTGTGGGGATTTTGTTTCTGAGGAACACACTTTTTTTTCTTTGAAGAAAGTTGATTTAAGCAGATAGAAGAGATAGAAGTAGCTGCCATATTCCTGTCCCTGGGGTGGGTAGATTGAGAATAAGTCCTGGTGGTGGCTCCAAGGCATTTTGAAGAACTTGGATTCGCCTCATCCAAAGTGAATTCTCTACATTTTTTTATGCGTGCGTTCACGATTAGTCCTGACTCTTTGGGGCCTCATGGACTGTAGCCTGCCACGGTCCTCTGTCCATGGGATTTTTCAAGCAAGCATACTGGAGTGCGTTTGCATTTCCTTCTCCAGGGGATCTTTCCCACCCAGGGATTGAACTCACATCTCCTGAGTCTCCTGTATTGCAGGCAGATTCTTTACACTGAACCACTGGGGAAACCTTCAAAATTATGGCAAGTGTGTCTAGGGAATCTAGTCCCTCGGGAGGAGGAGAAAATGATTTCTAGGATAAAACTCAGATAAACCTTGGGCTAAAAACTCATGTTAAAAAGAAATAAGGCTTTTTTTTTTTGTTTTGTTTTTTTGGACTACCAAATTTGCAGAACACCTGAGACTTGGGAGTTCTCATTCACAGAGTCCTTGTACTCTTGTAGTTACCAGAATGATTTTTGACTTGTCGAGAGGGGTGGGCTGTACTCTGCACAGGTCTGTGTCCAAATAGGCTGAGACAGAAAACTCAGCCTGGACCTCTGTGTCCCCAGGGTTAGAGATGAGTGTTTCTCTTTGTAGGATTCTTTTTTCACTGCCAGATGGCACATGGCTTTCCTAGGTTTTAGACACCGAAGGGCTATTCTGCCATAGTTTTGTCTCTTAGACTATTACCTTATGAGTAATTATCCCAAATGAATGTCTTTCATTCTCCTGTCAAGATGCAAAAATTTGTTAGGTAAGATACTAATCACCTTGCCTTCCCACTGGGATCAGAGGTTGCCTGTTTGGAGCCTACATCTGCAGTGTTCTCTGCTTCCTTCCTTGTTTTGGCTCCCCTGCCCCGATGTCATCTCTTGAGAATGCACCAATGTCGTTGCCTAACAGGGATACCCAGAAACAGTTGACTTTGAGTACCAGGTAGTGAAAAAAATAGAGAGGAGGATGTGATAAATAGTATTTTTTTCAGAAGAGGCTAAGATTCTTTTCTCCCCATGTTTTACTTATCAACTTTAGTTTAATTTATCCACTCATTCAAAACTAGCCATGTTGTCTCGTGTGCCTTTTCCTGTACTTATTGCTGGAGATCGCTGCATGAATAGGAAAAGGGAGGAGACTGCTCTTACGTGGTACACTGCGTCTCACAGTGGATATGAAATTGAGCGCAAGAATAAGAGTCACTGAGAATAAGAGTTAGCATCTACTGAGCAGAGCAATTGACACATGCCAGCTGCACTTTTAAGACTTTCTATATATTAACTTGTTTTGCTCTTCCAACCAGCCTATAAAGACATATGCTACTATGATCTCCTTTTTGAGAAGAGAAGACTGAGGGACCAGAGGCTTTGGGTATTGAGACCAAGGTCACAAAGTTGGCAAGTCACAGAGGCAGGATTTGAACTTGGACAGTCTGGCTCTGGGGTTCATGGTTTTAGGCATGATGCATTGAATAATAAGGGTTCACTACTTTGTACTGGATGGTCAGGAGGTAACTCTCAAAAGGAAGGTCATTAAAGCTGAAACTGAAAAGACGAAGAGTCTTGTGGGTGAAGTGAGTGTGCGTGTGTGTGTATGCTTTTATGTGATTAGTGCATGTGTGATTTTATGTGATTAGTGTGATCTCTTCAAGAAAATTAGAGATACCAAGGGAACATTTCATGCAAAGATGGGCTCAATAAAGGATGGAAATGGTATGGACCTAACAGAAGCAGAAGATATTAAGAAGAGGTGGCAAGAATACACAGAAGAACTGTATAAAAAAGAGCTTCATGACCCAGATACTCACAATGTTGTGATCACTCACCTAGAGCCAGACATTCTGGAATGCAAAGTCAAGTGGGCCTTAGAAAGCATCACTACGAACAAAGCTAGTGGAGGGATGGAATTCCAGTTGAGCTATTTCAAATAATGAAAGATGATGCTGTGAAAGTGCTGCACTTAATTTGGAAAACTTAGCAGTGGCCACAGGACTAGAAAAGGTGTTTTCATTCCAATCTCAGTGAAAGGCAATGCCAAAGAATGCTCAAACTACCACACAGTTGTACTCATCTCACATGCTAGTAAAGTGATGGTTAAAATTCTCCAAGCTGTGCTTCTGCAATATGTGAACCATGAACTTCCCAGATGTTCAAGCTGGTTTTAGAAAAGGCAGAGGAACCAGAGCTATATCTGCTGGATCATCAAAAAAGCAAGAGAATTCAAACAAAACACATCTATTTCTGCTTTATTGACTATGCCAAAGCCTTTGACTGTGTGGATCACAATAAACTGTGGAAAATTCCTCAAGTGATGGGAATACCAGACCACCTGACCTGCCTCTTGAGAAACTTGTATGCAGATCAGGAAGCAACAGTTAGAACTGGACATGGAACAACAGACTGGTTCCAAATAGGAAAAAGAGTACATCAAGGCTGTATATTGTCACCCTGCTTATTTAACTAATATGCAGAGAACATCATGAGGAATGCTGGGCTGGAGGAAGCAGAAGCTGGAATCAAGATTGCCAGGAGAAATATCAATAACCTCAGATATGTAGATGATACCACCCTTATGGCAGAAAGGGAAGAAGAACTAAAGAGCCTTTTGATGAAGGTGAAGGAGGAGAGTGAAAAAGTTAGCTTAAGGCTCAACATTTAAAAAACTAAGATCATGGCATTCAGTTCCATCACTTCATGGGAAATAGATGGGGAAACAGTGGAAACGATGACTGGCTTTATTTTGGGGGGCTCCAAAATCACTGCAGATGGTGATTGCACCCATGAAATTAAAAGATGCTTACTCCTTGGAAGGAAAGTTATGACCAACCTAGATAGCATATTCAAAAGCAGAGACATTTGCCAACAAAGGTCCATCTAGTCAAGGTTATGGTTTTTCCAGTGGTCATGTATGGATGTGATAGTTGGACTATAAAGAAAGCTGAGCACCGAAGAACTGATGCTTTTGAACTGTGGTGCTGAAGAAGACTCTTGAGAGTCCCTTGGCTTGCAAGGAGATCCAACCAGTCCATCCTAAAGGAGACCAGTCCTGGGTGATCATTGGAAGGAATGATGCTGAAGCTGCAACTCCAGTACTTTGGCCACCTCATGCAAAGAGCTGACTCATTGGAAAAGACTCTGATGCTGAGAGGGATTGGGGGCAGGAGGAGAAGGGGATGACAGAGGATGAGATGGTTGGATGGCATCACTGACTCAATGGACATGGGTTTGGGTGGACTCTGGGGGTTGGTGATGGACAGGGAGGCCTGGCGTGTTGCAGTTCAGGGGTTGCAAAGAGTCAGACACAACTGAGCGATTGAACTGGACTGAACTGAGTGTGTGTGTGTGTGTTGTGCTTGGAGTAAAGCAAGAACCTAACAGTGTTCCTAGTGGGAGAAGCAGCATGCCTGAGTGTCCTGAGGAGAAAAAGGTTGGGAACAAGAAGACAGATTTGGAGCTTGGACAATTCAAACGGAAAGGCCTGTAGGCTGAAAACTTATGGTAGAACTGGGGATACCTGTGAGGTTGGGATGGTGGAGCGGTATCAGAACTTCAGGGTCTTACGTGCCAAGTTTGGAGTGTAGAGTCATTGGAATATTTTAAAGAAGTTACCTAATTCAGTTGATTTAAAAAAAAAAATCACTCTAACTGTCAGAATGCCAGGGTCCGTGGCTGTTGCAGTGGTCCAGATAAGAGATGAAGGAGGCACGGCCTTGGATGAAGAGCAAAGCTCTGTGTGTGCTGTGTGGGTACAGAGTTTTCTTGATGGCCATGTCTGACTTCATGCACTTAGAGGTTCCCTTCCCCACGAGAGGATTTCTGACTTAAACAGAAGCTTTTTGCATCAGTGGTTCCTGTCTGTGGCTTCCCCCTCTGCAAAGAGCCCTGCTTCGGTAGGCTTTCTGGTCAGAATATCCCACTGGAAATGCAGAGACTCACGAGGTCCGGACTGAATCTGGGGAAGGATGAGCTGGAGATTCTGGGTGTGAAGCATGGACATTTTTGTCTGAACACTTGGAAGCAGGGCCAGTGCTACTTACACATTTTCTTTTGGACACCCTGAAAGTTTGTATTGATGGTGTCTTCTGCTAATTGCCTTATCCACGGATATTTGATTGCAGCCATCTGGGATGGTACAAAAACGAGAGTGGGCCCTTTTGAAGGACTCTCCCGTCTGCTGAAGGCTACTGAAGTAGAGGACCAAATGCAGTAGTTGCTGGAATGTAGACAGATGTTATTTTGATTGCATTCTGTGAGCTTCTGGGTTCCGTTGACGTAGATGTTTTATGTGAATACAGCGGCGGCTCACGAGCTGCGGTGTCTAGCAGTCCTGCAGACGTACCATGTTGCTCTGGTATGCGGAATTCCATGACCCTCGCCGCCACCGTGACTGGCTTCTCCAACCCCTTCTCTTTCTGATCCTTCAGGACACAGAGAGGAAGCTGGGGTGTTAAGTGCCCCTGCATTTTCATTTCACCAAAACAGAACTTTGCCATCCTTTCCCTTTCTTATGCATAAGAAGACTACTTTTTATAGGATTCCAAGACAGGTGGACTGTGGTAATGCTGTACTCCATTAAAATAATAGTTGCTATTCTTTGAGCACCTCTTGTTTGCCAGGATTGAGCCGATTGCTACATGCATTGCCTTATTTAGTCCTCAGTCCTCAAAGCTTTAAAGGAAGGTGATACTGTTCCTACTGTACAAATTAAAAATTAAAGCTGAAACCAATTTGCTAGTGACTGAAGCAAGTGATGTAGTTTCCTCGTGGTGCCCTGCAGAAGTCTAACCATGTTGGGGCGGGGGGCGCTGGGCTAAGATCTGGCTAACACGTTTTAAGGAAACATTGGCAAAAAATGGTCAAGGGAAAACATCCAAGAGGATTTAATCAAATCTACATACATTTCTCACAGACAATATAACAGGCCTGAAAAATCACATTAAGGGGAGCTTGAACAGTATTTTGATGTCAACATTCTTACTTCTGTGTGGTGAAGTGAAGTGAAGTTGCTCAGTCATGTCTGACTCTTTGGGACCCCATGGACTGTAGCCTACCAGTATCCTCTGTCCATGGGATTTCCCAGGCAGGAGTACTGGAGTGGATTGCCATTTCCTTCTCCAGGGGATCTTCCCGACCCAAGGATCGAACCCAGGTCTCCTGCATTGTAGACAGACGCTTTACTGTCTGAGCCACCAGGGAAGTCTTACTTCTGTAGGAGAGGAAAAAAAAATAAAGATGCTATGGGAATAGATGGAAGAGCCATCATACCTAGCCCAGGAAATGAACGGTGTCCTGGGTAAACAGATTTTAATGAGTGAGAAGTACGCTGGCATTGGGTGCACTTGTATAAGAAGTCAGAGAAGGCAAATTGGGGGCCTCAGGCCATCTAGGCTGATTGGAGCACAGTGCCCCAGGGGGTGCAGAGATACACAGCTACAGAGCTGAGCGGAGGGTGGATCCTGACAGGCCCTGCATCTTATCTAAGGGCTCTGTAGAAGTGAAGCATTTAGAACAGAGGTGTAGTATCAGTTCATTTGACTTCATTGTAGGAGAAAGTGTAGATTTATGGAGAGAAGTTGGAGGGTTTTTGCAGTAACCCAGGTGAGAGATGATGGTGGTCCTAAGTTAATGTCATGACAGTGGCAATAGATAAAACAGCACAGGTTTTAAAGATTTTCATCAGGCAGACACCTGGAACAAGGGTCTATGGGCACCTGTGCTAACAGTTTAAAAAGTATTGGGAGGGCTGTTGCATGGAAGATGGAGATTATTCTGTTTATTTACAGAGGGCATAGTAAGGATTCATGGGAGAAATATATTTTAACTTCAATACAATAGAGTGGTCCACAAATTGAAAGCCTTTGTTTATCATCCATCATTGAATGTGTCTAAGCATTTTAATTTGAGACATATTTTTAAATGCTTTATACATGCTATAGATTGAGTAACGATACCCAAGACACTGAGCCCACCCTTAGGGAGATTGAGATGCTGAGATAACTAACAGCTAATTAAAGTCAGTGAAATACATATTATTGCTGTGAACAAAGAACTATGGAAATTCATTCTGTCCAGGGTCGAGTTGGAGGTATTAGCCAAAATGATGGAAACTGGCAGAGGAGCTGATTAGAGGGAAAGTTTTTATGGTACCTGAAGGACAGCTGCATGGAATTGTCCAGGAAACGTTTGGAAATATGAATCTAGAGCTTAGAAAATAGGGATGGGGGAATGTATTGCAGAGTTTTCAGGACAAGCAAGGATCATCAAAGCAAAAGTCCTCAAAAGATAGGCAGATACTATAAATAAGGGAAGTAGGCAAGGCATAAGACAGTAAGGAGTGGTGGGGGCTGTGGCAAATCAGAAAGTAAATGACGTTCCCACAAGGCACTGATGCATCTCAGCTCTAATGAAATGTTACTATGTAGGAAGATTAGCCTGTATTGCCAGTATGGAGATGCTTTCTAAATGAAGACAGGCATCTGGATATTGGTTACTGTTTCAGTTAAAATTTTTCCCATGTAGTCTACATTTGATTCTATTATGTTCCAAAGACTATCAGATTTTGCCTTCTATGTTTTAAGGTTGAAGCTATGAATACAAATCTTTGCATAGGAGTTGAGCACTGGTCTATATATACTGGTAATCCCTCTCAAATGAATAAATCAGATCTTCCTTGCTATACAGCCTTTCCTTCTTCCATACTTGAGGATTCATGCACCTGTTGTGATGTCTAAGGAGGTGATGCAGTACATTATCAAACAAGGTGCAACAGACAATAAGAGAGAAGAACGTAATATTAACTAGAGCCTAGTGAAGATTTGGCTGTTTACAAAGAATAGTCTCGTATATAAGGTGATGACTGTGGCTGTGCTTTCAGGCCTCAGGAAACATTGCTTTTCTTGCCGTCTTACTTGTGTTGCAATTGATGTGAGTTTAATACCTCAGATGTGCCACTTGGTGTCCTTGCACCCAAGATGGGACTGAAAACAAAATGGTTTAAGAGTCATTGAAAGAGGACAGGGATCAAAGATGGTATCCTAAATAACAACATTAGGGATGAGTGAGGAGGATGACCAGCAAAGGTAAATTTTAGGATGAGCCGAGAGGAGTGTCACCAAAACCAAGAGGGGAGAGAGCTTTAAGAAGAAAGGTCCATTTTGACACATTATGCAAATGAAAATTGGCGAGGCCATTGGTTCTAAAAGGTAGAGGCTCTGATGACCTCAGAGTAGGCAGAAGAGCTGTCAAGATTCCAGGCTGCTGTGCCCTGGGCCGTGAGTGAGATCCCCGCACAGAGGAAATGCACACTGCTCCTTCAGTCAGTTTGGCAACACAGGGGAGGAGAGAAGCAGTTGTGTTCCAAGGATGAAGCAAGGTTAGAGAGAGGTGTACTTTTTTTTTTTTAATGGAGTAGAATTGATAATATATTGAGATGAGGGAGAGTGATCATTGATGAAACAATGTATGGAATGAGGCATAAAATGGAAAGATCAGAATCGGAGCAATTGAGAATTGTCCTCCTTTCAGACAGGTAAAAATATGAATCTGTGGAGGTAGCAGAGAGGAAAATTGAGGGAGCTGATGCCTGATGACTCTACAATTCCTCTGAAATAGAATATGAGAGAAAGGGTTTGTAGAGAGATACGGGCTGCAAAAGAAAAAAAAATAACAACACACATTTAGAACAGCAGCTGTAGGGATTTTAACAGGGGGTAAATAAAAGGATTGTTAAGGTTCAAATCAAGGCTGGAAGCCGTTAAGTAGTAATGATCAGCACAGCTGTGAACATTTCTCCAACAGAACCCAGGAAGTGAAGAAAGGAGGCATTAGTTTGTTCCAGCGTTGGAGGATGACCAGCGAGATTCAGCAGAAGATCAAAGGGTCGAAGGGGTGATAAGTGGGCGGGCAGGTAGATAAAGATAAATGGCCAATGCAAGACAGGCTGCAGGGGAAGTAAGAGGAGCCAGGTGAAAATGCATTTGATGGGAGAGCAGAGAGAGGTCCTGGGATGACTATTTTGCTGTGGATATTGGAATGAGCTACTCCTGCGCTAGGTGACACTTGGATCTGAGTGACTGCTGAGGTTCCTTCTTATTCCAAAATTCTTTTATTATTCATATCAGTTCAGTCACTCAGTCGTGTGTGACTCTTTGCAACCCATGGACCACAGCATGCCAGGCCTCCCTGACCATCACCAACTCCCGGACTCCACCCAAACCTATGTCCATTGAGTCGGTGATGCCATCCAGCCATCTCATCCTCTGTCGTCCCCTTCTCCTCCTGCCTTCAATCTTTCCCAGCATCGGGGTCTTTTCCAGTGAGTCAGCTCTTCACATCAGGAGGCCAAAGTATTGGAGTTTCAGCTTCAGCATCTGTATTTTATTCTCTTACTATAGAAACCGCAGCCCGTTCGTCTGCTGTGGTCGTAATCGTCATAGTGTGTACAGAAAGGTCCTGGAAACACTAGCGTCCTGGGTATACCTCTCTGGAATGGCCTCGAGAAAAATCATAAAGTGGATGAAATTTCTCATTTGTACTCCTCTCCTTTGATAATTTAATCTTCCATTCCTTCATCATATCCCTAGTGGATCAGGCCAATGAGGGCATTGTTCTATGACAGGAAGGCTGTCCTTAGGTCCCACACAAGTCAAAACCTCTTGGTAGACACTTGTTCTCCTTCTGTGTGGATCCGTATCTGGTCTCTAGTTACTCATTTTCATTTCAGTGCAGCTACAAGGAACTTTAGTCTTAAGTTAGCTTTTCCGTCCTTCTGACCCAAGTCACAAGGCAGACTTCCTTTGTTTTATTCTTCTTAATTCTTTTAACTTCTACTGGATGGTAGGTAATGTGAAGAGACGGGGGGGAATTAAAAGAAGGGAGCGATTAGCCTAGTGGACTTGAAATGAACAGACAGGGAGATTCAATACCAGGTGCTTTCCTGCTCCAAATCCTACATCTTGACTTGGACGGCTCTTCTGTGTACTTCTCAGTTTCTGTACAAGTGCCAGGACACCGACTTCGCTTGCCTCTGGCATTGGCTTTCAGTTTTAGGAAACAAAGAGTTCAAACATGGGTTATTTCTTCAATGACCCTGCAGATTTTACCCTGGGGACCAGCTCCCTTGCTGTGGAGATGGCTGAAAGTGCTAAGCAACAAATTTGAAATATGCCCAGACTCTATGGAACCAGAGGGTTTGAATGCCTGCCAGGGCTTTATTGCCTCCTGATGTACTTCTGAGGTTGATCAAAGTCCCACACAAGTTCTGCTGGAGGAGAGAATCTTTAGGGGGATCTCAAGAGCAAAAATAGCCTTGACATGGAAGGAAGAAATTCAAACAGCACAAACTGTCTGTAGGAGCTTTGGTTGCATGGCATCGAAGCCTCTTTCTCTGAGCTCTCTCTACCTGAGCAGTTCTTGAGGATAAATGTTGTGTCTTCTTTGTCTCCAGCTCCAGCTTAGTACAAACAGTGCCCTGTTTTATATGCTCATTCAGTCTGTGTGTAAATCAGCCACATGTCAGGATGACAATTGCCCATCCCCATCTCTGTTCCAGTGGTTTGTGAATGGTAAAGGGACTTCTTTCACTTGAGCCCCACTTCATTTGATTTTGAGAATCTGAGAAACCCAATTTTGAATTCTCACTCAACAGCATGTTCATTTTGTGAGGCTAATTTCCTTAATCCTCTCTCTACCTCCGTTTCCTATAGGATTATGAGATCTCTCTCTTAGATTTGTACTAGGGTGAAATTTCCTCTTTTTTCTCCCCCTCTGACTTCCTCTGTACCTTATGCATATTGCTATGGGTATGCTGTGTTATAGCTTCACATAGGAGAGGCTATGACTCTTCTACTAGGTGACGGGCAGAGACCACGGCTGCCCCCTCTCACAGAGGACCGGGAGGAGAGTCTGAGCTTGCTGTCCGTCAATGATACCTGTGATACTGCGTGACATGCTCTGGCCCTTTTGGTCTCTCTATAACAGTGTCCACCATAGGGTCCTGATAATTTGCGATAGACAAACATCAACATATCCACAGCCTACATGTACAGCTACACTCTCTTTTGTTCAGAAACCAGATAATTAGAAGTGGTCTCCAACCAAGAGGCACTCTTTAATTTATTTACTCAATAAAAACCCATTATGCATCTCCTATGTGCGAAGCTCTGGGACACCGCAGTGCATAGAGAGACACTGTCTTTGTTCATGCGGGGCATGTATCGTCAAGGGAGAGACGCGCATTAATCAAATACCCTCACAAGCAGAGGTACAGTTGCAGCAGTGATGAAGACCCCACAGTGATAGAACTTGGTGCTGCTTAATTTAAAGATGCGACAGAATCAAGACAGTCAGGAGGCTATTGTCTGAGGAAGTGGCCGTCGTCAGTGATTTGAAGGATGGGTAGAGATGACCATGAGAGAGAGGGAAGAGCCTCACAGCCATAGGCAACAGGGTGTGGAAAGCACTTATAGTGTGAGGGAGTGTGATGAGGTTGTGAGATGAAGCTGGCATGGCTGGAGTCCAGGAAGAAAGGTTCAAGGTAAGACTTGCCCAGGGGACCCTGCTCAGGAGTATGGTCCTTGCTTGAGCTGCAGTGGACAGCTGTGCAGAGGTGAGGTCATCTGAAGAAGGATCGGGCACCTGCAAGTGGGCCCACCCTGCTCTCTCGAGGACATCTACCCTCCATGGCGAGATCTGTGTCCTCAAGAATTAGCCCTTTCTCTTCTCTTGGCTAACCACACTGGGCTATACATGAGTTGTGCGTGTCCTTGTCTCAACTCACGCTGTCGCCTTACAAGAAGGATGACCCATGCCCTCCCCATCCCATTTCCCCTCCCTGCCACCGTGGACCCACACAGCCGGCCTGGTGCCAGAGTGGGCCGAAGAGTAATAGCTGTTGTTTCAGTTTACTCGAGCTAATCTATCACACCTCACCCAGAGACCCCAGCTCTGCCCCCCCCGCGTTCTCTGTCCTGAGGTGAAACACACAAGCGAATAAACATGTTTGGAAATCCTCTTTGTCACCACTGAAGCATGCTCATTTATTTAGCAAAATGCCCATAATTTTTAAATTGCTTGATTTAGCCACTGGCTACTTGGTATCTTCAAGGGGTCCCATCAGCAACAGTGCTTCCCCATTACCTGGAAAAACCGGGCAGGCTTTTGATCGCTGGAATTAATTCCCCGCCAGGATTTTCATTGCTTGGAGCAGCAAGCCGCTGGTTCCTGCAGGGGCCAGGCTGAAGTCTCCTGCCAATTCCCTATCCATGCTTGTCCCTCCCTCCACACCTACACCCTTTCTTTCTTTCATTATGCTCAATGGGTTCAATTCAATGAGAAATTGCAATTAAAACGTTTACAAAGCTCCAGTTTTCTCTGTGACTGCCCTTAAGAAGGCTAAACGTCCACAATTCACTCTCCTTTTTTCCTCCCCCAAATAAAGCACAAAGTTTCCAGGAATGTTGTTCTTACAGACACAGGCCCCCCCGAAGGGTATTAATACATTTGAAAACAACTCCACAATGAATTATAAAACCAGGGGCAAAGGGAGAGGAGAAGTTTTGGTCTTCGGGCATGGGGGAGAAAATGAAATCAGGAGTAACTGTTTCAGGGCCCAACACCTTTGTCTGGTGGCCCTGCAGATCAGCTCACAGTGGTTTGCAGCTTTTCTATCTTCCTTTCTTTCCATTAATTGTTTATACCTCTGGTACCAAGAGAGGGGTCTTGTTTTCCTTTTAGGTGTAATTAGAGTAATCAAAGGTTTTGTAATGCTCTTCTGTTTTATTTCTCTGTTTCTATTCAGTCTCTTCCTGTGCAAGAGAAAAATATAAAACACAAAACAAAACCAAAAAAAACCCGTTTTGTGAATTCTTGCAGGGAAAATTGGTCTTACCATAATAGCAATTGGCAGCAATAGTTCTGAGGTGAACAACCTGAAATTACTCCCTAAAAGCAATAATTTGTATAGTGTGTATTATGAGAAAAGAGGGGAGGACTTGGTGACAGTTTAGGTGAATTTTAACACAGCTTTATCTTTTTATTTTGTGATAAGTGAGGAAGCAAACTGTTGGCGTATTCAACGAAGGCTGTGTAGTTGCATTTGATTTTGTTTCTGTTGAATAGATTCTGGTTTGAATGTCAAATTAAACTTCCCAGCTTCCAAACACTGAATTCTTTTGTTGAGAAATTTACACATTCTTGAAAGGAGAGGAGTCCAAATGCAGTTATCCTTTAAAGGTAAGGAGGTTAGGCAAACAATGAATTGACAATTTTTCTACCTTTTATATTAACAAAACTTACTCTCTGCAGTCCACGGTAGGGAATCTTGTTTGAAAGAGATTTTGCCACATCATCACAAGCATTTCCAAGGTGACAAAGCGATGTGTCACCAACAAGGCTGTGCCATCTTTGAATACAAGCTGATGGGAAGAGAAAAAGTCAAGAGCAAGAAACTGTTTTAGGGTGTTTGCTCAAGATAGAGGGACTCCTAAAATATTACCATTAAAGAGTCAAATGAAACAGTTCAACATATCTTTAAAAAATGAGCAAAAGGATAAGGAATAGTAGTATTAAATTTTTTTCACTTAAATCCACTCTTCAAAATATATATGTTCCTTTTATTTACCTTGGCCAGTATATTTATATTTCCTTGTTTTTGTGACTCAAATATATGCAGAAAAGCCTGTGTTTGTGTGTGAAGATGTATACATGCTTCTGTAAATATTCTGATTATTTATGTAGAACTAGAGCAAGACAGGGAGAAGGCAATGGCACCCCACTCCAGTACTCTTGCCTGGAAAATTCCATGGACGGAGACGCCTGGAAAGCTGCAGTCCATGGGGCCACTAAGGGTCGGACACGACCGAGTGACTTCACTTTTACTTTTCACTTTCATGCATTGGAAAAGGAAATGGCGACCCACTCCAGTGTTCTTGCCTGGAGAATCCCAGGGACGGGGAGCCTGGTGGCTGCCATCTATGGGGTCACACAGAGTCGGACACGACTGAAGCGACTTAGCAGCAGCAGCAGCAGAGGAAGACAAGATGAATTCCTAAAGAATTAAAATGTAGCTTGCTAGTGTTTATATAGGCTTACGAGGCATCTTAAGTGACTTAATCTCTCATGATCCTTGGTGATTTTCATCTGGGAGAGAACCCCCAGGTAAAATGTGGAGATAGTGGTATGGCTGTGAGTTCAATCCAGGGTTTCTCTTTTCTACACCACAGTTTCTTTCAAAGCAGCACCACGATGCCAGCCAGGAAGGAAAAGTAAATTCTTTCTAAAAACCAGGTTTAAAAGGGCACCACGTTTCAAATTCCTCAAGGTGTTCCTTGGTCTTCAGCTGGCTTCCTAATGTTGCAAGGTAAATTGAAGCATATAAGAGTGTTTCTGAGCACAAATCAACTCAAATTGGGTAGCATTCAGTCTCGTGGATACAAAGGAGATCCGAGGATCTGTACAAAATGAAAGACTAATAGGCACAAGGGAGCAAGAATTAGAAAGTTATTCTAGATGAAAAAGCAGGTTGGTTGTTACAGTTACTTTCCTTTAGGGGTTGTAGAGTCTATCAGGCAGTTCAGTTCAGTTGCTCAGTTGTGTCCAAGTCTTTGCGACCCCATGGACTGTAGCACGCCAGGCCTCCCTGTCCACCACCAGCTCCTGGAGTTTACTCAAACTCATGTCCATCGTAACTAATGCTGATCTGGTGATTCCCGATCAACTGTTTCAAGACTCCATCGCTGGGAGAACCAAAACTATAATTAATGTAAGTCTCTGGTGACATGGGGCTTAGCATGAGTGACTCCCTTTGGGGTCTATTTTCTTTTTAAACACACCAAACATTTTTCCTTCCTTTATCTTCAAGGACTGGACTTACTATTCCAGTTTAAAAAAAAATAAAAAGAAAAATCACTAAAGTACAAACAGGGTAGTAGTTTTTATATGCATTAATACATTCCCATTATCCAGAATCAAGCAGTATTAACAGTGTGTCATCCTTTCCTCAGTCTTTCATAAATTATAAAAACAGCATATAGATATATTTTTCTTCTCTTAAAAAAAATATGAAGTTAAACTCTCCTCATGTACTTTGCCCTCAACTAGATCTTCTCCTCCCAAATCTCTCAGAGAAATCACTCTTTTGAGTTTGGCGTATATTTGGTCAAGATTCTCGAGAGAAACAGAACAAATAGGCGGTATGTCTTTAAATCTGTGTATCTATATACCTGTAACTTTGAATTGATTATAAGACATTATCTTGTGTGATTATGGAGTCTGAGAAGTCTCAAGATCTGGAATCTGAAGTCCTGAGGACCAGCAAAGCCAAAGGTGTAAGTTCCAGTCTGGGTCTGAAGGCAGGAAGAGATCGCTGGCCCTCGCTCAGGCCTGTCCCATGCATTCATGCATGCTAGGTCACTTCAGCCGTGTCTGGCTCTTGGTGAACATGTGGACTGTAGCCCTCCAGGGTCCTCTGTCCATGGGACTCTCCAGGCAAGAATACTGAAGTGAGCTGCTATGCCCTCCTCCAGGAGTCTTCTCAACACAGGGATTGAACCCAAATCTCTTGTCTCCTCCATTGGCATGTGGATTCTTTACCACTAGCAGCACCTGAGAAGCTCCCAAGAATGTCAGGTAGAGACAGTGAATTCTTTCTCGCTCAGGCTCTTGTTCCATTTAGGCCCTCACCTGACTGAAGAAGGCCCACTGTCATTGGGGAGGGCGACCTGCTTTACTCAGTCTACCAATTCAAATGTTCTTCTCATGTAGAAGCATCCTCACAGACACACCCAGAATACTGTTCAAACAAATAATGAGATACTCATAACCCAATCAAGTTGAACATACAATTAACTATCTCAGTGTGGTTACTTGTGATTTTTAAAATATGCACTTCTGTGCACATATACATATCTAGAGAAAACTCAGCATATGATATTTTATATAAAAATAAAAATTTTATATTTAAAAGTTTTATATTTAAAAGTTTTCTATAAATATGAAACTCAGCATATTTTATTTATGATAACTATTTATGATAGTTATAAGAACTACCATTTTTATGATAGTTTATTCAGTTTACTTACACAGTAGGGTAATGTTTGCCTTCTGCATCATGCTTCTTTCTTTCAACTTCGTGGTTTTGATGGCTAAGTTCCTGATAGGCTTGATGTTCTGCTGATTAGTATTAGTTGATGTGATTCCTGAGAGATGGATAAGATTGTGCCAGGTCAGGAAAGGAATGGGGCACAAAGAGCAATGTTATATGCATGGGTACTGAGTTTTGTAAGGACATGGAATAGACTGTGGAAAGTCAGAGTTGCTAGAACTTGAGGGGTAGGGTCTCATAGAAATTAAGTAGTGCAGATATAGAGACTTTATAGCCTAGACCAGAGAATTTGAATTTTTACTAAGAGCCAAGGAATGTTATAAGTGGATTGTTGTCGTTTTCTCTTGCTACTTGGAAGGAAAGTTATGACCAACCTATATAGCATGTTAAAAAGCAGAAACATTACTTTCCAGGTCCATCTAGTCAAAGCTGTGGTTTTTCCAGTAGTCATATATGGATGTGAGTGTTGGACTATAAAGAAAGCTGAGCACTGAAGAATTGATGCATTTGAAATGCTGTGTTGGAGAAGACTGTTGAGTGTCCCTTGGATGGTAAGGGAGATCCAGCTACTCCATCCTAAAGGAAATCAGTCTTGAATATTCATTGGAAGGACTGATGCTGAAGCTGAAACTCCAATACTTTGTTCACCTGATGCAAAGAAGAACTGACTCATTGGAAAAGACTCCAATGCTGGGAAAGATTGAAGGCAGGAGGAGAAGAGGATGACAGAAGATGAGATGGTTGAATGGCATCACTGACTCAATGGACATGAGTTTGAGCAAGCTCTGGAAGCTGGTGATGGCCAGGGAAGCCTGGTGTGCTGCAGTCCTTGGGATCACAAAGAGTTGGACATGACTGAGTGAGTGAACTGTACTTTTCTTTTCAGTTGCTAAGTCGAATCCAACTCTTTGTGACCCCATGGAGTGCAGCACGCCAGGCTCCTCTGTTATTCACTATGTCCTGGAATTTGCTCAAATTTTGTCCATTGAGTCAGTGATGCTATACTAACCACAGATAAGGTCATGTCCTTAGGTACGGGTGCTTAGGACTTCAACATATGAATTTTGGAGGGCACAGTTCAATCAGTAGCATGGAGTGACAAAAATATTTCTTGCAGAAGACAATTCTAGCTCTGTTCAGAGTAAACTGAAATATAGAGAAATGATGGTGGAATAACAGACATGAGGCTGTGAACTTATTGAAGGATCGAAAGCCACTCAGATACAGTCCAGCCCCTCTCGAAGTCCTTATCCTCTCTGGGCACCACACTTTTCTTTAAAAACCCAAAGGGAAACAGAGACTTGGAAAAACTATCTATAGATTCCTCAGAGTGATGTGTGATTTCTCATCTACTGCTAGTTCTTTTCTTTTTCTTTCTAATGCAGGTTTTTCATTGTTCAAGGCACACATATTTTAGAATGTCCATCTAATTTAATCACATAGGAAATGATTTTGTCATAAAGATACTTTATATACCTGTTGGATAAAACAGTTTATAACTGCTACAATTTCTGAGTTTAATGTCTTCCTGAAAAAGAAATTGAGAAAAAAAAATTAAACTCTCGACATTGATAACATTTGATCGTAGTCACATGCTGAGTCAGAGACAGTACTGCTTTCTAAGTTGCTTAGTCTCAATTATGTCGTAATAAAGTGTGCATTGTAGCCTAGTTGTTATAGGGACAGTGGGAAGCATAAATTTGATTTTTGTTGACTTCTTCACATTTAAAGTCTCTACTTCTTGGTGGAATTAACATAGTAATTTAGCATTTAATTTCCTGGGGGACCAGATGTTTTATTCTGTGTGTTTGTTTTATTTGTGTTATAGTTGTTGGGTCATTTAAAATGAAATGACAAAGAAGAAAGAATGGTGCATACCAGTAAATATGTAGTTTAATAATATTCAGAACACATATGCACAGTGAGAGTATATCCAAATACACGTACTCCAATGAAGAATTATTAAGCGTTGCCTATTTTTCAGCTGGATTCTCAGTTGTGCTATTCAGGTTGATGGGAGATTCCAGAAAAGGGGCTGGGAAGAAGACACAGGAGGAACAACTTTATGGGATGTAGGTTCTTAAAGCCTTTAAACTGATTGATTAGCATGTTAATAATAGCAGGAGAGTTACTGTGTTATATTCTAAGGACTCTAACATGGCATAATTTTCTGTTTTGTGGTTCCCACCAATAAAGGGAGAATGAATAGACCAAACTGAATGTATTTCTTAAATTGAAAGTGTTAGTTGCTCAATCGTGTCCTACTCTTTGAGATTCAAGGACTGTAGCCCATCAGGCTCCTCTGTTCATGGAATTCTTCAGGCAGGATGCTGAAGTAGGTAGCCATTCCCTTCTCCAGGGGATCTCCCCCACATAGGGAATGAACCTGGGTCTTCCACATTACAGGCAGATTCTTTACCAGCTGAGCCCACCAGGGAAGCCAAGCATAGATCAAATTTTCCTCCAGGGCACAGAACTCCTTTTACTGGGGCTGTTGGCTAAACATGACAGTTTAAGACTGTGAAAAGAAATGGTCTCAAGAAAACAGAAGAGGAAAATGTAGGAGAAGGATGGGAAATCCACGTACAGTTTGTGTGCCTGACCAGCTCTCCTCTGTCACTGCTGTAATTATCTCTTCTTCATCTCTCTTCTCTGTCTCTGTCTTCTCCCTTTGCCCAAATTAGTTTAGCTCTGTAAGCCCAGAGTTGTTAGTTGTATGGTGAAGACAGTCATTAACTAATTCCGTAACTTTGGCTGAGATGAACAAGATGGACAGAATTCCCCGTCTTTGTGGAATTTTCTCTTTGGGTGAAGATTAGGAGTGGTTAACAAGATAAATAAGTTACATGACGTATGTGTTGCTTCTGTCCAGTTGCTAAGTCCTGTCCGAATCTTTGTGACCTCATGTGGGCTCCTCTGTCCTTTACCATCTCCCAGAAATCACTCAAATCCATGTCCATTGAGTCTGTGATACTCTCTATTCATCTCATCCTCTGTCACTCCCTTCTCCTCTTGCCTTCAGTCTTCCCTAGCGTCAGAATCTTTCCCAGTGAGTCAGTTCTTTGCATCAGGTGGCCAAAGTATTGGAGTTTCAGCTTCAGCATCAGTCCTTCCAATGATCACCCAGGACTGATCTCCTTTAGAATGGGCTGGTTTGATCTCCTTGCAGTCCAAGGGCCTCCAAAGAATCTTCTCCAACACCATAGTTCAGAAGCATCAGTTCTTCTGTGCTCAGCCTTCTTTATAGTCTAACTCTCACATCCATACATAACTATTGGAAAAAACATAGCTTTGACTACATGGACCTTTGATTATTAGATGACTATGACGTATCACTTATTACATGGTGTTAAATTCTACGGAGAGAAATAAAATAGGGAAAAGGGATAGAGTCTGACAAGTTAAAACTTTACAAAGAATGGTCAGAGAAGAGACTGCTTTTCTGAGAAATTATAAAGTTTTGACTCTGTTACTTTTTAGTGTTTATCCTGTGGGAATTGAATCTTCCAGGAACTTTCTGTGAAAGTGACATTTGAGTACTGGTATCTGGATCCTGGTGATTAAATTGCTGCACATGATGGTCATTTTAAAACAATGCATCATAATATACAACTAGGAGGGCATTTTGCTTCAGCCTGAAGAATGTGATCGATTTATAATTCTAGACAATGACTGCAGGACATGTAGCCTCAAGACCTCTTCTCTGCTTGTGTTTGGAATTGTCATGGATGGAAGTGCTTTGACAAGAGAAAACAATATGACAATTCATAAGAGAGCTATTGAGGATAGGCGGGATATGATCGTCAACTTCTTTTTTCTGTGTGTTTCCTTGCAGCTCTGCCTCTTTTCCTTTGCTCTAGACTGAGTGTTTTACGTGTGTTGGATTCATTCAGTTGGCAAATCACTGTCATAACAAGTTAGGAAGCATGTGATGACCCTCTAATTGGCCACTGCACTGTATACAAACCTCCCATGTTTGATCTGAGTGACACCAGACATCCTGTAAATTGGTAATTTGTCTGTCAGTTTCCATAACGCCTGTGACAGTAAGACAAACGCAACTCTCTGTGATTCTAATCTGAAACATTGATCTTCAGATTGTATAGTAAAAGGAGGGGGTAGTATTCCTCTGTACTCTTTGAAGAGGAGGGGAGAAAAGAGGAAATAGCAAATTTAGGAATACTCTCAACACAAGTCACCATTCCATGTCAGCTTAACGCGTAAAAGCAAATGTCATGGCTGTACGATGTTTGATAGCCCTGAGTGATGAAAGGTCGTTCAGTAGCTTTTAGAAAACTTTGGGCAACACTCACACCGCAGTTAGGGCTTCTTAGTAACCTGTTTATGCACTGTACTCCCCTTGTGTATGTGTTTCTTTTTCCCCCTTTTAGAAAGGTTTGCATGTAATCAGTTGGGATTTAAATATTTGCTTTTCCTTGCTGTTATTCCATACCTGAAGACCCTTTCCCCTCTTTTTTTGTCTTTCTGTTTTCTGTTAGGTGAAATAAGTTTCAGTTCAGTTCAGTTCAGTCACTCAGTTGTGTCCGACTCTTTGGGACCCCATGAGCTGCAGCACGCCAGGCCTCCCTGCCCATCATCATCTCCTGGAGTTCACTCAGACTCGTGTCCATTGAGTTGGTGATGCCATCCAGCCATCTTGTCCTCTCTTGTCCCCTTCTCCTCCTGCCCCCAATCCCTACCAATATGAGTCTTTTCCAATGAGTCAACTCTTTTCATGAAGTGGCCAAAGTACTGGAGTTTCAGCTTTAGCAGCATTCCTTCCAAAGAAAACCCAGGACTGATCTTCTTTAGAATGGACTGGTGAGATCTCCTTGCAGTCCAAGGGGCTCTCAAGAGTCTTCTCCAACACCATAGTTCAAAAGCATCAATTCTTCAGCGCTTAGCTTTCTTCACAGTCCAACTCTCACATCCATACATGACCACTGGAAAAAGCATAGCCTTGACTAGATGGACCTTTGTTGGCAAAGTAATGTCTCTGCTTTTGAATATGCTATCTAGGTTGATCATAACTTTTCTTCCAAGGAGTAAGCGTCTTTTAATTTCATGGCTGCAATCACCATCTGCAGTGATTTTGGAGCCCAAAATATAAAGGCTGACACTGTTTCCACTGTTTCCCCATCTATTTCCCATGAAGTGATGGGACCGGATGCCATGATCTTGGTTTTCTGAATGTTGAGCTTTAAGCCAACTTTTTCACTCTCCTTTTTCTCCTTCATCAAGAGGCCCTTTAGTTCCTCTTCACTTTCTGCCATAAGGGTGGTGTCATCTGCATATCTGAGGTTATTGATATTTCTCCCGGCAATCTTGATTCCAGCTTGTGTTTCCTCCAGCTCAGCATTTCTCATGATGTACTCTGCATAGAAGTTAAATAAGCAGGGTGACAATATACAGCCTATAGAAGTACCTTTTCCTGTTTGGAACCAGTCTGTTGTTCCATGTCCAGTTCTTTTTTGAGTGATTGGCAGTTTCTGATTTTTCTTTTGAGTCAGTTAGACCCAGTGCAGGATAGTAGGAGAAAAATGTTTCTCTGACTTTATGCATGTCTGTGAAGCTGGTAAATATTTGCGGTATAGCTACCCGTATATGCTCCTACAAGCCAGTGTAAGTAGGCTACCAGTCCAGAGACCGTATTGAGGAAGAATCGAGGCAGCCTGCATTTGCACTCTTGTTAAGACGGGCATCAGTGCTGTCCTGACCTTTGCTAAAACTTTCCAGGATGTGACTGGGGAGTAGATGGCACTGACTAGACATACCGTCTTTGTTTTTTTTCTTAAAAAAAAAAAAAAAATCGCTGGGCACATAAAAATCTCCAAGTAACCACTCAGTGGTTTGGGCTGGAATATAAAAGTAATTTCATAATGTAGTGTAATGGAAAGAGGGCAGCTGTCATTTAAAAATACAGAAATAAACCTGTCTTCTAACACAAAATTATTTGCAACCTTTGAATGTGTCAACCAGTCTGACCTAACTGTTAATTAGGCTAATTTTCTAACAAGGTTGTGAGAATCGCATATGATAAAGCATGAGCAAACAGTTACTCTTCAAGGACTGCCAGAAACTCATATTGTTGTTGCTGGGTCAAAGTGTTCATTCTGGTGATACAATGTATTAACTAAAATGATTGCTCCTCTTACTCTGTCTCTCCATTTCTTCTCCCTCCCCTTTTGTTCCAGTGTGGTCAGTCCCTGTTGACACCCCACGATGAGCCATCTATATGTGGTTTCCTTTCTTTCTTTTAATTTTTATGTGGGTATTTCTTAATTTTTGACTCTGCCGGATCTTCACTGCTGTGCACTGACTTTCTCTTATGGCAAACAGGGACTTCTCTCTAATTGTAGTGGGTGGGCTTCTCATTGCAGAGCATGGACTCCAGGGTGTGTGGGCTCATCAGTTGTGGCACACAGGCGGTTACCCCATGGCGTGTGGCACCCTCCAGGGATTGAACCCATGTCCCTGCACTGGCAGGCAGCTTCTTTGCTGCTGGGCCACCAGGGAAGTCTTATGTGTTGTTTTCTGAGCTGGAAGTCATGCTGTCTGCAATCAGCATAGTTCCACATTCCTCTTTTAGAGATACTATGGACCACGGGAACAACTTTAGAGATCCTGAATATTAATTTTACAGATAGATTTCAGAGTGCAAAGAGAATACTGACATGCCTTTAACTATTTTCCATAGGCACCTGCTGCAGATAAATATCTTAGAGACAAATTGGCCTTTATTCTTACTGACATCTCACTGGACTATGTAAGAGAATTGCAGATTAAATCAGCATTTTCTTCCTGCTGGTCGTGAATCAGATCAATGATGAAATGGGAGGCCTAGTTAATCTCTGTGACAGAGGTTACCAGACCTCTATGTTTGGTGGCTTAGATCCTTAAAGAAACTGGAAAACTTTGCACTACAGAAAGTATTAAGGGAAGGCTTTTCTTCTTAGTCCCTTTCTGTTGGAACTATTACCATTTTTTCTTTAAAAGCTAAGCTGGCATGTACTGAAGGACTCTATTTCTATTCCGTTCCTTCCTGTCCCCACAGTTGCTATTGACACTCATCCCCTCTGGTCCTATCGAAGACCAGTCTTAGTAGTTTAGCACAGTAAAGTGGTTAAAGAATATTTTCTACAGCCCACCTGCCTGTCTTCACCCTGCAGTTCTGCCATGTACTTGCTGTGGGGCTGTGGGTAAGTTGCTCAACCTCTCTGTGCCTCAGTAGCCACTTCACAGGAGGCTTGTTAGGAAGACTAAATGAGTTAATCTCGGTAAAGTGATTAGAAAAATACCTTGGCGCATTCTGTGAGTTTTGTTGTATAAAATAAGGCTTAGTGGATTACTTGCATTGCTTGCATTAGCTAGCTTATTACCTTCCATACAGAATGTGATAATTACTGGTGACTAAATAAATCAATAAATTAGAGTGGGGAAGAGGGCACGTGTGCATTCCATTTTTCTACTAAATAACTATGTGATCTCGCACATTTAAACTTTTTTGGAGCTGTTTTCTCCTTTGTAAAATAGAAATATCATTTATCCAATGGATAAATTATCCAAGGATAATCATAATTATCCAAGTGATAACATACTTATAATGAGTCTGGTATATGCATGTGAAGTGTTATGATGTTTATATTTGATCAAGTTACTGAATTAATTTCAGAGGGAACTGTGCTGAGTTAAATAGTTTTGACAGACATCCCTGATCCAGAGGTTGGCTGTCCTACAACATGAGTATCAGGACCTAGACACCCACAGCCTCTATCAATTCTTGGGAATATAAGAAGTATTTCAGAATCCCCCACATCAGTCAAGAAGGAGGCTTCTCATTTACCTACTAGTCCACTTGAATATGTTTGGACACTTCTTGTGGAAGTGTAAGGTGGTGAGAGACACTCTTAGCAAACCTTGGGAGCTTTTATCTTTCCTTCTCACATCCCTCCACACTCTTAGGCCATGTTCCAAGGACAGCGGTTTGGAGATGTTTGTTTTTACGCTGATGGATGTTGCGGTCTGTAATCTGTGAACCGAAGCTGGGCTCTTCTTCCATTGCTGCCGGCGTACCTTGTTGTGTTTATGAGTCTGACAGGCAGACATATCTGAGGCGTATCTCATATGCTGATCTGTGAAGGAGATAAGCCCCTCGTTTTGCTTGAGTGGAGACCAAAAAGCAGGTGGAAGAAAAGCCTGCATTGATTTCTGCCTGGGCCGGAGGTGCCAGGAAAAGATCACGTCCTCCTTGGACACACTTCAGCCTCTGCTATTGGATCATTTGACTCAGATTTGTAAAACCATTTAAGTTGGGGTGGGGGTTTCTTCCTGCCTCACCATACCTATTTTTTTAAGTTTTTTTTTTTTTTTTCTGATGTGGGCAATTTTTAAAGTCTTTATTAAATTTATTACAGCATCGCTTCTGTTTGATGTTGTTTGGGTTTGTTCTGGCCCTGAGGCATGTGGAATCTTAGTTCCCTGACCAGAGATCCAACCCACCCTCCCTGCCTTGGAAGGTGAAGTCGTAGCCAATGGACCACAAGGGAAGTCCCTCAACATACCTACTTTTATTTTTGGTTTTGTAAGCTGCCACCACCACTATTTTTATAATAAAGGAAATTGAAAGCCAAATATATTTTCAGAGTTTAGAATCTCTTAATTTGCTGTGTGATCTTTATGCATTTTATTTTTTACACTTTGATTCAGGTTTTACAGGAGATGCAGGTTTGATCCTTCAGTTGGGAAGATCCCCTAGAATAGGAAGTGGCAACCCCACTCCAGTTTTCTTGCCTGGAAAAATCCATGGACAGAGGAGCCTGGATGGCTACAGTCCATGAGATCACAGAGTCAGACGCAAGTGAGCATGCATGTAAAGAGAAAACCCCACTTGTAAATTGCTCCATTTCAGTTGACCACCAGATTTTTACAGAGTAAAATTATTTTTTTGTTGAAGAGAGACAATATGAATGTCCACATGGGCTGCTGGATGGGGGTGGTTGTTCCTTGTTCAGTTGCTCAGTTGTGTGCAGTTCTTTGCAACCCCATGGACTGCAGCACACCAGGCTTTCGTGTCCTTCACAGTCTCCCGGGGTTTGCTCAGATTCATGGCCACTGAGTTAATGATGCCATCCAACCATCTCATCCTCTGTCGTGTCTAACTTCTGCCTTCAGTCTTTCCTAGCATCAGGGTCTTTTCCTATGAGCCAGCTCTTCGCATTAGATGGCCAAAGTATTGGAGCTTTAGCTTCAGCATCACTCTTTCCAATGAATATTCAGGCTTGATTTCCAGTTGAGGAACTTCGAAGTGATCAAACCCTGACTGGAACCTGTGTTTTGACGCACACAATGTTATTTCTTTTTTTCATATTTATGATCATGGTTACATGTCATGATTTCCCAGTGAGACCATAAGCTTCTTGAGGGCAGCAGGCCACTGATGATGAGTAATTACTTAGAGGATATAAAATAATTGCCTCTTACCATTCGACTGGTTCAGAAAAGTGTGGATGGGATTCCTTCTCTCCACTGAAAACTCTGACTTTGCCGGCTAGTTTTAGCACTGTCCTCTCTTTTATGGTTCCTTGATGATTATTTATTGGTTCCAGTGGTTTACATTTCAGATCCTTAATTAAGTCCTCCTTTCTGTCTAACTCACAGCCAAAGCATATTTTTCACTTATCTTCCTGCAATGCTCAAACATAAATTGATGCCAGATGCACTCTGTTTGATTACATTCCATCCAGACTTGCTTGCTTGCAAAGAATACTAGGGCAGTAGCATTTATTTCAGGTAGTTTTTTGCTTTGTTCTGTTTTTGTTTCTTTTAAAGTGCTTCTTAGCCTTTTGGCTAAGATTAGGTATATTTCAGGTAGTTTTACAAAGAGCCGTTCCTGGCATTCAGTGCGTATGGCAGTAGGGGGTCGGGACAGGGGCACAAGAGGGAAAGAAGTTAGATGTGTTCCCCAGGTATTTATTAATTTATGGTGGAAATGGAAAGGAGGTCAGATGCCAGTGGCCCTTTGCCAAACTGAGCTGTAGAAGTATTAGCTGAGACTTAATTGATATGAGGGGTTATATGAGGGGCTTCCCTGGTGGCTCAGCTGGTAAAGAATCTGCTTGCAATGAGGGAGACTGGGGTTGGATCCCTGGGTTGGGAAGATCCCCTGGAAAAGGGAATGGCTACCCAAGTCCTGGAGAATTCCACGGACTGTATAGTTCTTGGGGTCACAAAGAGTCGGATACGACTGACTTTCACACATTTTCAATCCATATGGAGGTGTGGTCTGCAGGGTCCGCCTACCTGTGCTGCTGCCTAGCCAAGGGCTTCCTGCAGCTCCGTGGTGAGAGAAGCCCTCAGGGGTGGACTCTTGTCTTAGGAAGAAGAGCAGCCTCCCGAAGAGAGTGCTGGCAGCGCTGCAGGTGCCTGGTCCATCACTTGATTCTTGATTCCGAATGCTTGATAACTCTTCTTTCTTGGGGTTACTTCTTAGATAATGGTGACTAGCAAGGAGGAAATAGTGTTGCGTGGGTTATCTATTGCTGCTAAACAAATTACTCTAAACCTGAGATCCTTCAGTAAATAAGAATGCATCACAGTTTCGGTGGCACAGAAATCTAGGTGTGGCATAGCTGGGTGACTTGCTCAGTGTCCCTCAAAGGCTGCAGGCACGGTGCCAGCCAGAGCTTCAGTCTCAAGGTTCAACGGGGTAGGAGGGACTTCCTCCAGCCGGGGCTTTTCTCCCAGGTTCCACTTAGGAGGGATCTTCCTCTAAGCTCCTTCCTAGGGCAGTTGGTAGGCCCTAGATCCTTGCTGACTGCTGGCCAAAGATGCCAGCTCCTTGGCGTGCGGACCTCTCTGAAGAACAGGCTACAGCGTGGTGGCCATCTTTGCTCCATAAAAATGGGAGAGAGAGAGCATAACCAAGCTAGAAACCACTCTCTTTTTCAATCTGACTTTGAAAGCGATTCCATCACTCCTGCTTTATCCCATCCATCCCTTAGATGTGATGCATCCAGTGCATATTTAAGAGGAGAGGCTTCCCAGGTTGCTCAGAGGTAAAGAATCCACCTACCAATCCAGAGGTTCCATCCCTGGGTTGGAAAGATCCCCTGAATAGGGGAATGGCTACCGACTCCAGTATTCTTATCTGGAGAATTCCATTGACAGAGGAGCCTGGCGGGCTACGGTCCATGCAGTTGCAAAGAGTCGGGCATGACTGAGTGGCTGAGCAGGCACCAATGGTGACGTAAGGGCACGGATGCTAGGAATGGGGATGATTGGCAGCCGTGTTGCACCCAGCCTTCAGCAGGTGTAAATAGCATGCAATGGGCATTAGCAAGCCTTACTGCAGGGCTTACTGAGGTGTTATATACCGTAGGAACTACCTCAGAATAGAGCATCACTGTATCCTGTGTCCCAGCACATTGCCTGGTGCATAGCAGGCACTCAAGTACCAACATGCCTTTGAAATTCGGTAGAGTCTCTGTGACATGGAGATTAATGTCTGATATTATCCTTTATAGACAGTTTTCTTCCTGTGTTTCACTTCTTCAGTTGCTGTCAAGGGAATGGATTTAAATATGAAATTCAAAAATAAGGACTAAGTGAAGCTGATCTGGAGTCATCTTGCTTGAATTATCCTTTTAATCATAATTAGGAGCCTCTTCTCTCGTGCAGGGATTGCTGTTGCCAGTCTTCCACAGTAGATGATAAGAATTAAATTTCCTCCCGATCTTCTACTAATCTGGTCTCACCTGGAAGTTCAGTAGCTAAAGGGCAAAGCACACTGTGTGTGATCTTAACCACGTGGCCGGAAGCTCTGGGTAGACAGTCTCACAGTGCCCTTTGTGAATCTGGAAGACGATGAATTTTGACTATACCTTCTGAATTCTGCTGTAGTTAAAACCCTGATTTCTCTCACAGAGGACTAGAAATTATCATCCTTGTCAATCCCATTATCAAAGGTATTTATTAGATTTCTCCTTCCACATGGGTAAGTATGAAAATCACTTCACATTCCACGTGGCTCCTGACCTTTAGGGTGATTATAAGGAGAGATAACAATGGCCCAGGTATAAAATTGAAAATTAAATGATAACTGAAATGAAATGCCCCATAGAACTAGACCTATCAGACCTAATGCAGATCAGCCCTGATAATTGGTGATATGGTGCGAGACAAATTGCATGCAAGTACTCGATAAGGCATAAAATATGGCAATCACGCAGTTCAGTCTGTGACGTAATGCTGTACTGTACGGCAGGTTCTGCTTCCATTTACATTATAGTCAGGCAAGAGGATGAAAATATATGTCAGAGAGCTTGTTGCCTGTTTGATCAGGGAAACCTATATAGGGTGTGTTTGACTTGTATTATAGACAAGGATGATTACTTCAGGGAGGTACTTAGAAATGTATGTAGACTTATGTAGACACTCCAGTAAAGCTTTTAGATAGTGAAGCTGGCTTTTATATTGGTTGAAATGACAAGATAATGAATCTAAAAGATTTTTTCCCTTCTGATGTGCTTTGTTCAAAATGACACTTGAAATATGCCCAGGGTGTCTGTTGCTGCAATTAGAATCTCAGGGTTGAATCAAACTTAAGGTCATTGAGTTCATTCAGCCATAAAGATCTTTTTGTTAGACTTTTGGCCACTAAAGCTACTCCAGTGTTCTAAGTGGCTTCCAGGACAGAGCAAAGCGCAGGTGTGCTGACCAGTGGGAAGGAGATAGCCTGGTTTTTCCCCTGCTTCACTGGTGATGAGCGGCGGGGACCCTTTTCCACTATAAACACTGCCCAGTGGCCTAATATCATAAAAATCTACCCAAGCTTGCTCTGTATGCCTTCCAGAACCCTATGAAACATGATGCCTACACCATTTTATTTTAACTGATCCATGCAGGAGGAGACTTAAATAAGATGAAGCTTGTTTCAATATATACATTTTATAGACAGGAGAACAAGAGGTGGTAAAATAAGGTATTCTTCTATTCATTGAGTGTATTAACGACTTGGCTCTGCCTGCTCCTGCTATGTAATATATAGTTTTGTCAGATGAAAACCCCCTTGGATATAATTTTATTTACACCTACACATATATTTCTAAGAGATGAACGACCGTTTCTGGGAATACTTACAAGAACTTGAGTTGTTTTTGCGGCGATACTACAGGTTAAGCAAATGACTTCCTCTCTGGGGCTCATTTCCAGGGCGGGAGGTCATGCTGGATGATCTATGAATTCCTTTCAAGCTCTAACATTTTATTAGTCCCGTAATCTTATGTAGGGGGTACTGGGAGACCCTCGCTTCTTTTCTGTCGCCAGTCTTTATAATTCATGTTGTGACTCATGTTGTCCTTGAGTCAACGCTGCTTCTTTTAATGACAGAAGCAAGCCTGTGTTCCTCCGCGTCTTACTGGTGCAGCTGTGCTGCGGCAGATGAATCCGCATCCTAGCTTCTCTGACTCCCGGTGTCTGTGCACGGCTCCACGGTCCCTTGCTTGTGAGGGGCGTCTTCAGCTATAGAAAGACCCTTTAGCTAAATTACCAGGGGAATGTTACCAATGCAAAGCTAAGTGATAAGGGAAATCTTGAAATCTGGGGAAACACATCAATCTGCTATGAAATTGCAGACTGATTTGAAATCCATTACATAGTAATACAACCATTAATAGATTTAAAGCAGTCCTTTTCTCCACTGCAAAATAACAACTGGAAAGATTCTATGTTACTGAAATAATTGTTCCTCCGTGAAGAAAAAGGCATTTAGATAAACCAACAGTATATTATTTGATGTTGTAGATTGTTATATTAAGGTTGAAACTTGAACCAGTCTTTCAGTGAGATCAAAGATATTATGGATAATTTAAACTTTCGAAAACTGCTGACCCCTGAACAACACAAAGGTACTGACTCTTCCCACAGTCGAAAAAAATCTGCATATAATTTATAGTTGGCTCTCTGAAACTCCAATATTTTGGCCACCTAATGTGAAGAGCTGACTCATTTGAAAAGACCCTGAGGTTGAGAAAGATTGAAGGCAGGAGGAGAAGGGGACAACAGAGGATGAGAGAGTTAGATGGCATCACTGACTCAATGGGCATGAGTCTGGGTGGACTCCGGGAGCTGGTGATGGACAGGGAAGCCTGGCGTGCTGCGGTGCATTGGGTGGCGAAAAGTCGGACACCTGAGCGACTGACTCTGTACCTGCTCTTCCTTTATCTGTGGTTTGCACCTGCAGATTCAACCACCTTCGTGTCATATAATCAGGCTTCCCAGGTGGTGCTGGTGGTAAAGAACCTGGCTGCCAGTGGAGGAGACCTAAGAGATTCAGGTTCGATCCCTGGGTTGAGAAGATCCCCTGAACCCACTCCACTCCAGTATTCTTGCCTGAAGAATCCCTTGGACAGAGGAGTTGCAGAGTCAGACACGATTGAGGCAAGTTAGCACACAAATCGTGTAGTACTATAATATTTACTATTGAAAAAGTGGGTCCATGCATTTAAACCTGTGAGAAGAACCAACTATGTATACGTTTTTAAGTCCTGATACAACTGCTTGTTTCAGCATTCTACACCTTAAAATCTTGCCCAGAGATATCTGAAAAGAATAACACACGAACTGTAATGTTTCTGGCTTTCTCACTCTTTGGAATAAGTTCCAGTAGGCAGGTGAAGAGATTGAAAGCTACAGGTGAGAGAGAAAGAGAAAGTCAAACCGGATCATCATTCGCTAAACTGAGAGCTGTTTGTATGTTATGATCACTGTGCCATTTGATCTGAGGAAGCCACCAGAAGCAAAAAAGAGCGCGTCTTCCTAATCAGCTCATACTTGACACTTCTGGATTGACAGCTGGAGGATTCCAGAAGTCTTGTGAGGTTGTGGTTTGGTTTGTTTGGAAATCTGAAACTGGACCCTTTCAAATCCGAAATTAAACCCCTGCGTGTCCTTGACTCACTCGCTCAGGAACAAAGTCATTTGTGCTCTTTTGCGTAAACATAAACATGAGGAAGGAACAGATATATAAAGGATTTGAAAAGTGGCTTTAATGAATGCAAGAGATGTAGGTAAAGTATTTTCTATGAGCTACAGTAGCCAAATGGAATATATTGTTTTAAGATAGATGGTTTCACAGGTGCATACTTATCTTCAAATTCATTAGGTTGTGTATATTAATTATGTGCAGCTTTTTGAATGTCAAAAAATAGATGGAGCCTCTGAGGAGTTTTGATTTGGGGCCATTACCAGAGTATCGGCAGTGTGTTCATAAGGCTAAAGTCTAATCGTTTTAGGATGGGTGGCTAAAGGGAATCTGTTTATATCCACCTCTGAGCAGTTTCGGATTCCTGCACTAGCTTTCCCCACTTATGGGGACATTTTATGCCCCTTTGTCATCTGTTTTCCCAGCTCCCATCCTTTTGAAAGGTGAAAAGTGTTAGTCACTTCAGTTGTGTCTGATTCTTTGCGACCCCCATGGACTGTCACCTGCCAGTCTCCTCTGTCCATGAAATTCTCCAGGCGAGAATAGTGGAGTATGTAGCCATTCCCTTCTCCAGGCGCTCTTCCTGACCCACGGATCGAGCCTACATCTCCTGCATTCCAGGTGGATTCTTTACCATCTGAGCCTCCAGGGAAACCCTCCAAATATTTCATGTAGATGTTTTCTCCTCTGCCATGCCTTTCAAGATACATTCCTCTGCTTTCTTCTCAAGTCCCATATCCAACAAGAGCTTTCTCAATGAACAGAAGAAAGCCTGTGACAATTTTTGATTTCCCATTCCCAAAACAGAGCCTTCCCAAAGGCCTGTCCTGCTTATGTTCTATGTGCTTGTAATGGTCTTGTCTTACTGTCTTCCAGGAATCCCCCAACTGCAGCTGGACCTTCCTGATTAATTAAGATCTAGGGACCCAAACACAGTTGTCTTTTGGCTGAAAGGAAATACTCATCCTATAATTTGGTGGTTTCTCTTCTATCCCTCTGCCAGCAGCTCTTATTTTTGTGTGCTTTGTAAATCTCTGCTTCCCTTCTCCTTTTCCTAAACTAGAGATGGGTCAGCTGTTCTTTTAACATTTTATGAATACAAAGTATTATGCTAGATGCTTTGTATTTGTTATCTCATTAACTCTTTAGAACAATTAGTAGAGTTGGTTTCTTTGACAGTTCCATTTTTTTTTCCCCTATGGTAAAACTGAGGCTCACAGGTCCTATAGTTAGCAAGTGGAAGTACAGGATTTAAAAACAAACCGACTGACTTGTGATCTCGGATGGTTAATGTTTAGAATATTTCCATATTCTGTGCTAGGTGTTATGCTAGTTAATAGAAGCTGAGCAAAACTACATGATTCTGTCCAGGCTGTCTATCTCATAAAGAAAATAGATGTTGCAGGTAAAGTAAGGAAGAAGATATGTGTTTTCCTTATTGCAAACTGAGAATGTCCTAAAATAGCTCAGGTTATCACCAAAGCAGGCTTTTCATGGTTACTGTCAGATATGATAGCTTGTCCCGTAGGTTGTTGATATGGATGGTATGACAGATAGGAAAAAGTGTCCGAAAATATGTGAGAGTCAAACTTCTACCATCACTGCTGATGGATCAAAATAATACCCTGAATTTGGATTTGATGCTCAAGAGGAAATATAAATAATTTAGTATATATATTCACACATATTTATGCATACACATATACATAAATATACATACACCCATAAACATATCCATATGTCATAGAAAATGTGCATAAATATCCATGCATACATATGCATACACACAGATATACATGCATCCATCACATTTCAAGAAGCTGTCTTCTGCTAGCTTAAGGCCCATTAAAATTTAGATGTCTCACAAAGTTGATTTGACACAGCACCCCAAATCTTTTATTTATACCTTATCACATCTAAGTACTGTGTGAGGCATTGGCTTTATACTTCTACCTTAGAAGAGGACTTAAAATGGTTGCAAGAATCAGAGTCATGGTGAAGACATCATCAAAATTAGGGCTAAATGAATTTAGTCCTAAATGAATGAATGAACTAAATGAATCTCTCTGATATGAGTCTCTATTTCTATGCATGAGAACTAAGGCCAGGAGAATTTAAATGGCCTGACATAGGAGCATAGATGGAACCGTACTTAGGGTTCAAAACTCCTGACTCCCAAATAAGTCCTCTTTCTATCTCACCATGCCTTTTGCATCAGGAAGAAACTGGAATTCTGACGAATGCACACTAATTGAAAAGAAGTTCAAGCTGAACAAGTAGAATATATAGGCCACATAAAGCCTAATGGAAATTTATACTTTTGGAAAATTGACTTAGGAATTCAAATTCAGCTGAATAATTTCCTAGTTTTTTACAGAAGGGCCAAATAAGGGCCAGATATATTTTAGCATGGATTCTGTTCTGTATTCACAGTCCCCAGTACATGAGATTTTGTTTGGGGGCTGGGAAGGGCGGTGGGGACCAAGGATTCTTATACTCCACAGTTGCTATTTAGCATTCATAGCATGGTAGGGCAGGAGGACATTGATGGACATTTTTTTCTGCCTTCTTCATTTTTAAATGGATGTTGACATGCTTCACAGCAGCATCTCCAAACAAAAGATGACAAATCCCCATTTATTTCCCATCAGTGGCACTGTGCGGGATGTTTTACTCAGTCTAAGCTTGGCGCTCCTGAGACACAGAAGTTTTATTCCTACAGCAACATGGATCTCCCATAAAAATAACAATTCCATTGCCAGTCACTCTGTCAGGAGTATTGGCAGATTGAAGAAGACTTAGCTGATTTCACTAAGCTATTAGTCTGAAACTCTGATCTATAAATCTGGATGGGAACCACACAAGGGGAAACAATGGTTTTTGGGCTTTCTCAAAAGCAAAGGTCATGTAAAAACACTGGATTGAAAATAGAGCCGTGGAAGCAAAGCAGAAGATGAAGGGAAATTATACTGAGCTCACTCAGTGTTCCGGGCATTCTGCTAAGCTTCCACCATGTCCTTGAAATAGTGAACTGGTTTTGTCTCTTTTTTAATCATCAATTGATGTGTGTATGTGTCTGCTGCTGCTGCTAAGTTGCTTCACTCGTGTCCAACTCTGTGCGACCCCATAGATGGCAGCCCACTAGGCTCCCCTGTCCCTGGGATTCTCCAGGCAAGAACACTGGAGTGGGGTATCTACAATCTGTTAAAAAAAAAAAAAAAGTTTTGTTCTTCATGTTTTTGTTTTTCCCTATGTTAAAAAAAAAAAGAATAACATGACATCTGCTCTAAAGGGATATCCCTTCAAAATCCTCGTAGACTGAAATTTCTAGAATCTTGAAGGCAAAAACAGTAAAAGTATAGGAACATATAGGAAAAGTCATTAGAGGTGTTATATAAAACTGTTTAAAAAAATCTTAGTATGAGGATTTACAACAGTCAGAGCCAAGTTTTATTTGATGTAAAGTATAATAAAAGCAAGAGCTTAACTATGCCAAAGCCTTTGACTATTTGGATCACAATAAACTGGAAAATTCTGAAAGAGATGGGAATACCAGACCACCTGACCTGCCTCTTGAGAAACCTATATGCAGGTCAGAAAGCAACAGTTAGAACTGGACATGGAACAACGGACTGGTTCCAAATAGGAAAAGGAGTACATCAAGGCTGTATTGTCACCCTGCTTATTTAACTTATAGTCAGAGTACATCATGAGAAACACTGGGCTGGAGGAAGCACAAGCTGGAATCAAGATTGCCGGGAGAAATATCAATAACCTCAGATATGCAGATGACACCACCCTTATGGCAGAAAGTGAAGAGGAACTCAAAAGCCTCTTGATGCTTAAAGCTCAACACTCAGAAAACCAAGATCATGGCATCCGGTCCCATCACTCCATGGGAAATAGAAGGGGAAACAGTGGAAACAGTGTCAGACTTTATGTTTTTGGGCTCCAAAATCACTGCAGATGGTGATTACAGCCATGAAATTAAAAGATGCTTACTCCTTGGAAGGAAAGTTATGACCAACCTAGACAGTATACTAAAAAGCAGAGACATTACTTGTCAACAAAGGTCTGTCTAGTCAAGGCTATGGTTTTTCCAGTAGTCATGTATGGATGTGAGAGTTAGACTATAATGAAAGCTGAGAGCCAAAGAATTGATGCTTTTGAAGTGTGGTGTTGGAGAAGACTCTTGAGAGTCCCTTGGCCTGCAAGGAGATCCAACCAGTTCATCCTAAAGGAGATCAGTCCTGGGTGATCATTGGAAGGACTGATGCTAAAGGTGAAACTCCAATACATTCACCACCTGATGTGAAGAACCTACTCATTTGAAAAGACCCTGATGCTGGGAAAGATTGAAGGCGGGAGGAGAAGGGGACAACAGAGGATGAGATGGTTGGATGGCATCACCGACTCAATGGACATGAGTTTGAGTGAGCTCCGGGAGTTGGTGATGGACAGGGAGGCCTGGCTGGGGTTCATGGGGTAGCAAAAGTTAGACACGACTGAGCGACTGAACTGAACTGAACTGATAATGACTCTTAAAGGATAGATTTGGGGAGTTCCAGGGCGTGATGGAGATATTCTTTATTCTGATTATGGTAGTGATTACATGAACCAATTCATGGAACTCTACAACAAAGGAAAAACTCATTTTATGATGATTTAAAAAATAAACTGTAAAACATTTTGGTAAAGGTTCTCAACTTTACGTTGGCAGATGTCAAACAAAAATGATGTTTGACAATATTGTCAACTATTAAACCTAATTAATGACACACACAAAAGAAGTATCATCGTTTCACACACAAAATGAAATTATGATCTTTACATCTAGTTCTTAAACTTCTTTCTTTCCTGACATCTGTAATAACTCATGGCTATTTCATTGCCTGTGGCTTCATACTGTTTGGAAAATCAGGAAAAGGAAGGCTTTTAAGGATTCAGGAGGTAAGTGTCCCTGTAGCATCTTCCTTCCAGTGGGTCAAATGTGGTGACTTTGGTTAGTTCTTATCTTCGTCTTTCTCCCTGCATCAGTCATCAATTCTCCTACTGATTTTTTTTTTTTAACAAAGGTCAAGCGCATATTTGTAGGTGACACCAATTGCTTCAGAGTTTGTCCCTGCTCCTTACTGTTCTGATTTAAACCCCTTGTGGCACTTTCTACTGCATGGGTAGTGATAAATGGGGTTGAGAGTGACATGGAAATGAACTCAGAAGTAAGTTTATGGCACTGCTGGGGACCATCTGTTAATGTAAATGTTTAAGGTAAAATGCATTAAGGCTTAAGAGCTGACGAGACATTTTATTTGCATCCTGCCTTTGGGATTATGCCTGGGTTCCTGCCTAGTTTTACTCTTTTATCTGCTGCTATTCATTTGCTGGGATGGAATCCTAAACACATTTGAAGTATATATTTTTAAATAACTCGCCTAAACAAGAAAAATTAGGAGTTGTGTTAGGGGTTTGGGGAGTTTCCAAGTGTTTAGACACATTTCTATTGTTACTTTTCATGTATGATTACCTCCTGTTACATGATTGGTGGATGAAATTGTTGTCTCCAATCTTGAAATATTAAGTACTGTCTTTTGGAGCCATCAGGGTCAACCAAGATAAAAATAATTTATGAAATGAATGACCTGGTATTAAAATCACCTTTAAAGCTATTTGTATTATATTGTAATGTTCTGGTGAACTCCTAATAGAAAAGTTTGAATGTACCCATTTTACTTTTAACATTTTAAAGTGTTTTATCTGAGGAGACATTCAAGTAACCCATCTTTATGGTTCCTAGGAAAATGGTCCTCTTCAAAAGGGAAAATAAAATTCAGCTACTAGATGTAAATCAAAAACATTCATTTCCAGCTTCTACCAAGCCCATGGCTTGGGCTTATAGGGTGGGTTTTATGTGCCGTGACAGTGCTACCCAAGTGCAAGGAGGCACAGAAAAAGGAGCAGTGAGGTGAGCTCGAGGGAGTAGAGGGAGAAAAAGAATGTGAATACCAGATGATTTCATTCCTTTTTTCTTTTTTAATTTTTTAAAAATAATTTTTAAAAGTTTATTTTTAGTTTTGGCTCCATGAGGTCTTCATTGCTGCACTCAAACTTCCTCTAGTTGCAGAGAGCAGGGGCCAGTCTCCGGTTGCACTGATTGCCCGGTGGTACAGTCTCCGGTTGTATGGGCTTCTCCTTAGGATGGCTTCTGTCCGTGACGAGCGTGGGCTGCAGGGTCCGCAGGCTGCGTTAGCTGCAGTACGTGCGCTCAGTAGCTGTGGCTTCCAGGCTGTAGAGTTTAGGCTCGATAGTTGTGATCTACAGGCTTAGTTGCTCTGAGGCATGTGGGATGGTCCCGGATCAGGGATTGAACCCGTGTCTCCTGCATTGGCAGGCAAAACTCTCTCCCACTGAGCCACCAGGGAAGCCCTGGATACAAGATTATTTAAAAGATAAGTTTTCTGGAAACCTCTGAACATGGTGAGTGAAAAGTAATTAGAAATTTTGAATGGTTTCCCTCTGGGTGGATAAAACTACCTGTTCAGCTGTAATGATTCTGATGATCTTGCCTCTTAAGCTTGTCCTTTGAGATCAGCAAAAAAAAAAAGTCCCATTTTCTCATCTCCCAGTTGAGCTGGGGTTGATTGATGCATAATTAAGATCACTGAGTGATGATGAGAGCGGCGGAATCTTGAAATTTTTCCACGATGATTTTCTTTCTCTTTTTTAAAAAGTAATTTCTCATGGTTCTTATACTGCACACTTTTGATAGTGTAATATTGAGGACAGAGAGTTTGTGTTACGTTTATGGGATAGGATATGATATGGGGTCTGAGGATTTGTAAGCTGCAAAAAAAAGTCAAAAGAACCCAAATGAAATCACAAGCTCTTAGACTGGACGAAATCTTGCCGGCCACTTAGCCTGTGTCCTTTGTTACACAGAGTAGGTGACTCTGAGGCAAGGTTGCTTTTTTAAGGTTATACATTTCATCAGGGGTAGGAGCAGGAAGGTGGCCTGAACCCTCCCTCTGTCCTCTTCACTAGGACGTGGTCCTTTTATGTGACTTGGGGTCTTATGCTCTCTTTGTAATGCTGGAGATATAGGTTTTAGTTTCCCTCTCTGCTAAGCACTCTATGTCTGGAAAGATGAAGTGAGTAACATTAACGTCTACCTTTCAGTCACTTGTCCCATTTTAAATTGAGGATGTGCATTGTAGACGGAAGTTTGCATAGAAAACCTGTTGCCCAGTGGCCCACTTAGCACTTGATCTGATGGACATTGCTGAATCATTACACGTTCTTGAGCTATAACGTCAGCCTGAATGAAAGCTGTATAACTTGAAAGTTTTTCCTCAACTTTCAAGGACCACAGTGGTAATTTATATTCAACATTTCTTTCATTTATTTTTCCAATCAAAATAGTTGAATTTTAACAGTAAAATTAAAATGTTGAAAGAAGTTTGGACTCCTGTATGAAAAGTTTAATAGTCTATCTATAGCTCTATACAATGTTAGGTGATCTCCTTGGAAATGAACAGGTATTTATTAAGATATAGTCAAAAGGTGGTATTTATTATATTTCTAATGAAAAAAGTCTCATGAAGATTTGAATGGAAACCAGGGAAAGAGATGGATCTTAAGTACATAAATTGGCTATAAGACTTCTGATGAGGAAGAGTTTATACAACTTCCCTGGAAAAACTAATCCTCTGGAGGGAAGAACACATTTATAATAACAGCTTGGCAAGTCTAATGTCTATATGAACACAGAACCGGTTACACCAGTTACATGCAGGGAAGGCTTCACTGCTCTTTCAAGGACCTTGAAAGAGATGAAGAATGCAGAATTCCTGGTGGAGAATGGGGAGGAGCACGTTCTGGTGGAAGAGTAAGAGGCAAACATAGACCCCTACATGTTTTCACAGCCCACTTCAGTCCCACTTAACTCCATCAAAACTGATGGCCACATCTCGACTACATTCTTTTAAGGAAATCTATGCATTACTACTTGGACAAAAAATATCAGGCAACCATTGCCACCTTAACTAAAAAATGTGTTTGAGAACTTTCCTGGACAGAAGATAAGAAGATGCTTTCAGCTGCATCTGGGAAGAACATGAGGTGCTAAGTCACCTGAGTGTCTGAGGAATCACAGTTAACCATTCTCCAGTTAAAGCAACAGCAGAATTCAAATTATCTCAGAATAATCTGCAATCACCCAAGGCCAAATGCACTTGAGTGAGTTGGTGAATTTCCTCTGGAGAAGCAGTAGAGTTCTCCTTTGTTGTTGTTCGGTCGCTCAGTTGTGTCTAACTCTTTGTGACCCCATGGACTATAGCACGCCAGGCTCCCCTGTCCTTCACTGTCTCCCAGAGCTTGCTAAGATTCATGTCCATTGAGTTCATGATGCTATCTAACCATCTCATCCTCTACCACACTCTTCTCCTTTTGCCTTCAGTCTTTCCCAGCATCAGGGTCTTTTCCAATGAGTCAGTTCTTTACATCAAGTGGCCAAAGTGTTGGAGTTTCAGCTTCAGCATCAGTCCTTCCAATGAATATTCAGGGTTAATTTCCTTTGAGTAATAGCATCTTATAGTTCAGAGAGGAGAGGCTTAACTAGATCCTTATAAACCTATGTCAGTCGGTTGCAATATTTCAGATAAATCTCTTTAACTGTCTGAACTTTAGGGATCATCCTGTGGCTCAGCTGATAAAGAATCTGCCTGCAATCAGGAGACCTGCGTTCAATCCCTGGGTTGGGAAGATCCCCTGGAGAAGGGACCAGCTACCCACTCCAGTGTTCTGGTCTGGAGAATTCCATGGACTGTATAGTCCATGGGGTTGCCAAGTGCTGGAGATGACTGAGTGACTTTCACTTTCGCCTGAAGTTTGAAGTATCTTGGCTTCCACTTCATAAGAAAAATTGCATGATCCATCCTCACTCTGCTCACCATCGTACCCTTCTCCCCAAAGAGCAGCGTCAAGTAAGGTGACTTGAAAGCCCGGGTGAAAACAGGAGCCCTCTACTGCCTCCTGCTAAAGGTGGTGACATTGACTGTGCTCTGCCTCAGCCTCCCCCAGTTAGCAACTCCCCCCAGATTCTGCTGGGATAAAAAATGACAGGAGAAAACAGAGGCTTGAATGCTTTTAAGATCCTCCTCCTTTCCCTGAAGCTTTAATATATTCATGTGTATGTGTACATTATTGTTGTTGTTCATTTGCTGAGTCACGCCCAACTCTTTGTAACCCCATGGACTGCAGCAAGCCAGGCTCCCCTGTCCTTCAGTGTCTCCTGGAGCTTGCTCAGATTCATGTCCATTGAGTCCATGATATTATCTAACCATCTCGTCCTCTGCTGCCCCCTTCTCCTTTTGCCTTCAGTCTTTCCCAGCATCAAGATCTTTTCCAGTGAGTTGGCTCTACACATCAGGGGGCCAAAGTGTTGGAGCTTCAGCATCAGTCCTTCCAGTGGGTACTGAGGGTTGACTTCCTTTAAGGTTGACTGATTCGTTCTCCATGCTGTCCAAGGGCCTCTGAAGAGACTTTCCAGCATCACAAATTGAAAGCATTAATTCTTAGGCACTCTGCCTTCTTTATGGTTCAACTCTTACATCCATACGTTACTACCGGAAACACCATAGTTTTGATTATACAGACCTTTGTCAGCAAAATATTATGTCTGCTTTTTAATGCATTGTCTAGCTTTGTTGTAGCTTTCCTTCCAAGGAACAAGCATCTTTTAATTTCATGGCTGCAGTTACCATCCACAGAATGATTTTGGAGCCAAGAAAATAAAACCTGTACAGTATATTCTTGAATATTCCATTATACTGTAGGCAGTTATGCTCTTTGAAGAAAACAAGTTTCTTGAATTTTCCTTATGATGGACTTAAGTCAAAAAGTCTCTTAATGGTTCTCCAGATGTAGTTCCTGCGGAAGGGAAAGGTTAAGTGAGAATTACTCAGTCCACACAAGAAAGAGGATAAGTTCATCATTTAAATGCAAACATTTTTTTAATTTTTTACTATATTGGCTTTCTTATTCTTCAATTTCTCTTTGTCTTATTAGGTCACTTTTGTATGTCATGTTAAAAATATGCCTTGTCAATAAAGGCTGGGTATTTAGAAATAAGGCAGCTTAAATCATGGTGCAGCTGTTCGATTGTAAGATGGATCTCTTCTAATCTGTGTGATTATTATCCCAGGCATAGCATAGTTCAGTGAAACTTAGAAAGTGAGGATATTCTGCACAGCTAAACCTTTTTATTGGTGATCATACGATGACAACAAAAACAGTGTAAAACAAAAATACCGTAGTTTTATGGTTTGAGTATCTCTATCAGGATTTGGCAAGGGAAGTGGGGTGTGGTACTTGTGGCAGACCGGGGCATAAGAATTCAGACATCTTTTATAATCCCCCTTATCTGTTCTGCCTCTGAGGGAATCAGTCAGTGGAAGCTCAGCTGAGCAACTGCTACATGCAAAGCCATGTGGGGGACATGTTGAGAGAGGTACACCTGACCTCAAGGTATTGTTAATAAACTCATAGGAAAACTATGATCTGAACAGTTAACAACTTAAATACTAAATATGTGTAGTAAAAATAACTGCTTTTAATTTCTGACAAAGTCAGCTGGCAACAAACAAGGAAGTTGCTTTGGTAAGAAAGTTATTTGCTTTGAGCTTCCATCAGTGAGAGGTAATCGGATAATTAGAGAGGGAGGAAGAAAAGCCTTTAGATGAGAGCAGCATCATAAGCACAGGCATGTGAGTGCGAGTCCCTGTAGATAAGGAATTCTGTGTCTCTTTTTTAATTGACAGCTACTTCATACATGAATGAAAAAGGCCAAACATAGTTATAGGGCTGGCCTTTTGCTTTCTGTCTTTTCATTTTTTCAAGAAACACTAAACTTGCACCTCAGAATATTTTGACAAGCTTAGAAACCTTTTCAAAAAATAACTCATGTGCACAGCAAGACGTTACTAAACTCAGATTCCCGCCCCCCCCCCCCCCACCCCGCCCATGGATATGACGACTACAGACTTTCTCATTCACACCTTCAAACTCATGCAGAGAGCAGTCAGGATCTCTCCTGTGCATTTTGGCACCATTTAGGGGGCTTGAAAGGATCACAGAGGACTCCCTGAAGGGAATCACTCTACCTTCTCATACCTCTTGGCCTGTTTCAAGAACACTTAATTGACCTGAATTAAGATTGTGACTTCTCATTTCTCAATTTGAAGCATAAGTCAACTGGGAATTTTGCAGTATATTTTGTGTTTTTGAAATAATCACTAAATCATACCTGAGTACTGCCTTGAGTCAAGCTTCTGAAATAACACATTCTGGATTGCTATGATGATGAAACCACCTTCCCTTTGATATCTCAAAGAATATGTAGCTAAGTTACCAGTATTGTGGAGGACTGGTTACACTCTAGCTTCAGAAACACTTTCTCTTTTAAACATCAAGAAATTTTGGCTCAGGGGTTAATTCTTTCCCAGTTATAGATCGGGTAGAATAATACTCATCCTCTTATGCAGAAAGGCTATTTTTAGACTTCTAATTGCTTTCCAGTTACTGTAAAATAGTGATTGTTAAGATTTCAGCATATGCATCTCTTGGAAGCCTAGCATGAAATGAGAGTACTTCGGCACTGCAAATCCTTGCCTGCCCTTTTAGAGGAGACGATAGTCCTGGCCACTGCAGGCAGCAACCCTTAGGTTAGAACCCCTTCGGTCCCCTCCAAGGAATCCGTCTTCCAGTTGCATCCAGATTCTGGGTGTTGTCTTTGTCTTGTCTCTCATCTCCCTCATCAGTCTTTCACTCCCCTTAATGGACTTACCAGGTACCTGGCATCTCATGCACCCTGGCCATTTTCCCCTATGTGTCTTTCTTCGCAGTCCTGTTCTCCCTGCCAGCTTCTCAGATTGCCACATCTTATGCCTCCTCTTAATGCCCCCTCACTTCCCATCACCTCTTCTTTTTATTCAGTCTGCTGTTCAGATATCCTCATTCCCAGTCCTCTACAGAAGAAAGTCCAAATTCTTTAGCCTCTTTAGGAAGTAGACTGTCCATGACATTGCGTGACCTCCAGTAGGGAATGACAGAATACGAAGCTTTAAGAATCAAGCCTGTAGCACTGCCCAGACATACATGGTGTTACAAAGGAACAAAGCCTTCCGTAGAAAAGGACTGATAATTTCCCAGCACTCAAAGCCTGGAATTTCTAGCAAGGACATAAATCCCAAGATTTAAAAATAAAGGACATGAAGAAAAAAGAAAAAAAACCAACCAGAAATCCCGTAGAACACAAGCCATGATGAGACCCCTACAAGGTGGTTTCTGCCTTACTAAGGCTTGTCCCACATAACGTTTTGGTAGAAGCAGCCTCCCATCCTAGTAAGGAAGGTGAGCCAAACAAACAGAATGAAAGAAGAGTTCTCCCTCCTTCACCCCTAACAAAATTCTGTCTCGATTAGTGTCGTTTTTGTGTTTGGATGTACATTTATGAAAGCATCTTTAATTGCCCTGCTACTGCTGCTGCTAAGTCGCTTCAGTCGTATCCGACTCTGTGCGACCCCTTAGAAGGCCGCCAACCAGCCTCCTCCGTTCCTGGAATTCTCCAGGCAAGAATACTGGAATGGGTTGCCATTTCCTTCTCCAATGCATGCATGCTTCATAAGTTGCTTCAGTCGTGTCTGACTCTGTGTGACCCCATGGACAGCAGCCCACCAGGCTCCTCTGTCCACAGGATTCTCCAGGCAAGAATACTAGAGTGGGTTGCCACTTCCTTCTCCCTTTAATTGCCCAGTGTATAGTAAATTGTTTTTTCAAAAATTTTGTGGAAAATGCCGTAGAATGCTAAGGCTACAATAAATAAGTCATTGGATGTCAGGTTAAGAAGTTTGCACTGATACAGTAGGTGATCGGAAGCTCCGTCCACATTCCTTCACAGTCCATGTTCTTTTTCACTTCTATGTGAAAAGCACAAAGGGGTAATAATAGTAGCGTTTTGTAACAGAAATGTAAGTTGCATCTGGCTCACATTCAACCTCTGATTCCTCAGGAGGTTTTCCACGCCCCCTCCCCATTCCTGCTTTCCAGCTGAGCTGACAGGACAGAAGGATTAAGAAATCAAGTAGCTTATCTTAGAGGTTCCCCACAGGGCACTTTGTCCCAGGTGTTCCTGCTTGCAGCTTATATAATCAGGAGCACTCTGCGTGCCCAGGGTATTACTATAAGGGTGATTGTTTGAGCCAGTGGGTGATGGTGTCAAAGCAGTTATATTCAGGTGATGTGTGATCTTAAAGACCTGGTTAGTGCCCCAGGAGACCTGGAGAGCGGGCTGCTCCCCATACCTTTGCAGTCACACTTTCTGAAGTGAGGTGGCACCACTTCCCATAGGAGAACAAAGGTGAATGATTAAGGAGGGGACAGTATGTTCCTCCAGGGCTTTGGGGGAAAAAAACACTCCAAGTTAATCTTTTCTAATGTGCCCCTTTTTGTTATGTTCATATTTTCCATTGGACTTCTTTGTTCACTTAAAAATGGAACTAAGTCAAAACTCTGAGAATTGACCATGGCTTCCTCTGATAACCGGAAAAACTACTTATTTTTAAAAAGAGAATGAAAAGAATAATAAATCAGCTTTATTTTTATTACATTTTTTTTTCTTTTGTAAGGTTATTTGGAGTAGGAAATGGCACCCCACTCCAGTGTGCTTGCCTGGAGAATTCCAGGGACAGAGGAGCCTGGCGGGCTGCAGTCTGTAGGATCGCAGAGTCAGACATGACTAAAGCAACTGAGCACACAGGCAGTGATATTTGTATGAGATAATTCTCCATCCGACTTGAAAGTTGCAGAAGGCTTATGGTTGTGCTCCAGTCACTGCCTAACTTACAGGGAATTCATTTCAAACTGGTTCTCAGTTTAATTAGGGCCATCCCTACAGGGCAGGCCAGAGACTCCATGTTATTTTCTCTCCTTTGCTTGTATTTTTAACTGCATGGTTATCGCACACTATTGAAAAGACTTCAACATATCCTGGAGAATATCAGGAAAAATGAAAGTCTGCTCTGACCATCCCCGACCCTCCTCTTCTCTCAAGTGGAAATCACTGTTGACATTTCAAGGTGCAGCCATCCAAACCTGTTGCTCTGCCTTTACCAACAGAAACGTGAGTATGTGTGCACATACACACCTGTCCCAAAGGATCGTTCAGTCTTCATACAGAAGTGAAGTTGCTCAGTCGTGTGCAACTCTTTGCGATCTCACGGACCGTAGCCTACCAGGCTCCTCCGTCCGTGGGCTCTTCCAGGCCAGAGTACTCGGAGTGTGGGTTGCCGTGTCCTTCTCCAGGGGATCTTCTGGACCCAGGGATCGAACACAGGTCTGCTGCATTGCAGGAAGACGCTTTGCTCCCTGGGTCACCAGGGACGCCCATACAGAGTCAGACGATAAATACATCTCTCCCGGATATCGTGGCCTGTTGGTACATGTAGACGTATGTAAGTTCTGTCGAGAGTCAAAGTGCAGTGAGAGGGGAAGGTTTCCTGGAGCTGCCGCCTGAGCGTGTGGTCTCGGGCTGGAGTGAACGGGCTGTGGCTGAATTGATCCAGCCCGTTTCTGTGGCTGCTGCAAGCTGGCTCCGCTCGGTGAATGGATGAGCCCTCTGAAGGAGTGAGTGCAGCAGCTCCCACCTACTGCATTGTTCCTGAAGACCCCTGGCAGTGACAGACCCTTGAGGCTCCCTTCTCAGTTTTAAAAGAGAAAGGAAACACTTTCCCCCAAAGGACCTTGTCCCATTGATCCCCTCCCTGTTATCTTCTGAGACATCTCACTGTGCTTGCTCTGGGCTCACAGGGCCTGGGGTTGAAGGGGATAGTGTGCTTTTATTTTTCTTTTAATTTCTTTTATTTTTTAAATGCTAATCTTAAAAATATGTATTATTTATTTTTGGCTGCACTGGGTCTTCATCACTGCACATAGGCTTTCTCTAGTTGTGGTGAGCAGCAGCTACTCTTTATCATGGAGCACAGGCCCTGGGACATGGTGGGCTCAGCCGTTGTTGCTCACCAGCTTCAGTTGCCCTGTGGCGAGTGGGATCTTTCTGGGCCAGGGATAGATGGAACAGGTGTCCTCTGCATTGCAAGGTGGATTCTTTTTTTTTTTTTGTTTTTATTTATTTTTGTTGAAAGATAATTGCTTTACAGAATTTTGCTGTTTTCTGTCCAACCTCAACATGAATCAGCCATAGGTATACATATATCTCCTCCCTTTTGACCCTCCCTCATATCTCCCTCCCCATTCCACCCCTCTAGGTTGATACAGAGCTCCTGTTTGAGTTTTCTGAGTCATACAGCAAATTCCCTTTGGCTATCTATTTTACACATGGTAATGTAAGTTTTCATGTGACTCTTTCCATACATCTCACCCTCTCCTCCTCCCTCCCCATAAGTCCATATGTCTATGTCTGTTTCTCTGCTATTGCCCTATAAGTAAATTCTTCAGTACCATTTTTCTAGATTCCATATATATGTGTTAGAATATGGTATGTCTCTTTCAGACTCACTTTACTCTGTATAATAGGTTCTAGGTTCATCCACCTTATTAGAACTGAATCAAATGTGTTGCTTTTTATGGCTGAATAATGTTCCATTGTGTATAGGGACCACAGCTTCTTTATCCATTCATCTGTCAATGGGCAAGGCGGATTCTTCCTCACTGGACCACCAGGGAAGTCTGATGGTGATGTGCTTTTTGATGACTAGAGGCTGTCCTCTGGCTTCACTCATGCACGTGCTTACTTATTCACACTCACGTGACCATACAGCAGAGACAGTGAGCACAGGGCTAGAGACAGAAACCTGAAACAGACACAGTCCACCGATGGCCGAAGGACGTTACAGATCAGTGAGGGACACAAACGAGGACCCAGACAGTTACAAGAAAGCCTGAGCTGTGCCTTGAGGGGTGCAGTGTAGAGAAGTTTCTGGGCACACTTGAGGGTGTGAGGAGAGTCTTCCTGGACAGGAAATCTAATCCAAGTACCGAGGATGATGATAACTTAGCTAGGTGAAGAGAGCTGAGAAGAAAAGAGGTGTTGGAAAGAGAGGAGGCCTCAAGGCGAAGGTCTAAGAGTGCCTAACAGGGGCTGGCAGGTTGGGGCAAGTGATGCCCGGGGCAGGGAAGCAGGGTGGGTCTCTTTAACCTTTGACCTTAAAGGCCTTCTACCTTTGGAAGGACTGATGCTGAAGGTGAAGCTCCAATATTTTGGCCCTCTGATGCAAAGAGCCAACTCGTTGGAGAAGACCCTGATTCTGGGAAAGATTGAAGGCAAAAGGAGAAGGGGGTGACAGAGGATGAGGTAGTTGGATGGCATCACTGACTCAGTGGACATGAGTTTGAGCAGACTCAGAGAGATGGTGATGGACAGGGAAGCCTAGTGTGCTGCAGTCCATGAGGCTGCAAAGAGCTGGACACGACTTCGTGACTGAAGAGCAACAGCAACAAAAGGAGTTTGACCCCTTATTCTGAGAGTCATAGGGAACACCTGGAGAATTTTAGGAGGCATCAAGGTGTGATTTATAAGCTTTGTAAGGTGGGAGGCAGATGAAATGGGGCAAGGTGACCAGTAGGATGCTAGTGTGGATGTTGGAATAGGTGATGGTGGCTTTGATCGGAGCAGTGGCGGTGGCACTGGAGGAGTGTGCTGAGTTTGGGGAGGCATTTCTTGCATCCTGCGAGCAAGTCTGTGCAGCTGCAGAAGTACCAGGTTGAGCAACTGCATAAACCACATGCGACGCAGTTAACTCCTGACATTGCAAAGTCGAATGTGTGTGACACGGAGGTTAGATAAATATCTGTCTCTGAGAGTGTGTGTGTGTGTATATATGAGTGCATTTTTTATTTCTCTTTGTTTTCAAGAGATAATTGCACCCGAGGCTGGAGCTTGCTCACCCTATCTTTTGGACTCAGACTACAGTGCCTGGTCTATTTTCTACATGACTGGGCTTTACTTCAGAACTGACGAGTCATATATCATTCTGATTGATTTTTTTTTCTATGTCTTTTCCTCCCCCTACTCAAAGAAGGGGAAGGGGGTAAAATAGAGACTGTGATGAGACAACATCAGGGTAACTCAGCCCAAATATGCAATTATCAGGAGCCCCTGAGTCTGGCTTAGTTGCCCTCATCTTGTTTTGTCCCTCAGAGCTGAGCGAGAGGGGTGGACAGTGGAATAAGGTCAGGCAGTGGGTAAGGAAGAATAGCTCCGTAGCCCAAGCTTGGAGCGTCTTGGTCTCTGCCAGAGGGGAGTGGTAAGAAGGGGAAACCGACAGTGTTCTGAGCAGTGGGGTATAGCTAAGCTCTAAATTGCCCACTGATTTGTCCTTGCTCCCAAAGACTAGACTTTGCTTTCACCCATCTCTTCTGGTTTTGCTTCCTTTATTCTTGGTGCCAGTCACCCCAAAGGCAAGGACTCCAAAGCTTAAGCATCCTTCTTTATTAAAGGAGAAAATGCGGACGGAAAGGCTGTGTGTGTATAGTTTTAAAAAATTCTTTGTAAAGGTTAAGTGGATTGCAGAAAGTGGGTAGGATTGTATCACAATGAAATACACACCACTTCTTCAGCAGACAGTCCCTTTGCAAAAATTTTATTGTCTTTGCAGATTTGATGCAACTCGGACTCCATCCAGTTCACAATTACAGTTCTAAGGAATTAGGATCTTTGGACAAAACAGTCTTTCCAGTATATATGTATCCTCCACCCTTGAAGGAACACACATCTGTTAATGTTTTAAGAGAATTCCGAGTTTTTAAAATGACAGTTAACACTCATTAGAAAGCCGTAGAAGCGTGTGCCACGATCATCAGCTTTCTCTTGGACTCCAGCATACCTCTGGCTGTTGAATATCGAGGGGAAAAGTACTGGGCTGGAGTTGAAGGCATAAGTGAGGATCATGGACAGTTAAAAATGAGTTTTTGCTTTTAAAAAAAAAACTCTGACCCATACATTTTGGCTTCAAAAAGATGATGGAGTGTGTGTGTGTGTGTGTGTGTGTGTGTGTGTGTGTGTGTGTGTGTGTGTAAAATGGGAAGAAATACCAATGCCTCAAAGTGGACAGGTCATTTTGTTGAATGTAACCGAACTCCTGAGGATTCAGAGATTAGGGACAGCCATAATTTCTGGCTGCCGTGCTTTATGCTAATGAGGCCGCGGCCTTCTGCTGCGGCGGCACTGTACTCCTGCTTAATTTCCCCACGAATGGTGGTAGAGGCCTGGGCATCTATAGTCAGCTTCTACCAATGTAACTGCCTGCCGCCGCAAGCTGTTATAAATTATTATTCTTATTTAGCACTTGACTCTACAGTGTATTTCTTTCCTTCAGGTTTTGTAAAATACAGTCATAGACTTAGGTCTAAGTTAGCTGTGATTCTTTGTCCTTATAAATTCAAATCTGTCATCAGCAATAAGCTAAACTTTTTCGGATGCTAAACATTTGTAACCCTTGCAAGACAGACTGGTGATTTATCAAAGAGTTTCATTCATTTATGCATGCATGTCATATTTACTGAATACTTACTTTATACTAGGCAATGCTTTAGGCATTGAAGATAAAACAGTCAATCGTATGCATTATAGGGGAGAGATATTACCAGGAATTTCTAAGAGATAATAGTCAGATTTGAGGAAACATGCATCTCTATGTTGATAGTCTCAGTATGGTTTTCATTCTCGATTATGTATACAACTCCATGGGAAACTTCTGCAAAGTTTTATTTTCATTATTTTTTTGTCTGCCTTCTGGTTTTCAAGGAGTAATTTTTGCCTTTAGTGGGGTGATATTTTATTACTTTCTCTCTAATATCCTAGGAAAATTATTTCCTTATCTCCTACTGATGGTTACTTTGGAATGTGTGAACAATTCTTGGAAACCTATATATGAGAATTTTGTTGTAAGAATTCATATACATCTGGACAAGCAAAGGCTGTTTCCTTCTGCATTCTAGATTTTAGAAATTTTTCACATTTTCTTGCCAACTTTCCCAGTTGTAGTATTCCCAGTTGGTTGATTGATTTTCTGTCTCTTTCTCTGTTTTTTTCTTAGGTTCTCCTCCTCTCTTGAAAAATCCATGCTTCAGTGTGCTGGCAGGAAAGGGCAATCGTAGATTGTGTCAATTAGCTTACAGGAAATTATTTTCCTTTTATCTCTTACTTGTGTTCCATCACTAATAACTATGTGACTTCAGATACTTGTTAACTCCTTTGAGTCACGTTTCCTTACCTGTAGAATCATACAGTACTTCCTGTAAAAGCTGAGATGTGTTTGCTCAGTTGCTCAGTTGTGTCTGACTCTGTAACCCTTTGGACTGTAGCCCGCCAGGGGTTACATGGGATTTTTCAGGCAAGAATTTTGGAATGTGTTGCCATTTCCTCCTCCAGGGGATCTTCCTTACCCAGGGATGAAACCCTTGTCTCCTGTATCTTCTGCAGTGCAAGCAGATTCTTTACTGCTCAGTCATCAGGGTAGCCCCCAAACTGAGATATTACGTGAAAAATATGAGCACCATATCACACACCTTGTCTGTGCTTGGTTCTCCCCCATTTTCTCTGTGAATCTTCCCCTTTTGTTCTTGAGCCTATTCCACACTGTTCCACGTGGCTTTCTACACCTGGCATATTTAAATCCTCTCCAGGTAAGTCTTGATCTCTTATGTTGACCCTGTTCTGCCATGGAAAAATCGAGTTCTATAGTAAGTCAGCGTGCTTCTGAGAAATTGAGCTTTTGAGATGGTTTTGATATACAGTGATGCTAGGCTCAACCTTAAAGCAGCCTGTAAGTGTTCAGTCAAGTTGCCCCCCCTGGACAAAATGATCTTTTCTACGCTTTGCTATGGCGCTTGGAATTTCTTCAGTATAGACTCCTTCCTCGGCCCTTTAGAGGTTTTTAGCTTTTTAGACGTCTCTTCCCAGTTTCAAATCCTCCTGGTGAGTCCCTGAAGTCAACATTGGTTGGCACTTGGGATGGGTTAATCCAGGATCAAGGTCTTGCTGAAACAAGGGGTAGCCTAAGGTTGAAGAGCAAAGAAGACAGATGAAGAGAAGCATCAGAAGCAGATTTATTCTTGCGCCACAATGTTGCCATGTCTGCCTTAACCCCAGGAATTGTGCTGCCAATATCTAAAGAAGCCCTGGCTCTGTGTAGCTGGGTAAGAAGAGAAAGGGCCATTTGCCCCCTGCTTTCCAAAGGTGGGCATGCCAGCTGAGGATCTTGGTGTGCCTCATGAAGCATCATCGGGTGAAAATTAGGCAGTGGATTTGCTTAGAGCTTTGGGAAAGGGTTTCTGACTCTGTTGGCTGAATTGATGAGTCCAGAAGGAAGAGGGAAACACATCACTGAATGAGTAATTTGTGGGTGAACTGAATGAGCTAGTACTCGCTTCCTGACTAGAATTTGTGGTCTGAGTACCTCTGTCCTTCCTTTTATTTGTCACATTTGCATTCAGTGGATAATGCGAGGAATAAATAACCCCCTTATCCTTTATTGCAGTAAATCCCTTCTCACTGTAGAAAGGGAATCGTGTGCATATTTTTCACGTTAATGCAGTGCCCCTCTGCTCTTCAATGCAGTAAATACCGCAGCGCCAATACGCAGGGGTCTTGCAGTCTGGGCCCCACGTCAGAAAAGCTACACGAGGTCCTGGTAGTTGGCTGCAAAGCCTGCCCTGAAGATGAAATGAAGGAGACACATATGTGTTCTCAACAAGGGCTCTGCAGCTTGTTTGGGGTCTTGCTACTCTCCTGCAGCAGCCTCTCAGAACGGGGATCTCTCCACCAAGTGCTCCTTAGTGCCTGGTACCTTTGGAGAACTCCTCCAGGCCATCTAAATCACGTGGCCATCTAAACCAAGCTTGAATAATGGGCCCTTGGCAGAATCACCTGGAAAGAGGACAGCCTAAGATGCTGACTTTATCTGGGACGTGAAATGCTCTACTATTACTGGATTAAAGCATCTCAGCCATCCTGCTCTGGGTGCACCCGGGCTGAGTTGATCTCAGATTTACTATGTAAGAGCAAACAAACTTATTTGTTTAATGAAAACATACCCTGCCCCCCATTTTCAGTGTTTACCTCACCTCCCCAGAAAGTACATGCATTATTGCATATGCCTTAAAAGCTGTTTACTTTGCAGTTCCTTCCTGCTTGTAGCCTCATTGCATTCTCTTCTCTAATTAGTAGATATATGCATCATCTCTTGGCAATAGGGTATTTTTGTCCTCATTGGGTAGTTTCCTAGGGAGAAGCTCATGGCATCACTCTGACTCTGGGTGTGTGGCCTGTCTTCTCATACATTCTCACCCCACCACACTTCTCCTGTGATGTTGCTGAGTCTGGTTAATTTAGATCCTTTCTCTAATTTAAGTTGCTTTCATTTAACTCTCCTTGAGGATGTCTGTCTAATGCACTTGATCACCAAGCTGTGGAGTGGCAGAGCTCAGAGAGGTGCACCCAGATTTCTGGATGCTGCAGGGGTACCCAGAACAGGAAGCTCATCTGAGTCCTTTTGACAGCAAGTCACTGGGAGCGCTGACCAGTTGTCAGACAAGATGACTGTTGCGGTTCCAAATACATCACAATTTGGCATTCAAGGATAAAAAGGAAAATAGATTTTTCTCATGCATCTCACTCTTTTTCAGGGAGGAAAACGTTTTCCAAAACCCTCCCCACCCAACCCCCAGCAGAGATTTCCTTTGCGTTTGATGGGTCAAAACTAGGCCTGTAAGTGTCAGTTGCTCAGTCATGCCCGACTCTTTGCGACCCCATGGACTGCAGCCCTCCAGGCCCCTCTGTCCATGAGATTTTCCAGGCAAGGATACTGGAGTGGGTTGCCATTTCCTTCTCCAGGGGATCTTCCCAAGCCAGGGATCGCACCCGGGTCTCCTGCACTGCAGGCAGATTCTTTACCAAAACCACTAGCACAGCAGACCAGAATTTCCCAATTTCGGAGCCAAATCAAAATCCACTAAGGCAGAGGACAGATGTGAAGTAGGTGACCACACAATAGTGTTTGCCAGGGGAGGGGTCATGGATGGGTGTCTTGGTATTTTGCATGTCATGAACAAGGGTCTAAGCAGAATCTTCTATTTTGTCTGAGCTATTTTCAAGTAACTGTTATTTTAAATTTTTGATTTATTTGCTTTTGGCTGGACTGGGTCTTGGTTGCTGCATGTGGACTTTGTCTAGTTGCGACGAGTAGGGGCTGCTAGTTGCAGAGTGTGGGCTCGTGGTGGGGGCTTCTCTTGTTGGGGTGCACAGGCTCCAGAGCGTGGCCTCAATAGTCATGAGCTTCACTGGCCCACAGTTTCCCAAGGAGAAATACACTTTCCAGAAGCCTCCCCACTCAACCCCCAGCCGAGTTTCCCCAGCATGCGGAATCTTTCCAGACCAGGGGTCGAACCTGTGTCCCCTGCACTTGGAGTCAGCTTCTTAACCACGGGACCAGCAGGGAAGTCCAAGTAACTGTTATTTCTTTTTAGATTTCATCCTGGATCTGGATTCTTACACTGCATACAGAGGGAAAGTCATCAGAGAAAGCATGGGATCTTGGGGGAGAACAAGCAAATGGGTGCCTAAAAAGCTCCCCTATAAGTAGACTGAAAGTATAATTTATAATTTAAATCAGGATGATTTTGAGTGTCAGCAGGGATGCTGTAAATAATCCTACCATGTCAACAGGTAAAATCATCCTAGGCAAAGTAAAATGTATGCCCAAGCCAGGTCTATATGAGGGAATCTTTTTTTTTTTTTAATATGAGGGAAAAAGCAAAAGTTTACTTTTTAAAAAGTTTCCTTAGGTGGAGAAAATGCCACATTTATTTAAGATCATGGTAAATTCCAAATTTATATGCAAAGTTCATGTTTAATTTTATTTAAATCCTAAATCTTATGAGACATTAGAAAGACTGTTATAGAAGATACTGTTTTTACCCTCAGAACTTGTTAAATATTCTGGGATGAATTTGGAAAAAAACATATTAGCATGTACAAAAGCAAAATATTTCATATTGGAAAACTATAAATGTTTATCTTTTATTTTATCTCGTGTCGGTGCCAAGTGTTCCTCTAATTTCTCCTAACCTGCCAAGGCTTAGCTGTCACTGAGGATCTTTTCGGTCTTGGCTGCTGATGGAAGCTTGGAAAACAGCTTTGTATGAGGGGATAACCCAAACAGAAGAAGGCGAATCTCCTACAGACCAAATGTGTTCAAGCTTGAATGAAACATATGAATGATCTTTCTAAGGGAAGGGGGAAACCAGTCATTTTGCCCTCCAAGAAAATATTCCAGGTTCTTTCTTTCCCATATGTCGTTTAGCTTTGCAGATTGCTGCTGTGCTCACAGGATGTTCTCTACCTGTCAATATCCAGAAAGGAGGGCCTTTGCATTGAGACAGGCCTCTGACTCTGTTTCAGGGAGTACCGCTGATAGTCTGGGTGTATCTGAAAGAAGGCGAGGGGCAAGAGGAAGCCTAACCATACATCTTGGGAAGGCATTTTCAAAACTGAGTGTTGTTATTGAAAAAGTGACAGGAATTATTTTGAAAGCCCTGAATCACCCCCTCTTCCACTCAGTTTCAGCTGAATACTAATATAAAATGTTATGAATGGTAAAAAGACTCGCACTCCCCTACATTTGTAAACGTCAGTCTTTCACATTTCTTACGAAGAAGATATAGTTTCTTGCTTTTTCTTATTGGTCTAGTGTGCCCTTTATTCAGTAATCTCAGAAAGTATAATCTATACGAATATTGAAACATCAGCTCTGCTGCTTTGATTTCCGGTTTATGTGATTAGATCTTGGATCTTAGAAATGAATAGGTTAAAAATATCAGCTTTCTATCAAGCATTTAACAAAAAACCTCATATTTCTGAACAAACTTCTCCTGCTTTGGAAAGGGGCTATTTCTTGGTCTGCAAAACTGCTTATCCATGAGTTATGTTCAGTCTGGGCTACCAAAAAGAATAAGTCACCCCTGGGCCTTGATGACAGTGTTGTCATTTAGATGGCAAACAAGGCATGAAATACCCTGTCACAGAACTCAACACCCGTAAGTGGGGACAAGAAACCCCTCACCTTTGGGTATAATCAAAGGTCACTGTGAAATCGTCTCACATTCTAGTATCCAGGCTCGTAACCTCCCAATGGTTTGTTGCTTCCAGGGAGCGTTCTGTTTTGTCCAAAACTGGGCAAAATAGGTGGACAGGTGGATCTGGTGGATGCATGTGAATGAATATTGAAACATCTGCTCTGCTGCTAAAATTTCCCAGCAGCCCATAATTAGTTATCTCTTTGATCTTTTTTGAAATTAAAAATATATATATAAAATTTCAGTTTGGTTCAGTCGTGTCAGACTCTTTGCAGCCCCATGGACTGCAGCACGCCAGGCCTTCCTGTCCATCACCAACTGCCAGGGTTTATACAAACTCATGTCCATCGCGTTGGTGATGCCATCCAACCATCTGTTCTTCTGTCGTCCCCTCCTCCCGCCTTCAGTCTTTCCCAGCATCAGGGTCTTTTCCAATGAGTGTGTGCATGTGTGTGTGTGTGTGTGTGTGTGTGTATTTAAGGCTGTGCTGGGTCTTCACTGCTGCCCTTCTCCAGTTGAGGCGAGCAGGGGCTGCCCTCCAGTTGTAGCGTGAGGACTTGGTGCTGTGGCGGCGTCTCTTGTTGTGGAACATAGCTCTAGAGAGCTGAGACTTCAACTGTTGTGGCACACAGGCTTAGTTGCCCCGAGGCATGTGGGCTTTTCCCAAGCCAGGGGTCTAACTGGTGCCCTCTGCCTTACAAGGAGGATTCTTAGTCAGGGACCAGAGAAGTGCATGTCTCCTTACTCTTTACATTTATTTCCTGAGGGGTAGATATGAACATGGGGATTCCCTGGTGGCTCAGCTCGTAAATAATCTGCCTGCCATGCAGGAGACCCCGGTCTGATTCCTGGGTTGGGAAGATCGCTTGGGGAAGGGATAGGCTACTCACTCCAGTGTTCTTGGGCTTCCCCAGTGGCTCAGATGGAAAGAATCCACCTGCAGTGTAGAAGATCTGGATTTGATCCCTGGGTTGGGAAGATCCCCTGGAGGAGGGCATGGCAACCCACTCCAGTATTCTTGCCTGGAGAATCCCATGGACAGAGGAGCCTGGTGGGCTATATAGTCCATGGGGTCACAAAGAGCTGGACACGACTAAATGACTAAGCACAGCACAGATAAGAACATATACAGAGAACACACTACCCAGAGGATTACAGAGTCAACTCTCTAGCGCCTTGTGCTGGAAGAACTGGCTGTTTCTGCCGTCTTACTCTTGACATACAGCCAGCAGCCCACCAGCAGCTGTCTAACAAGGCAAGGGAGGGGTGCAGAGGTAGTTGTCTTCAGTGGCCTTGCTCCCTGTAGCGATGGTATCCTGCTGTCATACTTGGGGAGCAAGACTGACGTTTAGCCACACTATTTATATAATCACTCTTCTCTTTGTTTTTCTGATCCAACCTTCAATCATCCCCACCTTCTGGGCTGGCAGGAAATTCAAAGATTTGCTTTTGGATAAAGGAGTTGTATGTGATTCTCTAGCAAGTGGTGACGCAAGAACTTGGAGAATAGCTTTTAGTTTGCTGTGGGGTCATCTTTATTTTCATTGCTGTTGGCTCTGGATGCTTCCGGGCGTGCTTGGTCTCAAACACTGTCCTGCCCCTTGTGTTTAGTGGTGTGTGGGGTCAGTAGTGCTCCCACCAGCTATCCGCCAGCTTCTGGTAAACAGCGATCCTTGTCTTTTGCAGAAGCTGAGCACTGGTCTTTCCTCTCTTGATATCTTGGTCATGGGTTGACTTGAGTCCCCAGAAGATATGTTGAAGTCCTGATCCATGTGGCACTAGTGGTAAAGAAACCATCTGCCAATGCAGACATGTGGGTTCAATCCCTGGGTCAGGAAGATCTCCTGGAGGAGGGAATGGCAACCCTCTCCAGCATTTTTTATTTTTTATTTTTGAGTTACTGTTTTTATTTATTGCACATAAATACTCAGAGGTAGAATTGCTGGATCAAATGATAGTTATTTAATTTAGTTCTATGCAGTCTACATGTATAAAACTGCATAAAACTAAATAGAGAAATCCACCCCCCCAAATACATGGATGCCCAGATGACTTAAGTCAGAACCCCTGATGATTGTATATTTTTAATGCTTTTTGTTGAATTAAGTTGATTTAATTTTGGCTTTGCTGGGTCTTTGTTGCTGCGCTCTGGCTTCTCACTTCAGTGTCTTCTCTCATTGGGAAGCATGGGTTCTAGAACCCGTAGTTGCAGTGCTTGGGCTTTTCCACCCCATAGCATGTGGAATCCTCTGGGAGCAGGGACTGAACCCACGCCCCTGCATCGTCCGTGTCCCCTGCATCGTCCGTGTCCCCTGCATCGTCAGGCAGATTCCTAACCTCTGAACCACCAGTGAAATTCGATTGTGTATTTTTAAACTCTTCAGATGATTCTAACATTCTGTCGTGACCGAGAGTCCCTTCCCTAGGCATTTTCACAGAAATACCTTGACAGGAATTTAACAGCATATTTGCAACACTCTGCTAGAAATGGAGTTTGGTTGAAAAACTCATTAAAATCTCCAAATCATTAATTCTTATCTACAACTAAATAGTGTGCACATGTATCATATTCCTCAGAGTATTCCCAGTTCAGTTTAGTCACTCAGTCATGTCCGACTTTTTATGACCCCATGAATCACAGCACACCAGGCCTCCCTGTCCATCACCAACTCCCGGAGTTCACTCAGACTCACATCCATGATGTGATGCCATCCAGCCATCTCATCCTCTGTCATCCCCTTCTCCTCCTGCCCCCAATCCCTCCCAACATCAAAGTCTTTTCCAATGAGTCAACTCTTCGCATGAGGTGGCCAAAGTACTGGAGTTTCAGCTTTAGCATCAGTCCTTCCAAAGAAATCCCAGGGTTGATCTCCTTCAGAATGGACTGGTTGGATCTCCTTGCAGTCCAAGGGACTCTCAAGAGTCTTCTCCAACATCACAGTTCAAAAGCATCAATTCTTCGGCACTCAGCCTTCTTTACAGTCCAACTCTCACATCCATACATGACTACTGGAAAAATCATAGCCTTGACTAGACGGACCTTAGTCAGCAAAGTAATGTCTCTGCTTTTGAATATGCTGTCTAGGTTGGGCATAACTTTTCTTCCAAGGAGTAAGCATCTTTTAATTTCATGGCTGCAATCACCATCTGCAGTGATTTTGGAGCCCCCAAAATAAAGTCTGACACTGTTTCCACTGTTTCCCCATCTATTTGCCATGAAGTGATGGGACAAGATGCCATCATCTTCGTTTTCTGAATGTTGAGCTTTAAGCCAACTTTTTCACTCCTTTTTCACTCACATCAAGAGGCTTTTTAGTTCCTCTTCACTTTCTGCCTTAAGGGTGGTGTCATCTGCATATCTGAGGTTATTACTATTTCTCCCGGCAATCTTGATTCCAGCTTGTGTTTCTTCCAGCCCAGCATTTCTCATGATGTACTCTGCATAGAAGTTAAATAAGCAGGGTGACAATATACAGCCTTGACATACTCATTTTCCTATTTGGAACCAGTCTGTTGTTCCATGTCCAGTTCTAACTGTTGCTTCCTGACCTGCATATAGGTTTCTCAAGAGGCAGGTCAGGTGGTCTGATATTCCCATCTCTTTCAGAATTTTCCACAGTTTATTGTAATCCACACAGTCAAAGGCTTTGGTATAATCAATAAAGCAGAAATAGATGTTTTCTGGAACTCTCTTGCTTTTTCCATGATCCAGCAGATGTTGGCAATTGATCTCTGGTTCCTCTGCCTTTTCTGAAACCAGCTTGAACATCTGTAAGTTCACGGTTCACATATTGCTGAAGCCTGGCTTGGAGAATTTTGAGCATTACTTTACTAACATGTGAGATGAGTGCAATTGTGCAGTAGTTTGAGCATTCTTTGGCATCGCCTTTCTTTGGGATTGGAATGGAAACTGACCTTTTCCAGTCCTGTGGCCACTGCTGAGTTTTCCAAATTTGCTGGCATATTGAGTGCAGCACTTTCACAGCATCATCTTTCAGGATTTGAAATAGCTCAACTGGAATTCCATCACCTCCACTAGCTTTGTTCGTAGTGATGCTTTCTAAAGCCCACTTGACTTCACATTCCAGGATGTCTGGCTCTAGGTGAGTGATCACACCATTGTGATTATCCAGGTCTGAGTATTCTAGATCCTCATTATTCAAGCATCTTCATGACATCATCTGGGAACTTTTTACAAGCACAACATTTCAGGCCTAGAGAAGCCCACAGACAGAGGAGCCTGGTGGGCTACAGTCCATGGGGTCAGAAAGAGTTGAACACAACTGAAGCAACTTAGCGTGCACATATATGTGGATTTGACCTTATTTAGATATACGGTTTTTACAGCTGTGATTAAGATATAAGTTAAGATGGGAGCCTCCCCGGAGAGCGGGTCCCCAATCCAATAGGGCTGATGCTCTTATAAAACAGGATAAGAGACACAGGCAGACACACACACAGGACTGACTGCCCCGAGAAGACAGCCCACAGAGGAAAAGCACTGTGACAGCGAGGCAGAGACGGCCGCGATGTCTGCAGGCCAAAGAGCAGCGAAGGTTGCCAGCACCACCAGGACCAGGAAAGAAGTCTGGGGCAGAGCCCGCCCTAGAGCTTTCCAGGAGAGCTTGGCCCTGCCTATATTTGGATTTTAGACTTCTGGTTTGCAGAATAGTCAAAAAAATAAACTTTTGTTATTTTAAGCTACCCAGTTTGTCATGGCAACCTTGGGGACATAATGCAGTCGCCTTCTCTCCCTTCTTTGATACGTATCCTATGTTGCTCACCAAGTTCTTTCCTCTGTGTCTTCCCTTCCCTGGAGTCACTGAGTATAATCCCTCTCCACTGAGCATTTGGAAACACGATGTGGGTACTCTTCCTGGGGTTGCAGAGGATAAAGAAAATGGTAGGGCAATTTAGTCACTTTGTTGATATTTTTACTCTGTTACACTTACATTTTCAGGAGGCAGGTTTTGCAGCCTGGGGTAGGGGGATTGGGGGATGGGGGGGTAGGGAGATACAAGAAGTGAGAGGTTGTTAATAGTTGCCAAGGTCAAACCTGCAGCTTGACTGTTCCCTCTGGCATCCTCTTCCCAAAGAGTGTCTCTTACAACTTTGACTTGTCAGTTTCTTTCCCCACAGATGTTTTCTGAGTACCACCCATGTGCCAGGCAGTGAGGAGAGAGTCCTAGTCTTCAATGAGGCAGCAATCCAGAGGGACACAAAGAGGTGCATGGACGTTTATAAAGCGAGTATGAGAGAAGCTGTTCAAGAAGCTGAGAAGATGCGATTTATGTAAGCTCTGCTCGGTCATCATAAAAATCCTTGCTTAGAGATTGTTTCTGAGCTGTTTCTTCAAGAACGAGCAGGATTTTGTCAGGCAGATTAAGAAAGAACCTTCTAGGATGTGGAAGTATTATGGGAAATTATATGATAATTTTGAAAAGAGGGAATTAGTAGGCATGATTAGATTACAGGGTGGGTGAAAGAGTGGTAGCAGATGAGGAAAAGGTGGATGAAGGCCAGAGTGTGAAATATTAGGGAGTGCTTCCTGTGGGCTAGGTCCTGTACCAGTTGTTTTCAATAGGTTATCAACTCTGAGAGGTGACTACTGGCATTACTTAATGGATGAACCTGAAAATTAAGAGATATAGGTAACTTGTTCAACACAGTCAGATGGTAGGTGATGAAGGCTAGAGTTCAAGCCAGGCCTAAATCCCCAGACCCTGTTCTTCTCACTACACTGTGCTGCAGAGAGAGGTGGAGAGTGTCTGGAAGCCCTTGAGGAGGAGTGGCAGTTATATAGCCTGGGTGGAAGAGTCACTGGACTTTAGAGACCAGAGGCAGTGTGGCCATGGCAATCCAGGAAGGAGATGATGTGAGACTGAAAAGAGGGAAAAAGGGGACTAATTTGCCCAATGATCAGCTTATCAATTGATGGTTGGAAGGAATGAAAAGGAGAGTATTGACTCTAAAGTCCTTGCTTTGAATCATGGTTTGAGGATGGTACCATTCTTCAAGGCGAATTAGAGAGAGGAACAAGATATTCTGCAAAGAAATACTGATTTTGTTTTTTAGCTGCTTTGAATTTCAAGTGCCTGGTGGAAGACGTCCAACAGCCAATTATAAATTTTGGTCTGAAGTTCGGATGGGAAGTCAGGACCAGAGATCCACTTGTGATTCATCAGCAGTGTGGTTGAGCCAGAGTGACCTTTCTTGACATGTAAATCTCATTTCGGTCACTCCACTGCCTAAGTCACTTCAGCAGTCATGTGGTGCTCTTAGAGAAAAGACCTGCAACCTTAGCATGACTGGCAAGGCACTGTGAACTGGCTTAGCCCGTCTCCAGGCTCATCCTGAGGTATGTTCTCAAGCAGGCTCAGGTTCTGGATTCTAGTTCTCAGAGACATAGGTGAGACCCCTTTCCACCTCAGGAAGCACCCCCCTCAACACATGCTCTCCTGTGCACAGCATACACATGTGCTAGCATGCACGTGCAAACATGTGAACCCATGTGTTCGTATCCTCATAGCACACACATACATAAGTATGTGTACATGCACACAGACCCATATGCACTATGAACACACACAAATGCTCCCTCCATGCACATATGCATATGTGCACATATGCACATGCGTGCTCACAAACACACTCAGACCTTTCACCCAGTCAGTTCCGATCACTCCACACACACTCAGCTAAAACATCTTTTAATCCAGGTGGTTGTTGTGTTCAGTTGCTCGGTCATGTCCCACTCTTTGTGACCCCATGGACTGCAGCACACTAGGCTTCCCTGTCCTTCACCATCTCCCAGAGTTTGCTCAAACTCATGTCCATTGAGTTAGTGATGCCATCCCACCATCTCATCCCTCTGTCGTCCCCTTCTCCTCCTGCCTTCAGTCTTTCCCAGCATCAAGGTCTTTTCCAGTGAGTTGGCTCTTCACATCAGGTAGCCAAAGCATTGGAGCTTTAGCTTCAGCATCAGTTTTCCCAAAGAATATTCAGGATTGATTTCCTTTAGGACTGACTGGTTTGATATCCTTGCAGTCCAAGGGACTCTCAAGAGTCTTATCCAACACCACAGTTTATCCATGACCTCATACTAAAACAGGGTTCCTTTCTTTTCTTTTTCTTTTTAAATGCCGTAGCACTTATTGAGTTGTACTGAGTAATTCATGCTCTAATGTTTTCTTTCCTGTTAGAATGGGAGTTCCATATTAGTAGCAACAAGGCACCCCACTCCAGTACTTTTGCCTGGAAAATCCCATGGACGGAGGAGCCTGGTGGGCTGCAGTCCATGTGGTTGCTAGAGTTGAACACGACTGAGCGACTTCACTTTCACTTTTCACTTTCCACTTTCATGCATTGGAAAAGGAAATGGCAACCGACTCCGGTGTACTTGCCTGGAGAATCCCAGGGACGGGGAAGCCTGGTAGGCTGCCATCTATGGGGTCGCACAGAGTTGTACGACTGAAGCGACTTAGCAGCAGCAGCAGCAGCAACGATCTACATATTTCTGTAGCCTCTAAGTATAGCTTCTAGCATGAATAAGAAAAGTGAAGTCTCAGTCGTGTCCGACTCTTTGTGACCCTGTGGACTGTAGCCCACCAGGCTCCTCTGTCCATGGGATTCTCCAGGCAAGAATACTGGAGTGGGTTGCCATTTCCTTCTCCAGGGGATCTTCCCGACCCAGGGATTGAACCCAGGTCTCCGACATTGCAAGCAGATGCTTTAACCTCTGAAGCACCGGGGAAGTCCTTTTAGCATGAATGGGTAATTTAGTTTATAGACTGTGGGTGCACATTGAGGATGGATGGATGGATGGATGGATGGACAAATGAAGCTTCGAGTGTTAAGGAGATGTAGAGAGTGAATGTGAACTCTGGGGAAAAGAGACACGACTCGGAGGATCCTCCCCGCTCCACAATGAGCTTCCAACCCACTTAATCTCTTCCCTAATTAGAATTACTGCTCTGGTAAGCTTTGAAGATTTTCTTTAAAACTTCTTGTCCTTTAAGAAGATGCAGTTTACCACTTATGCTCTGTGTTGCAATGTATGGAATATACAGGAGGAAAACTAGGCCGTCCTTTTCTGTTCGTGTCTCAACTATCTCATTAATTGACACCCGTGTTGCAGTAATCAACTTCTCATTAAGGCTTCTCATTAGATGATATTTTTTTTCCTTTGACTGTTGGCATGAACAGCACATTCAGTTTATCATCACTTGCCTATTTATCACTTAAAGGAATTTTACCTTCCTCCTAGTTATCACATCCTAATTTTTTTCTGGGTTTTTTAAAATCCTTAATCTTATGATAGGGTTTTATTTATTTATTTTCCTTTGGTAAGCCTTTTAGCCATTGCTTCATCTAGCATTTCAAAGCCATGGTTTAGTGAAATGAGATATCCTTTTATTAAGATTTTATTTTGCCAGCACTCATTTACTGCATGGAACATTTCCTCAGTTTTCATGGTATTTCATGGCTAGATCCATTTGCTCATCTGGTCATAACACATTAAGGCCAAAATAGTAGTTTAATACTTATTTAAATAGTATGGTTTTTCTTGTGATCATGGGACCCTCTTATATAATCCCAGGCAGCCACTTCTCAAGTATATGCTTTTAATTATAAGGAAAACTGGATGAAAAAAGTGACTTGATTATGGCACAGACATGCCATCATCACAAAAAATAATCTGCAGTCAGATCCACAGCATCACTTTCATTGAAAAATATCATTTTAATGTCTTATGTACAAATATTCTCTTTACAAATCATCTCCAGCCAAAGAAAGAACTTGTTTAGTCACAGATGGGCTGTCTACCTGTCCATAAAAATATCCTATAGAGAGCTTTCTAAACAAGAGCATAGGATTTTTCAAGTGACTTTTTGTAATTTTTAAATTTTCTATCTGGTATCTGTGTTTAAAAAAATAATGTATGAAAGCAATATGGGTCACTGAAATGAGAATGGCCATTTATTTATACTTTAAAAAGCTCAGAGGTAAATAATCTGCCTGTAATGCAGAAACCCAGGTTCGATCTCTGGGTTGGGAAGGTCCCCTGGGGAAGGAAATGGCAACCTACTCCAGTATTCTTGCCTGGACAGAGGAGCCTGGCGGCTGGGTCGCAAAAGAGTCGAACGTGACTGAGCAACTGGCGCTTTCACTTTCGCACATGAATATAGTTCTCTTATTGAAGTTTCAGAGCGATCATTCATTCCATTCTCCTGGCTTCTCTGAAACCCACACTATGGATAAAGTTGTTTAAGAGTGTGTTTCTTTAGCTTCCGTCTTCTATCCCAAATACTTCCCCAGGCCTCCCTCTGCTACCAAATTCTTACTCAGTGTCAGTCATAGCTGGCAAACAGAGCTTTCTCTCAATGGAGAAAAATTAACTAAGAAAGAAAAGATTGCCAAAGACTAAAACTATTTAAGGAGTTAACAGAAAAAGCTGCATTGGAAAAACAATGGACGAACAAGGAACATAAGTTCCCAATTATAATAGGCACACACACAAAAAAGAATAAATCAAAGATCAGGAGGCAAATCCACAATGAAGAGGATAAGGGATTTAAAATAAACCCTTTCTTCTTGATTATAACATGTGTGTGCATTTCTTTGCTCCAGTGTTTGGTTTTGTTTTTTCCCTCCTATTATATATGATTATTTTTCCATTTTTTTCTCTTTCTAGCCTACTGAATTTTAAGCCTCCTGAAACAGGTGTAGTTCTGTCTTGATCACTACTATATACCAGTAATTAACACATAGTTCAGTTCAGTTCAGTTGCTCAGTCACCTCCAACTGTTTGCAACCCCATGAACTACAACACGCCAGGCTTCCCTGTCTCTCACCAGCTCCTGGAGCTTCCCCAAACTCATGTCCATCAAGTCGGTGATGCCATCCAACCATCTCATTCTCTATCGTCCCCGTCTCCTTCCTTCAATCTTTCCCAGCATCAGAGTCTTTTCCAATGAGTCAGTTCTTTGCATCAGGTGGCCAAAGTTTTGGAGGTTCAGCTTCATCATCAGTCCTTCCAATGAATATTCAGGACTGATTTTCTTTAGGATGAACTAGTTGGATCTCCTTGTAGTCCAAGGGACTCTCAAGAGTCTTCTCCAAAAGCATCGATTCTTCAGTGCTCAGCTTTCTTTATAGTCCAATTCTCACATCCATACATGACTACTGGAAAAACCGTAGCTTTGACTAGACAGACCTTTGTTGGCAAAGTAATGTCTCTGCTTTTAAGCACACAGTAGGTACTTTTTAAATACATAGTAGATACTTTTAAATAAATGTCCAGAGACAACTCTTTCTATAGTTTAAATCATTTTGAATTAGGCTCTTGATTTTCTGACCTCCAACTTCTTTTCTTTCCCCTCAATATGGCACCACAGCCCTTCTTTACCTGTGTCCTCAAGGTTAGTAATCTTAAGGTCTGTCATCTCCATATGGGCATCAGAGAGTGATATGACGTCATAGGTCATAATCTTCTAACACATTTGCCCTGGACAGCTGTTTGTAGTAGAGTGAGGAGAGATGGACTGTGTTGAAAGCTAACTCAGGAGTTGAAACCTGTTTGGTGAGCATAGATATTATCTTGGGAATATTCCTTTTAATTAACTGAAAGAGAATAAACCAGAACTGCTTATACTGAAGCCCAGATTCTTCCAATATGTTTTCTCTTCTTTAATCCCTATAGGAAGATACTAGTGAGGAGATTTTCCTTTTAAGACTAGGAAAAGTTAAGAACATGAGAAAAAAGCAAAACATACTCCAAAAACATGGGCTGGAAGGGGAAAATCCAGCTAATAAAAAGGGCCTTTTCATTTAATCTTGCCACATGACTTCTTCACCCTCCACACCTTTGAGTACATCCAATAATTTAAACAAAGAAACTTTAAAGTATTTAATATGTTGGAAAATTTCCATTAAATGTGAGAATATCTTATGAAACAACATAATTGATCATGTATAATAATTTAACTTAAAGAGCAGTTTTTAAAATATGGACTATTGAAAGGCTGATAAAATTCAATAAATTTAGAATCACTTTATATACAATATACAGGGGGCTCAGAAGAAGGTATATAGGAATGATTTCTTATTAGTGAATATAATTAGTTAATACAGTATATTTTCTGTCTCTTTCCAAATTAAAATGGATGTTGAAGTCTGACTTAATTATTTATCTTGTTAAAAAACTATAAATGCATAGGTACGGATAAAAATAGCTAACTTAAATAAGTAGAGAGATAACTATGTACATATATACAGAGATTATTTCCCTGTATAGAAAAAGGAAATGAAATATAAGCATAATAATTAATGAATAAAAAGAGACTTATGAGCTTTGCATTCTGTGAGTGATTCTGCTGCTAATAGCTCATATTAATATTATTCTCTTAACATGAATTAACAACTCTCCTCATCTAATAGACACTGTAAAGATCATTTAATACAACTATCTTATTTTACTGATGAGGGTACTAAGTCCCTTAAGGAGTAGAAAAGAGTACCTACCTCCACTTTCTAAAGCCAACACGAAAGTGATTCCCAAGGCCAATAAGACAAGAGGGGGAATTCATTCATCCTTTGAACTCATATTTTTCCTTTACCAGTGTTTTATTGAGGGCCTTATCTGGGACAGACACTGCGCTAGGCATTAGGGATACAGGTGAACAACCTACAGGCTTCCTGATGTCATGGAACCTGAATTCTTGGGGTGGAGTCTAAAAATAAATTAAGTAAACAGATACATATAGAAAATAATGTGATAGGTGATACCTGGCTTGGAGGAAGAATATGTAGCTTAATCTTCTCTAGGGGCATCACAATTGAGACATGAAGGCTGAGAGTGGCGAGACATGTGCTCAGTATGTGGGCTTTGAGGGGAGATCATGCCTGGGAAAGAGGAAGGGACCAGTGGGCAGAAGAAAAATCAAACTTGACGAGGTGGCCGGCCAGATCCTGAAGGGCACTGTCGGCCGTGGGAAGCGATGAAGACGTAATTCTAAAAGCAACAGAGAACATTGGTGGGCTTTGGCTTGAGAGAATGATATCATCTGATGTATATTTTGAAAGGTCACTCCTGCTGCTTTATGGGGAATGGATTGTAGGAGAAGGGGGCAGAGAGGAAGAGGAACATTACTCAGGAGGCTTTTAGTGGGAAGTGTGGAAAAAGAGTGGATGTGTTGGAAGTATATTTCAGGAACGGTGATAACAAAATTTGCTGATGGCTCATGGATATGGAAGCAGGAGGGGGATTAATGACAAGGGAGACATTGGGATTGCCTACTCTTTTGGACTCGAGAGGCTGAGCAGAATATGGTGGTATTTACTGAGAAGGGAAGACTGGGATGGAAACAGAAATATAATTTATTAGACTAGCACTTATATTTTATTTGACTTGGGTTGTCTAATCAAAAAAAAATTAAGTCTCACCTAAAGCCAAATAATATTTCACTTTGGTCAGGACCAATATGAATGTTCCAGAGGAAATCGTGAAATATGGATAATATCTTATCCCTATATCACAAATGATACGGTCATTAATTTTCAGAGTGGGTGAAGGCCATCTTTGGAATGAGCTGTGAGTTGGAGGAATCTGTGAATGTGGAAACGGTAGTGAATGTGAGTCTGAGTATTGTCAGGGGTACGTGTGTGCCTGTGTGGTAGTGTGTGAGGACAGGATGTCACTGTGCGCTTATCAAAGGGGGTGCCCTTGGGTTCAGTCCAGTTCAGCCCACTCGCTCAGTCATGTCTGGCTCTTCGTGACGCCATGGACCGCTGCACGCCAGGTCTCCTGTCCATCACCAACTCCCGGAGTTCACTCAGATTCACGTCCATTGAGTCCCTGATGCCACCCAGCCATCTCATCCTCTGTCATCCCCTTCTCCTCCTGCCCTCAATCTTTCCCAGCATCAGGGCCTTTTCCAGTGAGTCAACTCTTCACATCAGGTGGCCAAAGGATTGGAGATTCAGCTTCAACATCTGTCCTTCCAATGAACACTCAGGACCAATATCCTTTAGGATGGACTGGTGGATCTCCTTGCAGTCCAAGGGACTCTCAACAGGCTTCTCCAACACCACAGTTCAAAAGCATCAATCTTTGGCCCTCAGCTTTCCTTATAGTCCAACTCTCACATCCATACACGACTACTGGAAAAACCATATCCTTGACTAGATGGACCTTTGTTGGCAAAGTAATGTCTCTGCTTTTAATATGCTGTCTAGGTTGGTCATAACTTTCCTTCCAAGGAGTAAGCATCTTTTAATTTTATGGCTGCAGTCACCATCTGCAATGATTTTGGAGCCCAAGAAAATAAAGTCTGTAACTATTTCCGCATCTATTTGCCATGAAGTGATGGGACCAGATGCCATGATCTTTGTTTTCTAAATGTTGAAACTTTTTCACTCTTCTCTTTCACTTTCATCACGACACTCTTTAGTTCTTTTTCAATTCTGCCATAAGGGTGGTGTCATCTGCATGTCTGAGGTTATTGATATTTCTCCTGGCAATCTTGATTCCAGCTTGTTCTTTATCCAGCCCAGCATTTCTCATGATGTACTTTTCATATAAGTTAAATAAGCTGGGTGACAATATACAGCCTTGACATATTCCTTTTCCTATTTGGAACCAGTCTGTTGTTCCATGTCCAGTTCTAACTGTTGCTTCTTGACCTGTATACAGATTTCTCAAGAGGCAGGTCAAGTGGTCTGGTATTCTCATCTCTTTCAGAATTGTCCGCAGTTGATTGTGATCCACACAGTTAAAGGCTTTGGCATAGTCAATAAAGCAGAAATAGATGTTTTTCTGGAACTCTCTTGCTTTTTCCATGATCCAGCAGATGTTGGCAATTTGATCTCTGGTTCCTCTGCCTTTCCTAAATCCACCTTGAAAATCTGAAAGTTCACAGTTCACGTATTGCTGAAGCCTGGCTTGGTGAATTTTGAGCATTACTTTACTAGCATGTGAGGTGAGTGCAATTGTGCAGTAGTTTGAGCATTCTTTGGCATTGCCTTTCTTTGGGATTGGAATGAAAACTGACCTTTTCCAGTCCTGTGGCCACTGCTAAGTTTTCCAAATTTGTTGGCATATTGAGTGCAGCACTTTCACAGAATCATCTTTTAGGATCTGAAAGAGCTCAACTGGAATTCCATCACCTCCACTAGCTTTGTTCGTAGTGATGCTTTCTAAGGCCCACTTGACTTCACATTCCAAGATGTCTGGCTCTAGGTGAGTGATCACATCATTGTGATTATCTGGGTCTTGAAGATCTTTTTTGTACAGTTCTTCTGTGTATTCTTGCCACCTCTTCTTAATATCTTCTGCTTCTGTTAGGTCCATACCATTTCTGTCCTTTATTGAGCCCATCCTTGCACTAAATGTTCCCTTGATATCTCTAATTTTCTTGAAGAGATCTCTAGTCTTTCCCATTCTGTTGTTTTCCTGTATTTCTTTGCACTGATCACCGAGGAAGACTTTCTTATCTCTATTTGCTATTCTTTGAAATCTGCATTCAGATGCTTATATCTTTCCTTTTCTCCTTTGCTTTTTGCTTCTCTGCTTTTCAAAGCTATTTTTAAGCCCTCTGACAGCTATTTTGCTTTTTTGCACTTCTTTTCATGGAGATGGTCTTGATCTCAGTCTCCCTGTGCAGTGTCAAGTACCTCCATCCATAGTTCATCATGCACTCTGTCTATCAGATCTAGTCCCTTAAATCTATTTCTCACTTCCACTGTATAAATGTAAGGGATTTGATTTTGGTCATACCTGAATGGTCTATTGATTTAACTATTTTTCTTCAATTTAAGTCTGAATTTGGCAGTAAGGAGTTCATGTTCTGAGCAACAGTCAGCTCCTGGTCTTGTTTTCACTGACTGTATAGAACTTCTCCATTTGGCTGCGAAGAATATAATCATTTTGATTTCGATGTTGGCCATCTGATGATGTCCATGTGTAGAGTCTTCTCTGGTGTTTTCAGAAGAGGGTGTTTGCTATGACCAGAGTGTTCTCTTGGCAAAACTCTATTAGACTTTGCCCTGCCCTTGGGTTAGGCGGCAATTTAAGGTATTTTATGGTTGATCTTCTGAAAACTCTAATTGTTCTTCTTTCCAAACCATTTTCAGGCATAGTGCTCTGTGTGATTATTCATGGAGTTACAGGCAGACACATTCTCTTTTGCCTGGAATGAAAAGTTATGCATTCATCATCAGCAAATATTTGGGGAAGTACAAGACTATATTAATTTTTGCTTGTCTTTGATTTTGCTACCCGACATACAGTAAGGCACCCCATAGAGAACCTATATATATTAGCCAGATGTGTAGGACATCAGGCTGAAAGGGTTACAGAGAAACCATGAAGTGCCTAGTTGCTTTATAGTTCTAAATGTTAAGAATGTCCGCCTGAAACTTGAAATCTACGGCAGTCTTAAACTACCCACACCCATCATGATCACACTGTAGCACACAGATTTTTGAATGGCATCAAGAAGGATACCTTTGTCCCCCAAATGAGTCCGTTCTCTGCTTCTAGCTTAATACTGCACAATAATGCCCACAGACTCCAAACTCATTTAGAGAAGGAAAAGAAAGCCTTTTATTTTCTACTTTGAGGAAAGAGAGGTAATTTGCAGTGGAGGACACAGAGGGAGGGAAAATGGGAGAATTAAATTCTTCAGTTTTCTCTCTCCGGCTGGGAGAAAACTGGGAAGAGATTTGGGGAGAACTCAGGTGGTGGCATCATTTTAAAGGTAAATAAAAACTCAAAATCTCTAAGTTTTTGAAATTGGTGTGATTGAGGCAACTTTATTTCTACTGTAATTGCTTAGCAAAATAAACTACCGGCTCGGATGGATGTGATGACAGTTTCTCTTCAGGCTTAGCATGGTGTTTCTATGCCCCAAGACATACTCTGTTATATAAGAGATGCTCAGTGAGTGTTACACTGACTTTAATTGACTTTTCCCTCTTGGTGGCTTATTTCTCAGTCTCTTTCTGTTGTATATTCTATTGTACAATTCTCCAGATCCTTGTAGAGTGTCTGTCCTTTGACTCTTTTAAATGGCATTTGGGATTGCAGTGAATTTTATAGCTTCATAAAATCAACCTCATCAGTTTATCCAGAGATGATGATTCATTAATGAAACTTACAATAACTAGATAATTATGTCTCTTTCTGATGTATTCCTTTATGTATACTCTAAAAACAAAGGTCCAAGAGTAATTTTCTTCAAATTTTGGGGGGAAATAAAGGAGATGTCTTTAGCCGAAGCAGAAAGATTTGAAACTTGGCAAGGAGAAAGCCAGGATCAAAAATATTAAATATAGCCCTGTTTTTAATGTCACACATGAAATAGATTATCATCTAAATAGATTTTCCCTAAGTCTGTGGGGATTTGGCAACTCCTTGCTCTGTGTGTGCTGACTTGAGGGCTCCCCCTAGATTTGTTAAGAATTTCTTTCTTTAGAGAGAAATGGATCTTTCTCTCTTTGGGATGTGTTGCTTTCTCTCTCTTTCCCATGTTATGTATTTTTCAGGTGACCATTTTAGCAACTGCATCCAATATTTTTAAGCCACCTATCCTCAGTTTCTTGTAAAAGAGGGTTTAAGGGGATATTACGTGTGTTTGCAAAATCAGTTGGTAATATAAGAATTAACTTGACCTTGAAAATAAGCATTGACCTATATTAATAGTACTTGCAAAAAAGCAAAAAAAAAAATCTGAACTAGTATTACAGCTCTTCTATAGATCATAAGTTATCTAAAAATGTGAATGTGGAATTGAGAATGGAGCAGGAAGAAAGGGAGTCGGGATGTGAGCGGATGAGGACCATCAACTTTGGAGCAGCGCAGTGAGACAAGGATGGGTGCGGAACAAGAGATGACTGATGTGAGAGCAAGCAGGTGCCTCTGAAGGATTAAGCAGAATTTGGCTACCTCCTAATTGTCCTTGAGTTTTCCAAATTTGCTGGCATATTGAGTGCAGCACTTTCACAGCATCATCTACCAGGATTTGAAATAGCTCAACTGGAATTCCATCAACTCCACTAGCTTTGCTTGTAGTGATGCTTTCTAAGGCCCACTTGACTCCACATTCCAGGTTGTCTGGCTCTAGGTGAGTGATCACACCATCGTGATTATCTGAGTCGTGAACATCTTTTTTGTAGTTCTTCTGTGTATTCTTGCCACCTCTTCTTAATATCTTCAGCTTCTGTTAGGTCCATACCATTTCTGTCCTTTATCGAGCCCATCTTTGCATGAAATGTTCCCTTGGCATCTCTAATTTTCTTGAAGAGATCTCTAGTCTTTCCCATTCTGTTGTTTTCCTCTATTTCTTTGCATTGATCGCTGAAGAAGGCTTTTTTTTTATCTCTTCTTGCTATTCTTTGGAACTCTGCATTCGGATGCTTATATCTTTCCTTTTCTCCTTTGCTTTTCACTGCTCTTCTTTTCACAGCTATTTGTAAGGCCTCTCCAGACAGCCATTTTGCTTTTTGCATTTCTTTTTCCATGGGGATGGTTTTGATTCCTGTCTCCTGTACAATGTCACGAACCTCCATCCATAGTTCATCAGGCACTCTATCAAATCTAGTCCCTTAAATCTATTTCTCACTTCTACTGTATAGTCATAAGCGATTTGATTTAGGTCATACCTGAATGGTCTAGTGGTTTTTCCTACTTTCTTCAATTTAAGTCTGAATTTGGTAATAAGAAGTTCATGATCTGAGCCACAGTCAGGTCCTGGTCTTGTTTCTACTCCCTATATAGAGCGTCTCCATCTTTGGCTGCAAGGAATATGATCAATCTGATTTCGGTGTTGACCATCTGGTGATGTCCATGTGTAGAGTCTTATCTTGTGTTGTTGGAAAAGGGTGTTTGCAACTTTGGAAAACTCAGCAGTGGCCACAGGACTGGAAAAGGTCAGTTTTCATTCCAATCCCAAAGAAAGGCAATGCCAAAGAATGCTCAAACTACTGCACAATTGCACTCATCTCACACGCTAGTAAAGTAATGCTCAAATTCTCCAAGCCAGGCTTCAGCAATACGTGAACCATGAACTTCCAGATGTCTAAGCTGGTTTTAGAAAAGGCAGAAGATCCAGAGATCAAATTGCCAACATCCGCTGGATCATGGAAAAAGCAAGAGAGTTCCAGAAAAACATCTATTTCTGCTTTATTGACTACGCCAAAGCCTTTGACTATGTGGATCACAATCAACTGTGGACAATTCTGAAAGAGATGGGAATACCAGACCATCTGACCTGCCTCTTGAGAAACCTGTATGCAGGTCAGGAAGCAACAGTTAGAACAGGACATGGAAAAACAGACTGGTTCCAAATAGGAAAAGGAGTACATGAAGGCTGTATATTGTCACCCTGCTTATTTAACTTATACACAGAGTACATCATGAGAAACTCTGGGCTAGAAGAAGCACAAGCTGGAATCAAGATTGCCGGGAGAAATATCAATAACCTCAGATATGCAGATGACACCACCCTTATGGCAGAAAGTGAGGAGGAACTAAAGAGCCTTTTGATGAAAGTGAGAGAGGAGAGTGAAAAAGTTGGCTTAAAGCTCAACATTCAGAAAACTAGGATCATGACATCTTGTCCCATCACTTCATGGCAAATAGATGGGGAAACAGTGGAAATGGTGTCAGACTTTACTTTAGGGGCTCCAGAATCACTGCAGATGGTGATTGCAGCCATGAAATTAAAAGATGCTTACTCCTTGGAAGAAAAGTTATGACCAACCTAGATAGCATATTCAAAAGCAGAGACATTACTTTGCCAAAAAGGTCCATCTAGTCAAGGCTATGGTTTTTCCAGTGGTCATGTATGGATGTGAAAGTTGGACTGTGAAAAGAAAGCTGAGCACTGAAGAATTGATGCTTTTGAACTATGGTGTTGGAGAAGATTCTTGAGAGTCCCTTGGACTGCAAGGAGATCCTACCAGTCCATCCTAAAGGAGATCTGTCCTGGGTGTTCTTTGGAAGGACTGATGCTAAAGCTGAAACTCCAATACTTTGGCCACCTCATGCAAAGAATTGACTCATTGGAAACGACTGATTTTGGGAGGGATTGGGGGTAGGAGGAAAAGGGAACGAGAAAGGATGAGATGGCTGATTGGCATTACCAACTCGATGGACAAGAGCCTGAGTGAAATGCAGGAGCTGGTGATGGACAGGGAGGCCTGACGTGCTGCGATTCATGGGGTCGCAAAGAGTCTGACACAACTGAGCGACTGAACTAACTGTACTTGAAATCATAAGACCATCTTGGTTGAAATCTCAGGTGTTCACTGTCTACTGTGAAGTTTCGTCACTGGCTCTCTTCCACTTGTTCCTCTTTGCCTGCCCACTAGATGGTGGCTAGTACCAGCTTCTCAATGCTCTGAAATCTAGACTTACCTTCACTGCTTAAAAGTGCAGTAACAAATGTTAATATATTAGGACTTAACTGTGTAATTTATTACAGAATCGGAGTTCTTAAGCAAACATTAGAAAAGAAAGAGTTTGGGTGAGAAAATAAATGGGCAGCCGTTGGAATGATTCAGAGATGTGGATGCAGAGAACATGTGGACGGCAGGAGGGGGGTACATGGAGAATGATACAGATTACAAGCTTGAGACCGATGTGTCTACGCTGCCTTGTATCAAATAGCTAGCTAGTAGGAACCTGCTATACAGCCCAGGGAGGTCAGCTCGGTGCTCTCTGATGACCTAGAGGGCTGGGATGGGGTGGGGTGGGAGGGAGGTTCAAAGTGGGGGAATGTGTACCATACAACTGATTCACTTTACTGTGCAGCAGAAACTAACACAACCTTGTGAAGCAATTATATTGCAATTTGGCGGGGGGTGGGGGGAGGGGGTGGGGGGGGCAGAAAAGCTTTTGTGAAGGGAACGGATAGAAGTTCACCTACCCACAGTGTTCTCAGCAGCCTTTTCCCCATAACGGAGAAGTAGTCCACAGTGTGCATGACTTAGTTCTCTGCTCAGAACTTTCAAAGCCAGAATCCCCAGAAGTTACAGTCCATTTTCAGCAATACCCACAAAACCTAATATAGTCCACTTCTGAGTAATCATTTAATTATGGTGTCTTATCATTTTATTTTTAAAAAATACGCTGAGTACATAAAATGACTAAAATATCAACAGATTCTTTCTTCCTACGCGCAACCATTAATCTTAAATGTTCTAAGAGGAGATGTTTCAAAAGTAACTCTTTGCAGAACTAATGCTTCTTTCTGAAGCGGCCCTGTTTCTTCCCAGTCCCGGCTCGCATCTCTTATTTTCCTCATCACCTTGCAGTTATGAGAATTTCAGCATGTAGGTGTGGACTGCTGGGAGAAGGGTGCCATTCTGCCTTCTCCGGCACTTCCCCCTGGAAGCCTGGCTGGCAGCAGTGTTGTGGACCATGGATCTTTCAAACAAACAGAACGTTGTCTGTTCCTTCCTTCTGTAATTTTTGGCAGAGTTTTCTGTTCTGTGTCTGGCTTCTTGAAACTTTGGATGAATAGACTGGGATGTGGAATTAATATAAAGAAGTGGCATCTTTGTTGACTTATTCAACAGACTATGTGTACATAAAAAAAAAGTGAAATAAGCACCTTCAGAATTGTGGTCTGCACGTGTCTGAGATTTTAGAGTTTAAACAATGTACCATGCTGTACCACAGAGAAAGCTGGGCTCATCTCTGGATGCTTTGAAGTTTACTTTCTGAATAAAGATATCGTGTAGGCCCCAAGTGAATAAAATATCAGCAGCTGGGTGTAGCCTTGCACATCTGTCAGCATAGGGACAAAGATAGACCACGGTACACAGTGATAAAGTTAAAGTAAATTTCTTGAGTTGAAATGTCATAGGATTTACAGCCAAAGTGAGTGAGCTCCTCTATGTAGTAGAATAGCAATGATGAAAAAGATAAGGCAAGAGAGATGCAAATGTCCTACCTAGAGAGGCAGGATTTCATTACATACAATTCATGGAGTATAACCGTAAAACAAATTTTTCCCGGTAGACTAGGGTTTCTCAACTTCAGCACCCTTGACATTTTGGGTCAAATAATTATTTGCTGTGAGAAACTGTCCTGTGCATTGTAGGAGGTTTAGCAGAATCCTTGGCTTGTGCCCACGAGATGCCCTCCACCTATGAAATTCAAGGCTTTGCCAAATGTCACTTGTAAGTTAGGGGAAGGAAGAAAACATGCCTGGTTTAGAATGATCGCCATGGTCCATATGGACCAGAAGAGAGTTCTGTACTCTTACAAAAAGATTTACTCTTTTTCCCAAATCCATAAGTAGTATGGTGTGTGTGTCTGTGGTCAGTCGTATCTGACTCTTTGCGACCCCGTTAGCTATAACCTTCCAAGCTCCTCTGTCCATGGAGTTTTCCAGGCAAGAATACTGGAATGGGTTGCCATTTCCTACTCCAAGGGATCTTCATGACCCAGGGAATCAAATCTGTGTCTCTTATGTCTCCTGCGTTAGCAGATGAATTATTTACCACTAGTGCCAGCTGGACTTCCTCCAAGTAGTATGATAGGTTAGTTTAACTTGGGGGACTCATTGTACAGAGTAAGTAAATAGTAGCCAGTTGCCCAGCAGAACAGAATTCTTCAATCAGTTAATTATCCTCTAGCCTCTGTATCTTTTCTCTAAATCTTCACTGACCATGGAATTGATCGTCTCCTTTATTCTAGAGGAGAACAGAATGTCTCTTGACAATGCAAAGGTTTAAGTGACTGTATTTTCTGTCTTCACATCACGACTAACTTAGAAAAGTAGTTTTCACTGTCTTTCTCCACCTCCTCACAGCCCACTTTCTGGAACACATCCCGATTTGCCTTTTTTTTTCTTATAACCTACTAAAAGTGGTCCCCCAAATGCTACAATCCAATGATATTTCCAATGATCACATTAGTTGAACTTTTCCTAAATTCATCTCTTTTGACTTCTGTGAAACTTTTGCTAGTCTTGGTCAGTGGTTCTTAAATGTTACCATATATGAGAATCCCTGGAGGGCTTGTGAAAACAGATTCCTGGGCTCCGCACTCAGGAGGCTCTGGGCCTGAGAATTTGCATTTCCTACAAGCTCCCCGCTGATGCCCATGCTGCTCATCTGGGGATTAAGGTTTCAAGGCTGCGTCTTGATCATCCTCTTCTTGAGTGCTTCGGTTTGGCTTTCATGAGCATGGTTTCCTAAGACTGACTCTCTTTGACACTTTGGGTCTCATTTTCTAGTTCTCTCTACTTCTAGGTGACTCTCAGCAAGGGTAAATTCACCTCCCGCCCCAGAGGACATTTAGCAATGGTACTAAGAATAACCACTATCTTAAGCACTTTCTAAGCACCAGAATAAGTACCTTGCATTCCATCTTATGTAGAGTAAGCCTATTGCGTAGATTCTGTTATTGTACCTTTTATGATCCCATGGAAACCAAAGGTTTAAAAGGATAAGGAATATACTCAAAGTCACCTATATCGTAACTGGTAGAATTAGGATTTGTAGACGGGTGGCTGCCTAGCAACCACACTGATGCTCCTCTAACAGCACGCATTTCCATTGCTGCGGAACATGACTCTCCCAACCTGGTCTTCGTGAAAAGCCACACCCATCCTCCTGAGGATCTAAGACCTGGGTACAAAAGAACTAGCCTCGCAATTCAACCTTTGTACCTCCAGGGGATGGTGGAGAACGTTCCCCCATTAGCGAGAAAAGCAGTGCAGCTGGCTAATAGAAGAAGACACAGAAGAAAGCATTTCTTTGTGGGAGTTTATTACAGAGACACCTGCAGACCTCTCACTCTCTAATTACCCTTTCCCTTTCATGCATAGCTTCCATTTCTAGGCTTTAATGGATGCGAGATCTTTTGCAGCATTTTGTTCTGCCAGGTTGACCCCAGTACATGTACCGCATTGTAGAGTTCTGGCTTAGTTACTGTCTGCATGTTCAGGATTCCTCTGAGCGAGGGCATATGAGGCTTGGCCCCAGTTCCAGAGGGGCTGCCTCGTTTTAAAAGCAAGGAAACCTGCCTCATTTTGGATGGATACTATTTTTGACCACTGATGTTGATGGAGTAGTCCCTACTTCTGTCTCCCTTATCGATGCTTCTCTGGTATGTGAAGAGTCTTTAAGTGAATGTCAGGTCAGAGATTTAGGAACTCAGTAACTTCAAATGCAATAATTACAGGACTTTGGGGAGACTTCATCTGCACACTAGCATCCCTTTGTATGCATACTGTTTTGTTAAGGAACAGCAGAAGATCTACCAGGAGGGAAAAATGATGGTCTTTATCATCCTCAGCTTGCCTTTCTCTTTCTTATCTAGGTCTTCCCAAAGATCTCTGCAATCCCCATCCCACCAGACTTGTAGTCTTTCCTGGAAAAAATGAACAACTTGGTTTCAGTAGTAATTCATATACATTTATCTACTGGAGATTCTCATATTCATTCAGTCTAAAAATATTGTTTGCTATATTTACCTAAGGGGCTTCCCAGGTGGCTCAGTGGGTAAAGAATCCACCTGCAATGCGAGAAACATGGGTTCGGTCCCTGGGGTGAGGAGATCTCCTGTAGAAGGACGTGACAACCCACCCGAGTATTCTTGCCTGGAGAACCCCATGGACAGAGGAGCCTGCCAGGTGACCATCCATGGGGTCTCACAGTCAGACATGACTGAAGGGACTGAGCATGCACGCTTGCACCAAGCACTATAGACATATTAAGCAATAAGGATTAGAAGATAGCCACATGCTAAATTGCTTCAGTTGTGTCTGACTCTTTGTGACCCCATGAACTGTAGCCCGCCAGGCTCCTCTGTCCATTGGATTTTCCAGGCAAGAATACTGGAGTGGGTTGCCATTTCCCTCTTCACAGGATTTTCCTGACCCAGGTCTCTTATGTCTCCTGCATTGACAGGTGGGTTCTTTACCACTAGTACCACCTGGGATGCCTGCAGTAGCCACATGTGTTTCTAAAAGTTTGCTTTAAAACAAAAATCATTGAGTGAATTTGATGTGTAACCTTGTGTAAGCTTCAGGTGTATAGTGTGTTACTTTGATGCATTTACATGTTGTAATACAGTGGTCATTGTAGCTGTATTTATCATCTTACATAATTATAGTGCAGTATTATTACCTATAGTCATTATAATGCACTGTAGGTCTCTAGGACTTATGTATTACTCGTTACAAGTTCGTATCCTTGAATAACATCACTCTTATCCCTCCCTCTACCATCACTTGCTAACTACCATTTTATTTTGTTTTTCATAGGTTTTCTTTTTTTATATTCCATATATAAGTGATTTCATATAGTACTTGTCTTTGATTTATCTTGCTTAGCATAATGTGCTCGGAGTCTATCCATGTTGTTACAAATGATAGGATATCCTTCTTTCTGGTGGTGGAATGATATTCCATTGTGTATATGTACCACATCTTTTTATTTATCCATTGATGTTGCCCTTTCATTCATATACTGTGTATTTATGCATTTCTTATATGAAATATTACATATACTGTATATTATATATCACATCTCATGTATTCATGTCTCATTTATAAATTTCTCATAAATTCTCTACTTTTCCCTACATGTCTCTCAACTATTACACATTTTTCATAAGATGTATATATTTTTCATAATATGTATATATTATATATATTTTTGTTGCTCCCTGTGAATGTCTGCATGGAGGAAAGGACTTAGATGGAAGAAAGGTCACTACAGAAGGATATGGGGTATCTTTCATTTTAATGTATTAATAATTGTAAGCAATAATAGTGATATTAGCCATCAGAACATATTTATATTTCACCACTAAGATATTAGAAAGACCCATGGGCATATGAACATGGTCTGGGCTCTAGATTCTTTAAAAAAAATCACCATTATCTGTCCCTAAAGGATTTTATTACATTTCCTGAAATTATGGAGTTTCCTTTTTTTTGAGATATACCCTTCAAAAGTGTATGCAGCAACACATTTGTAAGAGCATTTTTAAAGCAACACCAGCAAAAGTAAGAAGCAGAGGTAGCTGGTAGAGGGGAGAGAGGAAGGGCGAGTGGCAAAGAACAAACAAGAACAACAAAAAGCGTGTTTCAGGTCTTGGACAGCACTTCTGTCTTTTTAGGCGTTTGTCATATTCTAGCTATTAACCTGTCAGCATCAGACAGATTGAAAGAGATGGTTCTTCTCAAGGTGAGCCCTTAAGAAAAGGAGAATAAGGAAAAAAAAAAAAAGCCATTGCTGAAGCTAACAGAGAAATGATCCCACCAGGGTCTGGGTTGTGCCTAGAGAGGAAATGATATGACCGCCTGGCTGCGTGCTCAGAGAGGGACAGGTATTATGTGGTGGGGTCAGGATGTAGCGGGTGTGAACGCAGTGAATAAGGAGAGCTTTTTCTTCAAATCTGCTTGAGCAAAGATGCAAAACCAATTCAAAGATGCAGGGCACATGTATTAGGGAAAGAAGATGGGGCTGACTGGTGATGAGACCCTGGAAATTCATCAGAGAAATGATGAATGCTGTTCCAGTGGGGACCACAAATCACCCTCAGACATTGGCGGGGGGCCATAGTCATTCCAAGTCCCTATCTCAGAATTTGGTGGGTTTTTTTTTTTTTTCAGAGAACACAGGTAGCTTTATAGCCTTAGTTTGCTCATGAAAATTCTAGCACAACACAAAGTTCATCATATATTTCTGGCTTTCCATGTTTTGGGCAATGTGATAGACATGAATTAAGTAGGCTCTGGGAGTTGGTGATGGACAGGGAGGCCTGGCGTGCTGCAGTCCGTGGGGTCCAAAGAGTCGGACACGACTGAGCGACTGAACTGAACTGAGAGTTTCCTAGCTGGCTCAGTGGTAAAAATCTACCTCCCAATACAGGAGAAGTGGGCTCAGTCCCTGGGTCAGGAAGATTACCCTGGAGGAAGAAATGGCAACCCACTCTAGTATTCTTGCCTGGAAAAATCCCATGGAGAGAGGAGCCTGGCGGGCTACAATCCATGGGGTCACAAAAGAAATGGACATGACTTAGAGACGAAACACCAAAAGTGTGATACCCTCTACAGCTCTCTCTTTCTCCTTCTCCAAGCCTGTGAAAAGTGAAACTTGGTTGCTCTCCAGGCCTATTAGTGATCTTCAGATAGTACCCCTTCTGTTTGCCTGGCTCCTGGGGTAAGCACTCTGGCAACAGCAAAACCTCCAGCCCACCCACAGTAGACAAAAAGCAGACCGTTTATCTTTGTTAAGCCATTGCGGTTTGGGGCTTTTTGTTAGAGCAGCATAACCTGGCCTATTATAATGGGCACATTTGATTAAAGTATAGATTTTTTTTTTTCTTAATGAAGAGCAGCAAAAGTTTGCATAATGTTATAAACTCTTCTCACAACCCAAATTACCACCTCATTAATACCTACAACCCTATCCATAAGGTAAGTTGCCTTAAAGAGGTTTTGTTTATTTCAGTCCTGGAAGATTGAAAGCCATCTTAAAAAGTGCAATGCTTTGGAATATGACAAAATGGAAACACTGTGTTGGTGGATGGCTTGGGGTCTAAAGGGCCTCTGTGGGTTAAGAGCAGTCATTACTCTCTGTGCTTTGTTTGATGCTCCATTTATTTAAATTATGCATCTAAAATGCAAACTTTTAAAAACTAAATTTTCTTTATAAGATGATGTGTGTGTGTGTGTGTGTGTGTGTGTGTGTGTGTGTGTGTGGAGCACTCAGTTCCTCACTCACGTCCGACTCTTTGCAACCCTGTGGACTGCAGTCCACCAGGCTCCTCTGTCCATGGGATTTTTCCAGGTAAGAATACTGGAGTGGGGCCATGCCCTCTTCCAGGGGGTCTTCCCGCTCCCTAACCCAGGGATTGAACTGGTGTCTCCTGCATCTCCTTCCCTGGCAGATGGATTCTTTTGCCACTGATCCACCTGGCAAGCCCTAAAAAGTGATTGAGGTGGTGGTTTAGTCGCTAAGTCATGTCCAACTTGGCACCCCGTGAACTGTAGCCTGCCAGGCTCCTCTGTCCGTGGGATTTCCTAGGTAAGAATACTGAAGTAGGTTGCCATTTCCTTCTCCAGGGGAATTTCTCAACCCAAGAATGGAACCTGGGTCTCCTACATTGCAGGTAGATTCCTTACCAACTGAGCCACCAATTACTCTGACATTTTAATTCCACAGAGCCAGCAATTACTGTTAAATTTTAATTCTGTATTTTGTATTGATTTTTAAGAAAGTGAAGTTGCTCAGTCATGTTCGACTCTTTCTGACCCCGTGGACTGTACCCCACCAGGCTCCTCCATCCATGGGATTCTCCAGGCAAGAATACTGGAGTGGGTTGCCATTTCCTTCTCCAAGTATTGATTTTTAAGAACATTTTAAATACCTTAAAAGATCTTTTACACTTAAACTTTTAAACTTAAATCTATATCAGTAAAGTTTGACTCATTTTATCATTATTTCTGGACTCATTTTTATGTTTTCCAGGAGGATTAGAGATTAATATCCAGCTAATGTATTACAGAGTAGTTGCTTTTCAAGGTCAGTCGAATCTCAGCTGCTGGTCAGTTGACTGAGATTATTTTTTTAACCACTAATTAGATTTATTGTCTCAAGATGTAACTTCTTTTACAAAAATCTAATATTTTTCTTGTAACTTGCTATCCCGCCCCCGAATTTTATATATATATATATATATATATATATATATAAAATAAAATTACCCTTGGCTATATTATATGTACCATGTTCATTATTAGATACTGTCCTTTATTTAACATTATTAAAATCATATATTCTTATGTGTGGTCAGTCGCTCAGTCATGTCTGGCTCTTCTCAACCCCACGGACTGTAGCCCGCCAGGCTCCTTGTCCATGGAATTTCCCAGGCAAGAATACTGGAGTGGGTTGCCATTTCCCTTCTCCAAGGGATCTTTCTGACCCAGGGCTAGAACCTGCATCTCTTGAGCCTCCTGCACTGGTCGGAGGATTCTTTACCGCTGCGCCACTGCTTGTGAGCAACTTTTAAAAATGTCAAGGGCCATCTGGCAGTTTCATTTCCCAGGAGCTGAGTGTGAATGTGAAGAGTTATCTCTCCTCAGTTTATAAGATTAGTGTGTCATCCTAGAAAGCTCTGGTGAGTCCTTTTATCTGGGTTTGTTAGATGTGAAGCCCAGAGCTGACCAGGCTCATCCACTCTTGGAAAGGCTCCTTCTTCGTTCTTCAAGACTGTTTAACTTATTTCCTGTTACTTCTGTTCACCATTCTCTCCTCATCCAGTAGCAACAGACCCACACCAATACTTTAAAGACAGGCACCTAAGTAAAAGGTAAAGTAAAATGTAGTTGCACATATATTTTAGTACTCTTTTACTTTTTGAAATCAGTAATAATTAAATATATTTTATTGTTATTTTCATACTCTTTGTGTATTAAAACTACCTGTTATATTATTTATAGCAAACTTTTTTAAACATCACTGCAAACTTTCATGGACTTAGCTTGTTTCAATCAACAACAAAAATTATGAGTAGTTTTGTGGTTATTATTTAGCATTCAAATTATCGCCGACTGGTTAGTAGGGTCTCCTTTAAGTGGACTCTTTGTCCTTTCATTATTTCCTTTGATATTTTTGTGCATGTACTTGTGTTGTGGCTGCAGGAGTAGTTCTAGACTCATGGAGATTAATTCTGGTCCCAAGACATGAAATCAGCAAGACTGCAAAGAATCTTGCATATGCGAGTGTGGACAGCGGGCACGAGCCCTGGTACCTAGGACTTGAAGTAATAGCAAAGCTGAAAAAAATGTATTTCTTGCTGAAGTCATAAGTTCATACTGATTCTTTTCCCTTGAGAAGGGCATAATTTTCTGTAATTTCTCTCCAACTGGTTACTGATTTCCACTCACAGTTTCCATCTAGATGATCAGTACGCTGTAAATATCAGGGAGCGTTTGTAACAGAGGCTGGTAGAACAATCAAACTATCGGAAAACAAGTAGAATGTGAGGCTGTACTCACTGTGTATCCATGCAGATGCCCCTGAAGGAAAGCCTAGGGACTTCCTCGGAGGCCCAGTGGCTAAGACTCATGCAAGGGGCCTGGGTTTGATCCCAGGTCAGGGAACTAGATCCCCCATGCCACAACTAAGACCTAGCGCAGCCAATAAGTAAGTAAAGAAAATAAATAAAATTTAAGACAGAAAAGCCTGAAAGGGTCGTCTCTAAAGTTGATTTATCCTATTCATCATGCTTTTAATTCACTCCAGTTCAGTTGCTCAGTCATGTCCGACGCTTTGTGATCCCCTAAACTGCAGCACGCCAGGCCTCCCTGTCTATCACCAGCTCCCGGAGTTTACCCAGACTCATGTCCATTGAGTCAGTGATGCCATCCAACTATCTCATCCTCTGTCGTCCCCTTCTCATGCTTTTACATTTTTTCTATTATCCATCTTTTGTTTTCTAAGCACATTTTATTTTGTAATGAGAATGCAGAAATATTATTTTTTTCTAAATAGCTAAAGAAAAATTTCCAGCCAGAAATAGCTCTATGTATTTTTCATCAAGCACACTGAATCTTGTATACACAGCATATTCATGAAATCTCAGAAATTGCTTACTCTTTATAACTAGGTGATATTTTGATTTTTGTGTCCATGCATTCCCTTTAGAAGGAGGAAGATTCTAGATAATCTTATTGCATCATACTTATGCTTCTCTGAATTGCTCTCTGCAGGATGGAGGCTGGGGGTGGGTGGCGGGGATTAACAGCAAAAGATTTGTCACTTGCGTTCTATTCATGACCTCTCTTCTGCGAGCCTTACAGGTGGGATGCAACAAAGAGGAGACGCAATTTCAGGGAAATATGGGCTCATAGATCTTTCAGAACAATGTCAAGAAGAAAAGCTTTCTCACGATTGTTGTACCAAGTGATGCTTTTGACTGCTTTGGAGTTGTCACTGTGAGAGCAGTGAATCTGAAAGTGAGGCATAGGACTGTATTCAGAGTGTCTTTTTAAGACAACAGGAGTCTGTTTTCAGGCCTCCTTCAGCCACATTAATATCTCTGTCGTAAAGCGTGGGATCATGAGCCCATTGGGGTGACGTAAATCAACAATAAACCATGTGCGTCTTTGCTGGGGTGAGGGATAGAGCTGCAAGTGCTCACTTACGAGGAAGGATCACCTCTGGATTTTAGGGAGACCTTTCTGACTGCGTGCAGATCTTGAAACCTCTCTTGAGTGGCAGTGGCAACATTTTCCCACGGTTGGCTATTTCTTCCATAATTTCATTTACATTCAACTTAAATTTCACTTTCAGCCTCTTCATTTTTTTCTTTGATGGCCAGTTCTCTACTTTGACTATCCAGTTTTATGCCGAAATGTCACATGGGTGCATCACTGAGAGAAAGGCGGCGGCACCTTACCTGTTTTGCTATCTGTGCATGAACTGAATAATAGACGTCTTGTGAACATTCACTGCCAGACTTTGAAAGAACTTACGTGATTGGCCGTGGGTCCTAATGTACGTCTGTGACTCACGTAGTGATTGTGAACTGAAGAGCTAGCAGTGAAGTTTGCACTCTGGTGGGTAGCCACCGTTAGTGTCCTGTAGTCCAGATACACCTTGTTTTATTGCAGTTCTCTCTGTAATGCTTTCCAGATAACTGTGCTTCTTATCAATTGAGTTTGTGGCAACGCTCTGTTGTCAGATTATGTGTAGCATTTTTAGCAGTACATTTTTTTTTTAATTTAGGTAAGTACAGTTCCTTTAGATGTGATGTTATTGCTCTAGTATAGTGTCAACATAACTTTCATGTACACTGGGAAAGCAAAATTCATGTGAACCACTTTAATGCAATATTCATTTATTGTGCCAGTCTGGTATCGGACCTGCAGTGTCTCCCACCTATTCTTGTAACTGGAAATTAAACCCTGTTATCAAGATGTTGAAGTTATTAACTGCTGCTGCTGCTGCTAAGTCATTTCAGTCATGTCCAACTCTGTGCTATTCTATAGATGGCAGCCCACCAGTCGCCTCTGTCTCTGGGATTTTCCAGGCAACAATACTGGAGTGGGTTGCCATTTCCTTTCTGAAGTTATGAATTCAATCATAGTAAATGAAATCTACACATGTCAGAACCATGCAAGATAAGGCTGTGTATACGTGTGTGTTTAGTATTTTTCACTTTGTAGCTTCAGCATACCATACCACAAAGTTGGTGCCTCGTAACACCTAGGTTAGTGTGTTTTAAGACAAATACTATTCATTTTATCTCTCTTGGCCCATTTTTTCCAAAGCGGGTTTTTGTATCGTAGGGTATTCTGGGCTCTAGTGAAAAGTTTTGACCCATCATAGCTGACAGATATGTACAGGTGGTCACGCATAGAAGCAAAAATGAAATTTCAATCTGGTTGTTATCCAAAAAGATATGCCAAGGGTTTGGGGCTCCTGGCAGAGGAAACAGAATAGTGAGAAGCAGACAGGGGTTGACTGGAGCTCTCTGACATTTTGAGGAAAACCCTACGCATCCCTGCAGTCTGAAGGCAGCTTGGCTGAAAGACACGGGCCAGAGGCATACTCTGACTTTGGAGGACTTGGAGAGGAAGGAAGTGCTGCTAATAAATACAGATTCTGGGAGAGTTCCTGCCACTGGAACCGGCTATGATGGTCCCCCGTTTCCAGATACTGAATGGGATTAGAGAAGGAAAAGAACTGAGAATAGCCTTTGAAGAGAGATTTTAATGTTTTTGTAAATTCAACAAAGATCAATATCTTGTTAAGACAGTAGACTCGGGGAATTCCCTGAAGGTCCAGTGGTTTGGACTCGTAGCTTTCACTGCCGTGGCCCTGGGTTCAGTCCCCGGTTGGGGAGCTAAGACCCTTGCAAGTTGCAAGGCACAGCCAAGGGGGAAAACAAAACAAAACAGACCCAGTGTTAGTAAGGGCTTCCCGGTGGCTGAGTGAGTAAAGCATCTGCCTCCAACATGGGAGGCCCGGGTTCGATCCCTGGGTTGGGAAGATCCCCTGGAGAAGGAAATGGCAACCCACTCCAGTACTCTTGCCTGGAAAATCCCATGGATTGAGACGCCTGGTAGGCTACTATCTGTGGAGTCACAAAGAGTCGGACACGACTGAGTGACTTCACTTCACTTCAGTGTTAGTATGAGCGTGTAGAGCAGAAATAGCATTATTTGGAATGTGCAATTTAACTCGGTCCTGACGTTTCTAGCCATGGTTTGGCCATTCATTTATTCATTAATATTCACAAATTTTTGCCAAGTTGTTGTTGTTGTTTTTACCATGGCCTATTGTGTGCCAGACACCACAACCAAATTTTATGCCATTGGGGTCAAATCACTGTACTTCTTCAAGTTTCTGCCTGTGAAATTCTTAGACTTCTGAAATCTATTTAAACCACTCCCCCACACCTCATTCAAAAGGCAGCTCTGTCGTATGAAAATACCTGTTTTTCTCCTGTTTCTCTTTGAAAGCCAGGAATAAGTATAACATAATTTCATGGAAGGAATGAAAATATAATTTCAGTGGCAAAGTTCACAGCGGAGGAGGGAATAAAGTAGTTTTCAGGTTATCTTCAGCTTTTGTCATCGCCCCACCAAGTACAGAAATAATGGATGCAATAATTCACCTTTATTTAGGATGCCAGCGAGAGGGTGGACTCGTCATGGGAAAAGCCCTCTGGTGTGCCGCTCTCCCTTCTCGGGGGGCTGCAGCTAAATGATTCCATATACCTATTTGTGCACGTGCATGTGCACGCCTAGAAAATAAAGCCCACCTCTTTCTTCATTATTCATCTCAATGTTTACTGTCAAGATGGGTTTTCCAATTTTCCATTGTTTCTCCTAAATTGAATCTCTCATGTAGAGTTTAGAGCTGGTCTGTCTGCTAGGAAATAGCTGTATAATAAAACAACCATATAATAGTGCTACAATTCACCCAGTTATTCATTCCTTCCCTCCCTCAACAGAAGGACCTAAAATGCATCATTATTTGTGGGTTTCAGTTAAATTCAGAGCACAGTTATTGAGTGGCTGCTGGATACGAGTTCTAGGCTGAGACGATTGTGATGGGTAAGAAACCATCTCCTCTCAAGGACCCTGCAATCTAGAGAGAGACAGATGGATACATACAACATTAAAAATGTTTCATGTAATCTCTAACAGAATGTCCTTGGGACTGCTGAAGTGGGCAGGGCTACACAGTTCTGTCTTGGAGGCTAGGGTATAAGTCAGGGAAGATGTTTCAGTGGTAATTCTGTTTTAAGGAAGGTGTATGTAGAATGAGTAAACAGAATAGGCCAAGGAAGCAAAACTGTGGATGGAGAAAGTGCATTCCAGTCAGAAAAATCTTTTTCGTCTTCTTTTTGAAAGATTTGTTTTTCTCATCCTTAGTTCCCTCTGCTAATTCCTTTCTTGGTTTTTCACTATTTCTAAATTGTGCGTTAAGGATCTAATCTGAATAATGGGACAGCTCTCTGTCCCATTTGCCCCACCCCTATGTCACACCGCTGTGTGAGCAACACATCTTTTCTCCTGAACACGTTGGCCTCTGGCTCCAATCCGAAGTCCTGCTTGCAGCTCTAATGTAGGTCTGAGGCTTTCCCATGTTGCTTGAGATCATTATTGATTGCTTCAGCTCTAAACACAAAGCTCAAAGGGTCATGCTGGCTCTCTTAGTTGAGGAACAAAAAAATAAAACCAAGCTAAATGAAATGAAGAGGTAGAATGTAGAATCAACAGACCCAGGAGTCTTCAGTGCCTGCTATCAGGCATTATCAAATCAAGAAGCTTTCTTTGCTGAGAAGGTCAGGAGGCAGGCAAACAAAGATGAGCTTGCTCGGAGATGATACGTTATCCGGCGTTAGGGCACGTCGTAGTGCTTAGTATAAATCACACTGTTTGCTTATCGCTGTCATTATTTATCTTTAGCCTCTGGCAAATGGAAACTGGCTGGGAGCACACGTGGCTATAGGACACTCCCGTGCGTGCTTCTCTGCCAGAGGATGTATGGAGAGAGCTGACCTCTGGCCTCTGAGTGCAGTCAGTGGGGTAGCACTTAGAATGACCATACACAGTTTATCTCCAAACCAGGGCACCACACGGGGTAAAAGAGGATGCTGTCAGTAATCATCCTGGCCTACCAGTGGGACCCCCTAAAACAGAAACTCTTAAGGCATATATGATCATCTTGCCATTTGTTCTGCTGGAAGGGAAATTTCCAAGAAGAAATACAAATAGTACTTGGATCGTGGCCCTGGAAGTAGGCAAAGACTTCAGAGAATCAGTCACTGAGTCAGTCTATAAGTTTGTACGTTTGGGGAAATTTTACGCAATCATTCTTTCCCTAAAGTTTTTAGTGAGATACATGAGATGGCTGTCCTTTTCCTGCTTAGTACCCCCCCACAGGAATATGAGCTATATGCAATGCCTAAAAAGTGACTGCAATGATTTTTTTCAAGAAAACATTGCAGTTCAGGCTAAAGCATGTATGTACAAGGACAGTTTAAAATAGCAGATTAAGGCTTTGTCTTCATCAGACATTTTCTGTGGTAGTCATTCCCCTCTTTCGTGATTTTTGTGAGCAGACAGGCATCTTCGCAGCATCTCCGACTCCTGTCCTCACCACTTCACTGGCAGACTGTGCTGCGTAATCCCCATGCGGTTAAACCTGGACGCCTTGCATAAACTCCTTGACTGTGTCTCTGCCACATCTTGCAACCAGATCTCCATCAGCATCCCTTTTCCTATGCCTGACTTTTATGTTCTTTATTCTTAGCCATCTCCTGAATTAACCTCAGTATAGCAGCGTGCTGTATGACCTTAATCTAGTCATGTGAATCAATAATTGTCAATTTCCTCTTGTCTATCTCTTATTGAAGATTGTCACCTGCAAGACAGCACTTTTACACACTGCTTGATTTATACTTTGTCATTCAGATTTTTTCTTCTTGTCAAATGAATGATTTCATATACTTGTGTAACCACTTTTATTAAAAACATGTGTTGTACTTTTGTTTTCATTGTTAACATAACCCTTCTTTCAGTTATTTTATTCACTACTGTTGCATTGATTGGATGTCATAGCATTCAAAATATTCATTAAAGCACTTAAAAAAAAAAAAAAAAAAGGAACACAGCCTGTATCTGCACTGCGTAAAGCCACTAGCCACATGTGGCTGCTAAATACTTGAGATGTGGTTCCTATAACTGAAGAACTGGGTTTTTCATGCAGTCTGATTTTAATTAATTAAATTTGACTATAAAAACCAGTGTTCAATTCAGTCATTAGAAAATGTTTAAGTATGTATAGAACAACTTGGGCATGTGAATCTGCTTTTACAGTTGTAAATTTTATGGAATTCCTATGCAGATCATATATTTTTACTAAAAATTGTTTCTGAAATGAGATGTGCTGTAAGCATAAAATAATTTGGAGTTTGAAGACTTAATATTAAAAGTAGAATGCAAAATATATCATTAATATTTTAATTTTTATTATATCTTTAAATGATGGTATTTTGACATTGGGGTTAAATAAGATATACTATTAAATTTATTTTTCTTATTACTTTTTAATGTGGCTACTAGAATATTAAAAAGTAGGTATTTGCTTTGCATTGTATTTCCATCAGATGTCTCTAGCCTACGCTCTTTATTATGTAAGGCCAGGTACTTTAAGTTGGTTTTGTTTGGTATCTATCACGTTGCTGCTGCTGCTAAGTTGCTTCAGTCGTGTCCGACTCTGTGCGACCCCATAGACGGTAGCCCATCAGGCTCCGCCGTCTCTTGGATTCTCCAGGCAAGAACACTGGAGTGGGTTGCCATTTCCTTCTCCAATCTATCATGTTAATAATACTCAAAACAAAATAAGAAACCAGCAGTTGTGAAGAGCCAGAGGTTGGGTTCCCCAGGGCAGAGTCTGAGCTGGAGGTTAGTGTGCCACAGGGTTTATAGAAGATCCCTGGGGGGCTGCCAGCTGTGGATGGGAGGGGACAGAAGTAGAACTGTGCAGTCAGAGTTGCTGAGTGGTGATGCACACCCAGCAGTAGCCTCATCCCACCCCACGAAGACCTCTGGAGGTGAACTGGCTTTCAGATCATCCTGTTATCAATGGCCAGGCCTTTATACTTGTGCATCAGTAAGTCACTGATTCCTCCTGGGAAGAGCATGATCTTGGACAAGGTGCTGTCTGTACCTGAGGCTAACCCTGAAGGGGCTGACAATTCAGGCCCTTTGTAGATAGCACTCCCAGCAAGCTGGACAGTGTGTCCTTAGTTGCTCGGAGATCTGGGCAGTACATCACAGTACATCATATTGACAGTTTGATTAAAAATTTCATGTTAAAAATCTTGATGATTGGCTTTTTAAAATTAAATGTATTTATGTGTCTGTGTTAGGTGCTCGGTCATGTCTGACTCTTTGTGACCCCCTGGACTGTAGCCCATCAGGCTCCTCTGTCCATGGAATTCTCCAGGCAAGAATACTGGAGTGTGTTGCCATGTGTATTGACTAACACCAATTCATTGCTGTTGTTTAGTTGCCATGTTCTCTTTGCAACCCCATGGGCTGCAGCACACCAGGCTTCCCTATCCTTCACACTCTCCCAGAGTTTGCTCAAACTCATGTCTACCGAGTCAGTGATGCCATCCAACCATCTCATCTTCTGCTTCCCCCTTCTCCTGCCTTCAATCTTTCCCAGCATCAGAATCTTTTTACAGTGAGTTGACTCTTCACATCAGGTAACCAAAGTATTGGAGCTTCAGCTTCAGCATCAGTTCTTCCAGTGAGTATTCAGGGTCCAGTTTCCTTTAAGATGGACTGGATTGATCTCCTTGCTGTCCAAAAGACTCTCCAGAGTCTTCTCCACCAGTAGAGCACAGTTCTTCAGTGTCGCCTTCTTTGACTTCACATCTATAATGATTTCTGGAAAAACCATAGCTTTGTCTGTACAGACCTTTGTAAGCAAAGTGATGTCTCTGCTTTTAATATGCTGTCTAGGTTTGTCATAGTTTTCCTTCCAAGGAGCAAATGTCTTATAATTTCATGGCTGCAGTCATTATCTGCAGTGATTTTGGAGCCCAGGAAAATAAAATCTGTCATGGTTTCCAATTTCTCTCCTTATATTTGCAGTAAAGAGATGGGACCGAATGCCATGATCTTAGTTTTTTGAATGTTGAGTTTTAAGCCATCTTTTTTACTCTCCACTTTGACCTTCATCAAGAGGCTCTTTAATTCTTCTTTGCTTTCTGCCATTAGAGTGGTATCTGCATATCTGAGGTTGTTGATATTTCTCCCAGCAATCTTGATTCCAGCTTGTAATTCACCCAGACCAGGATTTCACATGATGTGCTCTGCATATAAGTTACATAAGCATTGTGACAATATACAACCTTGACATACTGCTTTCCCAATTTTGAACCAGTCCATTATTCTATGTCTGGTTCTAACTGTTGCTTCTTGACCTGCAGGCAGGTTTCCCAGGAGAGAGGTAAGGTGGTCTGGGATTCCCATCTGGTTAAGAATTTTCTAGCTTGTTGTGATCCACACAGACAAAGTTCATGAAGCAGAAGTTTTGTTTTTCTGGAATTCCCTTGCTTTCTCTGTGATCCAACAAATTTTGGCAATTTGATCTCTGGTTCTTCTGCCTTTTCTACATCCGACTTGTATACCTGGAGTTCTCAGTTCACAATCTTCTGAAGCCTAGCTTGAAGGATATTTGAGCATGACCTTGCTAGCTTGTGAAATGAGCACAGTTGCATGGTAGTTTGAACATTCCTTAGCATTGCCTTTCTTTCGGATTGGAATGAAAACTGACCTTTACTGGTCCTGTGACCTCTGCTGAGTTTTCCAAATGTGCTGACATACTGAAGGCTGCACTTTAACAGCATCATCATTTAAGATTTTAAATAGGTCAGCTGGAATTCTGTCACTTCCACTAGCTTTGTTTGTAGTAATCCTTCCTAAGGCCCACTTGACTTCACACTCCAGGACATCTGGCTCTAGGTGACCGGCATCATGGTTATGCAGGTAATTAAAACCTTTTGTATAGTTCTTCTGTGTATTCTTTCTTCTCTTCTTAATCTCTTCTGCTTCTGTTAGATCCTCACCATTTCTATCCTTTATCATGCCCATGCTTGCATGAAATGTTCCCTTACTGTCTCCAGTTTTCTCGAAGAGGTATCTAGTCTTTCCCATTGTGTTGTTTTCCTCAATTTCTTTGCATTGTTCAGTTAAGAATGCTTTCTTATCTCTCCTTGCTGTTCTTTGGGACTCTGCATTCAGATGGATATGTCTTTGCTTTTCTCCTTGCCTTTAGCTTCTCTTCTTTTCTCAGCTATTTGTCTAGCCTCTTCAGACCACCACTTTGCCTTTTTGCATTTCTTTTCTTTAGGATTGTTTTGGTCACCACCTCCTATACAGTGTTATGAACCTCCATCCATAGTTCTTCAGACACTCTATCAGATCTAATCCCTTAAATCTATTTGTCACTTCCACTGTATAATCATAAGGTATTTGATTTAGATTGTAGGTGAATAGCTTATTAGTTTTTGCTACTTTCTTCAATGTGAGCCTGGATTTTGCATAAAGGAGCTAATGATTTGAGCCACAGTCAGCTCCATGTCTTGTTTTTCTGACTGTATAGAGCTTCTCCACCTTTGGCTGCAAAGAAAATAATCAGCCTGATTTTAGTATTGACCATTTGGTGATACCTGTGTGTAGAGTCTTCTTGTGTGTTTTTGGAAGAGGGTGTTTGCTGTGACCAGTGCATTCTCTTGGCAAAACACTGTTAGCCTTTGCTCTGCTTCATTTTGAGCCCCAAGACCAAGGTTGCCTGTTACTCCAGGTATCTTTTGATTTCCTACTTTTGCATTCTAATCCTCTGTGATGTAAAGGACACACACACACACACACACACACACACACACACACCCCTATATTGGTGTTAGTTCTAGAAGGTCTTATAGGTTTTCATAGAACCATTCAACTTCAGCTTCTTTGGCATTAGTGGTTGGGGCAAAGACTTGGATTTCTGTGATGTTAAATGGTTTGCCTTGGAAACGAACCAAGATCATGCTGTTGTTTTTGATATTGCACCCAAGTATTGCATTTTGGACTCTTTTATTGACTGTGAGGGCTACTTCATTTCTTCTAAGGGATTCTTGCCCACGTTAGTAGATATAATTGTCATCTGAATTAAATTTGCCCATTCCCACCCATTTTTAGTTCACTGATTCCTAGGATGTTGTTGTTCACTCTATCTCCTGCCATTTACCTTGATTCATGGACCTAACAATCCAGATTCTGATGCAATATTGTTCTTTATAGTATGACACCAGTTCATTGCCAAAACTAAGTCTGTCTTCTTAGGCCGAGGCATAAATTGTGTGTTTCTCATTGATACTGTCTCTTCCTCTTGGCTTATCTCTGTCTTAGCTCTTGTTTCCTTATTGCCTGGCCCCTCTAGATGTTTGTATTGGTTTATAAGCTCAGACCAGACTGACTTGAGCCCAGCCAAGATTGGGGACTACATTTAATACCCTGTGATGTTTGTAGACCACATTGACCAGACTTTATTCTTTTCCACGAAAGTTTACAAGAAAAGGAACTTTTGTATTTGTCTAACTCTCATCACTACTTGTTAACTCAACTCCTTGAAGACTTGAAGATAGGGACCATACATATATACATATATATATATATATATATATATATATTCCCCCCAAAGCCTTGTTATAAGATTGGTTGGAGACTTTCCAAATATATAAGAGGTTTTCCAAATAAGGTATTCATTGAAAGAATAAAAATATGTATGATACCAGTCATATCCATATTTTTTATCTACATCCTCAGTGGAAGCATGTGTACCATCATATCCTGGTCACCTTTCAGCAGTAAAGAAATAGAAAATGGAAGTCTTTACTGGAAATTTGGGTATAAATTCAGTTGTGTTGCATATTTTTGACATTAAAAGGATTTAATGAATTGACTGTGAGTGTTAGCCATGGAGGATTTGAAAGAGAATATCTGAATGGAATGGGGGTGAGTGCATACTGTCAGCAAACCTAAAAGGTCGGCTATGTATTTGCTATGACGAGAAAATGGGGAAAAGGTCAGAAAGACTTAAGAAAAATTATTCCTGCCTCTTTCCCCAATTCTTTATACTGCTATGTAATTTTATGGAATATGAGTCTCAATTAGAAAATTTTAAAGCATATTAAAAAAATGGGAAGAATCTGTCTTCTAAATATATCCTCCGTTCTTCAGGCAGCAATTTAATTTCAGTTAAAAGGAAGAACAAAGCCCTGCCAGTGTTTGGGAGGAGGCTAGCCAGGTCCTTCAGTGGAGCTCTTTTTAGAAATGGACCGTCAGGGCAGATGCGGTGTTACATAAAGCCTTCCTCCTCATTCCTGCAGAGAAACTGCAGCTGCTTTGAGGCTTTAGAGAGGGAGCAGTAGCTTGAATTCTGTGCTGCTTGTGTGTAGAAAATTCCAGATAATTTATCATTTTCCCCCATTTTCAAATGATCTTTTTGAAGGAGATATAAAGGAATCATCTCATCATCATCATTTTAGAGATAATTAAACTGGGTTTCAGGGAGGCTGGTTGTCTTCGCTTCCAAGTTACCCATTAGCAGAAATGAGAACACACTCTGGCTCTCTCTGTTCCTCAGACTCGTCGCTCTGTTCTAGCTTCTCTTGGACTGCTGAGAGCCATCGCACATGTTCTGTATATATGATAGATTTGGCATTTTATCTATTTCGCTATTGTTTGTGGAATCCCTGTCTTGCCCTGCTGCCCAGGGGTTAGAACCGGTTTTAGCATGTTTCCTTCAGAACGCCTAGTGGATCGTTTCTGCTGCTCAGGCTAAAACAGCACTGATAATTCACTTCATCTTGCATATATTTCAGCGACTGGGACAAGACAGAAATGGATATGAGTAGTGTATGATATGGAATGAGGCACATCTTGGGGAAGATGTTTCAGCTCTGGGCGAGTTTAGAACAGATTTGTTCCTGATCACGGTTATCCAAAGATTTACTTTTTCACTGTGTGGTATAGTGTATGTATGTAGCCCTATGAAAGCATAAACAGCTTAGGAAAAACAAATGTGACTTTTAGCATTACCTCTAGTACTTTTTTGACTTTGGAAATGTCACAAAATCCCTCCTTCCCCCCTCTCTCTCTCTCTCTCTCTATATATATATATATATATATATACACATATATATATATATATATATATATATATATGATGAGAATAGTAATTACTTTGATAAATCCTATTGATTTCCTCCAGGGAGATTTGAAAGGTAAAAAGTCATACAAATTAAGAAAGACAGCAGAATATAAATGACAACTAATACTATTACCCTTGTTCGCTTAGGGGCTTGCTAAAATAAGTTTCTAAGGTAACTTTCAGGCTTACTTTGATGTGAGTGTCCAGATCTCTGAAATCTAAGAGTAACACAGAGGACCAAGAGATGTGTTTTCTGGCAGTCCACATTATCCCTTTTCCTTCTATAAAAAGAAACTTTAAAAGAATAGTTTACTTATTTATTTGGCTTCTCCAAGCCTTAGTGAAGCACACAGGATCTTTTAGCAGAGCCACACAGGGTCTTCGATCTTCACTGGGTCATGTGGGATATTTCACTTGCAGCACGTGGAAGCTCGTTCCCTGACCAAAGATCAAACCTGGGCCCCGTACATTGGGAGCTCAGAGTTTTAACAACTGGACCACCGGGAAGTCCCAAAGAAACCTTTTTCTTTTAATATTAAGAAGACAGTTGGTGGCTCTGCATTTGATTTATAAGCCAAATAAGTGGTTGTTAAATTCAAGGAGCAAAGATCTAAATAAACATTAGGTCTCCAAGCTGAAACTCCAGGACTCTGACCACCTGATGCAAAGACTGACTCATTGGAAAAGACCCTAATGCTGGGAAGGATTGAAAGCGAGAGGAGAAGGGGGTGGCAGAGGATGAGATGGCTGGATGGCATCACTGACTCAGTGGAGATGAGTCTGAGTAGGCTTCGGGGAGTTGGTGACGGACCGGAAGGCCTGGCGCGCTGCAGTTCATGGGTCACAAAGAGTCGGACATGACTGAGCAACTGGACTGAACTGATCCTTTGAGAGATATTTTAATTGTACAGGTGACCTACATCAATTATTTTCTATGAAATATTTTCGAGATGAGGAAAACAGAGATTCATGGAAGTCAAGCCAGTTCTCCAGGACCACAGTCGTTGTTGATGGGGTCTTGATGGGACACTGGAGCTGCCTCAGAGCTAGAGCTCCCTCCCCGCGGCGGCGCTGTCCCGCCCGCCTACAGGTGAGCAGCAGCGCCGCCAGCGCGTGCCTGCTGCTGCCGCTTATCATCCTCTCCTTTCTTCCCTTTATCAGGCACTATCTGTTTGTGTTTGTCTTTTTTTCCTCCAAGGATACATTCACCAACTCCTGTCTGGAGTTGAATTTATAGCCACAGAGCAGGATAAAAGTCTTTGTTTCCAAGCCAATGAGCTGAGTTTCCAGAGCATAAATTCTACGAATTAGTAATATCCCATATAAAATCACTGAAGGATGGTGTCCGAGGTTATTTCATTGGCCTCTGTGATACTCCCTAAAGGTGTAATTCATTCCAGTCCCTGGACACATGTATTCATACTGTTTGGAACACACTGTTCTTGCCTTTCCCAGAAGCCTTCAACCAAATAGGTCCAGACATGGATCAAGGTCGTCAGTCCACACCTAAAGTGTCCTCTGCAGACATGTTGCTGCTAACCTAGAAATAGACTGTGGTGTTTTGTGTTTTTCTTCTCTCTCTCTCTCTTTAATGATCAACTCTGTAAGGACTCAAAATGAACAAGTGATGGAGTTTGTTTTTCTTCTTGAATCCTCAAATTCCCATGGTAGTTTGCACATTCTAAGGGGAACCCCATTAGGAGAAACTGAATGGATTAAGAGATAATAGGATTTGGAAAATGGGACTCAGTGAATTGCAGATAAATCTATTACCTTCACAGCTGTTATAGTTGCTGAGTCCAAGCTTGCTCCTTTCACCATAGGTCCAAGATACTTAAAACTTCACAGAGTGCTTGGTAAGAGCAGGTGAAAAGAGAAAATAAGCTTTGTAATACAAACTTTAGATTTAATACAGCCACCCCTCCTTATCTGTGGAGGTGTGGTTCCAGGACCTCTGTTCAGTTCAGTCCCTCAGTCGTGTCTGACTCTTTGCAACCCCATGGACTGCAGCACGCCAGGCTCCCCTGTCCAGCACCAACTCCCGGAGTTTACTCAAACTCAAGTCCATTGAGCTGGTGATGCCATCCGACCATCTCATCCTCTGCCATCCCCTTCTCCTCCTGCCTTCAATCTTTCCCAGCAGCAGGGTCTTTTCCAATGAGCCAGTTCTTCACATCAGGTGGCCAGGACCTCAGGGGATAACAAAATCAGCAGGTGCTCAAGCCTTTATATAAGGTGATGTAATCTTTGTGTGTAACCTATGCACATCCTCCTGTATACTTTAAATAATCTCTAGTTCTAATACCTAATTCAATATAAATGCTATGTAGATACTTGTTGGTGTGTGTCAACTGAAGTTTTACTTTTGGAGTTTCCTGGAATTAAAAAAAAATACTTTCGGTCCATGGTTGTTTTTTTAATTAATTTTTATTAGAGTACAGTTGCTTTATAGTGATGTGTTCATCACTACTGTACAGCAAAGTGCATCAGCTATACGCCTGCAGATATCCCCTCTCTTCAGGATTTCTTTCCCCTTTCGGTTCCGCAGAGCTCTGAGTAGACCTCCCTGTGCTCTGCAGTAGGTCCTCATCAGTTATCTATTTTATACATAGTATCTCTATTTTATGCGTAGTATCTATATTTGATACATGGCATCAATAGTGATCCATGGATGTTTGAATCCCCGCATGTGGAAGCCTCAACAGAGTTCTGACTCAGCTGTCTTCTCCAGGGTCTACCCATGCTCACTTAGCCAAATTACAACCAAGAAATTTATTTCCAGCTTTATTGAAGTTGATTGACAAAATCCTAGGATATTAAAGTATACAGGGTAAGTAGAAAGAAATTCTTAGGCTAGAAAGGCAAAAATGAAGACTGTAAAACACAAACCAAAGTGTTCCAAAGATCTATAGGGTCCTGCTCCCACAATTTGAGCAGTAAGACTGTTGTAAAATACCAGGAATTGGGAAATAGAAACAAAATCTCACAGATCCCAGGAGCCATCCGAGAACCACAGAAGAATTACATGCTAGGACACTTCGGCAAGGCCGTGTTCTCATCATACTCCTTAACCTGCATTTACCCCTTGGGGCCATGTAGGGACCATGTAGGTGGAAAAGATTCTCCCAACCAGCGAGAAGTAAGTCTCTTTTGCTCTGTATGTCCCGGGTTCCACATGCTGCCTGGTTGGTGAGGAAAGTCTGACCTTGGAGCTCTCAGGCCTTTGCTACTCTCAATAGGTAGATCTTCAATTAGGTCCCAGCTTGTCTCCATCTGTTATTTCTGAAGTATTCTGGCCTTCATCTGGAGGAAGGTGACGGGAGAGTGTTCTGTTCCTACAGAAAGCTTGCTTGTCATCCGAGTAACTGTGTACTGTCGAAACAACAACTGCCTACATACATCGCTCTGCCTCTTGAAAGCTAGCATTTTGGTGTGAATCAATTATGAAAAGTGACGCACGCCACCCCTACACATATACACTCCACCTGAAAACCTGAGACATAACACAAATGTCTAGAGTTGTGAACACTCATACAGAGCACTTCAACTAATGTTAAATCTCAGCCACTTGTGAAGAGTGAGGAATAACAGAAATTTGGGGTTATACAAACTGGTTCTAATAAAATAATTCAGATTTTTATGGTACTTTACCATTTTATAATAATGCTTTTACATTTATTTTCTCCTGTCCCTCTGCAAAGACCTTGCAAGATACTTATTACTCATTTCTTAGACAGAGAAAGCCAGGCTCAGTGGTTTTGCCCAGGGTGTCATAACCTGCTTTCCCTTTTTCATCTAAATATCTTCCCTCTGGAACCACGGTATAGGCCAGGAGAAGGTAATACCTGAAGTCCCTGAAAGGATTAGTTCAAAAGGGACCATGAAAATTCTTCCCTTGCAAATTCACTTTGGCATTTTCTTTCATTGGAGGCCAGTCTCTCTCCCTGGCATGTTTTGTGCCAGGAAAACATCCTTTGGATCATTGCATGGAAAGCAATGTGGTAACATTTCTCAGAAGCTAAGTTCTTGGCTAAACACTTAAAAATCTAGAACACATTGACAGTTCTTTCAGAGATATTCTTTTAAATAAAAATATATCTGCATAAAACATAGGAAAAGAATAAAGCTGGGACATATTTGCATTGTTTTTTAAGTGTCATGACTCTTATATTCCCAAAGTTACTAGGGTTACTGAAAACATAAGATGCTCTGAAGTAGAATGGTTCTTGGCAAAAGTGTGAGACTTCGTAGGCTAAATCAGAAGGTCATTGCATAGTTGAGATTTATAGGATCAAGACCGTATCAAAGTTGTAAATTATCAGTGTTGGACAGAAAGTGAATGACTGTGTATCATGTTAAAATCACTAGGGAACTTAAGAAGGCAGGAGGTAGTGATTAACATTAGAACTTTACTGAAACATCGGAACAAGAATAGTCCTAGATATATGACCAGGGTCTGAAATAAGAAGCAAAAATGATATTCCCAAACTGCAACTCGAGCTCAAAACACTACCTCTTTTTTTTTCCTTCATAAAATAGTGTACAAAGTTGATGAGAATGAACAAATCCATTGAACTGGCCCCAAAGCAGAAAAAAATAAGATCAGCTATATAGGGAATGAATTTCCATAGAGAGGGCAAGGGATAGTGAGGGATGACTTCATGGACACTTTGCAGGTAAAGTGCTGTCCTTCTCGAAGTTGTTTATAACCCTGCGGTTTCTTATTTCTTTCCAACTTTCAGGGCTGATGGCTCTGTGATTGTTTCCTAAATTGCACCTTTGAATGAGAAATGACATAATTAAAGTGAAAACACTAAAGAATTCTGAGATACCTGTCCAGTAACCTTTCCATATGGATGTAGTTTGAGTGGTGAATGTGTAACCACGGATCTCCGTGGGTGGTGTCACCTAATGACTTTCATAAATAAACAAATTAGTTTCATTTGGCTTTTTGAAGAAGTTGGTAAAGAATCCACCTGCAATGCAAGAGACCCTGGTTCAATCCCTGGGTTGAGAAGATCCCCTGGAGAAGGAAAAGCTACCCACTCCAGTATTCTGGCCTGGAGAATTCCAGGGACTATATAGTCCATGAGGTTGCAAGGAGTCAGACATGGCTGAGCGGCTTTCACGGTCACTCTCTCTGTCCTATCTCGGAATGCTTTAGGAGCTCCTTTGGTTAGTAAGTCGCCAGAGGCCTGGATATGTGGGTCTGTCTGCATGACTGTGTCCTGGGACCTGGTTAATGTATTCTGTTGTAAGGAAAGGAAGAAAAATCCTCGTAAATAATGCAGCCATATTCTAGGCATAGGTTTTATAGATTCACTTTATAAATCAATTAAATTTATAAATGAAATTTTATTCTCATGTCATGTTGAATATATAAAAAAAATAAGGTTCCAGTGTTATATCTGTTCTGTAAGTTCACACGCATAAATGAATACATAGAAAATCTCTGGTACTACCAATGGATCATGTGAGCCCCCTTTAGCTATATGAATTCCATTTTTGTTTCAAAATCCACTATCTTCACAGTGTTTTTAAAGTTTTTAATTGATGATTAAATTTCAAAGAATTTCTCGTGGTGGTGACGGTAGTGGTTTAGTTGCTAAGTCGTGTCAGACTTTTGCCCCCGCGAGAACTGTAGCCCGCCAGGCTCCTCTGTCCATGGGATTCCCCAGGCACAGATACAGGAGTGGGCTGCCATGCCCTTCTCCAAAGATCTTCCCAATCCAGGAATCAAACCCAGAATCTCTGGCATTGCAGGCAGATTCTTTATCAGCTAAGCCACCAGGGAAGCCCCTTAAATAGCCTAAGTTTTTTTTTTTTTTTTTTAATAAATATCTGATTAGCCTTCAAAATAAAAATTTAAAAAATCATTACCATGACTTCAGGTCACAAATTTGCATCTAAGTCTAGCTTAAAATTAAATACTGTCAGTGTTGCACAGTCAAAGGTTTTCCTAGAAAAATGGCTTGTGCAAATTCCATATGCATATATTTGCAATTGGCAATAGAAGCACAGGAAATGATGTGGGAAAAAGCAAACTCTTTTGTTCTTATTTGGAAGCTATATCTTTTGTCATCTTTTAAAAGACAGTAGAATTGTTTGTCATTCAAGCAAAATCCGTTTGTTTCATTATCTGTTAGTTTCTGTCTCTTCACACGGGTTGGAGACAGGGAAAACAGGCTATGAGCATGTCATGGGAAAATAATTTTTGTGCAGACTGTGTCTAATAGAACTAAGAAATTAATGATAGATGCTTGGTTTGGACATATGGTGCTTACATGAACCAGAAAACCTTGACTTGAGCTAGTCTGAGCTTTTATACATTCTCCTTACATACATACGTTTGGACAGGTATAGTGGGTTTGAGAGATTTAGAAAGCTTGACCTTTCCCTTGCCTTTTGTGAGCAAGTGGTGTCATATCCTATTTGCCTCTCTTCTCATCTAGGGTGTCCTCTAATGAAGTGAGGACACTTGCACCCACTAGGGACATTCTTAATGTTGGATCATTCCCATTATAACTTCTGAGGCTTAAGTGGATAATAATTCTATTTCGCCATAAGGATGCCATATTGCAATTGTTATTATCACATCTGAGTGTGTCTGTGAAGTTAAATGATCTTTAAACTGATTTGTTGTCAAAAAAGCAGAGTGAACACAAGTCACCTATAAAAGAAAACTGTGCTATAGGAAAGAGACAGATCTGCAGAATAAAAGTACAGGAAAAGTTGATGTTGACCCTTCCTCTCCTTTCACTCTACCTTGGACAGCTACTTTCAGTAAATATTAATAAAACCATTTTCAAAGGGCTTTAACTTGTCCTCCCTGTTTAACATTTCAGCAGGTGTGTCCTGAATGAAAATACGTACTGACAGACCTAGAGACAGAGAAATACACAGATGTATATATTTTGTATATATTATGTGTATATTATTTATGTTTTTATGCTTAGAATATAAACACTTTAAGAGAAGCATTCAGTTCAGTTCAGTCACTCAGTCGTGTCCGACTCTTTGCGACCCCATGAATCGCAGCACGCCAGGCCTCCCTGTCCATCACTAGCTCCCAGAGTTCACTCAGACTCATGTCCATCGAGTTGGTGATGCCATCCAGCCATCTCATCCTCGGTCATCCTCTTCTCCTCCTGCCCCCAATCCCTCCCAACATCAGAGTCTTTTCCAATGAGTCAACTCTTCGCATGAGGTGGCCAAAGTACTGGAATTTCAACTTTATTTATTTTATTTATTTATTTTTTTAATTAAATTTATTTATTTTTTTAATTACAATACTGTATTTGTTTTGCCATACATTGACACGAATCAGCCATAGGTGAACACAATCTCCCGATGCCGAAGCCCCCTCCCACCTCCCACCCCACATCCTCTACTTGAATCATCCTGTGCATCAGCCCCATGCATCCTGCATCCTACATTGAACATAGATTGGCGCTTCATTTCTTACAGGAAAATATACATGTTTCATTGCCATTCTCCCAAACCATCTCACCCTTTCCCTCTCCCTCAGAGTCCAAAAGTCCACTCTATACCTCTGTGTCTCTTTGTTGTCTCACATTTAGGGTCATCATTACTGTCTTCTAAATTCCATATATATGTGTCAGTATACTGTATTGGTGTTTTTCTTTCTGGCTTACTTCACTCTGTATAATCGGTTCCAATTTCATCCATCTCATTAGAACTGAGTCAAATTTATTCTTTTTAAGGGCTGAGTAGTATTCCATAGTGTATATGTACCACAGCTTTCTTATCCATTCATCTGCTGATGGACATCTAGGCTGCTTCCATGTCCTGGCTATTATAAACAGCGCTGCAATGAACATTGAGGTACATGTGTCTCTTTCAATTCTAGTTTCCTTGGTGTGTATGCCCAGCAGTGGGATTGCTGGGTCAGCAACACATTAAAAGATCATACACCATGACCAAGTGGGCTTTATCCCAGGGATGCAAGGATTCTTCAGTATCCACAAGTCAATCAATGTAATTCATCACATTAACAAACTTAGAAATAAAAATCATATGATTATCTCAATAGATGCAGAAAAAGCCTTTGACAAAATTCAGCATCCATTTATGATAAAAACTCTCCAGAAAGCAGGAATAGAAGGAACATACCTCAACATAATAAAAGCTATATATGACAAACCCACAGCTCACATTATCCTCAATGGCGAAAAATTGAAACCATTTCCCCTAAAGTCAGGAACAAGACAAGGGTGTCCACTTTCACCACTACTCTTCAACATCGTACTGGAAGTTTTGGCCACAGCAATCAGAGCAGAAAAAGAAATACAAGGAATCCAAATTGGAAAAGAAGAAGTAAAACTCTCACTGTTTGCAGATGACATGATCCTCTACATAGAAAATCCTAAAGACTCGACCAGAAAACTACTAGAGCTAATCAATGAATATAGTAAAGTTGCAGGATATAAAATCAACACTCAGAAATCCCTTGCATTCCTATACACTAATAATGAGAAAGTAGAAAAAGAAGTTAAGGAAACAATTCCATTCACCATTGCAACGAAAAGAATAAAATACTTAGGAATATTCCTACCTAAAGAAACTAAAGACCTATATATCGAAAAACTATAAAACACTGATGAAAGAAATCAAAGAGGACACTAATAGATGGAGAAATATACCATGCTCATGGGTCGGAAGAGTCAATATAGTGAAAATGAGTATACTACCTAAAGCAATCTACAGATTCAATGCAATTCCCATCAAGCTACCAGCAGTATTTTTCACAGAACTAGATCAAATAATCTCAAGATTTGTATGGAAATACAAAAAACCTCGAATAGCCAAAGCAATCTTGAGAAAGAAGAATGGAACTGGAGGAATCAACTTGCCTGACTTCAGGCTCTACTACAAAGCCACAGTCATTAAGACAGTATGGTACTGGCACAAAGACAGAAATATAGATCAATGGAACAAAATAGAAAGCCCTGAGATTAACCCACACACCTATGGACACCTTATCTTCGACAAAGGAGGCAAGAATATACAATGGAGTAAAGACAGTCTCTTTAACAGGTGGTGCTGGGAAAACTGGTCAACCACTTGTAAAAGAATGAAACTAGACCCCTTTCTAACACCATACACAAAAATAAACTCAAAATGGATTAAAGATCTAAATGTAAGACCAGGAACTATAAAACTCCTAGAGGAGAACATAGGCAAAACACTCTCCGACATAAATCACAGCAGGATCCTCTATGATCCAACTTCCAGTATACTGGAAATAAAAGCAAAGATAAACAAATGGGATCTAATTAAAATTAAAAGCTTCTGCACAACAAAGGAAACTATAAGCAAGGTGAAAAGACAGCCTTCTGAATGGGAGAAAACAATAGCAAATGAAACAACTGACAAACAACTAATCTCAAAGATATATAAGCAACTTATGCAGCTCAACTCCAGAAAAATAAATAATCCAATAAAAAAATGGGCCAAAGAACTAAATAGGCATTTCTCCAAAGAAGACATACGGATGGCTAACAAACACATGAAAAGATGTTCAACATCACTCATTATCAGAGAAATGCAAATCAAGACCACAATGAGGTACCATTTCACACCAGTCAGAATGGCTGCGATCCAAAAGTCTACAAGCAATAAATGCTGGAGAGGATATGGAGAAAAGGGAACCCTCTTACACTGCTGGTGGGAATGCAAACTAGTACAGCCATTATGGAAAACAGTGTGGAGATTCCTTAAAAATTGCAAATGGAATTTCAACTTTAGCATCATTCCTTCCAAAGAAATCCCAGGGCTGGTCTCCTTTAGAATGGACTGGTTGGATCTCCTTGCAGTCCAAGGGACTCTCAAGAGTCTTCTCCAACACCACAGTTCAAAAGCATCAATTCTTCGGCACTCAGCCTTCTTCACAGTCCAACTCTCACATCCATACATGACCACAGGAAAAACCAGAGCCTTGACTAGACGGACCTTGGTTGGCAAGGTAACATCTCTGCTTTTGAATATACTGTCTAGGTTGGTCATAGGAAAAAAAATTAACAAATTGTGTAAAAGGCAGCAAATTTCACTTTTATCAAATGTGACAGGCATATCTTTCAGCTTTACTGATGCCTTCTGTAGAGGTCAGTTTTCTGAGCGTGGAGTGCTGGGTGATATGTAATATGGCAACAGAGCTCACCCCAGTGGTGGAGTCCTGCAGCCATTGGAGTGTCTAATAGTCAAGCTGTCTGTGCTGATTTGGAAATAGATTATACCTTCTTTTCCCAAGAGCCTTTGCTTTTCTATCCTCGTCTGTCAATAAGCGTTCCCTTGTTCTCATCTTACCATTGCCTGACTTCCTCTTGGCACTAATAAATGGGATTATTTGTGGAATGCAGTTAGCACTGTGTCTGACTACTTGTGAGTATTCAATAAATGTAAGCTACTATCGTTATTACACTTTGATCCTTTCTACATCCCCTGATGTTTTTAGGGCAAATAATTTAATCCCCATTTTATTAAAAGAAAACAGACTAATAGAGGTTAGGAGGTTACCTGACTTGTCTCTGGTCTCAGGATTAGTGAGCAGTATTATAGGTGCTTGAACTAAGAACTCCAATATTTGAGGCCAGTGCTTATTCTCTACCAAACTTTTAAGTGACTCTTTTTCGTTTGAAATATTCTTAAAAAATGAAACGTCAGATCTCTCTTGTATCTTCTCCCTGATTTTGAACTCATGCCTTGTCTTAAAAAGAAGGCATTTACTTAATATTTTAAAATCGATTTTCTCTGAAGTGATAGCCAAAGTGTAATTCTAAATAGCCTCTACTGGTGGTCTCAAATGGCTGTATATGTTTAGGAGGGTCCATTAAGCACACTTTTATTCATTTTTCATAAATCAATCTCCCTTGCTTTAATTTTCAGCCAACTTCAGTGTCTGTTAAGAATATCGTAACTTAAGATAAAGTACATATTAAGTAGTATGTGAGTACACATGGAGAAGTACAGGGATTCTTCCTGGGATTTCAAGGACATGCCTGTGGAGGGGGTGGAGGTGCCATTTGAATTTAGTACTAAATGGTGGATAGGCAATCAGTACAGATAAGGGGATACCATTTCAGCAAAAGCATTAAGGAACAAGAAACAATGGGTGACCCAATGTGGTCAAACTGTGTCGGTGGCAGAAGTGGCTGTTGTCTGGCTGTGAAATGCCCTGTGCCCTCGGCTAAGGAGTTTGAAGATGCCTTGGTGGCACGTGAGCTGCAGGAGATGTTTTTAGGAAGAAGAGTGCCACGGCCAGATTTGTGATTTAGAAAGATCACTCAGGTGTCAGTGTGATGGAAGAACGGCCAGGGTTCAGTGTGCAGTCAAGACACTGCTTAATTTCAGGAGTGATATGAGGAGGACCGAGGTGAACAAAGTGGCCTTGGGGGCCAGGGAGAGGGAATGGATGTCAGAAAGAATGACGTGGATGTTTTCAACAGAGCTTAGCACCTGATGAAATGTATAGAAGAAGAGAAATGGAGAAGATTGGCTTAGACAGATGCGTGGATAAGTGTTGCCATAGCTAGGATAGCACTTAATAAGCTCCTTTTGAAATAAAACAGATTAGATTTAATTAGAAGAATGCCATGTATTCATTTGCCATATTTGTTATAGGAACACTTCTTGTATTTTCACATAAAAGTAGTTATAATAGCCTTTAACACTGCATTTTAGTAGTTTACCTAGACTGTGAACCCCTTGAGGGCAAAGACAGCCAAATCCATGTCATTCATCTATCAAATACCCAGCCCATTGGTGCCTGACACTGAGTAGAACTCGACACATAGTTGATGAATTGGACTGAGGTTGAATGTACTTAAGACAACGGGGAAATATACCTGGAGGATGTTCTTGCCTCTATTCCAATTCTTGGGTTTATCTCAGCCTTTTTCATTTTTGTTCCTGTGAGCTTTTTCCAGTGCTGCAAACACTTCTACTTGACAAGAAGAAAAGGAGAGTGAGTGAGTGAGAAGGAGGAGGGGGGGTGTATTGCAGCATCTAGATTGAACTCCACAGGTTTGCCTCTCATAATTTTCACCTTTGATGGGAAACTGTCCCAGATTTCATCCACCAGGCTGAGGTTCTGACACGGTACCTTCTTAAATCAAGCTTGAAGGGAAATTGATTGAAAAGAAAACACCATTATGGGAAAACAATTCATTCTCTTCCCCTGACAGGAGGGAGACTTTTGTCTATATTGTGGAATAAATATTAGCTGGCTGATTGCTTTAAGATCTAGAAGCCTAGAGGAGTTATGGTGACTTTGCTCCCTTTTTACAGGGAGATTTCCTTTAACTTTAGAGGCATTTGATACAGTGGTTTTTCATTACCTTTCAAAGAGCTGTATTTTTCCTCCCTATGTGATTATTTGTATTAACTAGATATAGATGTCAGAAAAGTCATGCAGATACCTCTGTATTCAGTTGTGTTTCTCTTGAAGTGTTTTTTCCTCTAGATGGGGTGAGCAGATATATTCAAATTTTTCTATGAAGGCTTTAAATATCACAAGTTTTTTTTTTAATGTTTTCTGTATTGAAAGAAAATTAATTTACAGAAAAGCAAATATTGTGTATTAATGCATATATGAGGACTCTAGAAAAATGTTACCGAAGAACTTATATACAGGGCAGGGATAGTGATGCAGACATAGAGAACAGATTTGTGGACACAGTGGGGAAGGAGAGGGTGGGACAAATTGAGAGAGAGGCACTGAAGCATGTACGTTACCATGTGTAAAACAGATAGCCAATAGGAAGTTGCAGTTTAACACAGGGAGTTCAGCTCAGTACTCTGTGATGACCTGGAAGGGTGGGATGGGGTATGGGGTGGAGGGAGGTTCAGTAGGAAGCGGGCATATGTATGTATACTTATGACAGATTCACACTGGTGGATGGCAGGAACCAACACAGCATAGTAAAGCAATTATCCTCCAATTAAAAATAAAAGTAAAAAAAATAATTTAAAAAAGGAAATGAATTTGAATGCCTAAGGGTGGAGTGAAGGGAGAAGGTGGAATAATAGATATTTGATGCTGTTGCTGGTGATAGAAAACATTCCCTCATTCTTTAGGAGCCTGAAAGATGCCAATGACTCATCCTTTCAGTTGATAAAAGTTTAGTTCATGTTACGGAAATTGCAGACTAGCATCTCTAGGGGCAAAATCTAGCCCTGAAACTATATGTTTGACACACATTAAAGGATCCTAGGTTGAGCATGACCTTTCCATTTTAGCACAGATTCCCATCACCTCTAGTTCACACATTTATCAACCTCCAGCTCCCAGAAGAGGCAAAGCTCTCTTGTTAAAGGTTTTTAGTGTAACTGCACTCTGATGGAAGGTAGGTTCATCCCTAGCAATGAAATCAGACATGTGCCTCCTGGGAGAGGGGGTGAACAAGTGGCAAACACCCATAAGTGAGGGTGCTCCTGGACTGTTTCCTGACGTCACCCTAAAAATGCCACAGGTCTCAAAAAGGAAGCTGTTTGCGGTATACTTTCCATCTCCGGCGCCACTCCGAACTGCCAACCCTGCTAACTGGGTAGTTTTTGCTCTGCAAGATGTGATGCCTGAACATACTCGTTGAGCCCTGGCCAGGAAAGATGTTAAGGTGCAAAGCTAGTAAAGTATTTCCTGAAAAACTCTCCTTTGGAGCAGTCTTGGAAGCATGGCATTTTCTTGATCCTTTTTGATCTAATGATCTAATGGCTCCTTTTTTTCTCCTGATCTAGGAATGTGTTGCCTCCTTGGTCTTGTTTTCCTTCTTCTCCCTCCTCTCCATCTCATTCTACTTCCTTCACGTCTTCCTCCCTTTCTCTGCTGCCTCCCTTCCTCAATCCTCTTTTCTCCTTCCTTCCTTCTTTCCTTCCCTCCATCTTTCTCCTCCGTCTCTCTCTTTTTCTTTTGAAAATCTTAGCAAGAGTTAATGGACTTAGAATCTCAAAATTAGGTTATTAGATGTTTCTGCCATAAAGCCTAGAGAATTGATGTTTGAATTCTCCTTGGCTTGAGTCAATCCTTTGTCCTTTTTAGGTAAATGAATTAAGTCTCATGCAATTTCCTGTGTGGGAGACTCGTTTCAGATGAATCATTTAAAATTGAAAGCCCTGTCTGCTCATCAAGGGGGCATGATTCTAGAGTTCTCTTGAGTATTTCGTGACTACTGAGTACAGCCATTGAGATACATAAGGCAACCCTGTGCCTTAATCTTAGTCTTGATTCATGTATGGTTATTTGGGTAAAGCCTATAACTGCAGTTGTGAATCTTCAGGTCTCTTTTCAAAATTTCCCTTGTGTCATTTAAAAATAACCTCTTTTTGTCTCCTTTTATTGTGAAACTTTTTATTGGAAGATCACAGGCCTAGCTGCAGCATCAGAGACCAAAATTCACATCCCTTGTAGTTGCACAGTCCCTTGTCTATCGTTGATACTGAGAACAGATGAAACAGTAATGATGCTCTTTTTCACCCCCAGGTGACAGCATGTTATGAATGCTGTGATCCCCACGTAGTATGTGAAGTTTTTAATGGGCCATTTCAGATCCTGCAGGGATACATTTACATGCTAAATTGTTTTTATAACCAGCATCAAATGATTTGGGCACTTTTCTGGTGGCTCAGTTCATAAAGAGTCTGCCTACAATGCAAGAGACTGCCTGCAATACAGGAGAGGCAGGTTCGATCCCTGGATGGAACAGATCCTCTGGACTGCTGCTGCTACTGCTGCTAAGTCTCTTCAGTCGTGTCCGACTCTGTGCGACCCCACAGACGGCAACCCACCAGGCTCCCCCCGTCCCTGGGATTCTCCAGGCAAGAACACTGGAGTGGGTTGCCATTTCTTTCTCCAGTGCATGAAAGTGAAGTCGCTCAGTCGTGTCCAACTCTGTGTGACCCCATAGACGGCAACCCACCAGGCTCCTCTCTCCATGGGATTTTCCAGGCAAGATTACTGGAGTGGGGTACCATTGCTTTCTCTGATCCTCTGGACAGGAAATGGCTACATCTTGCAGCTCCCACATAGGGCAGGACTACCAAGTACAACTAATGGTGGTTATCGCATGTAGGGGTCTCACATTTCTAGAATACTTTACTATTTTCACAAGATTTCTACTTAGGTTAGAGATCTCAGCAGCATTCTTTGCAGTACTTTTACAGAGGAGTTCTTTTGGATTGAAGAGGGTTAGGAAATTAATCAGGTATTTTCTGAGAATGAGTCTTTGCTTGTGTGGCAGGGGGGTGGGGGGTGGGAAGAGAAGGAAAGATAGAAAGGTTGAATCAAACAACAGATATTTAATTTCCATTGTGTGTCCTTCATTAAACTAGGCACATGAGTGATACAAAGTAACAGCTACAGTGTTTAACATTTATTGGGTTTTATTATGGTACTTATCTTACGTGCATTATTCTTTTTAGTCCTCATAACCCACTTTTTGCTGGTGTAGAAACTGTGACTCAGAAAACTCAAGTAACTCAACTGCCATCTCACAGTTTATAAGTGGTAGATTCAAGATTTGAACCCAGGCTGTTGAAATCCAGAGCCTGTATTCTTAACCACTACAGAAAATTACCAAATTACAGAGCCTGGGCCTCCTTTGTGGTGTCAGAATATAGATGGCAAGACAGCACCGATACAGGAGGGAAGGCTGACATGGTCTTGAAGAATGATCTGGACTCTGGTCTAGGGAGGGGAGAGGGAGCGGGTGAGCCAGTCCTGGGGAACAAGTGACAAATCCAGAGACACGGGAATGGCATGGACATTCACTTTTTATTTTATTTTCATTTTGCATAGAGTTACATATCTGACCTGATCATACGAGAAGGAAAAGATTTGACTCTCCTGGAGTGCAGAGTTGGCAGGGGTAGACTTTGCAGACAGTGGCAACCATGAGGTCAGAAAGTCTTTGGAGGGCAGGCTTCAAAGAGTCTAGAGAAGTGAGTTCTGCCCAGAACCTTGAGTGGAACCCTCAGCCCAGGTAGACGGAGGCTGCAGTCTCCTCCTGGAAGGACGGAGACGTTCAGGACAGCAAAGCAGGGACCACGCTTCAGGAAAGAACAGCCCGTCCGAACCCAGATCACTCATCTGGATGCCAGGAAAGAGGAAGGGCATTTATAGAGACAGGAAGAGAGGAAGCCCCAGGCCTTAAGAACTCTGTGGGATGTTTGCTCCTGGCACACTTCACTGAACGCTGCTCTGAGTCGAACACCAGTGAGCAGCAGTTTCGGAGACAGAGGGGAGCAGAGACAACTGAGCAATTAACCTTTGGTGGGGGTATGAAACTAATTAAGACCAGACTCCCTTCCATTGCACAGGAGAGGGAGCTGCGGAAAGCCTCGCGAGGGAGTGAGGGAGTGACAGCTCTGAAAGGACCAGTGGGTGGGCAAGCCAGATGGAAATTAAGTCCAAATGGGTGTGAGAGGTGGGAGCAGCCAAGGCAGCCCTGGCTGATTCTCCTCATCTGGGCACTGATGATTGCGCCCTGAGATCAGCTGCTCCACCGGCACCAGAAGTCAGCTGCTCATGCTCATGCGGCTCGCCGTGGTAAATCCCTCCTTGTGTGTTGAGTTTCCTTGGTGATTTACATGTAAATTTGCTCAGAGTTGCAATTTAGCAGCTTTTCTGTTAATAGATGAGGGATATCTTAATAGTCAACGGACTGCATTCCATCATTGCAGGGGTTCGGAAGCAGAGTTGTGAAGGTTGTGGAGATTGACACTGGGAAGAGAACTTGGGAAAGCCTGTTTCTGCAGTGCCCTGATGTAATTTGGCTCAGCTGTATCTGGTGGCTCAGATGGTAAAGCGTTTGTCTACAGTGCGGGAGACCTGGGTTCAATCCCTGGGTCAGGAAGATCTGCTGGAGAAGGAAATGGCAATCCACTCCAGTACTATTGCCTGGAAAATCCCATGGACAGAGGAGCCTGGTAGGCTATGGTCCATGGGGTCGCCTGTTTCTGCAGCGCCCTGATGTAATTTTGCTCCAGTTCTAGACAGGAGGAAAGACACTTCTATACCTTGTGAACTTGATTTGTTGTGAAGACTTACTGCTCTGAATCTTCCCTCTTTTATCACTTGGTTAATAAATGCCTTTTCAAACAGAATTAAGAGGGATGGTTGCTGCAAAGTGGCCCAGAAGACTTCAGATGCAGAGACATATGTGATTTTGTGTGTTAGATGCTTTTCCCTGTCCATCTTCAGGAGACAGGTGGCGGAGATGACTTTTTGATGTGACCAGGGAGGAAGTCGCCTTTGCTGTCCAGATGTCATCTTTGCTTCACTATATGAAGTGCAGAAGTTGGTACCTTACAAGTAAAACACGAGAATCTCCAAATCCAGTGTTTTCAATCCCCACGTCCTGTTCCATATTTTCCCTGACCTTGCCACATTAGCAGATGAAAGCCTCGCATATATGTTTTATAGTAATGCACTGTAATTTCACAAGTGTCTCTCTAAGTATTACTTCCTGTGATTCTTACAAAAACCTTGGAGCTCATCAAGAATTGGCAGAACACTGCCTAAGGAGATGAGTTGGAGCTCAGAGAGGTCAGGGTGTTTCCAGAGTCCCAAACCTCAAGCCCAGTGTGCACCCACTTGTGGGCTGGTAACGCCTTTCATAGCCACTTGTTGGTGTCACTATCTTGGATAAGGGTCAAAGGGAATCTTTTAAAAAGTCTTAGTATGATGACTATCAGAAAGAAAAGGTAGATGTGAGTAAGTACCAGCTTTCTTAGGATTCTGATTTATTTTGGGGAAGAGAATGGATTAGGTCATGGGTGGCTATTTATTTCTAGAATTTCTCTTCCGGGGTGGGGGTGGGGAGGTGCCCTAAAATAACACATTGCTTTCATTAAACGTAATTGTTCTCATGTGAGATGCAGACAAGCAGGCCTACTGTGAACCATTCTAAACCTCGTCCTTCTGTATGTTGAAATGACTATCCACATCACAAACCATGGGTTCTGGCTTGCTCATGGAGACTCCTGATGGTAATTGCTTAATTTTATTCCTGGGCCCTATTGTTCAGGAGTGGAAATCAGTTCATTATTAATCAAGATCAGGTCCAATTCTTGAAATGGAGTTTTGAAGAATGAAAATTGGGAAGCAAGGTGTTTACCGCTGGCGTCACCTATGCTCTCAATGAATTTATGCCATGTTATGTTTCTAATTGGTATCTTTTGGAAGCCAATGTGCTTTATTTTTCTTTCGAAAATATTACTTTATGTTTTCATACTAGAAAAGAAGCACACTCATTATATGTTTTTTTAAATGAGTGATAGAGAAAAAGAAAACTAAAAGGAAAAAAGTAACTATTCCTATCCTCTCAAAACAATGTTGCTAATAATTAGACTCATTTCATCCCTATTGTTTTTTCTCTAACCACTTTTATTTTTCCATAGTGTGTATTTGGGTCTATTTTCAGCTCTGAGTGACCTGCTGTTTTGAATAGGTATTTTCTACAGACACTGTGCTCTTTTTCCCTTCTTCGACTAGACAATCATTTACTGTGCTAAGGTACTGAAAGGACGGAGATAGAATGTTTTTGAAGTTTATTTGTAGTCAACTGGCTGGAGACCAGTAACAACTGCCTTGGATCACATTCTTTTCTTATTTGTAGTTCAAATTCCTTTTCTGAATATCACATTCTGCATTTGGTAACCAGACAGAAATACCATGAACTTTTATCAGTGTGTTTGTTTGGAATCAGCTTGGAATTTCTAAATTCCCCCTGCCCCCAATACATACACACACACACACACACACACACACACACACACACACCGATGCACATGTAACTGTGTGCATGTAGGAAAGATGCCAATTGGTCTAGGTGCTGCATTCAGGTCGCAGCCTCCCTATAGGCATGGGTTCAAATCCCACTCCTGACAAGCCAGCCTTTTGGGCATCCCTGGTAGCTCAACTTGTAAAGAATCCACCTGCAATGCAGGAGACTGGGGGTTCGATCTCTGGGCTGGAAAGATCCCCTGGAGGAGGGCATGGCAACCCTCTCCAGTATTCTTGCCTGGAGAATCTCCATGGACAGAGGAGCCTGATGGACTATAGTCCTTGGGGTCGCAAGGGTCAGACATGACAAAGCACACTGCAGGAAAGAGGCAATGGTGGGAAATTTTGCATAAGCAGAGCAGTATCAGGGTCATCAACTGGGGAGAGATAGAAGACCCTGAAATGACACCTGTGGGCTTACATTTTACTCTTGACTGCTCCTAGCTCATTTCCTGAGTGTCCCATGTGTAAAATCTAGAGTTCACAAAGCCATGAGATTGAGGAAGCCAGCTGATTACCATTTAATACAACTTTTTCTGATTTGGCAAGGGTAACATGGAGGGAAAAAATGAGTTTCTGGGGCAAATTTTCCTGGAAATATCAATAACCTCAGATATGTGGGTAACACCACTCTTATGGTGAAAACTGAAGAGGAACTAAAGAGCCTCTTGATGAAAGTAAAAGAAGAGCGTGAAAAAGCTGACTTAAAACTCAACATTCAAAAAACTAAGATGATGGCATCCAATCCCATCACTTCATGGCAAATAGAAGGAAAAGCAATGGAAACAGTGACAGAATTTATTTTGGGGGCTCTGAAATCACTACAGGTGGTGACTGCAGCCATGAAATTAAAAGACACTTGCTCCTTGGAAGGAAATCTATGACTGACCTAGACAGCATATTAAAAAGCAGAGACATTACTTTGCCAACAAAGATCCATCTAGTCAAAGCTGTGGTTTTTCCAGTAGTCATGTATGGATGTGAGAGTTGAACTATAAAGAAAGCTGAGTGCTAAGAATTGATGCTTTTGGAGAAGACTCTTGAGAGTCCCTTGGACTGCAAGGAGAGCCAACCAGTCTATCCTAAGGGAGATCAGTCTTGAGTGTTCATTGGAAGGACTGATGTTGAAGCTGAAACTCCAATCCTTTGGCCACCTGCTGCGAAGAGCTGACTCATTTGAAAAGACCCTGATGCTGGGAAAGATTGAGGGCAGGAGGAGAAGTGGATGACAGAGGATGAGATGGTTGGATGGCATCTCCGACTCAATGGACATGAATTTGAGTAAACTCTTGGAGTTGGCGATGGACAGGGAAGCCTGGCGTGCTGCAGTCCATGGGGTCACAAAGAGTCAAACGTGACTGAGCAACTGAACTAACTGGGGCATATTTTGATTTGCTAAAAATGTTTATCTTCTTAACTGATTATCTTGACGAAATGCAGCCTAACAACTGCAGGTTGGCTTGTCTTATCCTGACCTCAGCTTTTCTCTCTAAAGCTATTTACCTGCAACCATTTTCAAAGCATTTCTCCATCTTCATGAAATGATTTTTGAACTTCTAGTTAGATTTTTCTTCCTTTATTTAAAAGCAAAAAGGAATGTGAAAAAGTTAGAAATATGATTATGACTGCATCTGAAGATGAGAGAGCCCTGTCTTGGGAACTTTCAACTGAAGTTCATCAGTAACTTTTACTGAAATATTATGAGGAGAAGCTAAATATCTGATTAGCTCACCATTGATCCTTGGGTTGTGCTGATATTTTAGAGGAACTTGCAATGAAAGAAAGCCTCTAACGTGTTGTCTTTGGTGGACCTCTTCTTCACTTGTCCTTCTTAGGGCTATCATAATAAACTACTCATTGTGATTTGTCAAGAGATTTTTCCCTTCACTCCATTCTTCTGCCTTGAGAAGTGCAGAGGCCCAGGCCTGGTGGAAACCCTGAAGAGAAGAAGATGGAAGGCTAAGTCAGTGTGAGGCCAAGGATCCAGATTTGGAAGGAGTAGCAGATTTGCAGGGCTCCCTGGTGGCTCAGATGGTAGAGAGTCTACCTGCAATGCGGGAGACTTGGGTTCAGTCTCTGGGTCAGGAACATCCCCTGGAGAAGGAAATGGCAACCCACTCCAGTATCCTTGCCTGGAAAATTCCATGGACGGAGGAGCCTGGCAGGCTGTAGTCCGTGGGGTCGCAAAGAGTCGGACAAGACTGAGCGACTTCACTTTCAGCAGACTCACAAAGGACGTCTGAATGACCCTGCTTGCCTTGCCTGGGACTCTGTGAAGTAGACTGTGGTCAGGCAGGGTTGGCCACTGTGCCCAGGGCATGGCGCTCACCACTGAACCGTAAAGTCTTTCCCCTCCCATGCCTGTAGCACTTAGTACTCTCTTGTGCCTCTTACCTCATATGATGATCCTGTTTTCTTATATACCAGGCTGGTTTCCAGACAGTGTATAAGCACAACTCATTTTGCTGGATTTGGGGTGTGAATGGCTCTGCTAATGGGTGCCAGCGTGACCTGCATAACCACCTGATAGTCTTAGTGCCCGTGCCCAACTAGGGATGTAAACAATTAGAGGGCTGATGTCATTGAATAGGAAATTTTCAATAAATATTCAAGTGAACTGACCAAGGCAGGAGACCAGCCCTAACTCTACTGCCTACCAGAGGAATAACTTGCTTTCCCAAGATTAAAATCTGCCCCACAAAATCTGTGCTGTTTGGTAACTTAAAAAAAAAAAAAAAAAATTGAAATTGTGTTATGTTTCTGGTGGGTCATCGGCGCTCAGGTTTTGCCTGAGGCCACATCGCTCTGTGTTTTGTTATGGCAAGCTTACTCCCATGTTTATGGTACCTGCCAGGCCACTGTGGGAATTTTGATATGTGGCTTGGCCTTTCTGGACCCCATTTAACCTCTTGGACTGCAGTTTTTCGTCTGTAAAATTGTCCTGCTACCTGCTCTGCCCACATCATGAGACCTTCCGATGACCCAAAGAGGTAATCCAGGAGAAGGACTATAAAGTTCACAAAATACAACATAATAGAATGTATCCTCATTAAATTCATTAATACTGTTGTGATTATTATTTTTACGGTATTGGAATGTGATCAAACCCAATGTCTAGCATCTGCAAGTAAAGCTTCTTGACTTTCATCTAATAAAACTGAATCTTCACCCATTGGTTGGCAGACCAGCCTAAAATCTGTGGAATGTTAAATTTCTGGGCACGTTCTCATTCTCTTTTTATATTCCCCTGTGGTTTCCTGTGACTTTACAAAGATCAAGAGGCCGCCTCACCAGTTACCTTTCATTCAGGAGGTTGTGGCAGTCTACTCATTGTCAAGTTCTGGACATTTTCCTCCTTATCACAGAAAACTGGTGTCACGTGGAGTATCCTTTCCTCACTCTTGCCCCCTGCTTCCTCTTTGGTGACTAAAACTAGAGAAAAGAAATCGGAAACCATGTGTGTTGGAATGGAACACCCATCACAGGACACTTCCAAACTTTCAGACATATTTAGCTCTTGAGTATTATGGATCTTTCTTGTATCCTTTGGTGAAATGTTAAACAAACGGATAGGCAAAGTGTAGACACTCTGAAACCCCTGGAGCTGCGTGATCTGAGTGCTCATTCAGAGATGAGCCGTGGGGAAGGTTTATGTGGTGTTTGCTTTGCCTATGCCATCTGAGTGCTTCCCCAGTGGCTCAGCTGGTAAAGAATCTGCCTGCAATGTGGGAGACCTGGGTTCGATCCCCTGGTTGGGAAGATCCCCTGGAGAAGGGAAAGGCTCCCCACTTCAGTATCCTAATACCACCTTCACCATTTTTGTCACGTCTGCTTACAACTTGTGCCATTATTTGTCTTCTTTAAGTTGATTTCTTTTACTAGAAAGAAATACATTTATTTTTAAAGGAAAATATATAACCATAAGATACATGGAAGGTCAGTATCACTTCTCATAAATAAAAGATAACGGTAAATATAACAGCAATAAGAAAAAAAGTATTATATATTAGCAATATATTGTAACCAGCCAAAACCAAGGTCTACTCTTTCCTTGTCCAGAAGAAAAAAAAAAAGAAAAGAAAGGAAGTCTGTAAGTACCAATTTTCTCTATGAGAAATAAGGATCAAAGGAAAATTTAAAAGTTAATACTTTTGCATTATGTTTTAGTATTTTCTTTATTATGACTTCAATCATTTAACATTAAACACAGTCACAAACATGGTATAATCATATATTCTGATGGTATATGGAGATTTTGTCTTTATGGATATTTTTAGTACTGTGACATGAATTACTGGGGAGTTACATCTTTTGAACTTCATTAAAAAATTTGTTCTTTACCTTGTTTCTTAATTAAAGGAAAGAAGGACTTTATTTCTTTAAGCCGAAGTCTTCACTGTGTATCATAAAATAAGCACCACATCAGTAAACCACTAAATGATTATTTGTCCAAATGCCAGTGAAGTGCTTGCGTGATATGCTAATTCGGTCCTCACAACAGCTCTTCAAGACTAGTGTCAGTTGCTCGGCTTTGTTCGTTCAGCATTTTGCGACCTCTGTGGACTGTAGCCCGCCAGGTTCCTCTCTCCATGGAATTTTCCAGGCAAGAATACTGGAGTGGATTGCCATTGCCTTCTCCAGGGGATCTTCCTGACCCAGGGATCGAACCTGGGTCTTCTGCACCACAGGGAGATTCTTTACAGGCTGAGCCACTAAACACTATTGAAGAACCCATTTTGCAGATGTGAAACATAGGCTTTATTTTTCTTAGTTTGGCATGATCACAGAGCTAACAGATCAGGTAACTCAGACTGATTCTGGAGCCTGCAATCTTAACTCCTCCTGAAATAATCTTACTGCTAAGAAAAAAAAAAAAAAGATGGCTAAGTATAGTAAGAGGCCATAGTTAATTATTATTATTTTTTCCTAAGTATGCTAATCATCTACCTCACTGAAATTGACATTCTGAAGTTTCTGTATCTTGGAAAGAGCGTACTTTACCATTTGGATTTAGGTTCAGGAGGTAAAGTAAATAAGCAAATATCCAATAATAACAAACTATATTTTGCTGATCTTTCTTGTTTTAATTTATTTGCAAATGAATGTTCAACCTCCCTCTCTCTCTTCCATTTTGTCCCCTCCCTCCCCCCTTCTTCCCTTTGTATTGCTTTACTTAAATTCCTTAATAAGATGTTATTTTATTAACAAAACTTGGAAGATAAATTTAAGAGGAAGTTTCCGAGGGCATTTATAGAGCCAGGGAAGAGTAGAAATTCCAGAAGTCTGCAGAACCCAAGTGGGGAGGATTTTATTTAAAATTGCCAGCAGTGGCTCCCGCCACTATTTCACTCCATGCCCTCTGATCATTGCTTCATTCCTATTTCCACGTCCTTTATGGCAAGTTTTCTGAACCTTGGTGCCGTCGAAATGGTAGGCCAGGTAATTCTTTACTGGAAATAACTGCCTTGTACATTGTAAGAGGTCTAGCAGTATTCCTAGGCTTTGCCTACTAGACGCCAGCCCTACCCCCTTAACTGTGACAATCAAAATGGTCATCGGGAACTTCCCTGGTGGCCCAGTGGTTAAAAATCTGCCTTCCAATGCAGGGGACGTGGTTTCGATTCCTGGTCAGGGAACTTAGACCCCACATTCCTTGAGCATCTAAGCCGTGCCACAGCTAGGAGGCTGGGCACTCTAGAGCCCTGAGCGCCTCAGCAAAGACCCAGAGCAGCCAAAGAAAAACAGCAGGCTTTGCACAATTGTTCCTGATGAAGAACTGTGGCTAGGGATTACCTAAGCTTGTGGTGCTTCTCTGCTCATTTTGCTGTTAATTGATATCAGTTATTGTTGCTGTGGTGGTGGTTTTGTTGTCACATCCACCTTTATTGAAGCTCCTCTGTCTGCTTAGAGAGAGGACAGACTTAGAACTCTTTAGGTTAGAATAAAATCTAGCTTGATTTTCAAGGCATAGCAGTGGAGGTTTTTCTTAAAAAAGATGGCATTATAACATATGTATCTAAACGTTTTTACTTTGATTTCAGTTAGTGAAGCTAAATTTCTAGCAGATTGTCTTCCCAAAGAAAGATATTTCTGAAGGTACTGATCAAGCACTGTGACTTTCAGAAGTGAATGAAAGCCTTATCAGCCTGAGCGGGCCTGGGATCACTGTGAAAATCAGAAAAGGGATGGACAACCCTGATTGCTTTTGGCTAATCTGAGGTTTCCAGGGTTATCTTTTTTTTCACCAGCATAAGCTGGAATTATGCTTCACTTTTTTTTTGTTTAATTAGAGAAAATAACAGATCCTCATCTTGCTATCTGATGTAGTGACATGAACCAGAAGATATGATACTCAGAGATTCCTCATTTAGATTGTAAGAGTTGCCGTCACTACTGGGCAAACTCTCCTGAAGCCTTTTGGAGCCCCAAGACATAAGTGCCATCATTTGATGGATCATTGACTCAAAATTCACATCAGCAGCACCATTTCTAATTCTTACCTGTTAGATCTGTAAAACAGCCTGATGTGCTTTGTTGGAAAGGATGATGGAAGCTGAGGAAAGTGAAAATACAGTGAAGGAATTAGAACGAAAAACTTGAGAAAGATTTTGTAGAAGGGTGTTGGCGACGGAACGTAGCAAGCGCAGCTTTTCTCTCATTGCCACTTGAAATTGCCTATATTCATAATATTTTCCTGAACACTTGCTGTGCTAAGGCTAAGTTTCAGAAGAGTGTAGCAATTTTGTAAAGACACTCTTGGAAGCAGGTGTTCTTTTGTAAGCTGTGCTTTTGGCTGCATTGAAAAGACAGCCGTTTTTGTTTCCATTTCCATCATGTCACTATTGTCCGGTTCTTACTCTGCCCTTACTCAGATCATGTTAGTTTATGCCCCTCTTTTATGCCTGGAGACTTTCCTCTAGGTTTATTCTCTCTCAGAAGTATTCCATCCTACTTCCCTATGGTCAAAACCAGTATTCAAAGAAAAATGTTCAAGTCATTTAGGAGAGGCACTGATAAGGTACCCTGCACCTTTCTAAAACACAGAAGTTATTACTAATTAATCCTTTGATATATTTGCTTTAAGGTACTACTTCTGCATATTTAATAGTGAGATTAATGTATTAGTTATGGTGAGATAAATTTAAGGTGTAAATTATTTTGAGAACCCCACAAACACCTGTCTGTTTTCATGATGAATGAAACTGATTAAGGCTTTTACTGCTACAACTCAAACAAGCAAACAAAATTCACTGGAACATAAGGTTTAATGTTATTATTAATGAAATTTCCTTGTTTCACCTACCTACTTCGTAAGTACCTTTCTTTTCTATTGTCACTTGTTTCTGTGTCTTAGATGTGTTGATTTAACATTCCTCAGTGCCCCGCTTTGAGGATAGATAGCAGCATAGTTAAATAGGTATATTCATCTGCACGCATGTCTTACACTCTGCTCTAAAGTTTGTCTGGGGAATGTGGACATAGTATGGACTCATCCATGGGTTATTTTAAGTGAATTGTAGAGTTCAAGACTGCAATAACTTTCAGATATCATCTACTAGAGGCTTCAAAATAAAACCCCTTAAAAAGAGATAGATTATAGGCTATAATGCTACCAGGAATCCTAAGTGCTGTCCGCACGGACCTCTTTAGAACCTGTTGAGACTCAGTGGAGTGAAATGACTTGGAGTAAATTCCCATAGCTGGTTAAAAGACGTTGAGGCAACATCTTCCTTTCTTGGGCTCCAGCATTACCCAAAGCTTTTCCTTGTCAACTTTAACTTCCACTACAATAGTGTTCGTTTGAGGGTGCTTATGAAATTGGTTTCATTTCGAAATGTGAAACAGTACAAGTCTTCTTAAAATTAAGCAGTTAAGTTGAAGCTGGACTTTTTAAGCTCAGAACTTTGAAATAAACATATATAAGGGTAAAAAAAAATCTTAAATAAATTCTTGATCTTAGACCCTGAGTAAAAGTGTTTTGCCATATTGCCCTCAAGCCTTTCCTTTGACTTGGCTCTCCCCCCCAGCTTTTTTAATGAGTCGTTTCTATGTAGGGCCTAGCATAATTCAGCACACTGGAGGTGCTCCACCAATTCTGTTGTTTTTTTCACTTGCATTTTCACACATAGTTCCTGATTGTGCTTACAGGGCACACTGAACTACACACACTCTCTCACTCCAAAATCTGTCACCTTAAAGCAAAGCAAAATCCTTCCCTCCTTGCTCAATGGATGACTGGGTAGTTAGCTGTTCTTTGCACATATTCATGTTGAGTAGGTGCTGGATAACATCACTTGTTCTTTTTTAATGTGACTCATGACAAAATTACCCCAGCTTTCAGTAATATCAAGGGAGGAAAAAAAAAAAAAAACTTGCCATCTGCAATTTACTGCTTTTAACCTGAAAAACAGGATCTAAAATGATACTCAGATACTTTGGAGGCTTCACGTGTTATAGGCAGAAAGTGGCAGATGGCACAGGGTGGTAGGCTGGGCGACTTGAGAGGAGAAGGCGGAACCGAGTAGGCAGTGGTGTGGAAGAGCTTTGGAAAAGGTCATGACCATTTTTAAATCAGAGAGAATTAATTACTTCCTTTTGTCTCCAAATAGCCAGTATATGGATGTTCTCACTAACACTTTGTGGTTGGTCTCTCGGGAGGGAAACTCAGTGTGATACAAGGAGTATCAGTTATGTCTGTGGATACGGAGACCATCCTAACCTTTAATTTTAAGCCATACAACTTGAAATGCCTACTCAATGTAAGATTGTTGTTTCTCCTCTTTGTATAATGCATTCATCTGGATGTCTATAACTGGAGATTAGCAGCACCATAATTCACTTTGGAGATGGGAGCATAAAAAGGGATATATGGAACAATTCCTAAAACTTTATTTTCTTTGGACATATTCTTATTCAGCTGTGATACATAACATAATAGATTTTCAGGAAATATTTATAAAATACTGACACAGGGAAGACTTTATGTATGCCCAGTGTCCAGAAATTTATACTGTCTAGAATTTGAAAGAATTTGTGCTGAGCATCAGAGACTTTTGACATCCAATTGCTTCCGTCAGCATTTTCCAATGTGTCTCACAAGGCAGAAATATCTTGATGGGCATATCTTTGACACACAGTGATTATTTGAATTGATTTTAGTAGTACCCCATTTAGAAAGATTGAAAAGACAAATGTAGCTGTCTGTGTGGTAAAGAATGTGCAGTTTGTATTTCAAAATATCTTTAAAATCACAAGGATGGAGATGATACCGTTCACTCACTGCTGAAATCCTCTCAGGTGAACCAAGACAAGTATTTGCTGTGTTCTGGGATACATTCCATGTGTGATTTAAGGTGGCAGAGCTAAGCCTCAGGTTGGTAGCCCATCTCTACTTTGTGAGGCAAAGAGCTGTCCATGGTACTGATGAGAATGGACACAGGATGCCGAGAGAAGTGACTGCAATCGCTTGGCCTGTCCTGGAACAAGGGCCCTGAACTAATAAAGTAATAAAGGCACTGGGGTGATGGGACCCCATGGGATTTAGCAAGATAAGTCGAGACAGTTGGTAAAGAGTCGCCTATAGCTCAGTGTCCAGGAACATCTAAGTTTCAGGTTCAGCTGTACAGTTTGAGCCCTGTGGTCTATCTCAAGGCAATAATCGTCAAAGATAGTTTTGAGTAGTCATGCCCAATGCAACCGCGTTATCTGAGGTGATGCATTTGCCTCTCCGTTTAAGGCAAGTGGTACTGGGTTTGATCATTACTTCCGTTACCAAATCAAAAGACGAAGCCACGTGCTGAGGTACTGGGACTGTGGCTCCTGGCCTAGTCTTTTCTCTCCCCCGTCTCTCCTTACCTCACCTCCCTCTCTTTCCCCCTTCTTTTCTATCTCCCTTCTACCCCTCCCATCCTTGCCCACTGTCTTCCTTTCTCTCTTCCTTTCTTCCCTTCTTCATCTGTCCACTGATCTCTCTGTCTCCCTTTGAATATTGACTCTTAAGTCAGTGTTCAAATTTGATAAATCAGGGATATGGATCTTTATGAATTTCCTCTTTAAGAGGACATTTCAAAGAGAGGTCCTGATCAACGGTGAACCTAGTTATTTTTGACACTTTTTCCCCAAATAAACTGATTGGGACTTTGAGAGGATAGCCTTTGAGCAATTCTCATCTGCCTCCACTGAGGCTTGATAGACTTTAACTGTCTTCTCAACTACCATCTTTACTTCTCCTTCATCATTTCCCTGTTTCATGAAGCAGTTTCTGGGCTTCTCTCCGAATGGAGATGAATAGTAATTCCCAGGGAACTCTTTGGGATCATAAGGAAAATAATTCCTTTTATGAGAATGGAAAACTTGGCATCTTTTGGTCTCAGGTAGATTACTAACCTTTTTCTCAGGGGAAATGAATCAGCGTTCATGGGAGTCACAGTCTAATGAAGCCACTGGCCACAGTGTTCTCTCCCTCAAAGGAGATGCAAATAGCTAACTTCCTGACCTGGTGCCAACATAAGAAATACAGTAATGACCTGTCATATCTGAATTCCTTCTTGCCCTTGATACACTCTCTTTATCCCCATCCTATATGACCTCCTTCCCATCTCCCCCACAGTTTAGTGAGCAGACATCCCCTGGCATGAGCTATGTAAATATTGTAACTGAATTACTGCTTGTTTACTTAACTCACTGTAGAAAACCATGATAAGCTTTTTAATTACAAAATTAGCTTTGCCAAATCAATTTCTTTCATTTAATGAACTGAAGAAAATGGCAGAACGAGGATAAACCATGCCCCTTTCCTCTTTTAAGAGTAGACTTTGTCTAAAAATAGCCATTATGTAAAATAACAAAGGCGAGAGCAGAAGCAGCATCGCTGTTAGCCCTGTCCAGTGCCGTGCGACTTTTCTTAGCTTTTAAGCCATAGTAGGGCCAGTCAGTCAGTACGACATGGCAATACTCACCTTGAACCTACGCATTTCAGCCTTGTCCTGACCCTCCCAGCTCTTTACTCACCAGTTTATTTTAATCTGATGAGCAAGTTCCCTGTATAGTGTCTTGCATCTCTCTTTGGATCTGTCACTCATCACTTCTAGGACACATCTCTCAACTATAATTTATATGTCTGCTAATGTACCACAACTTTCGATCCTTTAGTGTAGGTACACATCTCTGATAAAGCAAGACCAAGTGCAAGGACTTTATCTAGTCTGTAGCCAACAGCCTAAGATCCCCCTGCACTCCCCAGCAAGGTCTGAACAAATCCTAACAGTAAAATAAGTGACTTATGTATGTCCTTCTTTTTTTTTCCACTTTCATTGGAAAGGTGGATGTTTCATCAGTTTTGTATTTTGGTGTGGCTAAATCATTTTAATTTCACTTTTATTTAACAGAATCACTTTGAGAGATGTTTGGGAATAAGGCCACTTGTGAAATCGTTATAATTTCCATGGAGAAACTTCAGGGATATTTTACCAAACTGCTTCTGAAATGCTACACCTATGGTTAAACCTAAAGAGGAATATCAAGGGGAAAGAAGTTATCACTTATGAAAATGAGAAAGAATACCTATGTGGGAAGTTCTTCCCATTCTCCATCCCTTATCCAAGCATATTTCTCAAAATTAGATTATTTATGCTATATCTCTAATTAGACTTATTTCAAGATCTCAAGCTAAAATAAAGGGTTGTTGTTCAGAAAAACACATAGTATATAATCATAAGATTTCTAAGACTATTGCAACATTTGACCAATAGTGTCTTTACTGAAATTTTTATGCTTTCTTTGTCTGGATAAGACCAGATGCATATGGAAACAGACTTAAAATATTTTTGCCTATGACGAGAAAATCAAGAAAAAAAAATTGAAAGCTATACATTATTTATATCACAGCATATAACAGGGGAACTATAAATCCAGGGGACTAGACAGTTTTTCCCCACTAATGTTGCATTCAAATAGAATTCTCTTAATATGCACTTACAAATGCATGGCCATTAGTTGCCTAAGTTCTCTCATTTCCCATTCCTCATTTTTGGCCGAACTTTTGGTGGCCGAGTTGAAAGTGGTTATTGTCTAGTAAGAAATAGTTTGTGAAGAATAACTTATTTCAAGGATCCCTCAGCTAGGAACTCATCATGAGTTCGCTCTGCTCCTCACCTGTTGACCACAACTGTTGGCTCTCGCTAGTGCCTACAGTGACGTAATAATTCATTCAGGAGTTTGTGTCTTTTCCTTGGGATGCTTTACGCCAGTGTAGGACAATTAAGTCTTCAGAGGAATGAGAACTGATCTTTTATTTTAAGTCTACAGATGTCATAACTGTGAGTCACAAAGTTGTGACATGACACAGTCCTCTCAGAAAATTGTCTTCATGGAATCTTGACTCGAAAATTTCACTCTCATGCCATGTTGTGTTGATATGTTCTCATTAAAGCAAGAGCCAACTTCCTGATGTAGTTTCTGGGAATCTCCTCCCCCAAATTCCAACCTTGGGGGCCTATTTTGCAAATAGCCTTTATGTCATGAGTCAGGACACGGCATGAGGAGTTTCTCCTTGAAAAGAGATCGCTGCTTTTGACAGTTAGATTCTCCCAATGCGGTCATCAGACTGCTCATGGCTGATGTGTGCGTATGTGTGGAGAGGGGTCTCCATTCTCTGGAACCATAATGTCAGGTTTCATATTGTCTGAGATTAGCATCTCTTCAAAATCAACCATGTACTGCTTTCTCTCCAAATCGCCTTCCCTGCTGACCATAACTGGTTATATAATCCTGCGTCTTCCATTATCCTGACCGCTGATCCGTGCCCGATGGCTGTGCCAGGTCTCACAACGCCACAAGCTTTTGATTGCTGCACTCTAAGCTGCTTAATAAGACAATTAAAAATGATTTACAAATGACCGTCAAAATACTATTGGGGATCAGGCAGAGAATGTTCTATGTGCCGCAGTATTAAAAATGCATGCCCTTCTACAGCTTCTTTTGCAGCTGCCTTTAATACCAGTACTGGTTTACTTCTGTCCTTCCTCCCCACCCCCCTGAATTATTATATTACAGTAGTCCTTTCTAAGTCATATACATCTGGAAAGAATTCAAGGGATATGCCACTGACCCTGGGTTGTTCTGAAAGTGTTTCTCTTGTAGCTGGGGGATGTTGGGGGTTGAGAGGAACTGCCTAGAACTCTAGACTAGAGTTAAGAGGTATTACAAACAGTCTTTCATCAAGCTGGTTCATTCTCAGCTTGAGGGTCACACATCCACCCTAATTTGCTTCCTCTTTCCTCTTCACTCTTATTGCTACATTGTTTACAATGGGCAGATTTCCCAAAGATTTTATTGTGAGTCACACAAAAGTTTGTCTATAGAAAATGGAAATTAATCAGAAATATTAGTGTTGGTATTGTGAATATAATAATTAAGACAGAATGTCATCTGAGAAATTAAGACAGAATGTCATCTTATCTTGTAAGATGCTTTTTTTTTTTTTTTTTTTGGTTTTATTAAGTTGAGTTTTTTTAGTCTGTGCTGCTGCTGCTGCTGCTAAGTCGCTTCAGTCGTGTCCGACTCTGTACGACCCCATAGACGGCAGCCCATGAGGCTCCCCCATCACTGGGATTCTCCAGGCAAGAACACTGGAGTGGGTTGCCATTTCCTTCTCCAATGCGTGAAAGTGAAACGTGAAAGTGAAGTCGCTCAGTTGTCTAGAGAAGTTAAAATTGATATTGACCCCAATTTTAAGAATATTCTCTATTTTTAATGCTGAGACCTGAGGATTAATAAAATTGGCATTGACTGGCTTTTGTAACTTTTCTTAGGAAGAGTGTTTGGAATGGACTTAAAAAAAGAAAAAGAAGGAGAATCTTTGAAGCCAGATATCCCTGTATTTCGGGCTTCCCTGCTCACTCAGCTGGTAGAGAATCCACTTGCAGTGCAGGAGACCCCAGTTTGATTCCTGGATTGGGAGGATCCCCTGGAGACGGGATAGCTGCCCACTCCAGTATTCTTGGGCTTCCCTGGTGGCTCAGATGGTAAAGAAACCGCCTGTAATACAGGAGACCTGGGTTGGATCCCTGGTTGGGGAAGATCTCCTGCAGGAGGGCATGACAACCCATTCCAGTATTCTTCTCTGGAGAATCTCCATGGACAGAGGAGCCTGGCAGGCTACTTTCCTTTGGATCATAAAGAACTGGACATGACTGAGCGACTAAGCACAGCACAGCATGGCAGCACATCCCTGTATTTCATTCTTGCCTCTGCTATTTAGTAAAGTTTAGGACCTTGAGAAAGATGCTGTAGTCATCCGAGATTCCATTTTTTTCATCAATAAAATAAATATATGCATCTTAACATCTCAGGTTTACTGTGACTGTTGCATAAAGTAATCTATGTAAAGTGCCCGGCTCACTGATTGAGCACACTTTGAAACATCCTTTGTAAGCATACTTTGAAGTGGTGGAGATTGAAAAAATTTTTTAGGGATTCATCTAATAATTGTGGATGTCATGGAAGGCTACAGTCCCAGAAGAAAAGTGAATAGAGATAGAGAAAATACACCAGTGTATTCCAAAGTCTAGTAACTGCAGACCCATCAAGTGTTCCAAATACAGTCATTGCAAACCCATCAACCCGTGAGACTGTGATTTAAGGATACACCCTTCCTTGCTTAGAATTGGTTTACCATCCAGTAGAGACCAGTCCTAAATGTATATAAGACATCCATGACTCTAGCCGAGGTAGACACAGCTGGAACAGCATATCTTTTATGTAGGATTTCAAGCTCTCTGAAAACAGTAGACTTCTTCACTTAACAATACTTTTATACTACATATTCAAGAGATAGTTTTGGTGGCACCAGATTAAATTAAATTTGCTTCAAGATTAATGTTAAACCTTCAATCAGCACTTATTTATTGAACATCTATTATGAGAAAGTGACTGGAATAGGACCAGCAAGGGTCGATGGAATATATGGAGTATAAGACTCTCATTCTGGGACAGAGTAGCATATACACTAATGGCTCAAATGGTAAAGCATCTGCCTGCAATGTGGGAGACCTAGGTTCGATACCTTGGTTGGGAAGATCCCCTGGAGAAGGAAATGGCAATGCACTCCAGCACTCTTGCCTGGAGAGTCCCATGGACAAAGAAGCCTGATAGACTATAGTCCATGGGGTTGCAAAGAATCGGACATGACTGAGCGACCTATGGTATGGTATGGTATGTAAAATAGAAAGCCAGTGAAAATTTGCTGTGATTCAGGGAACTCAAACCAGGGCTCTGTGACAACCTAGAGGGGTAGGATGGGGAGGGATGTCAGAGAGATGCTCAAGACGGAGGGGACATATGTACACCTATGGCTGACCCATGTTGATGGATGGCAGAAACCAACACAATATAGTCATTACCCTTCAATTAAAAATAAATAATTTTTAAAAAAACAAAGAAAAAATACTTTTATTCTTTATTCTATGAGTCTGCAATATAGTTGTGGGGAAGAGATACCCAGTTAAAGTTGTCAATGCATCTTAGACAAATTATTTAACATATCTAACAAGTTTTTAATATGCAAAATGAGGGATTGGGGTTGGTCTTTTAGTTTCCTTATTATTTTAGAACTCCAAGTAAAGTAGCCATTTTCGTAGCTGCATATTTATGTCAGATGGATGTTATTCACAATAGGTCCCATGAAAGTTTGAAAGTGAAAGTCACTCAGTCAGGTCTGATTTTTTGCAGCCCCATGGACTGTAGCCTGCCAGGCTCCTCTGTCCATGGAATTCTCCAGGCCAGAATATTGGAGTCGGTAGCCATTCCCAACCTAGGAGTTGAACCCAGGTCTCCAGGATTGCAGGAGTATTCTTTATCATCTGAGCCACCGGGAAAACACAGCAGGCCCTGTAGGTATGAGGAAAACAAAGGTCTCTCTCTGGAAGCTGGGTAGACAGATATTTGTGGAGGTGCTGAAATTTGAATTGATTCTTCAAGGATAGACTGAGGTGAAAAATCAGTCTTCATCACCAAATAGCATGGGAAAGTTATGCAGAGAATATACTACCTGGTTGTGTGTGTGTGTGTGTGTGTGTTGTGTGTCTGTATGTGTGCTCGCGCACATGTGTGCACACACACAGTACAAGGTTCAGCAAGAAATACATTTAGAATTACCCTGCTTTTTCCCATTGTGGATTTTTCCCTGTCTCTCCACATTTCTTTCTACATTTCCAGAATCTATTAATAGCTGTTTTAGTCATACCAAATATCTGAAAAGAATGTGTGATACAGAAATTTTGTTATGATACAGAAATTTGAGGTAGTTAGAGTTTCAAGAGAAGATTATGCTTTCTTAATGTCTGAATCAACCCAGTGGCTTGAATTTGGGATATCAATTGATGACTCCTTGTATCTGCTGTCACAAATCAAGTACTGGAACATCTCAAAACAGTAATATTCCAAGGAGAGATTTATTTTTCCTTTAATGTATATTTCTGAGGAGGAGGAGGAATACACATAACCCTTACAGGAGATGTTTAAACATATGGATTCCTCACTTAGGGCCCAATTAGTAGGAAAAACTCTACAAGGTTCTACTCTGCCCTTAAAATTAAACTTCAAAAAACATACACTGACTTCCCCCAGGCACAGAAGCAGGATCTGTATTTTAATCCTGACATTAATTAAGCCTTTATTTTTCTCTTTTATTTTATTTACATGCTCTTTATTTTGTTCTCCACTGAAGAAGGGGGCAGGTAGAGGGAAGAACTTGAGAACATTTGTTCTTCCCTTTTCCTTGAGAGTGGTATCCCCAAAATATTCTTTCTTTTGGAACAGAGGAAAATTGGATTTTGAAGTAAAGTCACAAGAGTTATGATAGTAGTACTTATAGAAAGTAGCTGAAATGAGTGCCCAGCAATGACTAGCTTCTCCCTTATCTGTCACTGGAGTCTAGCTATGAAACCGTTAGGTGTCATTTCAGGGGGCTCCAAAGAGCTCCGGTCCTTTATGTCTCAATGCTGAAAGAATTCAGTGAGTGGCAAAGTGATAGATAACAAGTGGTTTATTCAAATCAGTGGCCTGTGAGGCTTACAAGCAGACAGACGAGAGGGTGCCACACCCCAAAATTTAGCGGACTACAGGTTTTAATCAAAGGAAAAGTCAGGAGCGAGGAGAAGACTTTCTTTGCCCTTCTTTAGTAGATGTCATGCTTCCATCATCAGCTCCTCCTCCAGGCTGGGCAGGAAAATTTTTTTGTCTGTATATGGTCAAGCTAGGTCCGGAAATTTGTGTGTATGTGTGTGTATGTTTGTGTGTGTGTATTTTATGTGTGCTTTTGAACTGTGATGTTGGAGAAGACTCTTGCGAGTCACCAGTCCATCCTAAAGGAGATCAGTCCTGAATAATCATTGGAAGGACTGATGCTGAAGCTGAAGCTTCAATACTTTGGCCACCTGATGCGAAGAAGTGACTCATTGGAAAAGACCATGATGCTGGGAAAGATTGAAGGCAGTAGGAGAAGGGGACGACAGAGGATGAGATTGTTGGATGGTATCACCAACTCAATGGACACGAGTTTGAGTAAGCTCTGGGAGTTGGTGATGGTCAGGGAGGCCTGGCGTGCTACAGTTCATGGGGTCGCAAAGAGTCAGACATGACTGAGCAACTGAACTGAACTGATGTGTGCAGAGAGCATATCTTAACACACTGAACACACTGGCAGGCTGTGGGGCTCATGCCCCGCTGCCTTATGCCACACTGTTTCAGGGCATCTCTCATGCTTCTGTTGCATAACCTTGTTGCTAAGCAAGACTGCTTGGTTTTGTGGTTAAGCATAGCTGCTTTCTTAAATGATCATTAACTTGGAGGGGGCCTCGCATATTTTTTTGATGTCTTGTCCCCCTGGTGGCATTAACTATTTGATCAGCTACTTTGTCCCTTTATTCGGTCCCTTTCAGTTACATTCCCTCGCACTTAACAAAAGCAAAGTCACCGAAAGATACTGCCTATACTCTGGTGACACTCAGTTCTGTAACTAGTTCACTATCATGCATAATGATAGCGTCCTATAGAACCCGAGGGAAAGCTCAAAGTGATCATTCCTCTTACACTTAAATGTAGACAGGGCTTTTGGTGCACGCCTGATCAGAAGAGTGAGGATGATGTTTATATGGGTGCAGATGTATCAGGTAGTTTTGCTTTTGTGTCTCCTTTTTGGCTGTTGTTGAAAATGTATGGAAACAAAATTATAATCAAGAGAGATGGCCCTGCATCTGAGTTTTAAGTTCCTGTTCTTTGGAGAAAATAGTCTTTTGCTCATTTAGTTTTCTTTTTTTTTTTTCTTTTTTGTCCCATTGGAAAAATAATCCCAGTTGTGGTGAAATCTAATGGGTTCTGCAATGTGCAGCTGTAACTTACAGGAATAAAAGAAAGGTCAACGTAATATCCCAGTACATCTAAAACCAGGGAAAAACTCTTTATCTTGCAACAATCGTACAAATAAAAGGACATAATCTAGATATGATACAGTGAGAGCAGGAAAGAACTCTTTGACTGACGGGGGCATATTTTAAATTATCTTCTTACCTTTAATATCTGAATTAATTAGTCTTTGTACATCTATGTAAAAAGCAAGTATAAATGAAACAATATCTGTGGGAAACTGCTATAGAGAAGCAGTATCGTGCTAGGAAAAAGCCGACAGCTCCGGAAACATACAGCCCTGAGTTTGAATCCTGACTGTGATACTTACCAGACTCCTAACTTTGAGCTTCAGTTGCCTTTATTTGTCGAATGGAGAGGAAAACAACACCCAAAATATTAGTAAAAATAGATAAATTTATCTTTCTTGCCTTATATTTGTTCTAATTCATCTTTTTGTTGTTGTTCTTGTATTGCATTTACTTTTAAAAATACTGACTATCTCCAAAAGAAAGAAAGGAAAGGCAGGAGAAAGAAAAAGGAAGGATTTTTTTTTCCTCTTTCCCTTGTACTTTCCCTTGTGATACGGTGAGAGTAGGAAAGAACTCTTTTACTGATGGGGGCATATTTTATCTTCTCACCTTTAACATCTGGGTTAATTATTCTTGTGTAGAAGAATAAGTATTTTTGTAGAAGAAAATTCCTATAGAAGGGAAAAAGGAAAAGAAAGATATGTATTTGTTATTTTGCCTGGAACAACTAGATATAGACAACTCACAAGAGATAACCAAAGTCAAAAATATCTAGAGATATATTTAACAGGATGTGGAAAAAAAAAACACACACATATATTTTTTAGACTATAGAAACGAGCAAGCAGTATTTGGCCAAAGAAAAGGCTATGACCTTAGTGGGATGACTTAGTATCAGTGATCCCTGATTACAATTCCAAATCAAATCTCCTGCTGGTGGCTTTTTGATGATCTAGAATGATCTTAAATTCCTATGAAAGTGTTTATATCTGAGAATAGCCAAAAAGAAATCTAAGAAAATATTTTGAGGAAGGGCTATATTTTATAAGTCCAGTATAAAACTATTGTAGAAAAAAAAAAAATGTAGTTCTGGCATAGAAATTGGCAAGTAGATTATAGAAAGTAAAGAGTAGCCAGAAAAAGTCCCCAGCATACATGGCAATTTAATTGCTTACCAAGCTGTTATCACAATTCAGTGGATAGATCCAAAGTGTTTATTTGACAAATGGTAGAAAGACAGCCCACCATCCATATGGAAAAAAATCCATATGGGTATCTGTCTCACTTCATAAACAAAATAAACTCCTAATGAATTAAATCCTTAAAGTTTGTTTCTTTTTTTTTTTTTTTTGAAAGTACCAAACATATTGGAAGAACGTGTATACTATCTGTACAAATGATTGGTTGGAACATTTCTAACCGAAACAGGAATCCCAGATGTTATAATATAAAATAGAAATAGTCAATATATAAGAATTTTAAGTAAAAACTTATAGTAAAAGATTTAATACTTTTAATATATAAATGACATACTTGGGAAAAGCTGTAATGAAATAAGTCCATCAGGATTATAAACAGTTGTAACTGAGAGCATAAATAACCGTGCTTTAACAAGTTAGGTGTCTGAATTTTGTTGCTTTTTACGTAAGAAGTCAGAACACGAGCCATTCAGAGCTCATGCAACAGCTCTATGTAGTAATGCCTAAGCAGCTGTCCTAACCATGGGCCTTCATCCTTAGATTTGTCACTTTGTGTTCTCTAAAAGGCTATTGCACCTTTAGTATTTGACCCAAATTCTAGGAAGGAAAAAGTTGGAAGGGTGAAAGCAAAAAGTATATACCAGCAAAAGTTTGCAGTTTTCAAAATTGTCCAGAAGTCTCACCTTGTGATGTCAGCTTATTTTTCTTTCACCATAACTGTGTCTGTCCCAGCTGCTAAGTGAGATTGGTTAAAGCAATTTGGTTTTGTGTATTTGTTTGTTTTGTTTCTTTAATCTGGGCATATTTTAACATTAATGTTAGAGTTCTTTTATGGGGAGAAGGGCAATAATAATTACGGATAGGTGGCTAGCAGTGCCTCCCAAAAACAAAAGCAGATTATACATAGAAGTTTTGCAAATTGATAACTGAACAAAAGAACCTAGAAGACAAATGGGTGATGAATATGAATAAGCACTTTACAAAAGGAAGCATTCTGATGGCCTTTAAACCTATGAAAAAATGTGTGATCTCCTGTGTGATCAAAGAATTGCAAATTTAGGTAACAATATCACTTTATATTCATCAGATTAGTACAAATTTTAAAGTGTGCCAACTCCTACTGCTGTTTAAAATACAGAAAAAATTAAATTATTATAGCTTTTTTTCGTTAAATAAAAGTTAACTTCTGCATGGCAGTTTCTGTTAAAATTAAGATACATATACCCTTTGCCTCAGGAATCCTAACTATGAGAGTCTGTCTCATAGAAATAAAAGTATCAGTATCCTAGTACATACATGGAAGAGTTTTTGTGACTATTTATAGGGGTTAAAAAAGGAGAAATGTTTATAAATAGGAAAATAGAGTAGTCGAGTAAATTATAATAGATTTCTTTTAGAGAATGTTCCACAGTCCTTAGAAGAATGTACCTGATCTATCTTGATCTAAACCACATGACTTAGAGGAATTTCCACAATATATTGTTAAGTGAAGAAATAAGGTAATAGGGAGAGAAAACAATAAAACAAGTTGTTAATCTGGGTTGTCAAGAGATGGAGAGAAGAGAAGCTGTAGGGAAATTTGGAATGTGAAAGAGGGAAATAAATCAAACTTTAGATATGTATATAAATAAAATAACTTAGAATTTAGCTTTTTTTTTTTTTACGAGCTGAAACAAGATCAAGAAATCACAACAAATAAACTGGGTACAACAGGGCCAGTGTAAGATAAAGAACAGAAGATTAAGGTTTCACTTGGAACTGTTTCTGATGAGATATTATCACCCATTATTTTAAGAGGAAAATTTATAAACTTGTAAAGAATTTACTGTATGTGCTTTATATTCTATTTAATATAAATATGAATAGTAAGTTTTATGGAGAAGGCAATGGCAACCCACTCCAGTGTTCTTGCCTGGAGAATCCCAGGGATGGGGGAGCCTGGTGGGCTGCCATCTATGGGTTCACAGAGTCGGACACAAGTGAAGCAACTTAGCAGCAGCAGCAGCAGTAAGTTTTATAGAGTTCTCCTTAATAATGAGTCCAATTCTTTGCCACTCCATGGACTATAATCCACCAGACTCCTCTGTCCATGGAACTTTCCAGGCAAGAATACTGGAGCGGTTTTCCATTTTCTCTTCCAGGGAATCTTCCTGACCCAGGGAATCAAATCTATGTGTCCTGAGTCTCTTGCATTGGTATGTGTTTATCACTGTGCCACCTGGAAGGTATCCAATAACTTTCATGTCAGTGTATGGCAAAACCGCTACAATATTGTAAAGTAATTAGCCGCCAATTAAAATAAATAAATTTAAAAAATAAATAAAAACTGTTTTAAGAACCTATATTGGTTTTGGTACATTTACATATTTTCTCACTTAAAAAAAAACAAGTCCAGCTCCTTACAGGGGGAAGCTGAGAGGACTACATGATGCCACGTTACTCTGATGCATGACTTGCGTACTTGAAAAGTGTAGGCTGCTTCCGAGTAGGACAAAGTTAGCAATGCTTACCATGGAGTCCCAGAATTTCCCCAGCCGGCTCACTCCCAAGCCCAAAGATTTGGCTTCTGGGCTGTGTTGCTGGCAGTGAGGATAGTGGGATGGCATGTTGTTTGAATCACAGCACTTCTGTTTCCTGGCTAAGTTACAAAACAGTGTTGTAGTCGTGAAACTGAATGTCATCAGCACACATTTGAGGCCCGCACAGAGTGTGCACAGAGCCCTGTAGTAGCGGTCTAGGCGAGCGCATGATTGCATTTAAGAGAGGTGTTGCAGCTGCCTTTAAGAAGTTTACTAACTAAAGGAAGATGAAAACAAAAACAACCAACTGAAAGCAACCCAGTGCACTTTCCCTTAAGATAATCTATCTGATTCTGAGCTTAGCTTGGTGGTGTTTGTATCTTAAGAACTCAGTAATATCAGTTGGCCAAATGAATGAATGAAAGTATTAACAGGAACCGGGTTGTTACAACTGTTCTATTCTGATTTGTTACACTATTTTGATTTGGTTACACTGGGTCTTAGTTTTGGCGCTTAGGATCTTTAGCTGCAGAATGTGGGATCTAGCCCCCTGACCAGAGATCAAACCCTGACTCCCTGCCTTGGTGGCACAGAGTCTTAGCCACTGGTCCGCCGGGAAGTCCCACAGCTGTTCTTAACCAGCACTTTTGCTCTCTGCCTCTCTCTTCTAGTATCTGTCTGCCACACAGCTAAATGCAAATCCGATCCCATGACCCTTTTAATTTTTTCTCATATTTTCCAGTTAGCTTTAAGAATCAGTAAGAGGCACTGAATTTGAACCTGAGAGTGTGCTTTCCTGAACCTGCTTGATGTTTTAAATAAACTGAATTAGAATGCCTTGAAATAAAGCGCACTCCCATAGGAAGCCCCTGGCCCGTGGTGTTAAGCTGGTGATCCTCAGCCTCAAGAGGCTACACCTCTCCGTGCCTTGGAAACTTCGCTCATGTTACTTCTTTGGACTGAACTGTTTAGTGTGCCCCATAGCCTAACCCAAAAGGAAATCAGTCCTGGGTGTTCATTGGTAGAACCGATTTTGAAGCTGAACTCAAATACTTTGGCCACCTGATAAAGAGCTGACTCATTTGAAAATACCCTGATGATGGGAAAGATTGAGGGCAGGAGGAGAAGGGGCTGCCAGAGGATGAGGTGGTTGGATGGCATCACTGACTCAATGGACATGGGTTTGGGTGGACTCCGGGAGTTGGTGATGGACAGGGAGGCCTGGTATGCTGCAGTTCATGGGGTCTCAAAGAGCCAGACACGACTGAGCGACTGAACTGAACTCAACCTAGTGAATTTCATTTTATCTTTTTACATAAAATTAAAATACCACTGCCTTCATGGTGCCATTTAAAACCATTTCTGGAATAAGTTAAGTATTTGCTTCTTTATTCATCTATTTATCACTTGTGGCGCTTTTCATATTGATATAGTAACCTATATACCTATCATGTAATCTCAAATAACTTACATACTCTCAGTAGAGAAAGATGGGATTCTCTGCTTGTATCTCTCTAGCCTATCTTTGGCTTTATCACAGCATCCTTGTAATGGTATTTGTTGACTAACTGGTGGATTACTTTTTGGGTAGGGAGGTGGATGGATTGACTGGCTGATAAATGAATGAATGATTATTAAGTGAAATAGTGAATGAATGATTAGTAAGTTTGTGATTATTAAGTAAAATAGTGAATATTATAAACCTGGAAAAAGGAAAGTGGAAAGTTACTGTTGAAAGTGCTGTAGAGAAAAAAATATATTATTTTAATGAAGGCTTTTGTAGAATAAGATGAAGGTGAGGACGATTTCTCTATTATTTATCTTTGAAAATTGTGAGTTCAAATTTGTAAAAAGAGTGGATATTTTGGACAGAAAGTGCTACATAACTACAGCACACTTATTTATTATTCTCTAAAATAATCCCTTTCTTTGGCATGTTTAAAACCTGAAGTCTGGTTGGCGTTATAAATATGCATGAGCTGTTGGGGGGAGAGAACATAAAGTGTGAATCACACTTCAAACAGACCCACCAGCTCACTCCTGACTTCAAGATTTTCAGAAGTGTGAAATGAAAATGGTTTTAAAATTAGAAAATGTGCCATCAGAACTTTTATCAGCCCTCAGAGAAAATAAATAATCTCTTTAAGTGTGGGGAATGCTGGGGATATTTATTTAGTTAGCTTCACAGTTAAGATGCTTTGATAAGTTTTTGTGTCATAAAATGCACAAATTAATTTTAATGAATGTGGGGGAAAAATACCTTCTAAAACATCCAAGTACCTGATGCTGCAATCTAGGGTTTCTGAGGGATTATTTAAACTTAATCTATGAATAAATTGTTTCACTGGAGAAAAGAAACTCTCTCAGGTGTCCTTTCCTCCTGATGCGTTTACATTTAAAAAGTGATCTTGAAGCATTTGAGGGGTGGGTAAACTCTGGGAAGAGATAGCGGATCTTAATTGCTAAATTATAATAACAAAAATGAGAGAAAAATAGTATAGTCAGTTGTTTGCTTTCAAATTTGTGGCAAATGGGTTTATTAACATTGTTATCGTTGAATTTTTATGCGTATCGATTGAATTGAGTGTGAACAGAGGGGCAATCATAATAAAAGATGACATAAAGGATGGTAGAGATCCTTATTTTTATGACTGATTAAAAAAAAAAAAAAGCCCATCATTTCCAGAAGCTGAATAACTGAAAAATGGCTGTCTGGCTGTGTTATGTAGAGTGTGTCATACGAGGCCCATACCTGAGATCAGGGACAAACAAAGGGGCACTCTGTGAAGGTGACTCTGGAGCTGTGGTACATCAGTATCACCTCTTGGCCTTTGTACAGCCCACATTGCAGGGTCCCACTCCCAGGGTTCCTGATGAAGTGGGTCTGTGAGCTGGGCAGGAGAACATGTGGATCTATGATGTTCCCAGGTGAAACTGATCCGCTGGTCTAGGAACCACACTTTGGGAAACATTATTCTGTTACCATACTTAAGTAAGATTAAAGAAAAGAAAATCTACTGTAATGATTATCTCTGGTTAATGCTGGGTTCATTTTGTGAACCTTAAGTGTCTCAGTGAGTTCCTCTTTTCTTTTTCAAAAATTGGATGATATTTTAAAATACCATTTTATTAACCTACAATCATGAAGGTTGAAATTCCACTAAATTCAGGTTAATGTTAACTGCCTTACATTTTCCATGGCAACGTGGGACAGACATTATTTTAAAGGAATGGAAAATAGCATTTACTTTCATAAAATTATGTGGCCTCTTGACTGAGCTGTAGATTTTGTTACTAATTTACAGCTATTACTTGAAACACACCCCTGATTTTTCTCAATATATCAGACTAGAGTAAATCTGAATAAATGAAACCTGATTTAAATAGATGCTGTCAGATCCTGTCCTTTGGAGAACAGTAAGCATCAGGAAAAACAGTAAAACACCGTCATTCCTTAAGAGTATGTATACATTTCAGGGCATGTATTTTATCAGTACTTGTCCAAAACATACATATTCTGACCATACCATGCACTAGAAAACAAGAGATAAAGTGACTTTATTCTGTGCTATTAAGGTCATTAAGTCAGCAGCTTTCTGCCAAAGCCTGAATCTCTGCCTAGGTCCAAACCACTTCAAACATTTCCTACCACTCACCTTTTTCCTCTTTGAAGGACCCTCCCAACACCAGTCTTCTGGCTTTGTTCCCCTTCTCTTTACTAAAAGGAAGGCTTTGTCTGAGCAGCTACTCCCAAAATGAGGCCAGTGGTAAGAGTCAGTGAGTCAAGAGACCCATCTGGGTGGTGGGGGGCAGTTCTTGTCTTCCTTCACCCCAAAGTTGTACTCCTCACATCTCAGGCTAGTCTTCATGTCTAAAAGATGTATTGCTCTATGATTTCATATATTCTGGTATACCTGATGTTCTTCTTCCTTAATTATCTTCAGAGGTGGTCAATCTATCTCAAGTTCCTAAGTAAGACATGTACAAAAGACAAGAAAACAAACAAATAAATAAAAGTCCTATCTAATTTTTTTTTCTTGAGCCAAGTTTATTCAGTGTTAATGCAGCCTTCTTACTGCCTCATCCTTCCAAAACATACATATTTTAGTTGCATTGTTACTCTACTAGAAAAGAGAGTATTATTATTATTTACAAACAGTGAAACCACTGCTGAGGTATGTTTCAGGCAGTGGTTCTCAAAGTGTGGCCTGGGAACGAACAGTGTTAGCAACTTATCAGCACCCACCTCAGATCTGCTGAGTGAGAATTCTGAGGGAGGCACCTTAGCAATGTGAATTTTCTCAAGCCCTGCAGGTATTTCTCACACACACTGAAGTTGGGCAACAACCAGTTTAAGGATTTGAAAAGAAGGGCAGGACTGGGTGGAAAACATGGAGCAGTCTGGTCCTCCCTGATGATTGCTTCTCTCATATCCTTGGCTGAAATTGGTGTCTGCATGAGGCACTTTTATTTGGTTGCTGCAAAATATAACTGGCAGCTTGGCAGTGGTGAAGAGGACACCCAGGGGACACCGTGCACACGTACTCTGCTCCCGCCAACTCCGTACTCTAGATTTTACTCTAAGCGCTGCAGGGGTGATTCCCTTCAGAAGGGGAGCTGGTTGTTCCTGCAGGCCCCATCCACACAGCATTCTGTGGTGTTTCCTGCTCCATCAGGGCCCCTGACCATTTAAGGCTCATCCTCCCTGACTGTGGGTGGTATTTAGTGCAGAGAGTGCCATTCAGGCTTGTTTTCCTTCTCCTGCTAGCATAACTTATAGATTGCCACAATATGTGTGTCAGCCCCAGACCATGTGTATAAAAATAATAATAAATCACCTCGCTTGCTCTAGGTTTTCTTTCAGACTCAGAATGTGTTTTCGGCTTATGGGGTATTGATTGTGTATTATCAGTTTAGCTCACACACTGACAATTACATGTAGCGCCAAGGTAGCCGGGACAATGCAGCATGGTTGCCATAGCAATGGACGGAGGCCCATTGCTGCTACCTACAGCCTGTTCCACAGTGATAATCATGCCACTCATTTCATTTTAATTGAAATTTGAAATCGTAGTCTCTAGGAAGAAATGCATGGACTCTCTCCCCATTTCTTCCCCCTGACTATACAAATAAGTGCAAATGGGAAATACTTGAGCATGTTCGTCAAGGTAAATATCAAGGTTTTTAAGAGTAAGTCTTCCAACATTTTCATGAACACCAGAATCAAATGAAACAATTTTATTTTGCCCAGTAAAAATTGAATTAGCTCTTATGCTTTTGCATTTTTCATTAAGGGCCATCTATCATTTCTCGAAGCCTCTCATCTTAACAGTCTGCCCTGCATGGTATATAGTCCAATCTTTAATGGATACACTTGGTGAATGTCCTTGGTTCCCCCAAACTCACAGCAGATAGCATAAGATATTTTAAAATTAGCATCATAAGGCACAGTGGAAGCTTTTCAATAATTGAGAGATATACACTGTTGATAAACTTTAAGTTGCATAGGCCCCAGTTCTATGCCAGTGCCTCTTCTACCATGCCTTCAGTCCAGTGATGTATATGTGGTAGCATAATTGTAAGCTACACTAAAACATCATCCACAGTGCTCCTGTAGCAAAGAGAGAAGCATTGTGAGATGTAGTCAGGAACAAAGACCTTCTTTGTCAGCAGACTTTCCAAAAGGGGTAACAATCTAATATGGAAAACAAAGCAAACAGCAATCAAAATGAAAGAAAGATAGTAACTAAAAGGATAGGCATGATGATCCAAACTATAAAAGAGTATCAACTTGGTCTAAAACAAATAAACATGTCAGGGGAAGAATGGGGCAAACTCTAGATTCCACTTTGACCTTTTGGCCTTTCTCTCAGTTCAGTTCAGTTCAGTCACTCAGTTGTATCCGACTCTTTGCGACCCCATGAATCGCAGCACGCCAGGGATGCCAGGCCTCCCTATCCATCACCAACTCCCGGAGTTCACTCAGACTCACCTCCATCGAGTCCGTGATGCCATCCAGCTATCTCATCCTCGGTCGTCCCCTTCTCCTCCTGCCCCCAATCCCTCCCAGCATCAGAGTCTTTTCCAATGAGTCAACTCTTCGCATGAGGTGGCCAAAGTACTGGAGTTTCAGCTTTAGCATCATTCCTTCCAAAGAAATCCCAGGGCTGATCTCCTTCAGAATGGACTGGTTGGATCTCCTTGCAGTACAAGGGACTCTCAAGAGTCTTCTCCAACAACACAGTTCAAAAGCATCAATTCTTCGGCAATCAGCCTTCTTCACAGTCCAGCTCTCGATGAGTGAAAGTGGAAGTCACTCAGTCACGTCCGACTCTTTGCGGCCCCATGGAATGTATAGTCCATGGAACTGTCCAGGCAAGAATGCTGGAGTGGGTAGCTGTTCCCTTCTCCAGGAGAGCTTCCCAACCCGGGGATCGAACCCAGGTCTTCCACATTGCAGATGGATTCTTCACCAACTGAGCCACCAGGGATATATTCTGTCCCTAAGCCAATATCTTCATCAAAATAATCCTTTTCTTATTTTATTTTCCTGCTTCCTATTTGAAAACTAAAACTCATGCTTAGATGACTCCTACTTCATTTTCCTCAGTTTAATCCTTCTCTGAATGATGTCAGATGATTTCCGTTTTCCCAGCACAGGATTTTGCTTTCTTGGATCACAGAGGATGTAATAGGTGTTTAGGATAGAGAAATGCATACAACAGTGGGTTAAGATTTAACCAAGAGAACAAGAAATATTTGTTTTCCCCATTAAAGAAGTTACTATGAAACAAAGGCTTATTTTTTATGAAGTAATCCCAGAAAATGTGCATTTACATTAATTAGGGTACACATACTCAAGTCTTCTCAAGTATTCTTGCCTTGAGAACCCCATGAACAGTATGAAAGGCAAAAGATAGGACACAAAAAGATGAACTTTCTAGGTTGGTAGGTGCCCAGTATGTTACCGGAGAAGAGTGAAGAAATAACTCAAGAAGGAAAGAAGAGATGGAACCAAAGAGAAACAATGCCCAGCTGTAGATGTGTCTGATGATGGAAATAAAGTCCAATGCTGTAAAGAACAAAATTGCATAGGAACCTGGAATGTTAGGTCCATGAATCAAGGCAAATTGGAAGTGGCCAAACAGGAGATGGCCAGAGTGAGTATTGACATTTTAGGAATCAGTGAACTAAAATGGACTGGAATGGGTGGATTTAACTCAGATGACCATTATATCTACTACTGTGGGCAGGAATCCCTTAGAAGAAATGAAATAGCTCTCATAGTCAACAAAAGAGTCTGAAATGCAGTACTTGGGTGTAGTCTCAAAAATGACAGAATGATCTCTGTCCATTTCCAAGGCAACCCATTCAATATTGCAGTAGTCCGAGTCTGTACCCCAACCAGTAAAGCTGAATAAGCTGAAGTTGAATGGTTCTATGAAGACCTACAAGACCTTCTAGAACTAATACCCAAAGAATCATAGGGGTTGGAAAGCAAAAGTAGGAAGTTAAGAGATACCTGGAGTAACGGGCAAATTTGGCCTTGGAGTACAGAATGAAGCATGGCAAAGGCTAACAGAGTTTGCCAAGAGAATGCACTGGTCATAGGGAAATACCCTCTTCCAAAAACACAATGGAAGAATCTACACATGAACATCACCAGATGGTCAACACCAAAATCAGATTGATTATATTCTTTGCAACCAAAGATGGAAAAGCTCTATACAGTCAGAAAAAAACAAGACCAGAAGCTGACTGTGGCTCAGATCATGAACTCCTCATTGCCAATTTCAGACTTAAATTGAAGAGAAAAGGGAAAACCACTAGACCATTTGGGTATGACCTAAATCAAATTCCTATGGTTATATAGTGGAAGTGACAAATAGATCTAAAGGATTATATCTAAGAGACAGAGTGCCTGAAGAACTATGGACAGGGGTTCGTGACATTGTACAGGAGAACATGATCAAGACTGTCCCCAAGAAAATAAAGGCAAAAAGGCAAAATGGTTGTCTGAGGAGACCTTATAAATAGCTGTGAAAAGAAGAGAAGCTAAAGGCAAAAGAGAAAAGAAAAGATATACCCATCTGAATGTAGAGTTCCAGAGAATAGCAAAGAGAGATAACAAAGCCTTCCTCAGTGATCAATGCAAAGAAATAGAGGAAAAGAATAGAATGGGAAGGACTAGAGATCTCTTCAAGAAAATTAGAAATACCAAGGGAACATTTCATGCAAAGATGGGCTCGATAAAGGACAGAAATGGTATGGACCTAACAGAAGCAGAAGATATTAAGAAGAGGTGGCAAGAATACAGAAGAACTATACAAAAAAAAATCTTAATGACTCAGATAACCCTGATGGTGTGATCACTTACCTAGAGCCAGACATCTTGGAATGTGAAGTCAAGTTGACCTTAGGACGCATTACTACAGAACAAAGCTAGTGGAGTTGATGGAATTCCAGTTGAGCTATTTCAAATCCTGAAAGACGATGCTATGAAAGTACTGCCCTCAATATGCTCGCAAATTTGGAAAACTCAGCAGTGGCCACAGGATTGGAACAGATCAGCTTTCATTCCAATCCCAAAGAAAGGCAAAGCGAAAGAATGCTCAAACTACCACACAATTGCACTCATCTCACACGCTAGTAAAATAATGCTCAAAATTCTCCAAGCCAGGCTTCAGCAGTACATCAACTGTGAACTTCCAGATGTTCAAGCTGGATTTAGAAAAGGCAGAGGAAACAGAGATCAAATGGCCAACATCTGTTGGATCATTGAAAAAGCAAGAGAGTTCCTTAAAAACACCTACTTCTGCTTTATTGACTACGCCAAAGCCTTTGATTGTGTGGATCACAACAGACTGTGGAATATTCTTAAGAAGATGGGAATACCAGATGACCCCACCTGCTTCCTGAGAAATCTGTATGCAAGTCAAGAAGCAGTGGTTAGAATCAGACATAAAACAACAGATTGGTTCCAAACTGGGAAAGGAGTACGTCAGGGCTGTATATTTTCACCCTGTTTATTTAAGTTATATGTAGAGTACATCATGTGAAATGCTGGGCTGGATGATGCAGAAACTGGATCAAAATTGCCAGGAGAAATATCAGTAACCTCAGATACACAGATGACACTACCCTTATGGCAGAAAGCTAAAAACAACTAAAAAGCCTCTTGATGAAAGTGAAAGAGAAGAGTGAAAAAGCGGGCTTAAAACTCAGCTTTCAAAAACTAAGATCATGGTTTCTGGTCCCATCACTTCATGGCAAATAGATAGGGGAACAATGGACACAGTAAGAGACTTTATTTTGGGGGAGGGTCTCCAAAATCACTACAGATGGTGACTGCAGCTATGAAGTTAAAAGACGCTTACTCCTTGGAAGAAAAGCTATGACCTACCTAGACAGCATATTCTAAAGCAGAGACATTCCTTTGCCAACAAAGGTCCTTCTAGTCAAAGCTATGATTTTCTCAGTAGTCATGTATGGATGTGAGAGTTGGACTATAGGGAAACCTGAGCACCAAAGAATTGATGCTTTTGAACTGTGGTGTTGGAGAAGACTCTTGAGAGTCTCTCAGACTGCAAGGAGATACAACCAGTTCATCCTAAAGGAGATCAGTCCTGAATATTCATTGGAAGGACACATGCTGAAGATGAAACTGCAATGCCCTGGCCACCTGATGCAAAGAGCTGATTTGTTGGAAAAGACCCTAATGCTGGGAAAGACGGAACACAGGAAGAGAAGGGGACAATGGAGGATTAGATGGTTGGATGGCATGACTGACTCAGTGGACATGAGTGTGAGGAAGCCCTGGGTGTTGTGATGGACAGAGAAGCCAGGCATGCTGTAGTCCATGGGGTCACAAAGGGCTGGACATGAGTGAGAGACTGAACTGAACCTAACTGAGCTGAGGGCATACACAGTGGGTAGATATTTTATTTGAGAAAAATCTTAATCATGGATTCCACAGTTCAAATTTTAGAAAGAATAATATGAGCTAAAATTTAGATGGCCCTCTCTTCTATGAAAATGGAGAAATTTGGGGACTGGTTTGGTTGTGGTCCAAGAGACAGTACTTCTATTGAGGTTTTCAGTCTTTGCTGTTGCCCCTATTTATAATCAGGGTCTTCCAAATATTTATGATATTGGTAAAGTGATCAATGAAGTATTTATTTATTCCTTTATTAATAATTAATTGAGTATTGGCTTAAAGCTCAACATTCAGAAAATGAAGATCATGGCATCTGGACCCATCACTTCATGGGAAACAGATGGGGAAACAATGGAAACAGTGGTAGACTTTATTTTTGGAGGCTCCAAAATCACTGCAGATGGTGACTGCAGCCATGAAATTAGAAGACGCTTACTCCTTAGAAGAAAAGTTATGACCAACCTAGACAGCATATTCTAAAGCAGAGATATTACTTTGCCAGCTAAGGTCCGTCTAGTTAAGGCTATGGTTTTTCCAGTGGTCATGTATGGATGTGAGAGTTGGACTGTGAAGAAGGCTGAGCGCTGAAGAATTGATGCTTTTGAACTGTGGTGTTGGAGAAGACTCTTGAGAATCCCTTGTACTGCAAGGAGATCCAACCAGTCCATTCTGAAGGAGATCAGCCCTGGGTGTTCTTTGGAAGGAATGATGCTAAAGCTGAAACTCCAGTACTTTGGCCACCTGATGCAAAGAGTTGACTCATTGGAAAAGACTCTGATGCTGGGAGGGATTGAGAGCAGGAGGAGAAGGGGACGACTGAGGATGAGATGGCTGGATGGCATCACTGACTTAAAGGACGTGAGTCTGAACTCCGGGAGATGGTGATGGACAGGGAGGCCTGGCGTGCTGCGATTCATGGGGTCGCAAAGAGTCAGACACAACTAAGCGACTGAACTGAAATGAACTGAACTGAACTGAATATTTGCTATGTGAAGGTAAAAATGCCTAAGTGCTAAAACAAAGTATGGAATACGATGGACACCATCAAATTGATATAGCCACTATGGAGAAGTATATGGAGATTCCTTAAAAACCTAGGGGTTGAACTCCTAGGTAGTAGGTAAAAGCCTAGGTAGTAGAGTTAGCATGTGAGCCAACCATCCCACCACTAGGCACATACCCTGAGAAAACCATGGTTGAAAGAGACTCATGCACCCCAATGTTCACTGCAGTACTTTTACAATAGCTAGGACTTAAAAGCCACCTAGATGTCCACTGACACAGGAATGGATACAGAAATTGTGGTGCATATATACAGTGGCATAGTACTCAGCTCTAAAAAGGACATATTCGAGTCGGTCTTTGGGGTAGGTGAACCTAGAGCCTATTATACAGAGTGAAGTATGTCCGAAAGAGAAAGGCAAATGCCGTATATTAATGCATACATATGCAATCTAGAAAGATGGTAATAATGACCCTATTCTCAGGGCAGCGATGGAGACATAAGAGAACAGACTTGTTGGCTCAGTGAGGGGACGAGAGGGTAGAATGAGCTGAGAGAATAGTATGGAAACATACATTACTGTATGTGAAATAGATAGCCAGTGAGAATTTGCCGTGTGACATAGGGTGCTTAACCCAGTGCTCTGAGACAACCTAGAGGGTGAGACGAGGTAGGAGAGGGGAGAGGGGTTCAGGAGGGAAAGGGCATGTGTATCCCTGTGGTTGGTTCATGCTGATGTATGGCAGAGGCCAACACAAGTAAAGCAAGTATCCTCCACTAAAAAAATAAATAAAAGATGGATACTGTCCCTACTGCACAGAGCTTACATCCTAGTAGACTCACACATTAGATAATTATTCACACAATACATTATTTAATTTCAATTATGATGAGAAATAGAGTCTACAAGAAATCTCTGAAAATTTATTACAAAATTATTGTTGTCAAATAAATTTACTCATCATTGAAATCTATTATTGATTAAATCAACTGTTAACAAATAAGTGACTGGAAAACATTCACTATAAATAGAAACATAAAGAGAATTCTGAGACATATTAAAACGAGAAGTATTGCTATATAATCAGACTAAATACTATAAAAATCTGCATTTCAATTCTGCCATATGTTAAGTTTGTTAAACATGTATTTTTAAGATATGATTATTTTGCTCTGAGCACACTTTCATTTTTCATATCCTTAATTCTAATCTTCTTGGATTTGAATAAACTTCAAGATCCACATATTTGATTCATGTGGGCTTAAATAATTGAAATTGTTAACAAAACTCGTCAATATGCTTGAAATAGTGTGTGCACTCTGCTATATTTTTTTCCCCATGAGTTTTAGTAAGATTTGTCCTAGAATTTGTCAAACCATATCTTCCTCTGTCCCATCCTTGCCTGATCCTCACGTACTAACAAGGCCTCTTTGTATCCTGTATGGGCTTTCTTTCTAATATGTTTTCATTTAATTGTAAGGTGGTTGAAAAGGGGTCCAAACCCTATGTGAATTCCGTAGCAGCATGTAAAATGCTATGTATCCCTAGTCCAAGATGATAATAACCAAGGGGGAAAAAAATTGAGGCTTGAGGACTAGAGAGAGTCCCAAAGTTCAAAGCAATATCAAAGAAGCCAGGGAAGTGCAAGTGATGAGAGAGATGGGCTTGTGTTTGCAAGGAACTCTGACAGTCTGCCTTGCACACAGAAGCCCCTCCCTGCTTTAGGCTCCAAATCCTCAAAGACAGACAGTCTTTAATTAAGTGTCAAAGAATTGATTAGCAGAGTTCTTGCAATGCAAGCTCATTGATGAAACCGTTTTGGCAGACTGGATGATATAATTAGCCCAAATAAGATGTGAAATCTGTAATGTTTTAGGATACAGGTCAATACGTTTTAATTTTGTAATAAAAAGACAAAATAAGAAAGGAAAAAGCAAGAAACAATAATTTATGCTTCTCTGTGTGGGGGGGGTGTGGGGGAAGGAGAAAGGTTTCAAGATAGCATTTGGTGGATATGGATTCTGGATTTAGATGTCTATTACCTTATCAGAGAATATTACCTGAGATACCCATGTTGTTTCGACCTTTAGCACATGCATTGGAGAAGGAAATGGCAGCCCACTCCAGTGTTCTTTCCTGGAGAATCCTAGGGATGGGGGAGCCTGGTGGGCTGCCGTCTATGGGGTTGCACAGAGTCAGATACGATTGAAGCGACTTAGCAGCAGCAGCAGCAGTGATGTCTTTATAGGAAACAGACATATTCCTCAAACCAGTGCCTTCACATATTCCTGGTCCATCATAGACATAAAAACCTTCTCCTGTATGTGCTGAGCTCTCTGGTGGAGAGTGAAGGAGATGATCTGAGTCATGTAGGACTTAAATCTCACTAATGACTAGAAGAAGAAGAAAGGGTGTAAGGATGAGCGACTGAGGGTAACTATCAAAGAAAATGTCGTACTTGGGACATCACTGTTCATAGTATAACATTTGGGGCAAGGGGGACGTTTAGTTTTTTAACTGAAGTATAGTTGCTTTGCAACGTTGTGTTAGCTTCTGCTGAACAGCAGCATGAATCAGCTCTAAGTATACATGCATTGCCGCCCCTTGAGTTTCCTTCCCATCCCTCCCCGACCACTCCTCCAGGTCCTCAAAAACGCTGAGCTGAGCTCCCTGTGCAGCAGCATTTACAATAACCAGGGCATGGAAGCGATGAATGGATAGGAAGATGTGGTGTATATATACAATGGAATATTACTCAGCCATAAAAAGAAACAGGATTGGGGCATTTGGAATGATGTAGATGAACCTAGAGTCTGCCATTCAGAGTGAAGTAAGTCAGAAAGAGAAGAACAAAAAAGCAAATATCATGAGAGCACAGATATGGAATCTAGAAAAATAGTACTAGTACCATAACATTTTTTCCGTGTGCACTGGCAGTTCTTTCATTGTGTATGGCAAGAGGATATAGATAGTTAAGGATGCTGAACACATATTTTGGCTTATCAAGTTTCTGTGGTATTTGTGTCAATAAAATGGTGCTGTAATTTTGTCCATGACTTGGTCGTCTCACCCCAGTAGGGTTGTGCTCAGTCGTGTCCGACTCTTTGCGACCCCATGGACTGCAGCCAGCCAGGCTCTTCTGTCCAGGGGATTCTCCAGGCAAGAATACTGGAGTGGGCTGCTATACCCTTCTCCAGGGGATCTTCCTGACCCAGGGATCAAACCCAGGTCTCCTGTGTTGCAGGGGGATTCTTTACCACTAGTGCCACCTGGGAAGCCATCATCTCAGGATATTTTGCAGAGGTGCAGCTCACACAGCAACTTGTTTATAGAGTTGCATCGTCTTGAGGGGTGATTATTGTTATTTGTGCTCCTGAAGCATCATTTTCCTCATAGTCCTAATAGACTCATTTCTAAGGTGGAAATATTAATACCTATGAAATTTGCTGTGGACTGGCCCACTTATAATGAAGCAAAGTCACCCCAGACTTACTGTTTTCTACCAACTTCATGTGAAATCAGGGGCACTTGCAAGTTCATGAGGGTCTAGGGATTATTAATCAAATTGCTTTTAATAAAGACTGTCCTAAGAGGTAAACATGGTGAAAGATTCTTATTTTAAATAATTCAGAGGAAAAAAATATTTCTGCACCTTCAACCTCTACTTTCCCTACTGCTTCAGCAATTTTATTCTTGGGGAATATTTCCTGTTAATTAATTTTTTTATTTGAACCCTGTTTTACATATGAGAATATTATTCCTTCTTTTAGCATTCTGCTTTCTAGATGAAAAAAAGCATTTTCATTATCCGTTACTTTTCTAAAATCATCTTGAGTTTTCTGCCTGTAGGCAGGTTTGAGATAACTTGCAGCCAGACTGCCTGGGTTGAAGCCTGGCCTTACTGTTTACAATCAGTCTACCCTGGAAGTTTAACCTCTTGGCTTCTCTGTAATAACAGTAAATACATCGTAGAGTTTCTAGAAGGATAAAATTATACATGCAAAGGATTTAGAATAATATCTGACTGGCATATAACAAGTACTTAGTACACAGTAACTATTTTATTTTACTCCATTTTGTTTCTGTACTTTAATGTGAAATTGATAAACTTGCCAATAAATAATTATACCAGGATGCCAAAGGTGTTAATCTGAAAAAAAAAATCCTTACATAAACATAGAGTGATGTACACATTTAAAATTTTGGCTTTACTCTGAGACTTAGACATTCAATGTATAGATATGAATTGTGCATATCCAAATAGCTCATGGATATGTTTTTAAAATTTAAACTGTTTTATCAGACTGCCTTCTTTTCCATGCACCTACTAACATCTCCAGTGAATTCAGTTTGGAAAGCAGTGGTCCAGTCATGATAAGACATATCTCTGAAGATCCCAAAGTTGTTGCTAGATCTTTTGATGTTTCAACAGTTATTTATTGAAATTGTCCTAAAAGCAGAGAACAGGAAAGGGAATCAACTCCCTGAGATTTTTCTACTCTTTAAAAAGAACCTTGATTTTAATTATTGGTGAATAGTGAAAGCTTTCCCTTTGATGGTAGTTATATTTTATGATATAAGAGCATCAAGTTTCTCTGTAATGACTACTTCGCAGGAAAGGAAGTGTCACTCAAACCTGGTATAGTTTCTAGCCATCTCTGTTGGTATTGCAGATTCCTTTCCTCATGACTCTATAGGGAATCCATGATGTGGAGTTTTCTGTATTTGAGCTGGCAAAAGATATAGATCAAACGTTTAAGACCATTAACAAGAAGTTAAATCAGGAACAACACTGATCTAAAAGCATTAATTCAGGGTAAGCACAAAATGCATTGCAGCATTGATTCTGGCATTTTTCTCTGCTCCTAATAGCTCTGAGCATTTGATCTATATGTTTTATGGATCTGAATGAAGGGAAATAAACATCTGGACAGATTTCTTCCTATTGAGTTTCCTTCTCACCGTTTTTCTGCCTTGGGAGTAGACTAAGGCCATGAGTTTCATTCAACTGAAATGCTGGCCAGAGCACCAAAGTGTGATGCTTGCAGTTTTCAAGCATGTAAACAACTTCTTTTCACTCATTTCTGAATGTATGTACCATAAGCAGATTTGGAACACATCTTTAAAGTAGACAGGCAGGGACTTTGCGGGTGGTCCAGCCATTGAGACTTCTTGGTTCTACTGCAGGGGGCAAAGGGGGTGTGGTGGGGTGCTGGTTCAATCCCTGGTCAGAGACCTAAGATCCTGCATGCTAAGCAGTTAAGCCAAAAAGGAAAAAAAAAAAAAAAAGTTCACCTGAAGCTGGTAGATAAGTTTCAGAATAACTTAGCAGTTTTCACAGGTGATAAGACACTATATTATTATCTTTATTATTGTTAAGAACCAAAGTTTATTCTCAGAAATTGGACTAAGTGGTTTAAATTTCATTATTTCACTTCTTATATAGTGAGGTAGAAAGTGTTACTGTACACTGTTTATAGAAGGGGCATCTGGAGCTAAATCAGATTAAATGATCCTTTCTTTTGGGTTTTGAATAAATGTAATAGTACCCCCTAGAATAATTCAATACTCACTGTAAAGATTTATCCTATTAACAGATGATGCAGTTTTCAGGTATTAATCATTCTAAAGAGTGTGTAGGCATGAGGGGGGAGGCATATGCTATTTTCCCAATCATACTAGATTTTTATAGATGATATGTTATTACAGCAATATCCTTCTGCTATTTTCAACAATGAACCCTTCCTGAGTGGGGCTGAGAATCATCTCAGTGGGTGTTACTAAAGCATTTGTTTCTTGAAGGATCATGCTCCATGTATACACCACTCTCCATTTCTTAATATGGTGTGATACTTCACTTAAAGCAGAAACTTGGGAAGTACCAACCTAGACACCACAGGAAAAAACAGAGACATTACTTTGCTGGCAAAGGTCCATCTAGTCAAAGCTATGGTTTTTCCAGTAGTCACGTATGGATGTGAGAGTTGGACTATAAAGAAAGCTGAGCTCTGAAGAGTTGATACTTTTGAACTGTGGTGTTGGAGAAGACTTGAGAGTCCCTTGGACTACAGGGAGATCCAACCAGTCCATCCTAAAGGAGAACAGTCCTGAATAATCATTGGAAGGACTGATGCTGAAGCTGAAACTTCAAAACTTTGGTCACCTGATGCAAAGAATTGACTCATTGGAAAAGACTCTGCTGCTGGGAAAGATTGAAGGCAGGAGGAAAAGGGGATGACAGAGGATGAGATGACTGGATGGCATCACTGATTTGATGGACATGAGTTTGAATAAGTTCTGGGAGTTGGTGAAAGACAGTGAAGCCTGGCATACTGTAGTCTGTGGGGCTGCAATGAGTCAGACACTACTGAGTGACTGAACTGAACAGGAAATATTTGTTGAGCATACGGGGTTTCCCAAGTGACGCTAGTGGGAAAGGACCTGCCTACCAAGGCAGGAGACATAAGAACACAGGTTCAATACCTGGGCAGGAAGTTCTTCTGGAGGGCATGACAACCCACTCCAATATTTTTGCCCAGAAAATCCCACAAACAGGAGAGTCTGGCAGGCTACAATCCATAGTAAAGAGTCAGACACGACTGAAGCAACTTGTGCACGCATGAATGAATGAATCCCTAGTTTTGTAATCCAGGATTTTGTGTCTCGGCAGGTTTTGTTTGCCTTTGTTGGGCATAAGGTTTTCACCAGAAGAAGTCAGCTAGAGTTTGTCTCTTGTGTGCTCACTCAGTCACTTCTGACTCTTTTCGACCTTTATGGACTGTAGCCTACCAGGCTCCTCTGTCCATGGGATTTTTCAGGCAAGGATACTGGAGTGGGTTGTCAGTTCCTTCTCCTGGGGATCTTCCCAACCCAGGGATTGAACCCATGTTTGCTGTGGCTCCTTACATTGGCAGGCAGATAATTTACCACTGAGCTACCCACAGAAGTAATTATATATTTCTCTTGCTCCTTCCTTCAATATTACAAAGTAAATGCTTTGAGTCAATAATAAAGGGTGTTAAATAAAGCAAGAAAGTTGCATGAATTTATTAATTCCAGTACTTTGGGTGATGCATTCAAAGGAAATATTGTAAAATTGGTGGTGGTGTTGATGCTTATGGTGATGTTTCTTTCCAAACTACATAGCCAACCATTAAGAAGTATTTTCAAGTCGCCTATTTCAGACATCCTGGTATTAAGTATCTAAATTAGAGATATGTGAAAAAGTAGAGTTTTTGAAAGCACCTTCCTCTTACTGCTTGCCCTTTAGCCTGTACAACATAAGATTCCTTTCCTTAGACTGTATAGAGATGATATTTCTGGTGAACATCTTTTGGGAACATAGCCTTCATAGAAAGGTGTCATTTTCACAGGATATTCATGCACACATGGTTATTGAATCTCTGTGGAAAGACACTTGCTTCTCCAGAGCAAACCCACCAAGGCTATTGAGTCAAATGATTTTAAACTCCCCATGGGGAGCCCCAGCCACTCTTAAATCTATCGCATATTGAATAGCTAATTGATCATTCTCTTTCAATGGCTTCGGTAAGTGTTAGGTGTTTTCCCTTTGATCCTTGTTGGGAGGTCATGTGATTTTTCCTGGGCTGCACAATGAAAAGAGTGAGGAGAAGGAGAGAAAGAAAGAGACAAAGGAGGAATTACCAAGCAACATTCCCAGGAATCTGAGACTGAGAAATGGAAAATTTCCAAAGCAAAGTTCAAGTCATCTAGCGAGGAGTACGGCTTTCATATCTGTAGCAAAGACTACCCCCAACCCTGCCCTGTACCCACCCCAGTTCCTTTCCAGAAAGATGTATGCAATGGACCCCTGTGAATGTAGCTCTCGACAGTGACGCAGAACAGTGAAAACAAGTCACTCCATACAGAATGCAATCCCGCATTATTTCTTGCATAAAAAAATCATACAACTGTATACATATGTAACCTATTTCACGGTAACAATAGAAAGATATTTATCGATTCGTCAAAGGGTGACAGGTTTGTTGCATCTTTCCAAGTGTATTATACTGTGATTTTTGTCTTCCTTGAGAAAGATTTCCCTGAAGACAGTATTTATAGCAGGGGTAGGAATTTACATTACACTTGGGTATGAGTTCTGAATAGGAAACACATTGCATTTTGGAGTTGGGTGATATTGGACATTCCTTGAAAAATCCCTAAAGGGAAATAATGTTTTACCTACTCATTTTCTCAGATTTCCCTGTAATTTTCCATGATGGCTATTGCCAGCAGTCTCTATGGATCAGGGATTGTGTCAAAAAGAAGAAAGGAATGCAGGCATACCTCAGAGATATTGCAGATTCTGTTCCAGACTACTGTGATAAAACAAGTATTTCAATAAAGCAAGTCACACTGTTTTTCACTTTCCAGTGCATATAAAAGTTATTTTTATACATAGTCTATTAGGTATAGTCTATTAAAAATACAATAGCATTGTGTCTCAAAAAGCAATATCTATACCTTAATTAAAAAGGAATTGTTGCTAAAATATGCTAACATCTGAGATTTTGGTGAGTTGTAAACTTTTTTGCCTGTGGAGAGTCTTTGTTGTTCAGTTGCTCAGTCATATCCAACTCTTTGCGACCCCATGGACTGTAGCCTGCTGGACTCCTCTGTCCATGGGATTTCCCAGGCAAGAATACTGGAGTGGGTTGCCATTTCCTTCCCCAGGGGATCTTCCCAACCTAGGGATTGAAACTGTGTACCTTACACTGCACGTGGATTTTTACCGCTGAGCCATCTAGGAAGCCTGCAGAGAGTCTTGGCTCAGTGTTACGGCTGACTGATCAGGATGGTGGTCGCTGAAGGCTGGGGTGGCTGTGGCCATGTCTTAAAATAAGACGACACTGAAGTGTGCTTGCTGATTGACTCTTCTTCCGTGAATGACTTCCCTACAGTATGTGATGCTGTCTGATAGCATTTTACCCACAGAACCTCCTTCAAAGCTGGAGTCGGCACTCTCAAACCCTGCCACTGCTTTATCAATTAAGTTGGTGTAACATTCTAAATCCTTTGTTTTCTAAATTTCAGCCATCTTTATAGCATCATCACCAGGAGGAGATTCCATCTCCAGGAACCACTTTCTTTGTCTATCCATGAGAAATAACTCTATGGAAGGTTTATTATGAGATCGCAGCAATTCAGTCACATCTTCAGGTGCCACTTCTAATTCTGGTTCTCTTGCCATTTTCACCACATCTGCATTCGTTTCCTCCTCGTACTTCTCAAAGTCATCCATGAAGGTTGGCATCAAGTTCGTCCAACCCCTGTTAATGTTGATACGTTGACCTCTTCCCATGAATCCCAAATGTCCTTAATGGATGACATCTAGAAGGGTGAATGGTTTCCATAAAGTTCTCAATTTTCTTTACCCTGATCCATCAGAGGAATCACTATCTACGGCAGCTGTAGTCTTGCCGAATGTATTTTCTAAATAGTAAAACTTGGAAGTCAAACATTACTCCTTGATCTATGGGCTACAGAGTGAATGTTGTGTTGCCAGGCGTGAAAACAACATTAATCTTGTTGTACATCTCCATCTGAGCTCGTGGGTAAGCAGGTGCATTGTCAATGAGCAGTAATATATTGAAAGAGATTTTTTTTTTTTTTTTCTGAGCAGTAAGTCTCAACAGTGGTTTAAAGTATTCAATAAACTGTGTTGTAAACACATGTACTGCCATCCAGACTTTGTTTTTTCATTTATAAAGTATAGGCAGAGTAGATTTAACATAATTCTTAAGGGTCCCAACATTTTCAGAATGCTAAATGAGCACTGGCTTCTGTTTAAAGTCACCAGTTGCATGATCCCCTAACAAGAGAATCAGTCTGTCCTTTGAAGCCAGTCATTGACTTTTCCTCTCTACCTATGAAAGTCCTAGATGGCATGTTCTTCCACTGTGAGGCTATTTGTCTATTGAAAATCTATGGCTTAGGGCAACCACCTTCACTGAATATATTAGGTAGATCTGGGTAATTTACTGTACTTCTACATCAGCACTTGCTGCTTCACTTTGCATGGTCTTCATGTAATGAAGACAGCTTCTTTCATTAATCCTCATGAACCAACAACCTCTGCTAACTTCAAACTTTTCTTTGGTTGCTTCCTCATCCCTCTTTGCCTTCATAGAATTGAGAGGGATTAGGGCCTTACTCTGGATAAGGTAATGGCACCCCCACCCTAGTACTCTTGCCTGGAAAATCCCATGGACAGAGGAGCCTGTTGGGCTGCAGTCCATGGGATCGCTAAGAGTCAGACACGACTGAACGACTTCACTTTCACTTTTCACTTTCATGCATTGGAGAAGGACATGGCAACCCACTCCAGTGTTCTTGCCTGGAGAATCCCAGGGACGGGGGGAGCCTGGTGGGCTTCCGTCTATGGTTTCACACAGAGTTGGACACGACTGAAGCGACTTAGCAGCAGCAGCAGGGCCTTACTCTGAATTAGATTTGTGGCTTAAGGGAATGCTGTGCTGACTTGATCTTCTAACCAGACCACTGAAACTTCCTCCAAGTCAGCGATTAGTCTGTTTAGCTTTCTTACCATTCTTGTGTCCACTGGAGTAGCACTGTTAATGTCCTTCAAGAAATTTTCCTTTGCCCTCACAGTTTGGATAACTATTTGGTGCAAGAGGCCTAGCTTTCATCCTGTTTTGGCTTTTGGCATGCCTTCCTTATTCAACTTAATCATTTCTAACCTTTGATTTTAAGTGAGAGACATGTGACTTTCCCTCTCACTTGAACACTTAGAGGTCCTTGCAAGGTTATTAACTGGCCTGGGTTCAATATTGTTGTGTATCGGGGAATAGGGAGGCCTGTGCAGGGGGAGAGAGATGGAGGAATGGTCATTTGGTGGAGTAGTCAGAACACACACAACGTTTATCAATTAAGTTCATCATCTTATGTGGATTCTCCAAAACAGCACAATAGCAACATAAAAAGATCACTGATCACAGATTACCACAACAGATATAATGATATTGAAAAAAAAAATTGAAATATGGCAAGTTACCCAAATGTGACACAGAGACATGAAATGAGAAAATGCTATTGGAAACCATGGTGCAATGGACGCGCTCGACACAGGGCTGCCACAAACCTTCAGTTTGTAAAGAGCACAATATCTGCCAAGCGCAATCAAGTGAAGAATGATAAAATGAGGCATGCTTGTGTGCTTGTCGTGGGTGCATTTTCAGATTCCATTGAACAGGTCTATAATCCTTATTGAAAATTTCCTTTATTGTCATCACGCTGTGCTTGACAGTCAGTAAAATATCAGCTTTTCCCTACTGAACTGACATAATTCCTTTCTTTTTCTTTCTCTCCCTTCTATACCCTTGATCTCCCCAGTGCTCATGGAGCATTATAAATATTCAGTAATTCTTACTGAAAGAGTGAGTTGGATTCAAGTCTAATTTATACATACATGTAAAAAAATTTTTTTATTTTAAAGGCCCACTCTTTGCAAAATGCAGTATTAACCAGTGTTCATTTTCTGATCGATCCTTAGTTGTTCTGTTTTCTGGAATTCAAGATTCTGCTGGCACTGATATACATTTCTGGTCCTGGTGTGCTCTGAAGGTGAAAATTCAAACTCTAATACTCTTTGATTCCTTTCACTTCTCCAAAGTTTAATCCAAAGAGGTCACAGCCATTCTTGTCCTAATACAGAGAATCCCTGAGAAAGGAAGTTATTTTAGAGGTCCTCTGGCATTCTGAATATGCTGGTGGAGATACAGGCATGACAAAAGGAAGCCTTGATCTGGTTTATTCAGAACCTATTCTGATTCTTATTTACTTTTCAATTTTTATTGACATGTAGCTGGTTTACAATGTTGTGTTAGTTTGTGCTGGGTAGCAAAGTAAATAAGTTACACATATATTCACTCTTTAAATTTTAGATTCTTTTCCCATATAGTTGATTATGGAGTATTGGGTAGAGTTTCCTGTGCTATGCAGTAGGTCCTTGTTAGTTATCTATTTCATATACAGATACATATGCAGATTTCATATACAGAGTAGGGTGTGTATGTCAATCCTAGTCTCTCAATTTATACCTTCCACCCTTTACCCCTTTGTAACCGTAGGTTTGTTTTCTACACCTGCAACTCTATTTCCTAGCTTAACCTTCTATTGTACTAAGTCTCTTAGAAACTGTTGAAAATGAATTCACACTGACATTATGAAGTTATTAAGTCCTAGCAAGAGTCTTCATGGTTTCAGGGTTTACCCATATAATAACTGCACATAATCTGAAGCATGATAGGAACAAAGATTCAGCATGGATCAGATGCATACATGCTTGACTGTCCGGTGGAGAGTCCCATCTCCAGTGAATCAGGGCCACTGTGTGCTTTGGGTATAGCGGTGGAAGCCAACAGAGACCAGCAGAGAGCTCCCGAGCGGGAAATACTCTCCTGTGGTCTTTGAGTGAAGGCCTGTCAGGGTCAACCAGAGCAGAATTCTAAGGAGACTGCTACGCACAGCACCCGAGACATGTGAACTACGGAGAAGTCATCACTCCAGTATTTCAGAAAGGAAACTGGCTTTAGAACACAGGCCAGACACCAGATCAAATAAGTTAGGAATGTAGGGAGGGAAAACTGAAATCCAGTGACATGGTAGCCAAATCAGGGCAGATCAGTCAGTCATGACAGGGAAAGATTCCTAGCACAGCTGCTGGGTCTGGTGACCACTCTACAGGGAGGCAGCCTTTTGAAGGTGGTGGATCAAAGTGCCTGAAAGCCTCTGCCCATCGCCACAGAAGGCATAAGCCCAGGACGCCAGGGGATCTGTCCAGGTTCTGACTGACGAAATCACCAGGTATCCACTTACACTGGAATCTGGGCACAGTGTGTCCACTGACAGAAAATAGAAAGTGCCCAAAGTTTGTAACATCATGGCAGAGATGGACAAATGTAAGAACTTCCCATTTAGCAAAGGGATAATAGATGCTGTTCACTGACAGCATCCTATTTGCCAGGCATTTGACGTAAGATTTTGAAGCCTTGTAGCAAAGTACTCTTGGAACAGCCTACTGAGATTCAGAGAAGTCAAGTTTGCCTGAAACTCCTTAGCAGATAATTGACAGAATATGGATTTGCCTGCTAATTTCTCTCAATTTAAAGTTCTGAGATTTCCACTTTATTAAATGCTTTCAATGCATATGAATATCCCAATGGCAGTGTGTTAGTATCTTACCATTTAACAGAAAAGTAAATTCTTGGAAGGATCTCAAATAGGAATGCTTAGGCAGTTATAGAAACAAAGGAGGTCCTGGAACAGGCAATAATCACTAGCTCCTGGTCACTTTCTACTTTATAACACAAGACACAGATAGTAGGGAGTGCTGCAGTTAGACAGAATGAAACTGGGATCTTGGTTCTTCTATTCATTAGCTGGGCCACTGAACCATGTTACTAAACCTCTCTAGGCCTGTGATTCTTAGTCTATAAAATATGATAGTCTGAGGATAATAATAGTATGCATTTTAGGTACAGTTGTCAAGATTAAAGCACTTAACATATTTAAAATGAACCTGCAAGGGCCTGTTGTATGGCACATGAATGTCTGTTCAGTGTTACGTAGCAGCCTGGGTGGGAGAAGGGTTTGGAGGAGAATGGATACATGCACATGTATGGCTGAGTCCCTTCACTGAAATTACCACAACATTGCTAATAGGCTATACCCCCAATTTACAGTAGTTACCAAACCAACACAGTTTAATCCAGTATAGTAAAAAAATACTGGAAGACAGACAAGTGACTTCACTTCTGTGGCTTTCAGAATCACTACTTAGACGTTCCCAAAGATCCCTTCCAACTCTGAGAGTCTGACAGATGTGGTTGAGCACCAACTATGTGCTGAGTTTGTCACTGGGAAGAATGGGGTTGATATGCTCAGAGAAGCAGGATATAAAAAGATCTGGTGATCGTCCTACTAGAGATCAGCCAAACAATAAACCTACTCTTTGGCTTTGTCATAGAAGGGTTTTGAAAAGAATGAAAAGATATATGTGAAAAGAGTTGAACTTCTGGGAAGAGTGATGATAATATAAATATGCTGTAGCCTCTGAATAAGAATAGTGATGTTTAAAGGAACGTAAATTAAAGAGAACACTAAAGGGGAAAGAGAGATGGGTTTCACCCTCTGGATCTGTCTCTGGCTTTAAATTGCACAGGTGAGGGATTGGTTAGAGAGATTTATTTCAGCCTTTAGTAGTGTATTAGCAGTGTCACAGAACAAGGGGCATGGTTAAAAGAGAGAGAGGGAAAAATAGGAACAAGCATGAGTGTCTTGGAATCTAATTTATTTAAATTTAGATTATTTTGCTTTTGCATTCATCTTTGTGTAAATCATTGTTCTAAGTACTGTAAGCATAAGTTACAGTTTAATTTTGCAAACTTTTAGCAATGTTTATTCTGAACATTTTTTTTTAACCATTGAGAAGACTCTTCTCAAATCAAATTGAAGTTCCAAGTGGGCAAAGTAACTAGTGGGTGGTGGTGGGGGTTGGGGGATCTGTTTAAATACTTGGTTCAATCACAGTTATATGGAAGCTTCTTGAAGATATTAGTATAAAAAAAATAATATGGATGGGAAAATACTTTGGAGGAGAGTCTTAAATGAATAAAAAGTTTTCTATTATGTTTTTCATTGATGAGAGTACCTTAGAATTCCTACAATAAATGGAACGTACTGTTAACTTCAGAGCAACACTGCTCCACAGAACGCTCTCTGGTGACGTCAGTTAGCTCTAGGGCAAGATTTTCCAGAATGCAGGTGTAATTAATGTGATTCAAGCGAGACAACCCCAGAATGTATTATCAAGAATAACTACATAAAAATTAAAATCAGAAGTGTTTTAAATTTCTTCACCTAGACAATGACATAATTTATTGTTCTAAGACATTAACACAATTTTAAGAGGATGTGTTTTCTTTCAACAATATTTCCATGGTGAAACACATTTTTAGAAGAGGTTTCCAGGATCTTTGAGTAACCATGATCTCCACTTGACTTAGACCTTGATATTGTATTTTCTCTGAGTTCCTCTAACCTTTGATTTGATTCCAGTGATGGCTTGGATGATTATTTCAACTGATTTCCTTTGACATACAAAAGAAAAGAAAAACAAAACAACAGATAAAAGAAAAAAAAAAACAAAACAACAAATAAAAGAAAAACCCAGAACTTTTTCCTTCCCTCTGTTCCCAGAAATGACTAGGAACCTCCTAGCCTTGGGTCACGTTGTTAAGCTGACGGGCTGTTTGGGGATTTCTAATGAGCACATCTGGCATTTCACCGAGTCCTCCCAGAACTGGAGTTCACTGACCTAAAGGAGCAGTTCTGCTTCTGGGAATTTCTAGCACACCAGAAGGTAGTTGGGAGGGCATTTCTCCCCCCTGGGTAGTATGGAGGCCGGTTGACACTGGAAGAAAAGTAAGGACTAAGAATCCTTTAGAGCAGTGGGCCCCAACCTTTTTAGCACCAGGGACTTGTTTCATGGAAGGCCATTTTTCCACATACTGGGCATGGGGAGACTGTTTTGGGATGATTCGAGCACACTGCATTTATTGTGCACTTTATTTCCATGATTATTATATCAACTCCACCCCAGGTCATCAGGCATTAGATCTTGGAGGTTGGGGACCCCTGCTTTCGAGGACTCCTGGCAAAGAAACCAGCGATTCTGACGGCTTGCTTCCAAGAGGCGTTAGGCAATAAGATCTGAGAGACCTCAGTGTCTCTGCTTATTTATGGCCGTTGCTTTTTTTTTTTTTTTTTGTCAACACTTCAAAAGCAAGGCACACAGGATGCAGGGGAAATAAACACATGTACAGAAACCTGGAGCTGGTTTTCAGAGATCATTGCCCCCCTACCTTCAGGTCTTCTGAATGTGCAGCACCCTCCAGAAAATGCAAGCCTTGAGATGTATTTGTTTATTTATAGTTTCCAGATTCTCAGATTCTGACTATAATACATTTGCCGTGATTAAGTGATTTTTCTAATTTGAGATACAGTTATTTTCTGTGTAGGAGGCTATAAAGTTGCTTTTTTTTTTTTTTTTTTACCTTTCTGCTCTGTTTTTCACATTCCTGTCACTGTCAAGACTGGTAATTAATCAACACTCAGTCATGGATGGCACCTTCTCCCTCCTCTTTTACCCTTCTCTTTCCTGCCTGGGTGATGAAGAATGATGTCTCTTCTGCTAGGAGCCTGGCTCCCTGTCCTCAGAGCACTGAAGCCAGGCCCCGTGAAAACAGGCTACCCCTGAGAAGAAAGCACTGGCAAAGACAAATAGGACCCCCAGAGGCCAGGCTTCAAGGGGCAGACTTCCTGATCCTTGTCATGGGCTACCATCCATCTCTCCAGGTCAGCAGGCCTTTGCGAAAAACGGAAACAGAGAATAAACTTCACCCTTTCCTTGCACTTCTTCTAATGCCCTAGGTTTAATACTGTGAGAAACCCAGGGAGGAACAGCTTTGCAATAGTGCTAAAAAGGGTTGAGTCTTGAGTCTTTCGCGAGGTCTGGACACCAGGCCTCCTCTCACTTACCAGCCCACAGGAACACTTGTAGACACACTCATACTGTCTACTGTTTCTCCAGTTTTGTTTTTCCCGTGTCCACAGAAAACAAAAGCAAACAAGCTCTGTAAAAAAAAACAAAAAAAACAAAACAACGTTTCCCATTTATTGTATTGGGCTTCCCTTGTGGCTCACTTGGTAAACAGTCCTCCTGACCTCATAGTCAACAAAAGAGCCCAAAATGCAGTACTTGGGTGCAATCTCAAAAATGACAGAATGCCCTCTGTTTGTTTCCAAGGCAAACCATTCAAAATCACAGTAATCCAAGTCTGTGCCCCAACCAGTAATGCTGAAGAAGCATAAGTTCAATGGTTCTATGAAGACCTACATGACCTTCTAGAACTAACAGCCAAAAGATGTTCTTTTCATTACAGGGGACTGAAATGCAGAAGTAGAAAGTCAAGAGATATTTGAGGTAACAGGGAAATTTGGCCTTGGAGTACAAAATGAAGCAGGGCAAAGGCTAACAGAGTTTTGCCAAGAGAATGCACTGATCGTAGAAAACTCCAGCAACACAAGAGACAGCTCTACATATGGACATCACCACTTGGTCAATCCTGAAATCAGATTGATTATATTTTTTTGCAGCCAAAGATAGAGAAGCTCTATACAGTCAGCAAAAACAAGACCAGGAGCTGACTGTAGCTCAGATCATGAACTTCTTATTGCCAAATTCAGATTTAACTTGAAGAAAGTAGGAAAAACCACTAGACAATTCAGGTATGACCTAAATGAAATCCCTTACAATTATACAGTGGAAGTGACAAATAGGGATTAGATTTGATATATAGAGTAGCTGAAGAACAGTGGATGGAGGTTTGTGACATTGTACAGGAGGCAGTGATCAAGACCATCCCCAAGAAAAAGAAATGCAAAAGGGCAAAATGGTTGTCTATGGTTGTCTATGGTTGTCTAGCTGAGGAAAGAAAAGAAGCTAAAGGCAAAGGAGAAAAAGAAAGATATACCCATCTGAATGCAGAGTTCCAAAGAACAGCAAAGAGAGATAAGAAAGCCTTCCTCGGTGATCAGTGCAAAAACAGTAGAATGGAAAAGACTAGAGATCTCTTCAAGAAAATGAGAGATACTAAGGGAACATTTCATGCAAAGATGGACACAATAAAAGACAGAAATGGTATGAACCTAACAGAGGCAGAAGATATTAAGAAGAGGTGGCAAGAATACACAGAAGAACTATACAAAAAGATCCTCATGACCCAGATAACCAAGATGATGTGATGACTGACCTAGAGTCAGACATCCTGGAATGTGAAGTCAAGTGGGCCTTAGGAAGCATCACTATGAACAAAGCTAATGGAGGTGAGGGAATTCCAGTTGAGCTATTTCACATCCTGAAAGATGATGCTGTGAAAGTGCTGCACTCAATATGTCAGCAAATTTGGAAAGCTCAGCAGTGGCCACAGAACTAGAAAAGGTCAGTTTTCATTCCAATCGCAAAGAAAGGCATTACCAAAGAATGTTCATACTACTGGACATTTGAACTCATCTCATACGCTAGCAAAGTAATGCTCAAAATTCTCCAAGCCAGGTTTCAACAGTATGTGAACCATGAACTTCCAGATGTTCAAGCTGGTTTTAGAAAAGGCAGAGGAACCAGAAATCAAATTGCCAACATCTGTTGGATCATTGAAAAAGCAAGAGTTCCAGACAAACATCTACTTCTGCTTTATTGACTTTGCCAAAGCCTTTGACTATGTGGATCACAATAGACTGTGGAAAATCCTTAAAGAGATGGGAATACCAGAGCACCTGATTTGCCTCCTGAGAAATCTGTATGAAAGTCAGGAAGCAACAGTTAGAATTGGACATGGAACAACAAACTGGTTCCAAATTGGGAAAGGAGTAGTCAAGGCTGTATATTGTCACCCTGCTTATTTAACTTATATGCAGAGTACATCAGGTGAAATGCTGGGCTGGAAGAAGCACAAGCTGGAATCAAGATTGCTGGGAGATGTATCAGTAACCTCAGATATGCAGAGGACACCATCCTTATGCTAGAAAGCAAAGAAGGACTAAAAAGCCTCTTGATGAAAGTGAAAGAGGAGAGTGAAAAAGTTGGCTTAAAGCTCAACATTCAGAAAATGAAGATCATGGCATCTGGTCCCATCATTTCATGACAAATAGATGGGGAAACAATGGATACAGTGAGAGACTTTATTTTGGGGGCTCCAAAATCACTGCAGATGATGACTGCAGCCATGAAATTAAAAGACACTTGCTCCTTAGAAGAAAAGCTATGATCAACCTAGACAGGTTTTTTTTTTTCTTCTTTTTTTAAAATATAAATTTAATTATTTTAATTGGAGGCAAATTACTTTACAATATTGTGTTGATTTTGCTATACATCAATATGAATCTGCCACAGTTGTACATGTGTTCCTCATCCTGAACCCCCCTCCCACCTCCCCCTCCCCGTACCATCCCTCTGGGTCATCCCAGTGCACCAGCCCCGAGCATCCTGTATCATGCATTGAACCTGGACTGGTGATTCATTCCACATATAATATTATACATGTTTCAATGCCATTCTCCCAATTCATCCCACCCTCACCCTCTCGCACAGAGTTCAAAATACTGTTCTATACATCTGTGTCTCTTTTGCTGTCTCACATACAGGGGTATCATTACCATTTTTCTAAATTCCATATATATGCCTTAGTATACTGTACTGGTGTCTTTCTTTCAGCACTACTTCACTCTTTATAATAGGCTCCAGTTTCATCCACTTCATTAGAACTGATTCAAATGTATTTTTTTAAATGGCTGAGTAATACTCCATTGTGTATATGTACCACAGCTTGCTTATCCATTCATTTGCTGATGGACATCTAGGTTGCTTCCATGTCCTAGCTATTATAAACAGTGTTGCAATGAATATCAGGGTACACGTGTCTCTTTCATTTCTGATTTCCTCCATGTGTATGCCCAGCAGTGGGATTGCTGGTCATTTGTTGGCAGGAATGCAAACTAGACAGCTTTTTTAAAAGTCGAGACATTACTTTGCTGACAAAGGTCCGTATAGTCGAAGCTATGGTTTTTCTAGCAGTCATATATGGATGTGAGAGTTGGACTTAAAGAAAGTTGAGTACCAAATAATTGATGCTTTTGAACTGCGGTGTTGGAGAAGACTCTTGAGAGTCCCTTGGACTGCAAGGTGATCAAACACGTCCGTCCTAAGGGAAATCAATCCTGAACATTCACTGGGAGGAGTGATCCTGAAGCTGAAACTCCAATAGTCTGGCCACCTGATGCAAAGAGCTGACTTACTTGAAAAGACTCTGATGCTGAGAAAGATTGAAGGCAGGAGGAGAAGGGGACGACGGTGGATGAGATGGCTGGATGGCATCACCAACTCAATGGACATGAGTTTGGGAAAGCTCCGGAGTTGGTGATGGACAGGGAGGACTGGTGTGCTGCAGTCCATGGGGTCATAAAGATTCGGACATGACTGAGGGGTTGAACTGAAGTATTGTTGATTTAAAAAGATGCACAACTTGAGAGTTGTGAATTAAGGTTTTGAGGGGATAAAACGGGGACTGCAGCCTGAGAGACAGCACCTGAGGTAGTTCTGTTATGTAGTTAGAATAGGAAAAAGGTGTCTAAATATTTGGTGGTGGCTAAAAGACAGAAAGGGAAATGCCAAGGAAAAGGGAACAAGGGAAAAATCTTCGGACCTGAGGAGAACCTCAGGGGAAGCAAATTTGTGTCCCCTCTCTGGCTAGCCCTAATTTGCATAAGACAGGCTTGTGGGGAGGAGGCAAAACTTATACAAATGGGGGTCTCAGATGGGTTGAAGCCTCTCCTTTGGGGTTGGCCTGCCCTCATGCCTTAAGGGTGTACTATCCTTTGTTTACCAAATAAAACTCTGAGCCATAACTGAGTGTAACACTGGTCAGCTGTTTCAAGGCTTTACTGTGGTGAGACAGAACCGAGGAAACTACACACACTCCCAGCAGTCTAAGAGACTGCTCCACCGAGGCAGTGAGGGAAGATCAATGTATGAGTTCAGTGAGGAGTCAATATATGAAAGTTCAATGAGGGTGAAGGAGAAATTCAATGCCATTAAGTACTCATTGTAGAAAAGTCACGAGGAGCTGATGTCATCATGAAGGGGCTCAGTGCTTTTCTAGACATGAAGAGATGCAAGGATTGTGACCATGGAATCAGTTCCTGCAACTATCTCTCTAAAGACCTGTTCCACCAGGTTCCCTGAAGCACAGAGTACCTCACTCCACTGTGAGCACCCTCAGTGGGTGTTGAAGGTCAGCAGTTGCGGTGGCACAGGGTTCAATCTCTGCCAAGGCAGATGGCAGATGCCCTTGGTGTTCAGTCCCTGGCAATGGTCTTGGCAAGTGCTGGTCTGTAGTTGACAGTATGATTGGTTTATGTCTCTGGAAATCATTAGGCTCAGTCTGTAGTCTTATGTAACTGAGGAGACTGGAGAGGAAACTTCTCTACCCATTGCAGGGCTGGAAATTCTGCTTTTAGAAATGCATGCCTTTCGATAAAGATGTTACCTCTCCGTGGGTCTCATGAAACAGAAGTGATTCAAGGTATAAAAGATGATAGAGTATGACCTAATTAATCATACCCTCTTAGAAATTTCCTGAACAGATCCATGTACTATGGAGATCACTAACTAGTAGCAGTAGCCCTGAAAGCATGGGAGATGGAATAGATTAGTTGAAAAAATAAGTTCTGAGAAAGAAACACTGCACAGCCTAGGAGTTGAAAGGGACAGTTAGCAGATTTAGGCAGGCTGAGTGAAATGAACGACTTGGATCATCTGTCTCTCTGTTTTGTACAGGAACCTCCACCTTAATAGATGTATAGAATATTGACCTCAGTATGTTGGGGGTATTATTTTTTTCCTTTCTAGTGTGTTTTAGTATATTAGATCATATTGGCTTGCTTGAACTGATTTATTCAAAAAGGAAATGTATTATAAGAATACAGAGGTATATTGTGAAGCTCAGATTAGGTCAGGAATGGTATTAATTTAGTCAGCTAGCTGCATGACAAGCATGAAATCTCAGCAGCACAGGAGAGTAACTGTTTTTGTCACCACACATTTATTTATTTGGTTGAGAGTCAACAATGAAGCCTGAGATTGGCTGAATAAGTCTGCTGATCTCAGCTGGACTTGTTCATGGTCCTGGAGGTCAGATGAGATTCAGGGCTGTGGGCTTTACTTGGCTGGCGTGAGTCAGCTCTAACTGGACATCATCCTCTTTCTGAGTCTAGCCACTTGGCTGGGGCATATTCTTGCAGACTAGTCTTTGCTGTTTCCTGGGGAGATGACTAAGATGACAGTTCTCATTCTCATGTGTGCCTTATCCTCATTTAATTTGTTCAGCTGCTCAATCCTGTCCGACTCTGTGGCCCCATGGACTGCAGCACCGTGGCTCCCCTGTCCTTCACCAACTACCAGAGCTTGCTCATGTCCGTTGAGTCGGTGTTTGATTCAAACTCAACCAATCATCTTGTCCTCTGCCGTTCCCTTCTCTTGCTTTCAACCTTTCCCAGCATCAGGGTCTTTTCTAATGAGTTGGCTCTTTGCGTCAAGTTGTCAAAGTATTGGAGCTTCAGCATCAGTCCTTCCAATGAGTATTCAGGACTGATCTCCTTTAGGATGGACTGGTTGGATCTCCTTGCTGTCCAAGGGACTCTCAAGAGTCTTCTCCAACACCACAGTTTAAAAGCATCGATTGTTCAGCGCTCAGCTTGCTTTATAGTCCAACTCTCACATCCATACATGACTACTGGGAAAACAATAACTTTGACTATATGGACCTTTGTCAGCAAAGTAATGTCTCTGCTTTTTAATATACTGTCTAGGTTTAGGGAACAGCCAAATTAACATCTTCAAATCCCAATCTAAATTCCTGGGGAAGGAACTTTCTAGTCCATAGGTGTGATTATGTTTGGTAAGGTGCTTGCCTCAGCTTGAGGGAACCATCTGGAAAATAAGACTAGACAAAGGACAAAATAGTCATGCCCCATTAATGACATTATTTGAATTCCTTAATTTTTCTGTGAGTAGGTGAACGAGGGATTGTTCTCAGTCATTGCTTACACATAACAAGGGTCTTAGTAAATCAATCAGTTTGTCACTTGAACTTGATTCTTGATGGGATTCAAATCTTTGAAAAATTTATTCAGAGCTTCTCTTGCTTTTTTCCATTTCCTTGCTGATTATAGTTTCTCTTTTTCCCTTGCTCCATGATTTATTGGAAACCACAAAGAATGCTCAAATGAACTTTGGTTATTTATTCGTTTTGTTGTCCTTGGCTCCACAGTCACAGATCCAAGCCAGGCATCCCACTGGTGGCCTAACCACGTGCAACGCTGTCTTTCAAGTTTCTATTTATAGTATAAGATAATGAGATCGCTCAGTCCTGTCCGACTCTTTGCAACCCCGTGGACTGTAGCCTACCAGGCTTCTCCATCCATGGGATTCTCCAGGCAAGAATACTGGAGTGGGTTACCATTTCCTTCTCCAGGGGATCTTCCCAACCCAGGGATCGAACCTGGGTCTCCCGCATTGGAGGCAGACGCTTTAACCTCTAAGCCAAATCAGCTTATCAACACTGAGTGTTCTGTACTGCACAGACACAGCCTACTCCCCAGTTGGGGTGGCCTCCTCAACTGCTCCCCATTGATCAATAGTGTTGCTGTGATGAAGATGCCTACTGAGAATGTCTCCTCACCACTCCCAACCACTGTGTCAAAATGTGTTAATTCCTGAGGCTCCTATCTCATTCCCATTTTCTCCCTGGCTCCTTTAAGAAGCCACATGGACTATTCCATTATTCAGCTCTCTGTCCCTTCTGTGAATTTGGTGTTCCTCTTCTAGTCAATGCAAATGGCTTACATTTAACGTTTTGCCTTGTATTCTCTGTTTCACTCTTTGCATTGCTCTTGTACCCCATACTAGATTACTTACTCCTTCGACAGAGGCACCAAATCTTGTGCCTCTTCTGTGTTTCCCAAGGACCAGAGACAGTGCCAGTTGCATTCTAGGGGCTTAATAAACACTTATCTGATTCTAGAGTTCTATATCAAAATGATGGTTATGCTATCAGAAGGCCATATGTCATCATACTCTGAATTATCTTCTGTTCAGCTGTTTGTACTTAATCTTTAATCTTTCTTTCTAGAGATCATTGTTTTCCATTATAAGGGCACTATCTGGGAGGAGGATGCTCTTACACTGCCATCCATTTCTCCATGAGTCTGCAAGAAAATGGATGATCCAAGTAACTTCTTTCTAATATAATTTATATGAAGTAGAAGCATTTTCTATTTCTCCCTTTTGTGTTCTTGTTTTGAATTGCAAATATTCACTTTCACATATATTTAAAAGTTATTCTGACAGTATGTAATGTAGATTTAAAACATTCTGAACTTGGCTGTTTTCCCTTGATCAATTCTTTTTAGCAGAAGCACTGTAAATACACCAACAAGTGTCAGAACATACAGTATAGTGAACAGTCAAGGACAATCTGTTATGATATTCTGCATATTAAAGACTGGTTTGTTTATGCCACCAGGGTGAATTCATTTTTAGTATTTGGATTTGATGGACTAGTGAGAATGATATAATTTGCTCCACTAAAACACAGTGCCACAGCAGAAGGATAGACATTAGCTTTTACTTAATGCTAAAGGAAAAAAAATCTTAATGATAGAAAACATTAAGATAGCCAAAGAGGCAATATTCCTAGAATTAACAGAAGGAAATTCAACTGTGATACCCAGAAACTGACTGGCAGTAATTCCATTCAAGTAGGTAAGACTCAGCATTCAAAAATGAAGATTATGGCATCCTTTCCCATCATTTCTTGATAAATAGCTGGGGAAAAATTGGAAATAGTGACAGATTTCATTTGGGGGTGCTCCAAAATCACTGTGGATGAGAACTGCAGTCATGAATTTAAAAGATGCTTGTTCCTTAGAAGAAAAGCTATGACCAACCTTAATAGCATATTAAAAAGCAGAGATGTCACTTTGCAGACAAAGGTCCATATAGACAAAGCTATGTTTTTTCCAATAGTCATGTATGGATGAGAGAGTTGGACCATAAAGAAAGCTGAATGCTGAAGAATTTATGCTTTTGAACTGTGGTGTTGGAGAAGACTCTTGAGAATCCCTTGGACAGCAAGGAGATCAAACCAATCAATCCTAAAGGAAATCCATCCTGAATATTCATTGGAAGGACTGATGCTGAAGCTCAAGCTCCAGTACTTTGGCAAAGAACTGACTCACTGGAAAAGATTGAAGGTAGGAGAAAAAGGTGATTAAAGAGGATGAGATGGTTGGATGGCATCACTAACTCAATGGATATGAGTCTGAGCAAGCTCTGAGAGTTAGTGATGGACAGGGAAGCCTGGCGTGCTGCAGTTCATGGGTCACAAAGAGTCAGACACGACTGAGTGACTGAACTGAACTAATGTGCTGATGTTAGAGTTGAACCATAAAGAAGACTGAGAACCAAAGAATGGATGCTTTCAAACTGTGGTGCTGGAGAAGACTCTTGAGAGTCCTTTGGACTTCAAGGAGATCAAATCCATCAATCCTAAAGGAAATCCACCCTGAATATTCATTGGAAGGACTGTTGTTGAAGCTGAAGCTCCAGTAATTTAGCCACCTGATTCAAAGAGATGACTCACTGGAAAAGATCCTGATGCTGGGAAAGATTGAGGGCAAGAGGAGAAGGGGATGACAGAGGATGAGATGGCTGGATGGCATCTCCCACTCTATGGACTTGAGTTTGAGCAAACTTGAAGAGATAGTGAAAGGCATGGAAGCTTGGAGTGTTCCAGTGCATGAGGTCGCAGAGTCAGAAATAACTTAGTGCTTGAACAACAACAACAAGATGAGTTGGATGGCCAAGAACTTGCTTCATAGTAAAAGTGAAGCTGTTAGTTGTTTTACTTACATAACTTGAAACTGAGGAATAGTCTCGTGACAGTAATTCATGTGAGTTATAATCTTCCTAACTGATTCACCAAAATGGGGATTGAACTGTAAGAAGGTTCACAAAAAATTTCTGAGTTGTCAAACTTGGAGGAAGCAAAATCATGGGGCTCCTTTCTCTTCTTATTTTTATCTTTCTTCACCTGCCGTCTTTCCTTTCCACTTCTTCCTCTTTTCCCTCTAACTTCCTCTCTTCTTTCCAGTTTTCATATGAAGGATTAAATAAGCCTTAGAGTGAAATGATGGATTAAAAGCTACTAGTTTTATGAGAAATACTAAAGTAAATGTGGAAGGCCTTATTTATGGTTCTCCTGGCAATGCAGAAAAAGAAGCAACACTTGGAATCAAGGATGAGCAAAATCAGTTTAATCAATATTCATTCATATGTATTTCTTAAGGGAAGGAATACAAAGTCGTATAAGAGTTTATGCTTTCAAATGGTTTGCAGTGCATTGAAAGTTGAAAAAGTTATGAGTTGGAAAAGATATATGAGAAAAAAATTTAACAGTTTAAGACCATAGGTATTAAGAGCAAGTGAACTACTAAAGAGAGAAGTGTGGATTAAGAGGTAAATGCTGTTTACTGGGTGGTTCAAGGTAGGTAGGCCTTAAGCTGGATTTTGGACAACACCGCATGGGCTTCCCAGGTCACACTGGTGGTAAAGAACCTGTCTGCCGATGCAGGAGACCCAGGAGACGCGGGTTCAGTCCTTGGGTCAGGAAGATCCCGTAGAGAAGGCAATGGCAACCCACTGCAGTATTCTTCCCTGGAGAATCCCATGGACAGAGGAGCCTGGCAGGCTACAGTCCATGGGGTCACAAAGAATCGAACACGGCTGAGGAGACTAAGCAGGCATGTATGAGATTCAGACAGACATACCATGGTTGAGTCTGATGAGCACAGGGTCCGTGGAAGCTCTAGGTAAGTTTGGCTGTCGTAGAAGGATTTTAAATTGTTGATATGTGTGGGAAAGTGACTTGAAGTCAGCTTGTGAAGAGCCCTGAATGTCAAAGTAGAGAACCTATAGTTTAATCAGTATGTGCTTGAGAATCACTGATAGTAACTGTGGAAAAGAAAGTTGAGAGCAATATAAAAGAGCAGGAACTGAGAGGCCGGGACACTGACTGGAGGTGGGAGAAGATGGGTGGGAGGTACCTGCCTCAGAGAAGGATAAAAAGAGATATATTTTGAAGGTTAGCATATAGAGTGTCTGAAGGAGGCATTGGTGAGAAATGTTTAAAAAGTCAGGGAAAGGAGGTGACTTTGTGAAAGTTTGGAGGTTTTGATGACTGTGTGACTATGCAATAACCAAATGAGGATACTCACTAATCAGTAAGGAGATCCTGAACTGCAGTTTGAGAGATAGTATAAAGATAACCTGACCATCTGAGTTATCCACCTAAAGATGATGGTTGAATCCATGAAAATGGATTACCTTTTCACAAAAGAGGTGTTCAGAAGGTTTGGCCTACCCATGATGGGTGTCTATGAGACGTGTGAGGAACCCCTGGAGAAAGGAGGAGCAGTTAGAAGAACAGGAGTACCCAGGCAGGATGGGAAAATGAGAGTTTCAGAACCAGGGGGATCACTTAAGTCCAGCTGCGTATTATACGAGACTAAAGGGAAGGAAAATGTGGATCGCCTGGGATGAAGAACAGAAAGTGACTAAAAGGTCTTTAGTAGTGATCCTGTGTTTGTCTGTGGATTAACATCCCTGGGAAGGAATGAGTTAGCTTTTACATGTCCTTCTTTATTAATACAAATAGAAAAGCACGTGGTGAAACAAACTGGAAAACAGTGTACACGCAACTAGCACTCCTAGAGAAAAGAATTTTGCACTGTCTCTTGCTGACTTCTTCTGATAGTCAATGGCACTTTTTACCCAGTAACTATCTCTCAAATAATAATCTTTGTATTTTTGAAATAGGTATTGCACAAGTTTTTTTTTTTTTTTTTTCCCTATCTTTAGCCTTCCATTCTTCAGGCTAAATAATGCTAAGTAGTTTATCCTTTCTTTATAGACATTTCTTCCTTGGACAGTGGCTCAGACTGAGAGCCATAGTGGAGTCAAGTTGGCCTATTGGTAAAAATTCAAGAACTAAATAGTGATGATTCCTTTTGAGAATAACTCTATGCATCTTTTGTAGCCTGAAGCACTTACCAAAACTACTGGGTACATAGGAAATCTTTCAAAAATTAAATTTGTGGTCAGATAAAAAGAAAAGAAGCTATAACCCCTATTCCCACGGGTAGCAGTGGATCACCTTACTTCTCACTTGAATGAAAGTAAGGGTGAAAAAGTTACTAATATACATAGTCAGGAACATGATTTTTAGAAGGATGTAAAATGTCATTCTAATTTGTTGGTCTGTTTCTTAGGGACATGATGTCTGTGTTAATTGCTCAGTCATGTCCAAATCTTTGCAACCCCATGGACGGGGATCCTCTGTCCATGGGATTTCCCAGGTAAGAACAGTGGAGTGGGTTGCAATTTCATTCTCCAGGGGATTTTTCCAACCCAGGGATTGAACTTGAGTCTCCTGCATTGAAGGAGGATTCTTTACCATCTGAGCTACCAGAGAATAAAATATATATTTTAAAAATATATTCAGAAACACTTAGAAGTTATTAAAAGCTCTTTTAATAAGTGTTGCCTCCACTTCCTCTAGAATTTATGCTGTCATTTTCCATGGCAGTCTTAATAAATATTATTAAGGACTATGAGTCTCAATTTGTCAACAAATATCTTTGTTCTAGGGGAAGCTAAGTAAACACAAAATCAGACTACTAAGGTTGATGAAACTTCTGATTTATCTCAAGGCAGGAACCTTCTTGATACCAAAGTGGCAGTTAATGTTTACATAAGCCTGACCTTGCACTAGGCATGATTATAACACTTTCTATATAATTATTTACATTATTTCTTTTAATCCTGCTAACAACCCATTGAATTAGGTACTATTATCCTCATTTTGCAGATGAGGAAACCACTGAGACTTGCCTAAGATCATATAGCTAGGAAGCCGCAGAGCTCAGATTTGAACCTGGATCTCCTGGCTTCAAATCCTGAATATTTAATCATTACTTCATGAGAGATGATTTTCAGATTCTCCTTGAGTAAACTGAGAGATGACTACTACACTACTTTGTACTAGAAAATGCCTCTTCCTGTTGAAATGCAATCTTCCTTCTTATAGCTCTCCTTTGTTAGTTAAATTCCACTCCCTGGATGAAAGAGTCTCTTCTGCAGAGATGAGAGAATTTCTTCTTCAGAAGCTAAAGACAGCCTTCAGTTTCTTTCCAGACTCTTCTCTTCGGGAGTCATATCTTTCTCTCTTTCACATGATGCATATGACCTTTTCTTTATTCATTTCACTTTGTTAAATTTGCCTGATTCCAGAAAGGAGACTAGATGGTTCACACAAATCTACGTAATACACAACTGAGATGATGCGTCCTTCCAGGCTTGGTGGCAGCCGTGGACTTGGCGAGCATGCCCTGTGTCTTCCTTTGAGGTTCTGGTGAACAGAGGAGGATGACAGAGAGCATGGAGCCCTGCAGCGGGCCCCTAGACAGCACCCCAGGACTCCTCAAACAACAAGCCTGCATTTTTCCACCTTAATATCAGTGGTTTCCACTGGAATGTATATCAAGCTTTCCTTTGACAGCATTTTTCTCCAGGATCTAATAACCCATTCATCTTGGAAGACAGCATTATATAGAATATGAAGGTGTATTTTGGATTCAAAGTATGTCTCAATTAAAGCTTTGAGATACTGGTAGATTTACTTAATCTCTGAGTTCTCATTCTCCTTGTCTAGCAGAAATAACAACAGATATCCTGGTCCTTCTTAAGGATACTTGTAAGGATTAGATGTTACACGGGGAATGTTTTTAGCACAGAGAACGTGTTTACTTGTGATTACAGATACCTGTCAAGAAGACTTTGTGTGGCTGGTGGACTCTGGTAGATATTTATTTAGCAGTCGACTTTCTGTGGTGGGGGGTGTGGGAAGGGCGGGGGTGTGGGAAGGGAAACAGGGCTCTGGTTGGTAATATTTCCAGTTTTTGTGGTAAAAGCACTGTCACCAAAGCTGCTCCCCAGCTAACAGCATGGTGCATCGCTACACACAGAGCTGGCAAATAGACAGGAAAACAGTGGGAACAGTGAGAGAGCTTATTCTGGGGGGCTCCAAAACCACTGCAGATTGTGACTGCAGCCATAAAATTAAAAGACACTTGCTCCTTGAAAGAAAAGCTATGACCAACCTAGACAGCATACTAAAAGCAGAGACATTACTTTGCCAACAAAGGTCCATCTAGTCATGGCTATGCTTTTTCTAGTAGTCAGGCATGGGTGTGAGAGTTGGACTATAAAGAAAGCTGAGTGCCAAAGAATTGATGCTTTTGAACTGTGGTGTTGGAGAAGATGCTTGAGAGTCCCTTGGACTGCAAGGAGATCCAACCAGTCCATCCTAAAGGAAATCAGTCCTTCATTCATTGGAAGGACTGATGCTGAAGCTGAAACTCCAATACTTTGGCCACCTGATGCAAAGAGCTGACTCATTGGAAAAGACCCTGATGCTGGGAAAGATTGAAGGTGGGAGGAGAAGGGGACGACAGAGGATGAAATAGTTGGATGGCATCACTGACTCCATGGACATGAGTTTAAGCAAGCTCTGGAAGCTGGCGATGGCAAGGGAAGCCTGGCATGCTGCACTCCATGAGGTTGGACACAACTGGACAACTGAACTAAAAATGGCTCTTGGGAGACAAGGCAAGCCTTTTGTATGCCACTGTGTGTGCCCCATACTCATTCCCATTCTCAGGTATAAATAAGATTTGTGGCATTAATAATAAAGTATAAGATTTGCAGAAAGCAAAATCTCTTCCAAGGAACTCCCATTAGGTACTGAATATTGCCTGAAAACAAGAGGCAATGATTTTAGTTACATGTCTAATTGTGAAATTTCTTTTTCCTGCTCTGATTATTCTTTTTATATTTATTTTGTTTTCTTTCTTTACTCTGTCTCACTCTCTCTCTGGCCCTTCCTCTTCCAGTAAATGCTTTATGTGGCAACAGCTACCAAGGAAAGTGAAGGATTTTATAAGTAATTCCAAGGTTCATTTAGGAAAATGAACACAAAGTATTCATGCTTTGTCAATATGTAGCATTGAACTAAGAGTTGGATATAAAAGAAACATTTGCTTACCCTGAGAAACCACCAGCAAAATCTTGGCATAAGAGAAATGGACTTTGCTAGTACTGACTATTCATTCTTTCCTTGTGAAATTTCTGAATATGCTCGTTTTCATACTTGAAGTCATCATCAGTTACAGAGCTGCAGGCCCTTTTCTTGTGGGCTACCTCCAGCGGCTGTCAGTGAAAACCGAGCACCTGCTCAGCAGATAGTGAAGAGGCTCCCTCCTCGATTCTTCTGTTTTCGTCTCCTGGCACAGGTGGAGGTATTTATGCACAGGGAAGGAGATGAAGGGCATGCATCCAGTTTCCTTTCTCTCTGTCATCTTCGAAAGCATTGCTTTTTGGACAGTCCTCAAAGCATGACCCAGAGGCGCCTAGGTACAGATGCATTCGCAGTGTAATATTTATCTACTGGTCGCTTCCTCCCGGCAGTTCTTTGGTAGGAGAAATCAAATTCTTCTCTCTAAACATCATTACCAACTATTTTCTTTTGTTGTGCAGTCGCTAAGTCGTGTCCAACTCTCTGCACCCTATGGACTGTAGCACACAGGCTCCTCTGTCCTCCACTGTCTCCCAGAGTTTGCTCTAATTCCCGTCCATTACAGCTTTATTTTCTCTTTGCTAAATGTTTGGGCATGATAGATTGTGAGAGTGATGGTTGCTTTTGTGGTTCAAAGACTGGAAATATTTTCTTCCTTGACATTTGATGGTTGACGTGGGGAAGTGGTAATGACTAGGTGGAACTGGACAAGAAATTAGGATATTATAATTCTCATTAGTAATAACTTTTCCTTAAACATTTCATAATACTTGAACATGGAATGCCCTGTAAATTGGGAAGCTAATTTTATAGTGGCTCTGCTTTTGGAGCATCTTATTTGATCTATTTATCAGTTTTTACTTTTCAATGCTTACTAATGTTGAGGTGTTTTAACATAGACCTTAATCTTATAATTCTAGAGTTAAAAACCCTTACCACGGAGATACTAGCAAAGGTGGGTAGAGCTATACAAGAGGGCACCATAAAGATGACAAACCATTTAAAATTACTCCTGAATTGCTGTTTAAAAGTTTGCAAGTCACTCTTGTCACCATAGTTTAGCATAAAGTTAATGAAAATAGGACTGTATAATTTTGATGTAAAACACCAAGCACTTCACAGTTATCATCATCACCCATCTTTATCCACCATCATCCATCATCATTATTATTGTATTTTTATTGCTTGGATTAATCCAATCCTAATAGAGCACAATGGTATGGAAATTATTTAATTATGAGTGCAAATTTTATCAAGTCAAAAATCATTTAGCTTTATGACAGAAATCAGAAATACCACTTCCTGGAAGGACTAGCTATACATGCCTTTGAGCTATTTAACTCTTACATGCAGAGAAATGTAGGTTGTCTGACAGCTTAATTTTTCTCTTCTCTCATATTTTAATATCATCTCTCTGTCAAGGAATCACAAACATTAGTGTTCAGAAGTGCTTAGCACCTTTGCTAAATATACAGATTTGGGGATCTCATCATAGTGGGTTTTGGTTGGGGTTCTTGGGATCCCTTTCTCTCTCTCTCTTTTTTTTTTTTTTTTTTTTTGACAAGCATCCCAGATGCTTCTGATATAGGGCATTGGAAGAAAACATTTTAAAAGATGTCCTACTCAGTCCTCATTAAAGATACTTGTTATTCTCCCTATGTTTCTGTTATTTAACTGTCCAGTAGAATGTGACTATCAATAAATAATCATTGTAATTATTATTATATGTTATTGTGGTTACAATGGGGCTTCCCAGGTGACACTAGTGCTAAAGAACTCTCCTGTCAATGCAGGAGATGTAAGAGATGCAGGCTCAACCCCTGGATCAGGAAGATCCCCTGGAGGAGGGTGTGACAACCCACTCCAGTATTCTTGCCTGGAGCATCCTGTGTACAGAGGAGCCTGGCGGGCTACAGTCCATAGGGTCGCAAAGAGGCAGACATGACTGAATTGACTTAGCATGCATGCAGGCATGAGCACATAGTTACATCAGCCCTAATTATATTGACCACTGATAATTACTAATATTAATGACTGATACTAGATACATACATGGCACCGGTATCACAGATACTCAATGAAAAGATTTCCATGTATTGATCCTCATAGCAGCCTTTTGAGGCAGGTAATAGATCCCCAAGTTCTAGGTGGGAAGCTTTCTTTGGAGGAGGTAATCACCGAGTCATAGAGGTCAGAGAGTGGACTCTGGAACCAGACTATGTGGGTTCAGGGTCTGCCTTGGCCAATTACTGACTGTGTGGCAGTGCCAAGGGCCCTTCTCTCCCTGGTTGTAAATGACGACTAAGGACATAGCCAATACTAAGCTCACGGGGTAGAGCTGAAATATGCAAATATTCAAAGGCTAGCCTGGAAAATTGTCCATGCTCTAGAATATAACGTATCACCCTCTGCTCTGACAACTCTGCCTCTCCAGCCCCATTCTTCTAAGTCATTATCATGAACACCACACTAATGCTTTCTGGGCTATAGGTATGGATTTCTTTCTTTTATCAATGGAAAACATTTGGTTTTCAATTAACTTTAATAGGCAAACATATAACTATTAGGCATAATTAATAACTTGATTACCTAATTAGAAAGGCAGAACACACTGTATGTGACCAGGAGCTTAATGTAAAAATCTCAGTGTTCATTACGACCATTAAGTTGATTCACATTTTTAGTATGAAGCTAAAAAAGAAAAAGAAAAAGGAAGCAAGGAATGGAAGGAAGAGAGAGTGCAAGGGAAGGAAGGAGGAAGGAAGGAAGGGAAAACACTAAGCCCTCTTCTCTGCCAGCTTAAATTACAGACGCTAGCCTATCTATAGACTTTCCCACTCCAGTAGGAATATCTCCCAGGACTTCATAGCTCTTTCTTTCCCCTCTGGCCTTTGAGGCAAAACCCTTTGAGTTTTGAAGGCGTTTTCAGCTACCATTGTATCAGTGGAGCATTGCTCACAGACACTGCCCTGGGTCCACCACTGCCTGTCACTCCTTGGATTGTGGTTCTCAGGATTTCATGTGCATTAGTGTCACCTGGGGTCCCTTTAGAAATGCAAATTCCTGAGCAGGAGATTCATTTTGTAGGTCTGGTGTGGAGCACAGAAATCTAAGCCTCCCTCCCCTCAGTGACTTTGATGTGGCCAGGCCACAGACTTCACTTTGAGAAATACTAGCTTTAGCTTGTAAGAAAAAAAAAGTGCAGATGAATAAACATCTGAGGTGTGATAGGACAGAAGAAACGGCTTCCCGGGTATCTCAGATGGTAAAGAATCTGCCTGCTAATGCAGGAGATGTGGGTTCAATCCCTGGATCAGGAAGATCCCTGGGGAAGGCAATGGCACCCCCACTCCAGTATTCTTGCCTGGAAAATCCCATGGACAGAGGAGCCTGGCGGGCTACTGTCCCCGGGATTGCAAAGAGTTGGCCATGACTTGGTGACTAAACAAAACAATCACAAAGAAAAAGAAAAACTAAAGAGGTGCAGGCATTTCAAAAGAAAGTGAGACTGCTTCTCTTAGGGCATCATATCTATACATCAGAATAGCAGGTGCTTTAAAGACAGAGTCTTTGCAGCAGGTTCAGAGCAGGGGCAGGTGAGGAGATGGAGTGGCGCTGGGAGCACTGGGAAGGAGAGCACTCTGAGGCTGAGCCAGTGCCAGCATCATGCACGCTCCCCCTCTCAGCTCCCTCCTGTATCTGTTGGGCAGCTCTCCCTGCCCCACCCTGCCACTGAAGATCCTACTTAGAATGCACCTAGGCCTCAGGGGACAGTTGAACATGCATAGAGCAAAGGTTTTGCAAGTTGTGCTTGGAAGCTCTGGGTTTTTGATAGGTATGTATTTTGACATTGTTTTAAGAGAAGGGACAAGAAAATGGGAGAGAGATCGTAAACGAAGAAAGCCAAGGGATTCCTCCAAAATGAAAATTCAACGGAGAATTATCTAAATGATTGAGATGATTGATCATGAATAATTAAGAAGCAGATTTGAAGATTTAGGATATACATTAGCACATTTCATTCTCTTAACCACTTTACAGACAAGGAAACTTGGAATCTGAGTAACTTTCCCAAAGGACATAAAGAGGAGGCAGCAAGGGTGATAATTCCACATTTGGGAGGAAACAAATCATCATTTTCATGGAAAAGAAAACTACATTTTGAGTCTCTCACAAAGGGTACAATTTGAATTAATTAGACTGAAGAGCTCTGCACGAATTGGAACCCACGCCTCAAACAGAATTAAAGCAGCTGTGGCAGCGAAAGTGATTTTCTGGTGGCACCTTATGGTGACGCACTGGGTGGGGTCACTGGATCCGGTATAGGACGGTTCCTGGATTTGTGGAAATGGGCATATGAGGTCAAGTTAAAGAATCAGAATTCACCCATAAGACTTTGCCGTGATGGTTCATTTTGTTTCCTGGAACTGAGCCAAGGATATCGGTGTCCTAATTTTTTATTTCTCGATGGTCCAGAGAGTTCAGCTTAAGGTCTCACACTGAGAACTTTGAAGTCTTTACCAAGGATCTTTCTTTAACCAAGAAAATATAGACTTTTTCATCTCCACATGCCCCAAACATCTTTCTATATCAATTAATATTTGTTGACAATTTAGTTTAATATGACTGGCTGAGTAAGAATGATGTTCACAGGAACTGATAGTCAGTGAGCTCTTATTGACTGTGATCACTGTTTTTCGTTATATAAAAGAATACAATTTACCTTGATTAATTCAATTTTATTGGCCATTATGATTATTTTCCAATTCATGCCATTATAAACAATGTTGCAGCAATAAGATCTATAGCTAAACTATGTAAGATATTTGTAATTGCATGCATACATACTAAGTCGCTTCAGTCATGTCTGACTACTTATGACCCTATGGACTATAGCTCACCAGGCTCCTCTGTCCAAGGGATTCTTTAGGCAAGAATACTGGAATGGGTTGCTATGCCTTCTTCTGGGCAGGGTGGAGGGGGGTGGATCTTCCTGACCCAGGGATCGAACTCATGCCTCTTTACATCTCCTGCATTGGCAGGTGGGTTCTTTACCACTTGTGCCATAAAACTATATATGATACTTATAATTATATTCTTATAATGATACATTTTTAGTAGACTTGCCGGTATAAGAGCATGCATATATTAAAGTCTGCAGCACAATTTTATCAGATGTCCTGCAAGTAATGTTGCACCAATTTCTGTTTCCATCGACAACACAGGAAGATTTTTATTAAGTTCAAAGAAATGAATTGAGAATTAACAGATTCTGGGTTCTTTTTAAGATGTCTAGCTAGCAGTCTTGATCAAGAACCAGAATGTCCAGTTCTCTCAGAAGAGGGAATGAAGGGTGTGTCTCAATCTGTCTCAAATACACTGCCATATAAGTACTAAGGAATTTCTCCAAAAGTCACATAAAGTGTATAAATTCTCTGATCCATAAGCAAAACTCTTGGTATGTGAGATGCTTATTCCTTGTAATCATTTAGATCATTCAGGTTTCACTTTGAATGTCACCATTAGAGAGAGTCTTTTCCTATCACCCTGTCTCAGATAATCTCCCCAACCTCCTGGTTGCTCTCTCACCCATTCTTCTGTCTTCACTTTTTTTATTGCACTTATCACTATTCTCTTTGTTTATTGCCTCTCTCCTCATCACAACATAAGCTTCCAAGAGTCAAGAGACCTTTCCTATACTAGTCATTTTATCTCCAGGGCCATGAAACAGTGCTTGAAACATGGAAGACACACACAGATAATGGATCAGAGACTGAGTGAATGAATGCTGGTCCTATTAAATCCCTACATTCACTATTCATTCGCAGCTGTTTGTTAGGCTGCAGTACAACACTCTTAAGAGACAAAGTGTGTACAAGGAGCAGAGTATCCTTTATGACCCTATCTAAGATACTCAGCCTTGTAGATGAAGATAGGCAGGAAAGGACTGATTATTAAAGCATCAATAACACTGGCCCTTTGGTTACAAATGTGAGTTAATTTCCCCTTGGCTTTATTCTTGAAGTTGCCATTTAATGATAGCTGGCTGTAGTTATAGATGAGTTTGGCTGTATTCTTCTCTATGCTTTAGTCACTGTGGCCTTTGGATAGCTATCTTAATCAATTCCCTCAATCCCTGTCTTCCATGGATAAAGCCTTGGCTGAACTATAGAGATCCTATTGTCAAATCCTCTGGTGATTATTTTATCTGAAAATGAGTGTCCTGGGAGATACTCAGGGGCTTCCCTGATGGGGCTTCCCTGGTGGCTCAATGGGAAAGAACCTGCCTGCAGTACAGGAGCCACAGGAGCCACAGGTTTGATCCCTGGATTGGGAAGATCCCCTGGAGGAGGGTATGACAACCCACTCCAGTCTTCTTGCCTGGAGAATCCCATGGATAGAGGAGCCTGGTGAGCTACAGTCTCTAGAATCACAGCGTTGGACATGACTGAAACGACTTAGTATGCAAGCATGCACATGGGAGATACTATTTTAGTGCAAGTACCTTGCACTCTTAAGTTAACAACTTACCATGTACCTTAACTCAGAGAATATGCTTATTTTACCAGGACAGGTGTGGCATCTGTGTGGTTTTCCGTGGAATCCCCAACACTGACCCAATGACTGATGCATAGAAAGCTTTCAAAAGAGTATTGAATATGTGAACAAGTTCATCAGACTCTGTCCTACTGATCAAGAAGCCCAGCTGGATCTATTATGTGTCTGGGTACTTCCTCTGATCATTGAGAATTTGTATGACTAGCTCTCTTACTTGTGTCTAAGTTGAACTGCTGAGTGCGGAAGTAGAAATTTCTTCAGTAGGGATTTAACTGGCTTGAATTTTTGAGGTGCCACTTGTCTTATTGGGGAGAAGAATGCTTACCCACATCCCTGCCTCTCTAGGAAGCCCAGTCTCCCGAGAGTACTGTCTGGATTACATGTAGAGATCTTAGGCTGTAATAAGCGATCCTGACTTCTGTGTATTTGCTGTTTGCCCAGAAAAGATGATGACATCAAAGTCACTTCCACTGTAACTTCTCAGTTCATTTGCTTTGGATTATGTGGTCAGCTAGGATAAGGCAGTAGAGCTAGACTGATCCTTAGTTCTGTTTCCTTGGTAGGATTGCGGTATTCCTTGGAGACATGTAAGCTCGATCTGGCATGGTGGAACACAGGGCTCTTTGAACTGTCCTTCACCTGACCTTATCGCACCTGCCCCATCTCTCAAACTCTTCGAGTAAAACAAGCAGGAAGTGTGGTCTCTAGTCTTCCTTATGACAGTAACTGTATTTTCATTTCTTTGGGTAAATCACTTCATTTCCCTATATCTAAAGGTAAAGCATCTGGGTTTCAAAACAAAGTAGCCCAAATGGGTGTCCTGGACCCACTAGTCACAATTACTGACACTGAGCAGGCCACTCAACCTCTTTGGCCTCTCAGTTTCCTTATCTTTAAAATAGGGTTGTGAGGAGTACTTTCCCCGTATGTGAGCTAATACATAAAATGAGCTTAGAGGGATGACTGGAGCATTGCAAGTTCTCAGTGTTAAATTGTTTTGCTTTTTTAATTTATTTACTTTTAATTTTTTTGTTTTTTTAATTTATTTACTTTTAATTGGAGGAGAAGTGCTTCGCAGTATTGTGTTGGTTTCTGGCATGTATCAGCATGAATCAGCCATGGATATACACACAACCGTTCCCTGTTCCCTGCCTTCCTCCCACCCCATCCCAGCCCTTTAGGTTATCACAGAGCACTAGATTTGACTTCCCAGTGTCATGCAGTTAATTTCCACTGGCTACCTATTTCACACATGCTAATATATATGTTTCAGTGCTAGTCTCTCAGTTCGTCCCACCTTCTCCTTCCTCTCTTGTGTCCACAAGCCTGTTCTCCATTTCTGTGTCTCCATTGCCACCCTCCAGATAGGTTCATTACTGCCATCTTACTTGATTCCATACACGTGTGTTAATATACAATATTTGTCTTTCTGACTTCACTGCCGGGGTCCAGCCCCCGAGGATCCAGGGGAACCCTCAGGAGAAACAGTGTTGGCGAATGAATTAGGAGGAAAGAATAGAAGCTGATATTCCTTGGTTTACACAGAAAGCTAATAAAGCCCCAAGACAAGGGACTTGCTCTTTTCACGTAGGCTGCAGGCGCCCTCCCAGTGTCCAGAGGGAGTGAAGACGCAGAGTGCCTTCCCGTTCAGGTCTTAGAAGCCCAGGCAGGAAAGTGAATGCAGAGAGCCTCTATGCTCCAAGGGATCAGCCTGAAAAAGAGAGGGAGAAAGGGAGAGAGAGAGAATGAAAGAATGATTGACATGGTGAGACCAAGCTGCTTCAGTGAGCAAGGCCCATAACTTTATTTTCAAAAGGGACTTTTATACCTTGACTTGTTCATAGAGGGAAATGAAGGATGCAAGGTCATGCAGAATCAGCCCAAACCCTCCAGCGGTTTTGCCCTTATCAAAACCAGGATTTTTTCTGCATACCTTTCACATAAACGATGTTGTACACATTATCTTCTGGCCTTGGAGGCCTGTGGACATTTTATGACCCTCTTTTGATAAAGGCTGCTCAACCAGAAAACATATTTTCCCTTGAAGTGTTTTTTCTTTATATTTCTAATCTATGTCATCCTCAGAAAGTATCAAACAGAGTTACATTTCTCACAGAGCAAAGGGGCAGTGAGTTACAAGAAAGAACCAATTAGCTCAAAGGTCTGATGTGGTTAATTTCAAGGCTACACTTGTTTTTCTTACATTCCAAGTATGTTAACTACTGCACTCCCAGGTGCACAGTGGATAAGAGATATGGGAACTTAGCAGCAAGCATTGGCCCAACAATGAAATCCTACACCAGCACTACTCTAATAGCTTTTAACTCTCTGAAAGGCTCTATGCTTTAGAGTTCCCATGCCTCTCACAGTTGGGAGGCTGTGAACAATCATATGTGTAGCTGCAAGAGTCTGGAGGCAAACTGGAATGCTAACAGAGGGGGTTTGATTTGAAATATTCCTCTCCTGTCCAGGAGACTTATTAGCTAGAGCCCCAAGTTGATTTTCTCCAGAGAAAGGTGGTGGGGAGAGCCCCTGTTAATGTCAGGAGAGTTGGTGAAAGGCACAAAATAGTAAGAGAGACAGATTCTGGTTTCGGGGGTAGATGCTCGAGCTGGTCCAGGGAGCCCCTCGAATCCTGATCCACCTTCGCCCGTCAGATCTTCTCCACCTGAGCTTTGTCATGGGTGGGGTCTCCTGCACTGGCTCCCAGCACGTCACTCTGTATGGTGGGGTCTGGGATCATCCACCTTGTTAGAACGGTGTCAAATGCACTCCCTTTTATGGCCGAGTAATAGTCTATTGTCTACACATGCCACAACTTCTTTATCCATTCATTGGCCCATGGACATCTAGGTTGCTTCCATGTCCTAGGTATTGTAAATAGTGCTGAACATTGGGGGTGCAAGTGTCTTTTTCAATTATGGGTTCCTGAGGGTATATGCCTGGTTGTGGGATTATTGGGCCATGTGGTAGTTTTATTCCTAGTTTTTAAGGATAAATTATTTTTTTATTAGGAAGGGATATATATATATATATATATATATATATATTCTTGGGCTTCCCAGGTGGCACTAGTCATAAAGAACCCACCTGCAAATATAGGAGACATAAGAGCTGTGGGTTCGATCCCTGGTCAGGAAGGTCCCCTGGAGGAGGGAATGGCAACCCACTCCAGTATTCCCATGGACGGGAGAATTCCATGGATAAAGGAGCCTGGCAGACTACAGCCCATAGGGTCACAAAGAGTCAGACACAACTGAAGCAACTTAACACACATGAATATATATGTATTTGTCCTTGTCTGGAATTAAGGAAAAGGATGACTAGCTTGTTCCAACTCTAAGATAATGATGGCAATAAGTGTAGATATGGTTATTTGACATGTCCGCTGTGTACCAGGCACCAAATTTAATGCTTTGTCTGTCTTATGCTTTTTAAACCTGGCAATATGTTGAAGTAAGGGCTTCCCTTGTAGCTCAGTCGGTGAAGAATCTGCCTGCAGTGCAGGAGACCTTGGTTTGATCCCTGGGTTGGGAAGATCCTCTGGAGAAGGAAATGGCAACCCACTCCAGTATCCTTGCCTGGAAAATCTCCTGGACAGAGGAACCGGGTGGATTGCAGTCCATGGGGTCGCAAAGAGTCAGGCACGACTGAGCTACTAACACACATATATGAATTATTATTCCACACTGCCAGTGAGGAAACTGGAGGCCCTGAAGACGGAGTGCTTTGCTCAAGGCAATATTTAACCTTAAGAGCTATTGCGCTTAAGTGGTAGAGTTCAAATTTGACTGCAGTTCCATCTGACTTTAAAACCTGTCCTCTTAAACATTATGCTGTGTCACACCCATAATCTTCTTTCATTGAGTCTTAGTCCAGCATTATCAATTCTGAGGCTACTCTGGAGGAGTCCTTCTGAATCCTTGCCTTGATCACTTTCAAAGCCAATCCAAATCCTGAAAACACAGGCTTTTTTATAAACTCTCTCAGTGCAATTCTAAACTAGATAAAACAGCTTTGAAGGATGTATGGCTAAGTTGCCTTTCCCTCTGTTGTTACACTAATAATGTAATTTTCCCTGGTGCGCCTCTGATCATCAAGGAAGCAGAACACTTCAGGCTGGAGGTTGAAACAATTTTTGGTTTGTTTTAGTCGTGGTTTCTGGTAATTTTTTTCTTTTTCCTTCATTCTTTTTTTTTTCCTTTTTCAGTCTTCGCTTGAAAGGGTACTTCCTGTACCTGTCCAGGAATCTGTAGCAAAGGGAACAAGCACAGTAATTTGTCTGGCACTGTTTGGATGTTAACACAGCATCATAGCAGCCAGGAAAACAGAGCCTCTGTGAGCATTATGTTTGGGTTGCAGTTTTAGTTGCCAAAATGCAGCTTTTACCATTGGCATTTCCACTACCTGTTATGGGTAATAAGCGTCTAAACAACAAATCCCCCTGTCCGTGATTTTTCTTTCTGGGCTTCACTGGAAAGAGACTGTGAAATGATTTATTCCTCTGTACATGTGAAGCTACAGTGTTTTCTCAGGCGCAGAGTTTTGGCCTCTGATACTCGGTGTTCTAAGGTTAATCTATTAACTTGTTTTGGGGAAAAGCGACACAGAAGATGGATGAGGGTGTTACAAATCCAAGATGAGAAGGATTTCAAGAAATCCCAACTACTGTCTCTTCCTCCCTGTTCCCATCTGCTCCTGGGAAGTCCTTATAGGAAACTGGGTCTGTTAACAGCTATGCTTTGTACCTCTTGTTATAAGTGAGACCGGCTCTTTCTTACTCTGTGGATATAATGGATAGCTTACTTGTCTCCCTCCACCTCCATATCATCCTCAGAGGAAGACCCACAAACACACACATATGCACACATGCGTTTGTGCTCAAATAAGTGTGAGAAATGTTAGATGAAACAATATTAAGTATGTCTTTTATTACGCTTCCCCAGAGCTTTAAAAAAATTCACCTTTGAATTTTATTTATTTATTAGCAGCGTGTAAGTACATTCTAGGTTTCTTCAGTCAAGTCCAGCTCTTTGCGACCCTATGGACTATAACCTTACCCGCTATCAGCCTTCTCTGTCCATGGGATTCTGAAGAATATTGGAGTGGGTCGCCACCCTCTCTTCTAGGGAATCTGCCTGAGCCAGGCATTGAATCCACGTCTCTAATGTCTCCTGCTTTGGCAGGCGGCTTCTTCACCTGGGAAGCCCCCTTTAGTAGTGGCTTAGGGACTAATGTTTTCTTAGATTCATTTCGGGTAACAATGGACAAGATCACTTTCATTTTACTTTTAAGATTTAGTTTACAGACTTAGGTTGTTACTTGGTCAAACTGACTTCTTAGTTTGAATGAAATTTTTTTTATGGATAGTTTTCGAGATTACAAGTGTATGTTTATAGTAACTCCCAGAAGCTGAGGTTCTAAAAAGATTCTGCAGGAACATCCTCTCAAGAGTTACCCTGTCTTTGTTCCCCCTTCCTTCTTTCTCCTATTACCTTTAAAGTCATGAGTACACCCCAAAAGAAGAGTGATAAGAAAGTGGTAGAGGTACTTTCCTCTGTAGCTGGATTGGTATGTTACTTATGCTGTATGCAAGTAATCTGTGGGTGGGTTTTGTTTATTAGATCTCAAGAAATTATGTGAAAAAATAAAAATATCCCGGATATGTCTTTGTGTATATTATGAAAGTGTTTTTCTTAAAAATATATTTTTGTTTGTTTACTTGGCTGCCTAGGTCTTAGTTGCAGCCCGTGGGATCAAGTGCTGTACTCAGTATGCGAGCAAATTTGGAAAACTCAGCAGTGGTCACGGGACTGGGAAAGGTCAGTTTTCATTCCAATCCCCAAGAAAGGCAATGCCCAAAAGTGTTCAGACTACTGCATAATTGCACTCATCTCACATGCTAGCAAAGTAATGCTCAAAATCCTCCAAGCCAGGCTTCAATAGTACATGAACTAAGAACTTTCAGATGTTCAAGCTGGATTTAGAAAAGGCAGAGGAACCAAAGATCAAATGGCCAGCACCCTTTGGAACATCGAAAAAGCAAGAGAGTTCTGGAAAAACATCTGCTTTATTGACTATGCCAAAGCCTTTGATTGTGTGGATCACTACAAACTGTGGAAAATCCTTAAAGAGACAGAATACCAAACCACCTGACCTGACTCCTGAAAAATCTGTATGCAGGTCAAGAAGCAACAGTTAAAACTGGACATGGAACAACAGACTGGTTCCAAATAGGAAAAGGAGTATGTCAAGGCTGTATATTGTCAACCTGCTTATTTAACTTATATGCTGAGTACATCATGTGAAATTCTGGGCTGGATAAAACACAAGCTGGATTCAAGATTGCCGGGAGAAATATCAGTAACCTCAGATATGCAGGTGATACCACCCTTATGGCAGAAAGAGAAGAGGGATTAAAGAGCCTCTTGATGAAAGTGAAAGAAGAGAGTGAAAAAGCTGGCTTAAAACTCAACATTCAAAAAACGAAGATACGAAGATCATGGTATCTGGTCCCATCACATCATAGCAAAGAGATGGAGAAACAATGGAAACAGTGAGAGACTTTATTTTGGAGGGCTCCAAAATCACTGCAGATGGTGACCGCAGCCATGAAATTAAAAGATGCTTGCTCCTTGGAAGAAATGCTATGAGGAACCTAGACACCATATTAAAAAGCAGAGACATTCCTTTGCTGACAAAGATCTGTCTAGTCAAAGCTATGGTTTTTCCAATAGTCATGTATGGATGTGAAAGTTGGGCCTTAAAGAAAGCTGAATGCCAAAGAATTGATGCTTTTGAACTGTGGTGTTGGAGAAGACTCTTGAGAGTCCCTTGGACAGCAAGGAGATCCAACCAGTCCATTCTAAAGGAAATCATTCCTGAATATTCATTGGAAGCATTGATGTTGAAGCTGAAGCTTCAAAACTTTGACTACCTAATGCAAAGAACTGACTCATTGGAAAAGACCTTGATGCTGGGAAAAACTGAAGGCAGGAAGAGAGGGGGACAAGAGAGGATGAGATGGTTGGATGCATCATCGACTCGATGGACATGAGTTTGAATAAACCCCAGGAGTTGGTGAAGGACAGGGAGGCCTGGCGGGCTGCAGTTCATGGGGTTGCAAAGAGTCAGACACGACTGCACTGAACTGTGGGATCTGGTTCCCTGACCAGAGATCTAACCCAGGCCCCTGCATTGGGAATGTGGAATCTTAGCCTTGGGACCACCAATGAGGTCCCTAGTTTTCTTTATTATTATCATCATTTTCACTTGGTATGCCATGTAGTCAACACAATTTATGGAATCATTGTAACACAGTAAAACTACAAGGCAATTTTTAAAATGTCGCATTCTCAATACACCATATCACAAATTACTTTAAAGAAACAGTAAAGCAAAAGGAAGCACTTCAAAGGAGATTCTTACCATGGTAGGTAGCACATGTTAGAACCTTGTCACAGAAGTCAAGATCTCTCCTGATGGGCCTCAAACTCCGGTCGCTGCTCACCCTCAGCAAGTCAGCACTGATTGTAGGAGACACGGTCTTTGTGGCTGCCATAATATAAACTGCTCACATAACCACATATCATTTCCATTCTTGGAAAGAGATCATTTGTAATGACATGTTTCTATTCCCTTCCAAGTCTACTAATTTCATAAAACATCATGCTGAAATGAAAAAGCTTTATTGTTAAACTTGGTATAGTCAGTTCAGTTCAGTTCAGTCGCTCAGTCATGTCCGACTCTTTGCGACCCCATGAATTGCAGCACCGCCAGGCCTCCCGGTTCATCACCAACTCCCGGAGTTCGCTCAGACTCATGTCCATCGAGTTCATGATGCCAATCCAGCCATCTCATCTTCAGCCGTCCCCTTCTCCTCCTGCCCCCAATCCCTCCCAGCATCAGAGTCTTTTCCAAGGAATCAACTCTTCACGTGAGGTGGCCAAAGTACTGGAGTTTCAGCTTTAGCATCATTCCTTCCAAAGAAATCCCAGGGTTGATCTCCTTCAGAATGGACTGGTTGGATCTCCTTGCAGTCCAAGGGACTCTCAAGAGCCTTCTCCAACACCACATGACCACATATATCCTACATGGGGCTCCATCTCAAAATCCATTTTTCATGAGGCTCTTAGTTAAATTAAAAGAAAAAAAATTCTGATTATAAAATAAATGAGTTTATTGTCCTTCTGTGTTATGAGTATTGGTGTCTCATAGCACATGTGGAAAGGAGATGGCTGTAGGTTTGGTAGTCACCTGGATGGGCTCCCACCTGCCCATGAAATAAGACAGTCCTGTTTTCTAGGTGATAAAGAGCCAGGAGTTAGGAAGCCAAACATGAAGGGCATTTGAATCGTCTTCCTAGTTTCCTTCCTCAGTTCAGAAGGCAGAATTAAGGGATGCACTGCAAATCAAAGTTTGCTTGAGTTTGTCCTGAACCCTGGTCCAGATCCATTTGAATATAGTTTCCTCCCAGTTCTGGCAGTGGGCTGTCTGTTCTTGGGCTCCTGTTGCTCTGTGAGTGTGAGTTTTCTCATCTTTGACGGTACTTTTATGAGAAGATCAGAGAGTCTTTATCAGGGATTGATAACATGGTGGTATTTTCAGCTACAAGTTCGTTCTTTCTTTCTTTTTTCTTTATAAATGTTTTCTTTTTTTTAATCTTAGACTCCCATTGACATGCAGTCTTTTACTTAGTCTGTTTCCTTTGACTTTCGCCCTTTCATACTTTCTCCAAATTCATGAGAAAAAGGACACCAATGAGAAGAGTTCCTGGGATACGTTGTGAGCTCAAGTTCCAATACAGTTAGGGAAAACCTTCATTTTGAATGGTGGGTGTTGTTTTCATTCCTTCTTGAGACTAATACCGCTGGGTGGTGCCTAGACTAGCTTAGGGAGTGCTGGTTAGTCAACAAAGTGGGTACAAAGACACAGCTTGTGTTAAGGCCCTTCTTTTCAATAGAATGTTCCATTTTGTAGTTATTACATCTTGAGCTTCCCAAGAGCTCTAGATTTCTACATATTGGTGGTCCATCCTAACACTATTTAAGGGAAGGATTTTGTCAAATTATATATATATATGTTTATATACATATAATACCTCAAATAATATTTGTTAAATTAGTGCATAAAGTCAATAGCTCTTTGAAGTAATAGAAGTGGGAAACAGAGTCATGGGTTTTATATGTGCCTATATAGTAGTCAGAGTGGTAAAGATTTTAGAAGTACCTGTTAGAAGAAGATTTTATGAAGTTGAAAAACAGAAACACTTTCAAATGAAACTTACAGAGAGAGGTGTTTTCTCTGTGCTTTCCCTGGTGTGGCTCTCCTGAGATTATCCTGGTTATCTGTGCTGTGTAACAAATAGCTGCAAATCCAGAGGCGTAGAAGTACAAGCATTTCCTGATGTCATGGATTCTGGAGGGGCAGGAATAAGACAGAGCATTCCAGGAGTGGCTGGTCTCTGTTCCCCGATACCAGAGTCTCAACTGGGACAACCTGGAAAGCTCAGAGTGATCTGGACTTGGAATTACCTGGAGACTCCCTTACTCATATGTCTGGGGGCTGAACTGGGGAGATGTGAAGGCTGAGCTGAGCTGGGACCATCTACTTCGCATGTCTGTGCAGCTTGTGCTTCTAATTCACAGTCTGGTTTTCTGAGACAGAGACTCTTCTAAGAGGAGCTTCTGGAGAGGGAACACTCTCAGAAACCACGGGAACCAGCCTTGTCTAGCCTCAGCACACAGGGACACTCCCACCACATTCCACTGGTTACAAGTGAGTCAACTGGCCAATCAGATTGAAGAGGAGAGAAAATCAGACCCCCCTTTTTGATTAGGGAGAGGCAAGGCCACATTGCAAAGGAGCAGGTTGGATGAGAGATGTTTCTATGGCTGTCTTTCTATGGCTGTCTTCTCCACAGACATTGTTTGATCGTTTTGAAAAAGTGCAATATATTTTTATAATATTTGTTGAAGAAGTGTATCAGGCACATTGCCATACTAATACAAGATGAATCACTTGAATGTGCTCTGTATCTGAAATGTTGCCTTTCTTCCTAAGAATGCTCTACAGATAATATATGGAAACTAATCAACATTACTGTCTTCATTCATATAGCTCAATTAACAATAACCATGATTTAGTAAATATTACAGGAAAAACATCAGAGAATGAAAATAAGAAAATAAATGAGGACATGCAAGAAGAGAAATTAATGAGTAATTAAGAAGTGGAAATACTTAGGGCACGAGTATCATGCACCAATGAGGTTCTAGTAATTCTCAATCCTTATTGCTCAGAAGAGTTAAAAAATCATCTACAGAGTTAAAAACAAAAAATCTCTGGCCCCAAGAAACACTGAGTTAGCTAGTCTGAGGTGTGAACCAGACATCAGAATTTAAAAGCTCCCGAGGAGAATTTCACATGTAGCCAGTCTTGAGAACCATGTTCTAATAAACCCTCTGTAAAATGCATAGAAGAGGGAAATCTTTAATTGAAATGCCTAGTTGCCTTAGTGAATTCTTATCAAGAAGACACTAATCTAAGCAGACACTCATTTTCCCCTTACTCTCTTTGAATTATTCCACAGTGGACACTATTGGTTTCATATCTGGCATCTAGACATTTGGACAAAGCCTACATGCCAGTATCTAAAGCAAAAAGTGGAAAAAACTTGGTTCATTGATGTTATCATTGAACCACTGAAAGAGCAACCCCAGAGTGGAATGATGTTTCCTTTTTTTTTTTTTTCAGCCAGATGCTGGGATAGTCTATAACTTGCTCTGAAAGCGTTTGAACTGTTCTTACAAGCAGATTTTCTTGATTGTGAGGTCACTCTACTATGTAATTCATAGTTACTCGGCTATGTAATCTACTCGACCTTGTAGATTCACCGTGAGTTTACATAGATCTGGGTTCGAATCCTGACTCAGCCATCTTTTTAGCTCACTGTGACTTCATAAATTGGGAGAAGATGGAATATCTGTTTTCTGAAATGGCTGTAGCAATTAAGATCATTCATTTTCTTTTTTTTTCATTCAGCAAACCTTGAAGTGAAGTGAAGTCAAGTCAAGTCACTCAGTCGTGTCCGACTCTTTGCGACCCCATAGACTGTGACCTACCAGGCTCCTCTGTCCATGGGATTTTCCAGGCAATAGTACTGGAGTGGGTTGCCATTTCCTTCTCCAGGGGATCTTCCCAACCCAGGGCTCAAACCCTGTAGACAGATGCTTTACAGTCTAAGCCACCCAGCAAACCTTGCCCAACCACAATACTATTCCCAGAAACTGTAGTCTACAAAGAGTTTACGGGAGGAGAGCCCCACACTGTATTCTCCTGAGGACAAAAGGCAATAAGGAAATTCAAAAGAAGACAGTTTCTGATAGAAGCTAGGATAAAACAGGATGAAGCAAAAGAGTATGATTAGGACATACTTTATGTTGTGTGAACAGGAAAAGTTCAAACCTCAAAGGATAAAGGATCACTCTGTAAGGACCAGAAAAGCACATCTAAGAAGAAGTGTTAGTGAAAAAGCCTTATGCAGAATTAAGCTAAGCTTGTTTAAGAACCAAGAAAACTGTAGCGAGCTGGCAAGAGGTCAGCAATGGGCAGACTGAGAGAGGAAGTCAGACGGCTAGGCGGTGGCTTGGTTATGTAAGCTGGTTGGGGATGGTGAGGGAAAGAGTTTTGGCTCCCTTGTAAGTCTGATGGTGAGCATTTGTAGAATTTTTTAGCAAGGAAGTAAATTACTTTTATGTATGGAAAGGCAAGAGGGAAGTAGGAAGGCCAGTTAGGAGGCTATTGTAATTGGCCTCGTGAGATATTATGGCATCTTGTTTTAGGCTGGTGTGGGAGAAATGGAAAAAAAAAAAAAGGAAAAGGGGTGATTCAGTTTTACTGTGAACTTAAATCTGCCCTAAAATAGAAATCATTTAAAAGATGCACATAAATGTAAGTAAAACACTTAACTTTACATTGTGGGTGCTCAGTGTTAGCTATTATCTGTGCTTTACTATCATTAGTATTAAAACCTTAAGGCAAGATCTTGTTCTGTCATTAGCATTACTTTCGTAGAAAGATTTAATAAGAAAAGGAAAGAGGTTTTTACAAAATATATGTATTGTGTTTAAAATCTTTCCCTGGAGCATGCTATGATGCTGAGAGGGCCCGGTTTGCTTAAGATCTCTAAAGAGGGAAAATACTTAATTTAGTGGTATGGCTTAACTAAGGGTGAGTGAAATAATGGATTCTTATTTCTATTTTCACATCTGCTGGTCAGATACTTACACTTCAGCATCCCAACACAGGTTTTAATCTTGAACAGTGTGGCTCTGCGATCATAGTACATTATGTACCACTTGACCCAAATTAGTTTCATGATTCTACCCAGGCAGTATTATTTTCCCATCAAAAAGGGGACAAGTATGTAAAAGCAGGATAAATATTACCTTTCATAATGTCAAATTTGAGCAGCACTGGTCTTAAGACCAGTGCAAATCCTTACTGTCTTGTCTTATCAGGATACTTGTAAGAAGCTGTTTGACAGGTCATGTAACGGAAGGCTAGTTTATAATTAAGGCAAAGGGTCTGCATTGAAATGTAGGTCACAGTTCTCAACCTAAATATCTCTACTTTTCATTTTCTATTGGAAGGCAGCTTACCATCTGTATTTCTTAGTTTCAGGCCTGCAAACTGAGATTAAGATATGCTTTCCAGTTTAAGGATTCTGCCTGCATCAGTGAAATTATCCTTTGACATTTGGAAGACTTGAAGAGAGGCTTCCTAGGTAGAGATAATAATGTTTTGTCCACTGGGTTTTTTTTTTTTCTTCCCCCTCAATGGTTTTACTCTTAAAAGCAGTTTTAGGTTCATAGCAAAATTGAGCAGAAAATGCAGAATTCCTGTTTATCCCCTGCACGGCCACTGTCGACATCATCCACCAGAGTGATATGTTTCTCACAACTGCTGAACCTATATTGACACACCATTATTCCCTAAGGTCCGTGGTTGACACTCAGGTGCACTCTTGGTGTTGTACATTCCATGGGTTTTGACAAATGTATAATGAAATGTATCCAATCATTATACCATTGGATCATATAGAGTACTTTACTGCCCTAAAAGTCCTAGTTGTTTCCCCTTTTCCTCCCCACTCCCCCACTTCTCCTGGAAACCACTGATCTTTTTACCATCTCCGCAGTTTTGCATTTCCAGAAGGTCATATAGTTAGAACCATACAGTATGTATGACTGGCTTCAGATTGCTTCAGATATATTCAGATTGGTGGCTTTTGTCTTTTCATGGTTTGATAGCTTTTTTGTTTGTTTAGTGCTGAATACGATTCCATTTTCTGGATGTACCCTAGCCTATATATCTCTTTGCGTACTGAAGAACATCTTGGTTACTTCCAAGTGGCGGCAGTTATGAATAAAGATGCTATGCACATCTGCATGCAGGTTTTTGTTTTCAACTGGGTAAATATTAAGGAGTGCAATTTTGGCGTTGCACGGCGGCAAGCACTTTGTAAGAAACTGCCAAACTGTCATCCAAAGGGGCTATATCACTTTGCATTTCCACCAGCGAAAAATGAAAGTTTTATCGTCGAGAGTTTGCTGTTTCCATATTTTGGCAGCCTTTGGTGTTACTGGTGCTCTGGATTTTGTCCTATTGCTTTCAAGAATCGAATCCACAGTTCATAGGTTATTCAGCATTTGCTGTCAGTCACAGATTATCATCGCTGTGCATGATGGTAATAAATCAAGACACTATTAGGACACAAAAGGGATTTCCTCTGAGAGCTATGGCAAACATACACAAGTTAGAACTTTTCATATGACTGGTGATTTTCCTTTTAGAAACTATGTTTTTAGTTACAAATTACCTCATATGACTTTTTTAGGCTCAAATATGTTCTATATGTGGACAGAGCAGGAAGAACGGTTTTGCTATTCTTGGTTCTCAATTTATATTTCACTTTACATCTTATTCTGTTCTGGAGGGGAATAAAAGGAAAAAGGACTCTTTGCAATAGGATGGCTTAGAGAGGGCATTTGCAATAGAGTAGCTTAGAGAGGATGGTAGGTACTGTGTGGCAATGATCAGATTCTATAGATCATCACTGCCTTCTTTGAATCTCCTAGGAGCACTCTGTGTTGGACAGTTGTAGACACAAGGGTGAATTTTTTTCTTCTTTGATTATAAACAGAAGACCTAGAGATTGGGGCCAGAGATTAGGAAGTCTAGTCTTCAGCCTGACCTGGTTCTTAACTAACTGTAAAATTTTGAATAATGTAGTCTGTTTTGGTATGTTTCTGTTTCTCTCACTACAAAACAAGGATAATGAGGTCTTTATTACCATGGTCAACATAAGACACAGATGAGATAATAGGGTGAATCACTTGGGGATATATAAAGTCATTTATAAGTTTAATAATAAATTAGAATGCAAGAAAGTCATTATTGGTTCAATTTAATTTCTCATAAACAAAACTCAACACATTCTGAGCACTTGAATGGCAGGGCAGCTCCTGTCAAGTGCTGAGAAACTCATTCACCTGAGTTCAGAAAGATGCCATAACTTATTCAGAATAGGAGTTATCCTTGGTTGAAATGTGTGTTCCCTTAAAATGTCCCCCCAAAATGTGCATTCTTCCCAGAACTTCAGAAGGTGAGCTTGGTTGGAAACAGGATTGCTTCAGATATAACTAATTAAGATGAGGTCACATTGGAATAGAGTGAGCTTTTAATCCAACATTTGTTGTGTTTAGACATGTTCAACTCTGGCAACCCCATGGACTGTGGCCTGCCAGGCTCCGCTGTCCATGGTATTTCCCAAGCAAGAGTACTGGAGTGGGTTGCCATTTCCTCCTCCAGGGGATCATCCCAACCAAGGGATTGAACCCCCCACCACCACCTCTCCTGCAGTGGCAGGTGGATTCTTTACCACTGAGCTACCTGGTAAACCCATTAATCCAGCATAACTGGGATCTTTATAATAAGAGGAAAAGAAACATGCATACAGATACACAAGCAGAGGGAAAATGTTCATTGTGGATGAAGGCATAGACTGGGGAGATGGAGGACCCGCCAAGGAACAGCAAGGAATGCTGGAAACGGCGAAGCTGAGAGAAAGAACATGGCTTTTGCTGATGCCTTGATTTCAGACTGCTAGCCTCCAGGACTGGGAGAAAAGTAATCTCTTTTTCAAGTCACGTAGTGTGTGGTACTTTTTATTGCAGCCCAGCAAACTAATACAGGAATCACAGAGGCTGGAGAGCCTAGTTGGTCAGCAAGTGGCTTCCATAGAGGCCACCAAGTTGGAATAGCCATAACTGGCTATTGGAGGAGAAGGCAATGGCAACCCACTCCAGTACTCCTGCCCGCCATCTATGGGGTCGCGCAGAGTCTGATAAAACTGAAGCGACTTAGCAGCAGCAATAGCAGCAGCTATTGGAAGCCAGATATGTAAGCAGGGAGCCAAGAGCCAGGGAGGCTAATGAGCGATAGTCAGCACAGGACTCCTTGGCACTCAGCTGTCCCAGACGCCAGTTTCTGCCAGTTTCTCTCTGCTCATCCCCCAGGTCACCTTGGTGGACGGCAAATATACAAGAGAACCTCGTGTACACTGAACACAGCATTATTCCAGGCTCTTCCACCTACTTCATCTTTCTTGATAAAAATCCTGATGAGTCCCCATTCCCAGGGATTATTTTGGAAGCAGTTGTGTTATGTTTTAGTTTCCTGTTTTCTTGCAGTAACAAATCACCACAGATTTCATGATTTAAGATAAGCCTATTATTGTGCGGTTAGATAGTGAGAAGTCTGGTATGGTTTGCATTGGATTAAAATCTATGTGCCTTCCTTTCTGGGGCAAATCTGCTTCCTTTTCACTTGGATTGTTGACACAATGCAGTTTCTTGCAGCTGCAGGCTAGAGAGCCCTGATTTTTGGCCAGCTGTAAACTGAGGGTCATCGCCAGCTTCTAGAGGCTAGTGCATTCTTTGGCTCCTGGACCCTTTCTTCCATATTCAAAGCCAACAACAATTGGTCAGGTCCTTCTCCCATCAAATCTTTCTGACCCTTTCTACTTCTTGTCAATATTTTTTTCAAAGATTCATGTGACTAGATGGATCACTTCAGATAATCCAGGATAATCTCTGTTCAGGTCAACTGATCAGCAAACTCAATTCCATCTGCAACCTTAATTCGCTTTTGACATCTAACCCTACGTGTTCGCAGCTTCTGAGGATTAGATACAGACATCTTTGGGGCACCACTGTTCCACCGCAGGTTATCTGTGGCTGACCTGCATGACTTCTCGACAGAACTGAGTAGAAGCAGCAGCGAAGCTGTGAGGAAGAAAAAGAGCTTTATCAAAACACAGCACATGTTCATAATATACAAGGAAGAGAAAGTCAAGCTGCATATGATCTGTGCAGTATCTTCAAAAGTCTATCCTTTTATCACCTGGCTGATTTGAAATTTAAAAATTGAATCTACTTAATGGAAAATATTTGACTGTTAAGAACATCAGACATATCTTTGATCAAGCTTGTTTCTTATCAGTCCACAGATTATTTTATAGACAGTCAATGGAGGAAATATGTAGGATTGTTGATGTCCTTTGTTTAGCCTCTTTTTTGGCCTTAACTTTGACCATACTATGTGTAAGTCCCTCTTGTTACTCTTTGATTACTCCTGCAAACTCAATATATCCTAACCCAAGGAAGCTTATTTTTACTTTCAATTTTTCTTACTTAATATTATCTACTTACCATTGGAATATTTCATCCCATCAATTTATTACACCATTTATCTGTCACCTTCTATTTTCCTACCCCTTTTAAACAACCTAAAAGGCATATTACCAGTAACAGTCTTTGACTCCCATTTCAGTTTCAGCTCTATTTAGTGATGTTATCACCAAATGTGGACACATACTTAATTCTTATTTTTTAAGGCAGATTTCAGTCAGGTTTTGGCATTCCTTCTCTTCTCTCATTTTAAAATGAAACACTTCAAAAATGTGTTTTTAAAATGTCTTTAAAGACAGTTCATTCATTCATGTAATCATTATTATGAAATACCTGTTTGTATTGGGTTGGCTACAATGTTCATTTGGGTGTTTTCTTAAGACTGTATGAACTTTTGGCCAACCCAGTAGGAATTGTTCGAAGCACTGGAAACACACCAGGGATTCAGATATTCAGGGTCCCTGGTGAGTGCATTGCCTTAGTACAAACTTGTTTCTCTTAAATCTTCCCTTCCCCTTCACAGTTAACCCTTGACAACGTAGATTTCTTTTCCCCTTCCCTTGACATCTATACATCTTTGTTACCCTTTCTGTTATCCCAGTTCCATTTCCGAAGTCTCATTGGCTTGTGGCTCAGCTTTTGAATGACTCTACTTGGGAAGACTTTAATTAAGAAATGCCACCAAAGAGTAAACTGTGTTAGCTCTGTATATATCTGCTAATTGTCTGGGGTTTCCTCATGACTCATGTAAATTTCTGTTGGTGGAACTGCAGCTGTCCACTAAAGGTAATATTTATTTCATTAGGGACCCTTCCAGGAGCCTGTCCCATGTTTCCTTTCTAGGCCTCTTCACTTAATCTCCCAAACGGCAAGACCAGTCCTGACTTGAAACATGACAGTTAAACGCACATCAATGATATCTTTCCCCAAAGCAGTAGAAAGGCCATTTTTCAAATAATGATTTAAGTAGGTCAAGGCAAACAGGTTACTCACATTAAAGGAAGAAGAAACTACATATTTGAGAAAGTCTTATAGATTTAGGTAACTTGCCTACCCCGAGGTTTCGTCCTTTATATTAATTTGCCTGTTAGGTGAGGATTTCTTCAATGCAGTTGACATTGGTGACCTCCCAGACCTTTGCAATTCTTGAGAGAGAGCAAAGCTTTCCCTAAAGTGCTATCCGAGCATCTCCCTGTAGGTGCTCAGTGGTATTAGAAGTTTCACTGATAAACTTCTTGCACTTGAATTCATAGAAGTGAGAGGGGAGAGATGAACACTTAGAAGACATTTTGAGAACATTAAGTAGTTGATTGTTTAAAATCAGTTAAAATAATTAAAAATAATTATTTTGAGAAACTCAGTTAAATATAAAAACTTTGCATTCAATTTAGATGCGGCTAAGCAACAAAGTATTTGGTGTTCTAGTGCCTATCAGGCACTTGACAAAGACAAATGTTTCATGCCTAACTGCTTCACCAGAAATAACTTCTCATCCCATATCAGAGGACATGGAATTGTGCCAGAGTTTTAGAAGAAGCAGTTAGTAGGTAAAGAGAATTAAAGAGACATCTGAGATAGCTTCAGTCTGCTTTACGTACATGGAGAAAGAGTGTTTTGTGCCTTGGGCTTATTAGCAAAATATATTAGCTTTAGCTGACTGATTGCACCTGGTGCCTGCGGTCTCCAAAGAGAGGAGATTTACAATTAGGTTTTGAGTCTGGGAAGCTTTGAAAGTTCTTCCTATCAAAAATCAGATAGACATTTGGAAATGTAAACATGCCACATTTTTTTCTGGATTACGCATGAGATTCCAGATGGAGTCTCAACCTCAAATGGAGCAGAGAGACCAGCTCTTACAACCCCTTCCATAGATTGGCAAACTGAGCCCCTGAGATATTCGAAATTTAAAGTCTCAAATATTTAGCAGTATGGCCAAGACTATGATCTAGGTTAATCCAATTTGCATCATAGTCTTTATTTTATTTCCCTTCTTCCCGATGACATCATGGTTGCTTGAATAAACATCTTAAACATGGAATATTTCTCGATCTTCTTTAAGATGTCACCTAAGATAGTATTTTTTAATCGCCATTAAGCATAGTTTATAAGATTTCTGTGCCTTTAAAATCACTTTAATTGGAATAAAATTTGACACAATTTGTGATGCTTCACCAGTATAATGATTCCATTGTGTTTTGATACTTAGCTTAGTAATTTCCCATATTTGATTTATTATTATTTTATTTTATTTTATTTGTTATTTTATTTTATTTTTTTTTACTTTACAATTACTGTATTGGTTTTGCCATACATTGACATGAATCTGCCACGGGTGTACATGAGTTCCCAATCCTGAACCCCCCTCCCACCACCCTCCCCATATCATCCCATATTTGATTTAAAGTGGGGTAGGAGGGCTACCTTTAGCCAGATGCTTTTCTTCAATCACCACACTCCTTGGGTTCTCTGATAATCATCAATAAACTGGGTGGTAGATAGCCATTTCATGAGAGAAGGTGAGTGCTGAAGTCAGACTAGGGGTGACTTGCAACTTGTCAGAGGGAGGAAGGAGTAAAGACAGATCCGTCCTGTTTGTCAGGGGCAGAAAGTATGTTGGAGAAAACTAACTCCCGGGAAGGGGATGTGTCAGGAAGATGGATTACCCCAGGAAGTCCAGACTCCTCTCCCAGCGGGCAGCAGCCCACTTGGATATAATCCGCCAGCTGTCCGTCTTTCCCTCCTTTGCGCTGCCTGAGAGAGCCTGCGCTTCCCGGTCTAGGCAGCCCTGCCACCTTCAGAATCACTAAAGACCAGCGGGGAGGGGGGTCTTGTTTGCCTTGAGTGAATATTCAGCATGTGCATTCTTCCTGTCAATACTCCCTGAAGCTCACAGACAGACAGACCCTGTGGGGAAAGCTCTTTGAACGAACACCTTATCAGAGAATGATCCTGTTAGGTGAGTAAAAGGCTGATTACATACTCAGAGGTGAGCCGTGATGAGACTCAGAGTGACTCTGAAGCAATCTGCTGCACTTCCCATCTGGACTGCGCCAGAGCCTTTCAAACTGGCATCCGGAAAAGGAAAACGCTCTGGGGAACCCACACAATACCCTGGAAATATTTCCTCTTAAAAAAAAATTTCCCAAAGGGAATCCAGGGTGTATTTCTTGCGCAACCGTTTTGAAGAGACAAGACTGATATAAGAGGGAAGCTTGGTGTGGGTGTGGCTACTTCATAGAACCAAACTGGAAACACTTTCCTGCCCTTGTTGGAGGCTGAGCTACCCCAGTGGGCCCTGCCTCTCTTTAAAGCCATGAGGGTTGCCTGGCCAAGAGTTCTAGCACAGCGCCTTGTCTCCATTGAATAAAGATTTGGAGAGGTTGGAATCTGTGATCTTTATGTTCCCTGCAGGAATTAGTGGGACATAAATTTACCTTCCACCCTGGTGAATGAACCACAGAAAGCACAGGTTGAAACCATCAACCTTGGTTATTGCTGTCTGATCTTGTTTATATTTTAAATCCTCCCTGGGAGCAGTTAGAGCCCAGAAGCCCATTTCATTGAAAGTTCACTGGCCTTGGGGATCCATGAAAGAGGTTTTCTTATTTGGTGAATTATTGTCCTAAATAATTCATTTCATCGAGACCATCATCTCTGTGATTCTCTCTTCTGCTACCCACTTGCCCCCGTGACAGGCCTAGGCAGGACGCTGAACTCTACAGAAGACTGAATTCTCCAAGGGGCTAAGACACATGCTAGTGATGTGACTACCTACTGCCATTTAATATTTCTGAGCCTCATTTTATTCATTTGTAAACTGGAGTAAGTAGTTTTCCTGCCTTATATCCTTTCCCCACCATCCAAAAGTTATTGAGAGTGCTCTATACACAGTCATGAGCCATTGTAGGGTAAGGTATGTTTATTCAAGGAGTCTGATTTGTATTTTAAAGTCTTCTGGACTATCTTAGGATTCCAGACTAATGATATGTGAGACCTTTCTCATTCCTCAGGTACACGAGTCTTTGTTTCAAAACAGGATGTTCAAAAGCAAGAGTAAATAATTAAATTCTCTGGATCACACCACTGGGCTTTCTAGACTCTGCGACTGCGCTTTTCCCATCCTATTTCATTGGGAAAAGATCTGATAAGGTTTTATCTTGAGGCTAAAGCGAACTCTTTAAAATGTTCTTAGGGATATGAATAGACCAGTTGCCATTTACCACCTTAATACGGTTAGTTCCCAAAATATAAAAGGCTGAGATAGCATTTGTTTCTTCTAGATTTCAGTCAAAGCCAACATGGGTGCTTGTTAGTGTCATAATGACAGGTAATAGAAATGGATAAGCTGGTCATTGAGGAAAACCAATAGCCTCTCTGTCCCCCCACTCGACCCCTATTTAATAGTCAGTCAGTGTAAAGTCCTTCCCTGATAGCTCAGTTGGTAAAGAATCTGCCTGCAATGCAGGAGAGCCTGGTTCAGTTCCTGGGTTGGGAAGATCCCCTGGAGAAGGGATAGGCTACCCACTCCAGTATTCTTGGGCTTCCCTGGTGGCTCACCTGGTAAGAATCTGTCTGCAATGTGGGAGACCTGGGTTTGATCTCTGGGTTGGGAAGATCCCCTGGAGGAGGGAAAGGCTACCCACTCCAGTATTCTGGTATACAGTCCATAGGGTTGCAAAGAGTCGGACACAGCTGAGTGACTTTCACTTTCAGTATGAAATACCCCATTGTTCCAGGAGGACGATGTGGTGCTCACCTGTGGGCCAGATGGAGGTGGCAGTGCTGATCTCTTTATCGAGCGGTGCCTCCCTCAGTCCTGGGACCAAGACTGCCTCATAGTTCAGGTCTCAGCAATGAGGCAGAGGCATAGAGTGAGTGAAGAGCCAGGGTGCTCTGACTTCTCTGCCAGCCCACCAAAGAGAAGAAGAGCTTCTAAGCTTTGTCACTGACTTAGAACAGTTTAGCTTATCTTTGAAGCATGTCTTTATTTGAACAGAGGAACCCGTATTTAAAGCATAAGCTAGTAGACTTTTGTTTTATGGAAAGTGCTTTAAAACGGAGGCCACTAAAATCACCATTCCACTAGGAAGAAAATGATAAACTGATTGTGGTAGGCTGAGATTTGAGGGACTGATTGAAGAAAGTTGAGATTCCAGGAACTACCTGAAAAAGAAAACAAGACATTACTAGGCATTAAAAAAACAAAAATCAATTAGCTACTTTATTGGTCTCAGAGAAGATGACAATCACCTGGGGAAGTAATTGGAAAGGGAAGAAGTATTAAAACTAATTTATCTGTTATGAATGGAGAAGGAAATGGCAGCCCACACCAGTATTCTTGCCCAAAGAATCCCATGGACAGTGGGGCCTGGCAAGATACAGTCCTTAGGGTCGCAAAGAATTGGACACAACTGAATTAATTTAGCATGCACATATGCGTATGCTATTAAGTTAAAACTGAGGCTCAAAAAAAAAAACAAACACAAAAACAAAAACCTGAGGCTCAAAAAGCTTAATAGAATTTGACTCAGATCATGTGGCAGGAGGGTCTGGTGTTAGAATCTGGTTTGAGCTTGTGTTCATCTGACTATAGCCCTGAAGAGTGAATTGGTCAGTTTTTATGTCATACGGAACCTGGAATTGGTACTCATTTCCACTTCTACCTGTCCTCTGTGTCCACCTCCATCTCTTTAACCTGGTCCTTCTTTTGAGAAATATTTTAAGTTCCTGACTAAGGAACAAAAGGCTAGATGAGTGAGTTGATATCTAGGTATCTACTCTTGAAATGGTACTAAAAAGAGGACTTCGTTCTTAAAATTGTGAAAATCTGTATCAATTGTACAGACTCAAACAGATTATTTTTCCCTCTTGGATGCTATGGAAAAATACTCCATGCTTCTTGGCTATTGAACATCTCAACATTATTAATAACTGAGAACGCATGCATCTCTCTTAATAGTTTCCTTACAGGTTGCTCACTTTCAGTGATACCTGCTTTCTAGTTGGAGAAATTCTTTTAAAATCGCAGGAGCCACCTTAGAATTTCTTTCAGTTAGGATGACAGATCCAGTAGACTGCATGGGTGTGAAGTACAGATAAAGGTAATCAGATCTCATGCTTCACGGAATTAACTGATTACCTGTGATGGTCAGGAAGAAATTTTCACCATTAGCATCCTACAGATACACAAGCCAAGAGCAGGATGCAACTTTCTGCAATCCTGAAACTTTCTTATAGAACTTCATTATGCAGCGAGAGTTGACACGTTGGAAGAGACCCTGATGCTGAGAAAGATTGAAGGCAAAAGGAGAAGGGGGGGTGGCAGAGGATGAGATGGCTAGATAGCATCACCAATTTAGTGAACATGAATTTGAGAAAACTTTGGGAGATAGTGGAGGACAAAGGAGCCTGGCATGCTGCAGTCCACAGTGTCACAAAGAGTCAGACATGACTTAGCGACTGAACAACATGGGTGGAATAGAAAATCGGAACCTATGATATAATGTGTTGTGTATAATGGTTGTCATACATGGATAAGTATTCAATGTGCAGCAAAATAAATACTGTAACATTTGAGACAGAATTCTATTTAGATAACTGAGATAGTGATTCATTAAAGATAACTACTTAAAATCTTTTTATGTTTCCTCCAGGGATCTCAAAGTACCTTCCCAAAATGAGCTCATTAATCCTCATGAATATTCTGTCAAATAAATTCTGTTAAATTTCTCTGAAAAAAAACAAAAAAACAGGTCAGTCAATCTTAGTAAGCAGTATGTGCTTATAGCACCAAGTTTTCATAGCACCCTGGCAATCTTTATTGCTTTGAAATCTCATTAGGGATTTGACTTCTAACACTGTTATTCTAGGTGGAACTTTTTCATCCCCAACTTACTCTCTACATGTGTTCTTCAATAAACACAAGGTGAGAGTCAGCAATGTGCAAAGTGCTGGACATAAAATGATAAATAGGGCTGAAGGTCCAGTGGGAGAGAGCTGAGAAGCTCTTCTAAATGTACTAACAAGATCCTTCTTCATCCATTGTCTGTCTCTCAGCAGATGGGTCACCAGGTCACCTAGGCTTTGACATATGCCGTTGTAGCTCAGTCGGTAAAGAACCTGCCTGCAGTGCAGGAGATCCGGGTTTGATCCCTGGGTTGGGAAGATCCCCTGGAGAAGGAAATGGCAACCCACTCCAGTATCCTTGCCTGGAAAATCTCATGGACAGAGAAACCTGGTAGACTGCAGTCCATGGGGTTGCAAAGAGTCGGTCACGACTGAGCGGCTAACACACACAGAGTCTGTTTCATAGGCCCTTAGTCCATTATAGGCCTAGATTAGGCATTTGAAAACTAGTAGACATTTTAACAATTAGCTACTCTGTTGGTCTCAGAGAAGATGAACACATAGGAAAGTAATTGTAAAGGGAAATAGCATTAAAACTCATTTACATGCTGTGAAGTGAAAACTGAGGTTCAAAAAGCTTAAGTAAATTTGGTTACGATCACAAAGCAGGAGAATGTGGTGTTAGAATCTGGATCTGAGCCTATGCTTATTTGATGATAGCTAATTCTAGTTAGTTCAGGTGAAATTTAGGGAGACTTGATCATGCTCTACTTATGGGAAAACTTTGGTTCTTTCAAAAACAGGAATCGTCAAGAGATACCTGTCATAGCATAACTTCAGTGTGTGTGTGTGTGTGTCTGCGTGATAGATTCTTTACAAAAGATTATTAGACTTAAATTTGACAAGATTCTGCAGATACACTCTAGAGACAAGTCCCACGTTGATCCTCAAAAAATGATAGAGAATGACAATTAAGAGACATTTTTAAACTGAAAAATCCTTATTTAAGTTTGATTTCATTAAAAAAAAAAAACATTCTCCTGGATCAAACCATGACAGTGTCTCAACCTGTTGCTCTTTGGCTTAATGAAAGGCCAGACATGAAGGCAGGGTCAACATAATTTTGAGAAAGGATTTGTGGAATATTTCAACATTTATTGTGAGTAATGTTGTTTTGAGTACAAAGAGGATAGCACTTTCACCTCTGGAAGTGAACAGGAACTTTTCAGTTTGCTCCATAATGGATATATAAGAAATCAACAAAATCATGTTCTCTTGGGGCCCTGCTTCAGCCCAGCACTGGATACCAACTGATATGTCGGTGGTTCCACTTAAAGGAAACTGTCGTTAGACTGTTGTTTCCAAAACCACATTCTCTTAAAAAACAGTCCTGGGAACTCCTGGTGGTGCAGTGGTTAGGACTATGGTGATTTCATTGCTGCGAGTCTGGGTTCTTTCCCTGATTGTGGAACTAAGAGCCCACAAGCCAGGCAGCATGGAAACAAACAAACAAACAAACAAACAAAAAAACACAGAAAACAAAAAAAGGCCTATGGTATAGTCCTTGGGAATTAAAAGAGGGGAGATACTCAATGGTAAAAATACACTGGGCAATTTTTTTATTTTGTTCCTACCCTGAGGTATTCACAGTGCATATTAGCAAATTAAAGGTTTTAAGAAGTTTTGTAGTATAAATATATTTTACATTTTATTTAACACAAGGTTTCTCAAATTCATTTGACGAGTCACTTGTACAATGTTCATTGATTCAATAGTTATTAATATTCAGTTCCTGGGAACACAATTTGGGAAATTTTATACAAGAAAAAAAAATATGTATAAACTAAATCAGGCGAATCCAGCTAAGTAATGGAGTACTTATTTACATTAATAAGTTATTTCAGTGTTTTATGCAGAGTTCCTTTTAATGTGAATTTCTCAAGTTCATTAAAATAATATTTTAAGTGTTATTTAAAACATTAATCACTTTTGAAAAGATACTAAACATGTTTTTAAAGATCTAAACTTATAATTCCCACTCCGACCCTGTCTCCCATTCCAGCATTTCTGCTCTTCAGTATTTGATTTATAAGAGCTCAATTTATATTCAACTTTTCAGGACATTTCTTATGCCACATGAAAGACAGCATACCTATATTCATATAAGAAAGGGAAAAAACCTAGTTCTGAGTAACCACTAAAACTATGTGACCATAGAAGAGAATAATAAGAGAAAATTAACTGGATAAAAGAGTCAGAAAAACCTTTATTTCTGATGACTTGCTGTGAGACTTAGGCCAACAAATAACCTCCCTGGTTCTTACTATATAATTAAAATGAATCTTACTTCCCACCACCTGAAAGTGAATGATGTGGGGATTAACGTGAACAGAATTCTGACCTTTGAGTAAACCCCTTCAGTGATTTAAAAGAAAGTGCCCTCATTTCTGTTTCCAACCAATGCTTTCATAAATGTCTACGATGCTCTTCACTGCTGCTGCTGCTGCTGCTGGTAAATCGCTTCAGTCGTGTCCGACTCTGTGCGACCCCATAGACGGCAGCCCACCAAGCTCCCCTGTCCCTGGGATTCTCCAGGCAAGAACACTGGAGTGGGTTGCCATTTCCTTTTCCAATGCATGAAAGTGAAAAGTGAAAGTGAAGTCACTCAGTTGAGTCCACTCTTAGCGACCCCATGGACTGCAGCCTACCAGGCTCCTCCGTCCATGGGATTCTCCAGGCAAGAGAACTGGAGTGGGGTGCCATTGCCTTCTCCTCACCAGTTCTAACTTTATTCTGTTGTTTTCATGTTTGCTTCCTGTCGACTGTTCACTTTTTTCACTCTGTGTAGCTAAGATGCTATCAATAATACTTGTGTTTTGATGAAAAGTCCATTTGAGGAAAAATCATTGTTGGGGGTGGGGGAGGGATGGAAAGCACTTCTTGGATCAAGAGACAAGTAAATACACATAGTGGACCTTTAGTCCAGGGTTGATTTACTCAAACCTTACTGGAAAATAACTATGGGGCAAAGTGATTAGATGTGGAAGTGTAAAGCTGTGATGAATGGCTGTGAGTAAACATTATAGTCCTAATCACTATTTTCCCATGATAAATAAAACATCTTTTGATAGGACAAAGAATGACCAACGATCAGCTGGAGTTTAGTCATCCAATTCTATTCATTCTTTTCTATTCTGTAAAGACTTACCGTATTTAATTACTATTTGAAATCCTCAAACAGCAGCTCTTCTACAATAATGTCCCCTCTGAAATTTCCAATGGTTATAGGATTTTGTTATCTGGAAATTTACTGCATATATGGCCCAGCAAGAGAATAATTGCATTTTATTGATATCCCCTCACAATGCCATGAGAAAAATTGGGAAAGAAAAGCTGGCTCAAGCTGTGAAAAATTAGATATATTTATAAACCTGAGATGTCAGCTTTCCAAATTAGTTTGAAATTCAGATATCACATGTATATGCCTGTACTCACCTTCACATTTGCACAAATTCATCCAAGAAAAGAGTCCATGATTTATTTCTAGACATTAAGTAAGTAAGTAAAGTCGGTCAGCCGTGTCCGACTCTCTGCGACTCAGTGGACGGTAGCCTACCAGGCTCCTCTGTCTGTGGGATTTTTCAGGCAAGAGTACTGGAGTGGATTTGCCATTTCCTTCTCCAGGGGATCTTCCCAACCCAGGGATCGAACCTGGGTCTCCAGCACTGCAGGCAGACGCTTCACGGTCTGAGCCACCAAGGGAAGTCATTAGATAAATAAATATCTGCATAGTGTGCTTGTGTATATATCTATGATGCGTGTGATTCATATATATGATTGTGAGATATGAAATATTCATGATTCGTTGGTGTATGCTGCTGTTACTTTAATTTTTCTTTAATACACAAACTCAATATCTAAGCTTAGGAGAAAGAAATTAAATATATGAAGATGCTGTTTTTCCATCAACATTCATAAGAGCGTTAAACTGTATATTAATTATTCCCCTCGGTGAAGAAATTATACTTACCTCATTGCTTGGAAGTTGCTTGTTATTAAAGTGTGTTAGATTTGTATAGCACAAAATGACATGAACTGAGATCCTTCCCACTCGTTTATTTCTGATAAAAGTATTCACTGCTTGCAAACATGTCCATATATTAAAAAAATTGTTCTTCCCTAATTACTGTGTCGTGTCACAATTATACTGGGTCGTGTTGGAGTTGTTATTTTATTTTATTTTTTACTTGTAATGTTATGTGAAACTTGGGAGGAGGATTAAAAATTAATTAAAAATGAACTTGTATCTCAGTATTTCCTTGCAGCCCAGGAATGCAGAAGAGGGAAGAAGAATAGCAGTGAATTGATTGGAGAAGGGGTGGCCACTGATTTTTCAAACAGATTGAGGCTTGTTCGCATTCTGTTTAGAATACTGTAAGGGTTTAAGAGCTGGGCTGTAGTGAGATTACAAGTTACAAATTGATGGTTGAAGGTAACAGGGGTGGTGAGAGCATGATATTAGAGAGTGGAAAGTATGTGGATTTAAATGCCACACAAATCTGGAAAAATGCAGATGAATATGACCAAAGGGGAATGGGGAAAATCTGAGAGCCCGTAAGTGGTAGGAGAGTGGTGGCTGCAGGGGTGAGTGACTCCCTTCCACCTCTCCTGACTTGGAGATGAGAAGATACACTGGGCCTTCCCTTCATTCATTCATGCCGCAGAGAAGAACACTGTCTATGTTGTAAACAAGGTCAGATTCCTAGCTATGCAGCCTACACAGTTGCATGGGGCTCTGAGATTTTTTTAATGCTCTGCTGTCACCATCTGGAAAGTTTCAACAATTTTTAAATAATTTTCATTTTTGCACATGTTCATTTTACTGAGTGCCGTGAATTATATAAGCAGTCCTGGATGTGGACCTACTGAGTGTATAAATACATTGATGAGTTATATGCCAAATACATTAATCACTAAGTTATTTATTTATACATCTAATAGTTCATTTATTCATTCATACTTGCATATTAACATATTCTCCCATCCAGGAAATGAGGCATTGGTGGAGTAAAAAATCTATATATGAGCCTCTGGGCAGGCAAAGAAGGTAACCTGAAAAAAACAGATTAACTCTAATAAGTATCAGTAATTGAAAGTCTCTTATGTTTCAGGGCCAAGAACTATGATAATATAAGTACTTATTATATATATATATATATGTGTGTGTGTGTGTGTATATATATATATGTATGTATATACACACATGCATATATGCAAATATGTATTGTTGTTTGTTATTCAGTTGCTAAGTCATGCCCAACTCTTGCGAACCCAAGGACTGTAGCCCACCAGAATCCTCTGTCCAAGGAATTTCCTAAGCAAGAATACTGGAGGGGGTTGCTGTTTTCTTCTCCAGGGGATCGTCCTGACCCAGGGATTGAACCTGTGTCTTCTGCATTGGCAAGTGGATTCTTTATCACAGAGCCATGTGTATATATATATATATACGTGTGTGTGTGTGTGTGTGTGTGTATACACTTATATATGTATATATAATGAAATAAATTATAGATGTTAGTAAATATTAATGTATCTTATTCTCTTCGTTACAAAAATATAGCAATCTAAGTAATCAGTAGGTCTGGAAAGAGGCCAGGAATCTGCATTTTTAAACAAGTGCCCTGAGAGCTTCCGATGCAGATGGTTTCCAGACAATCTTTCCAAACACTGAGTGAAAAGATCACTGTTGTTATATTTTAAATACTTGAAATTGGGAGAATTTGATGACTTTTTTTTTTTTTTTTGGTAGCCCTCAGCAGCAGTCTCAGAGAAAGAATGTTTTTACTAGGATTCCTCTGCATTATTTTGGCCCCTGTTAAAAATCACTATAAAGTATTTGCTTCTCCAAGCAATATGCTATACAAAAATCCAGTCCCTTTTGGATGCCAAGCCACTCCTTTTTAAAAATTATTCTTTAAATTAATTTATTTATTTTAATTGCAGGCTAATTACTTTACAATATTGTAGTGGTTTTTGCCATACATTGACATGAATCAGCCACAAGTATGTATGTGTTCCCCATCCAAAACCCCTCCTCCAACTTCCCTCCCCACCCCATCCCTCAGGGTCATTCCAGTGCACCAGCCCTGAGCACCCTGTATCATGCATCCAATCTGGACCAGCGATCCGCTTCACATATGATAATATACACGTTTCAACGCTACCCTCTCAAATCACCCCATCCTTGCCTTCTCCCACGGAGTCGGAAAGACTGTTTCTTACATCTGTATCTCTTTTGCTATCTCAACATACAGGGTTATGGTTACCATCTTTCTAAATTCCACATATATGTGTTCATATACTGTATTGGTGTTTTTCTTTCTGGCTTACTTCACTCTGTATAACAGGCTCTAGTTTCATCCACCTCATTAGAACGGATTCAAATGCATTCTTTTAATGCTGAGTAATACTCCGTTGTGTATATATATGTACCACAGCTTTCTTATCCATTCATCTGCTGACGGACATCTAGGTTGCTTCCATGTCCTGGCTATTATGTACAGTGCTGCGATGAACAGTGGGGTACACGTGTCTCTTTCAATTCTGGTTTCCTCAGTGTGTATGCCCAGCAGTGGGATTGCTGGGTCATATGGCAGTTCTATTTCCAGTTTTCAAACCACCCTTTTTGTAAGATAGTGCACAAATGCAGCTAACCAGATTAGGGGAAAGTACATTTTGGAAACAGCTTCTGGAAATGCAGTCTGTCACCTACCCTGTTTCTCTGTTTCAGAGATCTTGAATGAAAAGAGAGAATTATAACAGTATATTATTCAGGAGGATACTCATGTCATTTAAACTTTTATTCTATTTTATTTTCCAAAGGAAAAAAACTCTGAGAAACTATTTTATTGCGCTTATTGGAAATTTTTCTTCTCTTCATCCTCCTTTCTTCCATGCTTCTTTTCACATGTTCTCAGTATTTCAGGGGATTCCCTAACTTCATCTGTCTATTCCATCAGTTATTTATGAAGCACCCACTGTATCACTATCAGACTTCTCCGATAACTCAGTTGGTAAAGAATCTGCCTGCAATGGAGACCCCAGTTTGATTTCTCAGTCAATCAGATCCTCTGGAGAAGAGATAGGCTACCCATTCCAGTATTCTTCAGTTCAGTTCAGTTGTTCAGTCAACTCTTTGCGACCCCATGGACTGCAGCATGCCAGGCATTCCTGTCTATCACCAACTCCTGGAGTTTACTCAAACTCACGTCCATTGAGTCGGTGATGCCATCCAACCATCTCATCCTCTGTCGTCCCCTTCTCCTACCTTCAATCTTTCCCAGCATCAGGGTCTTTTCAAATGAGTCAGTTCTTCACAGCAGGTGGCCAAAGTAGTTGAGTTTCAGCTTCAGCATCAGTCCTTCTAATTAACATTCAGGACTGATTTCCTTTAGGATAGACTGCTTGGATCTCCTTGCAGTCCAAGGGACTCTCAAGAGTCTTCTCCAACACCACAGTTCAAAAGCATCAATTCTTTAGTGCTCAGCTTTCTTTATGGCCCAACTTTCATATGCATACTTGACTACTGGAAATAGGTTTGACTAGACAACCCAGTATTCTTGGGCTTCCCTTGTGGCTCAGCTGGTAAAGAACCCACCTGCAATGTGGGAGACCTGGGTTCGATCCCTGGGTTGCGAAGATTCCCTGGAGAAGAGAAAGGCTACCCACTCCAATATTACAGCCTGGAGAATTCCATGGGCTTTATAGTCCATGGGGTGGCAAAAAGTCGGACATAACTGAGTAACTTTCACTTTTTCATATCACTTGTACAAGACACTATAGGGGATATATATACATACAAGGATGTATATATTCATGTTATATACATATAATGTGTATAAATCACTCAGTAAATGTTTTAATGTATTAACTGAGTGCCTCATTGTGCCAATCTTACTGTCTGACCCATGGCCAAGAGTGTGGATCCTGTCCTCAAAGAGCGTGCTTTCCAGTACCTCTGTCTAAGCAACTATAGTAAAAAATTAAAAACAATCAGTGAGATGTCAGTCATGGAATTTTTCAGAGGCAAAGACTCTTTAATTGGAGAAGGCTTCTTGGATGAAATTCTTTTGATCTGGTCCTTGAAGGTTAAGAACTATTTATGTAGGTGAAGACACCCAAGAAAGGTCTTTAAAAACATAGTAGGCTTTCAGAGGTGAGAAGGTGTGAGGTAAGCAAGGGGAATATAAAGCTGTCAATTTGATTTTAAGTACCCAGGATATAAAAAGGAATACTAAATAATACAACAAGAAGAGGTAACAAAGGGTAAAATTGGGACACTAAGAATAAAGCTACCTCCAGATTTTCTTTTTCAATTTTGTCTCTGTAAGAATGGTAGCCATCTAGGTTGACAATCACATTTCTTCTTCTCCGTATGCAAATGTCTTCTCTATAGAAAAATTTACCCTCTTGTCTGCTGTCATGCTCTAAGTCCCAAAGAAGTTTCTCTCTGTGGTATTTTGAAAACCAGCATCTGTTGAGATTCGTTCACTAGGACATCCTGGTACATTCTGATGTTTGTTTTCCATAGGCTCCCTAACTGCCTTGGCCTATTGTTCACCTCCTAGACATTCAGTGGTTGCTGAAAGGCTTTTTTCTAAACTCAGTATTGTTTATTTTCTTTAACGTCCTTGGTCAAGGCCACAGGCAGCCTCTATGGTCTCTGGACCCTGGGCAAGAAAAGAATAAACTCAGTGTACTCTGGTGAGAGATCATGGCCTTTTCCTCTGACAACTTTTTGGTCCCTTTGGCTGCCCTTTTTATGTGCTAGTCATTGCTCTTCCTTACATCAATCTCATAAGACATCCTTTTCCTCACGCTTGACATATTGATATTATCCTACCACAGATAAAACACAGAGCAATGTAATATGGGCAGGTGATGAAATTATTTGCAATGCACAGAAATCTCTGCTGATGTTTAATACTGGTGCAATATTGAACACATTACTTTCCCTGACAGGCATTTTCATTACACCCCTGCCAGGCAGGTGGAGAATCTAAAAGTGAAATCTTGTTTCTCCCCACTGGATCCATGCAATAAAATTTAAAAGTGTGTGTGTCTGTGTCTGTGTCTGTGTCTGTGTGTCTTTCTCTATACATATTTATCTTTACAAAATACAGTCTATTGTTTAAACCACATTTGAATTTACTTGAGAAATGACACAAATCCCAGCGAACTTAGAGTAAAAAAAAAAATCACTTTTTATCAGGCTAGTATTCATATGGTTGGTGGTGTCACATGGGCATATTTGAAGACGCTTTCTCAGATGGGACAGACATTAGAAAGAGCCTGGTAAAAATCAAGGAAGACCAACATCAGGTCATTTTTTTCCTCCAGAGTGAGTTAATGTGGATCATGGGCTTACCAGAAAGAGAACCGTGTGCAAGGTGGATGATAAAGGTTGTAGTCAAGAAAACAACAAAAAGTATCATTTCTTGGTGATTTCTTGTGATTGCAACTTTCATGCTTTACATTCACGTTTCAAAACTAAATCCTTGTAACAACCCTAAGAATAGGTAACTAGTTATAACCTATTACCAATGAGAAAAACCCAGTCTATAAGAGTCATATAACTGGTCCAAAGTAACACAACCATTGATTCAAGCCCAGGTCTCTCTGACCACAAAGTTTAGGCTTTTAACTGATTGAACGTCTATGTCCTCAAGAAGTAAAGCCCAGATCCTAGAGGATTGGCTAAAGAAATATGCCATGCCACTCAGCAGGAACACTGGCAGTTCTAATTCTGGTTGCAATTCTAATGTAATTTTCTCTTAGTTCTCTGTTTTTCCTCTTCCGGTCTTCTAATGAGGCAGAATACCTGAGGGCATTGCCTCCTTCATTTTCATCAGGCAAGTCTAGCAGAGCCTTCTGCAACCAAAGTATCCAAATCCTTTTGCAGCCTTGGTCTGGAAGGAAGACTCTTCTAAGAAGTAATTTGTGGTTCATTTATTATGTTCTTTCTCAACTGGGACCGTAATAGCAGAAACTATCTTATAGTGGCTTTTACAATGGATATCCTCATATCCACACTTGGGAATTGTACCATTAATGTATAGGAATTTGAGAGTTCTTTATAAGAGAGTTCAGCTTCAGCATCAGTCCTTCCAGTGAATATTCAGGACTGACTTCCTTCAGGATTGACTGGTTTGTTCTCCTTGCTGTCCAGGGGACTGTTAAGAATCTTTTGCAGCACCACCGTGTGAAAGCATCAGTTCTTTCGTGCTCAGCCAATTTGTTTAGCTGCCATTACAACTTAGAAGTTGAGACATTAGTCTTTTCTATGTTTCAGGTGAGCAAAATGAGACAGTGTATTTATACATTAATTCAGCAAACACTTTTGATAACCTCCCATATACTACAAATTGTATAGATCTGGGAGATGAATACAAATGAATGGAATACAATATAAAAGTTCAGATTATTTACCCTGAAGCATTTTGTAATCTAGTGGCGGAAGCAAAAACAGTGACACAGGCTGATATATATCATGTCAAGTGTGGTGATGGAGGTGTAAGTGGCGTATGAGTAAAGCAGGTGACTGACTGGTTCAGCTCAACTTGAGAGGTAGGGATTCCTGGAGGATGTGACCCCTGGGCTGAGTATGAACGAAGAGCATGATCTACACAAAATTTATCTTTTATTTGAGGGTACACTGTGTGTTGAACTGCATGCTAAGCGCTTTATGTGCATTGTCAAAATCAATCCTTTCTTTGAAACACCACAGTGGAATGTGTACTATCATCACTTTTTATAATCTTTGCAGATGGCCAGGCAGAGGCTTGAACACATGTTCTCTGGCTTCAGAACTCAGCTCTTCACAAAGATGCCATGCTACCATTAACTTTGGCATGTCACCTTGGAATGTCTTCAAGGAAAGCTAGTTCTTAGATTCCGTAATCATTCTTGCCCTCGGGCAGTGAGTTTGGTTTTAGCTTTTGATGAGTTTCCTTTCTGAAATGGAAGTTCATGGTTTGGATAGAAAGCCTGCAGATATCAGCTTTGCTATGAGCAGGCCAGCCCCAAGGTCTAGGCATCCTGCGAACGTGTATGCAGTGTTCTGTGTTAGACACCACATACTTCTCCAGTGTGGCAGTATGTTGGGCAGATAACACATGCCCACAGCCACATCCCTCTCCACACCATGGGCCTTGGCATCTCAAAGGGGCCCAGCAGCAAAATTACTTTGCCTGCCAGTGTGGTGCTTTTCTTAAGACAAGTGTTTTTTTTTTTTGTTTTTGTTTTTTCTTTTATATCCTGGAAACAAAATAACTTTCTCTCATTAACCTACCAGAGCCTTATGGAAATTCTGGGAAGTCAAGTTCAGTCTCATAATGCATGAATGTTATTTATCTTGAATGCTGAAAATTTGGCATATTGTGGGGGGGTGACAAGGTTAGGTAGATTTATTAGCATCCTGTCTGGAAATTTCCCATGAGCTGTAGAGGTTTGTCAAAAAATTCAGCGTAATTGATGGGAGCAAGTTGGACTAATTCTTAGCAGAGCCACACTGGCTCTGTTCACACCTTTCCATTACAGACAACAAAATGTACTAAGTAGAGAGCTCATTAAGAAGACCTTCCTGTAAACACACTCTTTGCACTGGGTTTCTTTCCTTTTCCTTTATTTCATATAATGATTTCAGTTACTTGAGAACATGTATGTGAATATTGGAATCATTACTGAGTAGGTAATGATTTTTATTCCTTTGTATGTATCTTTTAACTCTCCAAGGGAAAGCTTATACTCCAGGGGATAAGGATTAACAGGAAGCTGGTATCTACCTTGTGTTTCACTCTGCTTTCACTAAAGGATTAGGGGTTTCAACCATTGGGTCTAAAAGCCATCAAGGCAGAGATATAATAGTGGGACAAGGTTTCCTTTGAATTAGGACACTTGGGTCCCCATCTCCGATCTCCAACTTAGTAGCTTTCTGGGCCCTGGTCCAGTTATTTAAACTTGCTGAGCTTTGTTTCCCTAGTTTGAAAAGTGAGGTTAATGATACCCATCTCACAGGGTTCCTCATAAATATTAAGTGAAATGTGAAATGTCACTGTTACTTGACCTGAGTCTCTTTCAGTTTCTAGTTTAAGCACCATCTCCCCTGCAAAGCCCTTCCTGATGTACTCAAGAAAGAACAGCCACCATTTATTGAGAAGTTATGAGGTTGCCATACACTGTGCAACACCATTTGCATGCCTGCATCACTGAATCCTTGGGACTGAGAGGTAGGGAGAGGGACTGTGGGAAAAAGGGAGAGAAAAAGAAATCCAGAGCACAAGGTTTGGGGGTGAGGGGTGGAGAGAGAAAGGAAAAGTGAGAAGAAATCTTGGCCAAGATGTCTGTCTTTTCTAAACTTCACTTTCCTTATCAATAGGACAATAAATAATAAAACCTATCTCTTACCTCTAATTGAAGCTTTTGAACTGTAGTGTTGGAGAAGACTCTTGAGAGTCCCTTGGATTGGAAACCAGTCCTGAATATTCATTGGAAGGACTGATGCTGAAACTCCAATAGTTTGGCCATCTGATGCAAAGAAATGACTTATCTGAAAAGACCCTCATGCTGGGAAAGATTAAAGGCGGGAGAAGAAAGGGATGACAGAGGATGAGATGATTGGATGGCATCACCAACTGGATGGACATGAGTCTGAGTAAACTCCGGGGGTTGGTGATGGACAGGAATGCCTGGCTTCCTGCAGTCCATGGGGTCACAAAGAGTCAGACACAACTGAGCGATCAAACTGAACAGAACTGAACTTATGTATTTGGATGACTAAATGGGATGATTTCTATTCATGTTTCCCACAGTACATGTGATAGAAATCATTGAAAGATGATTGAAAGATGCTCAAAATCGTTGGGCACGTAACAGACTCTTAATAATAGAATCTAATATTAATTGTTCCTGATGACAAATTCTGTTTTTGTTATAAGCATTCCTAGCACATATTGTGTCCCAGATTCCGTCCTCCAATTTTCATTGTTCATTTCAATTTCTACCTCCTCTGCTAGTCTTTGAGAAAATCAGAGTCCATGGTTTTTCATCTCTGGATAGTGTCCCAACATATAAAAGCACATGTTATTTTTAAGGAAAAAAAAAAAGTGAGGAGAGAAAGAAGGAAAAAGAATATAGGAATGTGCTTGATAAAGTGTCAGAAGCTCCACAGGGTGGTAAACTAGCAAACATTACAGGAGTAGCAAGTCAACTTAAGTTACGGCCAGAATTTTCATCAAGTTGCAGTTCCTATTGCAAACTCACAGCTCTGCCTCTGAAAGCATTTCACCAAAGATAAACAAACGAACATGTTCACACATGATAGTGTGTGAATTTTAATCTATTTCCCTCATCCCTTCTTTCCACCAGGAGGAACTGATATTCTAAGGGAGGCTTTCCACAAAGTAGCATCTTTCTCTGGCTGGGAAGACCTACTATGGAAGGTTCTGCAGATGAAAGAGTTTGATTAGTTTTTAAAAAAAAAGTGGGCTTGTTGCAATAGCCAACATTGCAGAGCGAGTTGAGTTGCTTCCGTTCCTATTTAGGCTAAAACAATTTGGCCTAGCCAAGGATGATTTTGGCCTGGGAACTCAGATTTCTAATCCAGCCCGATTGGTCTGTTCTCAGTTCCAGAATTTCCCACATGCTGTTTTCTTTCACTTATGGAGTTTTTTTTCAAGGAGCCAAATGAAATACCCTGGTGAGAGTGTTTTATACTAGTAGTTGTGACATCAACTCTGAGACTCTTATTCTCTATGCCTGGGACACCTGCCTGTCAAACAGCCTTGTCTCCAGGTGTGTGGTCAGTTGCTCAGTCATGTCTGACTCTTGCAACCCTACGGACTGTAGCCTGCCAGGCTCCTTTGTCCACGGGATTCTCCAGGCAAGAATACTGGAGTGGGTTGCCATTTCCTCCTCCAGGGGATCTTCCAATCCAGGGATCGAACTCGCATCTTCTGCTTTGGCAGGTGGATTCTTTACCACTGAGCCACCAGGAAACCCCACATGTGTTACATGCCGCTATTTAATTATAGTCTTTCTTTTCCAACTCTTCCACACTTTATGCTTTAAACCTTTCCCATCCTCTGCTACTTAAACATCTTTACTCCCAATGGAAGACAAATTATAAAAGACTTACAGCTTCTGGACCAGAAGAAACATGCTGCTTCTAAGTCCTGCGGTCTCATTTCACACTTCCAGCATTCTGTTCAGTTCAGTTTGGCCACTCAGTCGTGTCTGACTCTTTGCGACCCCATGAATCGCAGCACACCAGGCCTCCCTGCCCGTCACCAACTCTCAGAGTTCACTCAAACTCATGTCCATCGAGTCTGTGATGCCATCCAGCCATCTCATCCTGTCGTCCCCTTCTCCTCCTGCCCTCAATCCCTCCCAGCATCAGGGTCTTTTCCAGCGAGTCAACTCTTCGCATGAGATGGCCAAAATATTGGAGTTTCAGCTTTAGCATCAGTCCTTCCAATGAACACCAGGACTGATCTCTTTTAGAATGGACTGATTGGACCTCCTTGCAGTCCAAGGGACTCTCAAGAGTCTCCTCCAACACTACAGTTCAAAAGCATCAATTCTTTGGTGCTTCCAGCATTAAATGTCCCTAAATCAAGAAGAGGTTAAGAAAAAAATTGCAAAATCTCTATTGCCCAGTTACTAACAGGCAGTAATAGAACAATCTGAGTCCTTGTTTCTCAAGTCCACTTTCTTAAAACTAACAAATCCTTTCATTTACAGAACCTTCCACAGAAGGTTTTTTTTTTTCCTGCAAAGAAACCAGAAAGTCCCCCCAACACACACACACACACACACACACATACCCTACTCACTAGAAAATTATCACCCTATTTTTTCAATTTCAAAAATAAATATTTTCCCTTCTAACTTTCCCAGTCTTATTTTAAAATAGACATAGCCAAGAGCTAGAGAGTTGCCTTATTCTTTACCCTGAACCCATTTCCCACTCCTTTTCATCTATGCATATTTTTCTCTGAAGTTTTGCTTATGTAAATAAGCTTCTTTTATATTTTAACACGCACTTATATTGCTCTTCAGGCTTATATCCTCAACTTTGAAAGAACTAGGGTATTTTTCGACCTCTGTTACTCTATATTACAGTGCCTTAAGTTGTGTGTGTGTGTGTTTATTGGCCTTTATGAAAAACGTTCTAAGTTCATATTTCACCACTTGTCACCAACCCTGCCCCTTATAGCCTGTGATATATTTTTCAGGTTTATGACATAGCCCAGCCCCAGAGAAAACTTTCTAAAGTCCATGTATGATCAATATCTGCCCTCACGTAAAACCCTCCTTGTGACTCTTCAGTGACTGCAGGTTGAAATACAGACACTTTATCACTCATGAGGTTCATCATGGTCTGCTATCTCTCTCTCATTCCAGCAGCATCCTTTCCAGGCCCTCATGCAGAGTCCAGCCATCCTGTGTAACTCAGAGGTCTTTGAGGACCATAACAGAATTGGAACTTTTCATATGTACACAATAAGTAACCACCAGAAGATTTTGTCCAGAGAGCTGAAATTATTGAGCTGTGCCTTAGGAAGATTTCTCTGGGGAAACTGTATAGCAGGCCCTGGTCAAAAAAAAAAAAAAAAAAAAATGTTGGCAGCTAATAGCTGCATTGGTATGCTGTTATATTTGTTCAGACAAAGAGGTATTGAGGGACTGAGCCAGGCTCTGCGAATGAGGCTACCAAGGAATGACTTTAAAGTTTTGAGCCAGAGTAGATGGGAAAATGATGTCATTAATTAAGGTATGGACCACGTAGTATGTTTGGGGTAATGTGGGGGACATGGAAAGTAGTGAAATGGTGAGTTTCAGTCATCTGTAGAAAGAGTTGGTTATAATAGTTGGTTATCGCTCAGATTTTGGATGGAATTAGAAAGTATAGATGGGTTTCTTAGGTAGCACTAGTGGTAAAGAACCCACTTGCCAATGCAGGAGATGCTGGTTAGATCCCTGGGTAGGGAAGATCCCCTGGAGAAGGTCATGGTGACCCACTCCAGTATTCTTGCCTGGAGAATCCCATGGACAGAGGAGCCTGGTGGGTCACAAAGAACTGGACACGACTGAAGTAACTTAGCACAAGCACACAAGCACACAAGCACAGAGATCCTCTGCTGAGAGGTAGTAGCTGAACTCATGGGTTGGTTCAAATGAAATCATTAAGGGACTGAATATGGAACAATATTACTGAGGACAGAGTCTTGGTGGGGGGCACATTTTTAAGCTGTAGGTGATAGAAGACGAACTGAAGAACAGTTCAAGAAGGAGAAATTGTCAGGTTTTTTGAACCATTGCCCTCATTTTTCCCTGTCTGAGAATACCCTTATGTAGAATTTATAATAGTCACCAATCCCTTCCACCAAAATAAGAGCTATGTATTTAGCCTGAAATTACATGTCCTATTGTATTAACCAAAGGTCTTGCCCACTAGGGAAGGTAAATCAGATGCCTCCAGCTCCACCTCTCTGAACGGGATGCGTCTGGAAGTCAAGGTGATTGGCATAACACTAATGCATAATAGCCAGAAATTGAGTTTATCGTCCACAATCTTAATAGAGCATCCTCCTCAGGAGGAAACCCTTCTCACTTATCAGGCTTAGAAGTGAAATCTATTTACTTTTCATTTGTTTTTCACCCTATCTATTTCTGTCATTGTCCTTTTTAATTACTAGAGATATTTATATGGAAAACAAGAATCCTTTTCTTCTTTTTTTTAATTTCTGTAGGATCTTGTGGTTGATGTCTTGTCTCCTCCCATCACACCAGTTATTTAAGCTGCAGTAGGATCTCCTTTTCACATGCATGGTTTCCCGAAAGGTCAGTGTGGAGATTAGATGTTAAGAAAGCGGTTGTTGTTCAATTGCTGTGTCCCGTCTGACTCCTTGCAACCCCGTGGACTGCAGCACACCTGGCTTCCTGGTCCTTCGCTATCTAAGAGAGCGGCAGATGAATAGAAACGGGGTATGTGTATGTGTGTGAAGGGGAACACAGGGTCGGGGGATGGAGATTGGTGGGTGGCCAGGGATGACACCTTTGGAATTGTTTCAGATCTAAGAGAAAGTTGAAAGAGCTTCATAGGGAATTTGAAAAGTAAGATAGTTCAAAAGTAATTCTGAAAGAAGTGAATGAGACCTCCAGACCAGTGACAAACACAGTAGAGGATTAGGAGCTGGTGAAGTCAGAAATAAGATCATTCTAATGGCTTATGGGGTTTCTTCTGTGCTCTAGGAAAATGAGCCTCCCACTTGGAATACATTTGGAGAACTTTTTATTGAGAAAATGTTCAGAATGTACCTCAAGAGTTGCCCAGCCCCATCCACTGATTTACATGGAACCCATGGGGTTTAGTTCCATAGCTATTGGTCTGAAGAGTGGAAGGCCCCCAAGGAGCTCAGACTAAAAGGAGAAAGGTCAGGGTCCTAAGGGAGACTCACCCATCAGCTAGACTAAATAGCATGACTGGGATGTTGAGAAAAGCAAGTAGCTCCAGGTCAAGTTTGAAGCTGATGCTAAATAAACATCCTTAGATCTTCTTTCCCTGCATCGTCTGTGGGTTTTGGGAAAGAGAGAGTTTGCAAAGGAGAGAGTGTGTCACTCAGGGCTTTTCTGTTGTTCCATGGGAGAGGCCTCCAAAAGTGCTACATCCTGACAAGAGGAAGATGTTCAGGACGTCCCTCGTGGTCTGGTGGTTAAGACTCAGTGCTTTCATTGCAGGTTCAATCCCTGGTGGGGGATTTAAGATCCCACATGTTGTGTGTTGACTCATTGGAAAAGACTCTGATGCTGGGAGGGATTGGGGGCAGGAGGAGAAGGGGACGACAGAGGATGAGATGGCTGGATGGCATCATGGACTCAATGAACATGAATCTGAGTGAACTCCGGGAGATGGTGATGGACAGGGAGGCCTGGCATGCTGAGATTCATGGGGTCGCAAAGAGTCGGACACAACTGAGCGACTGAACTGAACTGAACTGAACTGATGATGTTGTGTGGTGTGGCCAAAAAAAAATAAAACAACAACAAAGAGTAAGCTTTCTACCACTGGCTGCAGATGGACAAGGGTCCTAGAAGGCAGTCATCGAATGTGGTTGGCAGCTCCGCTGGAAACAGTAAAGGCTATCAAGGACACACGTGGCCTTTAGCACATGAGGCTGAAAATCTGATAGATGTAAGCTCTTCTCCCACCTAGAAATTTCTACAGAAAATAAGTGGCATGAGCATAAGAACCAGGGGCAAGGCTAGGCTTCCTGCTAACCAAGAAAATGTGTGTTCAAAATATATTGGAACAAATTATGGGGTTCCTCTAAGCAGGTTCATTGCTAAGTCCATGGCAAGCCCCTGGGCTTGCTCTTATTTGGTCAGCATCAGTCCAGTTCAGTTCACTCGCTCAGTCGTGTCTGACTCTCTGTGGCCCCATGAATCGCAGCATGCCAGGCCTCCCTGTCCATCACCAACTCCCGGAGTTCACTCAGACTCACGTTCATCGAGTCAGTGATGCCATCCAGCCATCTCATCCTCTGTCATCCCCTTCTCCTCCTGCCTCCAATCCCTCCCAGCATCAGAGTCTTTTCCAATGAGTCAGGTCTTCACATGAGGTGGCCAAAGTACTGGAGTTTCAGCTTTAGCATCATTCCTTCCAAAGAACGCCCAGGACTGATCTCCTAAGGTCATCTAAAAAAACAAAATTGTCACACAAATGAATCCATTCCACATTTCTATTCTATGGTTTAAAATTCAGTGGGCCCTAACCTTTTTGGCACCAGGGACCAGCTTCATAGAAGATGATTTTTATATGGACCAGGGCAGGGAGAAGATTTCAGGATGATTCAAGGACATTAAGAATATTGTACAATTTATTTGTATTATTATTACAATAATAACTGTAATATTAGATCCACCTTAGGTCACCAGGCAGTAGATCCTGGATGCTGAGGACCCCTGATCTAAATTATTTTATTCTTGGCCTCCCTTCTGCCTATAGGCAAGAAGGGGAAAGACTGAGAGTCATGTTTGTCTCCCATAGCACCCTGGGCACAACCCGATGGCCTTTCCAAAAGTGCCCATGTCCTCCTCAGAGAAGAAGCCAGCAGATCAGCCCGTGCAAGAAGGCATGCCAGGCACCAGTGCCCCTCCAGTCTGTTGTCAGTCCTAGCTGATGCTGAGGACTGTGTGTCAGAAACTCACTTTCAGCAACCTGTTATCTGTTAACAACAGCCAAAAGAGCAATTGGTCTCAAGCAATGAAGAAACTCAGCTCATTTGTAAAGACTGTTACTTAATGAGTCTCCTTGGTGACTCTTCAAAGATGATTTTAGACGTTGAATAGGGATATTTCACCTCCTCACTGTGCCTTGCAGGCTCCAGAGGAAGAGAAGGGAGATGTTAAGCATGTTTCTTTATTTCCTTTACAGGAGCTTTAATCAATTTTGTTGGAGTGGTGCTGGATAGGTGACAAGCACGCAGGCAGGCCAGGGAGAAGGCTGCCTAGGATCAAGGAACTGTTGCCTTCCAGGGAGGGTTCATTATCATGCTGACCTCAGACCGCTTTAGCTGCAATCAGTTGAAGGAAAAGAAAGAAATGACATGAGGAACCAAAAAAATCATCTTGCACTGCAGGCTTCAGAGGGAAACCCCACTGAAAAACTGGCTAGTGCTTTGGGAGGGACTTTTCTTTTTGTTGTCTAACAGATGTCTCTGTGATTCCTCTTCATTCACTTTTTCCCATCATTCATGTTTTACCCGCTTTTATTTGGCAGTTTTTACCTCTGCTTTCAAAAGCCTCACAAGGGCAATATTGATTTAACATCTGTCTAATTGAAAAGGAATGGCATTCTCCTTTCTCGACAGACCATTTAAAGATACAACTGAATTATTTTTCTTTCAGGAAGTCTTCCAGGATTCCCTAACACTATGGTGAAATGGAACTCTTCCTCAATCTTCCTAAACACATTGCATAGAAATGATCCCAAAGTCAGGAAGTGACCCAGACCATCTGGTTCAATTCTGTTCCTTGCCTCCGTAATGCTGGAAATTTTTTTTTTTTCTAGCATTTAAGATGTACTCTGGACCTTCTCCACAAGCCAGATCATCCTGGCAGCAGGGAATACTAGCTAATGATAGCTGATACATTCAGATCACTGACCAGGCCAGGTGTGTTACAGGTAGTGATTAACAGGAAGGTTAGAGGAGGGTTCCCTGGAGGAGGGCATGGGAACCCACCGCAGTATTCTTGCCTGGAGAATCCCCATGGACAGAGGATACTGGTGAGCTGCAGTTCACGGGGTCAGAAAGAGTCGGATACAACTGAGCAACTAAGCACAACACAGCACATGGTATAGATGAAGAGTGTGATGTCCAGAGCAGAGGCCTTGGGTTCAGATCCTGCCTTTGAATCCCTGTGTGACATTAGCCAAGTTACCTCATCTTTCTAAGCCACAGTTTTCTCCTTTGTAAAATAGGGGTAATTGTAGCTGTTATAAGTTGTTGTCAGGGTTAAATGAGATCATCTAATTTAGAACACTTATCAATAGCTAGAATGTAATTTAAAAATGAATTATTATTCTTACTATCCATTGCATGTATGTGTGCGTGCTAAGTCATTTCAGATGTGTCTGACTCATTGCGACCCCATGAACTGTAACCCACCAGGGCTCCTCTGTCCATGAGATTCTCCAGGCAATAATACTGGAGTGGGTTGCCATGCCCTCCTCTAGGGGACCTTCCCAACCCAGGGATCGAACCTGCATCTGTCATTACTATCCATTGCTTATCTCCAAATACCTAAGTGTAATTTTCAATACCGTATGGTAATGGCAAGGATCTTAGATTCTGCAGTTGGTACACAGTAAAGATGATGGCTGGAGACCAGTGGGATGATAATAGCTGGGCACATTTTCTTCTTCAGACAATGGGTTTCAGATCTCTACTCGAGAAATTGATTGGCACTGTTATCTTAGATTGGTATCCTCTATGCCTGTTATTTGAAGCAGAGGTTGGGCTCTATCAGATTTCCCTAACTGTGAGCTTTTGTGGAATCTAGGATCGAATATTTGCCCTCGAGAACCTGAGGGCCATGAAACTACAGATTATATAATAACCCCATCCTCCTTCTTGGAAAAGGGAAGGACAGGGAATGCTTAGTTTATGCATATGTTAAATGTATTTTTCCCCCTGTGTGTCCCACCCATCTCTATTTCTCCCTGTCTTTCTGTCTCATCTGTGTCTGTCTCTCTCACACACACTTCTCAGTACAGTTCTTCTACCTGAAGCAATGTTAGGAGAAATGATAGAATTTGACCTTATAAAATAAGATCAAATAATTTTGACTTTATAAAATACTGTGGATTGTTCCAAGGCAAGGTGAAAGTGCTTAAACTCTCGGAGTTGTTTTATCAGCACTATTCCTAATAACAACGACTGTTTCCATGAGTCAACAGTGGGTACCACCACTCTCTGTGATAACAGGAGACTGTTAGCAGTTACACCGAACTCCCCCAGGCTGCCAGCTCCAAAGTCCCCAACGCCATTTTCCGGTGGTAGAGCACCCCCTAGCACTTAATTCTCTTAGGCTGCGAAAAGGCCTTCCCTTGGAAGAGTTGCAGCAAAGTGGGTGGACTTTTATCAAAAAATGTTTAAAGCGCCTGTGTGTGTGTGTGTGTGTGTGTGTGTGTGTGTGTGAGTGTGTGTGTGTGTGTGTGAGAGAGAGAGAGAGAGAGAGAGAGAGAACCATTGAGGTTGCCTGATTGACGTTAGGGCTGTGAAGTTCACGTCTTAGTTTATTGCTGAAACGAAGACGTTTTGGCAGCTGATTGGAATTTAATTTGGGTGGCCCACCTTGGCTTTAGATCAAGGTATCTGCATGTCCGGGAGGAAGGTGGTAGGCTCAGGCAGCAGAATATAGGAGCACATCCCTTCAACCTCTCTCCGAAGGCAGGGAGGGCGAGAGGGAGGTGTGAGATATTTTAAAAATAAGACACGCTGTTAAATTCCCTGCCAACCTCCGTTCATGTTGAGTAGAGTGTAAGTAACAAGCATTAGATAGTTCCTCCAGATGTCAGCTATTTAAAGAGGCACGTGCTGGCGGTTCTGTGGTCGGCGGCTGTCTTTCTCAGCCCTGGTAACCGTCATGGAGGTGGTGATGGTAGTGATGGTTGGTACTGGAGGTGGGGACCTACCGTCAAGAAACTTCTGTTGACGGCAAGTGCATGAGAGAATGTGTTTGTATATTTGGGAAATAAAAAAGTTAGGAGAAGAAATGACTGAATAACTCCAGAAGGCCATCATATCAAACTTGGTTCAAGTAACATCTGATTTTTAAGTATGAAGCAAAAGGAACATCAGGAAACCCCTCTCACCCATAAAAATTATTTTATTTTTCTGGAGAAATTGACTTATAGGCAAAGAAATTGTACAATGAAGTGAAGGATGCTTCAAATTCAATTTTAAACTTTTCTTATGGGTTTATCTAAAGCAAACAGCCTGAAAACAGGCCGCGTGAGACTGTTTTCTTCTATAATATTTTGAATCCCAGTGGTTAAGAACTTTATTAGAGAAAGTAAGTTGACCTATGTAAGATATTGATAGTAATGATTACAGTAAAGAAATATGATCAGTTTTGTTTCTTGTTTTCAGAATGTGTAGCATTGGTGTTTTAGTCTTTACTATAGAAAATGTCTGCTCCCCTCCATCCGCTCTTGTGGTATTTTCTTACCACATTCATGCTTAAAACTTTCTGCAGAAGGTTATAATTTTTTTAAAAAAGAAAAACAACAACAATCTGTTCTTCAGTTTCTATGAATTCAGACGATTCTTTTTTCTTTCTTAATTCAGATCTGAGCTCTGTTCTTTCATCTTCTGGAACTCCTGTAGTTATTGAGTTTAATCATTTCTCTGAGGATTAGATCTTCTGGTTTTGTGTGGAAATAAAATAAGCTCGCTTCAGCTCTTGGCTTATTGTCGGTGGCAAATTTACTTAACGAGTCATTCCTTTCTCTTTGGAGATGACATTCACGCAAATCACCCTACTACCTTGCGTGAATCAGACACCCAAATAAACAGGTAGTCTGAGAAAAGATAGATGTGTCATTGAGTAAAGGTAGCATTTCTAGCAAAGAATATTTGGTATTTTTCTTCAACTCTCATATCTCTCTCTTCTGAGGAGCAAAATGGAGGTGTCTTTCGGTTATATCAAGCACAGGGGGATCAGATGTCCTTCAAACAAATTGACTTGGAGAGAGACTATGGCCACGGGTTGTGCTTTTTTTCCCCTTGCCTTTTGTTTTCTGGATTCTTCTGCAGGCATCCCAGGTTGACACATTTGCAGAAAGAGATAAGAAGCAACCAAACAGAGGAGAAGCACAACCTGTGGAGGCCCTGTGAGGCAGCTTGTGAATGGCCTCACCGTCCTGTCTTTAGTTAGTCCCCTGGTGGGTCGGGAGAGACTGATCTTTTGTTGATAAAGTTGAACAAAAACACTGTGCATCAAAAGGAAGGGCCTCCCTTGTCTGCTGTTTCCACGGGTAGGAGAGGAGGTGTTGGTTTCCCTTCTAAGCTCGACTCTAACCTGTCTTCCTCCCTTCAGAGCCACATTGTCTCACAGAAAGCTTCTGTCTTTCAGCTTCTCTCCTGTTTCCCTAAGACCTTTCTCTGCAGAGATCGTTATTCTTTTTCTCACATCAGTAGTGATGGTTCAATTTTTCCTATGTATATATAATTTTTTTCCTCTTCACCTTGGAGTCATAATATTGAGTGAGCCTGAGACTGATATTCTGGGGTCCTTTGGATGGAGTGGGGAGCTATCATCAGCATATTCCATGGAAAGGTTAGAACTTGGTAAGAAAGTCTGTTTTCTTCTCCTGTTCATTCTTACTCACCCTTCTCTTTCCTTGACCATGGTATGAAGAATGGCATTTAATCAACTGTTCAGTTCAGTTCAGTCACACAGTTGTGTTCGACTCTTTGCGACCCCATGACCTGCAGCATACGAGGCTTCCTGGTCCATCACCACCTCCCGGAGTCCACTCAAACCCATGTCCATTGAGTCGGTGATGCTGTCCAACCATCTCAACCTTCTCCTTCTGCCTTCAATCTTTCCCAGCATCAGTGTCTTTTCCATTGAGTCAGCTCTTCGCATCAGGTGGCCAAAGTATTGGAGTTTCAGCTTCAACATTAGTCCTTCCAATGAACACCCAGGACTGATCTCCTTTAGAATGGACTGGTTGGATCTCTTTGTAGTCCAAGGAACTCTCAAGAGTCTTCTCCAACACCATAGTTCAAAAGCATCAATTCTTTGGTGCTCAGCTTTCTTTATGGTCCAACTCTCACATCCATACATGACCACTGGAAAAACCATAGCCTTGACTAGATGGACCTTTGTTGGCAAAATAATGTCTCTGCTTTTGAATATGCTGTCTAGGTTGGTCATAACTTTCCTTCCAAGGAGTAAGCATCTTTTAATTTCATGGCTGCAATCACCATCTGCAGTGATTTTGGAGCCACCAAAAATAAAGTCTAAGACTGTTTCCACTGTTTCCCCATCTATTTCCCGTGAAGGGATGGGACTGGATGCCATGATCTTCATTTTCTGAATGTTGAGCTTTAAGTCAACTTTTTCACTCTCCTCTTTCACTTTCATCAAGAGGCTTTTTAGTTCCTCTTCACTTTCTGCCATAAGGGTGGTGTCATCTGCATATCTGAGGTTATTGATATTTCTCCTGGGAATCTTGATTCCAGCTTGTGCTTCTTCCAGTCCAGCGTTTCTCATGATGTACTCTGCATAGAAGTTAAATAAGTAGGTTGGACAATATACAGCCTCGTCCTATTCCTTTTCCTATTTGGAACCAGTCTGTTGTTCCATGTCCAGTTCTGACTGTTGTTTCCTGACCTGCATATAGGTTTCTCAAGAGACAGGTCAGGTGGTCTGGCACTCCCATCTCTTTCAGAATTTTCCACTACCAGAGGGCAATTGCTGATGAATTTGAACTGTGGAATGACACTGATTATGGGTTGCCCTGAAATTTACTCAAACCTTGCAAATAAGCTTCCCTGGTGGCTCAGAGGTTAAAGTGTCTGCCTGGAATGCAGGAGACCCGAGTTCGATCCCTGAGTCGAGAAGATCCCCTGGAGAAGGAAATGGAAACCCACTTCAGTACTCTTGCCTGGAGAATCCTATGGAGGGAAGAGCCTGGTAGGCTACAGTCCACGGGGTTGCAAAGAGTCGGACACGACTAAGCAACTTCACTTTCACTTTCACATTTTTCTAATATTTGTGGTGAAAGTGAAGTCACTCAGTTGTGTTCGACTCTTTGCGACTCCACGGACTGTAGCCTACCAGGCTCCTCTGTCCATGGGACTTCCCAGGCAACAGTACTGGGGTTGGTTACTATTTCCTTCTCCAGGGGTTCTTCCTGATCCTGGGATTGAACCCAGGTCTCCTGCACTGTAGACAGACACTTTACCCTCTGAGCCATCAGGGAAGTGTGTGTGTGTGTGTGTGTGTGTGTGTGTGTGTGTGTGTGTACCTTATTAATAAGGTAATACCATATCATTACCTTAAAATGATACCCAGTCATGTTTCTCACATACAACTATACATATACTATGTATTTAAAGAGGATCCATAGCTCTGTACATTCTGTTTTTTTAGGGGTCTAACTAAAATTGAATAATGTTTTAAGAATGGAAAATGAAAGAAAAATCTTAGGGTCCCAACAGAGAGAAAGGATCGCCTGTCTTAAAAGAGCTTTAAAAAGAAAGTGATTAATTTAAAAAATGAAATGGAAAAGGAAACTCTCCTGCACTTAGGGCCCAGAGAACTAGGCTAAAGCGGGGCACAGAGAAACGCGTGTCGATGAGTCCTTTGACAAGCCCCTCACCCCACCCCCACGGCCGCCCACAACATAGGTGTGTATTGTCTCTGCGTGATTTAGTACCGGCTGCTATTCTGCAGTTCTCAGTCTGGGGGCTGAATTCTTCAGCATCCTTGCCACGTTGCAAAAATAGAAAGCCCCATATCACAGTCATACCACCACCCCACTTGCCACCTACGGCCCAACAGAAGAGCAGGCGAGCCTCAGTTTCCAAAAAGGTTCTGTATTCGGGAAGTTCCTTGAATTCTCAGAACTCAGATGATATTTTTCCCAGGGATACAATGGATTCTATTTCCAGAACTCAAACACCTACTAACCCAGAACATTCCCAGGATCCTAGTCCAGCAGTACTACTATTTCCAGGTACCTGGAGGCCTGAGAAGTGTTGTCAGAAGGGCTGTGTATTTGGGATTCCCGTTCGAGGTGCTCGTGATGTATTTCTTACTGCTGCAGATTTGATAACAAGGTCTGGGCTACCCAACCATGTACTTTCTGCCTCCGCATATTCCAGGGAGGGTAGCTCTTATGTCTGCGTCCAGGTGGGATTGAAGAGGGAACTCCAGGACAGACAGACAGAGGCTGCAGCTGGGAAACTTGGAGTGAAGTGCTGCTCTGGATTCTTTCGGATGGAGTGAAGGGGGAGTTAGATCTGTCTGAGGGGATGGATCAGAGCAGGGGGATGGGGAGATGTCGGGGGATAGGGTGGAAGTTGAAGGAGTGGCGCTTGTGTGGTTAATGGAGACTAGTTCAATGGAATGCCACACGTTTTGTCCAGCACCCAATCCTCTTTGTGCCTGAAAAGTGAGCAGAATTGAGTGACACTGTTTCCACTGTCCTTTCCATCTGTGAGGGGAGAAGACAGACAGGCATATATGCGGATTAGCATTTGTGCAGAGGACCTCTTCTGTCCCAGACCTGAAATTCAGTTAGAACACAGGAAGGAGAGCTTTATTCTGATGGAAAGATTAGGAAACATTGGATAGAAGAGGAAGCATTTGAGGGTAGGTCTGAGGATCTCACTTCCTGATCTCACCCAGGAAGAGGGCAGGTGAGCTCTAAGTCCAGAGGTGGACGCTGCAGGGGAGGGGTGGACAGCCAGGAGGAGAGGCCTGGAGACTGTGCAGGGTTAGAAGGGGTGGGCTTCCCTGGTGGCTCAGCTGGCAGAAAACCTGCCTGCCATGCAGGAGACCCTGTTTCGATTCCTGGGTCAGGAAGATCCTCTGGAGAAATGGCAGGCTACCCACTCCAGTAATCTTGGGCTTCCCTGGTGGCTCAAATAGTAAAGAATCTGCCCGCAATGCAAGAGACCTGGGTTTGGTCCCTGGGTGGGGAAGATCCCCTGGAGGAGGGCATGACAACCCATTCCAGTATTTCTGCCTGGAGAATCCCCATGGACAGAGGAGCCTGGCGGGCCACAGTCCATGCAATTGCAAAGAGTAGGACATGACTGAATGACTAAGCACATCACAGCGTAAGGCATGATTTTACCTTCTAGAGTGGATTTCCCTCTTCAGTACCATGTACCTCTCCTTGGTCTCCAAAGAAACTCCAGTCCTGCAGGCAAGTAGTAGCATCGTAGGCAAGAAGGAGTGAGGATGGGAGAGGGCACTGGGGAGAGAACCTGGGCTTTGAGAAGCTAGAAGGTAGGGGCTAGTGGTCAAGGAGATTTCCCCAATCCCTGCTTGTCGTCTGGCCCAAATGCCACTCAGCTCACGGTGGCAGTCTCGGATCCTGATCAGGGAGGGGAAGGGAGAGAAGAGCATGGCTTTGGAACTCAGATTATGTCTTAGGGTACTGGCACAGGGGAACATGGGAGAAGACGATTTTTGAGCCAGTGGGGAAGACCTGGAATACTGGTTCACACGTTGCATGAAGTTGGTTGTAAGACGGACTGCCTTGGTGTTCCAGTGGTTAAGACTCCATGTTTCCAAGGCAGGGTGCATGGGTTCGATCCCTGGCTGGGGAACTAAGATTCCACACGGAACTCAGTGTGGCAACAAAAGAAAAGAAATTGGTCGTAAGAAAGACTGTCTGCTCAGTCTGTATTTTGTGAAGTGATTACAAACCCCAGTTTCCTTGGGCCCTTCCACCCACCACTTCCTCTAAAAGGACAAGTGAAGTGCCTGATTCTCCAGTGTCTCTCCATGCATATAAATCCCTTTTTACAGTTCAGTTCAGTTCAGTCGCTCAGTCGTGTCTGACTCTTTGCGACCCCATGAACCACAGCATGCCAGGCCTCCCTGTCCATCACCAGCTCCCAGAGCTCACCCAGACTCATGTCCGTTGAGTCAGTGATGCCATCCAGCCATCGTTACAGAGGCCGAGGCTATGGGTGCTTGCTGGTCACTGAATTCTGAGACAAGGGGAAAAGAAGGAGTAGAAGAAACTTTGCAGTTTTTGGTTTTTCAAAGGCGTAGGCTTCTATTGGCAAACCGAAATGCTCATTTCTGCATCAGGAATTAGGGAGGAAAACAGATGCCACAGAAAGGCAGTCATCCCGACGACAAGTGGTGTACTCAGAAGAGACCCTTCAAAGCAGAGCCAGCTCCGCATTTCAGAAAAGGCAGGTGGCTGTTGACCTTCACAGAGGCCTGGGGAGAGTGGATGGTTCCAGGTCGATAGGTACAAGGTGAGGGAGGAGGTGCTGGCTCTCAGCCTCCACTCTTCTGCCACCTGTGAGGGCCTGCCTCTGTGACTGCTTCCTGGAAAAGAACAATGCAACCCGCTCCAGTATTCTGGCTGGGAAAATCCCCTGGACAGAGGAGCCTGGCGGGCTACAGTCCATGGAGTTACAAAAGAGCTGCACATGACTGAAGCGACAGAGCACCCGGGCATGCGGGCACTCTGACTACTGCTGGAATTCCAGCTGCAAGATCGCTGCAGCTGGCAGTTAGGAGGCTTACACAGTGTAAGTGTGTGTGTGCGTGTGTGCGCGCGCGCGTGGCCACAGTCTCTCTCTGGCCTCCATGCTTGATCCCAGTCTTAATAATGACCTACTCAGCGAAATGGAATTCTAATCATTCACTGTCTCTTGACCATTGCCAAGTAGAAGGACACAAAGCTTTTATATTAAAATTCAGAGTAACTTAGAAGCCATCATTTGGAGCCTTACATACCATACTTTGACGGAGTGCTCTTATTAGCCACATGTACAGAGGCCTTCATGTTGTCGATCACACAATATCTTGTCTCTATAACATGGTAGGTGAGTACTGGCATAAGTCTAAACAAATTAGCAAGCCTACTGTCTAAATGAACGTGCTAAATGTTGAGCATTACTTAGCATCCTTATGCTTCAGAAGGCCTCTTTTGCCCTGAGTTCAGGTAACATGTTCAGCTTCTATGAAAGCATATTCTGGTGTGTTTGTAAAGTGTATATGTATGTGTTTGTGTGTGTCTATCTTATTCACTAGTAACCAGAGATAAGCAGGATCATGTTAACAATTTAATTAGGAGGTAGGAGATGTGGATCTTACTTTTATTTTTATGCATCTTTGAGCACTTTCTCTTTCTAGAACTCCATATACTTATCTGTAAAATGAGGAATTTGAAGTAATCAGTGGTTCTTAAGTAATTTGGAGATCATGAACTTCTTTAAAAATCTGAAGAAGTCTTTGCACTTTCTTTCCAGAAGAAAGAAAAATACACAACCAGACTAAATTGAATTTAGTTTCAGGAAGGAGTTTCACAGACCATTTTCAAGGCCATTATATTCAGCCATAGATATTATGCAATACATAATATGTACTTTAGAATTGTGCAGTTCCAAAGGGCACAGTTCATATAGACTAATGACACCCCTTCAGAGTTGAGCAAAGAGGTGGCTCTCTTGATAGCAGTTCCTTACACTCCAGGCTGAGAACTCTTGGGCCAAGTGAACTCTAAGAGTCTTTATGGATCTTGCTGTTCAGTTGCCAAGTGGTGTCCCAACTCTTGCCATCTCATGGACAGCAGCACGCCAGGCTTCCCTGTCCTTCACTGTCACCTGGAGTTTGCTCAAACTCGTGTCCATTGATTCAGTGATGCCATCCAACCATCTCATTCTCTTACTATGGATCTGAATGTCCCTAATTCCACAGTGACATTATTATTTTCAAAAACCTTGTGTTAGTTCAAGCTGTGTAATAAAATACACCAGACTAGATGGCTTGAACAACAGAAGTGTGCTCCCTCATAGTGCTGAAGTCCAGGATGCCAGTGGTGGTGATGTTTCTTCTGAGGCTTCTCTCCTTGACTTGCAGATGGCTGCTTTCTCTCTTGTCTTCACACAGCTCTTTTCTCCATAGCTGCACACTCCTGGTGTTGCTGCTTCTTCCAAGGACACCAAACCTATTAGATCAGGGTCCCACCCTTATGACATCATTTAATTATCTCTTTAAGGGTCCTTTCTCCAAAAACAGCCACATTTAGGGGTTAGAGTTTCAACATATGAATTTTAGAGAAACATAATTCAGTCTCTGATAAACCCCAAGTTGGTCAAGGCATTCCAGAGAGGAATGGTTAACAACTAGATGAATCAAAGCATCTTTTAAATCTGCTCATCTTTTAAATAAGTCTATCAAAAATTAGAATAACTATGCTGCTTTCTGAAGCAGGGATTTATAATTGTTTATTTAAATCTTTATCCTGTTGTTCTTATTAAAGGGAACACTTTAACAGAGGTTTTGTTTGTTTGTTTGTTTTTCTTTGTTTTCAATAGTAAAACCAAATGAAACCAAACCTAAACACAAAAGCTATTTAAAAACTTAGTGCTGTAGAAATAAATTAACTTCATTTGGAACTGGTCATCAAGAGCCCTGGTCAAGGGTTATAGGTACTGGGAAAAGGAATGAGTTTGGGGAGAAGAAATTATAATAACCCATAAATATTTTCACTGTTTGTTTTCCTTTGGGCCATGCATGTAATCACCCTCCTGTGATGTAAATGAAAGCAACTGGAAGTGTCTTCCACATCTGGTACCTGGGGGTGGGGCAGCTGGGAGGGTTTCTATTTTTGCTAGTCCCGATTTTCCTTTCAACTGTAGTGGGAGAGTGGGGGCTGAGGAGAAAAGGCTGAGAGTTTCTTGTAGTCTTTCAAAATTTATTGTTGCTCCCTTAGGGTCATATTTAGTAACCACCATCCGGCTGAGTAACTCCCAAAGCCAACAACCATTGTACACCCACCCCTCCCTCCCCTAGCCCATGCAGCAACTAAATGAGAGGTGTCCAGAGACAGGAAGTTCAAAGAATGTGCTGGCTGTTGTCATTCCTAAAGCGTCACCGGGACTCTCTGGCTGTTTAACGTGTTTAGCAGTGACTCAAGCCTGTGAGTGATGGTACAGGCCCTCTGAGAGTATGCCGCACCGCCCAGCAGCACCCTGTCCCTACGTCTTTCTCCTTCTGGATGCACCCAGCTTTCTGTGTTCATCTCTACCCCAACAAGGTACACGTTTTTAGGAAAGGCAGCGATCCATCAAGCACGATGCCTCCCGCTGTGATCTTTACGTCCACACAGACGCACTCCCTTGGTTGAAGTGGCTCACTCTCTCCTTGAATTGGGCGGAAAGGGACGTCACTGAAGACGTCTCTTCTCATACCACCCCTGCCCTGTGGATTCTCTTCTCGATTGCTAGAGAATCCCCAGCAAACATTTTGTCTTCTGCGTTCCTCTGCTTAAAATTAACGAGTGAGTGGTTGTCCACGCCAGGCAGGCGAGAGGCACAGCAGGGGAGATAAACAGTAGATAGAACTATTTCAACGTTGTGTACTTGTCGGCCTCAGTGTCTCTTATGCAGATTTAAATTTTAGAAAATAGATAGTCTATATGAGATAGCTCATCGTTGAGTGGCTTGATGTCTGGCAATTAATATTAGAGCAAAAAATTAAGACCCAGTTATTTTCGTTTCTCAAGAGCATGACAATGAGTCTCTCAATCTACATATTAAACCATTGGCAATCATAATAGAGTTTTTTTCTTCATTAAAGCCTGGTTTAAGGGGACAAAAATGTGCTCTTTCTTCTGCTATAGCTTGTTAAAAGCTATCTGATTTTCTCTGGCTCCAAGTTTCCATATATATATATGCTTTTTGTCATCCTCTTTTATAGCTTCAAAATAAGCTCCATGTACCTCACTGTTAATGATGATATTACTCATAACAAAGATCTCTTTTGGAATATTGTTTCCAGGATTTTAACTTAGAGAGGATCAAACATGAGTGCCAGATGTATTCTCCTGGTGTATAGTTTCCAGACTGAGTAATACATTTTGAAAGTGTAATTGATTTTGTCAGGATCTGGGGTTTTGGAGTAAAGACTGGCAATCTCAGGAAATGAACATCATCTGTATTCATGAAATAGTAACAAGATTGCTGTTAGTGTTCTGGGGACTCCTTTTGACCTACAAAGAGAAGGGAGCAAATTCAGAGATAAAGAGCTTGGCTGCCATTTGTGACAGAAATATAGGCAGTAATTTATTTATTTGCATTTCCTAAGACTCCAATAATTTTATGAACAGCTATAAGTTATCTGAATATGAAATATTGTAGATTAGCAACTAATTTAATGCGATCCCTGTGACCTTTCTATTTTCAGATAGTGAACACAAAATATTTTTGTTTGTAAAGTATCAATTGCATAGGTATTACAAGAGTCAATATATAATGAAAAGACTTTGACTATCATTTAATTCTAATATATATAATTAAAAGTTGTTTATATGAAATACATTAAACAGTTTGATCTCAGGTCGCATTCTGAAAGCATCCTTCTAATACTCCACTATATACAGAAAGTGGTAGTTAAGGACATACAATATTTTTTAAACACACATGAATTTATGTCATTTTATTTATCATTTTTATCTAATTTTATTTCATTTTATTGATAAAATGAGAGATTATATACTTCATTCAGTCACAGATTTTACAGATTTTTGTAACTGATTGAGACATATTATATTGTGGGCAAAACATATGGAGTGAAATTATTTATTCTTCATTATTTGCTTATGATTCTAATACATGACTACTTTTTGCATTATGTTTCATAAGTTTATAAAAAGGCAAGGGTGCATGCTAAGTCACTTCAGTTGTATCCAACTCTTTGTAATCCTATGGACTGTAGCCTGTCAAGCTTCTCTGTCCATGGGATTCTCCAGGCAAGAACACTGGAGTGGGTTGCCATGCCCTCCTCTAGGGTATGACCCAGGGATCAAGCCCTTGTATCTTCTGTCTCCTGCATTAACAGGGAGATTCTTCACCACTAGCACCACCCGCAAAGCCCGGTGAAATGATGTGTGTGTATGTAACTGTTCTGTCCAGGATTGCATGTATGTCCATTAATTCTGATCTGTTAATTATGCTTTTTAAAAGAGGAATAGCCTCTTTTATTCTCCAGCTATTCTGTAAGTTTTAACAAGAAGAATATAGGTCATCTATTCAATAAATAGTTATTAAGCTCTTAACATGGGTTAAGCCTTGTTATAATTCCTGAAAATTAACAGTGATCAAAAGAACAAAAACGTCTACCCCCATGGAATATACATTTTAGTGGAGATTTTGATCATGGATTTGTCATTTTTCCAGTCTATCAATATGTGTTTTATATTTATTTTAGGTTTTGTTATTAGGTATACACAGTTCAGAACTGTTATATCCCCTAGGTTAATGGTTTAAGACGTGACAATAACATTTTTGGTGATAACATCTGTTTTGTCCAACATTTATATTTCTGAATCTGTTTTCTCTTGGTTAACATTTTCCAAGCATATTTGTTAGAACATTGACTTGAGGGTATGATAATTTCTCTAGGTCCTACACAGTAACGCTTGCCAGGTGACTCAGTGGTAAAGAATCCGCCTGCCAATTAAGGAAAGGCAGGTTTGATCTGTGGGTCAGGAAGATCCCCAGGAGAAGGAAATGGCAACCCACTCCAGTATTCTTGCCTGGGAAATCCCATGGACAGAGTAACCTGGTGGGCTACAGTCCATGGAGTCTGAAAGAGTTGGACATGACTTAGCACCTAAACAACAGCAACAACCACAGGCCATACATAACCACACGTTACTTTTTTTTCTTGTTTCTAGGTCATACTGCCTTAGGCACTTACTAGTGTGTGAGAGAAAGGGCCCTTCTGTCTTTTTAAAACATAGTTATGTAGTCTCAATTAAAAAACAGCCAAATCAATGTCCTAATTAATATACCTGGCAAAAGTCAACCAAAAGAAGCAGATATAATGTCCTCATTCACTTGGATGAAATTGGCTCATCTCCACATCCACCTTCCAGAGAAGGGACAAAGAAGTAGAAAACATGTGTCCTTCTCTGAAGATGTGAGCTGGGCATCGCATACATCACTTTACAGCATTCAGCAGTAGAACGTAAATTCATTCAGACCGTAGATTCCGTAAATAGATGATGTGGATTCAGATCCTGGTTCTGCCATCTATCAGCTATGGAAAGTGACAATGTGGACTTCCTTTCCCCAGTTATAAGATAGGGAGAAGAAGAAGTCTTAACAGCTCAGTCTTGTCTGACTCTTTGCGATCCCATGGACTGTAGCCTGCCAGGCTCCTCTGTCCACAGGATTTTCCAGGCAAGAATGCTGGAGTGTGTTGCCAGGTCCTTTTCAGGGGATCTTCCTGACCCAGGGATTGAACCTGGGTCTCTTGCATTGCCAGCAGATTCTTAATAGGGACAATAATAATGCCTAACTTATATGCATTAAGGAAATATTGGTTATTATTCTCATTTTGAAGCTGCCACAAACAAGTATTTGCTAGTGGTGGTAGTGGAAGTGATACATTGTTTACTTAGATTTAGAGCTATCATGCCAGTTCCTTTTACCCATCATTTCCTTTTGAATGCCACTCCTTTTCTCTGGGGTTGTTTTTTTTAATACTGAAGTACAGCCTTTCGTGATTATGCCAATGAAAGTCTGTGAATAGTAAGCTTTCTCAAACCTTTTTCATCTGATAATGTGTTAGATTTCCTCCACTCTTAAAAATTTGACTTGCCTAATTAAATAAACCTAGATTGAAAGGCAGCTTTCTTTCAACACAAAGCTATTATAATTCATTGTCTTGTAAGCTTTACTTAAAAGTAACCTGTTGATTTTAAGATTCTTATGTTTAATTTTGGTGTTTGGAGTTTCATTATGATGAACCAAACTGTGATGATGGGCATGCACACTGTTTTTACTTTAGTAGAAGAGCCTACAGGGAGTTCACCTCAGTGCTCTGGGATGACTTAGATGGGTCAGATGGGGGTGGGGTGGGAGGGAGGTCAGCAAGGAAAGGGAGGTGTGTGTACATGAAGCTGATTCCCTTCATTATGCTGCAGAAACTAACACAGCATTGTAAAGCAACTATAACCATCTCCTCCCCCAAAAATATAAAGATAGGTAAAGCTCAAAAAAAATTTGTATTATGTAGCTATAAAACAAATCATTATCTTTTTAAAATTATTACCCTTTCCTCCTTTTCTAGAAATCTTAATAGTTGTATGTTGAAATTGTCATTTGACTTTTCATGGCTCTTACTCTCTCTTGTATTATGTAAATCTTTTTCTCTCTGTGCTGCATTCTGAAAGTTTCTTTAGTTCTTTCCTCCAGTTCATTAATTTCCTCTTCAGCTGCATTTTCATAATCTAGCCACTGACTTCTCAAAAAATATTCACTGGCTGCGTTGCATTTCCAAATGACTTTAGCTCTTTATTAAATATGCTCATTATCACATTATTTTTTTTTCTCACCTATGGTTTCTGCAATTTCTTTATTTAGTCGTTTCAACCGTTTGGGGGCAATCTCTTTCAGAGTGTTCTCTTATCTCACATTCTTAGATTTCTTACTCTTCCAGTCCTGTATCTGTTAACTCTCTCATGGTGGATAATCTTCTTACTGGATAATTATTTTTCTTATAATCTTATTTTATGTTGCTGTTGCTATAGGAGCCATGCATGCTATACTCTAGAGTAATATTCTAGAGAAATATTTCAGCTTCTTCTGACACTGAAATGGTGTGTGATATTAAACAAATAATTTTCTGTCTCGATATCTCAGTTTCCCTAACTTTCTTAAGTGTCTTCTGAATACTTAACTATCTCTTTCTTATCCAGACCAGTTACTGAGGAATAATGGCCTTGTCTTGGTTAGAGAGGGAGAGAGAAGTGTGTTTTTGCTTTTGTTCAGGATTTTCAAGACACATGTCTTTATTTAGGGAATTCAGTTTTATTTATGTTCAGTCCACCAGGATTCCCTGCTGGGAGATAAAGGACGATAGGGCAAGCAAGTCAGCATACTCTTCCCATAGCAATGAGCTTTTCACCAATGAAAAATATCCCCTTTGATCACAGGAACAGCAGCTGTGTAGGTGTTGCTAGTGGGGGAAAAAACACAATAATCTTTGGTGTTTAAAATAGAAACATAAAATTGTTAATTTGTCTAAAGACAACTTGTACTGCATGCAGTAATGAAAACTGAAGTTTTAGTGCAACAGTACTAGATTAATTTTACAGAAGTCTAAAATTTCTCATCTTGTTGTGTGAGGTTTTAATAAACAATCATGTACTATGATTTTTGTAGCATGAAGGAATCAGGTTTGAGCCTCAAAATAAAGCCAAGAGATTACATTTAAGTAAATGCAGAGGTTAAGGGCAAATTGAAATTTTAAAAGAAATTTTAATTGGTATTCTATATAAATTTGAAAAGAAATTTAGAGGTTATATATTCTATCTACTCATTTACTGCAAGACAGCAACTTTAGTGTCCCTAAAATTGTCCCATTCCTGTGATAGAGAGCCTGCTGTCTTGCAAGATATTCCTTCCAATTTGTAATAGCTCCAGATGTGGAAAAGTTCTCCCTTATAATGAGATGCTTGCATATTTTGTGGATATATTTTGGGGGGGAGGTATATGTATATGTGTGTGTATATATAAATGTATACACTTTTGCATATATTACGTATACATGCATATATATGTATATATACATATATATGTATACACACACACATATATGTATATCCTATATAGGTGTCCGTTTATCTATCTACCTACGAGATTTTTCTCTCCTACAGTAGTTAAATGTATGTTAATACTATTTCACAAACATCCATTTAATGTCTTTTACTGTTCTGGTATTGTGCTAAGTCTGAGAGAGGGAATACTACAATCTCCATGAGAAAACAGGTTTTCAAAGGCTCGGCAACTTACCCAAGGTCACACAGCTATTACATAACAGAGCAAGGATTTGAACATAAGCTATCTGGCCCTAGAACTTAAGCTGTTTGACCCTCAGACCAGGCCCCAGTTCCTACATGATTCCTCTATAAATTCTGTAGGGGATCCAGATATAAACCCAACTGATGATAAGAGAATGTGACAAATGTTAATGGAAGATAGGGAAGAACAACGAATTCTGCTTGTTCAGATTGGAAATGGCAGATTTTGAAGACATAGATATCATCAGTGCCAAAAGAGTGTTATCTTAAATGTTGCCTCATCTATTTTAAGAGCAGTCTATTTCTCTTGCTATGACACAAACTTACATCTCAGTGTTCCCCTGTCCTCACCACCAGTTTTGGAAAGTGCAAAATCCTCAGTACCACTGAGAAATGCCCTTATTACTCATCTTGCAAACATTTTTGGAACTGCTTAGATAACACTTTTGTACCTTCTGTTTGGGGAACATTCATCTCATCTCTCCCCCGGCCAAGACTTCTCTGTTAACTGGATTTAAGACTGCATGATATCAAAGAGAAAATGGCCAATTATTTTATATCTCTGTCCCTCTGTCTTAGAAGATATACTCTTCATGAAATTGTGAGACAGATGCTTGTATAAGATGGATGCTTAAACTATAGCGTTCCTAGGACTAAATGATAGTCTAATGAATTGGATCCAATGAGTATTTTAGTTTCTGAAAAGTCAGTGTGCAGGAGAAATTGAACAAAGGAAAACTCCTGACTGTGCTACAGTGTAACTTTTTATTTATATGGTATTTATTTGACAACTCTGAATAAGGCAACCCAGTCATTTGAGATGTAAAACATGGTTTCCAATATGTAAGTTTCTCCTCCTCTCCTCTCCTTTCCTCTTCCCTTCCCTTCTCCCATGGCCTGTTTTTGTTGTTGTTGTTGTTGCTGTTGTTTGTTTGTTTGTCTGAAGTAAAAAGCTGACACCTTTCTGAGATTTTCAGGAGTTAGCAATCTAACTGTCAAGTGAAAGCTAAGCTTAAAACTTGCCCCCTCCAGGAAGCCCTCTGTGGTTGATTCAACCCAACACTACTAATCTCCTTACATTGACATTTCTGCTTCTCTGCCTATTTGAAATCATTCAAGGCCTCACCATCCTCATGGTACCACGATACCATGGTTCGTGGTAATAGTTAACCTAAGCATTTACAGTGTTCTTTTCATATATATCTTCTCATTTACCCCTTAAAACAATCTTATGAGTTTTGAAGTATTCATGTTTATACTATTTAGGAAATAGGCTCAGTGAGTTTAAAATAACTGCTTTGAGGTCACAGGGAGTGGATCAGGATTTGAACTCTAGTCCTTTGACACTAGGGTCACCTGTCACCTTGTATATGAATCCCTCCACAGAGTCCCTTTCTCCCCACAGTGGATTAACTCCATTCTCTGTTCATGGAACAACAGACTGGTTCCAAATAGGAAAAGGAGCACGTTAAGGCTGTATATTGTCACCCTGCTTATTTAACTTATATGCAAAGTTCAGTTCAGTTCAGTCACTCAGTCGTGTCTGACTCTTTGCGACCCCATGAATCACAGCACACCAGGCCTCCCTGCCCATCACCATCTCTAGGAGTTCACTCAGACTCACGTCCGTCGAGTCCATGATGCCATCCAGCCGTCTCATCCTCGGTCGTCCCCTTCTCCTCCTGCCCCCAATCCCTCCCAGCATCAGAGTCTTTTCCAATGAGTCAGCTCTTCTCATGAGGTGGTCAAAGTATTGAAGTTTCAGCTTTAGCATCATTCCTTCCAAAGAACACCCAGGGTTGATCTCCTTCAGAATGGACTGGTTGGATCTCCTTGCAGTCCAAGGGACTCTCAAGAGTCTTCTCCAACACCACAGTTCAAAAGCATCAATTCTTTGGTGCTCAGCCTTCTTCACAGTCCAACTCTCACATCCATACATGACCACAGGAAAAACCATAGCCTTGACTAGATGGACCTTAGTCGGCAAAGTAATGTCTCTGCTTTTGAATATGCTATCTAGGTTGGTCATAACTTTTCTTCCAAGGAGTAAGCGTCTTTTAATTTCATGGCTGCAGTCACCATCTGCAGTGATTTTGGAGCCCCAAAAATAAAGTCTGACACTGTTTCCACTGTTTCCTCATCTATTTCCCATGAAGTGATGGGACCGGATGCCATGATCTTCGTTTTCTGAATGTTGAGCTTTAAGCCAACTCTTTCACTCTCCTCTTTCACTTTCATCAAGAGGCTTTTAGTTCCTCTTTACTTTCTGCCATAAGGGTGGTGTCATCTGCATATCTGAGGTTATTGATATTTCTCCCGGCAATCTTGATTCCAGCTTGTGTTTCTTCCAGTCCAGCATTTCTCATGATGTACTCTGCATATAAGTTAAATAAGCAGGGTGACAATATACAGCCTTGACCTACTCCTTTTCCTATTTGCAACCAGTCTGTTGTTCCATGTCCAGTTCTAACTGGTGCTTCCTGACCTGCATACAGATTTCTCAAGAGGCAGGTCAGGTGGTCTGGTATTCCCATTTCTTTCAGAATTTTCCACAGTTTATTGTGATCCACACAGTCAAAGGCTTTGGCATAGTCAATAACGCAGAAATAGATGTTTTCTGGAACTCTCTTGCTTTTTCCATGATCCAGCGGATGTTGGCAATTTGATCTCTGGTTCCTCTGCCTTTTCTAAAACCAGCTTGAATGTCAGGAAGTTCACGGTTCATGTATTGCTGAAGCCTGGCTTGGAGAATTTTCAACATTACTTTACTAGCATGTGAGATGAGTGCAACTGTGCGGTAGTTTGAGCATTCTTTAGCATTGCCTTTCTTTAGAATTGGAATGAAAACTGATCTTTTCCAGTCCTGTGGCCACTGCTGACTTTTCCAAATTTGCTGGCGTATTGAGTGCAGCACTTTCACTGCATCATCTTTCAGGATTTGAAACAGCTCTACTGGAATTCCATCACCTCCACTAGCTTTGTTCATAGTGATGCTTTCTAAGACCCACTTGACTTCACATTCCAAGATGTCTGGCTCTAGATGAGTGATCACATCATCATGATTATCTGGGTCTTGAAGATCTTTTTGTATAGTTCTTCTGTGTATTCTTGCCACCTCTTCTTAATATCTTCAGCTTCTGTTAGGTCCAGACCATTTCTGTCCTTTATTGAGGCCATCTTTGCATGAAATGTTCCCTTGATATCTCTAATTTTCTTGAAGAGATCTCTAGTCTTTCCCATTCTGTTCTTTTCCTCTATTTGCATTGATCGCTGAAGAAGGCTTTCTTGTCTCTATTTGCTATTCTTTGGAACTCTGCATTCAGATGCTTATATCTTTCCTTTTCTCCTTTGCTTTTCACCTCTTCTTTTCACAGCTATTTGTAAGGCCTCCCCAGACAGCCATTTTGCTTTTTTGCATTTCTTTTCCATGGGGATGGTCTTGATCCCTGTCTCCCATACAATGTCACGAACCTCATTCTATAGTTCATCAGGCACTCTATCTATCAGATCTAGGCCCTTAAATCTATTTCTCACTTCCACTGTATAATCATAAGGGATTTGATTTAGGTCATACCTGAATGGTCTAGCGGTTTTCCCTACTTTCTTCAATTTCAGTCTGAATTTGGCAATAAGGAGTTCATGATCTGAGCCACAGTCAGCTCCTGGTCTTGTTTTTGTTGATTGTATAGAGGTTCTCCATCTTTGGCTGCATAGAATATAATCTATCTGATTTCAGTGTTGACCATCTGGTGATGTCCATTTGTAGAGTCTTCTCTTGTGTTGTTGGAAGAGGGTGTTTGCTATGACCAGTGCATTTTCTTGGCAAAACTCTATTATAGTCTTTGCCCTGCTTCATTCCGCATTCCAAGGCCAAATTTGCCTGTTACTCCAGGTGTTTCTTGATCTCCTACTTTAGCATTCCAGTCCCCTATAATGAAAAGGACATCTTTTTTGGGTGTTGGTTCTAAAAGGTCTTGTAGATCTTCATAGAACCATTCAACTTCGGCTTCTTCAGCATCACTGGTTGGGGCATAGTCTTGAATAACTGTTATATTGAATGGTTGCCTTGGAAACGAACAGAGATCATTCTGTCGTTTTTGAGATTGCATCCAAGTACTGCATTTCGGACTCTTGTTGACCATGATGGCTACTCCATTTCTTCTGAGGGATTCCTGCACGCAGTAGTAGATATAATGGTCATCTGAGTTAAATTCACCCATCCCAGTCCATTTTAGTTTGCTGATTCCTAGAATGTTGACGTTCACCCTTGCCATCTCTTGTTTGACCGCTTCCAATTTGCCTTGATTCATGGACCTGACATTCCGGATTCCTATGCAATATTGCTCTCTACAGCATCAGATCTTGCTTCTATCACCAGTCACATGCACAACTGGGTATTGTTTTTTGCTTTGGCTCCATCCCTTCATTCTTTCTAGAGTTATTTCTCCACTGACCTCCAGTAGCATATTGGGCATCTACTGACCTGGGGAGTTCCTCTTTCAGTATCCTATCATTTTGCCTTTTCATGCGGTTCATGGGGTTCTCAAGGCAAGAATACTGAAGTGGCCAGCCATTCCCTTCTCCAGTGGACCACATTCTGTCAGACGTCTCCACCATGACCTGCCTGTCTTGGGTTCCCCCAGAGGCATGGCTTGGTTTCATCCGAGTTAGACAAGGCTGTGGTCCTAGTGTGATTAAATTGACTAGTTTTCTGTGAGTATGGTTTCAGTGTGTCTGCCCTCTGATAACCTTGAGCGTGGGGTAATGCTGGGCTGGAGGAAACACACTCTGGAATCAGGATTGCTGGGAGAAATATCAATAACCTCAGATATGCAGATGACACCACTCTTATGGCAGAAAGTGAAGAGGAACTAAAAAGCGTCTTGATGAAAGTGAAAGAGGAGAGTGAAAAAGTTGGCTTAAAGCTCAACATTCAGAAAACAAAGATCATGGCATCTTAGTTTTGGCAGTGATGGCAGTCCCATCACTTCATGGCAGACAGATGGGGAGACAGTGGGCACAGGGGCGCTTTATTTTGGGGGCTCCAAAATCACTGCAGATGGTGACTGCAGCCATGCAATGAAAAGATGCTTACTCATTGAAAGGAAAGTTATGACCAACCTAGACAGCATATTCAAAAGCAGAGACATTATTTTGCCAAAATGGTCCATCTAGTCAAGGCTATGGGTTTTCCAGTGGTCATGTATGGATGTGAGAGTTGGACTGTAAAGAAAGCTGAGCGCCGAAGAATTGATGCTTTTGAACTGTGGTGCTGGAGAAGACTCTTGAGAGTCCCTTGGACTGCAAGGAGATCCAACCAGTCCATCCTAAAGGAGATCATTCCTGGGTGTTCATTGGAAGGACTGGTGCTGAGGTTGAAACTCCAATACTTTGGCCACCTGGTGTGAAGAGCTGAGTCATTTGAAAAGACCCTGATGCTAAGAAAGATTGAGGGCAGGAGGAGAAGGGGATGACAGAGAATGAGACAGTTGGATGGCATCACCGAATCAATGGACATGGATTTGGGTGGACTCCAGGAGTTGGTGATGGACAGGGAGGCCTGGCCTGCTGCAGTTCATGGGGTCGCAGAGTCAGACACAACAGAGTGACTGAACTGACTGAACTATTCTTCTGTACTGTTTGGTTATGCCTTTGTTCTAGCACTTACAATATTGTATATGGGAAACTGGACATAGAGATGGGATTGATGGTTTGTTTTGTTTTTGATGGCTTTTTCCCTTGCTAGATTATAAACTTCTTAAGGTTTGAAATCTTCTCTTTTTCATCCCAGTCCCCTGTACTTCATCTGGTTCCTTGCAGATAGTTACAGTATACTTCATGTTCATGAAATACATGCACCAAAATAATTGTTGATGGCTCACTGGTAAAGAATCTGCCTGTCAAAGCAGGAGACACAGGCGATATGAATTCGATACCTGGGCCACAATGATCCTCTGGAGGAGGAAACAGCAACTCACTATAGTATTCTAGGCTGAAAAACATCCCATGGACAGAGGAGCCTGGTGGGCTACAGTCCATGGGGTCACAGTGAGTTGGACAGGACTGAGCAGCTAAGCACAAGTATACAACAAAATACTAAGTAGAACCTAGTTCAGAGGTACATTCTTAGTAACTTTAAAAAAACATTGAATTATGGTAAAATGCCAGATAAATCCAATGGAAATTATTAAAGGATTCAGACGCCATGCTTTTTAGGAAGAAGGCTAAATAATTGAAATTTATAGTTTATTTGAGAAACGAAGGTGAGAAAATTAAGAGATGAGACAGACAAGTAGCCCGAGAGACCTTCCACATCCCAAAGTAGACTGAGACTGCGTGAGTTCCACCGTTATGTTGGAAAATGATTACTGATGAAACGGGGCTGGGTTCCGGCACTCCACGTTATCTGATTCTGGGCCACGGTGAGCTTTATTGTTTTGGAGTTGAAAGATGTTTGTGAGAAGGATACGATTAAGCTGCTCCCCATTCTGCTAAATATATGGGCAAAGAGAATCCAGTGAGTCCGGTAACACGGGAATAACTTTCCATTCTACATTTGGGAGTTGCAAGGAGAACTTTTTGTTTACCCAGCCCTCTTGAGATTTGTCAGCCCTCTTGAGAAGGAAAAAACCATCTGCAGAGATGCGTTTCAAGGAGTCAGCTGGAGAAAAAGACAATTATTTTCATACTCGCATTTATTGACCCTTTACTATTTATACACACTTTATATGTAATACTGTTCCAAATCCTCACAACAAGCCTTTGTGTTAGATAGCATGATTATTCCCATTTCTCAGAGGAAGATCCTGTGATATAGAGGGGCAAAGGACCTTGCCAGCATTTTTCAAAGCAGCTAGAAAGCAAAATCAAGACATTGAACCTAGGCAGTTAAGGCACCAGAGCCCCTGATCAAAATCAGTATGCATACTCTCAAAGTGTGTTCTAAATATTTGATTTGATAATTTTCCTGTAAACATACAAATGGTGTTATTGCTTCTGTTATTATATAACAGTCATTCACTTTGTTTGAATCATTAAAACTGGATTAAGATGTACATGATCTCTGATAGCCAATGTAAGCTTGCTGCTGCTGCTGCTGCTGAGTCACTTCAGTCGTGTCCGACTCTGTGCAACCCCACAGATGGAAGCCCACCAGGCTCCCCCATCCCTGGGATTCTCCAGGCAAGGACACTGGAATGGGTTGCCATTTCCTTCTCCAATGCAAGAAAGTGAAAAGTAACGGGAGTTTAAATGCCCCAATTTCTTGATGACTAACTAACTGAATCCTGTGCTCGATTAAAAGGAAAGTTGTTTCTATGAGAAAATAATTTCACTTGGATTTCCAATGAAGCTGGCTAAGGTTTATATAGGAACATTTTATATATGTATTTTCTTTTCTTTAAAGAAATGTGTAAAATTCCAACAAAACAGATATCCCAGAGCCACTAATCAACAGATTTGGAAAATTTCCTGGAGAGATTTTTCTCAACATCCAGACTCCTGATATCCCAATTTCAGCCACAAGGAGGACAAGAGAACAACTATGGATGTTTGTGCGAAGGATAAATTAAAGGAACAGAAGCAACATATTCTCTAAATGATAAAATTATACAAGGATGCTGTCGTCTTTGTTTTTTAAATCAAAATATATGTAGGAGTGATACTTAAAAGAATAAAGCTTCTCTTTTATACTCCCAAATGTAAAACATAATCAAAACCTGCTTTTTTGCAGGATGGCTTTCTTAAATAAATGAGCAGAAGGATGAATTATGTGGATATAAATAAACCCACTGACATATAATAAAGCAAAGTTCGATTGTTTTATGGAACCCTTGGCTATATTTATAGCCATGTTAACAGTCACCTGTATTTTTTCAGGACTTGGATTTCATTTCACATTATGAGAGTTTAGTTGTTTTTGTTTTTCCCTTCTTCCCTAAACTTACTCTTTGGAACTGTGTTTCAAGAGAAGTGTAAGGATTTCTACTCTGTATATTTGGGGAGAAAAGGGTCCTTGCCAGAATTTAGGGCTCACAGAGAAACAGACTGCCCCAGTGCTTTCTGTGTCTGTGCCGTCAGATCAGCTGTACCTGCAGCCAACAACTGAATGGGCGTCTCTCGCCAGCAGCAACGTGGAAAGCTGGAGACTATGCAAAGTGAGAAAAGGCGTGTGCAGGCGCGGAGACAGAAAGTATTGTGAGAGACTAACAGGGCAATGGCGCATTAGATTCCTGGCACCTGACACCATTAAGTACTATCGTGGGGCATATTTTAGGAGCCAGAAAATTCCCCAGAGTACTTCATAGCTGAGGTTTCCACCAGGTGGCTCAGTGGTAAAAGAACTTGCCTGTCAATGCAGGAGACACAGGTTCAATCTCTGGGTCGGGAAGATCTCTGGAGGAGGAAATGGCACCCCACTCCAGTATTCTTGCCTGGGAAACCCATGGACAGAGGATCCCAGTGGGCTGCAGTCCATGGGGTCACAAAGAGTCAGACATGACCGAGCGACTGCACAGGTCAGACACGACCGAGCGACTGTACGGGTACGCATGTACTCACCAAAGCAAGACAGAGAGTGTCAGATGGATCAGGATTCTCATATCTTATCTTGGGACCATCTTTTTGGGAGATTAAAATGGGGAGAAGAAATCTATAGTGCCAAATTCCGAAGCTTGAAATAATAGAGAAACTGAGCTATTAACCCAGGCAAATCCAGCCACAGGCCTTTTTTGTTTGTTTGTTTTTAAAGCTGCATTTCATTCAGAAACTTAAGGCTCCAAAAGTCTGGTTAGGATACCATGGCGGTTTATCCAACTGGAGCTAAGCGTGGTTGTTCCTGTGAAATTATTTATACTTTTCAACTTTAAATCTGTGGTGAGCATAACGTTTCTAAATCTATTTCTCTTTCTATCTTAAAAACAGACTCTCTTCTTCATGTAGCTGCATGCTTCATTCCTAAGTGTTCTCACTCAAAGGACCCACTAGAAAAGATAACTCAGAGGGAGACAGGGGAGCCTTTTGTGATGGGCCAGGTGAAGACAAATCCCTTTAACCAGAACTGCAGATGCAGGCAGTATCTAGGGGTTATCCCTGGAGCTAAAAATCTAAACAACAGCAACCAGCTTAATAGATTAGCCTAATATAAACTCAGGGCTTCCCAGGTGGCTCTGTTGGTAAAGAATCCACCTCCCAATGCAGGAGATGCAGGGTCAATCCTTGGGTCAGGAAGATCCTCTGGATAAGGAAATGGCAACTCAGTCCAGTATTCCTGCCTGGAAAATTCCATGGACAGGGGAACTACTGAACCATGGTGGGCTACAGCCCATGGGATCGCAGAGTCGGACATGACTGAGTGACTGAACATGCACGTCAGTGTAAACTCTAATAGACCTGAGAATGACGCGAATTAGAGCAGTCTAAGTAGGAATGTGTTAACTAGAGGAAGAGAGAAGAAGAAGAGAAAGAAAATGAAAAAAAAAAAAATTTCAACAATGTGTTAAATTGGAGGAGGACATTGTTTTTTATCAGGATAATTGTGGATTACCACTTTAAAGAGAAAGAAGAAAAATAAACCAGTCTTACATTTGTCCTCTGATATATCTTCTCTGTGTTCTCCTCAGTCCCCAAGTGGAATCAACCTTACTAGAATTCACAGATACTTCTTTTGACATTTTGTGGAAAGTAAATAAATAAATGATAAGTATGACAAGTAAAATGAATAGTTCCAGCTGTGATGCACCAGTGGCATTTCCAGATTTTGTACTGCATTAAGGATTTATTTTTCACTTTGTTGCCTAGCAGAGAATTAATTGGAAGGTCCATCTAAACTTCCCATCCTTCCTTGGGATTAAGGAAAAAAATACAGTCTCCAATACTCAATGCCAATTCAGAAAAGAAGAAAAGCATAAGTGGATAGGTGGTCAACTCATGATCTCTGCAAATATGTGTCTCTGGGGGTCAGTGTCACTAAAGGCAGATAAATATGTCAGTGGAATGAATGGTATATAAAAAAATATGCATATAAGGTTGGAAGGGCTTCCCCAGTGTCTCAGCTGGTAAAGAATCCCGCTGAGACCCAGGAGACACGAGTTCAGTCTCTGGATTAGGAAGATACCATGGGGAAGGAAATGGCAACCCACTCCAGTATTCTTGCCTGGGAAATCCCATGGACAGAGGAGCCTAGTGGACTACAAGGCCATGGGGTTGCAAGAGTCAGACACAACTTAGCAACTAACCACACCACATGAGGTTGGAAATTGATTCCTTGGATGCATTAATGCAACAAATGTTTACTGAGCTGCTACTGTGTGCTACCCACTCCTGTGCACACAGAAAATATAGGGGAGACCAAGGCAAAGGTTCAACTTCCAGGGAACTTCCAGTCTTTTTAAAGAGACAGACCATGAACAAATATAAATAAAATAATTTCAGAAAGTGGAGTGCTTTGAAGAAGACAGAACATGGTCATAGGATAAAGTAACTTTTGGGGTGGTTGTAGCTTACTTTAGATGAGGGTCAGAGAGGGCTTCTGAGGAGGTCACATCTGCAGTGAAAATCACATGAAAATCTTAGGGAAGAGTGTTCCAGAGAAGAGGGCCCAGCATGTTTAAAGGCCTTGAGTTGGGAAAGAGCTTTGCACATTCAAGAGCAAAAAGCAGGTCCAGGATACTGTGGGGTAGAGAGTAAGAGGTCATCTGGAAGAAGATGGAGTTGGAGAACTAGGTATAAGCCAGGTCATCTAGGTCTCTTTAAGGCCATGATACAGAGACAAAGTCCAAAGCGCTGTGAGATTCCATCTGGAGGAGGACATCAAGGAGTGATTGGATTGAATGGGAATGATCATCTACGTTAATGGAGGATGCCTAGGATATTAATATGTATTTTTTTAAACTTTTGTCATAATAGTTGCCTGAGACCCTAAACATGTACTTAACCTTCTTGGAGTTTTAGTTTATCTTTCTATTAAACAAAAATTACTGCCACTCTTTACTGCTATGCCAGATGGTATGTATACATTATCTCATTTAATATTCCCAAGAACCTTATAAGGGGAGGAGGGACTATTCCCATTTTACAGAGAAGGAAATCAGGTCTTAAATCAGGGTATAAATCAGGTCTCCATCAATCACCCCTCTCTCTTATTGTGCTGTTGTTGAGTACATGTTGCTAGTTTAAAACATCATGTAGATGGGCCATGACCCAAAGGCATGAAAGTTCACGAATGAGGGCCATCCCATTGGAGGCTGTGGACTGTGAATCACCCTTACAGCCAAGAGCCAGAGCAGCTAGGATGACTGTGCACCATTTACTGCAGGCAGCAGGCATCTTCAGAACACCGATTTCCTAACCAGAGCACCAAGTCACCATCACAGAGTCTCAAAGGGACTTGATATTTGACCTTGAAGGCAAATCATTTCTAGGTTTGATATCTTTATGTTAGAGACAGATAATGCTAACTTATTCAACATCTCTTCAAGGTGCCCCAAGAATGAATAGGACTGTCTTAATCTCTTATTCTCAGTCAGAGGGCCTGAGATGTTTCTTGAGAACAGGAATATGATAGGTGCTATAAACTTCTTTTTAAAAAGAAATGCTGCATAAGTGCTGTGTGTGTGTGCATGTCTCTCTCGCTATGTATACACACACACACACACACACACACACACACACATATATATATATGCATGCTCAGTTGCTTCAGGGTGTCCAGCTCTTTGTGACTGCATGAACTATATAACCTGCCAGGCTCCTCTGTCCATGGAATTCTTCAGGCAAGAATACTGGAGTGGGTTGCCATCCCCTCCTTCAGGGACTCTTCCTGACCCAGGGGTCAAACCCATGCCACTTATGTCTACTGCATTCACAGGGAGGTTCTTTAATACTAGCACCACGTGGGAAGCCTGTATATAAATATATATAATCAAGCGTTGAAGAATTGATGCTTTTGACCTGTGGTGTTGGAGAAGACTCTTGAGAGTCCCTTGGACTGCAAGGAGATCCAACCAGTCCATCCTAAAGGAAATCAGTCCCAAATATTCATTGGAAGGACTGATGCTGAAGCTGAAGCTCCAGTACTTTGGCCCCCTGATGTGAAGAACTGACTCACTGGAAAAGACCCTGTTGCTGGGAAAGATCGAAGGTGGGAGGAGAAGGGGACGACAGAGGATGAGATGGTTGGATGGCGTCACCGACTCGATGGACATGAGTTTGAGCAAGCTCCGGGAGTTGGTGATGGACAGGGAGGCCTGGCGTGCTGCAGTCCTCGGGGTGGCAGAGTCAGGCACGACTGAGCGACTGAACTGAACTGAAGACATATAGACATGATTTAGCCAGCAAGTGTCCTGTATATATGATGTGATTTAACCAGCAAGTATTATTTCCTTACTTCTCCATCCCTGCCCCACCCCCAAATATACTGTGCTTTTATAACTAAGGGGAGTGGAAAGGAGGGAGTCAGAGGCAGCAACAGCAAGACCCCGGGAGTCCAGGAGGCTGTCGGGTCTGTATCACGCTCAACAGCGTAGTGAGAAGTTGAGGGGAGAGGGATGTGATGGAGGCTGCCTTGTCCAGAATATCACCGTTTGCTGGCCGAGCTCTGGTCGGCTTCCTCCTGGAGTAACAGATGGGCACTGCGGGCTCGCCAAGCTTCTTCCTGCCTCTCCGCTCCCCCTGCAGGTTCAGCCTGGATGTGAAAGCCGCACTCTATTTCGTGCCGAGTCCTGGAGGCCCGGAGGCTCTGCCCTCCGGGGGCAACGTGCCTCTAAGGCCAGGGCAGGCCAGACCAGCCACTCTTTCGCCAGCCGACTCAGCCCTCACCTCTTCTGAAGTACGTGGACTAGCCAACTCCTGGGTCCTGAATTCCCAGAACATCCTTCCCACCAGGGGTGGAAGCTACCTTCTCCAAGGGCCTCCTCCCGGGGGAGGGGGGGCGGGGGCGGGGCGCATCGAACCTCTCACCCTCCGGGGGAGTCCTGGGGTCCACCTCGCCGCTGCCTTCACCTTCGAGAACCAGGACGCGCTGCCGCCATTCGACCCTTGGTTGGGCTTGTATCCCCTTCGCCCCCAAAGAGGCACGCCCCCGGAGAGTGGCCGCGCGGTGCCGACCACCAGGCCAGAGGGGAGCGTGCGCGCTCGGGCACTACCGCCTGCAAGCCGCTCCGGCGCTCCTGCTGACTCAAGGGGTTGATTTTTATGTCTGTCTGGGGCGACTTCAGCCTTCGCTGCTGCCTGCATTTTTTTTTTTCTTTCCAGTTGCCGGAGTTTGGCTTAATATGCCTGGGAGAGGAGCAGGGATCGGGCGATCAAAAAGCGCAGCGCGCACACACACACACCGCGCGCTTGTGCTCACTCCTCCGGTAGCGTGAGCAGGCAGGGTGTTGGTGCGCGCGCGTAGCTCGCGCGGAGGGTAGACCGGCGTGCACTTGAATGGGGAGGGCCGGGATTCCGGGGCGCTCGGGCCCCTCCTCCCCTCCGAGCCAGCCAGTCCCTCGGCCGAGCGCTCGGGCTGCCCTGATTTGCTCTCGGGAGTGCGCTATTTGCATACGACTTGCCCATTCGTGAATCTGGCGCCCCAACTCCTCGCTTCGCTTCACCTGTGCCTCCCGGTTCCGCGCGCTTTGCAGGCGCCCGCCCGCCTCCCGGCCAACTCGGCCGCCCGCCGGGCACCTCCTCGCGCGCCTTCGCGGCTCCCCCGCCCCGCCTCTCTGCGCCCGGGCCGCGTCGGCTTGGGGTGGCCGCTCCGCGCTGGGTTCCTCCTCCTCCTCCTCTTCTCTCTCCGGTCGTTCTTGTTCCTATCTTCCTCCGGCGGCCGCTGCCTTTCCATCCCGTTGAGAAACCCGGCCCGCCGGCGGCTGCTCCGTGGCGCTCTTCCAGAACGCGCAGGGTTCACAGCCTCCGCCCCCCGGAGCCCTTCCACCGAGACTCCGAGGACCCCGCGAAGAACTCTCAGCATCTGCAGCCCCCCTTTTCCTGGGAGTTCTGCATTGCATCGCTCGCCAAGTTGGGGGAAAAAAAATGTTCAAACTGCTCGGATGTTGGGATAAACTAAGCTGAACCTACTTGGGTCTCCTGCCGTCTCCTCTTCTTCTTCCTTCATTTCCACCTTCCCTCCGTGTGGCTTCCCGGAGTGTGCAGTTAAGTCATCCGACCTGAGGTGCCCCGCGGAGACCAGGAGGAGCTGCGAAGGGCCTCCCCTGACATGTGTGGCATTCCGGGGCTCCCTAGGAGGGTTGCTATACCTGGGTGTACTTTGGCATCGTAAATTTCAGCTCCAAGAAACGGGAGCTTTTGCTTCATATGTTGTTGTTTTTTAAGTAGTTTTTTTTTTTACCCCCTATCATCTGTCTTGAAAACGCTCCTTCCTTCCCTGTTTTCCAAAATCCGGGCAAGTATTCCTCCTGCTATGATGGGCCCCTGGGCATCATGAACTTAATTATTCCTCACTGGCTGGAATTCAAACTGCCCATCTGTGGTGGTCCTGTGCGTTGACCATGCACCTGAGAATCCACGCGAGACGGAGCCCTCCTCGCCGGCCGGCCTGGACGCTTGGGATCTGGTCCCTTTTCTGGGGATGTATCGTCAGCTCTGTGTGGAGTTCCTCTAATGTAGCCTCCTCCTCCTCCTCGCCGGGGTCTCACTCTCAGCACGAGCACCATTTCCATGGCAGCAAGCATCACTCAGTGCCTATTTCTATCTATCGCTCCCCTGTTTCCCTTCGAGGAGGGCACGGTGGGTCTCTCTGCTCTTTATCCTTTTTAATGGGGCATAGCAGTTCCGTAACCCACTCGCCTTTCAGGTAATGTTAAGGGTGGGAAAAGAATTTGGGAAAAAGTGGATTGAAAATCATGAAAAGCATCGCATGTGCACGTGGGAAGAAAATGCCCAATTTCCCCTATAAGCTGGTGTTTTCTGCCCCAGGCCCCTTTTCTCTAATGGGTCCGCCCCACCTGGGCTGGCTTGCTTATTCAGGGCTGCACAAGCACTGGTATTCTCCTCTTTGGACCCCTCTGCTTCCTTCACCCAACAGATGGCAGGCAACTTATCAGATAAGTCCCCAGTGCTGCACTTTTGAGAATCCATTCATTCACCTCGTTTTTACCCTTCTTCTCTCTGATCTTGTTGGAGAGCTACTCCTGGGAAAATAGCAGGCAGCAGGAATCCTTATGTCTTCAGCCTGAAGTTGATTGAACTGCTATAAAGTGGTTAAGGTTAGGGAGTGGGGGAACGTAGCTGAGTGGAGAGAGGCAGAAAATATTTTTTTTTAATAACCAGTGGTCATTACTGTTCATGTGCACAGCTTTAAGTTTGTCCACATGTCAGATGGAGAGAGCAGCTGTGATGAAAACTATACCCCTAATATTGCTAACTACCTGGGAGGAGGCAATGCATAAGCTAAGGCAAAGTCCATTTATAATTTACCCAAGAGTAAATTGTTGCCACTTCAATCCCCCCACTGATGGGAATTTGTTTCCACTAAGGGTAGCATGGGTGGGCTTGTTCACACCATGCAAGTATGATGTGTTTTGCTCTAAACGACCCTCCTTGCATAGCGAGTGAAAGAGACCTCTGGCTCTTAAAATGACAACTCAGCTTTCAGCAGGCTACCTCTGAAAAGGGTGATGTCTGCCGTGGAGGTTGGCGCTTGCTGTGGCAAACTGTTCTGAAGACAGGAGCTTCGTTATTTGTTTACTATGCACTCCAGTCTGACGGGGGTCACCGAGCCACCTGCAGAAACAGCCCTTTGGGGAGCAGCGAGAGCAAACTGCCCTGGAGGGCCCCTGCCCTAGCGTGTGTTTTGAAGACCTGTCACATCCAGACCCCACTGGGAACGGCCGTTCTTCCCACCGCCTCCCAGCCCTGGGTTCCTGCTCTGTGCTGCACTGTCTGTAGTGTTAAGTGGAAGCACATGGAGAAAATGCCAGCACGTCCTCTCGCTCTGATTCTTTCTTTACATTTTATTTGATGGAGTCGTCAAGCGGCTCAGAGCTTGTGCTAGTTGGTGGAGAGGAGGTGCTGGGGAGGAGAGAATGCTTGATCTGGTTGCTGTTTTCTCTGTAATTCCTGCTGGATTTTGGTGTAGGCTTTCAAAAAAAAAAAAACAAAAACACCACACACACACCCTAGGAGAGGAAAGAGCCACAACCACCAAAAAGGCAAAAGCAATTTCGTGGAAATAGAAACTGTGTTTCTAAGGAGGAGAGGGACTGGCAGTGGGGGGTGGGATTGTAAAGCTGAAAAGGAAAAGAGAGGGGTGAGAGATGGAGGAAGCCAGACTGTACTAATAGCCATAATTAAACGCGGAAACGCTCAGCGATAATTAGCTAAATTTTGCTAATTAGTGTAAATGATCAGCGGGGAGATGAAGATATGTATTTGTTAGAGGTTATATAGGCTGGCAGGGTCTCTATGCTTTCTGTTCGGGATATAAACAGTTAAAAGCAGCAAGTAGTTAAGTGAGGGAATGTGCAGTACTTCCCTGGGATTCTTAAATCTGTCAATCTCTTCCTCCCCGCTTGGCTCCGTTCCCCTCCCTCTCTCAGTGAGCTGAGGGGCCTAGAGGGGTTAAGCCCAGCACAGGTTAAACACAACTCTTCTCTATTTACTTTATTTCTTCCTTGATTGGTTGCTCAGGACCCTCTAAATCTTCTTAACTGGTTCCCAGTCTACTTCCTCATTAACCTACATCTGATAAGATTCGGCGCCACAGAAAAAGGAGAACCAAGTAAGTAAATGATTAGAGACCCTAGAAAAGGTCCTCAGTTCCCATCAGAGCTGTAGAATGCAGTGAACTCAAGAATCTAGCATGACTGAAGACAAAACAGCTCACAAAATCAACTCTTTAGTATCTCCTTTCAATCCTGAAGTCCCATCCCATTGATCTGGGCTTGGAGACTGGATGCATCTCTATTAGGCAGGCTCCTTGCATGTTTAATTCATATTTGGGGGCTTGAAATCAAGAGAAGTAGCAAGCAACAGGACACCCCAAACTCTGGCTTCAATCCCCTGTCTAAGCTGTGCCCTTTTCTGCCTGAAAGGACCAGAAGACCCCTTAGCGCTTCCTGAATGCCCCTCATTCTTACCTGGAGTACCCTTGCTTTCCCCTCGTCCAAGACAAAGCCTTAGCTATCAACAATTGTTTTCAAAAATGTTTTGGCTGGAGGTGGTAGGAGGCTAATGGTTGTTACTCACAGTTTACTCCAACCTGATTCCAGAGTTAAAAGCAGCCGTTTCTACTGTCTGTGAGAAAGTAAATGTCCTTCATTCTGGTATAAATGAACACTAGGACCTTGAGTCCAATAATGGTCTCTGGACTCAAAAAGATGTGTTGTTTTTTTTTTCTACCCTTGTTCCCTTTGTCCATTTCCTGAGAAGCTGGAGGTCCTCAGATCTGCCCTGTTAATGAGCACCCCCTTTGTCTAAAACCTCCTATCCTGTAGTGAAACTCACACAAAAACAGATGGAAGAGAGAGAAATCCTCCAAACAGCTGATCTTCTATCCAGGCTTGATTCTGTTCTTTAAAAAATTTACTGTGTATGGATTTTGCCTAAAATCTTGATCCCAGGGCAGCCTAGAGTGGGCTGAGCTCTTTTATAAGCTGGGGAGACTAC